>OV884002.1:131713626-133094126 GCA_930367185.1 Myathropa florea | reverse complement strand
AGAAAGCTCATGGGGGTGGGGTGTGGGCGCTAAACGCAAGTCTTGCACAGGGCGCTCAGTTAGCTGGGACCGAGCCTGCTTATGCTACCTAAAACTAACTTAATCTATGCAAGTTGGCCACATAAGGTCAACTACCTAGTCAATGTTATTTAAAGTTAACGGCGGCGAAGGCTGATTGTGGTGTAACCACCAATAAAAATTTCGTTCTTTGGCAGACTCTGCTCTGTCTCGGGCAGAGATGGCCACACTATACCATGATTGGCCGGATAAGGGCCATGTAGCAGATTACCTTCACTCTGGTATCAAGCTGGCTGCTGTAAAACAACCTACTTGCCACAGCAAAGGCTTTCTTAGCTTTCGTCAGAGCAGTAGCTGCGTGCTTATCACAATACAGATACTGATCCAAACAAATGCCAAGATATCGCACTACATTTTTCACAGCTAACAGCTGTCCCTGCGGGTCAACTATGCCGAACTTGCGCCAGTTTTCTTTCGTGTCCCTTGAGGCCTTGGACAGAGGGGTTCTGAAGAGGATAGTTTCACACTTCTGGTAGTTGATCTTCAACTTCCAGTCGTCGCAAAATCGCTGAATTTTGTCGAAGTCATTTTGCAACAAGATATTAATCACTTCCACCTTCGGACCTGATCTGTACGCTATGATATCATCGGCATACGCTATTATGTGCGGCATAGAACCTATAAGATCGCTAGTGAATATCGCGAACAGGATCGGCGAGCCAACTGCCCCCTGTTGCAACCCGTTTTTTATGTGAAAGGTCGTGGTAGAAGTTATGTTGCCATTTTTCACAACGAACATCCTACCTGTGATCATATCATGGATCATGTATAGCAATGGTTTACTTATGCCAAGCCTGGCCAACTTGAGGAAAAGGCCTTCTAACCATACGGTGTCGAACGCCTTTTCCATGTCAATCAGGCAGGCACCCGTGCAGTGGTTCTTATTTTTATTCCACTGAATGTCGGAGACCAATTTAAACGCGGCATGTATGGTATCATGCCCCGCCCTGAAGCCGAATTGGTTGTCCGGAATAAGATTTGTCGGGATGGAAGTATCTTTGTCCCGTTTAGGGATGGGTTGTACCACAGCTGTCTTCCGGGCCGGGTAATATGCATTACTCAGCGCATTGTTAAACAGGGTTGTGTATATATCCACCGCCTCAGAGGGGAGATGGCGCAGAACAATATTCGGTATCCCATCGATTCCCAGTGACTTCTTCTTCCTCAGTGAGTTGAAGATACCCTGGAGTTCATCTTTCGAAATAAGGATGCAGTTATTTCCATCATCGGCGACGGCACTATTTACCCTTCAACACTGCGGCAGCGAGGAGGGAGAAGAAGGAATTACCCTTCTGCCTAGTACAGGTATCCCACGATAGCAAAATTGACAGCCTAAAGAAGATACGGTCTTTAGGCGGTCTCGCTGTAAAGTGGGAGAAATTGAACAAGACTGACCATGTTTTACAATGTGCGAAGTGTAGGATGCTGGGGCACGTCGCGGAGAACTGCAACATGCAGTTCCGCTGCGCCAGGTGCACGGTCACCCACCAAAAAGGGGAATGTCCTTTAGGGACGGAGAAAGTAGAGGATAGGGCGTTACTTACATGCGTACTCTGCAAAAATAATGGACACCCCGCTACCTATCGGGGATGCCCGAGAATTAAAGAATTGAGACAGAAAATACAGGCCATAAGGAACGAAAAAAAGGTACAAGCCAGGCCAGTGTCCCGTGCAGTAGCTACCACTGTTACGCCTGCTATCTCCTACGCCCAAATGGCGTCAGGCAGAAGGCCAGCACAACATACAGTGCCGAAGGTTACCCCGGTCCCAGTGGCCAGGCAACCTGAGGCAGAACCTTCAATAAAGGATGTGATGAACACCATCCAGTCGATGCAAGCGCAGATGATCGCTTTGCAAACACAGATGGTCCAGTTGCAGACCAGTTTCCTTCAGCAGACGGATCGAGTAGACTTAATCTGCTCGGAGCTGTTTGGCGAGCCTAACGCGCAGATATAATGGGCTCACGCGCAGCAAGAACCCTTAAGATCCTAGCAGTGAATGTAAATTCGCTGATTAGGATCGAGAGAAAGCTAACTATGGCAAACTTTTTGCAAACCCACAATCCTGACGTGCTGATGGCTAGCGAAACTAAACTAAACCAGACGCGCAAGCTCAGGTACAAAAACTACCACATAATAAGAAGAGACCGGGCCCACTCCACTCAAGGAGGCGGGGTTGCTCTTTTCATTAGGAAAAATATTAGTCATAAGGTTATGTATAGCAATGAAGTGCGAAGGTTTGGCGTGTTAGAGGCAAGCATCGCGCGCATCCCTCTCCAAAGTGGAAAGTGGTTGTTCGTGATTGCCGTCTACGCACCAGACGCTCGAAACTCGAACTTCATTTCAGAGCTCGAGGCTCTCTTCACTAGCCTGCACTTAAGCTCAGAAGAGAACTATTACATCATCGCTGGCGATTTGAACGCAAAACACAGCGAGTGGGGTAACATTGTTTCGAACGATAGGGGAATCGCCCTCTTAGGTTGGATGGAACAGAACAGTATTGAGTTCAGGCCAGATTTGCTTGCAACCGATAGACCATCGTATCCCAGAAGCGGATCCTATCTGGATGTGATGCTAATAGACAGACGACTAACTATAGTTAACGTGGAAAGACACACTAGGAACTGTTTAACAACGGTTGAGTACAACAGTGATCACTGTGGTCTCGCCGCGGTTATTCAGATCCCGAACGAGCTGGAAGAACTGGAGGAATATGCCCAGACGTATCCTTATAATTATAATAAGGCGCGCTGGCCACGTTTCTCCAGAGTCTTGTCCAGGGAACTACGTTCGAATGTGATCCATCCTCCTACGAACAGAAACCTGACGAACGAAGAGGTTGACAGGTACCTCATACAAATGGACGACGCCATTAAACGTACAATGGACAAAACAATTCCGAAGGTCGCACAAACCGATGATGGCGACATCTATCGGAATGCAGCCATCGACGCACTTCACGTGCACAAAAGTAGACTGCTGTCAAGACTCAAACTCTTGTACAGACGGTTTACAGATCCGCAGAATGCGGAAGTGCGGTCGCTGAAGTCGGAGATCAGAGTCCTCCAACAGTTAATCCGCCAACAATACAGCCTGGCTGTAATGTTGCACTGGGGCAATAAGATTCGGGCTGTAAGATCCAACAACCCGAGCATGTTCCCGCAAGTAAATAAAATCTTCCGGAGGAAAGATCAGAACGACATTCAGACCGTTCGACTTGACAGAACGACAAACAACGCAAACTTACTGACGTCAGTCGGCATCGATCCAGATGGGGCAGTGCTTGACAACGACTTCTTCGTAGTTGAGGATCCCCAAGAGAAGGTGAAAGCAATTGGTGCTGTCTTCCAAGAAGTGTACACGGTCAACGAACCCCGTAGTCCGAACCACGACTTGGAGAATGGAGCCTTGTTAAACCACCTCCATCTTCAGAATGAGATAAGTCAATGGCGATCCGAGAATCCTGGTTTTACTAGGTTCAGTGACGATTTTCTGGCAAATACGATTTTCCCAGAAATCACATGTACATAGATCCTTGATTATAAGTACATTTTGAACTCGGTCATGCTTAGTTTGAGTGCGATCGGAATTGATCCTCGTGGAGTCACTGGGTTGTTGTTGATCTCGAGATATGTCTCCACAGTCTTGTTTCCCAACTTTGTAGCCCAAGTTTTTGAATTCTCCTCAAAAGATGGACTCAACTGACAAAGGATTCTTGCCTTGACGTCTTTAGGATCCATGTTTGTTTGCTGAGTTTTGTTGGAACTGGTTTCGTCTGCTAGTTGGGTGAAGAAAATTATCCGATCCTTCACAATTTTTCCCAATGGCCTCTTTGGCCTGCACTGTTTTCCTTCTGATGGCAGAGTTGGTGCTGGTGGATTAGCGATGACTATTTCTGTCGGGGGACTTGGCTGATGAGTCTCCTGATCCTGCATCTCCTGGTGCTTGATGCTGATCAAATTGTCCTTTCGGGCTACAAAATGTCGCCACATTGAGCCCGGGTGATAGTTTGTGTTCTCCTTTTTCAGTGTAACTCCGACAATTCTTGGAGTTGAACTGGTTGATGAACTTTTTGCACTCAAAAGGCCCTCGTAGATGGATTCGCAAGATTGATTCAAATGCATCCGGTAAAGCTTGGTGCGGCTCTTTAACTCGTACTTCTTGTGACTTGATCCTTGGGAAACACTGTTACTGAGACTGTTTGTGGCAATCATTTTGCTTGAAATTGATAGGCGGTAAAAGAAACTTTCAAAATTGCTGTCAATGGCAATGTCACTGAATGAACTGATGTCGCTTACATTGAGTCCAAATCTTATATACCATCGATTTTCATAAATGTCCTTAATTGCTGTAACGCAATATGATGGTTGCTACCTGGTAATCGAGTGGGCGTGAAGGTAGATTTTAGGAATAAAGACGATTTTCGAAAATAAATTCGTCCAAAATTTTATGACCGTACTTCCTTTTCAGGGGCGGAAATAGTTTAATTCCTAATAATAGGCAATAAAATATTTTCTATTAGTAGGACCCTCGGCGAAATAAAGTTAAAACCAACCTCGTGCACGGCACCTTCTTGAGTTTCAGAGAAGTTTCTTCACATTTCTTGACAATATATGTAAGCTTGCTGTAGAAAATAGGCCCAAAACTTCGGACTCAAAAATGTGCAGTTTTAAGTTTTTTTTTTTTAAAATAATTGTTCTTAAAGTCTTAATTGTACGTATTTATATCTACAAAATAAAATCAGTTAGGTTAGGTCGAAAGACATAGATTAAGATTAAGTTTAGCTTAGAGAGCCCGCTGAGGGCCAGTAAGTTAGAATTAAGAACACTATACGGTCAACTAGGATTAGCATTTTGTCTAGTATTTAAGTATAATGAAGACATCAATAAAAAAAATGCTTAAAAAAACGCCTTCGGACTTAAGCGCTACCATTGTTTCCTTTAAAATGAACAGTCACCGTCAAAAGTGAGTGAGCACTCAATCACCTGCTAAAAGTTTATCCACTAAATTAAAATTCACCGGAATGAGCTAGATCAGACTTGGATACATCAAATTAAAGCTCCAAGCTCATTCCTTAAAATAAACTGTATTTTATTAAACATAAGTGTACAAAGAACAATAAATCAAATTTAGAAGAGAAAGGTGCTAAAACCGACTTATGGTTGTGTCAATGAGTGTTAGACATACATAAGTGTTCGTTCTCATTAAACGGTGGAGAAGTTACTCCTGCCCGAATCCCTCGAACTTTGAGGACCAGGACCTCATTATAAACTCCTCGACAGAGAGGCAGCTGCATACATTGGTTCACGTCTGTTTGTTTGCTGTAGGAACTTTGCAGAGGACACCACGAGAAGGAGGTATGTCAACTTAACCCGTGAATTTATAGGGATCGTTGCTGACATCTACCGAGTTGAGAGCATTTAACAACTTTGCCCTGAATACGGAGGCCCTCCAATATTATGTCAGATTTTTAACAACCTTAAATTGAACGAAAAACTCCTGACTCGAAGGACCAAAATCAAACTCTTATTCTGCCAGTCCTGCTATATGTAGCCGAAAGCTGGACACTAAGCAGAACTGCGGAGCTGATTCTTGGTGCCTTCTAAAGAAAAAGTATACGTCGGATATATGTTCCGGTCTACGAGGAAGGCGAATGGAGGAGAAGACACAACCGCGAACTCTAAAAAATCCGTCGACAAAAATCCGTCGACTGCACTGGCTCGGCCACATCGAGCGCATGGACAACAACGCTTCAGCTAAGAGGGCCTTCGAATCCGAGCCTCCTAGTTCGAGAAGGAGGAAGACCGAACCTCCGGTACAAAGACCAAGTCATCGCGGATGTAAGACAGCTTGGTCTTGATGACTGGAAGCAGCGTGCCCAGGACTGTAAACGATGGAAGGCAGCGATAGCTCAGGCTCAAACCCTACATTGGTCGTAGGCCTAATAAGTAAGTAAATTGAACGATTGAATCTGCTTCTACCAATAGGAGCTATTAAGAGGCTCTAGAGTCGAGCTATCAGCGGAAGAAGTCATCGCCAAATCACCTTCATCTCATGTAATTTAAAGTGGACAATAGGTCATGTTTAAATGACAGGCTGTAAATGAATACAGCCACACTTAGGCCAAGTTTGTCTGTATTCAAGGATTAACGTTGATCATATTCTCGTTACACTGATTAAAACACTCGGAGTTAGCAATGATTCGATGGAATTAATGTTAATGTTGCTTAGCTCATTCAGAAAATCGATGAAATATGCGCCCAGGTGGACCAAGAACAGAATAGCTGGGAGATTGTTTCTTCCTCCTCTTTAACTCAAAATCTGCGTTGTCAGGAAAACCCTGTTGTTTATCGACTTGGGGACTCCTTAACTTGAATCGAAATGACATTTGGTAGGCTCTGCGTAGGAGAGGCATTCCGTCAAAAACTCATAGCTCAAAGGATACATACGAAAGTGGTAAGTGTCACGTCTTACACAATGGTAAGTTGTCAGAGAATATTGTTTGTGGAGGTTATCAGTAAAGTTCTCCGTGCATAATTTATGGAAGGAATTTATGAAGTTCGACGGACTGTGGCATCTTAAAACCTTGACTACCCTGACAATATTTGCCTACTTTAACATCGGATAATGGAACTTTAAATGATGGCCCACAGTCTAGAAAGTTGGGCTTAAAATAAACACTATTAAAACTTAAGCCCTGAGCACTTCTAACACCGGCGCCGGACAGAAGGTCGAGAAAATAGACAGCTTTCTATATCTAAGAGGTGTGGTCTCGAGCAACCGCTGTGGATTTTTTTTTTTCGGATGATTTTTGGAATTCTACTGGAGCACTCAGACTCAAAAGTGGTCCATTGTACTGCCAGGTTACAACCTACTCCAGTGTCGTTAATTTGATCCCAACGGCAAATGGTGACTGAACCAGATTCGATTTCACTGAGATTCGAACCTGGGACCCCTCGAACTTGGGGCAGGCACTTTACCAACTGCGCCATCCTGTCGTGTTGCGTACCAGGTTTCTTCAAGTTATTCGATTCCCCGCCAACGAATCTAACCCATCAGGACTAAGCTGTCTTCTGTCGGGTATTTTTTTAGCCAATTCTCGGAATTCATCGTTCAATTCATCATCAAGGAGTGCGAGCAAAATTCTCTCGGAAGGGGATTAAATTGCAAAAAGTTAAAATACAAAAATAGCCCCACATCACTGCAAGAAGAGTGTGAGGGGAAGCAGTTGGTTGTGGCATTTTTCTAACGAGATGGCCAAACAGTAGGTGGCAGAGCATAGTGACTTTCCGAGTCAATCCAAATATTCCGAAAAAGAAAACCTCGTACGCATGTAATCCTCGCACTTGTCAGCTGCAGAAGAACAGGATAACAATGGTGATATGGCAGCAAATTCCTTGGATAAAACCCGCATCAATTCATGGCCGAATATAGACCATGTGATCAATCAGGCACTCAAGGCCATGAAAATCATGAAAATGAACAAGGCGATCCACTAACACCAGAACCACTTCAGAATCCAAGATCTCAGCAATTAGCATTCTGACAATTTCACTTATTTGCAAACAAAATATTTTCTATCTCTCATTCAATTCCAAGCATTTCCAAGCGAAACACCCGCAAAATAATTTATTTATTTATTTATTTATACACCCTCCGCTTGACATTCGATAGATCCTCAGAGAGTGCAAAAGATGCCATCACCAAAGGATATCCCCATTGAGACGCCCAACAGCAGCAGTGAATCGGAACAGACCAAGGAACCCTGCCAGCGAAAGAAACGGAGGATCCCAAAACACGGGTACGTTCAAAAAATCACTTCATTTTCATAAAACTCAGGAACCATTAAAAATTTTACAAAATATTGAAAAACAAATTGAATAAGCTTATTCGTGTTCGCGTGTCCCATTCTTCTCCTCCTGCTCATTCTAAAATTACCGTCCTACGGATCTTTGCTTTCAGTTTGGCCAATCCCGTCTCTCAAATTCCTCGAGCTAGTTCAGTGCATCGCATTGAAGCGTCCGCCACCGTTCCTACACCCGATCAACCACCGCCGTTGGAAATTATCAAATTCAAGGAACCGTCAAAATCTCTGGTGCCCTACCGCCTTAGGAAATCCCTCTCACAAATGGACATGAAGCAGTCGAGGAAGAGCCATTCTCGTTTCCCCCGCTCAAACAACTTCCAGGACAGCTACGCCAGCATCATTTTGCCGAAGCCTGTGCTCATTCAGAATCACACCCTCAACGCCACTCCAAAGGGTGTGTTCCTTCCCACAAAGGGCGGACTGATGTATGCGGTCAATGAGCCCGAGGTCGGCGGGCCAGGAGCCAGGGCTGCTGGCATGAAAATATTTGCAACAATCATGCTGAATGCCTGGCGCAAGAGGAGGGATGACGTTAAGCGCCTGAACGACGAAGTGGATCAACTCCAGAGGAGGGTATGTCATGTCCCCCCACCCCCACTCACAGTTCATCAGTGACCTTTGTTCTCTGATTTGACTCTCTTTCAGTCCATTAAAGTGAAGAACCAGATTCACGTTCTAAATTCGGTCTTTCGCAACGAACAGAAGCAGAACGAGAAGCTGAATAGACAATTGCGGCACGCAGCCGATGAGTGCCAGAGAATGCACGCCTCCGTGGAGAGCCTCACCACGTCGTTGATTAGTGCAAAGGCGGAGGCATCCCTCTTCGAACAGCAACTGCATGCAAAGGAGCACGAGAACGACACGCTGAACAACGTCCTCGCGGAGACCAACAGCCAGCTCTTCAAGTCAATGACACAGATACGACATCTGCAGACCAGCCTGTCCTGCGAGCAGCGCAACCTTCAGCAGCTGGAGAACCAGAAAAACGAACTCCTTAATGAGGTGAGTGTGTCATAGGACTCCAATGCTTGATTGCTTGTGTTTACATTAGCCGACTTGAATCATTGATAACGTGTCGGGGTTGGGTTTTGGGAACTTCTCTTGAATTTCGGTTGCCCTTTTTTGTGTTGTTTTGCCGGGGAAAGGTCAAAGTTAACGGTGTGTGGTTTCCCCAATTCGTTTATCCTGTTCACTGATTCAGTCGTCGGGGTAGTCGTGAGTGACTCACGAGGACTTCAATGGATTCCTGGAATTTGGGGGGGAGTGCTTTTGTGCAGACCGCCCTACATTTGCTTAGAGCTTTCGAATTGATAAACATTATCGGGATAATGACGGGAGCGAGGTGCGAAGGAGCCCTGTGAAACTTGAGACGGTGGTGGTGGGCTGGGGGCCTAGCAAGTGATGCGTTAGCGTGACTCACCCAAGCAGGCAGAGAATTCTACGAAGTATTTGCTTCGGTATTGATTTATGTCTCCCTAAGTATCTGCTCCTCAAGTATCCACTGACACAAGGAAGCGAATGTGAAGCATGGGTATCTGATGGATTTAAAGCAATTTAAAGATGATCCTTGGAAAGGTGTGGTTTTGCGGTGTGAAGGCGGGAAGGAATGTAAATACGTGCCCTTGCTCACGTGGAAACCACATCCCGAGTCGGTCTGTCAGATGAATGTTGGGCTTTGCCGCGTGGAGCACGAAATGATGTTGGTTCATTAGAAATGGAAATGAGCGGGGGTGGCAGCACTTTGATGCTCGAGTTTTGCTCCTTTTAAGGATGTCTGCATTCTTTCAGACTGAGTTATGACAGGAAATCACAATTTATGTTGATTTCCTGTAAATGTTTTGGATTACTGCCGGGAAATGTGAACAAGGGAAGTGTGTGTTGAGAATCAAAAGGTATTCAATCATCGAATCAATTGGATTCTTCTTCTAACTTCGCTTATATAAATTAATTGAATGGGGAGACTTTTGGTTTCTTGTAAATCTAGGGCGTTTCAGTTTTGGTATGGAGTCTGACCAACTCTAGAATAGAGTAGAGGGCAGCCTGGCGTGGCATCAAGTTGGGCGGAAGTATGGAAATTGTCTGGCAGAGCCGTTATATTTGTACTGAAAGTGGTTACTGGCAATATTCTCCGACTAACAAACTGCGTTATATCAAGAAGAGAAGTTACAAAAAACCCAAAGTCTGAAAGAGACATCTCTAGAATCGATGTTGTAGTTATGGGACTTGGTGATCAGATGCTGGGCGCTCTCCGAAAGACGCCCTATCGCAGCTGCCCGGATAGTGACGAGAGAAACACTCTTATTCACTTTCCGTGCAGATGTCCGACTCAGACAAAGACCAAACAGCTTGCTCTTGACAAACCCCTTAGTGCTTATTCGGTTTTTCCTAAAGAGCCAACTATAATGACAGTACGGAAATTTCAGAAAACTGAAGAAACAGAGCGAACATACAGGAAAACATACACAGTGACCATAGTAACCGCTTCTTGTTATCTCTTAACAGAAAAGATTGCAGACAACTTATTGGCGTACTAACGGTGCACTACACCTTCGCCAAACACCTAAGTGTGCTTGGCATAATTGATAAAACCTTCTGCGACGACTGTGAAGAAGACGATGACACTGCAGAGCACTTCCTCTGTCATTGTCCCGGCTTTGATCAGGTGGCAGTTATTCGGTGCTGATGAGGTGAGAGCTGATGATGTAGGCTCCTCATTACAGAAGCGTCTAGTGGTCTTCCTTCGGAAGACCATAAAATCTCAGCAAAGGTAGGTTGCTGCCTGGTAGTACAATGGACCAGTTTTTGAGTCTGAGTGTCCCATGGTGGTGTGGTGCAAAAACCTGAAAAAAAAAAATTGCTTCGTCCAGTTTCGTTAAGTTCGTTCACTTTTACCTAGATACGTTTCACGTCACATTTAATCTGACTTGACCTATTTGGACCTATTTGGCCGAGAATCGGCAGCAAAAACTGCTTTACGCCGTAGGGCTCCATCAGGAATCCAGTTTACCAATTGTTCATTCCATGATTCTCCAATTAATAGACTTTCTACCCAAAAATCTCGACCAGGCTCTAAAATCCTGATCTTGGAGAGAGACTGCTAGGCAAGAAAGAATACGTAGAGTTTTACACGACCGGTTCAAAAGCAAAGGACGGGGTGGACAGTTCCGCCTTCTCTAATGAACTATCATAAATATCAGGCTCCTCCTTTTCCTCTTTGACTACTGTAACGTCTTCAAGGAAAAGGTAATGGCAATTCCCGAAACTCTGTCCGTCATCCAGGAAGCCAGGAAGCCATTAAAGACCGGAAAGTTTTGTTTATAAACTGCATAGTAGTAACAAATTATCGCTAAACTTTGTATAAGATGACCAAACAGTTAAAAGCTCACCTGTGCTGGGTTCAACTGGTCAACTGGTCCTGTGCAACTGCCCAGGGAACGAATTTGCCAGACGACTTGCCATCATCGATGGTGGCAGCAAAAGAGATATGCCTCCAGCTGCATGTAAACAGTTGCCACGAGAAGTTACAACTCAAATGTCAAATAATAGATAGACGCATGATATGACCTTAGCAAGATCGAAAACTTTTAAATAACCGATCTCGCTGGATAAGCCATTATAGGCATTATGTTGAGTATTATCCCAGGACACTGTCTCATAGACGAACGCGCCAGAAGACTCGGCGTTATAACAAACGACTTATGCACAAGCTGTCTAAATGAGCAGTAGGTGGAGAACACTATAAACTTTTTCTGTACCTATCCGACTTGGTGCTCTATGCCACTTTAACCTATCTATTCCAAGCCATTTCCGTTGGAACGCTTTTCCACTCCCCATGCTTATCCACACTTTGACTTTGAACGATAATATGTAGCATCGTAGTCCACTTTACTGATGACCAAGAAAATTCTTAAGATGATTTTACTTTCTACAGTTTTATCGTAGCAGTGTTTTTTTTACATGATCTGACTGATCCGGTTGGTTAACGTTCTATTGCACAGAATGTGTGCTGCGTACTTCAGTTCACTAGTCAGCGGCTGATGAAGAAGCTATCCAGAATGGCCACTAATAGACTTTAAGTCAACTTTAGTTGCGCATTGAATAAGTATCGTTTTTGGCTTTTCGCCAAGTTGAGTGCAATCAGAAACGTTGCCCTATGTTAACAATCCCATTCTTCTTCTTCAACGACGACTTCAAGGAAGAATTCTTTAAGTTAAACAGAGGATGTTTCGAAAAGAAAGTTCTCCGATAGATAGCGTCGTAAACGCACAGATAAGATTAAAAATAATAATAATGCTGCAGTCCGAGGTGGACTTGGGCCTAGCTTCTCAGCAACCACCTACAGTTTAATGCCGACTCCGAACGGCGAATTTGTGAAGCTTTTTCTAGACAGTTATACTCTTTGAGCATTCTCAGTGACTCGAAAGAGGAGGAGCCGCTAACAATTTTGTTTCGAAAAATTTTAGCTTGTGCTGGGATTTGAACCTGACTGTGAAAGTCTAGTGCGTATGAGTCGACGCACAAACACATATGGCCACAGCGCCCACGTAGTTAAGATTATTGGGATACAAAATTCCTACGAATATACTGGTAAGGTCGCATAGAGCACTATAGCTAATTTTTTGGAATCCTAATCCACTTGTTGGAAAAGGCAAGAACCCGCGACTCAACCCGGAAATCAATTCATCCCGAATACTGAGAAATTTGGGCACTTACTGGAAACTTTCTGTTCACGGGAACATAGTAGAGGGAGGCATGCACCCGTACAGGCTTAATGGTCGCTAGCCTAATCAGGAAGTGGATTCTACTGTGATGAATCTTAACTTGACTTTGCTGACTGTACATACACGTGATCCGTGAAATCATGCACCATTAATAGATATGTGGAGAACATTGGCGATCAGTGTCACATGCACTTAATTAGCTGAGCGCCGTTTCGGGTATCGTCCGCTGACTGCTTGACAGCTCAGCTTAACGGCTTGAAACTCCAACACGCACGAGGTTTCGAGTTTGACAGTTTTAACCAATCTGTCTCTTCTTTCGCCATCCGCCCACAAGTAAGCAGCTGTCAGAAATAGGGTAAGAATAGCGTGGCGACTTCGCACAACGACTCCTGACGTATGTACTGTGGCGTCCTCATGCAGCGACTTCGATCAACAGAAGTAAGGTTTCCTGTATGTGGAGCACAGATGACGCCACGGACAATCCAAGCCACCAACAGTCAAGATCGCTGCAAAATGCAACGCATTCGTTGGCAGTCGCGTTCCGCCATTCGTACTGTGTAGTTTACTTCCACTGTGCATCTATTAACTATCCATTCAATCAATTATAAATAAATCAGTTGCAATTTAACCTAATACATAAGCCAAGTGTTTTATTAACTCCGACGTAGCTAAAGTAGGACTATTTTTAAGAATAAAGAAATTTAATTTGTTATGCTTTCCGAGTGTTGACTCTCTTCTAAAACACAATTTAACGCATTTTCTTGTCTTCAATTCAGTCATCATATCCACACACAGTTACGTTTAACAAACCCTAAGTCTAACAGGCACACAAGCAAAAAGTGAACGACTTTCCTGAACTCCTTTTACCTGGAAACCCAAAAACCTGCATAGATGCACCCGCTTGCTTATGTCACTCAACAAAAAATACCTTTTGGATAATCGAAATTCTTCATTCACGCGGAGTTCCCACTTCAACCCTTTCAAACTCATTTCCGCGAACTACCATCGAAATGTATGCACACAAACCGCCAAAAAAATTACAAAAAAAAATTACATCACCACACAAAATAAGCCAGAGCACTCACACCGTCCCCCCACAGCACAGAAAAGCAACATTCCAAATCCCTACTTATTATGTTTGCATAGTTACGAGCCACCCATTCCGTGCGTATGTGTGTGCACACCACCAGCAGTCACCAACCACCGTCATAGTCCTGATATTCAAATCAAGGCAATCAATCAAGATAGGATTGTGCCACACAATGTTCCTTTGTAATGACCTAGGGAATTCCAATTCCACCTCCCCCCATGGTGAATTGTAACAAATATCTTCCGTCGAGTGCGGCTCAAGTGTGCGATATTGATTTTTAGCCAAATTTGTAGACCAGCTCGCGGCAATCTTCCGTGAGTAGCGATGCGCCATTTTGCAATAAAAATCGATAGCCAACTAAAAGACGGGGTCAAGGATACAGAGAGTTTTTGCTTTTCGTTTTGCTTTGCCAAAATCAAGCAAATGGAGCGTTTGACTTTGATGATACGAGTAGTATGTGCAGAAGGGTGTGGATGGCATAGACCTTTCAATCGTTCAATGAACCTGAAAACATTGAAGATAGTTAGAGACCGGGAGTGTTTTTATTAGATATTTACGTACTCGGCTATACACGCTTGAAGGAACAACTTTATTGCCAGAGTAAATCCCTTTAACGGAAACTGAAATAAGTATTTTCTTGTCTTTTGAAGGATGTTTGTTGAAAGATTGATTTGAATTTGGCGCAAAAAGGACATTTAAATCACCGTATAACGGTATACCATACAGTTGTTTTGTTTAAGTAATCTTCTTAGAGACCAGATAAAAAACATTCATTCAAGGCATCAGACAACGATTGTCTTCAATTTTCAAAGAATTCCACAAGGATGATCCTTCATTCCCAACTTTTTGTTATTAAAACGTCGCTGCTGAATCGGGGAAGAATCGGGCGGTGTGGTTGTACTTGAGTCACCCATCCACAGTTGGACGGGCGATATGGTAGAAGAACGGCACCGCTGTTCAATCCTGTTTCAGACCGCGCTTATCGAAATACAAAAAAATGTGCACTTCTCAGTGGACGAAGACGTTTTATCGTACCATTTCCTGGCACTGTGGATTGTGGTAGTGAGCCCCGGAGATCATGTTATTGACAGTATGACTTGAATTCATCTTCGCCAGGAAATTCCACTCCACTCATATCAGATTTTCTACCGTTGTGTAGGGAGATTTTTTAAGACTTGAACTTTGATGCTCTGTTAAAGCGAAGGAAAAGCCTCTCCAACCCCAAAAACTTTTGCATCATCTTGACTCCATGTTGAGCAATACAAGATAGCCATAGGCTGGTTTTGATCAGACGAAGTTCATGTAGAAGATTTGGTTCATGTTCGCATCGCGTTAGCGTATTCGGTAACACCCAAATGAAAAGAAGTTTACAACGAGGTACACCACAAGGAGGTATACTCTCATCGCATCTTTGGCTTATTACAGGAATGGAACTTTTGCTCTCACTGGAGGGCTGTGGCTGTAAGTTCATCGCTTATGCGGGCGTGGGAAATATCCTCAATTTCTTGGAGAACTCACGAAAAATGCACTGAAAGTGCTATCGAATTGGATCAGCAAATGCGGCCTGGATGTGAACCTAGGTTAGGTTAGGTTAGGGGTGGTCGCTAAGCCTCACATAGACCGATTTTGGTCCATAGTGTTACCACTTACAGAGTTAACCTAAGTGTTGACCTAATAGCCATATCTATATATATGAAGATGTGTCTTCATGGATGCCATATCGTTTAGCGATTTGAAGAAAAGCTGTCCTAACGTTTTTCGTCTATTTTTGGCCAGACCAGGACAAAAACAGAGGAAGTGTTTCAGGGTTTCATTGACCGCTGAATCTTTGCAGTGAATCTGCACATGTCGGTAGAGACTAGGCCAAGTTTGCGAGGATGGTAGCTCAACAGACAGTGGCCTGTAACGATACCAACCACTGTGCTGCAGTGCACTCTGGGTAACGAGTTTAAGTGTTTGGTTTTGAGGATGTCGTGGTCTGGCTAGAAGATTTTAGTTATACGGCAGGTGTTGCTCCTGTTCCATATGCTGCTGGCCACTTTATATGACACGGTATCAATTTCGGCGAAAAACAGCCGAATTGACGCTGCAATGGTTATTGATTCTGTAGGGATTATGACTCCTTGCTTAGCAAGTACGTCAGCAGTTTCGTTTCCTGGAATTCCCTCATGTCCAGGAACCCAATATAGAGAGACTATGTTATTTACAACTATCATGCAATTTGTAGGAAATTTTGTGGTTGATCGTGGCGTTAAAGACTCCAGCACCAACGCCATCATTCTGCTTAGAGCCATTAGTATAAATGTTGATGCTATTTTCTGGATCAGCACAGCGTACTTTCCAGTACTCTCTTGTTGGAATGATGATACTAAATCTACGATCAAAGAGGTTGACGGGCTTGTGGTAATACTTGTGGTAAAAATATTTGCCTCTTTAAGTCTCAGTGCCGTCTTGTGGACAGTGCTTTTGACGAACAGGCCGATAGGGAGTAAGTGTAAGATCATGTTTGGTGACGCAGTTGATGTTGTTCTGAGTGCCCCTGTAGTTCCTATGCACATGAGGCGTTGGAGCCTTTCCAGCTGTGCTAGTATAAACTTTATGTCAAGGGCTTTCCACCATACCACGACCCCGTACAGTAAGATTGGTCTTACTATAGAGGTGTAGATCCAGTTGATTGTAGACTCCACTTTGATCCGAACATTCGTTTACAGGCTTAATAGGCGTTCTGTGCCTTTTTTATTCGTTCTTCGATATTGGGTTTCCAGCTAAGCTTTCTGCCGAAAATTACGCCAAGAAATTTAGCTTGCATGGAGATTGGCAGAGACGTATCATTGATTTTGATATGTCTGAAGTTAGAGATTTTGTCTCTCCTAGTGAAGACTACTATTTCTGTCTTATTGGAGTTTATTTTTAGGCCGCTGAGTGTCGCCCAGCGATTAATGTGAGATAGTGCTCTTTCCATTAACTCACTCATAGTGTTTAGGTATTTGCCTGATATAAGTAGTACAATGTCATCGGCATATGCGACTATCTTCATTCCTTTATTACTGAGAGCGTAGCGTGTTTTGTCCAATGTAAGGATCCATAAGAGCGGTGAAAGTACACCCCCTTGAGGTGTGCCTCTCGTTGCGTACTTTGTTAAGGTGGTATTTTCCCATTCTGTAGTACTTGTTCGATTACTGAGAAGCTTTATTATCCATCTGAAGAGGTATTGATTAACTCCTGCTCTGAATATTGCGTTGGATATTGCATCTTTAGTCGCATTATTAAATGCATCCTCGATGTCGAGAAAGGCGCCAATTGTGTATTCTTTATAGTGCAAGGAGGTTTCGATTGCGCGAGTTATCTCATGTGGATGTGAGCCTAGCAAAGAACGAACTGATACTATTTTCGAAAAAAAAAACATCAGATACCTACAATCAGACCACCAAAACTCAACGGAACCCCACTAATTTTCTCGGACTGCGCCAAATACCTTAGTATCATATTAGACAGGAAGCTTAGTTGGAAACCAAACTCTACAGAAAGCATCCAGTTTTTGTTGTTGAATTGTGCTACAGTCCTGGGTGAACAAACTTTTCTCTTCCCGGTATCTGCACCTAGTTTTAGATTGTAGGGTGTCGACAACTTGTGTTCGCCTCTTTAATCACTGTTGTTCTCTGTTACGTCGACCTAGAGGCTTGGAGTCAAAAATTCTTCAAGGCAAAGCTTAGTTGTTTATAAACTCACTACGCCAACTAGCACTATATCCGGACTAACTAAACTCACGTTGCTGTGCAGGCTGCATTCTCCGTTATTGATCTGTATTGCATGCAATCAAAAAATCCAATTCACATATTTAAGTGGTAATAAAAAAAGTTATATAGCCTAAAGATTTGTTGCTTTGGCTCAACTCCTAACTGTTAATTTTAAAATTTTCCGTTAGCTTTTTAATAAATAAATAAAAAAAGTAAAAACTCTTCACCACTGCTTATTGCATTCTATACTTCTTTTAACGAATTTCGCCGCTTAACTTGTAATTTCAGATAACTCTAAACGAATTGAAATTTCGAAAAGAAGAAGAAAAACATTTAGTAGAGATCTACCGAAAAGATGGAGAACTATCCAAACTGAACTCCGAAATCAAAATGTTGGAAACCCTTCTAATGGACCTCAAAGAGTGGGCATTTCCATTAAGAAGAAATTCATTTCCATAACCATCTTGTTATTTTACTCTCCACAGAAAAGAATTCCAAGTTCGAGATATGAAAAAAACCGAGCAGAAGCTCAAAAATGAAATCGACGCGCTTAAGTCTGAGGTTCGATCCTTAAAAACGAGCCTCGACAAAACAATTTCGGCTCGTGCAAAACTATTTTGGAGGAATTATTTGAATCTTCATTACAACACATTGCTGCTGATTCATCTTGGGGCGTTTTACTTGCTCCCAGCTCTGCCACCACCCAAGACCACAAGGATGCCGATCACAATCAGTCTGGAGAAGGTTATGAGCGTAATTCGAGAATAGAGGCAATTGTTTTTTTTTTCCTTCAGCTAGTTTAACATGTACAGAGGAATATTTTTGTTGTCAAATATTTTTACTCTTTTATTTTGTTCGAAAATACAATAATTATTAAAAAAAAAACAGACCAGTAAATTTTAACTATTTTAAGACATTGTGCGGGTTTCCATCGATCTATGCCCATTAACCTTATATTTTTTTATTCATCAAAGCCAGTGGTCCCAACACCTCTTGTTAAATATCCCCTTATTATGTGGATTTAAACAATATGACATGCCATGACAAATTTATATTGTAATGACCGGTACTCCAACAGTACACAAGTGGTAATTAAAAAGTTGTGTGGAGGATGTGGAGATAGAGAGGATGGCGAACGATGAGTGGCGAGAGCTTAAACCTGAGTTTCAGTTCAGAGCTCGTTTTTTTTTTTGTTTACTTAAAGCTACCTTAACCTATGTAAGTTGGCCCTAAAGAGTCAACTACCTCGTCATTGTTTGTGAGAAGCTAGCGGCGTCAAAGGCTGGTTCTGGTGTAACCACCAAGAAATGCCGTTCTTTGGCAGACTCTGTTCTATCCCGGGCAGAAATCGCCCTACTGAACCGCATGGTTCAGAGCTCGTCCTTGCTGACAAGTCGCCATATACATAAATTATGTACAAGCAAAACATTAAGGAATACAGTCTTTGGCAAAAAAGAGTCATCACCGATCAATTCGCTTACCATAGCTAGCCCAGAATAAATTTCAGACTTAGCGCAAATATGGCCTCCGTGGCGCAATCGGTTAGCGCGTTCGGCTGTTAACCGAAAGGTTGGTGGTTCGAGTCCACCCGGGGGCGATTATTCTTTTTGCAACTGAATACATTGATTTTATTTTCCTAGAAATGATGATTAACTAAAGAGGTTATCATAAACATCGACAACAAATTCCTTCTTTTTGTTTGTTTTTGTTATTTCGTCATCCTTATACTATGCGTGTGTGCATGCGGAAATGATAAGATAATCGACCAACGTATAGAGCCTCATATTAATTTATTTCTCAGTCCAAATGTGAACATGCGTCTCTGTAGTCACGATTTCTTAATATTCGTGATTAATTGTTGCTCCAGTGAACTTTTCGATAAGCGTAGGGAGGTAAGTGACCGTAGTCAGCAAAGAGTAAGAAAATCATCAAATGGATACAGAGTTTGAATTAAGCCAGCATCTGGGACTAAAGTCATAATTTGTGGCATGGGCTGTGTGGCATGGCGCCTGCATAAACCAGATGTCGTGCAAATCCATGTCTTCAATTTCAGTAAAAAACAAAAAAAGTCGGTTAACATGGCTCTGTAATGTACACCGTTGACTAAAACGTTTTTCCCAGCCTATAACATACCAGTCTCACGAACTTTTTGCACAAACTTGCGTACAGCAATCGCGGTGGGCTTCATTTCGGCCAAAACTTTATTTCAAAAACGCTGTTTGGGCTACACAGCACTCTGGAAATAAGTTTTCAATAATTCCCAACGTTGTTCAAGCGTAAAGCGACTAATTTCCTATAAATTGTTGCAAAACAACAGACGCACACGAATGAGATACATATCCATACGTAGATGCATATAAAAACCGTAAACCTGCCTGCGCAGTGGATGGTAGAAAAGGGTTATCTGTACACCGACAGACTGAAAAAACGGAAGCAACCGGCGACTGCGTGTTGCCGAGCAAAAAGAAACAGTTGCAGACACAAACATTTCCCGTTGCAGAATGAGCGAACATACGAGTATTTGCACATTGTTTGATGGCGAAATCCTGTCATATACGACTGCCAGTTGGTGTCGAAAATTCAAACAAAGCGGTTAGGTCAAGTGACGGAATTAAAGTAAAACAATTCGCGTTTGTGAAATTTGTCTGTTGGACATGATCGATTGTGTTGTGATAGCGAGATCTCTAGATTTCCCTTTGTAGTTCAGTGTGTTTGTGGAGTCAGAGAATCCAATCACCTGAGAGAAAAAAGAGGTTCGTTTTCATCCGTGTTCAATACCGGTGAGTTGGATAGGATCTTCCACCTTCAGGTTTATTTTGTAAAGTTGCTACCCATGCCCAAACATGGAGATATGCGTATTCCTCCTCTCTGTGTTTGTGTATGAAAACTTACGACATCGTCACATCAATCGGTGCTGTGTTTAAATTGAAATTGTCTTGATCGTTTTTTAAAGATGAACGAAACTGGAAAATGTCTTGCAATTTAAGTTTAAATTTCGTGCCGTGTTTTTAGAGTGGTTTTGTGTGTTATTTTCATTTGAATTCAAACACAGTCTAGTATCTAGATTCAAACATTCTCAAATTGTTATAAGTGAACTGATTTGTTCTTCCTCATTAGCACCACCAAATGTTGTCAAATAACACATTTACCCAATAACAAAATACAAAAACCATCCCCGGCTTGCTCTATTGAAGCTATGCCCAAACCCACCCCCGACTATAGCGTCAAAATACAAATATTTATCAGACACCACCTTCGACAGATTTAATTTGTATTTAAAACTGAAATAAAAAAAGATAGTCGCCCCCGGGTGGACTCGAACCACCAACCTTTCGGTTAACAGCCGAACGCGCTAACCGATTGCGCCACGGAGGCTTGTGATCATCGGTTTCAAATAATACACACATGAACTGATTTCATTGAGATTCTTAGCTAAAAATAAATCCACAAAGATTATTCAGTGATAATGTGAAGTGACTGCATTATATTGAATGATCTTCGACTCCGAGTCTATGAGATAACGCAACAGTGGGTGTTCATGTTTAAGGCAGTGAATGAAATGGAAAAGAACCTGAACCAACCTCGTGTGCGCAATGGAGACAACTAGCAAAAAGTCGTGCTAGCGGAAGAGACATGCCGTTCGGCTCTGGTTGAATTCAGTCTTCAGCACCACAAAAGGGCGAATAAGATGGATGATAGGAGATAATAATTTTGTATAAACTAAGAATTAAGACTTTTCAATACTATTTACGTACTAGGGCACACAGCACATACATATGTAGACTTATGTTTGAATATGTATGTGGGTGTTTACAAACGACTGGGAAATCTGCCTGGGCAGCCAAGAATTTCTGCGTGTGGAACACACGAAGCGGTTCAATTGCATCGTGTTTTCACTCAGTAATGTACTGCAGAGAATTGGGTAGTACTCTCTTTTAAATTCGTAACTTTATAAATATAATAATAATGGCGGTGCTACAGTCCGAGATGGACCTGGGACTAGCTTCTCCATAACTTTATAAATGAAGGATAACAAAATTTTTTTGAGGTGCAGCACCAAGTACTATATGTATGCAGTGAAAAAACATTAAAATTGCATTTGAATCGTCCCTATAATCAATTTTTCTAAAATGCCATGTAGCATGCTTGAGGTGTTACTCGATCACCAGAAAATGAGGAAAATATGTTAAAAACGGAAAAAAAGAATAAAAACATGACTGCTCAATCTACTTTGAAAGCGGATTTTCGGGTGAAGAAGGCCGATTTTTGCCTCATCCAACCCATCTCCCTCTCGCTTGTGAAAATCGTTTATTGTGTCTCCCGCAGTCCTGCCTTTTTCCGCCCATGTAATCACCTACTATGTGCATATCTCCGAATGCAAACCAATGTACGTATAGTCAACAAATCAAAGTCAACCACGACGCTGCGTCATTGATGTAAAGACAGGGATGCCAAATGGAGTAGCCAAAACTCATTTGACTTATAAGCTATAACCGAAAATTATAGAAAATGAATTGGATATTCACATTCACCGTAAAACCTTTCAGCTAGACACCCGTGGCTGATGATGTCACCCTTTAATCATACTCATCCGAAGTCTAAGTGCAAACAGAAGCCAATCAAGACCATGTGAAACTTAGGCATCTTCTCTATTTTATAGAGGAACTATTGTTTTTAACGCCGTTCTACAAATATTTAAATTTTTTGAAACATATGTTTATTTTATTTATTTATTTTTCAAAGAGCACCGTCGAGACATTTTCAATGCAAGTTCAGAAAAGTAAAGAAATCCAATTTGAATTAAGAACAATTTGCTTTATAAGACTTGTATGCATTAAGTAACGCATACAATACATTTCTTATGATAATGCACCTAATAGATATTTTAATAACAAAAAAATTGTGGGATGTATTTTACCACAACGAATTTGAAATAAAACTCACTGATCTTAGTTTAAATTCAAGATTAAGATTTATTAAATAACAAAATAAAACACGTTGATTTTGGGGGCCAGTTTCAATTCAATTATCAAATGTACTAGTTCACTACCAGAAGTATGAATTTTCCAGTAATGACAACTAGAGGCGCTAGTGTAGGTTTTGAACTGCTACAGTACTCCTCCCCAAGTGACAGCTGACAATTAATTTCAATTTGTCAATTTGTAAATTTCACTTTTTTTGGTCCGGGATATGTTTTCAGTGCTGGAGTATCTGGATGAATTTGTAGCTGTTGAGATGATGACTGCTGTTGGATTCTGGTTGTTGATGGCTGTGGGGATTGCTGCAATGGATTGGAATGTTGAACTTCAGCTGCTGCCAAGTATGCTGGCTTCAATCGCTCGATGTTTACGTTCGATGTTCTGCCGTTGATGTCGATGACAAACAATCTATCGTTGAGTCGCTTGATGATTCTGTATGGACCGGAATATGGCTGGTCCAGTCCCTGCTTCGGTGCATCGTGACGCAGGAATACATGGCTACATGAATATAAATCTTTGAAACAGAATATATTTTTGTTGTTACAGTGATGAGTGGCTGGTATCGGCTTAAGATTGCGCATGTGTACACGAAAATCTTCCAAAAAGATGTTGGGATCTGAAGTTGTATCTTCATGTGCGAAAAACTCACCCGGAATGCGGAGTGCTGTGCCATACATATATTCTGCCACTGATGCTTTGAGGTCTTCTTTGTAGCAGGAGCGCAGTCCGAGAAGAATCACTGGGAGTGCTTCGGTCCATCGATTGGTTTGATGGCAGCGGATGGCCGCTTTTAAAGCACGGTGCCATCGTTCTACCATTCCGTTGGCGGCCGGATGATATGCCGTCGTGCGCACTCGCTTACTGCCGATTAATTGTGTCATCGCTTTGAACAGAGCAGACTCAAACTGTGATCCCTGGTCGGTGGTAATAGTTTTCGGACAACCGAAACGTGAGATCCAATTGCTGAAAAATTGTTTGGCTACGATATCAGCAGTTATTTCCTTTAAGGGAATCGCTTCAGGCCATCTCGAAAATCGGTCGATCATCGTCAGACAGTATCGGTACCCTTCAGAATCAGGCAACGGCCCAACGATGTCCAGATGAATGTGGTCAAATCTTTGGTCGACTTCGCGAAATTCCAAAGGCTGCAAGTGGACGTGTCTACCGATTTTCGACCGTTGACATGGTACGCATTCGCGAACCCAGAGGGTGATGTCCTTCTTCATGGATGGCCAGATATAACGTGAACATATCAGTTTACATGTGCTTTTGCTTCCAGGGTGCGACAAATTGTGAACATTTTGAAAAACTATTCGCCTAAATGTCTTGGGTACGAATGGTCGGATGTTTTTATGTGACACATCGCAGTAAACTTCTTTAGAGCCTTGTCCCATAGACAACTTTTGAATTTTTAGGGAAGTTGTTTTGCTTTTCAAAATGTTTTGTAGTTCATTATCACTCACCTGAGCATTCGCAAGCGCTTCCAAATCGATGGTGTTGTTAAGCTTTTGTACGCTGGTTGCGGCATCAATTCGGGAGAGGGTGTCTGCAACCACGTTGTCGATACCCTTAACTGATATGATAGTGGTGGTGAACTGGCTTATTAAATTAAGGTGCCTGAGTTGACGAGGCGAAGCTTTTTCGGAACGCTGTTGGAAGGCGTGTGTTAGCGGCTTGTGATCTGTTCTGATTGTTACGTTATATCCCTCTATCCAAGGTCGAAAAAACTTGACTGCGTGATAAATTGCTGCTAGTTCCCGATCATAAACGCTGTAGTTTATTTCTGCCTTCGATAATTTTTTGGAGAAGTAGCCAACGGGTTCCCAAACGTTGCCATTGCGTTGCTCAAGCACAGCTCCCACGGCTTTTCCGGAGGCGTCAGTAGACAATCGAAGTTCGCAGTGCGGGGCAGGATGAGCTAAGAGGGCTGCATTGCCTAAGTCCTCCTTACACTTCTCAAATGCTGCCAGAGCCTCTTCTGTCCAAGCCACCAGTCTCGTATCTTTTTTTCGTACGTCTTTAAGCAACGCATGGAGCGGTGCTTGAGTAGCAGCTGCGTTTTTCAGGTGACGTCTGTAAAAATTGATCATGCCCAAAAATTGACGCAGTTGTGCCAAGGTTTCGGGCCGTTTGTACGTCGAGATGGCTTGAATTTTGTCTTGAAGCGGCTGAGTGCCGTTGGCTGATATGAGATGACCAAGGAACTCGATCTTGTCTGCAAAGAAATCACATTTGTCGCGATTGATAGACAAACCATAATCTCGGAGGCGTGTGAAGATCGTCGTTAAATGTTTGGTATGCTCTTCTGTGCTGGTTGAGGCCACGAGAAGATCGTCCATGTACGCGTACACAAACTCGAGACCATCTAAAACCTGTCTGATGAACCGCTGAAATGTCTGACCGGCATTGCAGAGTCCGAAAGGCATCACCAAGAATTCGTAAAGGCCGAAAGGTGTTATTACGGCTGTTTTAGGTACGTCCTCTGGTCGAACGGGGATTTGGTGATACGCACGCTCGAGATCTATTTTCGAAAATACTGTTTTCCCATGCAGGATTGAGGAGTAGTCGCTGATGTGGGCGATTGGGTAGCGATCAGGGACAGTCTGTGCGTTAAGACGACGATAATCGCCACACGGTCGCCAATCCCCTGATTTTTTGGGAACCATGTGCAGCGGACTTGCCCATGGGCTTTTTGACGGTCGACAGTATCCTTGCTCCATCATGTAACTGAATTCTTGTTTGGCGTGCTTAAGAAGTTCTGGTGAAAGTCTTCTTGCTCTTTCGTAAACTGGTGCTCCAGTTGTTTCGATATGGTGAACGACGTTATGTTTAACAGATGTGCTTGACTTTGCCTTTGCAAGTATTTCTGAAAACTGCTTCAGAAGGGATGCGCACGGGTCGTTTTTATCGATCCTTGTTATACCAACAAGATAAGCGGAGCCAACAGAACAGTTTGCCTTGATCCCAGTCTGTCCATCCGATACGCGACGTTTATTGACGTCTACGATCAGCTGGTAGTGATGTAATAAATCCACGCCAACGATGCCGTAGGGAACATCTGCTACTTGGAAAATCCAACGGATAGGGCGTCTTAGGCCAAAGTTTAGCGTAAGTGTCTTTTGCCCGTAAGTAGTGATGTGGGTTCCGTTAGCTGCATGTAGTTTTATGGTTGATGGTCGAGATCTCTCAGAGCGTGTTGGAGGGATGATGGAAAGGTCTGCACCAGTATCTATAAGAAAACGTTGTCCAGTACCTTGGTCACATAAAAATAGTCGGCAGGGTTTTTTAGTGTCACCAGTGGCTGCCGTTGCTACTGGTGCGGAAACTAGTTTTCCTGTTTATATTCACAAGGTTGGCTGCAGCGCTTAGCTTCCTTGCCGAATTTGCGATGGTAGTAGCAATATTTTTGCCCTATTGCATGGGGATTTGGTTTGGAGGTGGAGCGACTGCGAGATCGATTGCGCATGCTTCGTAATTCTTTCCACATCCTTTCCATCTGAAGTGTTAGATCTTCAATTTTTTTCTCCAGAGTTGTGGTTGGAGAAGCTGATTGGCTAAGCGTTGGTGTTGGGCACAAGGCTGGTTGATTGGTTGACTTGTGCACAGCCATTATTTTGTTGTCAATGTTGCGTGTGATTTCCCACACATTGTCCGCAAGCTTAGCGAGTGCTTCATTAGAAAGGGAATCCCCAGCGGCGATGGCAATCTTTAGCTGGTCTGGCAGCTGATCATACCAGAGTGTACGTACGAAACGTGGATCAAGTTTTCCTTCGTTCAAAGATTCCATTTCGGCGAGAAGGAACGACGGTTTCCTACCGTCAAGTTGGAGACCGGAAACTAATTTTCGAAACTTCTGCTCCTGGGTTTGGCAAAATCTATTGAGAAGAGCGTGTTTGATGGTTTCGTATTTTTGATTTTGTGGAGGGTGTAAAACGTGTTCCTTGACAAGAGACAGAAGGTCTGGTTCTAGTTTAGAAATAACGGTGATGAATTTGGATTTATCCGACTGCACGTGATTTATCTGGAATTGGACTTCGATAGCAGCAAACCATAGCTCTGGTTCCTTTATCCAAAACGGTGGAGCCATGACTTTCTCGACGCTACCGATATCAGGAACAGGAGCAAGCTGTAATTGGCTGGAAGTTGGAACTGTGTTACCTGGATTTTGAAGAGTGTGCTGGGGTGAAGGTGTTATGCTCTCCCGCGAGGTGGTTGGTTCCGTAGCTGTTACGCCGTCTCCCGTCATTGGAATGATGAATATTTAATATTTATATTGCTATTACTGATGATATTGCTTTTATCGGGGTCACCAAATTGTGGGATGTATTTTACCACAACGAATTTGAAATAAAACTCACTGATCTTAGTTTAAATTCAAGATTAAGATTTATTAAATAACAAAATAAAACACGTTGATTTTGGGGGCCAGTTTCAATTCAATTATCAAATGTACTAGTTCACTACCAGAAGTATGAATTTTCCAGTAATGACAACTAGAGGCGCTAGTGTAGGTTTTGAACTGCTACAAAATACCTACTAGTTACGCCATCTATCAGTCACCAACACAAAACCATCCGGATTGCAAAGTCGATCTGTCAAAGACTATACAATTTCTACATATACATGTGTGCAGAAGACAGCTTCTATCCCCCATTTGTTGAGGGATTCCCCGAATATGTTAAACCACTGACTGAATCTGACTGACTTAGTCAGCAAGTGTACCGGGAGATTGTTTTGCTTACCAGAAATAAATTAAGATAATAGAAGTCTTGATGTGTTCGCTGTAAACATTATTTTATAATTCATTTCGTTGTACAGGATTTTTCCTGCTCATAAAAAAAGTTGCCAATAACTTCCTTAATTCACTTAATTGTTTACGGTCAAAGAAATAAACAGGTTGGCCGAATAGTGACCGTCATCATCTCAAGATAAAGATACTTCCGAATTTCAACGGGAAAAAAAGCATAGGTTTGACAAAAATGATTGCGAATGTTAAGACATATCAGATGTCACTACAAGCAACTGTGGAATGCTTAGAAAATTAATCTCCTGACAACTGGTACGCACTTGTGATCAAATTTTAACAGATGAAGTACGCGATATTTGGACTCGAAAAGGGTAAGAGTTTTTTTTTCCAGATTTATAATGGTGCCTTCTTTGAAACTTCTACAAGTTTTCCAGATTCAAGTGCTAAAATAAAAACGACGGTGTGACTAGATAAGAACGATAAGAAACGCAATTTAAGTAAAACAACAATTGTGTGAGATATAAAATTGATTATACCTTTATTTTGAAGCTACATTCATTCCATTATGTACGGAAAAGTACATCAATTAAATGGCTTCGCTGGCAGTTCTTCAAGAAGTCGCTCCAATTCTTGTTTAACCAGTTCAATTTTCGATAACTCGGTCCAATATGTGCGGCGTTAATAGCGTCTCGAATGATGGCCTCAAGTTCATCTGAAGTGGTTGGCTTGCTATCGTGGACCTAAGACTTGACATAGCGCCAGAGAAAATAATCAAATGGTGGCTAGTTGCATGATTGGGGAGGCCGATTGAGAAACGCCGTAAGATGACCCAGTCGCCAAAGTTTTCCTTCACAACTTCGAGCATTGCATCGCTTGTATGGCATTGCGTCGCATGTATGGCATGTTTGAACAGCTCGGATATATCGATGTCGTCGAACTCTGGCCACAGAAAGTCGGTTAACATCGCTCCATACCTGAGACCATTGACTGTAGCCATGTCTCCTTCCTCATTTCGAAAGACACAATATACGATGATGATGCCATCCTATAAACCGCGCCAAACAGTCATTCTTTGCGGATTCATTGATGCTTGGTCGAACACTTTTGAATTGTGTTCGCTCCAATATCGACAATTTGTTTGTTGACATAGCTGCTGGGTCAAAAATTGGCCCCGTCCGAAAAGATCATTTTTTGGTCAAAATCCGGATTTGTGATCAACATTTCCAGCGCACAATTACGCAAGTTCGGTAACGGGCGTTGTTTATGATTTTCTAGCTTCAATTTCTGCGTCAGCACAATGTTATACGTAGGCCTAAAGCAGCAAAATACTACTCTGTTAGCGCATTTTCTACGCCAAATCTCTCCCATGTTGATCAAGTGATCTTCAGCATTAGATTCGTAAAAGACGTAGAATGAAGTTTTTGCAAACGAAGACATTCATACTTATGAGCTCAAATCAGACACCTTTTATTTACGGCGGGCTTTTGAATAGAATTAAAGAACTCGGGGTGTGTCACGTATGTAACACTAGTACTGCGACCGTAAATATCTAGTGTCCGCATTCTTTTGGTCGAGGATTTGAGCGCTGCCTCAAAAAATTGTATAACTTCTCTTGATAGGATTTCTTAAAAGTCTTTCCCCGTTACGGCTGTTTTGCTTAGCATTTCGAATCTTTTTCGGGCAAGGCTTGAGCATATACTAGACGGTCAGTATATTCTCCATAGTTTCTTTGGCCTGACCACATTGCCTAAAGATTTCTGCGCTGTTGAGACAAAATTTATGAAGATGCTCCATGTTCTGTTAGTGCTACACATAGAATTCTTAATCAAGTGCCCACATTCATCAGAAATTACCCACCAACAAGCCAACTAATAACCGACAAATGTCTCGGAACCCAATAACACACCCAATTCCACGCCACTGTTTCTTTTTTCCGTCTTTTCCGTCCCCGAAAGAACATCATCACCATTTAATCAGTGTAGTACGCTAATAAATTTCCATCAAGTTACGCTGTCCACATCCCGCTGCTTAAACCAGACAGCATAGCCAAACGAAATTGAGGCTGTCAAGCGAATACGTTGCATCCTTAGCCTACTACTAAAAAGGGAGCACAACTTATCGTTCTTCTATTCGGCTTATCCATCTGAAAACACGTGCTGAAATCCACCTCCATTTATCGTGGACCTGACTTGTCGTTCTTATACTCAGCTAAACCCCTCTGTAAACACGTATTTAGAAACCATTCGTTGATCCCACATTCTTCATCAATTATAATCAAAATTAAGTGCCTACATTCATCAAAAATGACCACCAATAACTGACAAATATCATAACATAACACTGCACAAAAAAACAATGATTTCCATCCAAACAAAAAAAAAAAATTATGGGCAAATTGCTCGGCAATGCCACTGTTATGGAAGTGTTCTGAACAGCAAATTTACGAAAATCCGAAGCTAAGCTACAAGTTACTTAACCAAGAAATTTTGAAAGTGGCAGACCTTGGGGGTGTCGCTGACCTCGTGCAAGCAATCGAGTATGGAGAACCTCGACGCCTGCGACCGTGCGTTTGGCCCGCCGCCATGCATACGGGAGTTCGGCGATAACGCCCCCAATTAATCTGCCAGAGAATTACTGAGAAAAACAGGAGTGTGACGGATGCCACTGAGCAGATCTGCAAACACTGAAAAACGGTTCTAGCGATCAATGTCCAGCTACGTGCCATCACAAACAGAAGACACACACTTCCATCGCACAGCGTTCAAAAACTTCTACTTACCATGGTGTCAAGCGAAAAAATAACTGTGAATTAGTAAGAAACTAAAAGAGACTAAGGGGAAAATCAGATGTTAACCACAGGTAAACACACTTTTAGTGAATTGGTTTGCGTACACGGCTTGTGACTAGCGCCATCTCTTGAGCACGTTGCTCATGGTACGAAAACGGGAGAAACAGTTATGGAAGTGGTTGCTGTTTATGGTAAATAATTAAAGTTTCAAGTGCGAAGGTAATTTTTTACGAAGATTTTGGTGTTATGCCGTGGCAGCTAGACACAAAATTGAACTACCCAATTTGAGAAGTGAACTGCATTTAAAGATGCATTGATGAGGACATTCTATGCCATCATTCTTTACTTCTGCACATCATCTAGACTGGATACTTTTCATTCCTCAGTGAACTGCTTTCGAATACAGAACTCAAACGTTTCGTGGAAACCAGAAAAACGTAAAAAAATGACCAGTGATGTCTTCTTTTGTATCCTGTAGGGTCCTCCGCCATTCGATCCTATCAAATTCTCCATATTTTCTTAGGGAAAATATCAACCCACGATCTCCAACCATTTTCGCATCAAAAACCCGCGAAATTTTAAAAATTCAAAAATATCGATTTTTTGCCATAGAAATGCAATCATTAGTGACACTTCTGGGTCAACTTGTCCCCTGAATTTGTGTCATTCTTTAGTTCGTTTCAACGGAGTTTATTCCTTAGACTTTAGAAAACGATAATTTTAGATTTGAATGGTTGCAGAACGCAGGATATGGTCAAGGAACTTGATTCATTTTCTAGACGTCTCCTTGTCGTTCGATGTTACAATATAACTTTCGCTTTATTCGAAGGTTTTCCTTTTACGGCCTCTTTCCAAGTCCCTGAAATAACGCAATGGACTTACTTTGGGCTAAGTGCATTCTAGACCCACTTTAAACTACGTAAATGTCTGAAACTTAGTTATCAACTCTATATCGATGCAAAACCTTACGAGGATTACTAACGAAGATCATCAAATCAGCTTTTGAAAAAACGAAACAATGTTGCTTAGTAAATGACGGAACCCACTTTTTCTTTCAAGATCCCGGAAGGGATGATCAGTGAAGAAGAGTTTGATGTTTAGCCGTGGTGACACATGCATTAAATTTAATTCCTATTTTTGTTATAAGTTAGCTGCAAAATATTAGCTACGCCCGGCAAGAATTGCCGCATCTGGACGCATATTTTCTGCAGATAGAATGTTACTTACTTAGTCATCAGGTTTAGAAGGTCTGCGCCTGAGAGGTTGTCGCCTTTCATCGCTGACGGTCCGGGCACGCTGCTTCCAGTCATGTTAGTCTCTGAAAAACGGAAGAAATTGATTAAACAACATTTCATTTATTTGTGAACATCCTATTATAATTTTGTGCGTTTCTTGAAAGCTGTCATCTGTCTGTCATCAAGAACCTTGATTTTTACATGAGACAAAAGTAAACAAACGAAGGGATAGTTTACTCGGTGTACTCAATGAGTGTACCCTCTTATATGAGTACCCATTTGGGTATACCCGTCATTTATAAATACCCCGCACTAAGTGTTTTGTTTGAAAAGGGTGCTAAACTCATGCTGTAATCAGGCATGAGTTAATTTATTCTTTTAACTTTTCAAACTGTGAGTATACTTATAAAGTGTGCTCTTGAAACTAGTTTCGATACATTCACTGCAGGCCTTTAGTGGACACTTGAAAGGTCTGTCTATTCACTTTTTGAATCTAATTTGACGCCTGGGTAAGCAGTTGAAAGCAGAGACACTCTCTCGAATATGCATGAGGAATATAGCAAACAAAAAATGGACATCGTCTTTGAATTCAGCACGTGCAACGCTTGATTCCTTAACAGACGATAACAGACAAACCGAACGTTTCCTAAAGAAGATCAATGAAATGAACTGGTCAAAAGACAGATGGAAAATTGCGGCGTTTACTATCACTGACGCTCAACCACTCTAACCTAGCCTAACATTGTCAAGCTTGTAAAGATTTTCACCTACGTTCGTCTCAGACAATCAAGTATACACCTAAATGAGCATGTTGTGACAAAAAAAAACATTACAACGCACGGCCATCCGCTGGACTTACCTGATCTAGAGCAGTGCGATTTCTGACTGTTTCCTAAAATCAAATCAGCGTTGAAGAGGAAAACATACAAAATGATTCCCAGCATTCAAACGTCACCGACCAACATTCTCAAGGCTATTCCGGCCCTAGGATACTAAAACATGCTTCGAACAATAGGAACGCTACGAAACTCGGTGTGAAAATGGATGGAAGACATGCCTAAAAAGTTTGATTATTGAATAAGAGATGGCGTTGCTGTTAATTAAATTGAGTCTCTTCGGAAATGAAACCGAACACGTACAAAAATTAGCGGACATTCCCCTAAATAATAACTATCAGTCATGAGGGCATCAGGATGACTGGAGAGCTTCCAAAATAACGACGCTACTCTATAGGAAAGGGCTAACGATTCCCCTTAAAATGCACCACAATGGACCCAAAAAGAAACGATGACCCTCATCTGCCCACTAACTTACGACCTTTTCGAACGTTGTAGCGCGTTCACTGAACCAAACTAACCTAGTCTAATCCCAAAACCCAAGCTTGTTCACATTTGTAAAGATTTTCGCTTAAGTTCGCCTCGGACAATCAAGTGTACACCTAAATGATCATTTTTTCCCCCAATCCAGCAGTCATCCTCTTCTTGTGGTGGAGGGGGGGGGGGACCTGGGGTGGAACTGGACATAAACCAACAAGCCTCTGCCTCTAGCACGATCCTTTAGAAGGCTTCTCCAATTGGGCACATCAAGTTGATTGAGGTCCCTCTCTACTTTCGTGCGCCAACTTTAACCTGGACTCACCTCTGTTACACTGTCTTACTCATTCAGAGTGGAAGATTCTTCAGGCCGCAGCTAAGTGAGATGATTTGTTTCGATCATGGAAATGTCGCGATGCTCCAGCATCCAGATAAGATGAATGTTCAAGTGATCGGCCGTCTCATTGAGAGACATTTAAATGGACTTTTAGCAAAAGAGGGCTGATTCGAGGCTGAATTCGAGCCCGTTAAATATGCCCTCACTCTCCCGCAGGGAACAATGACGATTTCAGTAAAGACGCTTCTACAACCTTCTCGAAAGAATATTCCATCAACGTCCCAACAACTATCCGGTGATATTTCTAGAAGATTTCAAAGCCTAGCTGGAAAAAGGAGATGCTCTCGGTGTAATCGGTGGAGAGCCCAACCTATACGACACCACCACAACGTATTCCGAGTCTGGGATTAAATACACTCTTAGCGATCCCCTGATCAATCAATCGACAAGCAAGTTGAATGCGTCTCAACATTCAATAAAAAGAACTTACCCAAAAAGGAATCCAGGTTGACAATTCAAGCCTCGCAGAAGAAAGAGACCTGCAGAACCTGTTAAATAGCCCAGATGTTATGGCCATAGACAAATTCTAAAGTAATCAAAATCATTCACTGCGACAACATGTTGCAAGTTTTAGTTGTTGGAGCACTTCAAGAATCTTATAATGAATATGAACTCATAAATGATTACTGTGCCGATGGAAATATAAATGGATAGTGACCGCAACAATGACAAGGAGGCTACAGAAATTCGTCAATAAGTGCCGAAGCTATACATATTCTGTCTCAATCGTATCCCTGATAAGCACCATTATTAAAAAACGGGCGAGTAATGAATAGGCACTATCATACAATGACAGATGTGGTTATGGAAACATTTCATTTCAGTTAGGTAGCAGCTCCATAGCTAACCATGCTTTGCAATGGCACACAGAATGGCTGATGGTTTGACGATCCACAGAAGACGTGGCGCAAAACAATGGAGTGTGAAGCACGTCATTTGACCAAAAGTTGGTGAGAATTGAGACACATCTCCATAAATGGAACGGGATGACGCGTTAACGTACTTAAAGCCCTATGCCCCATAAGAGGAACAAGACACAACAAAGAAGAGTGGCGGTGGAGAGCAGCAAAAGAACATCCTTAAGTTTCTCTGTCGTCACGCTATCTGATATCACTCAAGGAGTGAGACACTTGGAAATAATTTCTGCTAAAACTTGTACAGGAATTGAGACTGGTTTAAATGAGTCTCTTCGGAAATGAGACATACTCGGTACAAAAATTAGCGGACATCCCCCTAAATAATAATTACGAGTTCCTATAGGCATCAGGGTGGCTGGAAAGTAGAAATCAAATAGTATGATTTCTGTTGGAGAGCATCCATGTCTGAAAAATGATCCAAATGAACAACTTCAAGTTCAAGTAAAATTAAACTATAAAATCACAAAAAACACTCAAATTAATTGCCAACATTATTTATTCAATGTCATTGATTTCTTCTTCTAAAATGTATATGTCACAATCAAATATCTCCGAAATGCATTTTAAAATGAAGTGTGACAACACATTTGACCGTGTAAACGCAACCGATTTCGATCTGTTTGACATTAATCCATCGAGTCTGTTCATGTAAACCATGAAAACCATGTGAACTCCACGAATGTCAATAAAATGTCAAGACGAGATGCTTAAGACCGGAATGCACCTCACGTAAAATTTTAACTCGCCTGATCTCCAAAATAATAAATTATTTCTTAAAAAAAGTCAAACGGCTCGAGTTTTATATTTTCGAAACATGAATATCAATGAACACAGCCCAAACAACATCAAATTAAATCTTGTCGCAAAATGCCTTTGATGGTGGACAAGATAATCCGTAGCAAATCTCATTTTTTAGGTCATCCAATAACGGTTTCATGTCCGTGGCAATGAAGTTAACTGAAAGAAGGTTTCCTCGCAACGTGCATAATTATCTGAGGCGACAAAAACCTAAGACATAATGAGACTTTTGTAATTATTGTGGCAAATCTGACGCGCACATCTGCATTCGAATGCCAACGTCAGATCAGATTAAATGCAAATTAATGCAGAGAGAATACTAATTAGCTGAAAGGACGTGACGTGGTTATGAAAGTTTGCTATCGTACATGTGAACAGATCTATTGGGCGAGTCCAGAAAACAAGAAGTGAGTGAGGGACAAGTAATTTTGTATGCCTCATAGAGGAGTTCTATTGTGATGCTTCTGAATTCCGGAAATATAAATTTGTTGAGTTGTATGTCATGTTGTTAACATGGTTAGTTTATCGTATAAAAGATATAGTAAGCGAGGTAAGCCGGTTAATTTTTGCTATTTCTGGTTAGAGAAGAAATTTAAGTTTAAGAGTAACTTCTAGTGCCAGAACGACTGGATGGCGCAGTTGGTTAAGAGCCTGCCCCAAGTTAGAGAGGTCCCAGGCTCGAATCCCTGTGAAATCAAATCTTGTCCAGTCACCATTTGCCGTTGGGATCAAATTAATGGCACTGGAGTAGGTTGCTACCCGTCAGTACAATGGACCAGTTTTGAGTCTGAGTGCTCCAGTAGGGTTTCAAAAATCCTCCGATAAGAAAAAATAACTTTCTAGTGCCAACTATAATAGCCGTATACAAACTTAAGCTTATGTCAAAAGCAAATGAAATGGTTTGCCAGAAGCATCGTCAATTTTCAAAGCGTCCATAATTGGTTGTAGAAATTTAAGGAGAATTCATCTGTCAACTGACATTTGCATAAATTGAGAGTGATTCATTTCGCTCTGGCGTATGTAGGCCAAAGTAAAGAAACTTAACGAAACTGAACGAAATAGTGACTCTTGTCAAAGTGTATCATTTTTGTAAATTCCCTCAGTTGCTTTAGTTCTCTTAAGTTTATGTATGGCCATGATAGTTTGCCCTTTAAATTGTACGTGAGGCAAACACGCTAATCTATCTGAATTTTATTCGAATGAGGCATAAGGAAGCACTTCGCTTCATGTATTTAAAATAACAACAATAGTTAGTAAAAACATTTCGTCAAGAAATTGCGCGTAAAATGAAAAAGTTATTGGCGGCGACCGCTGGAGTGAAGGTCTCTCTCCTCTCTAGTCAAGGGTCACCGTGAATGAAAAATATGATTTTTTTAACTTTAGATCTCTGTTTATTTAAGTAGACATAGACTATTTAAGAGGATTCAAAACTTGCCCCCAAAAAATTACGTAACATTTTATGTTGAAGCGCTACATTTTCGACGCAATTAGTTAGTTTAGTTTGAAAGGACTTTTATTTCAAATAATTAGTTTACAATGACGCAACTATTTTACAACTAATCTCTAGATTTATGCCATGGCGTTTCCAGTGAAGTCTTCTTTGAGACAAAATATGTAGAAATGCTTCAAAAAGTGTCTTCAAAAGCATTCATTGAACGCGTCCGGCAACAATGAATTCGTGATTAACTGTGCACAAGGTCATTGAAAAGACAAATTCACCGTCCACATCAATTCACAGAGTTGACTGATCAATCTCTGGGACAATTACTGTCAGCTAAATATTCATCGTCTTCGGATAAGAGCAGTAGCACGTCCGGCACAATTGGGGGCTTTAGTGACTGCGAATGTCAAATATTAAGCTTTACTTATTCTTGTTTTTGTTGAAGCAAATTTCGATTGCGCATGCTCTTAAGCAAATTGCCAGGAAACTCTTCAGATTTCTTTCAGGAAAAAGCAGATTTGTAAGCTAACACATACGCCATTTGCAAGACAAATTTTATGAACCCGATTTTAGCTCCTTTCCTTAATTTATTGCCAAGATCCATCGTCGGTAGGTTTTACGGAGTGGCAATTTTTGATTAAGGAACAATAACAAACCAGTGGTGGTTAAAGCCGGCGAATACGGTGCTTGATCCATTTTACTTATCGCGATTCGATCACGATTATGCATTTTCACTCAAAATTCACAAATCGTTCTTCCACATTTGTTTCTCCTTTATTAACCGCGTCCGAAATAAAATCCAGGAGCGGTTAAGTTTTTCTTTCCAACGATTTCGTCAGTTAAAGAGGTCAACCGTCGCCCTCAAAGGCTTTCGGTCCTCAGTGAAGGATTTGTACCACGCTTACGATGAACAGTTTTGTCAAAAACGTAGACTTCACGCCATCTTCTGATCGGACCCTAATCGAAACTTAAAATAATGTAACTGTATCCTAAAGGAGTAAATTGATAGACGAATGAGTGCGCTTGGAGCCACTCTGTTGCCATCTTACAAAAACCCTTTGGAATCGTCTCTATTTTCCGTTCGGAATCAAAACCACACAAATTTGAGTATGGATCTTGAATGGTATCTGCAATCTCCTTTAGAGCTTTCTCAGAATCGCCAAACAAATGGCGAACAGATTTTATTTCTTTCTCGTTCCTGTAACTTCCACTGCAATTGTAGTTGGCCATGTTTAGAAGTGCAACAGACATACAGACAAATGCGACTGAGATCGCCGCCCACAGGGCTATTGCGCCAATATCTAGATCCAGCCACTGTCGCTTTGCTTTTTTCAATAGAATCGCCAAACAAATGGCGAACAGATTTTATTTCTTTCTCGTTCCTGTAACTTCCACTGCAATTGTAGTTGGCCATGCTTAGAAGTGCAACAGACATACAGACAAATGCGACTGAGATCGCCGTCCACAGGGCTATTGCGCCAATATCTAGATCCAGCCACTGTCACTTTGCTTTTTTCAAGACTATTACTTACTTACTTAGCAGGCCTACGACCCATGTAGGGTCTGAGCCTGATTAATCGCTGCCTTCCATCGTTGACGGTCCTGGGCACGCTGTTTTCAGTCATCAAGACCAAGCTGTCTTACGTCCGCGATGACTTGGTCTTTGTACCGGAGGTTCGGTCTTCCTCTCCTTCTTTAACCAGGAGCCTCGGATTCGAAGACTCTCTTAGCTGGAGCGTTGTTGTCCATGCGCTCGATGTGGCCGAGCCAGTGCAGTCGACGGATTTTTGCCTTCCGGACTACATCCACATCCTGATACAGCTCATAGAGTTCGCGGTTGTGTCTTCTCCTCCATTCGCCTTCCTCGCAGACCATATATCCGACGTAGAATTTTTGTTTCGAAGGCACCAAGAATCAGCTCCGCAGTTCTGCTTAGTGTCCAGCTTTCAGCTCCATACAGCAGGACTGGCAGAATAAGAGGTTTGTAGAGCATGATTTTGGTCCTTCGAGTCAAGAGTTTTGAGCCCAGTTGTTTTGACGAACCGAAGTAGCATCGGTTGCCAAGGGCGATTCTACGTCGGATCTCCACTGTGATGTCGTTCGTGGAGTTCACGTTTGCCCCGAGGTAGACAAACTCCTTCACTACCTCAAAATTGTGGCTGTCGATAGTAACGTTTTGTCCTAGGTGGTGTGCGGCAGATCGTTTCTTGCTCGACAGCATATATTTTGTCTTCATTGACCTTAAGACCAGCTCGTTTCGCCTGTTCTTCAATCGCTTTTAGCAAAAAACTTCTACTACGGCGCGTTGGGAACGCGCAACGATGTCGATGTCATCTGCGTATCCCAACAGTTGCCAAACACCTAAGTGTGCTTGGCTTAAGTAACCAAACCCTCTGCGACGCCTGTGGAGAAGACGATGACACTGCAGAGCACTTCCTCTGCCATTGTCCCGCCTTTGCTCGGATCAGGTGGCAGTTATTCGGCGCTGATGAGGTGAGAGCTGATGATGTAGGCATCACAGAAGCGCCTGAAAATTTCAGTAAAAGTAGGTTGCTGCCTGGTAGTACAATGGACCAGTTTTGAGTCTGAGTGCTCCAGTGTAGTATGACAAAAACCTACGGCAAAAAAAAAAAAAAATCCCAACAGTTGGACTGACTTGTAGAAGATAGGGCACTCCGTGTTTACAGCAGCACGCCTCACTATCTTCTCCAGTACCAAAATGAAGAAATCACACGACAGCGCATCTCCTTGCCGAAATCCAGTGCAGGTTTCAAACGGCTCGGAGGTCCTCGAGCCGAACTGCACGGTGCATCGCGTATGTGTTAGCGTGGTGCGACACAACCGGATCAGTTTTCCCGGGATCCTGAATTCGGCCATCGCTTCGAATAGTTCCTTGCGATGAATGCTGTCGTATGCGGCTTTAAAATCGATAAAAAGATGGTGCGTATCGATTTGAAACTCTTCTCCAGGATTTGCCTTAGTGTGAAGATCTGGTCTATAGTCGATTTGCCGGACCGGAACTGGTACGTGTTGATTAGTGCTGTGCTGAAACGGCTTTAGAAGTTTAGACAGTACGCTGGACAGGATCTTGTAGCCAACGTAGAGCAGGGATATGCCTCTATAGTTGTTGCAAGAGGTAGGATCGCCTTTTTTGTGGATGGGGCATATGGAGCTGATATTCCAGTCGTCGGGCATGCTTTCGTTTTCCCAAATTCTACAAATGATCTGGTGCATGCTCCTTACCAAAACATTGCCACCGGCCTTGAATGGCTCTGATGGTAAGCCATCTAAGCCTGCGGCTTTGTTGTTCTTCAGCTTTTTAATGGCTGCGCCGACATCCTCAAAGCTCGGTAGGATGACTACTTTTACTTCTATATTCTTCCTCAAAGAGTATAGCGGTTTATTCGGATAGGGTAAAGCTGGAGTGCGGACTCTTTCGTTTCCTTGGAACCTTGTATGGGCTGATATCTAAAACACTTTTGCACAATTTGACCTACTTCTCAAAATATACACCGCTATGGCTTTAATGGCCATTACCGGGCTAAGTAGATACGAGGTCTGTTCAATAAGTCAGTGACTTTTTTCCTTTCAAACTACTCAGAGATCCACGTGCCAGCAAAATGGATTTTTCTTGGTCTAATTCCACCTCCCATACGCCAGTGACAATCATTTGTCTACTTGGTATTCACCAATCGATCAAAACCTTTGATCAATTAATACCAACCGTTATGTCAAACCTCTGCACGAGCATTTTTGCGAACTTCCATCTGACAGATGACAATCAGTCATCCATAGTTCACTTGACAGCCGTCGTCATCAAATATTTCGCAGCTCACAGAAACCCCCATCGAAATTCGAAAAAAAACCTACGCACTCAAATAAAGTAGAATATAAACTGTGTCAATACATGAATAAATTCACAACTTTCCCTTTTCATAACACCATCCAATAATTAAGCTGCAGACCACCGCCATTAGCATAAATTTAAGTGTGCTCTGCGATTAACAACAATGCCTCGCTTGTCTCTGGAGCGAGTCGTCTTATCCAAAACGTGGTCATCTTTTGATCACTCCTCAAGCGAGTTATGGAACGAATAGTCAACGACTCCGAGACTCACCAATTCGGCGTCTTATTCAAACTCATTAAACCAAAATTTAGCATGAAATATGTTAATCCATTGCACAAGCAATTTGCATACTGTAGCAATTTCAAAACCAAGTGTTTCTATCTTCAACATCGCACACTCGTTACATTCATAGGTGGACTAGACCATTTGCAGGTTTGCCCAAATTTGTCAAAGCCGTGCCGCCTGTGTTTGTTTGACCAAAGCCCCCGACACACCCCAGGTTCATAAAACAATGGCGTCTTCAAGGCACTTATGAGTCAAATGGTCATGGTAGCAGCACTCGAGCATTTCGAGCGAGGTGCCCAAATTTTACTACGACTTCCTCACCTAAGAACCCGGTATGACTGTTGGCCATCCTCACTCAACCACTACAACAATGGCAACGGAGAGGTAACGAACAGGTCTCAAACATGATCATAGACACACGTTAGTGATAGCAGGCACTTTGGTGGTCTAACGCAACGCAATTGGAGGGTTAGTCTCGCGCGAGACACCGTCGTTGCTGGTTCGTCGAGCGGTTAATCCAACTATTCGGTTGAGATACTTTTTTATTTAAGACTGATTCGAAGAGCTCGGTGTTGCTTTATCCAGAATACGTGTGCTGTCGTGTATCTTCTTCAAAGAACGGGAGACCAGTGAAGTGTTTCGAATTTTGTGATAGAAAATCAATTTATTTTCTGAAAGTTGAAGAAGTTTTTCGGTGTGAAGCATGGCAGAACTACTGGACGGTCATCCACTGAAAGGATTCCTATTTCTTTTTATTGACTTCATTGTGTTCTTGTGTAAATCGGTGTTTTACATAGCGGAAGCCGTCTACTTTTCAGTTATTCCAGATAAATGGAGAAATTTGAAGGTGAGAATTTTAACGTCACACATCACCGTTAAGTCCTCTAAATGTGAGATGTGGAACTTCAAATAAAAGAATGTTTCTGGTCGTGGTTTGGCTTTATTCGAAAGACATTTTCGTGGCATTACGTTTTGAATACGGTCTTTGTGACTTTCCTGGCTGCATCGAATGAAGCACGATCTATTGGTCCAAATTTTTTATTTGATCCAGTAGCTTTTTGTAGCTTCTTCTATAGAGTGTATATCAACGATAACACGATGAATGTTGACTTCCTTGTGGACCAAAGTTATTGTAGACTAACGAGCATTACGTATTCTCACAGAAAATAGTCAAAATGCGTGATATGAAATGATCCTGAAGACTAATTCACCGGCCTGTATCGCGAGACAAAGCGCTTGTTAAAAGTCTCCTGTATTAAATTGATCATGTCGAGGATTGGGTAGCATGTGAAGGATTCTTGTTGAAACCAAAGCTCTCCTTCTTTAAGGCAATTCATTCAGAGAGCGAACAACTCAGTGATCATTGATCTACAGCGATCTGTAGTGACCGTAACGCAATGGTGATCGTAACTATAAAGACAAATTGGGCCAATGATTCCATCAGCCATCAAACAATTACATTTTTCGGCTGTAATGGCGTCCCCAGAAAGCAATGTGGATATTCTTCACTAAAGATCAGCAAAATGTTCTTAATAGATGCAGTTCAGGGGAAATTTTCTGAGCTGTAGCATGATTTTCGAAGTAAATCTACACAATTTGCAAACGTTGCTCAGGCGAATACTGTCAACAGACGTCCCACTAAGATGACCAACCATCCCCGCTTAGCAATTATCTCATGTGTCAAGCGCGTTAAAAGTGTGGGTAAATATTATCCAAAGGATTATTTTTAACACTTTAAATGGCAATGTCGAAAAGTCGTCTGAATGATATTTACTTAGCTCTTTCACTTTCATCGGTCCAATTTGTAAATTTTCGATTAGAAAAACCTCCTTATATCAGTCATCGAAAACAATGTACGTCCTAGAATATGTGTGTCCATTTGACACAACTCATATGTGATGAAAACATGCTTGCTTGGAGAATATGTGTTTTTGACGCATTGAAACCATCTCCTTTCCACCTGCTGAAAATCATTTATTCCCCCTCCGATATTCTTTCCTTCTAATCATGCACTAAGGCTTTTACTTCCAATTACCATGACTGTACTATGAACAATGCTGCCAAGCTGAAAAAAAAACACCCTGGGAAGTCTAAAACTTAAACTTTTATTTGGGGCTACAAAAAGTCGATAGACTACGCCTGAAAACCCAACAACGATCGACGGAAGTCAACATTATTCGGGTTATTGCGGACAACTGGCCAGAAATGCTTGAAATGTGGTCGAAAACTTTATTCCTCGATGACATTCATCAGATCAGTCGTTGTTTTCAAAAACAAATTGCAAGCTGTAGGTATCCTCTCGATTGAACACAAACAAATGGTTTTTTAATGACATTTCATGTGTTTTGTTAAAAATCAGTACTAAATGACTAAAAAAACGACCGATGTAACAGCAAGTTGATGAGTACAAAAGGAATTTCAAAAATACAGCCGAATCCACACAAGCGTTGCTTCAGAATTAATTGTTTTTCTGTTAGACATGTTTTCCGCCAAAATCGCATTAAGCCGCTACGCTTTACAACTGTGCAATCATGAGTCTATTCGCGGCGCAAACCGCGAAGTTGCAATTATTTTTCTTTCTTAATGATTTTTCACAAAAGTAGCAGAAACTACGTACAACGTAGCAAGAAACACGTTTAGGATATCTGATCGCAAAAAAGGCATGCACACGGCCGTGCATGGCAAGAAATGCGTGGCAAGACACGATGTTGCAAGATTTTGGCATCTAACTAAGCCAAGAAAATTGATACGGCATTGGCTAGCGATAGACTGGCAGGATAATCTCTCAAGTTTCGATACGAAATCTATTCACTCGTAATGGCGCCATATCGAAAGAAATTTAGCGACTATCGACGTGAAGACAGCATGAATCATGTGGAATGTGGAAAAAGTGGTCGCAAGTAGTTTAAACGAAGTCGGTTCGTTGTACGTACAATGTGCTGTGGTCGGACTGAAAACAGATGGCCAATACGACACGCAAATGAGGCACTGATCGATGCAAGGCACGCTTCGGACGTGGACGCACTGAACACAGCAACTCATGCCAGCGATTAATTTAAACTAAAGTCGTGACCTAGCGGGAGCTTATGTGAACCATTGGGCATGCTTCACGAGTGACATTCTTCGGCGACAAACTTATCAAAACTGAATTTACTATTCCAGACGGGAATGGGGTAAGCGTCTCGAGTGTTAAACAGAGTGATTGAGAGAAGCTTTTGAGGTGAGTCTTTATGGAAAATGGCCTACCCTTTGAATATCAACGATGACAGTCATAAAGGCTGTGCATTTTCTGGTTTAAATTTGGTCTTGACACGAGTCTCAATGCAATTTAACTTCAACACTCTGTGCTTCAACTTTTCCATGCAATCAAGAAACCCGAGATCAAAACATATGTCACCAAGGAGATATTGCGAAACTTCCAGCTCCTGCTTTGTTCTGACAAGGGTGCCGTCAACTTCTCTGATCGAAGCTTGGTGAAGAATCACACTCGCTCCTCCTTCTTGCTCGTTCAAAAGCAAGGAAGATGTCTTTGAGACCGTATTTGAAAAACTAGGTTAGCTTAGGTTAGGGGGCTGCTAGTGAATTCACCAGCACTCTTAGACCATTTTAGTCCATTGTGATACCCACAGTCAGAATACTACCACTGATTGGCTGTTCCAGTGATAGTGCCGTTAATTTGATTCCAACGGCAAATGATGACTGGACCAGATTTTGAAAAACAGAATAAACGTATTAACTTTGCTTTCACTGGGATTCGAATCTGGGACGCCTCTAACTTAGGGCAGGCACTTAATTAACTGCGCCCTCCAGTCGCTGTCAATTGTCAATGGTTAGTACTAGTCGCAATGATTTTCCGATGGTGGTGGAAGTCCTCACTGGACATTGTCCGATGGGCACCCATGCCAGCCTTCTTCGACGGTGGGCCCTGTGGCCTTGTGGGTTCGTGCGTCGACTCATGCGCATTTGACTTTCACAGTCTAGGTTCAAATCCAAGCTCAGACAAACAATTTTTCAAAAAAAATTTTTCACGGCTCCACCTCTTTCGAGTCACTGACAATGCTCAAAGAGTACAACTGTCTAGGAAAAGCTTCTCAATCTCGCCGTTCAGAGTCGGCATTAGACTGTGAGAGAACAACACGAGTGGTTGCTGAGAAGCTAGGCCCAGGTCCACCTAGGACTATAGCGCCGCCATTATTATTATTAACTTCTTCGACGCCCTGGAAGCCTCCTGAAGCGCCTTGTAAAATATATACAACAATCTGTGTGATTCGAATCATCGGTGGAAATCTGGGTCTCCCTAGGTACACCCCATACCCAGGGCACAATGGACCCAACTGTTGGTCTAAGCGAGCCGCGACACCAGTCGCAAGGGCACCTTCTCACCTACCTACCTACTTACGTATGCAACTTCTTCCGAAAACTCTTCCAATCGCCTGTGGAACGACATAAGAGATAATGTCCACGAAACCGATGGCGCACACAATAGAAGAGATACCTGAACCAGCCTGATGTGCGCTGTGGGATACAGCCAGCAAAAGTTCGCGCTAGCTGGAGAGTCTTGTTGGTTGAGGCCCAGGTCCACTCCGGACCGTAGCGCCATCAGAGGAAGAAGAAGCGGAATAGACTTGTAGGTTGAAGCCAACCTCGGACTATTGAAAGAAAAAGTTTCCTAGATCAGCTATGGGATTTTCCAAGATTCAAGACTGTTCCATCTAGTTCATTGGCGCAATGATCTTTGCGTGTAATTTTGAACGAAATTCGATCGTCTGAGTGGGGACAAATGTGCCCCATTGCCCAAACCCTAACCGGATTTGTCTATCTTCTTAACTCTTTCATTGCCTGAAGTACATTTATGACCCGGTCCTCGGCATGGAGTTATCGAACATCTCTGCTGATAAATTCATGAATGGCAATTATGTAAATGAACCATTAATGGATTTTCAACATTTTCCATTCAAAAATTCTCAGCCGGGAAAATAATAACGCCAGTCAACTACATCCCGCAAGTCAATCAGAATAAATAACAAAGATGAAAGCTCGTAAATTTCCTTTTTTTTAATTTTAAAAACATTGTGATTACAATTCCTTGTCACCAAATGTGATCACTGGCATCTTACGAAAGACCGTGCATCAAATTGAACACAATCGCCGAATATTCAGTCAACACCAAAGTCTCAATTGCTGACATTGATTTTCACAGTGCACACCAGTGTTACAAATCGGATTAAAATTACTGAAGAGAGACGCAACAACCAAGCTGCTAAATGTGTGCTGTGAAATTTTCTTACCTTTCTAAACCCACTTACAACTTCTTCGTAATTCCTTTCACTTCAGTTCCTTTTCGAGCGCAAAATGCTTTTTTTTTCAATCCATTCCTCCACCATTCGCAACAAAACCACGCGCCATTTCCTAGACATTACAACCCGCTAGATACTCGTTCATAAACAGCGACAAAAGAAAATGTTTCTCTTTTGTTTTGCTTTTTTGCGGTCTTTGTCGGAGTTCGCATTCAGACTTTTTTCCCCCCTCGGTATCAACTTTTCCGTGAAATTCGGTTGATGACGGACTCTTGGCTTCTGGTGTATAATCTTGCTAATCTATGAAACTAGTCAGTCGTCATCGGGTTGCTTTCACTGGCACTGCAATAGACAGTTGGCTCAGTCTCCAGTATCTGTTAACCGATATGTAGTTTTGGGTGTGCTTTTACAACTTGATTACATCTTTACACACGGGTGGTTAGAGGGGTCAATTTTCGGAGCGTATTAATTGTGACGGCACGGTATTTTGATTAGCAACTCTGTTCCCATTGCGACTGCTTAACCGCGTGAGGCATAACGTGAGATACTTTCTTTTTGGTTACAAACATGCGAATAGGTGGGAAATTGAAGATTTGGAAAATTGGATAAAATTAGTTCAACCGAAAATTAGTTGTGACATCAATGAAGGCACGAAGATTTTCAAGAAACTGAAAAAGTTGAAACGATTGCATTTATCTCTCGGAAAAGTAACAAAGAAAACACGAGTTTGTTTTTATTTCATAAAAATTTCGACACTTTGCAGTATGTGGGAAAATTTTCCCATATGTGTATCTAGTTATGGGAGTAACAACATATTTGAAGAACATTTGATGCAACCGCATCTAAGCGTATACGCAAGCATGCAGTAGGGGTACCTGTTTTTTCTTCTTTAAAACTCTACTCTTCTTGCGAGATTTTGAATACACGAATTACATACGTGACGTGGGTACCCAAAGGCGAGTGAAAATTAAATTTAATTGAGAGTAAGTCAAGACATTTTATACCTACCTAAGAAGTTTGGGTAAACTGTGTTCATAAAAATATACTTAGGCATTAACTCTCTACAAAGTTAAGTCGCACATGCTTCCGGAGAATATCAGGTAAACAACTTTATCTAAATCTCGGGACGAAGTAGTCACGTTTAACAACTAATTTTAGTAAAAAAGCTAGAAAAATTGATTTTGTCGTACCATTATCGCTTCCGTGTATAACGGGCGTGTAGAATTCCACGTATACAAGCGGCAAAGACGGTTGAAAATGGCAAACAAAATAGCAATCCCTTAAAATGTTAAGGTTGATAAATAATGCCCGTTTCCAATCCTATCTTTCTTTTTGTAAAGTATTTTAACGAATTTGATGTGGGGGAATAAGAAGAATTTATTAAATGTCAAACTGGGCTGTACAACGGTTGACCCATCGAATTGATGTTTTGAGTGCTCACAGATTGAATTGTTTGAGCCGCCCTGTGAGCGCTACTCATGCTTTTCGTTATTTCTGCAAAGACTTCTGGCAAACGCCACTACACCATCAAAAGATCGAATTACGACCACGGTGACTGCGTGCCGTGATTTTCCGCAGAAATATGCGAATGTTTGCTTCGAATTGCTTTGAATTGCTTCGAATTGGATAGTCTTAAGAGTCGACTGCTCTTAAGGTTCACACTTCTAAACAAAATGCATAATTCGAAGTCTAGAACAAAATTATAGACGTCTTCTGAAGCACTGTGATCAAATTTTTGAAACAATTCCATCGAAGACTTTTATTTCCAATGAAACGCACCTTTTTGGCTAATGTCAAATTATTCAAGGTGAGGAAATAATTTTTTAAGGCTTTTCTGAGCACGTCAAAGTTTGCGATACTGAGTCAAATTTGAGGTTTCTATACTTGTGTCGCAAACTGTTTTGCAGAACCACAAAAAAAGTTTAGAAATTAAAAAAAAAAAAGTAGAAGCGATCATCAATTCGAGACCAATCGCACTCTTAAGCGCCGATCCCAACAACGGCGAGACACTCACACTCACACCAGCTAATAGGAACGTCGCTGCAAGCGCTGCCGCCGGAACAAGTGCCGGTACGTCAACAGAGCTGCAACAAGCAGCAGTTCTGGCGGAAGTGGTCAACGGACTACCTGCTGAGACTTCAAGAGCGCAGCAAGTGGGTTCAAGAACAGCCAAATCTCGCTGTTGGAAAAGTCGTCGTCGTGCACGAGGACAACACGCCACCACAGCTATGGACGATAGGACGAGTCGTCGCAATCGTCGCAGGGGAGGACGGCAAAATAAGGGTAGCAGCATAAGGGCAAAGACGCGAGGCGGCGTGATAAGGCACCCAATCGTGAAGCTGGCAGTTCTGCCTGAGGAATATTGAAGACAGCAGTCCTTCAACGCGGCCGGTGTTTCCCAGAACCACAAAAAATATTGTGAATTGAATTAGTAAAATTTAAAATTTAAATTGTGAACTAAAATCAATAATGGTATAGAATTTAAATTTCTCCCCCTGGAGGCCATATTTATTTAAAAATGTAAAACCAAAATAAAAACTAAAAACGAAAAAACGGAAAATAAATTCATTCTGTTTAAAGTCGTAAAACCGAACGTACGTGTTATTCTTTAACCCGGATTTTTTTAAATTTAAATTTTAGTAATCGCGTTTGCAAAAACTATTGCAAACCTATTCACCAACTCTCAAAAATGTACGTAGTAGTACATATCTTGATATATCTGGATTTCTCCAAGGCTTTTGATATAATCCAACATTCCACTCTCATAAATAATCTAAGAAAGAGAAAAACAACTTAGTCTCTAGAGGGCGTCCTATGGTAATTCCGCAGATTTTTCCCGAGGTTTCGGTTCGGAACCTGTCTTGTGTTCAATGCATAAGACAGTAATTTTGAATTAACCAAAATAATCTTAACTTTGAGTGATAATGCATATCAAGCGTACACCAAGGTTAGGCTTTGTTGAAAGTTCATCTTCTTTACAAATCTCTCAAAACTCTGGTAGCCTTTAACCTAAAATTTTTGACTCCAACCTCAACGAAGTAATTATCAAGAAACAGTACAAATATTGACCAACTAAAATTAAAATTCAATTTGTCACTTCCTTTAATTTTAAAACAAAGTCGTTTGTTGGGATAATCATCCAAGGTTAAGCCAAAGATAACTCAAAAGAAAACAGGCCTTGATCTTGTCGAAAACTTCGCATATGATTAAAACTAAAATCGTCTAAGAATCTCGAACTAGTTGCTGGAAAATAATGAAACGTTGCAGATGCATTTCTTTCTCAACAAAAATTTGTAGATTTTTTTTGAATCCGAAATTCGACAATTTTAACGATTAACAATGCCGTCAAGTATACCTGAAGATAACTTTGTTTGAGAAGTAACTTTTTTGTTGAATTCTGTTTGCTCCGCTTTGTCAAAAAAGCTTTAGTTCTTAAGTCAATTGCACTTTGTATGCATTGAGGTGACAATCTTTCATAAGAATACGCTGAATGGAGCTTCTCAAAATGTCCAATTCTTGGCCAAGGTACCGATTTGACGTTGCTTTCTTAGTGGTAAAAGAGAATAACTTCTTTTTGAGGCGCTACAGTCCGGGATGGACCTGACCCTCGCCAGGTAGCACGATCTTTTGCTAGCTGATTGATCTACCAAGTTGATTAAGCTCCCTCTCAACTAGGGTGCGCCACACTTAGATGTGGACGTCCTCTGTTGCTTTGTATCACTGATTTAGTGTCGAAAAAATAACTGTATCAACTAAAGTTTAGTTATATCACTGGTTCTGGGACGAAAAAATAACTGTAACAACTAAAGTTTAGTTAGAATTCACTTGATATTCTGACCTACAAATATTTAAGCAATCGCAAAACACATCATGTGAGTAACAAATCAGACATTCAACCAGACATTTTTTTCCCCAAAATTTTTAAGTTTCTCAAGAAAAAAGATTAAAAATATTTTATTCAGTGAAACATAAATTCCATGGTCGCGGAGATGATTTTCTGCTTCTTGCACATTTCGTGCGTTTATTAGCCCATGACCAGTAATTACAAAATACAAGCCGTAAAGATATTAAATGATAACTTGAATTATTACATTACACACATCTCCTGACAGGCAAACAAATTACTAATTATTTATTGAACAACATTTATTACGTGTACTGCATCTTAAACATCTAAATATTTTTTTTCTTTTTGGCGATTTTCAGTTTTTATTCAAGAAGAAGGGGTTAACATTTTTATTCAGGTGTAGATCAAATTTTGGTATGACAGTTGTAGAGGAAAAGTGCGCCGACTCCTACATATCCTTAAATCCAAAGTTGACCGAAATCGAACATTTCACATTCCCAAATCCGTTAGAAGCGAATCAGTCGGGCGTCAGTGATGTAAATTGCGATTCACTATATTTTCAAATCCACGTGAATCAAACCTCCTCATACAAAGTTGACAGTTTAGATCCGCACCAAAATCGTTGCGAATTCAAACGAAAGTTGGTTAAAAAACACCAGTTGAAGAAGAAATCCCACAGAGTTTTTGAAATGAACCAAATGAAGCCAAAAGCTGTTTAATTTTAATCAATTTATATCGAAAACGAACCATGCAACGGCGAAAGTCTCCTCAAGCTCATAGATCACTAACCAGCGCACACCCCGTCCTTCCTGAGCGATTTTCTTGCGTGCATCCGAAAGTGCATAAAAGTACCCACGTAGACTTTGATTAATTTAATTACTTCCTGCTATTCTACAGACAATTTGATTTTCCTCTACTAATGTAGCCCTTGATTTCGGTGAACGCTCCGAGCCATAACAACGGCTGCCCAAATCAAACTCCTCAATCGACGTAGAAACACTTACAAGCCTACCTCTAAATCACTCGAACCGAAAACAATAAAAGAAACAAAAAGTACACCTACCTCGAGTTTCCCTTTGCAAAACAAAGGTGCAACCATACGTTTTTTGTCAGTTTCTTATTAAGATTTCTATTTTCTTAGAAGCGCGGAGAAACTACTAATGGGAGCGTACTGTTTTATGACTCCCCTAGTACATCGCATATAAATGGTGTAATTATGTGTTGCCAAACGAAACGTTTTTTGTGTTTTGTGGAATCCATGTGTTGTTTGTAGCTCTCCAAGAGCCGCATGTGGGTTATGAAAAATGTGCGTCGCTTCGCACAAGAGTACGAACTTTAATTGTCTTCCTACAATAATGTTATAAATTAATGTAATAAACGGAATACGTTGAAATAACCACGTTCGTTTTATTTGCCTTGAATTTTGATGAACGGGCAATCGGTTGTCATCAAAGATGAACGATTTCCAACGCGCCGAGTGGATGTCTTCAGCATTTGAATGCTTTTGTATGTGATGGAGACTACACCGTGGCCACAGATTGAGATACTTCCCCCAAATTATATGAGGGAATATTTTCTGGTTTGACATTGATTTTTAAAAACCTAAAGATGTGTCAAAGTAACGTTGTGGAATGCTCATAAATATTCAAATTCTGCGGTTGCACACTGACCTTATGAGCCCACATGGGATGCGACACTATTCAATATGACATAGGGAGCCACTTAATGTCAAACATCTCATATCAATATCAAGCAGAAACCAAACGCTGTGGCGGAAATGAGCGAGGCTTTATTAAATTTCATTAACATCAAAGACTGAATATAGCCAGGAGCTCAATAGAACGAATTACGAAGTCGTGAAAATAAACTTAAATGTTGAGTTAAATTGTTAACTTTGACATTATTGCATCGTTGAGACGATTAACTTCTTCTTCTTGTGGCGCTTGAGCTCTCCACAGTTCGGGTATCTCCTGCGCTTAAGTTGCCTAATGCTGATGCTGTTCAGCTCATTAAAGTCGTCGAAGAAGTATGCTCCCAAATTAACTGTTTTAAGGACACGGCACGTACAGAGGAGATTTCTTATAGTGTCCTCCTCTTCCTCGTTGAAGTTGTTTAGCTGTATCGAACAGCATGGGCAGTAGTTCTCCACTAGGTAAAAGTGTTGAGACCGTATCGTGCCTGGCGAGTTCATAGGCTTCGCAATTCCCTGCGATATCACAGTGTCCCCGGACCCACATGATGTTATTATTGAAATACTTAGCCATTTCATCAAGAGATTCAAAGTGATCTTGGAATAAAATGTGACCGAACCACATTGATCTTAAGTCACGACATAGTCTCTTTTATTGCCATGGTTTTTCTGGAAGACGCTACAATATTCCCGAAGATGGAGGAATATGGTAGTATCACGGTCCTTACTGCAGATATCTGTTCACCCTCATCCGTTTTGGACTCATCTCTGAAAAATACGTAGAAGACCGTCCAAAATCTAGCAATTAGACTTCCACTCAGCTCTGGAGGAGATGCTGGTCGATAAATTTTCCTCAACCCTCCCAAGCCTTCATTGTTTAAATATTGTTTCGTAATAAAAACGCTGTTCATTTCTTAATAACACTGAACTATCAGGTGTCACTTTGTCTTTTTTTGTTACAACACTGTTCCACAAAAATGACGCAAAATTTAAACTTTGAATTTTAGGGATATAAGTCATGAGTGACGTGTCTATAATAGCCATGCGGATAACAAATCTAACCCTCGTCAGGCTAACCAAAGAGTTTCTTTTCTGAAACAAAAGAATATCTGTAACATCATCTTTGACCAGGGCATATGATAGTCAATTATCTTCAATTCAATATCCGATATTAACAATAAAAGAAGCCTAGCGCCCTTCAGCTCACGGCTTTTCATCTAGCTCATGATATCAATTGTATGTTAGACCTTTGTAAATAAATAAATTATCACAAAAATAGGCGACCACATCAATCATTTATCTTCACTACTTCTGCCAACCGCACTTTAAGGCAACAACAATTTTTACAACATAAATTACAAGAAAAAAAAAATTATAGACCAACAACTGACAAGCGCCTTAACTTTCATTTCATAAGAGATATGAACTCCAAATACAATGTACACCGATAATGTCTAAAGCTTATGTCTCAAGCGGCATACCTGCAAAAAAAAACTGCAAACTTGCTTAATGTGTGGGCAACATAATTGCTATACCACTGACTGCTGTCAAAAAACTGTTAAACACTAAATCTCCATTAGGGCGACACAATATCTTACATTTCGCTCTGAAGGTCGCGGCTTACTTTCCCTTATAAACACGTCTGCCAATCACGCGAGTGATATATCTTTCAAGATCTCTGCACACGCGAAACTTATTAAAGCAATTATTGATGGCATTTATTTTCTTTTATTTCAGGATGTAGCTGGGAAAGTTGTTCTAATCACTGGTGGAGGAGGAGGAGTGGGAAGGCTGCTAGCATTGAATTTTGCTAAACTCAACGCTAGAGTTGTCATTTGGGACATTAATCAAGAAGGTTTGTATGACCCTTACTTATTTTCTAGAGCTCATGCCGCTCATGTGTGAAGAAACAGAATAAGACAAATGGCTAAGAATAAGCTCATTACAGAAAATGTTTTTAAACATTTTAAAACAAGAATAAATTTTGTCTACAAAAAATAGTTAAAAGAAACGGATATTGATGATTTAGCACCCTGCACCCGGTCACTGAACTCCATTTCAAATAATCACATCAAGTAAATACGGTTCCGCACACAAATTTCGCTAATTCCACAAACAATTAGCGTGTTAATCAGATGATTTTTAGCATCGCAGCTGGAGTTTGTCGGGTGTATGAATGAATGTAAATAACGGTGAAATCCGAAAATTCAATCCCACTAAAATGCTAGCTAAACAGTGGAGCGGTAGACGTTAGCATCATTTATTAACTTTCCCTCTGTCTAGCGTATATTTTTTAAGTGGTGTAATATTGATGTGGGCGCTGTGGCCGTGTGGGTTTATGCATCGACCCATAGGAACTAGATTTTCACAGTCTAGGTTCAAATTCCAGCACAAGCAAACATTTTTCAAAAAACAAAATTGTCCGCGGCTGCATCTCTTTCGAATCACTGACAATGCTCAAAGAGAGTATAACTGTCCGAGAAATACCAATCTCGCCGTTCGGAGTCGGCATTAAAAACTGTAGGTCCTCTCCATTCGTGAGAGAACAATTGCACGCCCAATACGAGTGGTTGCTGAGAAGCCAAGGCCCAGGTCCACCTCGGATTTTGAACAAAATACATGAAATTTCATTAAATAGCCATTTATTTGTGTTGAAACGACGGAATATATTTTGCAAATAGTTTTCAAATACAACTTCGGTCAAACGCCGAACACGGCTTGGTCTGATGAATGTCATCCGAGAGACGATGTTTTCGAGCATTCTTAGCTGTATGTTAATGTGTTATTGAAGACAACACGATGTCGGCTGCCAAAACACCGATCGTTGTTCGTTTGTCAGCGTAAACTACCGACTTTTTGTATATCCCAATGAAAATAATCAAGAGGCCTCAAATCACAAGAATTTGCATGCCAATTTACATATCCATTACGCGAATTTATACGTTCATCGAATTTCATCAAAATGCCTGTCACGAAAAGATGGAAAAAAAATATTCTGAAGTACTTATGTATAAGGAGTACAACGAACTTCTTCACAATATAAAGTTTTGTGGTTATTTCGTAGCTGCTTCATAAATCATACTTTCACGCTAGATTCAATTTTTAAGCACGTTCTCCAGGCGGGCTTAATTAGACAAGCGAACGAAAACGGTTTCAGATGATTTAAATAAAGGTTAAGACTTGACAGCCATACTTCACATCGTAAAGAGATGAGTGCAACTTCTATGAGAACAACAACCAAATTAGAACACTTGTTATCGCTTGCGTAAGTACCCACCTTCAGTGCCAAACTTATAATAAATTGTAGGTTAAAACAACAGCCATTAGTTCTTACCAATTTACATCAGCACAGACCCTTGAACCCCTCACGAGTCACAAAAACATTAACCTAAGCACATTTAAAACTTTGAGCCATGCGTCAACTTCATTAAATTGACAAGTTTTATGGCACTTTGGTGTCAAAGTTTCCCTCTCGAGCACAAGGCAACACATAAATCTCCACACATTCGCAGTTTATGATGACATAAAATATGGGCAACAGTTTTCAATTAAAATTTCACTCTCTTTTACAGCTTTGAAGACCACAATAGACCTCCTTTATGCGCACGGCTTCACATGCAAGGGTTACGTGGTTGACATATCCGATCGCGAGCAGGTCTACGAACGCGCCCAACAAACCAAAGACGAAATCGGCGAAGTCGAAGTGCTGATCAACAATGCCGGGGTTGTGTGTTGCAAGCCATTTTGGGACCTCGCCGACAGGGTGATTCAAAACACCTATAACATCAACATTCTGTCTCACTACTGGACGGTGAAGGCCTTCTTGCCGGAAATGATGAAGAACAACAGCGGTCACATCGTGACAGTTGGGTCAGTGACAGGTCTGCTGGGCACATACGGCTGCTCAGACTATAGTGCGACGAAATTCGCTTGCAATGGCTTCCACGAGAGCCTGTACACCGATCTGAGAACACATGGGTACGACAACATTGGAATGACATTGATTTGTCCGTACTACATCAACACGGGTATGTTCGCTGGTGTCAAGCCGAGGACATTCCCGATGCTGGAGCCGCAGTATGTTGCCGATGAAATCACTAGTGCGATGCGAAGAAATGTCAATTGGCGAGTGCTGCCAAATCACATCAGAGGCTTGGTTCCCTTGAAATGGTATGGTTCATGGAGTCAGATGGAGGGTTTTTTAAGACTCTTCTTTTTCTCTTTCAGCATGCTGCCCGCAAAAATGTGTTGGGAGTTGATGTCACGCGTCATTCGAGGTCCCGAATCCATGAGGATGTTCAAGGGCAGAGGCAAAGTTGCAGCTGGATAAGATAAACGTCAAGGACTTTTTTGAAAAAAAAAAAAAAAACAATTATGCATATGTAGCTTTAAGGAAAAAACAATTAACAATACACTTTACTAATTTTAAAATGTTGGTTTAACAAATTAAGGGAAAACTAGTTTAATACTAATGAAATTGTACTTAAAGCCAAACCTTTAGTTCCGTGGGAAAAGACTGTGTGTATGCCATTTTCGGCATGAATGTATAAATCAAATAGTTTTTTGTTAATTTAGTAGAAAAAATTAAATTCTATATCCGAATAATTTCGAAATAAATACACAATTTGAGAAAAGCAAATATTAATGTATTCAGTGCTAGACAATGAGAGGTAAGTTTTGTTTAAGAAGAAGTCCATGTGAACGGAGAGTAACAAACTTATGTTTTCAAGGCGAACTATTTGGTATTTATTTTGGAAATGAGACTTTCATTTGACTTCTTAAGCTAGAAAGACGACATGCTTCACTACCTCGAAGTTATAGGTAGGTATATATATTGTGACTTTCTGCCCAAGACATCCATGTTCTGAGTCCTTTGTCGATGACAGCATTCACTTCGTTTTGCCCTCGTTTATCGCCATTTAAGCCGCTTCCGTTTCAATGCCAACAAACGTCTCATTGACTACTCGCTGAATTCATCCAATAACGTCAATGTCATCCGTGTATGCTAACAATTATGCGGACTTTTCGAAAATCATGCTTCTAGTGTTGGCTCGTGTCTTTTGCACGATTTTCTTAACAATGATGTTGAAAAAGTTACACGACAGCGCTTTGTCTTGCCTAAAATATTTTTTTGATATTGGTGTGATCATTATCAAACCTGATGAGGCAGCGAGAATTCTTCATCGACATCTTGCGCAACTCAACGAATTTGACAGGTAGAAATGGCGCTCTGTAGCTCTTTGGTTTTCTAAATCTGGTCCAGTCACCATTTGCCGTTGGGATCAAATTAACGGCACTATCATTGGAGCGATCGATCAATGGTAGTAGTCTGACTGTGGGTATCACAATGGACCAACATGGTCTAAGTGTGCTGGTGAATTTACTAGCAGCCCCCTAACCTAACCTAACCTCCTCTAAACCTAAAAGCCTATCATACTCCATATAAAAGTGCAATTAGTCATTCTTTCAGACTTGTTCAAACTTGCCACATGCTGAAATCCCAAAGACTTCAACAAAGACGTTTGCAGTTCCAATAAGTTTATCGAAAATTGTAGAAGTCCCAAAGATTTCAAGTGATTGCAGGTGACTTCGAGTAAATGGTAAAGACTTCAAAGTGACTTCAATGAACGCAGTGTTGTAATTCTAAAGACTTGCATGCAATTGACTTCAAGCATAAGAGTGGTCGTAAAGACTGATCCAGTCAAGACTTCAAAAATAATGAGAGATTTCAATACTGAAATTCAAGTCACCGAATAAAGTCAATTGAGTAAATCACAAATGATGAAATACTTTCCAAGAATTCAGGGATTGCATTGCAAAAGATTGGAGTCTTTTACAACTCTGCTCTATAGCTCGTCTCTATGCGCGCTGTCATATGAGGTCTTAAAATCGTGGAATTGGTGGTTAGTGTCGAACTGCATTATTTTGATTTTTTTTTCAAGAAGCTATCATAGTGCGATGATCTTGTCGACTTTGGACATCCCTGACCTGAAACTACTCTAATTAGGGCCTATTGGTAATGCCCTATCGGTAATGCTTTCCTCCGATCAGGTCCGATACTCAAATACTCAATAAATTCGTATTCTGTATGACTTTTGGAATGGGTTTGAATGCTGTCAAATTTTTATCAATAATTTCCAAAAATGAAACCGTCAAATCAGAAAATAATCAGACTTCAGTTTCGGTATCGCTGTCTTGACGTCGTCTAGATCGGGGACGGAATTCTCTTTTATCATCATTCAAATTGAATGACACCTTCTGCCTGATTATAAGTCAGCAGGAATGATTCATTTAGATTCTCAGTATTGACTGCGGCAAGTTGTCCATCATCGTCCCACAAGGAATCCTTGTCCCGGAAGTATTTTATGAGCTCTACGAACAGCTCTTGTACTTTTATCCAGTGTTGCCTTGTAGGCTCCTTGCTTTACTGTATGTGGCTTCCTACACTCATCATCAAACCTGCGGTTATTTATAGATAGCTTCTAAAATTCCAGCACATCAGTAGCGGTTTCTCTTATGTCTTTTTGGCAACGTGTCCATTCTTCTTTTATCGTTTACACAGGCTTTCCATCAGCAAACTTCCTAGCTGTTCAAACGTCAAACTGTGGTTTTCTTTCTTGACTCCGTTGTTCTCCCGATATCAGACTCACCTTAGCTACAAGAAAATAATCCGAGTCGATGTTCCTAACATTCGAACATCAAGAATACTGAAGGATTGTCTGACGTCGATCGCAACGTGTTTAATCTGGTTGATGGTTGAATGTTCAGGGGACCGAAAGATCTCTTTATGGATGTTAAGGTATGGGAACCGCGTTTTAGCTGCAGAAAGGTTTGCCCAGTGACGAATTCTATCAGTCTGAGCCCGTTTTCGGTCATGGTGTCATGTAGGCTGTGTTTACCTATGATTCTAGCAAAGTTGTCCTCTTTGCACAGCTTAGGGTTATAATCTCTAAAAACGATGTTGGTGTCGTAGTTTTAACATTGATCCGATATTGTTTCTTGGAAATCATAGAAGTCATCCTTACTGTTGTCATCCTGTGTGCAAATCAGGATAATGTTTCCGAATTTTGAGGTAATCTCTTACAAACTTAAAGCTTTAGACTTTTGGCCTAAGTCCACGAGTTCATCTGCTGCATATAGTCTGTTAAGTGATCTTACGTTTCATATGCAGAACCGAAAGTCGTAGTCCCTTTTCCGTGCGCTGGGGTCGTCGACGTAAATCCGTCCGTTTCCGAGGCAGTTCGTTGATTATGAAGTCCTTATTTTTTACATGGTGGGAAAGTTAACCCCACGCACAAACTCTGAGCATGGAGGACCGGGTCGCATCATACATTAGTTCACCTTTTAGCGGTTGCTGCAGAAGCGATCCAGGGGCGCCGCTAGTGGGCTGTATTTCAACTCGACCCGTACATTTACAGGGATTTTTGCTGGCATTTCACCAGTTAGAGTGAACTGCTGAATTGGATTATTTTGTTCTAAAAGTTCAACTTTTCTTCTATCCACTCATCACAAAACTTTTTGAATTGTAGAGATTTCTCTTTTTTTATTTTTAGCAATTTTTCACTGCATCTATGCCGTCTCTTCTTCCTAGTCCTTCGCTGTGACAATTTATTTGCTTACGCAGAAGTGGATGGTAATGGAAAGAGGTAGACTCTTTTGCATTGAGGGGTGAAAAAAAAAACTAGCAACCAACCCATTCACTGTTTCGAAGATAAAAACCATCCCATTCTTTCTTTGAAGAAAAAAAAGATACTCGCCCCCGGGTGGACTCGAACCACCAACCTTTCGGTTAACAGCCGAACGCGCTAACCAATTGCGCCACGGAGGCTATGAATTCTCATAGCCAAATTTTCTTCATAGCATTCCACTGCATATATAACTCGTCTCAAACACATAAAACGCTGATGAGACAACTGAATATAATTAAAAAAAACAATAGTTTAAGCTTCCCTTACGTTCCGTCAACAAGTTTATTAAATAACACAGAATCTTATCTCTAAGATATAATATACTCCGGGTTCTCCTTTTCAATTTCCAAGATCGGATATTTATCACTTTCTTTTTCCGCGTAAGAATCTCTTTCGAAGTGATTTCTTCTATTCGCATCCGCATTCAGTGAACCCAATTGACCTTGGTAAATTACTTCTGCGATTTCTCGCTTTGCATGTATCCGCTGAACCGAACTCATCTTCTGCAACTCTGAAGCCCATGATTTCGTATGCACCTCAAACTCATTTTTGTTTTCTATGTCACCACAGTGACACTGGTTTTGACTTTCTTTGGCGGACAGACTCCCTCGATTTATATTTTGCGTCTGTCTTTGCGCTTTAGATGACGCTGGGTGCTGTTTGTCGCTTGCACTATTTACCACCGACGACGAGAGCGATTCACTCCTTCTGGCTTGCATCGATTGCACGACTTTACTAGTTACAAGTTCCTGTATCTCCCCCATAGCTTGTGCCACTTCTACTGGATTCAATTGCTGCAACTGCATCGCAATGCTTTTGTTAAATGCAGTGTAGACGTTGTCTTCCTCTCCTTTGGCAATATTCAAAATTCTATCAATTGCATTGTCAAATTTGTCGTCATTGTTGGTTTTCTCCACGGCTCTTCGTTTATGACTCTTTGGAACTGAGAACGTTGATGGCGTCGATAGTTCACACGCTTTCGTTCTAGGTGACGGTGAAGGCTTCTTTTGCCTGGTTCTTTGTACAGTTGCCTCCTCCAGGCACAAGGAATCAGTTAAGCTACCTTCTGCATTTTCCCCTATATCCGCGGAACACTCCAAGTTATCCTGTAAAAGTAAACCGTTCAAATATATCAAAAAAAAATTGTTTTGAATAATTTCCATACCACAGAGTATTCGCTACTTGTCCTCCTAAGAACGATAAATGGATCCAAAAAGTGAAGGTAATCATAATAAAAGAGATGTGGTTGATAAGCGCTCTCTGTCTTCTTTTTTTTGTCCACTTTTTTCTTCTCCACTACGTACGCCGTCCGCAAATGTTTTATCTTCTTTTTTATCTCTGCAATGTCTCTGCCACTTTCTTTGGACAGTTGCAGCCAGGCTTTTCTCTTTACATCCAGTTTCTTGTAATTATCACTTTTGTAATTCCACAAACATTCTAGTTCCCGATAATTGTTTATCAGTTCAATTACTTCCTCCATTTGCCACAAAGCCATCTCGATAACAACACACAAATATTACAAATGTCGCGCTATATGATTTGCTGAGTTTCATAGAATACCATTCATGGTCTACACGAGAAATTTTCATAGAATGTCAAACAGCATGCCATGGGTATTTAATTGTTCGGAAAGACGGGATGCGTTCGTTGGTGTGATAGTTTCTGTGGCAGTTGCGATGACAGTTTTTGCGGTTGCCGCGGATGGAGATTTGAAATGAGAACAACGTAACTGTCCTTGCTTACTATTCGCATTCCTTTTGGCACTCATAGCATACAGTAAGTTTTAAAATGTTTTCCAAAAATAATTGTATTCATCTCTTTTTCGTTTGTACAATAAAAACACAAACGAACATACAATTTAAACGAAAGTAAGTTTTTTTTTGACTTTTCGCAGCTTTGAATTCTCCCATCCAATTTCTGTCACCAAATGTCACCGCAGAAATCAAACAGTAATCAAATTTATATTTGATTTTTTGATTCTGGTTGTGAACAGACGACCCAATGTTTATTCTTCAGATGAGTTATATAATTTGAGTCTACAATTCGATGATAAGCCGATTTTCTTCAATCTTCACTTAGTGTTATGGACTGTGACAGCCTCGAAATATCTATCTTCTTCAAAGACCTCGGTTGCAATTCTCCTTTCTTATCTAGGATTTGACTTTAATCCTTTCTGTGTCTTGGGTTTGATTTTCTCAAGTTTTTCTAAGCTTTCCTGTCAGTTCATTATACTATTACCGTCTGTTTTCATCTCCAGTGCAAGTTTTTTTTTTGGCAACTTCATTCATGGCAATCATCTTAGCTGTCTATCCTTCATTTCGTGTATAATTGACAACTTCTGTTCTGCGTTTGAACGTATTCTTTCATTCTTAAGCCTGTCTCACCTGCTTTTCTGCCACAAATTAAATCCTGCTGCTTGAAATTTACTCCGATGGTTATCTGAAGTATAAAAGTGGTTATCAGGCAGTTATCAGTTATGGCACTGTATCCATTGGTTTTGGGACGAGAATTCGCTTTTCAGGAAGAAAGGGAAAACATGAAAAACTTTTCTGTAGACTTTTAAAACAGTATGGTTTCAAAAACCCTCCGGAAAAAAATCTTCCGACCATGAACAGCTGGATAACGGAACAAAGGGTGGCGCAAACAAGTGAATGACTTCAACCAATTTGCTGTGCGAAGGATCTCTAGATTGAAGGGTATGCCGGATGTGACCTAGTTCTACCCCAAACAGTAGCGCTGTAATGTAGGATCAAAATAAGAAAAAAATCGCTTCCACCAGGATAATAAAACGAACTGCACGCAATCAATTCCGTGAATCCAAAACGTCCACTGCTTCAGTTGCTTCCAATCTTATTTTATTAAAAAATATATCGCTTACATTTCCATTCACAATTTCCAAGCAACTCACCCAACGGTGATGCGGAATGACAATTTGTTTCCTCAGTTCAGCTATTATCAGTAAGCTGCCTTTATTTACACATTGAGCAAGTTTCACAAAAACATTCTTCCTGAATACACTAAGAAAAAACTTAAGAGTCTCTGCTCCTTATTTCTATTCACATGAGCATGTAAGTTTGTAGGAATGTGCATAGATATGTACATACATCTCCACTAATCGTGGAACCACTAATTTATTCATCTTAGATTTACTTAAATAAATATCAAAGCTCGTCACAGAGTGCGTGAATCTTAAAATAAGTCATAGAAGTAGTCTAGACCTTGACCCAGTTCCCATATCGATATTCCACATCCCATTTCTTCTGCCAACTTGATGCGTTCGTTGATGGAGAATAGCGTGGGGTAGAAAACAATATGGCGGCCATTTGATGTTCTACGAGTAAGTAAAAATGTATTCAGATGAAGAATCTGAACATCATGAGTATGTGAACTTACTTGACTTCGAAGAAATTCTCCACATCATGCTCGTCGTATGTTAGGCGTTTCTTAACGTGCTTCACAAGGTCCAGATATTGCCCACCAATGATTGGACCACCACCATCGGGCCTGTAATCATTGCCGTACATGTTTAATCCCATCAGAATTTTCTTTCGCTTGGTAAGATAGTTCTCCGAAGTTGACGGAACGATGTTCTCAATTGACGCTCGCACCCAATGGAGCGGGGCATTGGCACCTAACGAAGAAATGGAGATGCACTTTTCAACAGAAATGAGTTATGCACTTTACCTGGACGTTGCACATTGGAGAAGTCATAAGTCATCAGTGAGAATGCATGCACATAGGGGTCCAATCGTTTGAAGTGCTTTTCACTGAATAAGTTGTGCATCTCCTCGCGCATTGGAGGAATCACCACGATGAGCTTCAGACCCTGTTGCTTCAGTTCTTTTGCTGCAAATTAACCAAACATTATTATCTCTTGAATTAAAAATAAAAAAACCAAACTCTCTACATAGTTCAATGACAAGCGTAAATAAATATTCATCATCTACTCGAGCGGCTAATTGTGACCACAGCTCTAGCACTACTCCATCAAATTGAAAAACTTGGCATATATTTACGATCAAATCATTCACTATTATCCTCTCCCCTGAATACGATAGCAGCTTCGAGTAGTCGTTCTCACTGAACTTGTCAAAAATCACTCGTGGATAAACTGCAAAAAAAATACATATTTCAAATTGGAATACGTTCATCATTAGGGTGCAGAGAAAACTGGTCACCTTTTAAGTTTTTCTTATTCAACCGTCCTGCCTTGCGAATATCTCGAACCCAGTTAACGTCAACGTCGTGTCTTCCCATAAGCTCGTACCCAATTTTGGCTTTGACTATTTGAAACCACACGGGTGATATGATATCAAACTTTTTCGCAAAGATCTTCGCTACATCATACCCATGCGAGTTCCACTGTAGGGATACACCAAAAAAAAAAGAGTTTATTTCAAGTCACACAAAACACGCAATACTGTTAATCCTTACCGCTGTAACGTAACCCAAAACAGTTCCATTGAATCTCCTCAAGGCTGTGTTCTTGTAATACCCTCCACTTTCGACTAGAATATCCCTAGCTGCTGGCTCTTCTTCAATGAGTTCGCGATCGAAAACATTATCCTGCTGTGGACCTTCTTTCACTTTTATCGGTTTTGTATGTTTCACTTTACTGCCGGGCGCGATTGTTGATGAGACAGAACTTATGATAACAAATGCTAGCAGAAGGAACTGCAATGCTGGCCAAAGACGGCTCATTTTGTATAATCGCTTCGACTTGTGAATTGATTAGTCCTGGATATCATTTAACCAGTATCTACACCAGATCGAAGTAAACCGGAGAAATGTCGATTATTTTGATAAACACTTGCAATGTCAAGCGAATTATTCGTTTAAGTGATTGCAGCGCTCCTGGTGGTCGGCAATTTTTTGACAGGTGACCAGGGGTGGCCGATATAAAGTGATGTTGGTTAGAAAAAATAACATGCGTAGCAAGAAATTCATGAATATGAAAAATTATCGAAAACTATCTATTATCAAGGATTAAGTATAAGCCCCTTGTTGCTCACGACTTCTCATCTAACTTATAATTTTAACTTTCACTAACTAATAATAATAATAATGGCGGCACTACAGTCCGAGGTGGACCTGGGCCTAACTTCTCAGCAACCACTAGTGTTGTGTGTATACTCTCTTAAGAGTTTGGGTGCCCTACAGTTTAATGCCGACTCTGAACGGCGAGATTGAGAAGCTTATTCTATAAGCTCTCTATAAGAAGAGTTATACTCTTCTAAAATCCTACCATATAATTTTATAAATAAATTAGTAAATAAATAAGTGAGAAGGAATAAATTAACCAAAGAAATCGCACCCAAAAAAGCACGACCGGAGGGATAAAAGACTTACGTAAAACCCAGCTCTTGGCCTTTTTGAGAGAAAATTTCTGCGCACGCTCTTTGGTCCTGTTTACGTTGATGGCGATTGAAGGAAAAGGTCAACCACGAACTGTATGGGCTGCACAGCTACTTAAGCCAAGCAAAGTGCGTGTGGATCCAACGACTAAGATGCTAGACCATGTAGAGACCCTGAACAACTCAGCTCTGGTCTTCAACTCTGAGCCTGTTGGACAACGCAGTAAATCACGTCCACGTCTAAGGTGGCACCCACAAGCTAAGAGGGACCCCAACAAACTTGGTGTGCGAAATTGGAGACATGTAGCGAGGGATCGCTCTGGCTAAAGAGTATTGTTGGTTGAGGCCCAACTCCACACCGGAGTCCAATTTCCTTTGGGCCAGAGCTGTGCTGGCCAAAGACCTTTACGCTAACCACTGGATATATTGATGGTTGAACCTTCTCCGCCATCCACTGTGAACGCAGGGCCAAAGATCACAAGCAAAACTTTTCTCTCGAAACAACTAATGTCTTCTAAATCTAATTACCATAAATTGGGAAGGTGATGCTTTAATTTGCAACATCTTGGTAGGAATCCAATGTAGAATCGCCTTTGGCAATAGCTGTTACTTCGGTTCGTCCAAGCAACTTGAGCCAAGCAACTCTTGACTCCAAAACTCTAATTCGACAGTCTTGCTATAAAGAGCCGAAAGCTGGATGAAAGGCAGGGTGGCAGAGCCTGTCCTTGATGTTTTCGACAAAAAAGTTCTGCATAGGATATTCCTGTCTGCGACGAATGGAAACGGAGACATAACAGCGATTTCTACGAGATGTACAAAAATGTGGGTATAGTTCGTAAAGCAAACATCCACAACTAAGCTTGTTCGGCCAAATCCAGCGAATGATCCGTCTACAAGAGTGTCCTGGTTTACGAAGGATAGGCAGACTAAACCTCCTGTACAGAAATCAATTCATTGCAGTTGCAAAACAACATGTTCTCGATAACTAGAAGTAGGGTGCCCGTGACTGTTAAGGATGGAAGGCAGCATTAACTCAGGCTCAGTTGAGCGCTCCAAGATCCGGGATGCAGTACGCCGAACCTAATATTCTTTATTAGAAAGGCGAATGAACTTTGAAGTGGCAGCAGTACGGTGGGTGTTTTTGGAATCCGTGATGTATTTACTAAGTGAAGTCGAAATATGACTGGAAGGCGCAGTTCGTTATGTGCCTGCCCCAAGTTCGAGGGGTCCCAGGTTCCAATAGCAGTGAAATCGAATCTGATCCAGTCACCATTTGCCGTTGAGATCAAATTAACGTCACTGGAGTAGGTTGCCACCTGGCAGTACAATGGACCAGTTTTGAGTCTGAATGCTCCAGTAGTTTCAAAAAATCTCCGAAAAAAAAGTGAAGTCGAAACTGGTCCAGACGCCAACACTTGAGGACATTTATCGGCGGCCGGAGCAGAAGTCTCACCCGGGGATTAAGCACCGGTCTTATTTGTTAGGGTTTTTTTAAGTTTGACGCGAAAGGTCGCTCCGTCCGCTACTGGGGGTTAGTTTTTTTTTTCGAAGAGAAATCAATTCAACTGAAAAGCAATAACAAAACAGTTATTTTCTTTAGTTTATTAGGCTTTTCCATATCCGTGGCAAAAAGAATTTGTTTCACGAAATCAATTGTCATTTTTTACAATGACAGCAAGCTAATGTCAAAATTTATTGCATATCTGTTTCCAGAAATCAGCTACATAGAGATACTCAACTCTTTCCCTTCTACCCTCATGACGTCATCTGACAGCGTTTTTTATAACATTTTTTCATACAGTATCCGTGAATACGTGTGATTTGTTTTGAACAGCTGATTGACTTCCCCTCCAAACAAATTCATGCAAAACATGCATTCCTTATCTACATACATATGGGAAGAAATCTATCAGGGGGTTGGCCATACCCCCACTCACCTTTTTTTCCAAACGCTATCACAAATCCTTTGCAATACGTTCACCACGAAAAGAAGGGGAAGTTCAACGAAAACGAAATGTTCAGTAAGAGCATTCATTTTACATAAATAATTACGACTGGAAGGACTATTGGAAACTATTAATTATCAGTTATTTTTAAATTGAAGTTTAAATTATTATATTATGAAATATATGGAAATAGGTTTGATATATTTTTTATTTATTCTCATTTCATTGGAAATACTGAAACAATCAGAGAGATAAGTGATAAATGTACTTATTGACGTTGAACCTGAGAAAATCAAATAAAATAGTTAACAAAATTTAAATTCATCCTTAAGTATTGAAATGACCGAAGTATCTCCTTGTGGTCTTCAGATTTAAGAAAACAACTGGTTTGTTTTTTCAAAGTGTTCCTTTATTTTACGTTAATATTGAAATCCAGAAAATTTTTTTGTTTTGAATTCCATGGATTTATGCATTTATTTTAGTTTTTTCGTGATAATAACTGCGGATGAAATTAGATATGCATGAATCTATATAAGTATATGCAGTTATGTATACAACTTGTTTTTTTAATTTATTTATACTTCTGCAATCGTGTTTTTTTTTATTTGAGGAATTAATTTTGTTATTTATATACAACAATGCAGTGTAAATGTGAATAAATACGGAGTGATAATTATGAAATATCATCTTACACAATTAAATAGTATCCAAATATACAACATATACAATTTTTAATGTCAATATATTAAGCAAAATTTTTACAACAATATCCAACGTTTTTTTAATATTTGAAAAATGTTCGGCCTCATGAACACAACCAGTGCATTATTCCAGTAGTGGGCAAATTCGACAAAAAATGACACTATCGTGGGCAAATGTCCGCCATTTTCGTGGGCAAATGTCCCAGGATAACGGGAGTTCGTTAAACTCTGTGGAAGTGTGCGTAAAAATTTGGCAGTGTGCGTAAAAATAAGGCAGTATGCGTAAGTTTAACGAAAATATTGGAAAATCTGGAAAAATATTGGAAATGGACGGTCATAGGCGAGACGAAAAAAGCTCGAGAGTTGAGTATCTCTCTGTAGTTGATTTCTGTCTGTTTCGATGAACATTTCTGCACGCATCAATGGATTCTGTATTTCTACATATATATCTGTTCGAGCCTTTAGGATATTAGGACCAAATACGAGCCATTCCCAAATAGCAATTCGTTCCACTTCTCCGCACTTATTTGTTTGGTTCATAAAGCTTGTACAAATAAAGTCAAACGATGTGCTTATGTTTTTCTAACTAGTTTAAAGGCCGTCTGACAAAAAATCTCCTCAGGTACAGACATGCATTCGTCTCAACATAAATGCAATGACAAATTGTTATTTAATTCTGTCTCACAGTCTTGCATAACGAAAGCCAGACTTGAATTCCGAATCAAAATTCTTAAATAACAACGTCGCACCTGATGTATGAAACAGAAACATCCAACATCCGATATCAATCCGAACAAAATATGCGCTTCACCACTCGAACAGCTCAAAACTTCAGCATACATTGCGTATGCGTACCATCGACTCTCGTTGGCTCGTGACTTAGTCCAAGTCACATTCCACCCGAGAATTACCCACACGCCACCGGTGCTATAATTTCACGCAGTGCACTCAGTACGAACGCCAGAGGCTAGAGTCTCTCACGCAGCGTCATGAGGACAGAATTCCACTATTTCACCATCGCACATACCACCCGAACACTCAGACCTGGACATCTCTTAAATGAAAGTAGTCTTGCTCTTCAGGCACAGCAAAGCGCTGCATCTTTCGGATTCACCAAGCTGGCCTCAAAATCTATAAAAGATCTGCACCGTTTGACGAACGCTTTCAGTTGCTGCCGTCCATCACACTAAATCGCTTCGTGGTCTTTGCCAAAAACCCAAAACGCCGGCTTTCGATAAATCAATTGGCTTACAGCGAAAAAAAAATATAAAATAATCACATTCGTTATACAAAAAAAAATAAAAAACGAAGATACAGCGAAAAGAAAACCGTTGCTGGGTGAAAAGCAGTCTCCCTCAGTGCAGTGCAGTGCAGTGTAGCGTGTGTTCAAGTGCTCGCGAGAGTGTTAAGTGGAAAATTGTCGAAAGTTTTCCCACTCAAGGTCAAAATCAGTTCAAGAGTGTCCCTCAGTGTCATGTGGAGGATACTAGGCGCACTTCTTCTTCTGCTTTGCGGTGCTGTCTTGGATGGTAATTTCTCATGTATTTTTCTTTTGGACGTTTCTCGGTGCCACCGTGCCACTCGCTGCCGCTTGGTTTCTATTTTCACGTGTGAAAGTTGTCTATGCCATTTCGTTGGGTTGTTGTTTTTGTGTTTGCCGTTTCGATGTTTTTAAAAATGAACGTTAACATTTGCCAAGCGGTTAAGTAAACAAATTAGGGTTTTGTTGATGGTGTTGTGTTGTGTAAACAATTGATTGCGCAATACGTTCGTTGCATCGAATAAATTATAACTCTGAGACGGAATGTGGTGGGCCCTTAATTCGGGTGAAGTTCGTGCAGAAAACAGAATGGGCGTCAGATGGAGAGCATTAGATAACAGTAATCGCGGAAACAACGCCATTTGTAGTTTCTCCGAAAGGAAGTGCCAGGTGTAGTGATTGATTGTGTAACCAGATTGACTTGTCTCGATGGACACACCTGGGGGACTGACTCACTTGTTCATGACTCTAATTGTGCGCTTCCTGATTCCGCGCCGAACTAGGCTAATTGTGTCTGGCGCCTGTGGCTAATTGTGTTACCGCAACTTCTTGGTAACAGTTTTCACATGTCTTAATTGTTCTCAACGCAATCTAGATCTTCATTTGCTCATGGGAAGATTTCTCTTATCATCGCGCTTCATAAAAACCAGCATGCAGATAAAAGTGAATCTCAGTAACCGGTTGGTGGTAATAAATATGATAAATGTTCAACTAATTAACCAATCGAGAAAGCAGAACTGACACCGACTTCTCTAGAAGAATGTGTTCAAGTGAACTGGCTCATCTTAGAATAAAGGGATTACCTCCTAGGTTCTTGAAGTATTTGGTGAATTTGCAGCTGTTGGTGAGATTTTGAATTTAAGGGATTTTCTCATAAAGAGTAATATACTCTGCTTTCAGTGGCGACTTGAAATAATGGATGTATTGAGTCTTAGAAGGCCTGTTCTTCTTCCCTTTGTGAAAATAGACAAAAAATTTGGTCCTTAACTATAACTCTTCGAATGGTCTAGAAAAAACCGAGAGGTTAACGAGTTAAGGGAGCCTAGCACCTAGAACAGCTCTTAAGTTATCGGTCTGGAAACACCCGAGGAAGTTTAAAACTAAGAGACAATTTATACATCCCTGGAAAATAGGGTAAACTGACATTGAGGCCGATATTCAATGATGGTGTTCCTCGATTGGCAAGAATTCATGCATTCGAACTATTTCATTGCTTGGAGTGAGCCTCTGTGATTATCAAGACCAAATCTCAAATCTCCCAAATCTCTCGAGTCAAGGGAATTTTAAGCGAACTTGAATTGTAAATGATGATTACATGTATTGCGATCATAGTACGACCTTCACTTACATATTTCGATTTGTCTCTTGCTTCTTATGTCTCTACAATCCGAGTGAAAATGGACCTGAATCTAAAAGCCGCTCCAGCTAGCGCGGTATTTCGCTAGTTGTCTCCAGATGCACTCACAACGGTTGTCGAGGTCCCTTGCTAGTTCTGTTCGTCTCCTCAATCGAGGATATCCTCTTTTGCATTGTCGAACTTGTTCAGAGTCGATGATTCTCCGGGCCGGAATTAAGCTGTGCATTGACTGCACATGGCCTAGCCATCTTAGGCGTTGGACCCGTAGAGTCATGTCGCTGTACAGTCCGAATGGTCCTTCTTCCACTGCAACACAAACAGGGCCAAAGATCGAACGCAGCATATTTCCCTCGAAAAGACCAGGAGCTTCTTCATATTGGCTTTGGATGTTGTCCATGTCTTTGCGCTGTAAAGAAGGACTGGGATGAATAAGATCTTGTACAAAGTCGACATGGTCTTTCGAGGGAGGACCAATTGCGTTAGAGTTATTCTGCGGTTGTTATCGGTACTGATGTTGTTCTTGCTGTTTACAGCAGAGACGAAGATATGCCAAAAAGTGTGATTTGTCACTTTTCAAAATAAATCTTTTTGCATTTTTTGAAGCACTTTCGACTGCATAAGTCGACTGTTTCGATTGTTCCGTCGTTTCTGGTTTATAGTGGTGTATCCACAACCTATCTACTGTTACAAAACGTCGTAAAAATTCACTTGAATTGAGCTTGAAATGTTCCAAATTCTCTTTTGAAATCTTTAACCGAGACAGTTTTTGGTCTACCGTCAGCAAGCGCGCCACCCTTCTTCTTCTTCTTAGAGCGCTACAGTCCGAGGTGGACCTGGGCCTCACTCAACATGCCCTCCAGCCAGCACGATATTTCGCCAGCTGTCTCCAGTTTCGCACACGAAGCCGGCCGAGGTCCCCCTCGACTTGTGTGCGCTACCTTGTACGTGGACGTCCTCTGTTGTGTTGCCCCACAGAGTCGAAAACTCTTCGGGCCGGAGCTCAGTTGTCCATACGCTCTACATGGCCTAGCAATCTTAGGCGTTGGATCCGTAGACGCCTGGCCAGACTCATTTCGCTGTACAGCCCATACAGTTCGTGGTTGAACCTTCTCCTCCAAATGCCATCAACGCAAAGAGGCAAAGAAGATCGCGCGCAGAACTTTTCACTGGAAAAGACCAAGACACTGTTCATTCGCTCGGGATATTGTACATGCCTCTGCGCCGTACAGTAGGACTGCTCAGCTTGGTCTTCCGAGAGAGGGCTCTACTACTCAATTGCCTTTTGACACCAAAAAAACAGCGGTTGGCAAGAGTTATTCTGCGTTTGATCGCGGTACTGATGTTGTTTGTACTATTTACCATTTTGGGTTTACCGTCAGCAAATGCGGCACCTATCTTGCCGATAATTTTATAATTTTTCATTTGAAATTGGCTATAATCTTAACTAACTCACTAGCGACTAGATGGCGCAATCGGTTAAGTGCCTGCCCCAAGTTAGAGGGGTCCCAGGTTCGATTCCGAAATCGGTCCAGTCACCATTTGTCGTTGGGATCAAATTAACGGCACTGGAGTAGTTTGCTACCTGGCAGTACAATGAACCAGTTTTGAGTCTGAGTGCTCCAGTTTAGTGTTTCAAAAATCCCCGAAAAAAAAAACAACTCACTAACATTGACCCAGTGTTCGTTCAACACAATATCGTAGGTTCTCTGCATCTTTGCGCAACCGCACCGAAATTCAGTGACCACTTGGGCAGGATTTTATGCGAGGGAGCAAAGTGTTTATAATATCTGTTACGTCTGTCTTTTAATCTCTTCCATGGTAGTGCCTTATTAGACCACGAAACTCGCTCTTTTCCATTTTCGCAAGATCTCACAAGTCAACATTCTTTGGACCACAGTTTACAGTGATCGGCTTTTTAAAGCTAAGTGTTTGACAGATCTCTTTGAATTGTCTATGTCCAGAAAGAAACAAAGATCTCAGAAAAAAATCATGTATGCAATCCAATCAAAGTCGATGTGTTAAAAAAAGGCCAACACCGAATGTCAATTAAATCCTATCAGATATCAGCAAAAAAAACGCAACATGTTCGTAAATGAGTAACACTAGGTGATTGGCTACTCTGGCCTCCACTTCCGTAATTTCACATAACATTTCAAATGCTTAGCTCTGTCCTAGGCATAACCAACTTGTGCTTCAGATTAAACCACAACAACGAAATAAGTGAAAAGCTCTCTTTACTTGAGTCGCCTTCGTTGTTTATGTCATATACATTTTTTCCTGGAACATTAAAGCCAGCTTAAACTTTCTTCGAAATGAGACTAAACAATTTTAGCAAGATGATTGCAAAGATGACTTAAAATCGTGGCACTTTATGACGTAATTGGCGAATACGCTTCGGTGAATACCTTGGTTGTAGCGGCGGGTCATTAGAGAAAATTTTGCTGAAAATTAGGCACAGTTCTGTGGATTTGGTGAAATTAACACTTTTCGTATACTTTCTCACTGAGTCTCCGGAATGGTTCCAAATGGCCAACTATAATAGCCGTACGAAAATTTAAGCCAAAAGCAAACGAAAAGTAACCAGAAGAACAGTCAAATTCCAAAGTGTCCATAATTGCTTACAGAAACTTAAAAAGAATTCTGCTGTTAACTGACATTTGCATACATGGAGCGCCATTCACTTCGCTCTCGCGTAAGTAGGCAAAAGTGAACGAATTTACGGAAACCGAGCGCATCGGTTACTATGGTCGCAGTTTATATTTGTTGTGTATTCGCTCGGTTGCTTCAGTACTCTTAAGTTTCTAAATGGCAATTTCTGAGTCTGAGTTAATGTTGTCTTTCATCGTTGACGGTCCAGGACGCGCTGCTCGGGGTTGTGTTCACTTGTAAAGACTTAGGGAGAATATTCATTTAGGATTATTTTGGTCCTTGTTAGGAGTTTTCAACCGAGTTTGGACGAGCTGAAGTTGCAAATGCCAATTTCACGTCAAATCTCCATTTGTGAAGTTCACGTTTGCCTCGAGGTAAACAAACTCCGAATGTAACGGATGGTGAGTAACGGATGGATTTTTGCACTTCAGCACGTATTTTATTTTATCTTCATTTGTCTGTAGACTAACTTATTCCATATGTATGCCCTTCAATCACCATCAAACACTTGAACTCGCAACGATAACGATATCGTCTTTCTTACTGGGCTATGGTGAACAGATTTAATGATGACAGTCCCTTCGTGTTAACATCTATCCGCCGCACATTCCAGAAAAAGAATCTATTCATTGTTTAGATAAAGACAGAGGCATGTCTACGGCCCTCTTTATTATTCAACAAGCTGCCGTGAGAAAGACAAACTTGGTTAAAAGAAAGAAAGCACAAAATGTCTAGAGTGGAAGATAAAAAAGAAAAGCATGAAGCGAATCAATGGCCTAGTAAGACCCGACTTCTATTGTTTTTGTTATTTGAAGCATAAAATTGAATGTTTTACTGGGTTAAGTTCAATGGTTTAAAATGCCGGTAGTCGAAAACAATTGACGCAAGAAGCTTAAGGAGGTCATCATTGAGATTTTTATGAACTCCGCCTCGTTATTCTGAATTTTGTTAAAATTTGTAAACAGGGGTTGCTATTAGGCAAAGCCATTTTTAAACGCAGAGATGCTGTTAGTTGCATGGGTGGCCGCATAGAGTTGCGGTTAATGAGCATCTTGCGTTATTGTGGAGTAAGCAACAAGGAGTAGGATTAAGATAAGATATCTTTCTGCCACAGGGCATAATAAAAGGTTAGACTCTGATCAGCGTTTTTGTCGAGGGGCCATGTTCAACAATACTGGTATTTCACCAGCCAAAAAGTAGAGTTGTGTCGATAGAAATTATGGGAGAAACGAAGATGGTCCTTTGGATTTAAGGCTCTAACAACTCAAAGCAAAAACAGATTCAACCACGAATTATACGGACTATACAACTACAGGAATCTAGCCACAAAATTCATCTTCCGTGCCTATAGTCCCTACAGTCCCTATAGGCTCGCATCATCGATTACGAGCCTATAGGACATAGCAATAGAGGATGTACACGATTAAGGCGACGCACACAAGTTAAGAGAAACCTCAACAAAATCATGTATAGAAGTAAAGAATATTCCACTCACACCTCCTCTGCCCAACCCTGGCCCCTGCCGTACTTTAGATGATATTATTTGGGGGCTCACTTCTTCGAGAGCATTTCCAGCGAAGCACCCGGTAGCAAATTACTATACTTTATCGATAGCTCCAAATGATTTTCTACTAGTGGACAAGTGGATTGACCCATGCTCAATCTATGTACGTGGCTCCACAATGGATCAACTCTGGTCTAAGTGCACTTCTTAGCCTCTTCAACCCACCTACCTAAGTCTGGATAATGTTACACATCCACCTAAATCGAGAAATGGCACATAATGGGCTTTTTCGATTACACTTCTGCTTCTTCTTAAACTACTCTATGAAGAGACTTACTTCTTCGAATTCGCTTTGATTGTATCTTTAACCTCACACTACCCATTCACTTGATACTCAATAAATCCGATGAATGCTCTTATTCAAACACCTCTACCAAGCATTAACTTCATGAAATTATTTCCATCAGAAAACATACATACCACCATCCACAGTTAAGATAAAATCAAAAGTTAAGGCGTTAAGTTATCTGTTGCAGCAAGCAACCTTCCACACAAATGGCCAGTCTGCAAACAACTTCAGTGTTTCACGACTTTCTTGGACCACCGCTTTGACATTAAAGGAAATTTTGTCGATCACCCGACGAACGTGTTTCCCTCCATCGAATGAATTTCGTTCCCCACCGCCTCACCATTACCCCTCGTCGGTGATAGCAACGGCCTGGTAAATCTTTTTCATCCAAAATGCGTAAATTAAATCGCGAAAGCGAATTGGCATGTAACAAATATCAATCGAGTAGCACAGTAGTAAAAGTAACATGACTCGGTAGCAAGAGTTAAACGACTCATTATTCACCAAGGCAAAATCGTGCACAGAGAGGCTAAAGCACTTCTCCTTCACTCTGCCGCAGTGAACAGTTGTTCACAACGCAATTGACTTGTGCTTTTGTTTTATCCAATTTCGTTTTTTACCTTGCTTCGGATGAATGGAGCTCTTGCATCGAGTGGAAGATCTTCTTATCCGCCGGACTCGGCATCGTAGACACCACCGGTGCACCATTCAAAATTAATGAGGTGGTCAATTATTCTATTGTTTTTCTCATTGGATTTCGAGATCGACAATAACTATGATGAAATGTTTTTCGCATCTCAGGTGTGGACTATAAGACACGCATTTTTTTTTTACTTTCAGTCGAATGCGCTAGAAACGTGACCAAGCGGAGTATACGCAACACAGTCGAGTGTCAAGAGGATGGGAGATTTTACAGGGACCCCGATCGAGCAGTTCACAAAATCTGGACAAACACAGAGTGCTCGAAGTATTACCTTTGCCTGGAGGGGGAAGTGTTTGAGTTCAAATGCTCTGAAGGACTGCTCTTCGATGTGGTGCGGCAGATTTGCGATTTCAGACAGAACGTCGACAACTGTGACGTCACTGCAGGTAAGTGGCAATGAATTTATATCTAGGCTCGAATATTTTCAATTTCATTCCACTTTCACAGAGACTCGTGTACCAAAGCCCCTTCTGGAGGACGCCGACTGCGAAGATCATAGTCAACTAGGCTGTGCCGATGGGACGTGTCTCCCGAATGAATACTTCTGCGATGGCTCAGTTGACTGTCCCGATGGATCAGACGAGGTACTCATCGATAACACACATTCAATGAGGTTTCTTTCAAACCCAATTTTTAGGGCTGGTGCGATGTAGACAACGATCCAAATGCCGCTGGTCCTTGCGATCCGGCAGCTTGTAAGCTCCCCGACTGCCATTGCTCGAAAGATGGAACGATTATACCCGGCCGCCTGGACCCAATTAACATTCCCCAAATGATTCTGCTAACCTTCGACGACGCTGTGAACTTCGACAATTGGGAACTCTTCTCCAAAGTCCTTTTCACTCAGAACAGGAAGAACCCCAATGGCTGCCCCATCAAAGGGACATTCTACGTGTCTCATCAATACACAAATTATCAGTTCGTGCAGAAATTGTGGAACGATGGACACGAGATTGCAGTACACTCTGTAACGTAAGTTTCCGTCTTTCACTCAGGACACGGACAGACATTTAATCTCTTCACAGACATCGCGGTCCAGAGATGTGGTGGTCCAAAAACGCCACAATTGAAGATTGGTTCGATGAGATGGTTGGTCAAGCAAACATCGTCAATAAATTCGCCTCAGTTCGCATGGAGGAGATCCGAGGAATGCGAGTGCCCTTCTTGCGAGTGGGATGGAACCGTCAATTCTTGATGATGAAAGAATTTGGTTTTGTCTTCGATTCATCCATGGTTGCACCCTTCGCCAATCCTCCCCTTTGGCCATACACTTTGGATTACAAGATGCCCCACAGTTGCACTGGCATGAATCAAAACTGTCCTTCCAGAAGCTATCCAGGTATTTGGGAAATGGTGATGAATCAGCTGGAAGCAGGCGAATATACCTGTGGCATGGTCGACAGCTGCCCTCCTCACTTGAACGGAGACGACATCTACCGAATGTTGACGCACAACTTCAAACGACATTACTTAAGCAATCGTGCACCGTTCGGTCTCTTCTTCCACTCAACGTGGTTCAAAAAGATTGACTACTTAAGTGCGTTCTTGGTAAGCAAAATAGACCCTTATCGTTGCTTTTATTTAGTTGCTTTATAACAGTTTTGTCTTCTAGAAATTCATGGATGATCTGCACAAACTTCCTGACGTGTACTTCGTGACAAACCACCAAGCAATTCAATGGATGCGCCATCCAACTCCAATCAATCAGCTGCACCAATTCGAGGCCTGGCACTGCAAACCAAAGCCTCTGGATCCGCAAGAAGTCGTCTGCAATATACCCAACACCTGCAAACTCCGCAGCCGGGTGCTGCAACAAGACCGCTACTTCTACACATGCAAGGAGTGCCCACCACAGTATCCATGGTTAAGAAACGAATTCGGATTGGCTTAAGAGAATACACACTCGACTCACGTAGATTGTACTTTATTTATTTTCACACTCCTAAGCTAAGTGAATTACATTAAAGATTACCTTTTTTCATATTTTTTTTAAACAATATAAAAGTAAAAATAAAACATCAAACTGCATTCTTTCCTTCGAAGTACTCATGCATCTTGAGATATGAACGGATTTGGTATCGATTCCATACCATCTTGAGGGCAAATGAGTACCAGTGCTGTCCCCCGACATACCACTAGGCCCAGACTGCGTGTCTCCTCGGCGAGTTTGAAGGGTTCATCGGCGTCTCGCAGATACTCCACTGTATTGTCAAGTACGAGGTTGAGGAGTGCATCATATCCTTTTAGGATTCCAGCTGCTTCTCGTCCACCGGCAAACTTAACACGAATCATTTTCTCCAGATATTTGGAGAGATCCAGAATGGATTCACGACGACGTTTCTCCTTATTGTCATTTCCACCGGTTGGCTAAAGGAGAACAGGGAATTAATTAACACAACTATGTACAGGAATAGACAGAAATTTATTACTTTTGCTTTATCCGCCATCTGTGAAGATTTGCTAAATATATTTCATATAAATTCGCTGTAAACAAATGCAAACGTTTCCTTTCATTCACCGCTTAAAGTTTTTTTGAGGTTACTTCATGTTGTTTTGACATCAGAAAAGTGACATTTACAGTATAGGGTGATGAAGAAAACAGTAATTGCGATGTTCGTGAGTGGTAGCATGACTCGGTCACAATGGAAAAACATTTTAGAAATATTTTTTCCTTAAATCCAATAATCTCTTTAGCATTTAATTATACTTGGTAGAAAACTAAATAAGCTAACGAGACCAGTTCTGTACAACTGATCAATTAGAAGCAAATTTGTATATAAACATCTACGCTCACGAAACATGAACAAGTCTAACAAGCCAATTTCCTTCTCCTAAGAAGGAATCTATACCCTTTGAGAATCGTTCAAGAAATAGAACATTTAATTTGGTCATAAGAGGAACTGAACCCATTCCCAAGTTAATAAATTTGCATCGGCTTTTATATAAATTGGGCGATAAACCCAGCGACTGCCTATTAAATAACAACCCAGGAACAAATACCGTGCTTCAAAAAGTTGTAGACATTCTGACAAGGCATAAACTCATCGACGGTTCAGAAGCCAAAGATATGATTATCTCTGTGCTCGACATACTTAAAACGAGATGCTGTCAGCACAAAAGAGAATTTATCATTTATCCGACGCATGATGTAAAAGATGTCGGAACAAATCACGCTGGACAAACCATAGCCTTAAGGTCACAAAACTGCTTCGCTCTCTTCGTTAAAATGAATGCGTTTACTCTAAGTAACAAATTTTGCGAAAACCTTAATGCTCACTTGTTTTTGAAAAGAAATATCCACAACGGCGCCCGGGAAAAATTCAAATGGAAGTGTAAGAAAATCGCAGATATCTGCGAAATTCTCATGTGAATGAAATGTCAAAATTTGCGATCTTTGCGGATCGCTGTTCATGTAAATGACAATTAATGCCAAAATCGCACTTAACCGACCAACACTTGCTTGAAGTTTGCGCATTTGATGCACAAAATTAAGCTTTAATTAACGCTTGACGTTTCAAAGAGTTGCCAATATTTGCATTTATGAACGTGATGCAAGTGTGATACTGCATGGATGCTGCAGTGATACTCCAGATGATTGGCAACCTTTTGTAGCACTCAAGAGTTTGTTGGTTCTGGCTATGGTTGTACCTTAGCCATAGGATTTGTGTAGTTTCGGAGTAGGCTAAAGAGGCCTTCTATTTACTGGCTCTACGATCGAGTTATCGAGTGCCAAAGCCAAAGCCCTTAAGTTCTTCGCAATAGCATGCGACTAGCTTGGACTTTATTTGTCGCCGATATTGCTTTCAGGGCCGCTTGACTTTCAAAAAAACGGTAATATCATCTAAGGCATTGCCAACATCGATATCATTCTAGCCACTTTTTTGAACCCCAAGACGAAAAAGTTCACAGTTCCAAACCCACTCAAGACAGCATCAAGATATTCTTACAAGCTTCCTTCGAGAAAAATAAAACACTGCGACAGCACTTTCTAGTTTAAAAATGTATTTTATTTGCTTATCTTATGAAAAACGTATAAACTGAACATGAAAACAAAAACAAACAAAACTAAAAATGCATTTGCGTAATCATAAAAAAGTTGAATAATGAAACTTAACGCACAACCTAAGGCACAGAATTTGTTGCTATCGCGATGGGCCATGTCGTTGGCCCCTTCAACACAATGTCCTCCAGACTTTGTTTGATCTTGATGAATCGTCTCTTGAATTCCAATCCGCATCCCTTCGATAGACGGAAGTCCAGTAGAATTTTACCATCCATCTCGATGATGTGCGCCTTGAATACAAGACGTAATTTTCTCCTATCGATTGTCGATATCGTTACCACACTATCATCATTGATCTTGCGAGAGTAGCCTAACTTATCTAGTGTTATAAATAATCGCTTAATGGTATCGTCCCATTGGGTAGTCACGAAAAATCTTGTCATTCGTCGCACCAGTCTTTGGAATACGTTTTGGCTAGCCGACTGTGTTTGATTCATCTGCGTGCACAGTATCAAATCGTCCAGCAATGCGGGTTGTGAGAAACAGAAGCCATTGCGCGCTTCAAAGGCGGAATTGTTGTTTGTGCTGCGATTTACACCTCCACCGCGCGCAATATCTATTTCTACGTCATTTCGCATTGTGGGCATGGGCTGCGAGCAGTACACTCGTGATATGGAATCGTCGAAGGGATTTGAGAAGTTTGCACTGGAACGCTGGCGCTTGGACTTTGGTGACCGGATCTCTCCGTCGGTAACATCGTGCGATTTTAAGTCTGTGAAATAAGGAGAAAGATTCAAGGCTGATTAGGATTCATAAAAGCATGACTCGTGGAAGGAAATTATAAAAGAAAATCAATACAAAAAAACTGAAGTGTATAAGAAAACAGTATCAAACGAAAAATCACAAGCATTTGGTTTTTGGTGATAAAGCTCTATGGAATCCAGTCAACTAACCATACAGCTAAAATCACCAAAGACCAAATAAAAGCGAACCAAAAACGTAAATCATAAAAAACCAACTAAACAGAACCAGATAATGAAACAAAACACACAAGAAAACACAATGAATCATGAAAAACTCTGAACGAAAAAAAAAGGAAAACAAACGGTGAAAGAAAGAGAACAAGAGTAGTCTATGATGTTACTGTACAAATGCAAGGAGCGAAAACATCTGTCACGGCAGCGGTGATTGCGGCGAGGGTATGCAACTAGCAGATTTTAATTTTGATGGAAATGCGAAACCTTCAATGCTTTGGTAATCTAGCTTTATGAAGTAAACAATCTATCATACAGCTAAAGCGCCAAAGCGATGAAAATCTGCGTGTAAATCAATTAGTTCTCATTCAATACTATCAAACAGAGAAGAGAGCGTCACTTCAGCGTTATTTGGCATACAATGTGTGAGTATGTTCTACACACACATCTGAAGTGAGGTGAAGAGGGGCACACAACATGCAATGCATCCTAATGTAATGTACATATTTTTCTTTTTTTTTTTTGCTTACATCCATAATATCTCGCAAACAACTCAATCGATTAGTATTCACTTCTCTTACGCTTTCAATAACTACTTATTGTGTGAGTCGGCGGCGGTGGCGGCAACTTTCACTTAGGCACAAAGCATCTCTCAGGCTTTTCAAATACACTGAGAGTCACTAAGTACCTGAACAAATGTTACCCAAAAAACGGCGTGTTCAAGTTAAGATTGAGAATTTATGCGGGAAATAAATAGAACCACGATTGAATGACTAACTTACCACAATCGACGAATTGCATGTTGCACCACTTGTGATCCAGTATCTTCTCGAGACTTATTCGATGTGCGGGATTGACGGATAATACTTTTCTTAGCAAGGAAATCGCTAATGTGTCTAGTTTGCTCCACGGTGTGTTGGTTGTCCATCTGTCGTTTTCTTTCCAATTGACGAACTCCTGACAACTGGATGATGGCTGATCCCAAGGCAGTTCTGGAAGTAAAAAAAGAAAATAGAAAATTAAAGTATGATTTGCTTGTCGTATGGATTGAAAATTAAATTGTATTCGGGAAAAAAGTATCGATCTTCGCTCCCGGAAATGGTGGTATTACTTTTCAACATTTCAAAGCACAGTTGTGGGGAATCGAAAAGTGTGACAATCCAGCACAATCTGAATCAATAAATACAGAAGTCGATATTGTGGGAGATTAAAAACAAAAAAAAACACTTACAGATGCCTGTCGCGGTAAGCAACAATGTTCTCGATTTTGTTACAAAAAAAGTAAACAAACGACCTGCGCCTTTTTTGAAATTAGTACTATTTTATACACGGATATTATCATATGTAGTCTTTCTACGATAAGCATGTGACCGTAAAGTTTATGCACGGATATTGGGTCCTATACGTGAGGAGGACGAATGGTGAAGACATAACCGAAAATAAACGAACTCGTATAAAGAAACGTATAAAGATGTGAATATAAGCACAAGTCCATCCAGAACATCTATGCTCCAGCTAAGAGTCCGAGCCTCATGGTTCAAGAAAAAGAGGAAGACCGAATTTCCGGTTAGGTTAGGGAGCTGCTAGTGACTTTAGTTGTCAGTATCAATTCGTCGAAGTGTAAACATTCTAATTTATTTCGTGATCAAACATGTCGGCATACGTGCCAAGAAACAGCATTTGCGTGAAGTCTTGCTTTTCTTTTTCAATTGGAACAAAAGTGCTTCTGAAATTCATCGAATGTTGTCGAAAGTTCACGGGGAACATACTTCGTCGTTGAAAATATGCGAGCTCTAGTTTTGATGCTATAAACGTAGTTATTTTGAACCGAAGACAAGAAAGGGTCTCCCCAAGGCAAAAAGATGGGATTTTAATCACTGAATACTGGTGCCAAATGCAAGATGAGCTTGCAGAATGGTTGGAAGTGACACAAGCATCAATATCCAAGCACCCAAAAGCATTGGGGATTTCATACAAAAGAAAGAGAAAAAGGTGTCAGAAATGCTTCTTGAATGGCCCAATAAAAAAGTAATTTCTGCAAATTAGGAAAAAAAAACATTAAAACCCTAAACTCAGAAAATCATACGTAAAGCCCGGCAAACCCGGCACATCGACTTCGAAGCCTTCATGGTGCTAAGATCATGTTGCGTTGTTAATGGGACCAGGGTGATACTACGAGCTGTTAAATCCTGGGCAATTGTACCGTCAACAATTGATTTGTGGGCGAAGTGGGCATTAACAGAAAAACGACTAGAATATTCGACTAAGCACGAGTGCGTAATTTTCCACCATGCAAAACTAATTACAAAACCGTAGATGGGAAGTCTTATCGTAATCCCCAGACCTTGCCCCCTCTGATTTTCACTTACTGGTTAGGTCAATGCAGAATGCGTTTTTAAGAATACGGTTCACATCATCTGGAGGCATCAACAATTGGTTACATTCTTTCTTGTCCTCAAAAGATGAACGCTGCTGTATCCATTAATTACCAGAGAGATAGCAAAGTTATAGATTCCGATGGGCAATATAATAAAACCATCATTTTGCATTTTGCACCATTTGCCGTTGGGATTAAATTATCAGCACAGTAGTGCCGGATATATCGGACAGTAGCAGCAAAATGTATCCAATCAGGATATTATTGAGTCACGGTGTTAAATACTGTGACAGTCAACCCAACCTAACCTAACCTAAAAGACAAACAAAATATTTAAATTATGATTTCCTAACCTTCAAAACGAAGAAATTTAAGAAAAATGTGGTTATTGAAATACTTTTTATACGCTGTCGCAGAAAATCGGAAAAAGCACATTTGGAGAAAGTATATCACAAACAAACACAATCTTCGACGAGTCCTGTTTGCGTTGTTAGCCATTAGAAGAAAATTTTAGCCATGACCTATGCAGGTTGTACAACGACATGCGTCTGACTAGACGAGAGTTTTCGAATTTAACGCCTCAGATAGCTAGACTTAGTAGAGCGCATGTACAACTTAGCTTCGGCCCGAAGAGTCTTCGACTCTGAGCCTGTGGGATAACGCAACAATGGACGTTCACGATTAAGCTGACGCACACAGGTGGAGAGGGACCTCGGCCAATTTAAGTACGCAGCTGGAGAGAGTTAGTGAAATATAATGCTGGAGAGGCTTGTTGGTCGAGGCCCTGTTCCATCCTGGACTGTAGCGCCACAAGAAGAAGAAATATGAAGCATTTTCGTATGAAGATTTATTTTATAATTCACTGATTTTTTCTTTAATTATAGTGTGCAAATGCATCCAGTCACGACGTGCCAAAAAATGATTGAAAATGAAGTGAAATACAACGCATATTCCTTCTCACTTGAAGCAAAAGAAAACGAAAACTTTAATCAAACAAACAAACGATATTCATTCCGTGCAATCTTTCCAAAAGCACTTCCTTGACAAAAAAACGTAAAAATGAAAAAATTACACAGGCGAGCGTTGCAGAGCAAAAAATAAATAAAAAAAAATAAATAAAAATATACAAAATCAAATATCTGTTAATCAAAAAACAGTGATTAATGTGCAGCAAGCAATTTAAGCTGGAGCTTTGGTACAAAAGCTTTAGATGATTGCAAATATAAAATCTACAGCTAGAATACCAAAGACTCAGCAAAAATGTTCAATGACAAACCAAAACAAACAAAAATTCAAAAATCAAACGCAATACACACGCAAAAACGAAATAATAGGAAAACTATATGCAAAATAAGAAGAAGAGAAAAGTAAATGGTGCCAGAAATATTGAGTGTTAAGCAAAAAGTAGAAAGTCATCGTGTTTCAGTCGACAGAACGCATTCAAACAAAGTGCAAATGAGAGAAAGAAATTGGTCTTTACTTACCACCAGCGAGCATAGTGACCAGGATCACGCCACAGGACCAAATATCCGCCGGTTGGGCATGGTACGGTTTCACCAGCACCTCAGGAGCCACGTAGGGGAGCGTTCCACAGCGTTTGTCCAACAGTCGTTCCTTACCCTTCATTCTGCATTCCCATCAAGCGCAGCAACGAATCGAATGGAAGACGAGAAAAAATCATTCATTTAGTACAATTCAACAAGTTCGATTGTGCTTCAATTAGTATGTGGTGTACCTAATACCTAAACATGGTCGCCATTCCGAAGTCTGAAATTTTGATGTTGTCGTGCTCGTCCAGCAGCAAATTCTCCGGCTTCAGATCACGATGGGCAACACCTCTCGAGTGCAAATACTGCACTCCGGATAGTAGTTGTGTGAAATACCTTTGTGCTTCATGTTGCGGCATGCCAACGTCGGGTTCTGGAATGAATACGAGACGGCACGAAATTAACATTTAATGCATAACCGAAATATACACACAAATCAATGTCGCATTGTTTGTTATTAATCGGTGGAGTGTGCATGATGTGCTAATGGTGGTCCGGGCGGGTGCCTATTGTCACTGAAGGTCAGTAGTCAAAATGGTAAATCGATACCGGGTTAATTGACACAAATTAGGGATCTCCTTTGTCCTTCCCCAGAACAGAGGAAAACAGAACCCCCAACTGAATGGAAGTGCTCGAAACACATCTGATAACCTAGAGCTGACTGCACTTACATAATCATGAAACGAAGACAACACAAATTCTTCACAAAAAGCTCATGTAAATCGGGTTACGTTGGAGGAGGGGGTGAAAAGGAATTCAACTAGCATAAAAAAAGGTCTCACTTCCTCCTTCGCCAGCCCCCAAACGCCTACTCAACACTCATTCAAAGACAAAATGCAACAGTGCATACATTTTCGTCTGTTTGCCTCCTGTTGAACACACAAGAGGCCACACAGCCAACAACTCTGCTCCCATTTGAACGGCTTTAAGTACAGTGAATGCACAATTAAGTGGCTGTACGTGCTTCAATGAGTCATCATTATCATCATCATCGTCGTCATCGTCGTCATCGTCATCGTCATCGTTAACCCCCCGTCATCGTCGTTGTCTTTTGCTTTTCATAACTTTGATTCGGCTAATAAAAGGCGCTTGTCTAGGGTGCCACCACTTTCTAGTTCTCCACAGCAAAGCGATAAGAATATAAAAAAGAGTTCATGTTACACTTTTTCTTTAATTTTTTTTTGTTTTCATTTTCCCAACACTGACCGTGGCCTTACGTGTTAGTGGATGGATGGATTGAGTGTTATTTTGGTCGATGGCAATTAACTTAAGGGAACACACATTTATGAGTTCTAACATGAACTAGTTCAGATTTTGTTCTGGGAACACTTAAAGCGCTGACTTGGTAGTGACGGTAATCAACCATTTTGGTGATTTGTGGGTTTTCCACCCGAATTTGCTTTGACTTTCTTTGAAAGGCTGCGAAGACGAATAAGGAGGAGGAAGCAAGGAATAAGGAAGAAGCCCTTCCGAGTTTCACAGGATCGATACAAATTTGCAAATATACAGTGGTGTGCAAAATAATAGGTGTGAAGCCATTATTTTACAACTATCCATATTTTTTCTGAAAACTTGCAAAGAAAAGCTACAAACAAATTTGGGGAATGTAGTACCGTGAAATTCTCACTTGTCCGTCATGTTGTTTACGATGTTTAAGTATGCAAAAAATTGGGTGCCTTTTATGAAATTGTCATTAAATTGTGCCGCAAAGAGTGTTTTGTGAGTGTGAGTGTTTTGCTAGAATTTATATTTTCGCTCCTTTATCCAATATTAATAAAAGATAAACATCTTCCTGGTTTCCTCCTTGTGGCCCTACAGTGCGTGGTGGAACTGGGTCTTAACCAGCAAACCTCTCCAGCTAGCATGATCTTTTGTTAGCTGTCGCCACTTGTGCACACTAAATTTGTTTAGGTCCCTCTCCACTTGGGTGCGCCACCTTAGACGTTGACGTCCTGTTGTTGCGTAGGTAAAAATCAGCGATATTAAAATTGGTCGCAAAACGCAATGGTACGGAGGTGGTACGAAAATTCATCCCAACATGTGTGGAAAGAGTAAAAACGTACAAATTTACTGTGGAAACAGTTGAATACTCCGAAAATCGTGTTAAAAAATGACTTAAATTGGCAAAAAAACAGAAGAAACGCAAGAAAACATGAAATAAAATCTAACACTGACCGCCAATTTATGAGGCTTGATTAAAAATTTAATATCAGGTCGGTAAATGATCCTTAGTCGCGCAAAAAACATCTGTTGTGTAAAGTGATACTTAAGGTATACACTTATAGAACGTAGTGTTCTGTCTAGTCTGCGATGGGTATTAAAACTTCCTGTTCTTCTTCTTTATAGGGGGCTACAGTCCGAGGTGGACCCGGGCTTCACCCGATATTTAAAAAAAATTAACGTCAACAATAAGGAGGCTTATTTAACACGAATTTTTTTTATAGAAGCCCACGAAAATGTCCGTTGCTAACTTCTCAAATACACCAACCTAACCTAACTTTTCGACTTCATCAAGGACTTTTTACCAAAAAGCACTTAAATTGCCCAGCTGCAAAATGGCAAAATGTATTATAGTCTGATGCATCAAAGTTCAATATATAGAGTTTTCCCTTTGGAAATTGACAACTTTGAACTTTCACTGTGAACTCTAAGGGTGAGTCAATGTCAAAACAACATTTTCATCAAGGTGAACTTCACCAACGAAGTAGTGTACAAATAACTAAAATTTATTAGCAAAATCCCGAGTCGGTGACGGCAACTTTAAGAGCGCTAACGACAAGAAGTGAACTCAAGAATTAAAGTCACTCGATCATATGAAGCGACGTACGTTCTCGGATTGGGCTCTAGAAATGTATGAAGAAGATGACCAATTTCAACGCAAAATCATTTTCAGTGATGAACTGCTAAACGGAATCGGCAACGAACAGAATATGCGTTATTGGTCGGTTGAAAACCCGAAACACCACTTCGTCTACAAAAAAAATGACTGTATTGTGTGGTTTCATTGGTCCATATTTTTTGTTGAAAAAGGAATGAATCACCGTCATGTTAGTCACTGGAGATCGCTACAGAGACATCTTGCAACGTTATTTTTTGGTCAATTGAGTGGACTATTAATGATATATATGGTTTCAACAAGACAGTGCCACAAGCCACACAGCGACCTATTGAAAACTCGTTTCGATGAACGTGTTATATCGAGAAATGGTCCTGTGATTTTACACTTCTAGACTTTTTTTGATGGAGCTACGTCTTTGATGGTCTAAAACGCCATTGAATCCAACGTTTTTTTTTTCGTTTACGACGGACGCTAAATCGGCAGCAATATTCACGGCACTTCCACCAACCGATTAGCTCACTGGCACGGGAACACCCACTTACAATAAAAATCTAGATACCAATTTGTTCACTAGACTATACATTGCTTGTTTTCCAACAAGCCGGCGTCATTAGAAGAGCTCAGAGCCAATATTGAACGAGAGATAGCGGCCGTTTCCGTCAAAATGTGTGTCCGAATCACCGAAAATTGGATTCAATAAATCGACTGCTGCAAACGTGCCCGTGGTGGACATATGTACGACGTCGGATTCCATGTATATAAATAAATATGTGGCAACCTGACATAACAACGTAAACTTCCCAATAATGAAATACGGATGGAGATGCAAATACCAAGAAGACAATCTCCAATTCAATCTGTATCTCTCAGGATGGCGTGTCTAAATAATACTATGGTACCAGTCGCAGTTACAGGAATACATTTTTCAAGATATCTCGAATGGTTTGCGTTTTATTTAAAAAAATTTGTCAAGTCATTAGTCCTTGGAAAACCTGATATTAGCAACAGACAGTGGCAGGCAGTTTGTGTGAAATCGACAGGGAAAGTCTAGTTTGTGATCCAAAATAGGTTCGGATTTACACTAGTTTTAATAACGCAACTACTATTTTTAGGTGCCACTGTAGGTATTCCGCAGGGGAAGCGTGCTCGTGCGTAGTTTTGACAGGGTTCAAGGTTATAGTTGGTGCCGAAAATTGTTTCAAAATATCCGCTTTCTTGGTTGTGTTGAGACAAATAGGTAGATATTCGACTTCTTAAAATAATAAAGGCAATGCTTAGGCAACTTTTATAAGCGAGTTTTACACAAGCAATTCATGAACAATTCGATTGCTCGGAATATGCATTTGATCTCTTCTATTGTCCTGAAGAGTGAGATAGAAACAGAAAAAGTTGAAAAAATGGAGGCAAAAAAGTTTGACAGATAGTTGAAGCAACCGACATCCTCGTGTAAAATTCGCCTAACCAAATTTGCCAGAAACAAGACTTAAAAAAAAAGTACAAAACTGCATTTCCACAGAACAAATAATAAAAGGAGAGCGCCACCTTTTAAAGTTCAAAGGTTGAAAAGACTTTCATAAAAAAAATGCTCTTTAAATTTGCTTTTGTACCACATAACCTTACGTTTTGAAAGTAAGACACCACACCACGATACGTTCCTGCAGTCACATCTATCAAACAAAAAATAAGTTTATTGCAACAACGCACCACAACAACCACCATTTGGGGTGCATTTTCCACTAATAGCCATCACAATTAAGAAAAAAAAAAGAAGAGGAAAACATTTTACTCTCAACTTGCAGTTAAACCGCATTGCAGACGCACGCATGAACAACCATTATATACCACCCCCTAAAACGCCCTCATCACAACAAATTTGCGTGATGTACACCTTTTTCTTTGAGCCAAACAAATAGATACACACAGAGAATAATTTCTCCTTGATAAATTTCTCTCATTGTGCTCCAGCAGTGTGTCTAGTACCTTCCACTCTCCCTGAAGGATCAACAACAAATAGCAAATATTAAAAATCAAATAGACAACAAGGCAACTATCTATTTATTCATAGCACTCGCTGAATGAGTGCGCGAGACAACCAAGACATCTCAGATGGAGATTGTGTCGAAAAGTGAGTGAAAAATGGAACTTTACATACAAAACGCCACCACCCCCCAGGAGATTATTCACTGCGGAGGGAAAATACAGCGCCAAGGGACCGCGCGCCACCTTTCACCCACTGGATATTAATTTTTAAGTGAACTGCTGTAATTAAATTTTGCATTCCACCAGCATTCAATTGTCATTACCACCATCAACTGCCATAATGGACATATTTGTGTGTATGTACACCACAAGACTACCACCATCCAGCTCCTCCACTCTCTCTCTCACCCACTTTGGGGTATATTCCCCGCACATTCCATCTCCACTCAGATGCATTTGCTAATTGTACTCTGGAAGTGTTAGCATACGAAGAGTGTATTTCCAGCAGCAGCGACAAAAAGGGGAACAATGAAATCCAGATGAAATGTTTGGAATGCATAAAATGTATATAAATCAGACTATTAATTCCGAAAAAGCTAGACAAAACAATCACAGAAACAAACAATAGGGGGGAAAAAAGTTAAGGAACACTCACACATCCTCACACACATAGTTACACTTACGGGAGAGTTTTTAATTCAAAAGGCGGAGCGAGCGAAAAAATAAAAAGAAAATACCAAACACGATAGGTGGTCGGTCGGTCGGTCGGTCTGTCGGTCGGTCGTTCGTCGGTCGTCGTCATTGTTGGCGCTTTCTGCTGCTGCGGCTGCCATCGTGGTAGTCGAAAGCCGAGAGTTCAATTTTTCGGCACTGGTGTGGGAGTGAAAAAAATCGATATTTAAATAAACAGAGAGTACACGGGCGAAAGCAAAAAAGGGTACACACACATACACTCTAATGAATACAATTTGCAATGATGAAGAGGAGAATTTCAAAGGACGCATAGAATTTTCTAATTGAATAAGAATTTAAGCACCACTTTTTGGGATAGGTTTGACGTCTGCAAGCCACAAACTTACCAATTCGATCAAAGAGTTCACCACCAGCGGCATACTCAAGGAATATATACTCGATATCACCTTGTGAACGTTTACCGAAATAACGTAGAATATGCGGATCCTGAAGGATTTTCTGTATGCATACTTCCTTACGTACGGACAGCACAGCATCCGGATGTTTCTTCAGATCGACCATTTTCATAGCAACAGCTTCGCCGGTTTGCCGATTAATCAACAATTTTACTCTGTGAAGGGAAAAGAAAACGAAAAAAATTGTAGGTATAAAGAAAAATGGAAAGATATTGAAAAGAGAGAGAGAAAAAACATGAGATTATGATGCGCATAGTGGAAAATGAGCATGCATACAGACAGACACACGATGTTACACGATGCTTGCGGAGAGAGTTTCATAAGGAGGATACAATAGATGGTTAGGGATTAGGAGGATTAGGGATTCCAGTGAAGGTTTCGAGAGTCATCAGCATTTTCCGCATTTCCAGGAAATTCTTCTTCAATTAAATTTTTGGCCAATTTTGGGCTCCAGTTCATTAGCACCTCTTTACGTTGACGATGATTAATTGGAATCCATTCAAAATTTTGGCATGAGTTGACATTCAGTTGCCTTCAACTGAATGAAACTGTTTTATGTGTCGGACGTTGTTTTGTGTCCACTCAATTTGCACTCTGGGGGTAATATAAGCCACTCTCTTACAAAATGCAATGAAAGCGCCAAAGTTCTGCACACCGCTATAGCTGAGTAATACCGTCCCTTCATCTGTCCGGATAGATGGGCAACACCATCCCAACCGACGAGAGCAGTTTGGTCCATTTCAGGATAGTCTTGGCACTACACAGTCTTCACAAAACTCCCAAGAGGATCACAGAATGAAAAGACCAGAGTGGCAAACTCTGCAGTCATCGGGCAGGTATATTTTGAACGAGAATACATTTTCAAGGTATGCATGTATCATACGTACATATATCCACCATTCGCTACACTGATTGAAGCACTGGCATCAAAGTTCAAGTCGTATGGCGCGTAGGCGTGGTAACACACAAAAGGGAACCGCTTAGAGATTCCGCAGCATCCACACGCCATGATTTGGTGAGTATAACACGACTTCTTACTGTTTCAAAAAAAAAACACTTCATCTTGCGACAATTTCAAAGACTCAATAATTGCAAAGAAATGGAACTGGACAAATTTGTGAGAAAATAAATACACAGGAGCTGCTTCTTTTTCCTTCCACACAGCGGAAGATTTGAGAGAGGGAGAGAGAGAGAGCAGAGAGTTTAGAGAAATCTACGGGAAAGTGTTGCCCTGCGCAGGGGTGGTGGATGATTTAGGAGGAGATGTAGTTGGAGATGATTTATACATTTTTTTTGATTCTCTCTGTAAGATGAATGCAACAAGAAAACTCTAATAAAGTATACATATGTGTTTTTGCTATACTCACTCGCCATAAGCACCTTCGCCAAGAGTCTGCGCAAGTGTCCAACCTTCGACGAATTCGCGATTACTGCCATTTTGTGTGCAGGACATTGTTTCTTTTCGGCGTTTGTTCCGTTTTCTTTTTTCCTTCTTTTTGTGGTTCTTCGGCTTCGCCTAATCTTATCCTCGAATTTTCTTGCGCTTGTCGATGGATGTTTGTCTTATGATTCGTGAGATTTTCAATTGTCTCGTAATCATTAAAAAAGAAATCACGCTTTTTTTCACACTTACGACAAACAATGCACAAACAAATCAGCTAAGCACACATCACTAGCTGGCGGAGTAACGTATACTACTCCTCTCACGGGAGCATTCGTACGGATGAAGTTTTTTGTGCTGTACCAGGATATCTGAAATAGATGGATAGTATAAATGAGTATCCTTTCTTTCCGTTATGCGCGTTGGATTCTGCTAAAATCATACGAATTCAAAGAGAGAATGAAACAGAGTCGAGAGAATAATTTTTGTGAGTTGAAAAATGAAAAGAAATATTCAACACATGGGGGGGTTTGTTAATTTTGAAGGAAGAAAAAAAAAGGATCAAAATGATTGTTGGGAATGAAATAGTGTGGGTGTACAGACAAACTACACATTAAGCCACTACCATTGTCGAGTATCGGGGTATTGTTCAACAGGCCACTTTAAAATGAAAAGAAAAACTAGTCAAATCGGGGAATGGGAGCTTTGACCACCACGGATGAATGTATGACAATGGATTGTCGTCGGTCGGCGCGTACTCCTCGTTTTCCGAACACCCTAACCTCGATACTCTGTATCACGCGCTTGGTCATATCTCAGTTTTTTTCTTCTTTTTTTTGTATAAATTCACCTTTTGCACACGCACTTTTTGTACAATTTTCGCCATTTTCAGCCTCTTTTCCTCAAAATCCAAAACGAGTATTCTACGAAGAAGGAGCAGGAGAACGAACGAAATGCAAAAAAAAAAAAAGAAAAAATTCGCTTAGCAACTACAAAAACTTTTTCTCTCGAGACACAATTTTCCAAGGAGCCCGGCCGGATTGCTTTTTTAGCTGAAGTTCCTCTTTTTTGTCTATACGTACGTACGTACGTATATTTTTTCATTTGCTGCACCACACCATGTCCTCACCGTCTACATATCTCTCTGTGCTGGGCATCCAACCATCCAGCCATCCAACAACCGACCGCCACAGTGCATCCAAACTGCACTAAGGGAAACTACACACAGATGTACATGCCCCGTACATGTGAGCGGGGAGAACACAGAAGCAAAAAAAAAAAAGAATGAATTAAGTAAAATAACCTCCGGATCAAGATTGATTTTCGCGAGACGAAGATTCACCGGCTCCAATGCGGTGCTGCTGGAAAGCCAGGAGTATATCTCCTATCGAACTGAACGCCGCCAACGTCTACCATCGCGACGACTTGAATAAAGAGGTTGTATTCCTTCTTTCACATATTCCTGCATTTCAAGTTTTGCACACGAGGAAAAAAGGAAATTAAAGCAAAAAATCGACGAGGGCAGCAGCAGCAGCGCAAAGGAGGAAAAAAGGAACAAAAAATATATATCTACGAGTATGTGTATACAATATATTCCAATCCAATGTCACTTTTTTGCCGCTCTCGCTGATTTCGAATGCACAAGCGTAGTATAGTTCCACTGTAGAGATAATATATACTTTTCTCCACAGCCAATTTGACCTTTTCTTGTTTTAAGAGAGCTGCTGCTGCTGCTGCTGCTGCTGCTCTCCAACCACACTTTTGCTTCTAAATAAATATTATCGAATATTTTTAAGTATGATTCGGACTCAGTTACACTTCTTAACTTTGTATCGACAAATCAAAAACTTTGTTTGTTCTAAGGGCAGAACACATCACACCACACCACAAGTGACTAACTCATCCTGATCCGCTTGCCAAAGTTTGCCAAAAGAGTGAAAAGGAGAGACTGAGACACGATGATGCCAAAGGCCAAAGAAGTGCTTCGGTTTCCTTCACTTCTTCGTCACAAGGAACTTCGAAGATGGATATAGTTTACGATAGCACAGGTGACGGACGAGGTGTTGGTGAGATTGTGCTAGAAAGGTGGTAGGTCGCTGGTTGAGTGAGACCAACAATAAAACAGAAAAAGAAATAACTCACCAGTCGATGAAAGTGAGCATGATTCTTGTAGCAAAATCGAGAAGCATGTTCCTTTTGTATTCCGGCTTTTTCCAATGGCACTCGTATGTTTTTGAATTGCGCTCTTTGCTGAACATGATTTTTTTTCTTTTTCAAAACTCCACTGAGAATGTAGAGAAAACGTTCTCTCAAAAGCCTCTGACCATGCCAATGGAATCGGCGGGGGGGAATGATTCAAATTGTATACACATTCAACGTCATAAACCATTGAATACAAAATAATCAATCCAAGGAAAGCGAATAATAAAATTTGGCATGTATAGTTTGTTGCTGCATATCTCATGCGATACAGACACCGAAATGGAGACATTTATTTTTAAAATAATTAATAGCATCCAAGCACGACAATCGGAAGCACATAAAAATGATTTATTGGGACGAATGACGGTAGCGCTAGCAGGTGAAGGCAGGATGTTAAAGAATTTCTGTGCTTCGAAGGGCAATAATGAAAGACTGAAGCGAAATAAAAATAAAAATAGAGAGCGAATAGAAATACCTAAGCTGGGGCTGTAGTGGAAGGCAAAAGGAGGAAGACCATGAATAAACGCGGTTCTAAATGAAGTAGTAAATCAGCTGAAGAGCAGTTTCTATCAATGACCTAATTGCAAAGGTGTTCCTGGCCGAATTTGCTGTCATGCTTGGTCAGAAGAGTTGATAATTGGCCACAAGAATTCACAATGAAGACATTTCGCTGTCCCGCAAACGTCAATTTTATCTGTTCTGGGATTTGAGAAACAAAACAGCCCATGAGCATATATGTCCTGTTTTTCGTTTGCCACTTTTTCCACACAATCCACTCATGTATTCACATGTGACCTGCTTAACATGCCAGAAGGTCTTCAGCCACCTTAGCGGTCGTAATTAGAACCAGTTGATTTGGGTCCAGGTCCACCCTTTAGTCCGGAGTCAGAAGATCTTCTGAACAGAACCTTTGAGTACACCGACCAGAACCTTCGAGTACAACGAAGAGATGTAATCCAAAAGCGCACAAATCAGTAAAGACTAAAAATCTCAAAAGATTATATACTGTACCTCAGCGTGAAAAACCTTCAGATTTCAAGTACAATCCCTTTTCGAATGCAAATTTCTCCTCAAAAGACGTCACAGCATTTATTCTATCCAAACATAAGACCACAAATACAAAGTACCGTTTAACAGGTACCGCAAAATAAAAATTCCTAAAAACAAAAAAAAATTCACTTATCCCCCGCGCAATCAGATTGTATATGTCCAGGTACGCGTACACGTCTTTGAAAGCGATTTCTTAGAACAGTAGCACTTGTCTTCACAACCCACTCAACTCATTCGGAGCTACGGACTTGATTGTGAAGAAAATTTGTTAGCCGGAAAAAAAGAGCGGCAATTTACGACGATGTTCACAGACAATCAGAAATACCGCATTATGCTGCAGATCACGTGTTAATTGTAAACGAAGCGAAGAACAAATGTCGATGAAATCCGTGTACTGCTCTGACAGATGTGGTGTCCCCTCAAACATGGCATATTTTTATGCCGACGAAACCAGACTCAAACACCGAGCTAAGAACTAATTATGTGTGTGATAAATTCTTAGAACAAACAATTGCACCAGGAAGACAAAAATTAATCGGGTTTGACATAAAATTTGTTCATTGGAAATGTGGTCGTCTGCAAGAATGTCTGCAAAGGCATGCATATGAAACATCCAATTAAGAGGGCATCAACTGTGGTAAGACGACGATTCATAGGACGTCCATCTGACTGTCCATTTCTACTCGATATCCATTTCATCAGATTTCGAATACGTTGTAAAAAACGAAAAAAAAAACCTCGGTACAAGAGGACAAGTTGATGACGACAACGAATACAAATTTTTCTTCTTTACCATCGTCGTGGTCGTGTCGAGTGAATTTTACATCTCTTAAATTTGGTAGAACAGAACAAAAAAAAAAAAAAAAAAAAAAAACTCACCACCGCTGCGAACCTGATTCTGGTGTAGCTAGAGAAGAAACGGCAATCGGATGACTGGTAAGCTCATGTTGTTGCTGCCATTCATCGTAGGTCGTGGCAATGAAAATCTAAGAAACAGTAGAAACCAGACTAGGCAAACTGCAAGGGAACCGATGCGGCGGACAGCAACAGACGTCGACACCGACGACGACAATGATGGTGATGACGACGACCATGGTACACGGCAAAACCTTGTGGAGCGCGCATTGTCCACAAAAGGCAATGACACCGCATTGGCGAAGAATAACGAAAAATCACGCAGTGCCAAATGAAAAAAAAGTCATGAGGAAGATGAAATAAAAAAACAAAAAAAGACTATGAGAACCTTGTATATGAGTGTGCGGGCGGCGGCAGATCGGATCTTTTGCCCTTCACTTTATCATGTCACTCCATCATCGTTATTGTCTTAGCCAAAAGAAAATTCACTTCATCTCGAGAAGATAATTTTACAAATTTCACTCACAACTCGCCAAAAGACTATCTGAGAGGAATTAACAATCAAAATGTGGAGAAAAGATGGAAAAAAAAAAAAACTTGAAAAATCTCATTCTTTGTCTCTCCCTCCTTTGTTGACTAATGGTAGACATTTTATGCGCCATCTCACTCGCTCTCACTAGCGGTATATGCAACAATTGCGCCAAAAAACATCGCCGCCGACATCAAATATTCCAATCTCTCGCTCACCGGAGATCAAAATCACTCTTTCAGACAAACTGCTTGTTTCTCTAGCCATCTCCTAAATTTATTAATTTTATTTCAATTCTGATATACTGTACCTGAGAATGTATCGCCAGAGAAAATCCAAAGACACAATGCAATTAAAGTCTACACACTTTGTAACTTTTCAAGTTATTTGTTTTATAGAAAGAGAAGGATACAGGAAAATACTTGATGCAGCTGAGGAATATTTTCTTTTTTCTTTCGACACGGAAGAGCACCTATGTATACCACACAACGGATCAGGAGCACCGATGAAAAACTGGTAGATGGAAAAATCGCGAATGACAAGAGACGTCCATTGATTTGTGAAAGTCAAGGGAGGAATGGAAAAACATAGAACGCTAAATGTAGTGTTGTCACTGTTTAACTCACTGGTGGCTGGTCGTGTACGACATGAGATGGCTACATGTCGTTCGAGATTTTCAAATTTAACAGGCTTTTTCTGCAAAAGCCGGTTCCAGGGTTGCTCGCTGTCAACTAAATTCTTTCTTTTTCTCTTCGTGACTTTAAGGTCGAAACACAAGGCAGTGTTCGTTGAGTGTAACGTATTTGAAAATTGAAACGGTACAATTATTTGATATAAAATATTCCATTAAATGTTTCAAGTTCTCCAAAAATCAAAAAGAATAAAATACAATTACTAAAATAAATAATTATTAATATTCATGATTAGCTATAGATTCCATTTTAGGCAAAATGTAAGCATATTAAGTGTTTTGTTAATTCTGTGCGTGAAAATATTATTAAAATAATTTCGATTCGCGATACTCATCTTTAAAAGTAGTTTTCCTTGCTTTCTTTAGAGACATTACCCAGGAATTGCACAAAATACATATCAACTTCTACAGATATTCTTCAATTAAGATCCGATAATCTGAGAGTTATTCAGTTATATCGGACTGATTTGCAGGTTGTGCTGATATTGGTTAAACTAAATCATAAACAAAATTCAGTGCTATAAACTTTATTTCCAGATAATCATGTATATTAAATTCTGTGTTAAATTATTTATCAAGAATTGACGGTGTGCCAAAATTTACAATGACAGAAAAAAGTCCTCGTTCTTATCTTCGAAGACAAACATTCAATCCATTTCAAGAGTTTAACCGTCTCAATCCGGCGATGCGTGTTGTATTTTAAAATATATTATGACACATTCATATTCATTAAATGTCAAGGTATTATTGAAACATATACAGTCGACTCCCTCTAAGCCGAATTTTCACGGGATATAAAAATTAGTTCGAGTTAGAGGAAGTTCGACTTAGAGGATGGTTTTTGTATGGAAAGTGAGGGGAATGCCAAAATAAATATGGCGAAAAAATTCGAGTTAGAGGGAAATTCAATTTAGAGGGAGTTCGACTTAGAGGAAGTCGACTGTACATTGTCAGTAGTAAGGTTAAGATAATATCTCTGTTCATCGTCCAATATTATAAAATATGTAATTTATACTGAAATAAAGAGAAATTATATTCATATTCATTGCATTACCAACAGCAAATCGATAAACTGCTCCTTTATCCAATAACCACGTGCGTTTGAACTTGGTTATGAGTAAATGAGTTTCTTTACTATTTCGGAGATATATGTAGTAAAACCTCGTTAATTCGGAATGGTTGGGAGAAGACCAAAAAAAAAACACAAAAAAACGCAAACAAAAACACAAAAAAAAACATCATATCTAGTACAACATACATATTTTTAATTGTTCCTCCAATTGGTTTAAACAATTTTTGAATATGACTTTGTTTAATGTTAGTTGTTTGCTCGAGTAAAAGATTAGTTCTTAAGTTTTTACCGGAAGTGTAGAAACCTTCAGTTTCCGGTTTACTGAATCTTGTTTCTAAATAACTAATGGTTTTGTCCAAACATTGTGGCACTTCCCCGCCGAGTTATTTTGCATGTTTCTGTTTCTACGTCATCTTCAGACTCAGATGAAATTAATTCTGATGCAATAATGACGCTGATATTTTCTCCTCATTCAAAACTAAATGGCCCGGGCCACTTTGTTCAATATAAGTCCAGTTTTCCAGGTCTTTTTCTGTAATGTTTTCTGTCTAACGTGCCTGACGAATACTATTTGCCAAATCCGTCAAATTGTTTGGCACATATTTGAGATCTATTTGCTACCAATACGTGTTCAATTATTGTGTTATTTAATTCTTGCTAATTTAATTTAATTTTTACATAAAAGAATTGAAAACCGACTCTCATTTATTCGGACAATTTTCTTTTTCGGTTAAACGATTGAAGTATGTATTCGGAAATAAAGAGCTTTTACTTTATGCCATATATCTGTGGCCACAAACCATAACCGCTTAACTCGAGTTAGGACAAAAATTAGGTATAAGTACCATTATGTTCAGCATGTTTAAATCTACTTTCACTAAATTTTTTATGTTTGTATCTTTTTTTGAACATAAGTTATTCCAAAAAAACCTAGTAGCCTAAGTACTAGTAGAAGTGCTAATTTGAAACTTTGACCGCCTCTCCTGAAAAAGTATAAAAACCGACTTAAGCGGTTATGCCTTGTGACCACAGATATAAAGTTTTAGACGCGTGGTCTGTATTCGAAAACTCTATGGTTGCTTTCAGGGCACAATAGATCTATAAGTCGCTGTGCAATATACCCTCAACAATAATAATAATGGGTGCTTTCAAGAATTCGGTAGCTGTCCTGCAGCAGCTGCTTGTCTGTAAGCACAATTTTAATGTCTGGTCTGAGGCTGAAGTAGCAGGCTTTTAATAGAAGGCTGCGCTAAACGTAAATAAACAATTAAAATTGATCGGACAAAACCATCCGTTTTCAGCTTTAGAATGGAACACGCTGCTTTTGCACATTTTTTGGAATGAAAAGGAAAAAATGTGACTTTTAAAAAAAGTTTTTTGCCAGACCAGAAATCGACATAAGAAAGCATTCAGTTATAAACGACGTGTATATACGTTCACGCATAATAATAATAATAATAATAATAATAATAATGGCGGTGCTACAGTCCGGGGGAGACCGGGCCTAACTTCTCAGCAACCACTCGTGTTGTGCGTGCTATTGTTCTCTCACGAGTGGAGGGGACCTACAGTTTAATGCCCACTCCGAACGGCGATTTTGAGAAGCTTTTTCTAGACAGTTATACTCTTTGAGCATTGTCAGTGACTCGAAAGAGGTGGAGCCGTGAACAAATGTTTGGTGTTTTTTCACGAGTCCAACCGAGAACATCGAGCGTAGAAGTTGACGCACCTATCCACTACGCCTCGGCACACACCACGTTCACGCATACTTTCAAAAAATTCGTGGATTCATGTCATAGAATCCATAGATTCACCACTAAAATTCATGGATTTGCTCATCCATATATGCACACTTCTTGGATTTTCTGTCCCATTTATATGTCCTTCGTTGCTGCATTGTTACCACCGTCCATAAAACAACTCTTCATTTATCTATTTTATAATTTTTCAAAACCATATTTAAATAATAACGGAAAATGTGGATTTGAAATTACCTTCAAATAACGAACCGTTTCTTGCTTACATTTGTGTGTGACGTCTTATTCGGCAAAATAATTATGGTTTCTTGTTGTTATTGAAATGAAAAGACTTCAAAATAAAACAGTATAAATATGTTTGAAAGCAACTCTCAACTTATTTTTTTAACTATCAATTTTTTATTTAAATTTATAAGTTTTTTGATTTTTCTTATTTTTCAAAGTACTTTTTTGTTTCTTTTTTCACATTTTTTTTGATTTGGATCCTGTTCTGCAGTCTTAATTATTGCTTTTCCCACTTTCTCTTATAGAATTATAGCAATGCCTGAAATAAAGGACAAAATGGATAAGTACGGACATGTTATTGACACAATTGGAATACTCTAACTAGCTCTACTCCCAACTAGCTCTACTCCCGTCGTCGTAGAGGACGTATTCCCTCTGCTGCTGCTGATTCACTTACAGGAAATCAGTAAAGTGTTGTACATCTGTACTAGCAGTATACATGATGTCGCACATGAAGATTTTAACAGTTCTGGAAATAAGTTTTTCTTTAAATTATAAAATGTTAAAACAGATTTAAAATTGTCAATAAGGACAAATTTTGGTTTATAGGAATTTTCCTTTGTTTGTTTAATCACTGCGATTTCGATTAAAGTTATTGGCGCCAATTGAATGTACAAAGTTGTGTTGGGTGCCGCATTAAAGGGTATATCTTTCTAAGCAGCCTCCGTCTCTGGATGGACACAGACCGATGTGCCGTGGGCTCTCCTCAATAACACGCTCCAAAGCAAGAACAGCCCCTTCGATGTGCAGTGTACGCTGACTACGGGTATGCGCTTTATCAATCAGAGTATGCGTGTTGCGAAAACATTTTATGGTGATTCGAATTACTTGCTCCGATAGTCCATCGTTGAATTTACGTAGCGCACGGGTACACTGAACCATAATGTTTGAGACAGAGATGTACAATTTGCAGGAGTTGTTTTGGCGTTAGTCTCTTCATGGCAAACACAAACTTGAAAAGAAGACGAACAAATATTCAACTCACGGAATAGGAGCTTTGACTTTGACCACGGAAGAATGATTGGCAACGGACTGTCATCGCGCCGTACTTCTCGTTTTCTGAATACCCCAAACTCTATACTCTGTATCACGCGCTTAGTCATACCTGAGCACTTTTTGTACAATTTTCGCCATTTTCAGCCTCTTTTCCTCAAAATCCAAAACGAGTATTCTACGAAGAAGGAGCAGGAGAACGAACGAAATGCAAAAAAAAAAAGAAAAAATTCGCTTAGCAACTACAAAAACTTTTTCTCTCGAGACACAATTTTCCAAGGAGCCCGGCCGGATTGCTTTTTTAGCTGAAGTTCCTCTTTTTTGTCTATACGTACGTACGTACGTATATTTTTTCATTTGCTGCACCACACCATGTCCTCACCGTCTACATATCTCTCTGTGCTGGGCATCCAACCATCCAGCCATCCAACAACCGACCGCCACAGTGCATCCAAACTGCACTAAGGGAAACTACACACAGATGTACATGCCCCGTACATGTGAGCGGGGAGAACACAGAAGCAAAAAAAAAAAAGAATGAATTAAGTAAAATAACCTCCGGATCAAGATTGATTTTCGCGAGACGAAGATTCACCGGCTCCAATGCGGTGCTGCTGGAAAGCCAGGAGTATATCTCCTATCGAACTGAACGCCGCCAACGTCTACCATCGCGACGACTTGAATAAAGAGGTTGTATTCCTTCTTTCACATATTCCTGCATTTCAAGTTTTGCACACGAGGAAAAAAGGAAATTAAAGCAAAAAATCGACGAGGGCAGCAGCAGCAGCGCAAAGGAGGAAAAAAGGAACAAAAAATATATATCTACGAGTATGTGTATACAATATATTCCAATCCAATGTCACTTTTTTGCCGCTCTCGCTGATTTCGAATGCACAAGCGTAGTATAGTTCCACTGTAGAGATAATATATACTTTTCTCCACAGCCAATTTGACCTTTTCTTGTTTTAAGAGAGCTGCTGCTGCTGCTGCTGCTGCTGCTCTCCAACCACACTTTTGCTTCTAAATAAATATTATCGAATATTTTTAAGTATGATTCGGACTCAGTTACACTTCTTAACTTTGTATCGACAAATCAAAAACTTTGTTTGTTCTAAGGGCAGAACACATCACACCACACCACAAGTGACTAACTCATCCTGATCCGCTTGCCAAAGTTTGCCAAAAGAGTGAAAAGGAGAGACTGAGACACGATGATGCCAAAGGCCAAAGAAGTGCTTCGGTTTCCTTCACTTCTTCGTCACAAGGAACTTCGAAGATGGATATAGTTTACGATAGCACAGGTGACGGACGAGGTGTTGGTGAGATTGTGCTAGAAAGGTGGTAGGTCGCTGGTTGAGTGAGACCAACAATAAAACAGAAAAAGAAATAACTCACCAGTCGATGAAAGTGAGCATGATTCTTGTAGCAAAATCGAGAAGCATGTTCCTTTTGTATTCCGGCTTTTTCCAATGGCACTCGTATGTTTTTGAATTGCGCTCTTTGCTGAACATGATTTTTTTTCTTTTTCAAAACTCCACTGAGAATGTAGAGAAAACGTTCTCTCAAAAGCCTCTGACCATGCCAATGGAATCGGCGGGGGGGAATGATTCAAATTGTATACACATTCAACGTCATAAACCATTGAATACAAAATAATCAATCCAAGGAAAGCGAATAATAAAATTTGGCATGTATACGAGGGGCGTTCAATATATTCTCGGTATCGATATGAAGGAAAATGCGAATTCAATTTAAATTGTTTTTATTTTTCAATATAATCTCTCCCAACATCAATGCAATTCTTACATCTTGAGATAAGCTTTTTTAAACCCTCAAAAAAATAAATTTCCTCTTTCTCTGCAAAGTACCCAATTATTGCCGACTTGAGTTCTTCATCATTCGAAAATCTTTTTCCACGAAGACATTTTCTCAAATCCGGAAACAGGAAATAATCACTAGGTGCAAGGTCTGGACTATAGGGTGGGTGTTGGATTTCTTCGAAACCACAATCTCGCGCAGCAGCCTTAGAAACTCGCGCCGTGTGAACAGGAGCGTTGTCATGAAGAAGCAACACACCCGCTGCGAGTTTACCCCGTCTTTTCTTTTTAATTTCCTCCCGCAAATTATGCAAAGTGGAAGCGTAGGATGTGGCGTTGATGGTTTCACCTTTTTTTTTGTACTCAATGAGCAAGATTCCCTTTGAGTCCCAAAAAACTGTGGCCATGAGCTTCCCGGCAGACGGAGTAACTTTGAACTTCTTCGGGGGGTCTGTTCCTTGTTTGCTTTCAGGGTCATAGTGGTGGACCCATGTTTCGTCACCAGTAACAATTCGATCCATAACACCGTCCGCGTTCTCACTACACATCTCCAAAAGCTCTCTACAGCATGCGATTCTCACTTTTTTCTGAGGCGCTGTGAGCATTCGTGGCACCCACCTTCCACTGACCTTTGAAAGGTTAAGATGGTCATGAAGAATGGTGTGAATGGTACCAATTGAAAGCTTGGTGATCTCTGCCATCATATTCACCTTTATTCGGGCATCCTCAAGAACAAGTTTTTCGACTTCCTTGATGCTTTCTCCCGTACAAGCAGTAGCCGGGGCGCCGCAGCGGGGGTCGTCTTCAATGCTCTCTCTGCCTCTCTTGAACTCACTGGACCACTTTTGCACAGTTGATAATGAAGGTGCGGAACCCTGGTAAACAGCCACCATCTCTTCATGAATAGTTTTTTGACTTTTTCCTTGCTTAGTGAGAAATTTAATTACAGCACGATGCTCAAATTTCACCATCATCGTCTCAGTTGCCATTATGATTCTGTTTAACTAGAGATAGAACGCGAATTAATAATCACATTTATATGAAATTTTACATGAATGTACTAAAATAATAGTATTACTTGATAAATAAGTCAATTTATATATACAACCACAGCTACACCCCGATACCGAGAATATATTGAACGCCCCTCGTAGTTAGTTACTGCATATCTCATGCGATACAGACACCGAAATGGAGACATTTATTTTTAAAATAATTAATAGCATCCAAGCACGACAATCGGAAGCACATAAAAATGATTTATTGGGACGAATGACGGTAGCGCTAGCAGGTGAAGGCAGGATGTTAAAGAATTTCTATGCTTCGAAGGGCAATAATGAAAGACTGAAGCGAAATCAAAATAAAAATAGAGAGCGAATAGAAATACCTAAGCTGGGGCTGTAGTGGAAGGCAAAAGGAGGAAGACCATGAATGAACGCGGTTCTAAATGAAGTAGTAAATCAGCTGAAGAGCAGTTTCTATCAATGACCTAATTGCAAAGGTGTTCCTGGCCGAATTTGCTGTCATGCTTGGTCAGAAGAGTTGATAATTGGCCACAAGAATTCACAATGAAGACATTTCGCTGTCCCGCAAACGTCAATTTTATCTGTTCTGGGATTTGAGAAACAAAACAGCCCATGAGCATATACGTCCTGTTTTTCGTTTGCCACTTTTTCCACACAATCCACTCATTTATTCACATGTGACCTGCTTAACATGCCAGGAGAAGGTCCTCAGCCACCTTAGCGGTCGTAATTGGAACCAGTTGATTGAGGTCCAGGTCCACCCTATGTAGTCTGGAGTCAGAAGATCTTCTGAACAGAACCTTTGAGTACACCAAACAGAACCTTGGGATACAACGAAGAGGTGTAATCAAAAAGCGCACAAATGAACAATCAGTAAAGGCTAAAAATCTCAAAAGATTATATACTGTACCTCAGCGTGAAAAACTTTCAGATTTTAAGTACAATCCCTTTTCGAATGCAAATTTCTCCTCAAAAGACATCACAGCATTTATTCTATCCAAACATAAGACCACAAATACAAAGTACCGTTTAACAGGTACCGCAAAATAAAAATTCCTAAAAACAAAAAAAAAATGCACTTATCCCCCGCGCAATCAGGTTGTATATGTACAGGTACGCGTACACGTCTTTGAAAGCGATTTCTTAGAACAGTAGCACTTGTCTTCACAACCCACTCAACTCATTCGGAGCTACGGACTTGATTGTGAAGAAAATTTGTTAGCCGGAAAAAAGAGCGGCAATTTACGACGATGTTCACAGACAATCAGAAATACCGCATTATGCTGCAGATCACGTGTTAATTGTAAACGAACCGAAGAACAAATGTCGATGGAATCCGTGCTGCTCTGACAGATGTGGTGTCCCCTCAAACATGGCATATTTTTATGCCGACGAAACCAGACTCAAACACCGAGCTTAGAACTAATTATGTGTGTGATAAATTCTTAGAACAAACAATTGCACCAGGAAGACAAAAATTAATCGGGTTTGACATAAAATTTGTTCATTGGAAATGTGGTCGTCTGCAAGAATGTCTGCAAAGGCATGCCATATGAAACATCCAATTAAGAGGGCATCAACTGTGGTAAGACGACGATTCATAGGACGTCCATCTGACTGTCCATTTCTACTCGATATCCATTTCATCAGATTTCGAATACGTTGTAAAAAACGAAAAAAAAAACCTCGGTACAAGAGGACAAGTTGATGACGACAACGAATACAAATTTTTCTTCTTTACCATCGTCGTGGTCGTGTCGAGTGAATTTTACATCTCTTAAATTTGGTAGAACAGAACAAAAAAAAAAAAAAACTCACCACCGCTGCGAACCTGATTCTGGTGTAGCTAGAGAAGAAACGGCAATCGGATGACTGGTAAGCTCATGTTGTTGCTGCCATTCATCGTAGGTCGTGGCAATGAAAATCTAAGAAACAGTAGAAACCAGACTAGGCAAACTGCAAGGGAACCGATGCGGCGGACAGCAACAGACGTCGACACCGACGACAACAATGATGGTGATGACGACGACCATGGTACACGGCAAAACCTTGTGCAGCGCGCATTGTCCACAAAAGGCAATGACACCGCATTGGCGAAGAATAACGAAAAACCACGCAGTGCCAAATGAAAAAAAAGTCATAAGAGGGAGATGAAATAAAAAAAACAAAAAAAGACTATGAGAACCTTACCTGAGAATGTATCGCCAGAGAAAATCCAAAGACACAATGCAATTAAAGTCTACACCAGAAATCAGCTACACAGAGATACTCAACTCTCGAGCTTTTTTCGTCTCGCCTATCACCGTCCATTTCGAATATTTTTCCAGATTTTCCAATATTTTCGTTAAACCCACGCATACTGCCTTATTTTTACACACACTGCCAAATTTTTACGCACACTTCCACAGAGTTTAACGAACTCCCGTTATCGTTGGACATTTGCCCACGAAAATGGCGGACATTTGCCCACGATAGTGTCATTTTTTGTCGAATTTGCCCACTACTGGAATAATGCACTGGTTGTGTTCATGAGGCCGAACATTTTTCAAATATTAAAAAGACGTTGGATATTGTTGTAAAAATTTTGCTTAATATATTGATACTAAAATTTGTATATGTTGTATATTTGGATACTATTGAATTGTGTAAGATGATATTTCATAATTATCACTCCGTATTTATTCACATCTACATTGCATTGTTGTATATAAATGACAAAATTAATTCTTCAAATAAAAAAAACACGATAGCAGAAGTACGAATAAATTAAAAAAACAAGTTGTATACATAACTGCATATACTTATATAGATTCATGCATATTTAATTTCATCCGTAGTTATTTGTGAATATAGCCTTTGAATTCCTAAACAAAGGAAAATATAAAAATGTTGGAAATAAAATTGTCTTTTTTAAGGATGTTTTGAAAGATTAATGCATTATCACGAAAAAATTAAAATAAATGCATAAATCCATGGAATTCAAAAACAAAAAAATTTTCTGAATTTCAATATTAACGTTTAATAAAGGAACACTTTGAAAAAACAAACCAGTTGTTTTCTTAAATCTGAAGACCACAAGGAGATACTTCGGTCATTTCAATACTTAAGGATGAATTTAAATTTTGTTAACTATTTTATTTGATTTTCTCAGGTTCAACGCCAATAAGTACATTTATCACTTATCTCTCTGATTGTTTCATTCTTTCCAATGAAATTAGAATAAATAAAAATATATCAAACGTATTTCCATATATTTCATAATATAATAATTTAAACTTCAATTTAAAAATAACCGATAATTAATAGTTTCCAATAGTCCTTCCAGTCGTAATTATTTATGTAAAATGAATGCTCTTACTGAACACTTACATTTCGTTTAACTTCCCCTTCTTTTCGTGGTGAACGTATTGCAAACGATTTGTGATAGCGTTTGGAAAAAAAATGGAGTGGGGGTATGGCCAACCCGCTGGTAGATTTCTTTCCATATGTATGTAGATAAGAAATGTATGGCTTGTATGAATTTGTTTGGAGGGGAAGTCAATCAGCTGTTCAAAACAAATCACACGTATTCACCGATACTGTACGAAAAAATGTTATAAAAAACGCTGCCAGATGACGTCATGAGGGTAGAAGGGAAAGAGTTGAGTATCTCTATGTAGCTGATTTCTGGTCTACACACTTTGTAACTTTTCAAGTTATTTGTTTTATAGAAAGAGAAGGATACAGGAAAATACTTGATGCAGCTGAGGAACAATATTTTCTTTTTTCTTTCGGCACGGAAGAGCACCTATGTATACCACACAACAGATCAGGAGCACCGATGAAAAACTGGTAGACGGAAAAATCGCGAATGACAAGAGACCTCCATTGATTTGTGAAAGTCAAGGGAGGAATGGAAAAACATAGAACGCTAAATGTAGTGTTGTCACTGTTTAACTCACTGGTGGCTGGTCGTGTACGACATGAGATGGCTACATGTCGTTCGAGATTTTCAAATTTAACAGGCTTTTTCTGCAAAAGCCGGTTCCAGGGTTGCTCGCTGTCAACTAAATTCTTTCTTTTTCTCTTCGTGACTTTAAGGTCGAAACACAAGGCAGTGTTCGTTGAGTGTAACGTATTTGAAAATTGAAACGGTACAATTATTTGATATAAAATATTCCATTAAATGTTTCAAGTTCTCCAAAAATCAAAAAGAATAAAATACAATTACTAAAATAAATAATTATTAATATTCATGATTAGCTATAGATTCCATTTTAGGCAAAATGTAAGCATATTAAATATTTTGTTAATTCTGTGCGTGAAAATATTATTAAAATAATTTCGATTCGCGATACTTATCTTTAAAAGTAGTTTTCCTTGGTTTCTTTAGAGACATTACCCAGGAATTGCACAAAATACATATTAACTTCTACAGATATTCTTCAATTTAGATCCGATAATCTGAGAGTTATTCAGTTATATCGGACTGATTTGCAGGTTGTGCTGATATTGGTTAAACTAAATCATAAACAAAATTCAGTGCTATAAACTTTATTTCCAGATAATCATGTATATTAAATTCTGTGTTAAATTATTTATCAAGAATTGACGGTGTGCCAAAATTTACAATGACAGAAAAAAGTCCTCGTTCTTATCTTCGAAGACAAACATTCAATCCATTTCAAGAGTTTAATCGTCTCAATCCGGCGATGCGTGGTGTATTTTAAAATATATTATGACACATTCATATTCATTAAATGTCAAGGTATTATTGAAACATATACAGTCGACTCCCTCTAAGCCGAATTTTCACGGGATATAAAAATTAGTTCGACTTAGGGGATGGGTTTTGTATGGAAAGTGAGGGGAATGCCAAAATAAATATGGCGAAAAAATTCGAGTTAGAGGGAAATTCAATTTAGAGGGAGTTCGACTTAGAGGAAGTCGACTGTACATTGTCAGTAGTAAGGTTAAGATAATCATATCTCTGTTCATCGTCCAATATTATAAAATATGTAATTTATACTGAAATAAAGAGAAATTATATTCATATTCATTGCATTACCAACAGCAAATCGATAAACTGCTCCTTTATCCAATAACCACGTGCGTTTGATCTTGGTTATGCGTAAATGAGTTTCTTTACTATTTCGGAGATATATGTAGTAAAACCTCGTTAATTCGGAATGGTTGGGGGCCAAGACCAAAAAAAAACACAAAAAAAACGCAAACAAAAACACAAAAAAAAACATTATATCTAGTACAACATACATATTTTTAATTGTTGCTCCAATTGGTTTAAACAATTTTTGAATATGACTTTGTTTAATGTTAGTTGTTTGCTCGAGTAAAAGATTAGTTCTTAAGTTCTTACCGGAAGTGTAGAAACCTTCAGTTTCCGGTTTACTGAATCTTGTTTCTAAATAACTAATGGTTTTGTCCAAACATTGTGGCACTTCCCTCCGAGTTATTTTGCATGTTTCTGTTTCTATGTCATCTTCAGACTCAGGAGAAATTTCCGTTTAATTCTGATGCAATAATGACGCTGATATTTTCTCCTCGTTCAAAACTAAATGGCCCGGGCCACTTTGTTCAATATAAGTCCAGTTTTCCAGGTCTTTTTCTGTAATGTTTTCTGTCTAACGTGCCTGACGAATACTATTTGCCAAATCCGTCAAATTGTTTGGCACATATTTGAGATCTATTTGCTACCAATACGTGTTCAATTATTGTGTTATTTAATTCTTGCTAATTTAATTTAATTTTTACATAAAAGAATTGAAAACCGACTCTCATTTATTCGGACAATTTTCTTTTTCGGTTAAACGATTGAAGTATGTATTCGGAAATAAAGAGCTTTTACTTTATGCCATATATCTGTGGCCACAAACCATAACCGCTTAACTCGAGTTAGGACAAAAATTAGGTATAAGTACCATTATGTTCAGCATGTTTAAATCTACTTTCACTAAATTTTTTATGTTTGTATCTTTTTTTGAACATAAGTTATTCCAAAAAAACCTAGTAGCAGCAGCTGCTTGTCTGTAAGCACAATTTTAATGTCTGGTCTGAGGCTGAAGTAGCAGGCTTTTAATAGAAGGCTGCGCTAAACGTAAATAAACAATTAAAATTGATCGGACAAAACCATCCGTTTTCAGCTTTAGAATGGAACACGCTGCTTTTGCACATTTTTTCGGAATGAAAAGGAAAAAATGTGACTTTTAAAAAAAGTTTTTTGCCAGACCAGAAATCGACATAAGAAAGCATTCAGTTATAAACGACGTGTATATACGTTCACGCATAATAATAATAATAATAATAATAATAATAATGGCGGTGCTACAGTCCGGGGGAGACCGGGCCTAACTTCTCAGCAACCACTCGTGTTGTGCGTGCTATTGTTCTCTCACGAGTGGAGAGGACCTACAGTTTAATGCCCACTCCGAACGGCGATTTTGAAAAGCTTTTTCTAGACAGCTACACTTTTTGAGCATTGTCAGTGACTCGAAAGAGGTGGAGCCGTGAACAAATGTTTGTTGTTTTTTCAGGAGTCGAACCGAGAACATCGAGCGTAGGAGTCGACGCACCTATCCACTACGCCTCGGCACACACCACGTTCACGCATACTTTCAAAAAATTCGTGGATTCATGTCATAAAATCCATTCACCACTAAAATGACGGAAAATTCATGGATTTGTCCATCCATATATGCACACTTCTTGGATTTTCTGTCCCATTTATATGTCCTTCGTTGCTGCATTGTTACCACCGTCCATAAAACAACTCTTCATTTATCTATTTTATAATTTTTCAAAACCATATTTAAATAATAACGGAAAATGTGGATTTGAAATTACCTTCAAATAACGAACCGTTTCTTGCTTACATTTGTATGTGACGTCTTATTCGGCAAAATAATTATGGTTTCTTGTTGTTATTGAAGTGAAAAGACTTCAAAATAAAACAGTATAAATATGTTTGAAAGCAACTCTTAACTTATCATTTTTTTATTTAAATTTATAAGTTTTTTGATTTTTCTTATTTTTCAAAGTACTTTTTTGTTTCTTTTTTCACATTTTTTTTTTGATTTGGATCCTGTTCTGCAGTCTTAATTATTGCTTTTGCCACTTTCTCTTATAGAATTATAGCAATGCCTGAAATAAAGGACAAAATGGATAAGTACGGACATGTTATTGACACAATTGGAATACTCTAACTAGCTCTACTCCCAACGTCATCTAGAGGACGTATTCCCTCTGCTGCTGCTGATTCACTTACAGGAAATCAGTAAAGTGTTGTACATCCGTACTAGCAGTATACATGATGTTGCACATGAAGATTTTAACAGTTCTGGAAATAAGTTTTTCTTTAAATTATAAAATGTTAAAACAGATTTAAAATTGTCAATAAGGACAAATTTTGGTTTATAAGAATTTTCCTTTGTTTGTTTTATCACTGCGATTTCGATTAAAGTTATTGGCGCCAATTGAATGTACAAAGTTGTGTTGGGTGCCGCATTAAAGGGTATATCTTTCTAAGCAGCCTCCGTCTCTGGATGGACACAGACCGATGTGCCGTGGGCTCTCCTCAATAACACGCTCCAAAGCAAGAACAGCCCCTTCGATGTGCAGTGTACGCTGACTACGGGTATGCGCTTTATCAATCAGAGTATGCGTGTTGCGAAAACATTTCATGGTGATTCGAATTACTTGCTCCGATAGTCCACCGTTGAATTTACGTAGCGCACGGGTACACTGAACCATAATGTTTGAAACAGAGATGTACAATTTGCAGGAGTTGTTTTGGCGTTAGTCTCTTCATGGCAAACACAAACTTGAAAAGAAGACGAACAAATATTCAACTCACGGAATAGGAGCTTTGACTTTGACCACGGAAGAATGATTGGCAACGGACTGTCATCGCGCCGTACTTCTCGTTTTCTGAATACCCCAAACTAGATACTCTGTATCACGCGCTTAGCCATACCTGAGCACTTTTTGTACAATTTTCGCCATTTTCAGCCTCTTTTCCTCAAAATCCAAAACGAGTATTCTACGAAGAAGGAGCAGGAGAACGAACGAAATGCAAAAAAAAAAGAAAAAATTCGCTTAGCAACTACAAAAACTTTTTCTCTCGAGACACAATTTTCCAAGGAGCCCGGCCGGATTGCTTTTTTAGCTTAAGTTCCTCTTTTTTGTCTATACGTACGTACGTACGTATATTTTTTCATTTGCTGCACCACACCATGTCCTCACCGTCTACATATCTCTGTGCTGGGCATCCAACCATCCAGCCATCCAACAACCGACCGCCACAGTGCATCCAAACTGCACTAAGGGAAACTACACACAGATGTACATGCCCCGTACATGTGAGCGGGGAGAACACAGAAGCAAAAAAAAGAATGAATTAAGTAAAATAACCTCCGGATCAAGATTGATTTTCGCGAGACGAAGATTCACCGGCTCCAATGCGGTGCTGCTGGAGAGCCAGGAGTATATCTCCTATCGAACTGAACGCCGCCAACGTCTACCATCGCGACGACTTGAATAAAGAGGTTGTATTCCTTCTTTCACATATTCCTGCATTTCAAGTTTTGCACACGAGGAAAAAAGGAAATTAAAGCAAAAAATCGACGAGGGCAGCAGCAGCAGCGCAAAGGAGGAAAAAAGGAACAAAAAATATATATCTACGAGTATGTGTATACAATATATTCCAATCCAATGTCACTTTTTTGCCGCTCTCGCTGATTTCGAATGCACAAGCGTAGAGATAACTGTAGAGATAATATATAACTTTCTCCAATTTGACCTTTTCTTGTTTTGAGAGAGCTGCTGCTGCTTCTCTCTAACCACACTTTTTCTTCTATATGAATATTATCGAATGCCTTTTAGTATGATTCAGAAATTTGTGGTCAGTCCACTTAACTTTGCAACGAGGACCTTAGTATGGGCCAAAACTGGGCAGTAAGACTCACCCACGACCACCTAACCTAACTATCCAAAGACTTGTTGACCGGGCCAAAGCATCACGGAAAGAAACGACGAAAACAGACTTGGGTTTTAAGATTGACCTTATATCAAAACTGTGCGAAATTTCCACTTATTTAGGCCACTTCTTTTTTAATTAAGTTTTCAAGGAGAAACGACTGGCGGTATCAAAGGTCTCTCAATTCCCAACAGCGATCAGTCATTCTAGCGCATCTTTAAAGTTGTTGTTGAGATCACCTCAAGAGTCCGTAACTACTCCGAGTGATTAATTGCTACCACTTGAGGGCGCCTTATTGACTCTTGCCTTTTCCGGAGAGTCTTGTAAATTCTGATTCTATAGAAAACTTTTCGTCGTCTCATTCTGAGTATCCTCAGCTCTATTATTGTATTTTTACAACATTTACCCCATACTCTGTAGACATTGTCATCTCACCCTATGATTTGATTCTCGTTCTAGGTGTATCAGGCGGAGCGATGTAGTGAAATATTTGGCAAGATGGCATTTAGACGTTCTTCCAAACGTATTTTTGACTGGATTTTCCAAATAAACACGCACGGAAGAAAACATGACGTTCAATTGTCTTAATAAATTGACGGAAAAAAATGATTTTATTTCAATTTAGGTTTAACCCATATTCCATTCTTTTTCTTTGATTTTCAACCATAACCATATTTACCCTTCGAACTTTATGGCATAAATTAAGTCCGTCAAACTGAACGCATGGCACAATAGTACTACGAACAAGTCGGGCGACACTTGTATAGTGTGAACTCCCCTTTTAGCTGAATTGTTTCTTTTGTGGAAACATCAAAAATTAGCCATAGTATAAACATTTCAAATCAGTTATATATTATTCTAAGTGAATCGTGTTGGTGAAAATATTATAAAAAACGCTGTCAGATAAAATTAAGAGGCAAGAGAAGTAAAAGTTGGATATCTTTATATGACTGATTTGTGATTTTAACGTGGTTCACACACACCCTTAACTATAACACCGTTTTTTTTCAAGAGCACCCAATCACTTCGTTTTTGAAATGTAATTTTTGTCTTACTTTAACTTACTTACTTTAACGGGAAAACTTGAAGTCGTCGTTATTATCTTTGCTGCTTAAAGAAATTCCAAAATTATTTGTTGCTGAATTTCTGCGAAATCATAGAGAAGAAAAGAAGCACATTTTTTGGATACACAAAGCAGAGATGAACAATATATATAAGATGGATATCGTTAACATTTTCAAATTGTACATACATTCAAGCGTTTCCAGAAAGAATCAAATTTAAACGAAACTATGGAATAGATTTTTCTGCATATAATCTAGCACACGTAAAGCAATTGCTTCTGAATGTATTGTCCAAGATAGAAGCTGCCACAATAGTAGTGAGCACTAGTAAGTAGCCATAAGCAGGCAAAAGAAATGTTACTTTTGTTATATCTCTAATGTTGGCCTTGGTTAGCCAAAAACGTTTACACAACCAAAACTTGCCGAAACTGTAAAAGTCAGGTGAACAAGTTTGTGCCATAAGTTGGTTTTGTGTTTTTGGTAATTAGGCACTTTTTTTGTTGTTGAATTTACAAGTAAATCTAGACTTTGAGCTGGCAATCTGCTGTAATCACAGAGCACCAATGTCTTTACAACAAGTTATCCACGAAACCACTAAATAATGGTGAAAACTTGGTGAAGAGAGGCAAACCAAAGAATGTAATGTACTAGTTTCCCACGAAACAATAATTAATTTCTAAAGTAGCTGTTTTGCTTTAACAAACTTTATATATTCTCAGTGCTATTATTAAACTCTCCCTCTACTTTTACTCTTATTGCTCTTGTTAAATATCCCTCCACTAATTGATTAAATGTTTTGGTTGCAAAGGAAATTGTTTCTCTAACCTCAATTGAGAAAATAAACATTAATACTAAACAATTTTCAATTCCAGTGGAAGTGCATACAAAATCAAAAAATAATGCAATTGAAATCAGTACACTGTATCTTTTCAAGTCATTTGTTTAACAGAAAGAGAAGGAAACAGGAAAATACTTGAAGCGGTTGAGAAGCACCAAAGAAGAACTCGTTAACAGAAAAATTGCGAATGACAGGAGACGTCCAATGGTTTGTGATAGTCAAGGAAGAATCGAAAAACATAGAACGGCAAATATAGTGTTGTCACTGTTTGACTTATTGATGACTGGTTGTATGGGACATGAGATGGTCGTGCGAGGTTTTCAAATATAACAGACTTCTGCAAAGACCGGTTACAGGCATGATATAAAAATACAAAGCATGTTTGACAGGTCCTAAAATCGAACTGTGACGTTAAATTCAACTTGATTTGCCAGAAAAATCAAGATAAATTGATAACATGACAATATTACACATAAATATTGCCGATGGTTCATATTAACCTCCTTCAGAAATTACATCAACTCATGTCGATGTTTTTTTACCTCTTGGTTCAGATGTTCCTTACCAACATTGTCCATCTGACATCACACATTCAAAAAATTTCGATGTTGTCGGTATTATCCAACATGCCTTGTATTCTTGTATCATGGGCTTAATGTTTAATAGCTGCCAACCCGCTGACAACTAAATTATTTCTCCTTTTTTCGTGAGATGAAGGTGGAATCACAAAAAATACCATTTTTGGCAGTGTTCAAAGGGTGTAGTTTTGTTTTCAATGGAAACGATACGCATTCTCTAAAAAACAATATGTAGGCGAAAGAAAGCGAATTTGAGTAATATTATTTGTATTATGCACAAATTGCAAAAGTAATTTTGGGAGTATTATTAAAAGAAGACAATGAATGAAAGATGACTTTTTCGTTAAAGATTTAGTTTGTTCTTCAACTCAGGCAAATTGTTATTTTATTTTTCTATTCATTTGTTGATTCAACTTGATTGCATGAATTAATTTATTATCTTGCTGTTTGGTTACTAGAAGTCAGTCAATACGTTTTTGGCGCCTTTGACACATATTGACATAAGCTAGCCTTCGAGCTATTGATAAACGTAGAAATGCAACAAGACCAAAACTTAACGCGAAGTTTATATTTTCAAGAAACTCCATAAAGGCAAGGAAATCAAGCTTATAAGATCTCCTCAGACATTTTAAGCATCCTAAGATCCGCCGAAGATATCCTTGCTTCAGCATTGGATTTAATCATGCCCACAATTCGGAAGCCTACATGACTGATAGATTCGGACTGTGTTTAACTAAATTGGTCAGTTCATTGAAAAATGGATACAAGTGACAATAATAATAATAATAATAATAATAATAATAATGGCGGCGCTCAGTCCGAGGTGGACCTGGGCCTAGCTTCTTAGCAACCACTCATGTTGTGCGTGCTATTGTTCTCTCACGAGTGGAGAGGACCTACAGTTTAATGCCGACTCCGAACGGTGGGATTGAGAAGCTTTTTTAGACAGTTATACTCTTTGAGCATTGTCAGTGACTCGAAAGTGGTGGAGCCGTGAAAAAATGTTTGTTTTTTTTTCGTTTGGAGTCGACGCACCTACCGACTACGTCACGGCGCTCACCAGTCTATCTACCGCAAAATATTCTTCAGGATAACAATGCTAAGGCTGGGAAATCTACCAGATTTATTTTCAATATTTACGATAGAGGCCCTTATTATCCTAATAGCCTTTCAAATATACACAATATCGAGAAAAAATACGTAATATGGGTTTGTCTAGTCTAAAATGGTGACCGGAAATAATGCCAAATTTCAAATTTAATCTTATTTCGTATCCCTTACCGAAAGAAAAATGTTATTTCACTTCTGATATAGAAATAGGGCCTAATTTTAAAGGGAATTACTTCACGTACTTATTCAAATCGAAAGAATGCCAAATTGACTTTTATTCGATTTATGAAGCGAAAAAATTCCAAACTGGAAATTCGTTATTTCGTTTTTGAAAACAAAGTTTTTCCAAATTTTTTTTTAATTTATTTATTTCACTTCACCGTCCAGAATGTGTCTCGGGCAAATGTAATCCAATTTTTTAGGTTTTTCTGACTACTATTGTCATTATTTGATCTCGTGAGCGTGAACATATGTAAAGCCGGTGAATTATGCAGCTTGACATCGGTCACTTCCTTGAGGATGTTAAAGAATTATTGTTTTATTGTCCTTCTCCTTGTTTTGCCTAACTCCATGTGTAGAAGATGCTCCTGTGTTTTGAAAGCGTCCAATGATTCAACATGCGAATAAACTTGATTTGTGAACTTGGTATCCAATTCAATAGTGTCCTGTGACGATATCGTGTTCTATATATAGTCCACTCAGTGTAGAGATAACTACTAAATAAATCTTGAAAATTATAACTTATACCATTTTGTCCAGAATCAGAAAATATACCATTTGTTCGGTTTGCAGGTATCTATCTGCCTGTTCTATTATTACAGTTCTGAAGGCTATTGAAGTTTGTAAGAAAATACCCATAGAACAGACGGAAGAGAGATGGCGCTTTTATGCATACAACAGACAGCAGTTTAATTTTGTTTGAGTTCCAAGTGTATTTGATTGCAACAATTATCCAAAAACTCTACAGCCTTGGCCAAATGTATTACGCAACCTTATCTTCTTGTCCTTGCTACCAACTCAGAAGTAAGTAATTAGTTTGAATTTTATGATTTTCGGCGACACTATCCGAGGTTGTAAATGATTTTTATTTTTTCCTCTCATTTCATAATTTTTTTTTTTTGCTTTTTAACGAATCTTAAAGGGTGCCTAATACATTTGGCCAAGACTGTACACTGATTCATGCATAGCGACACTCAAAAATTACCCACACTGAGTGATTTATAATCTAGATCGAACCGAAATCGCATTCTTCTGCCAAAGAAACTCAATTTATACCATATCCACAGCTGTGCATATCCATGACTTTAGAAGGAACATTTGTCTAAATTTAGCATCCACGCCTTTCATTACGTCTTAGTCATTGTAGTTTCCAATTGCATTGCAATCCCATTCCAAGAAAATATGGAAACGTTTTCACTTAAATACTTTGTGAGTGACACTAAAAACATTAAAATTTAATAAAATATTATCCACTTCCTAAGTACCCTCTGAAAAACAAAAAGTTCAAAAACATTCTCGCAATAACTGTCGAGGGGGTTAGGTTGGTGCCGACCACACGTAGCCAAGAAAACGCAACCAGTGGGTGATTATTTTATGCATCCCCTTTTTCCTCCAATTGTCGATCAAGGGGAAATGAAAGAAAAAAAACCATAGAAGATACATATCCAGTGATTTCGGTTGGATCAACTTTTCATTCAACTTGTAGACGTTCGTAGCCTGCGCACGAATTGTGTTTCGTTTGGTTTCAGAGGAACGTTTTGCATTTACTCTTGTCTGGGATGGAATGAGATGAGTAATATTTGATAAGGAGTGGCGTAAGAGCGTGTACCTAGATGCCAGGAGCGGATTTACCAATGGATTGCAAAAATACTCGTATATTATGAAATAATTTTTGCAGCGTGACCCCGAATCAGCTTTACTATTATTATATGTATACTAGGTATTTGTCGGGCGGCTTGGCACACGGGATATCCATAAGTGAGCATTAGCCGAATGATGTATTTAGTAGATTACTTTCACCTCGCGTCGGTTTGGCAGTTATAAAACAATTTATAAGGCTGAAAGCATCTGACCAGAGCATTTGCTCTATTTGTTTATAAAAGTATAGATACTGATCTAACCACATCCTCAGGTATCTACGAGTAAGTACACTTCGTTACCCAAGTGATTACCTTGTCCAACAAATGAAAACTTTCGCTAATTCTTTTTGGTATCGACTGATGCCTTAGATAATGTTCTGAACAGAATGGTGCCGACTTCTTAAACTTGATTCCTTGTTTTCAATATCGTTGGATCGATTCATCGTGCTGCAAAAATGTGCCAATGATCTCGATCTTTGACCCTGATCTGTACTCTATCAAGTCATCTACGTACGCAATTGTGTGATGGACAAAACTTATGAAATCACTCGTGTAAATGTTTACAGAATCAGCGAATTAGCAACATCCTGTAGGAGTATATTGTCTTCACTTTTTCCAGTGGGTCTTCGATCAGAAAAAAGCTTAAAAACTTTTCATCGAGCTTAAAACTTTTCATCGAGTTTTCATAGATCCAAAAATCGATGCTGCTTTCAAATCGTGTCTATACTCGACGTTGTGCAGACAAAACCAGCTATAAAGCTGGACCCTCTCTTGTTGGTTACTATGTTTGCCTAATATCCATGTTTGACATTTAGGTATCCGGCCAAGACAAAATAGTTCTTATCCGAGTCTAGTCTAAGACACTACAAACTAATGAGTATGTAGTTGGAACATTTCACGGATAACGAGGTCAACATAATTGTCCATAAGATCGGTTTTTACAGTAGGAAAAACTGTAAAAAAAAATTTAAGAGACTAGATCTATTACAAGAATCTTAAAGGCCTATTCATCATCGAAATGCACGCCCTACAGAAAATAAGTCATTAAGTCACTGTATGGTGTGCAAATTAGGCTGCGGCCACGCAATGAGTGAGACGAGCGATTGAGCGACGAGCGATAGAGCGACCAGTCTGAGCGATGGGTGGCCATTTACTGAGCGTCATCGCTGAGCGATTAGTTGCGAAAATGTAATTTTCAAGTTCAGTTCGTCGTAGTCTTTTAGTTGAATGTCACGTTCCTCGGGCTGGAATAATCCTCTGGCTGTCTCAGATTCCCTTCAGGTGGATCTGGAACAACTGTCTGCTTTGCGAAGCTCATCATTTAAAAAAATTGTCATTCCAGTTTAATTGGTTGAGCGGATTCAGAGCGCAAATCGGTTAGCGCTTACGTGGCCACCTCCTTATGATTTCATGTGTTTTAATTTTTTTGCGTCGCTTTATCGCTCGTCGCTCAATTGTTCAATCGCTCGTCGCCCAATCGTTCAATCGCTCGTCGCTCATTGCGTGGCCGCAGCCTTAGTCTAGTGGTGCCTTTGATACAAACTTCTTCGAAAATGTGGATGCTGTCAGCTCTTACCGCTATAGCCAAATGTTAACCCAATTCTGTTGTGCTGGGTATGAGTGTGGGAGATATGTGATTTAAACATGATGATGGCACATCTCACGCAACACGACCCGTTTTGGCTTTAATTAAGAAAAATTCTTGAACGAGTTATTTCGCAATCTGGTGATGTGAAGTGTTCATCACAAATCATGTAATTTGTCGCGGTTGGGTTTCTTTTTGCGGGACTTTGTTCGTGGTAATGCATACAATCTGTAAACTCTTGATCGTTTAAAATCGAATATTCGTGAAAGCAGTGGGCGCCGTGGCCGTGTGGGTTTGTGCGTTGACCCATACACACTTGACTTTCGCAGTCTAAGTTCAAATCCCAGCAGAAGCAACAATTTTTCAAAACAAAATTGTTCCCGGCTCCACCTCTTTCGAGTCATTGACAATGCTCAAAGAGTATAACTGTCTAGAAATAGCTTCTTAATTCCGCCCTTCGGAGTCGGTATAAATTGTAGGTCCCCTCCACTCGTGAGAGAACAATAGCACGCACAACACGAGTGGTTGCTGAGAAGCTGGGCCCAGGTCAACCTCGGACTGTAGCGCCGCCATTATTATTATTATTATTCGGGAAATTATCGCCGAGTTTATGTCCGATATGTGCCGAAAGGTCATCGAAAATTACCTTTTCAGAATCGAGCCCTGTAGGAACTCCCGTGGAGGATACTCGATTTATGTTATCTTCCATTCAAAATGGCAGACGATATATTGAAATAAAAATGTAACCGAAATCTAAATCATAAATGTTTTGAATTCAAATCTACTTTCGTACCCACAAATTGGATGGCCCGTATATAAAATTTGCAGTTCTAGCAAAGAGACATAACTCTTAGTTTTGCACTTGTCATTGAACGCGTCAAATCAGTTCAAGTTATATTTCCGACATACTTTTCAGTAGTTTTAGGAGTACATTCGTATGACCCAAATACTCTACTACTTCACTTTATATCCATCTGACCGGTTAGCCGGTTCTTCTATTTCAACCCATTCCGCATTTATTCTTTATATAACGGTGCATCACACTTTGTTGCAAATTTTACTCGACATATGTAAGACAGAGAAAATCGTGTCCAGTGGTGGAACCCTCGCGCCTAACGAACAAATTCCTTCTTAATTTGCCCTCAGAAGGGCTACCCACTGATTTCATAGCCGCTTTAATTTCACTAATCATTTGTATTTATTCCAGAAAATTGCTCCTTCTGGAGCCCTGACCCGAATCCATAAATTTCTTTCAAAGTATCACAAGCGACCGCTCCAACATTTCAACCCCCCCAATCAGTATCAAAAGTTAACAATGTCTGACAGTTTCGTGTGTCATTCACGAATTCCGAAAAAGTTGCTTTTATAGACCGTCTTATTTCGGCCAAACGATGAAGAGTGCCCTTTTAGAAGCACAATGTAATTTTAATGATTGACTTTATTCCTAATGTTACGGCCTATAAAATAATTTGCCGGTTGAAATGAACCGACCCTGTGCATCCCGAGACATGCTAGCTTTCGGCTAAGAGCACGTCAAAGAGAGAAATGCAATAAAATGCACACAACATGCACAGCATGCACTCAGGCGAACTACTTTCTCATGAATTCAGCCCCAAAGAGTTCTGCGGGAAGCAAGTGCTCGGCAGTCCTCCTGCTGCCAGTTCAGTTGTAGTCTCTCTCTAAGCCCGAACGGTCGAACTTTGTGGATAGACGTGCGCGAGTTCACACGCCATAAAAAAAAAGGGAAAAAGAAAGTCTCCCCCTTTGTAGGAAAAGATCGAGTGTACTCACTGTGCCGCCCTAAAAATTTCCAAAATTGTGTTCCAGCAGCAGAACCCTCCCTTATCTACGAAAGTTGGTGAAATCAAAATCACACCGTGTTTCCCTAAGTGGAGTACTTAAGTAACCGCGGTTTGGGGGGGCGAGTGGCTTCCCTCAACTCAGCGCAGAAAAGCCGCCACCCACGAACCCCACCGTTGCCACCCCTTCCAGCACCGTGTAGCAATAAACTTTAATCGCCTGCAGTTTTGTAACACATAGGGAGAGCCTTGTGCCCCACATTTGCGTCTTCCGCTTGTGATTGGCGGCAGTGGTGGTGCTGGTGGTGGTGGTGGTAGTGACAAGGAAGAGCACTGCCTGAACTATCGGCCGCCCATCCGTCCGTTGCACTGGAGGTGCTACGGCAACAATCTAGATCGATAGCAGCTCTTCGAAGGAAATCTCATCTCAAGGTAAGCGCGCCTCAGCATCCGCTCTTGTTTGCTTTTTCGATTTCCTGTAGTTCAGTGGAGTAGTCAAGGTAAGATGCCACCGCCATCAGGTGAACAGACTCTAAGCGCGGCGTATGTGTGGGTGACATTTGCTCCGCTGGATAGAAGATTCGACTCGGGGAGAGAAGTGGGCCTAAAACACGGTGTGGGTGGTGTGGGGCGCCTGGAAGTTGCCCTGCATGCTTGGGTGCAGTGATAAGCGCGTGAATGGAGTGCAGGGGATTTATGCACAAGTGTATTTTGCATTGAAGGGGACAAGGCCAAACGAGGCGGTGGTCCATTCAAGGATGCCCGCTTTAGACAGAGGTGAAAATTTAAATGTTGTAAACAAGGTGAAAGGCAAAGTGTTAACTTGGTTACATCCTGTGGCACTTCAGCGTGTGGGAAATGCAATTTTGAGGCGCAATGTTGGGTGTTGTTAAGCGGATGGGTTGGGACGCTACGGTTGATTGTTTCGAGAATTAATTTCGAGGGAGCGTCGTCGGGCAGCTTTTGTGAGAGTGAATACTTTTGCATGCGAGCACTTCATTGTGTGTACGAATGAGTCTGGTAGCAAGGATGTCATTCTGCAGAGAATAAGGTTCCACGAAATTTAATCAATGTGTGGACAGTTTACAAGAATGGTTTTTCAGCTGTTGAAACTTGGACTGACGGTAGAGAAATATGCATGTCGGAAGCGCTGGATTAAATGTATATATTTAACATCTGGCAGAGGCAAATAGAACTACTGCTAGTAGTGGATAGTAGAGCTTAAATTTCGGTCTTAAATCGATTGCATGTAATTGCTCCCTTTGTTGGTAACAAAATAGGATTTTGTGTTGTAGGCAAGTACACAAATTGCAATTCTGAGTCTATGATGAGAAGTTAGTTCAAAATATGCAACGACGAGTGCAGAAGTTCCCCTTCTCTTGTGTAGTTTAGACCTATAAATAGTGGACTTTACAAGTCATAAAGAACCATTGTCTAGCTTATACAGCTGCCACTTTTTAGGCGTGCTAGCGTTTTTTTTCACGAGCAAAGGGATCTATTATTGCACTCCGATTTCGAATGCCAAAATCCATGACAATTGTACTCTTGGAGCATAGTCATACATGCTGGCTTGAGATTCAAATATGGAAGGCTCTGCCTCTAGCTAGGAGTCAACGCAAACGCCCGCGTTGACCTAACCTCAAAAAAAATGTGGGCGCTATTATGTGAAATTTCTGATACATGTCAAGCCCTTCTGCATATTTTGTTATTAAACTCAAAACTGTTGGCGCCGTGGCGTAGTGGGTAGGTGCGTTGACTCCTACGCTCAATGTTGTCGGTTCGATTCCCGAAAAAAAAACACCAAACACTTTTTCACGGCTCCACCTCTTTCGAGTCACTGACAATGCTCAAAGAGTATAACTGTCTAGAAAAAGCTTCTCAATCTCGCCGTTCGGAGTCGGCACTGAACTGTAGGTCCCCTCCACTCGTGAGAGAACAATAGCACGCACAACACGAGTGGTTGCTGAGAAGTTAGGTCCGGTCTCCCTCGGACTGTAGCGCCGCCATTATTATTATTATATTCCCTACCCTACTCCGTAGAAGCCTACTACCAGACTTTTTTTTAATAAAAGACTTGTCCCTAGACTCCTTAATATACTTGAGCTATGAGGCTGTGAGAAAGGCTTCTTCTCCTTCCGTCCTTTAGTTGATAGTTTTCCTGTGCTGCCCTGGTTTTTCGTTGCAGTGTCTCTTGATACACCTCGTCAATTGCTTGTCTTTTCTGCTCCCACTAGATTTCCAACAGATTTCCTTTCGACGGTGATAAACTTTCACTAGTTTATCTTTGATCCGTCTTTAATTGCGGACCAGCATTGTATTGACATTTGTGCTCGACATAAGTCGGCATATCGTAGTGTTTCTCCTAAGTTGCTCTTCGTAGATTCAACAATAATCTTCTTCTTCTTATTCTCGCGGCGATACAGTCCGGGCTGGACGTAGGCGTGGGCCGCAACCAACAAACCTCACCGGATAGCACGATCTTTTGCTAACTGCCAATTGCGCACACCAAGTTGGTTAAGGTCTCTTTCCAATTGGATGTTCCACCTTAAACGTGAACCTTCATTGTTGCGATGTCCCACTGGTTCAGGGTCGAACTAAGTTGTCTATTCAGTCTACATGGTCTAGCCATCTTAGGTGTTGGATCCATAGATGACTGAATGGACTCATATCGCATGTATACAACCCGTACAGTTTGTGATTGAATCTGCACCTTCAATCGCCATTAACGCGAAAAGAACCAAATAATCTCGCGCAGAACTTTTCTCTCGAAAGGACCGAGAGCTTTCATTCGATTTGGATATTATCCAAGTTTCTGCACCTTTGGGCAGAACTGGGATAATCGACGTCTTATTCAAAGTCAGATTGGTCTTTCGAGCGAGGGCTCTGTTGCTCTGTCAGTGGCTGGCCTGAATTTCGGTACTTGTGAATTTTGAATTTTGGTACTTGCGTTTTATTTCGATACTTGTGTTGCTTGTGCTATTTACTTCGGAGCCTAGGTAGACGAAGTCCTTCACTACCTCAAAGTTATAGTTGCCTATTGCTACGCTCTGACCATGTCGCCGATGTTGTGCATCCTTTCTGAATGACAGCACATACTTTCTTTTGCCCTCGCTCACCGCCAGACCCATTCTTGCCGCTTTCGTTTCATTGCCAACAAACGACTCGTTGACGGCTCGTTCTGTGCTGCAAACTACATACAGTCAGGAACATTCAGTTTCATACGATTGCAATTTTGAATAATAAACTTGATTTAAATGAAAGCCTTGGAAGTCAAACAAATTTGATAAATTTCTTTGTTTATATTTCCATCAATAAATTCCAAATTTTCAACTCCTTCATGGCTCATGGAACCCCATACTATCATTGACTGACCACCATGCTAAGTACCCGTATGAAACTGAATCTTCCTGACTGTACATAGTTTCTAAATTACTGGTTTTCCTTTTAAAAGCGAACAAACCTTTAAGCTGTGTTTTCTTTCTCTCTCTTAATAATTAACCGTAGATTTCTCGTATGCGACATGTTTGAAAACTGAATTTCTCAACAAAATTGGACCGCCAAATAAAAAAAAGACACAATTTCTGACTTGTCATCTGGAATTAAATCTGTCATAAATATCGCTCTCAGAGACAAGTGGTTACGGACTAGGTGTCAAAACAGAAACATTCGCAAGAAATGTGTATTTGTACAAACCACGAATCAAAACACGGTTTCTGCCCACCTACATCAATAGCACATTTAAAACATTTGAAAAAAACTTCCCATTCAATTGATGTATAAGTTACGAGTAACTTGATGTCCTCCTTTTAGGATTTTTCGCTTAATAATTCAATTATGTACAAGGCCCTTTTAGTCCCTTTTGTAATGGATACGTATATACGTAAGTGGCGGTGCTATCGCGTGATAGCCGAATAAATACTCAATTGTATGCCGATATGGGTTACCACATGGATACAGGCGAACACGTTTTCCATCAGGAAATCAATCAATAAGATAACAAAACGAGGAGGGACGGTTTGAATTGGTAAACAAACAAAAAGGCTTCGAATATTTACACACAAAATATGTTTATGAATATGGTGCAGTAAAAATTAGAATTAGTGGTGGAACTTGTTAAGTGACACAATAAGTGTCAGCAGTAATTTCAGTTAAGCCTCATGACAGAGCGGTAGGAGTAAAATGGCATAAGCTTAGAAGCTTTCACGGCGATTGAAGAGCTGGCGAAAGCAACTGATATTAGGTAAACAAGAATAAGACGAAATATATACTGAGAATGCTCAAAGAATATAATTGTCTTGAAAAGCTTCTCAATATCGCAGTTCGGAGTTGGCATTAAACGTTAAGTCCCTCCACTCGCGAGAGAACAATACAACGCACAACACGAGTGGTTGCTGAGAAGCTAGGCCCAAGTCCGACTCGGACTGTAGTGCCGCCATTATTATTATTATTAACCACTGAGAAACAGAGTGTAGCCGAATTGCAGTAATTTCCTTGTCGTGTAGGGAAATGACAACTTACCGAATGGGTAAGTTTAGGAATCTTTACTCTTTCGTTATACTCTCTGACGATGCTCAGTCAGTGACTGAAGAGGGGTGCTGTTGTGTTAATCCGGATTTGAACCAAAGACATTTGATGAAGGCTTCCATTTGTTCAATTCGCCACAGCGACCAAGCAAAAACGAACAAATAATCCATAATCACAATTGTAAATTGGACTTCAAACGCATCAGTGGGAGAAACCGAGGGCGATGTACACTTCGAAATTAGGTCAAGATAACATTATGATCATTTTGACATATTCTGTTCTGTTCTGTTCGTTTTATTTCGAAGTTTGTTTTTAACCAGATTTTTATTGTTGAAGATGAAAGAAATCTAGTCAGAAATCTCAGGCGTTCTCCTTCTCATCTTAACCTCATTAGATGGAAATATAATAATTCACAGAACTTACTCTATTTGAAGGCCAAGAACAGGTGTGAGTTTTCTACTCCGGACGTGGACACGATGCAAAAACCATAATCGTACGCGTATGTGCAGCTTGGAAATCCATCTATTCTTAGCTCTGATGATATTTTCTTTGATTTAAGTAAACACATTTAAAGAGTTCATCAAAATAACGTGCATAATAACCCGTCTGCTCAGAACAGGTGCACCATAGCACCTATCACAGAGCCAGTCACGTTGCCAATACGCGTCTTTCGTCTACCAATGTTGGAGATATTGATATATTCAGCATTCAGACAAACTAATATTCATATTTTCAAACGAAGATAAGAACTTTCAGCCCTGCTTTAACCAATTTTATGTTAAGCCCAACCTTCTTGTGGAGTGTATTAAGGTAGTTTTAAGGATGATGAAATATCCCATTTCGAGGTTAACATATTTCTCTCTCTCGCATTAATCAGGATCACATTGTTGAATCTCTTTCTCAAATATTTAAAAATCTTTCATTGCAGTTGACGAAATGGGGCGACACGAAAACAGCCGAAGAAGGAGGTGAGTACAAATGCCTTCACCCACAAAGAAGCACCAACCACCACACAGGAAAACGCGCTAATACCACTCCATTCGTGGCACTTCCCTTTGTAGACGAATCTGAGGAACAAAAGGATAAAGAAAATACGACAAGTAACTTATGATGATAAACACAAAAAAGGAGAAATATAATCCAAAACCTCAGGCAGACACGAAAAGGCAAAAGCGAACAGCCTAGGCTCCTTGCAAAGCAAACTAAAATTCCAGTCTGCCATCAAGGACGAGAGAGGAGGAGAATATATATCCACCTGACTGAAGAACTAGTTCAAAACCCTTTCTGCACTCATACACACGCTCGCAAGGCGACGTCGGAGAGGATAACGCGAATGCACATCTTTATCGCATTTCACCACTTCACGTTGTCGAGTGGCACCTGAAGCCATGTGCAAATATTTAATGGGCCCATCTCGGTTACTTGGCCGCCAATTCAAACGGCTGAAAGCTGTCTAATGCCACTTAACGGCGAGAGGGGGGTTTAGAGGTTAATTCATTAAATTGCGAACTGATTGAATGGACTCCCTCACACCCAACCAGCCTTTGTGGTGTTTGTTCGGGGTGAACTTTCTGAATCATCGTTTGAATTAATTTTTCAATTCACCAATGGCAGCGGGAATGACTTGGGGCCGTCCTAAATCTAACTGTTTTCATCCGTGTGATACTCGCGAGACGCCCTATTTGCTTCGGTGTTCTTAATGATTTCTCTGTTCCTGCAGTCAAATGCATTGTTTTGCGCGTTGACTGGTGGTGGTAGTTTGCGTACGGACGTGGCACGCCCACTCGACACAAAGTAATTGCTCCAGCAAAGCCCTTACAGTCAAGGAATAATAAATGAAAGAACGTCTCACCAACCTAACGCCTATTTGGACCCCGGGGCCAACAGCCATTGACCCAGTTTTTTGCGAATTGATTGTTTGTGTGAGCTGCGCCCTCTACATTCAACATCTATGTCCACTTCATCAGTTTGTGCATCCAGTCGAAGGTCGGTCACCTTCTCTCCTTCGAGGTTACTCATCGCTCTTGTCAGTCTACTTATGATCGCAGACCATAACCATGGTCACTTCTGCTTGACAGACCAAAGTGGAACAGATTGATAACACAAATTAGTCACACGGGGTGTGTTCACAAGTTGACGTCAAATGTTTGCTTTGAATTAAATTAGAATTTCTGGTAAATTTTTATTTAAATTACGGTGGAAAGGATTCGTTGTTTAGTTATCATATCAATTTTTTTAAATTTCAATACATACATTACACATGGATTGACCCTACAGTCAGCGAAGTTGCCATATATTCACAAGCTTTTTACTACTTTTCTGCAAAATTAAGCCTTTCATTACTCCAGAGACAGGATAGAACATGGAAGAGGTTGTAATGGGTACTTCATTAAGCGCTTGTTATCTTTAAATTTAAATAAAACAAAGTATGTTGGAGATATCATCAAACTTTTTCATTCATTTGAAAAGTCTATTGATGCCATTGTATATGGAATATAACATCGTTCAAAAGTCTACCGCGACTTCTCTAGATGGCGAGCACCCGAAATGTCAAATTTTCCATGTCTCTGGCGTATAAATGAGTGTGAATTTGACCGTGAATTTGGGTTATGTTAGCTTTGAGGGCCCCTGTGGTTTGCGGATTATTCGCATATATAGAATCTGCGACTTCAAAAAAACCCCACAAGGAAAAGTCTAACGGGTTCACATCACCTTCAGGTGAGATGACCATGCCCTTGAATCGCTCGTGCAGAATTTCCAATGTAGCGTCAGTTGTTTTGCACGTAGCGCCGTCCTGTTGAAACTACATGTCGTTGGTGTCCTTATCATCCAGTTCAGGCCAAAAGAATTTAGTAATCATCAATTTATAGCACTTGCCGTTGACGGTGATGGCCTGGCTAACGTCGTTCTGAAAGACATATGGGCCGACATATGACACCGCCAGACCAAAATCCACTCCAAACAGTGATTTTTTCGGGATGCATTGGACGCTCTTGGATCTCATGTGGATTGGTGTCGTCACTAATTCAACAATTTTGTTTGTTGACATCCAGAAATAGGGCTCATCGCTGAAGATAATTTGTCAATGAAAATTAGGACCAGTTTTCAACTGTAGGCGCCGTGGCGTAGTGAGTAAGTGCGTCGACTCCTACGCTCGATGTTCGCGGTTCGATTCCTGAAAAAAACACTAAACATTTTTCACGGATCCACCTCTTTCGAGTCACTGACAATGCTTAAAGAGTATAACTGTCTGAAAAAGCTTTTCAATCTCGCCGTTCGGAGTCGGCACTGAACTGTAGGTCCCCTCCACTCATGAGAGAACAATAACACGCACAACACGGGTGGTTGCTGAGAAACTAGGCCCAGGTTCACCTCGGACTGTAGCGCCGCCATTATTATTATTATTCCAACTGATCCAGAGACCATTCAGCGAATGGACGTCGTTGTCTATGGTCGTTTACTTTCAGCTCCTGGGTTAGTTGAATTTCATACAGGTACAGCCCAAGTCACTACGCAAAAATTCGCTAAGTTGTTGAACGAATCGACTGCCTCGGATTCTCCTCCACATTCTTACCGATAACGACGATGTTTTCGGCTGATCTTGGGTTTCATCGACGTACGGGTGTTGATTTATCGTTTATTAAACCAGTAGATTTAAATTTATACACCACACTCCGAATAATTCTCTCGCAAGGACGATTATGGCGACCGTAAAATGGAAAAGCGCCCGGAAAGTTGCCCGAACAGAACACCCATTTTGATAAAACAATTTAATCATTCCTGCGAGTTGTTGAACGCTATGTCCATTCATGGTGATTTGACCGACTGAATAAATGACAGGCAATTTGACAGATATAGCCTCAACAATATGGCCGCTATCAACTGTCAAAGTTCGGAAATCACTATTGGAAGATCCTGTAGTATTCAGTTCTGAAAACCAAGATGTCTCCCGCCAGCAGTTGATGAAATGATTATGTGGAGTATGACGCTGACAAACCCAATCAAGTTAAGCTACGAACTTATTTTTTGTATTTCTGTCTGGTAGAAATCAATTTTGTTTTTAATTCCTGAAGATTCTATTTTTCTGCGGAAAAGACGGTTTTCTACGTTAGCTCTCATTTTAACCATCAAGAAATACTTCCAAATGGAGGCTCTTATTTTTATAGTTTTAGTGTTAATATCGGATTTGGCCTAATACTATGTTTCGATATGACATCCTATGTTTTGCTAAACTCGTTGCCATTTAATAGTTGTAACTCCAATTGATACCAAAACTTACCACAAAATAACAAAACATTCACTTTTAAGTGATTCTATGAAAGAGTCGCTTAGTGTAAACGTAACTAAACTCTTAAAAAACCAGAAGCGATTCACCTCCCAACGACTAGTCGGTGGCATTTTATGTACATAAAGCATTCTGCAAATACGACTCATAAGACAATGAACAGCTTGGTGGGTAGGTAAACTTTGAAAGGAAAAAGAAAAAAAAAACAATACATACTCGCATAACGTGGTCGGGGAGATATCCTTGTAAACGGTGCCACCAACCGCCACCTCCACTTCAATTACACTACACCCATCGTATCGTAGGAAAGCTCACTCCCGTGTAGGGGCATTGAACCCTTCTTTCCTTTCATTGTGGGAAAAATATAATAACCCTTCAGTCACGGATATGCAATTGTATTGATTGACCTGGAAACATGGTTTGCAGCGAAGGCACACTTTCACGTTCGCTGATTTTGACACACTTTTCGAACCGTTTTGTTGTTGTTGTTGTGTGTGTTTGTTATTTCTTCTTCCTTTCTCTCCCGCACCTTTGTGATGGTGCTTTGTATTTTAAATCCTCTCCATTGTGTGGTGACAAACGACGATAGTGCCGATTTCAGAACTAACTGTCTTTTGAAATTTTAAGGAAGTTACCAGCCAATGCGGCACGTGACTTTTTGCGGTTTTTATTTTTAGACTCCTTAGCTTCTTCTTTTAGTTTAAATTTGTTTAAAACATGAATTTCAAGTGTGGTTCACTGTCCTTTGCTATGTCCTTTGTGGATGATAAGGGGATGATCTTTTTTGTGTCTATGGAGCGGTTTAAGCTTAGAATGATTGAATGCAAGAGCGGAAATATGTACATAAATTTATAAATGGACATTAGTCTTATTATCCTTTGAGTTTTAACAGTCCTTCATTCTTTGAAGTTGTGGGCGCCGTGGCATAGTGAGTAGGTGCGTCGACTCCTACACTCGATGTTCTCGGTTCGATTCCAGAAAAAACACCTAAAATTTGTTCACGGCTCCATCTCTTTCGAGTCGCTGACAATGCTCAAAGAGTATAACTCTCTAGAAAATGCTTCTCAACCCCGCCGTTCGGAGTCGGAATTAAACAGTTGGTCCCCTCCACTCGTGAGAGAACAATAGCACGCAAAACACGAGTGGTTGTTGAGAAGCTAGGCCCAGGTCCGCCTCAGCGCCGCCATTATTATTATTCATTTATCGAAGTTGAGAGTTCTTCCAAAAGCCAGTCGATACAGATTTTAAACGTTTATGGCTTCCTTTGTATGGATAACTTCATCTAGACATAGACATACAATTAATCTTGTCAATTACTTTTCATTGGGCTTAACACGTTGAGTGCCACCATATAATCCTAAAAAGCCCCACAGGCCACTGATTTTTTTTTATTGAAACTTCGATTACACTCTGGTCTCACGCGGCACAGCAAGCCCAAATTCGTGTGAGACCAAAGTGGTCTCATGTGGCACTCAACGTGTTAAGGGAGTGGAGCACTAAATCAGAGGACTAAACTCTTTACTATAAAAACTCCTCTGTAAGGTTTAAAAGCACATAATCGTAAACTCTGCCAAAATCGAAAAAAAGGAGCCTTCGATCTAAGTGCGATTTGTGGTCTCGACTGTAGAGCGTTAAAGGTAATTGGAGGAAAAGGTTCAGCGACTTGGAGTTTATCTATACTTTACGCCTTCAGCACCTATAGTAGGCAAATTGTAGACCCTGGACAATACAATTCAGGACTAATGGGTGCATTGTTATCAGTCTTCTAAACAGCGTAATTGAATGACGATCTGCATTATTCTGAATCCTGGTCGTTCCTAGATTATTTTTTTCGGAGTTTTTTTGAAGCCCTAAACTGGAGCACTCAGACTAAAAACTGGTCCATTGTACTGACAGGTAGCAACCTACTCCAGTGCAGTTAATTTGATCCGACCGGCAAATGGTGACTGGATCAGATTCGATTTCATTGGGATTTGAACCTAGGACCCCTCTAACTTGTACCAGGCACTTAACCAACTGCGCTATTCTTACTTACTTACTTACTTAAGGTGGCGCTACAGTCCGAGGTGGACGTGGGCCTCAACCAACAAGCGTCTCCAGCCAGCTCGATCTTTAGCTAGCTGCCTCCAGTTTCGCACGCACAGTTGGTTGAGGTCCCTTTCCACTTGCGTGCGCCACCTGAGTCGCGGTCTTCCTCTACTGCGCCGTCCCTCGGGGGTGGATTCGACGACTTTCCGGGCCGGAGCATTGGTTTCCATTTGCTCTACATGACCTAGCCATCTCAATCGTTGGATCTTCACCCTTCCGGCTAAGTCAATGTCGCTGAACGGATCGTACAGTTCGTTGTTATATCTTCTCCTCCACTCACCCTCTATGCAGACGGGATCGAAAATCACCTGAAGAATTTTCCTCTCAAAGCAGCCAAGAGCAACCTCATCCGCTTTTGACAAAGTCCATGCTTCTGCGCCATATAGCAGGACTGGGACGATTAGGGTCTTGTACAGGGTTACCTTGGTTGTTCGAGAGAGGGCTTTCTTTATCAATTGATTTCTTAGCCCAAAGAAGCAGCGATTAACAAGGGTTATTCTTCGTTTGATTTCAGCGCTGGTGTCATTGTCTGAATTAATAGCGGTACCTAGGTAGACAAAGTCCTTGACTATATCAAAGTTATATCTGTCTGCTGTGACGTTCTGTCCGAGACGTCGGTGTTGGGTGTCTTTTCTGGTTGACAGCATATACTTGGTCTTGCCCTCATTTACCGTTAAACCTATCTTCGCGGCCTCCGTCGCAATACTCACAAAAGTGTCATTGACATCACGCTGTGTTCTTCCGATTATGTCAATATTGTCGGCATATGCGAGTAGTTAGACGGACTTCTGAAAGATTGTGCCTCTGGGGTTGGCGTGCGAGTTTTGCACAATTCTTTCAAGTATGATGTTGAAGAAGTCACATGACAGCGCGTCGCCTTGTCTGTCCTTTTTTGACATCAAAGGTCTCGGTTAGGTCTTTACCGACCTTGATGGAGCAGCGTGCATTCTCCATCGTCATCCTACACAAACGGACGAGTTTGATAGGGATGCCAAAACTAGACATTGCTCTGTATAGCTCATCTCTATAGATGCTGTCATACGCGGCCATAAAATCGATGAAAAGGTGGTGTGTATCGGTTTGCTGTTCCTGGGTTTTTTCCACGATCTGCCGCAGTCGATGGTCGATGGTGGATTTTCCTGGCTTAAAGCCACCCTGGTATGGACCGAGCAGGTTGTTGACGAATGACTTTAGGCGTTCACACAACACGGCAGATAAGATCTTGTATGCAATGTTCAGAAGACTGATGCCTCTATAGTTGGCGCATTTTAGAGGGTCTCCTTTTTTGTGGATAGGGCAAACAATGCAGAGGTTCCATTCATCGACCATATTTTACAGATGAGTTGGTGCATGCTCCTTACCAAGTCATCGCCTGCTGCTTTGAAAAGCTCAGCCGCTAGGCCGTCAGCTCCAGCAGCTTTGTTGGATTTTAGTTTAGATATAGCTATCTTCACTTCAACTAGGTCGGGGGGACGGAATTGTTGATCTACATCGTCCCTTTCATTCGGGTTGAATGGTTCAATCTGCCTGACAGCGGAGTTCGGTTCTTCATCGCCGTTATACAGTCTGCAGAAGTGGTTCTTCCATATTCTCAGCATCGACTGTGATTCTACTACGATGTTCCCTTGATGGTTCTTGCAGGCTTCGGTTCGGGCTTTATAACCCTGACTGCGCCATCCAATCGCTGTATTTCCTAGATAGTGGATGTTTCATGTGGACATAGTATAGGGGTCCTAGGAAAATGTTTGTAACATCCGACGCGACTTTAAACCGCCCTATCTCTTGTGGTAAGCTTTTCGGGTGGACCTGGTCCTCAAACAACAAGCAAAATTGACACGAGATGCCGTTTGATCATTGCATTGATGTTGTTAGTGATGTTTACCGTGGAGATAAGTAGACGAAGTTCTTGTCCTCTTCGAAGATATAGCTGGCTATTGTACCGTGGCCCAAGGTCTTCAATGTTGTGCGTCCTTGCTTGACGACAGCATAAACTTTCTTTTATTTATTTATTTATATGCTTCCGTTTCAAAACCAGCAAACACCTCATTGACGGTTCCCTGTGTTCGACCAATCACGTCAATGTCACTCACTATACCAACAATTGCACGGACTTTTAAAAAATCGTGCCTCTAATGTTAGTCAGTGAGTTTTGCAGGATCTTCTGAAGATGTTAAACAATTAGTAACATCGTTACGTTTAACAATCTAACGGGCTAGGTCTATTCGCCTCATGTGGGTGCCAGGACACTGTGACATGCCAGAAAATTGCGTAACCAACGAACTCGCCGATTAAAGCACAGAATTCTCAATTTTTCCCATTGAGGATGTCCGGGCATGCCATAAACTGCGACTACAGTCCCTGGCCATATTATTAGACGCACTGTAGAATTTTTATAATTACTAGATTATAATAAAAATAATAATAATAATGGCGGCGCTACAGTCCGAGGTGGACACGGGTCTAGCTTCTTAGCAACCACTCGTGTTATGCGTGCTATTGTTCTCTCACGAGTGGAGGGGACCTACAGTTTAATGCCGACTCCGAACGGCGAGATTGAAAAGCTTTTTCTAGACTTTGAGCATCGTCAGTGACTCAAAAGAGGTGGAGCCGTGAAAGAATGTTTGGCGCTTTTTCGGGAATCGAACCGACAACATCGAGCGTAGGAGTCGACGCACCTACCCACTACGCCACTGTGCCCACAATTACTAGATTATACGCAATATTTTTAACTTTTAACAATACAGAAACTAAGATCACTGGCGAGATGAGACGTCTTCGTGATATTGTGAGAATTACTCGCTGGAATAGGGTGAGAAACACAGCAGTGCGCGAGGAACTTCCTTCTTCGAACGGAAAGGGCTGAACTTCGATGGTTTGATCACGTGGCACGAATTTCCCCATCATTACTACTTCCAAGGCGTGCCTTGAATGCAATTCCATCAGATACGCTACCGCTTGGCAGACCCAGGGCGAAATGGTTGAACTAAGTAAACACTCGCCTGGTTGCGCTTGGGCATAGCTCCTGATGAGTCGATGGCGGAGGATCGAGTGGCAGAGAGATCTCTCGTGCGTGCGTTGCCCCCGCGACGGGTCACTGAAGATGAGATGAGATGAGCAATTTGTTTTGTGGTTTTATTTTCTTTATGCTTTTATTTTGATATGTTGCATTAAACATGCAAAATGTCAAAGTATGGTAACAGAGCGTAAACAAGTAGACTTCTTTCACTCGAATTTTTGCATAAAATCTGTATTGCGTCTAATAAAATGACCAGGGACTGTAAATCCTTGACACGACTAATTACATAAACCACAGGTGATCCGCGAGAACAATGTGCTTCAATAAGCAAACCAGACTCATTGGAGTCATAACAATGCACTATGCAAACATACTAACAGGGTGAACTACTCAAGAAGTTTAAGAGATGAGGATGGCAAGGATCCGTTTTATTGGTTTCCACAAACGGTTGCAGAAAAATTCATAGCAAAAAAAATCAAATTTTTTCATCTCCATTGTTTGCTTTTTGACTTGTTCTTTTTATTGCTTCTAATCCAGTTTCTAAAATTCTTGCATTTCTGCCAGAAATTTAGAAGTCATTTAAAGACCGATTGCACTCTGAGTTGTCCTGCATAATCAATAAATCCTAGTCTCTATACATTTCTAGACGAAGGAAAAAAGCTTCATTTTGTCAGTCCAGCTAGGCGAAAGTCCGTACTCGCCCCCATCCTCAGTAAAATCAAGAACAATGGCACAGACTCGGACAGCGAGAAGAAGGCCGACGGCCATACAACCATCCAGATAGAAGCTGCTAAGAAAGTCAAGGTAAGGCATTCCACTTCACGCCCAATCTATGAAACCGATTGCTCACGGGCTACCTCTGCAGAGACACAGCATTCACGGCATGATGGAAGAGGAGAACATAATCCGTCCTCACCAGGAGATCCGTCAGCTGACACTGGAGGAGAAGAAATTCCTCCTTGCAGTGGAACGAGGTGATATGGCCGGGACCAGACGGTAAGTTTACACCTGCGAATCTCGAGAGTGAACTAAAGACCCCCTTTCTGTAGGATGCTCCAAAAGGCCCAAGACACGGAGTACATTAACATAAATTGTGTGGATCCTTTGGGACGAACAGCCCTCCTCATGGCCATCGACAATGAGAATCTGGAAATGGTTGAGTTGTTGATCAACTACAACGTCGACACCAAAGATGCTTTGCTTCACTCTATCTCGGAGGAGTTTGTGGAGGCCGTAGAGGTCCTGCTCGATCATGAGGACATCAATTTTCAAAACGAAGGAAGTCACGTGAGTATCCCTTTCATAAAAAAAAAACTCTTAGAAAGAAACAGAAATATGTTCGACCTCCAGAGCTGGGAGTCTGCTCCAGAAGATACGTCAACGTTCACACCCGACATAACCCCACTGATTCTGGCAGCTCACCGGGATAACTACGAAATCATCAAAATTCTCCTTGACCGAGGATCCGTTCTGCCAATGCCACATGACGTTCGGTAAGTGCACTGATTCGCAAGACATTCGTCTGTCCTGTGCTAAGACTCTTCTTCTGCAGATGCGGTTGCGATGAATGCGTCCAGTCTCGGCAGGAGGACTCACTCCGCCATTCACGATCCAGAATCAATGCATATCGAGCTTTAGCCAGCCCAAGCCTTATTGCCTTGTCCTCGAAGGACCCAATTTTGACTGCTTTTGAACTTTCATGGGAGCTTAGACGGTTAAGCTTTTTGGAACACGAATTCAAGGTAAGCCCATGAATCTGCGGTTCGTCTTCATCTCCAGTTGCCTTCTTTCAGAATGAATACCAAGAGCTGAGGAAGCAGTGTCAGGATTTTGCAACCGCTCTTCTGGACCACACAAGGACGTCTCACGAGCTGGAGATATTACTGAACCACGATCCCACCGGTCCAGTCTATGAGCACGGGGAGAGGATGCACTTGAATCGGCTTAAGTTAGCCATCAAGTTGAGACAGAAGAAGGTATGGTTGAGACCAGAAGAAGAGCAGGAGAAGACATCTAAGATCATCTCACTTTTCTCAGTTTGTCGCGCATTCGAATGTTCAGCAGTTGTTGGCGAGTATTTGGTACGAAGGTTTACCAGGGTTCCGCCGAAAGAATATGGCTCTTCAGGCTGTGGACATCATTCGCATTGGTAACAGATGAGGCCTAGCCAGTGCCACTCCTTTTTCTAACACCTTATTTGACTCCTAGGAATCCTTTTTCCGATATTCTCCTTGGCCTACATACTCGCCCCTTACTCGAACATCGGGCAGACCATGAGGAAGCCGTTTATAAAGTTTATCTGCCACAGCGCGTCTTATTTCACTTTTCTCTGTAAGTAGACTTCAAGCTCATCCAAGCTCATCATTCGAATGCTAATCGAATTTATTTCACAGTTCTCCTGATGCTGGCATCGCAGCGCATTGAAACCTTCATCGGTGGATGGTTTTGGCAGGAGTCCCCGGCAATAATTCCCGACGAAGAGGTTCCCACGAAACGAGGTGCCAAGCCCACCTTCATCGAGTGGCTTATACTTGCATGGGTTAGCGGTAAGTAAAACGATCTCCTGGAACTTCACATGCACCTCCAAACACCTTGTCTCATCCCAGGTCTTATTTGGAGCGAGGTCAAGCAGCTTTGGGATGTCGGCCTGCAGGAGTACCTAAACGACATGTGGAATGTGATTGACTTTGTGACCAATTCCCTGTACGTGGCCACTGTTGCACTACGTGTTGTTTCATTTTTTCAAGTAAGAAAACACAGTGAAGAATGTAAAGGTCTGACACAGTTACATTTGCATATATTTACAGGTTCAAAAGGAAATGACGGTTGACAAGTCGGCTGCAGATTTGCCACGTGAGAAATGGGACACTTGGGATCCGATGCTGATATCGGAAGGTCTGTTCAGCGCGGCCAATATATTCAGCTCGCTGAAGCTGGTCTACATATTCTCGGTGAATCCACACTTGGGACCTTTACAAGTTTCCCTGTCACGAATGGTCATGGACATTATGAAGTTCTTCTTTTTGTACGTCTTGGTCTTGTTTGCATTTGGAAGTGGTCTCAATCAGTTGTTGTGGTAAGTTGGAGTAAATCTTTGGTTTAATTAGAATTTATGACAATTTAAGCGCTTGGTGGGACCAGTGGCATTAACGAGAATGTGGGCTGGCACCTACGCGATCCGATGCTCAGTGCTTAGATAGTCAAGCTATCAAAATTCGGCGTTCGGTGTCGACTTTAAACTGTAATTCCCTGCCAATGGGTCAATTGCTGCAGAAACTTGGCCTTACTACACCCGGGACTGTAGCGCCGACCAAAGAAAAAGAAAAGCGTGCACTTCAATGTCTTAAACTGTGCTTCGCTATAAGAACTTAGAAGGAACAACACAGTCTGATTGAGTCCCCGAAGGAATGAAGGAATCCTACGGAATGAAACAGCAGACGAACAAGCTAAGCACGACAGCACCAACACGCATCGCAGCTCCAATTTAGCTGTTTTCAACTGAATTCGATGCTGAAATCTTAAAAACGACTGGTAATATATGGAACAGTTACAATTCCTGCCGTATAACCAAGACCTTCTGGCCTGGCTATAACATTCACAAGACCAAACAAAGAATCTCGTCACCCAGATTGCACCGCTGCACCGATCATCACAGGGCACTGTTTCGTGGACTACCATGCTCGTAAATTAAGCTTAGTATCCACTGGAAATTGCAGAAACTGCAAGAAATCAGTGGCCAGTGAACACCTACTCTGCTTTTTCCCGGTTTTGGCCAGAACTAGACACAAAAAACTAGGAAACCATTTTTACACGTCACGAAGTCACCACACCCAGTCTACATCATTTAGCCTCAAAAAAGGCAATGATGACGACATCTATGTTCACTCTGTGTTGTGGTATCACTGGGTCCTAGTGAGACGCAACCGCAGTACCCTGACCTAACGCAACTTGATCTCAATTTAATCCCATTCATTTTCTAGGTACTACGCAGATTTGGAAAAGAAACGCTGTCCAGAAGTCTCCTCAAATGCGATCCTCAACGCAAATGGTACCGCAGACCCAAATGCCTGTATTGTTTGGCGAAGATTTTCTAAGTAAGCCCCACCGCATTGCTCCTCTCTCACTGAAATCTTACACTCAGTTCCTCTGCAGTCTTTTCGAAACTACACAGACCCTATTCTGGGCCGTGTTCGGTCTCATCGACTTGGACAGTTTTGAGTTGGACGGAATCAAAATCTTCACTCGTTTCTGGGGTATGCTCATGTTTGGAACCTACTCGGTGATCAACATCGTAGTTCTCCTAAATCTGCTGATTGCCATGATGAATCACTCGTATCAACTCATTTCGGTAAAAAGCACCCACTACATGTTTTGCTTTGATGGTTAATTTCTTAACAACTTTGCCCAAAGGAACGTGCCGATGTCGAGTGGAAGTTCGCCCGTTCCAAGCTTTGGATAAGCTACTTCGAGGAGGGAGGGACTTGTCCTCCACCGTTCAACATTATTCCAACGCCAAAATCGATTTGGTATGCCTTCAAGTGGGCTCGAAGGATATTCTGCAGTGGATCGTCGGCTGCTAGGAGGGAGCATCTAAAGACGATAAGGGTGAGTTCACTTACAACGATCCGGAATAGAAGTTCATCCCCATTTTGATTTTCAGAGGAAAGCACAACAAGCGAATGATCGAGACTTCAAATATCAGGTGAGACCTTACTGTTCATATCCCCTCCTCGTTGTTAATGACATTTTCCAATTTCCAGCAAATCATGAGGAATCTTGTTCGCCGCTATGTGACCGTTGAGCAGAGAAAGGCAGAGTCCCAAGGAGTCACGGAAGACGATGTGAATGAGATCAAGCAGGACATTTCGGCATTCCGTTGCGAGCTGGTGGAGATTCTGAAGATCAGTGGAATGGACACCAATGTTACCGCAGGACAAGGTGGAGGTGCGCTTAATATTCACTTTATTCGACGAATTCTGAGTTCGGATTCATTTCCAGGTGGAGGAGGAAAGAAAAATCGTCAAAAGGAGCGTCGCCTGATGAAGGGCTTTAACATCGCCCCGCCAGGATCAACTGGCTCACTGGCTCCAGTTGCGGAGTTCTCAACGTCTCTGGATCAATACGAGAGCCAGCATGAGATGCTAAGCACAACCCTGTCAAACATGTTCACCCCCACATTCATGCAGAAGAAGCTGAGTCCCTGCTGTGCGAACACTGCGTACGCAACGAATCTGCTCAAGGACTCCCCCACTCACGTCCAGGCAATGAACAAATACAACAAGACAACTGTCAAGCCGTACAACAAACGAATAGGTGGACACAAAAAGCGATGGGGTATCCTCGATGTTCCAGCCTTTTCAGGATCCTTTTAAACTGCGATTCACTTCCTTGTAGGTACCCTCATTGAAGCGGCTAAAGTTGGCAACGTCTCGAAGATGCTTGGACGTTCCAAATCGGAGGACTCGGTGTGCAATTCGATGCCGCCCACACCAGTGCACGGAGTTCATGTGACCTACGCACAAAACTGTGGCACGTACCGAGGCGATTCGACACCAAGTGAAGCCAGCCCCTGTCACAGCAATAGCAGCAGCGGCACAACCTTCTTTCACTCTTCAACTGGTGAGAATGGTAAACTGAACTGCTTCTCAAACAGCCCTTGACTTCCTTCCCGTTTGCAGGACTAACAGCGATTGCAGCCTTGAAAAAGAAACGAAAGAAGTTCTCGTCCAGCAAGAACACCAGCCCAGTCACAGAGTCCATCTCGACAACCACATCTGAATCACTCAATGACAAGGTTTTGTATATTATGTAAAAAAAAAACGGTTTTCTGTTTATGTTGCTATCGATGCACTTCACCTCTAAACCACCACTCTCCACACCATCTCCTGTAAATTAGGACTACAACTTCTTGCTCACTATGTGTCAGCAGTATCAGGTACCAGTTTGTGTGTGTTACCAATTCTCAGTTCTTTATTCATCAATCATACTTCAATATGAATCGTCCGTTTTGTGCACGTAGAGCTCCGCCAACTTCATCTTACTTAAACATCAGGCAGTCACCGAAACACTAGAGAAGGCTCAGACCACATCTTTTCATTCATTCCTCCCGAAGCACTTCTGTAGATTTATGTTCTTTTGCTTTCATTTTTTTTTTTGACACACGACTTGATACGTTTCTTTCCGTTGCCAGGAGATTTTGCTAAGTTTTGCTTTAGAGAATTGACCATGTTGACGTCGAAGGAGCATTCAAAAACATCGAGCATAGGGGAATCTTACGTCAATTTCGTAGTCGCCGGCCGCTTTGGTTGTTGATTCAGCGGTTGTATACTAGCAGAATTGATAACTTCTAACTTCGCAAATCGCAGCTTTGTGAAAAGAGGCATGCCTACGGTGACTATCCGTCCTCTTTTTTAGAGGACAGTCCTCTTTTTCGGTATTTCATTTCATTTCATTTTCATTTATTTGTTACTAAGTATCACTGTACAATCATGTCCTTTTTTTATTTTCTTGAAGAGGACAGTAATTTGTCCTCTTTTTTTTTAAATTGTCGTCTTAATGTCCTTTTTTTCTTTGGAAACTTTTTTCTATGATCTACACAGTAAAGTATGTACTTTCTTCAGTACTAAATTAGTTAAACACAAAATGGTCATCTTGCTATTGTGAATGAATCGCAAACTGTCATCCAGCTCCATTCGAAACATTTTTATGACATTTTCTTCGCTTTGTTTGTTTCTTGGAAATGATAAAATTGTCCTCTTTTTTGCATCTGCAAATATGGTCACCGTAGGCATGCCACAGGGTAGAGCGCTATTTCCTTTTCTATTGGAACCGCGATCGTTGTTTCCTTCGCAAATCTCGTAATAATTGAACTGCTGTTCATTTTAGGAGAGTAAAATTTTAGGAGTAGAATGTTTGGCTGTTCAGATTACGTTGCCAAAGCCATTTCCGGCAAATTTATTTGGACGTTAAGAGAACTTTTGCGTAGACTCTGAAGTAAGGTCTGAGGAAAAAGAGGGACCACATCACAAGAAAATAAAAAATTCCCTAATTTCACTATGTGATGCAAGACTAGCCGTCAAAGACAATATTCTTGGGTCTCATATCCGGTAAATCGTTGGAATCCCAATATTTTTGAACACATCAGGAAGGACAGCGCGGTATTTTTTTTATGGCTTCAAAAATGAAAAAAATTGTTAGGTGGAAAGCTTCGTAATTCTTAACGAACTCGCTTTCATACCAAGACACAGACTACAATCTCTCCCAAATCCACTTCGACAAAACCTAAAAACTGCCCTTCCACCCAAAAAAGACTGAGAGACTGGCTCTCAGGCACCGGGTAGTCATCTAAATTTGACGATCGATGAATCAACATCTGAATCGGGAAAGGAATTGATTTCTATTGCAAGCTCTCAACATTAATATCACCCAATAGGTTAACAGACAATGCGGTAGCTCAAATATAATGTGTTATCTAAGAGAGATATCTTTATTTGTACAGACAGTGAAGCTGTAATAACATCCCTGGATTTTATCACGTTTCATGCAAAGACTGCTCTAAATTCTCCGACTCAGACTCAGATAAGACCCCTAACAAGATCGTGAAAAATTTTAAAGTTTAGTTTATTTGAGTGTCGTCGAATTACTCACCAGGCTTTTTTTACAATCCTTTTTGTAAAAGTCGTGTATGCCTTTCGATACAACAAAATTGTACATTAAACTCTACGCTATCGTTACAAATTTCAAAAACAGTAGATGGGCAAAGACCGAAGGACCGAAGTTAAAGTAATCATTTGTTAAAGTCGGTGATTACAGCGATATTTTACCATCTTCAACAAATATACAGTTTTGGTTATGAATTCTATGAGAAAAGACAATTCTGAGAGAAAAAAGAATGGGCCTAATTGGAGAAACTCTGAAAGGTGTGATGGCCTTGTCACTTAAGACGTTGGATCCCTAGACTCCTTGTTAGACACATATCCCTGAATGGGCCCTACATTTCGTTTCTGTACGTTTTTCCCCCATTTCGGACATGAAAACCTCTTGGGTTGTTTTCAGAATTCCCAGAATTCCTCTCGACGCGATCAAGGTCTTCTTTATATACTTTTGATGTTGTCAAACATGCAAAATTTTGGCAATTGATATTTTGGACAGTTCCTACACGAATAGAGGTATTGCACTGACTTCAAATAACAGAATTTGAGAAGCTTTCAGATAGCTATACTCCCGAAGTATTGACAGAGGAAAGTGGTGTTTGTCTCCATCAGTTTTCGAACCTGGGGCATTAGGCGTTAGAGTCGTCTAGGCTCCCTTTTGTTGCCAATAAATTGTCCCGCATTTTGTAAAGTGAAACCAGATCTATATGAAACACAATACAAGCTTCATTTTCCAATCTCACCCTAATTGCTTTCATTCAAACCTATTGTCCATCACCTTTCCACTATGCCGTCCACTTTAGACTTCACAAAATATACTCTTACAACAGTCACCTGTCACATAGTTAACATCATTTTTAATTTTCAAGGCCCTCAAACGCGTATCCAGCTATCCAGCTGCAACAGGAGAAGCCCCGCGGGAAGCAGCCAAGCCTCGACGTCACGAACAAACCCAAAGTCAACACGATTCCGTCGAAACATCGACCGAATTTCACCTCTCAAATGAAATACAATTGGATCCATCAAACACGTCCGTCAATTCACGAGAGCCACTCATCAGTGCCTCCAGTGTTGCTACCAATTGAAAAAACGACCACAAAACCACAGCAGAACCATAACACTGCCTAAGAAAGCCTCTCAATTGGCCTTCATCGAATCACACACAGAACAATTCAAATATTCGCACAACGAAATAAGAAAACAAAAAATATTCATTCAAACCAAGAAAATAAAAACAAAAAACAATTGAATTCACTTAAAGTTAACATTGGCGCACTGAATGCAGCCAATCGTAAGCATACATATCTATCCTAAACTCATATCGATGTAAACTTTGCCTTAGACGATAAACTACACAAAAATACGAAAACACACAAAAAGAAAAAAGGATTTAGGAAATTTAGAAACAATAAATATATTTAGGGAAAATTGTTCATTTTATATACACACACTGGAATTTTATATGAATTTGATTTTTTGATGTCGAATTTTTCGAATGTATCGAATCTTTCAAATGTAAACGAAATTGTGGGATATTTACAAAACAAAAACTAACAAACAGTTGAACTGCTTGAACGGAAGTTTAGGTTTGACGATTTGAAACACTGAAGGTGAATTCAGAAACGCATCACTGCGTGATCGATGCGGCACGTTCATAAGCCGAAATATTGACATCACGTTGAAACGCCACACATTCATTTAAGCATCATTTAGTAAGCCAAATGCGCAAACTTCAGCTTAAAAAAATTAATTGATGGTTTGTTGATCGACGTTGATCAAGAGTGCATTGTATTATCATCGTAAACACACAGTGATGCCAAATCATTGCGCAAATGTTTAACGTTTCTGAACTCAGCCATAGTTTTTTGAACACACAAATGGCTTAAGCACTTACCCTATTTCTTTGATTTGCATTAAGAAATAATAATAAGCTAATATCTTAAGTATTTAGAATAATTTTCCTATTCGAAAATGCGAGGAAAAAACAGCAAAAAAAACGTAAACGAGATGCGGTCGAAAATGAATGCATACCAATAACAAAGTCGTTAGCGAAATGCGGTCCAAAATGATTTAGGTAAATTTTAATTTTAAGTGGCTTGCATGCAAAAGATTCTTGAGATAGTTGGAATTAGCTACAATCTTTTTTCATTAGAACCCTTGTCGAATTGAAATTCTGTAGTGACTGCAATTCATGGATGTTGTCCAACTTCTCAAGCAACACCACATCTTGTTTTTCTCACCCAAATGTACATTTTTATGCCAGTTGCGATGAATGTAAAAAGCTTTTCACTACAGAACTACGGAGCTTGCGAGAGCTGGTGCAGTTAAAGGACATATCGAATCGGATTCGTACTTGACGCCCTCTGCGTATTGTAGTTTAATGGTCGTCTGCTTGGACGGTCAAAAAGGTATCACGGTGTAAAATATCTCGTGGTGGATTAAGACGGTGATGGGCCAAATGAAATAACTCCATTTTCCAAAACGAAATGAGGTCAAAAACCAGCAGCCAGCGGGTACTTGCTTAGGATAGACTCTGAAACACTTTTTGTGAGTACGTCCTTTCCTCTTTCGTTTGCTTGAATCTTTGTATGACCTGGTAGCCAACACAGAATCGCCATCCACGTAGTTGACGCATTTATCTACTACATCACGGGACCCTAGCTTTTATACCCACATCGCAACAGCGCGTTCGCGCGGTCGGTCTTTGACATTTTCTGTATAATACACGTAAATATTTAGTCAAGTCGGTATAGCGCGGTCGGGCGTTGACATTTCACAGACCGTAATATCGTAAATCCGAGCAGAAAGTTTGGAGTAGAGTTACTCTCTACTCAGTCGGGCTTTTTGACAGAAAAAAAAACAATTTTTTTATCCATTTGTGTTTTCACTTTTGGCGGACAAACGCAATTTTTTGTGTAAGCAAATCATTTTTTGTAGGGATTTTATCTAATATATATTAGATATATTTATACTAATTGCATTTTTTTCTTGTAAAATGTATTTTAGAAAGTAGATAGCTTCGAGGAAAATATTTTACTCGTCAAACGCGCGAGTTCTGTTTCGATTTGGAAAACTGAGTGCTCGTGCTTTCACATAAGATTCTCGTAAATTCGATAAAACGCGTATCAATCCCTGTCAGAGTCCGAACGCGCTGTTGCGATTTGGGCTTTAAGAGTGCCAAACCACTTGTGTTTGCCAAGATCTTTTTAGTTTTATGATTTCCGTGTTTATGTCCTTAGATAGTGCGTTGTGTCACAAACCGAGTGTAGTCCTACCTCAATTAACAATTTTTTTTTCAATACAGGCTTGTCTAGCGGTCTATCAATTAAAAGTAATTTTCGCCAAGTTGGTTGAAGTAGTCTTCAACTTGTGTGCAGCATCTTAATCTTGTTCGTCGCAATATTATCATTTAGTGTCTGAATTGAGGATTAATCGAGTTCAACCATTCTTGGCGCTGGACTCCCGGACGTTTGGCTAGCCCCATGTCCATGACCATCCGTTCAGAATTTAGTTAATCCCTTAATGCAATACAAATTAAAGCAAATGGACCACCGCTTTCCTTTTTTCACATCAACAAAACGTTTCTTCCTGTGACCATTCCCTTGTCAATATTGCTCCGTTATTAGCTGTATTTCATGCTTTTTTTTAAATAAATTTTCATAATGTTTTAAACTCCCTTCATTTTCTGACTTCTTTGTCAGACATCTACTACTACCCACTACATGCTGTCTGAATGAAATTGTTGTGTTCTCTTTTATGTTTTAAAGGGCATATTGCCTAACACTAAGTTAATTGTACCCATTCTACAAGAAAAGCATGAACATGTGTTCGGTTTTGTCCCCAAAAGTCTGAATATTGTACTAGAATATTGTTTATCAGACAAATTAAGTTGCGTGCACAAAATCTCAAACAGACTTATTGAAATATCCTTTGCCTGTGGTACTTCCCTTTGAGTTTTTTATGTTTTTAAATGACTTTGTTGGGCGCCGTGGCGTAGTGGGTACGTGCGTCGACTCCTACGCTCGAGGACGTCGGTTCGAATCTCGAAAAAAAACATCAAATATTTTTTCACGGCTCCACCTCTTTCGAGTCACTGGCAATGCTCAAAGAGTATAACTGTCTAGAAAAAGCTTCTCAATCTCGCCGTTCGGAGTCGGCATTAAACTGTAGGTCCCCTCCACTCGTGAGAGAACAATAGCACGCACAACACGAGTGGTTGTTGAGAAGCTAGGCCCAGGTCCACCTCGGACTGTAGCGCCGCCATTATTAATATTATATTAAATGACTTTGTTTGTTTGAACATTTTTGTTCCAAATTTCATCAATCACAAGAATCTTTCGTTGACAACAACATTCTTAAGAGTGTAATTAGGCAAAAGTGAGCGAACTTACCGAAACGGTTACTTGCAGTTATTGTATACAATGTATAATTTTTTTAAATTTACTCGTTTGCTTTAGTTCTATTAAGTTTCTGTACGCCCATTATAGTTGACCATTTAAGTATCGAATAAGTGTTTATAAATATTTATTTAAAAAAAGTATTTCGTACGTGGGAAGCTTACATTAACGCATAAAAATCGATCGCAATTACACCATTTTCTTTTTAGAAGAATTAATTCCGTTACTTTCTTAATGAAACTTGGTTAAGATATCAAAACATAATGTTAGACAATGGATTGTAGTAAATAAATGAATATGTATTGTTAAAGCACAAAGGACATTGCTGGTTGCACGTAATAATACTCTTAGATGAATTTTGTAGTATCTGGGATTAAGTCCAAAAAACAATCGCAATAAATGAATGTTAACGCGTTGTTGGAAATCAATAAACGAAATAAAGAAATATTTTTGGAATTTTTTCATTTTCTAGATTTAACACATTTTAGCTGGATTCTCGAATCAAAAACTGGGATTACAGGCTTGACCTGGCCAAGCCATGTGTTGAACATTCTTCTTCCCCTACATTTGCTCTCCTTTCTGGCAGGATTTCGACAGAAACTATCAAGAGGATGGTAAGTAGATTGGAGTGCACTTATTGAATTGAATTGAAGAACTCGGGGTGTGTCCTGTGTGTAACACTAGTACTGCGAACGGAAAGATCAATTGTAACCCCTTCTTTTGATAAAGGATTTTAGTGCTGCCTTCAAAAATTTGACAACTTCTCTAGATGGGATTTCTTGAAAGTCTTTTCCTGTTACGTTTATTTGGTTTAACATTTTGAATCTTTTTCGGGCAAGACTTGGACAGACGGTCAGTATATGTTCCATAGTTTCTTTGGAAGTGCACTTAGACCAGAGTAGATCAATGGATTTTCCATGGGTTAGGCGTTGCAAATGCTAGTAAGGCCGCTGCGGTAGCTACGATGTCGAGAAGTAATGCGAAGGGACGCTTGCGCTTCGAGAGGTTCTTGTCCACTCACTCGTACACCACCCAATTGGACACAAAAAATCTCATTCCTGGTGCTATCTAAGAGAAGCTAGTAGGAGATGAAATGATAGAAAGAGAAGAAGGCCTAATACCCTAATACAGACTAAGGGCGGGCAACTAAAAATATAAGACAAAAGAGACAGAAGAGAGACAAGAAAGAGGAAATGAAAGGTGTTTAAGGCCTATGCTTTAACCCCCAAAAGGTACCGAAAGGGAGCTCCTAACTTAAGCTGTACCTAAACTAAGCCTAACCTAACTCAAAACGACCAAACTTAAGCCTATCGGGAAATAATGCTCTTTCAGCGACGATTCGCGTTCGAGGTTCGCAGACCCCATGGTCTGCATGAAGTATGCCGCAACAGAGTGAAGACACTTGTAGAAAAGCATTTGAAACTTTTGATGCAGAAAAGTAGACTCCCGACAGAAACCACTTCTTCTTCTTGTAGCGCTACAGCTCGGGACCTCTGATCATATTGATCAATCGCGTCTCGAGCCCAAAAAGGAACAGCGATTTGCAAAAGTTATTCCACGTTAGATCTCAATACTGACGTTCTTTGTACTGTTTACCACGGATCCGAGATAGACGAAGTCCTTGAAGACCTCGAAGTTATAGCTGCCTATTGTGACGTTCTGACTAAGTCGACGATGTTGTATGTTGTATGTCCTATTTACCACCAGACCTCATTGACGGCTCACTGTGTTTGATCCATCATTTTGCCTGCCAGCGGTACTTGTTTATTCATTCGACGTTTAAATTTCTGCATAAATTATCCAACTTCTCAGCATGGACAGCGATTCTACTACAAGTTGTCCGTCCTCGTCCCGATAGAATTCTCTCCGAACATATGATATACCATGTACACAGATAAAATGAATATGGAACAAAACAAATTGGAATTCCTCTTTTAAAAAAAGAAAAAAACAACAATCACTTTTTTGACGTTTGGCTTCCTTTTGTGTGGTTCAGAATATAGCCGCTTTTCTCGAAAAATGGCGCGAATCTTCCGACATCATCAAGATGGCCGACTCGATATGTTACAATGGCCGATCCGACATATCAGTGCTGCCAAAGCCCCTCATGGAATGACATGGACTAAGAACATTACAAAATAAAACAAATCGTGTAGAACTAAAATAAGATCTTGTTTATAAATTTATTTGAATCAAAATTGTTTGTTTTTTTTGTTTTGTTAACCTAAGCTCTTTCTTTCACAATCTATTTTTATAAGGATCTTTATTGTATTGACTTTACTTAAAACAGATAAAAACTTGTTTGCTCATTTTTTTGTTTAGTTAGTTCTTCTATCATTAGAAGGTCAATAATTGATTCTCGATCTTGAAGATTTCGAGAATCCATACTGCTTTTCTCTTTCAAATTTCTCATGGGATCTTTCTCTGCCATCGCGTACATGAGGTGACTTGTCCTGAACATATTAAGTTGAATTTAAATATCTTGTTGAATGAACTTTGTTTGTGTTGTTCCTTACCCTGAGATGATATTTCTCTCTAACATCGTCATCGCCATTTTGAACTGAAAATAAGAAAGATGTGATCGGAAGGGGTTACAGTTAGTTTTATGAAATATATTCGTTTTTGAAGGGGAATCTTATGAATGCCTACCATCACGTCGTCGTTTGTGCTCTGTGGACGAGCTCTCCTCTAGGCGCTCTCTCTTTCGACCAAGTTTACGTTCTTTTCGCGCATCCTTTTCTTCATCGGTGAGTTTGTCCTTGCGATCCGCTTTTGCCTTGGAGCTGCGCTCTTTCTTAGAACTTTCAAGAGGTTCCTCTTGCTTCTGAAACGTGACACGAAATACATTTTGTCAATATAGCTCGTAAAAAAAAGTGACTAATGAGTCTCTTGAAATTGCTTGTTGGTTCTATGTCTAATATTTGATAATCACTTTGTGTTAAAAGATCGCTTTTTTTGAAACATATTTATAGGACGGTGTTTTATTATTATTATTTTTTTAATTTTTCAACAACTTACCCCAGCCTAGGGTATCTCTCGTCATACACACATGAATTGCACAGTCATTATCTACTCACTGACAGGTTTAACACGTCCTGATAAAAATCGCCTCGCCTCTTTGCAAATATTTTACTTATGTTGAGTTGCTCCTTACTGCTAAGTTGTTGATGAAATTCCTCAAGAAAGATGAATGGGACTGATCCAGCTCATTATAGTTGACTCCTGGTACTTCAATTCTTTCAGATTGATGTGTTGTTCCAATCCTACTCAAGATGCTTAATCATTTGAAACGTTCAGCAAAGGTTGCATCCTTATGTCCACTTAGGCAAGATGAACTTCTTTTTGGGTGCAATATAATCTCGATGGAACTGCTTTTGGTGTTTCCGAAAGTCGCGAAACAAATACCACTTTAGTTTCGCGATCCAGTAGTGGTTCTTAGTGAATTTGAATTTGATGATGATGATAACCGCAACAGTGAGGTATTTCATTTCCATTCTATTGTTGATCATAGGTCCTGCTTTATCTGCTTTTGCAACCAATCCTTTTTACTTTTTAACGTTTTAGTTGAACGATGTTTCCACTTCCAAAAAATCAACGATTCTGATGTCTTCAATCTCCTCTCTGGACTTTCCACGAATCCGATCTCTGGGTTAATACCTCCTTTTATACTCCTTGAGACTTTAGGTTGACTTCTTGCAGAAACATGTTTTTCTTCCAGATATTCTCCTCCTTTTAGGCCCATGGTGGCTTTTGGGCTATGAACCATTCCATAAAACAATTCGACGATTATTACATCTCCAGTTGTTGTGAATTCTATTCCAGTTAGTGATTCTGTTGCTCCTTAGTCCATCCTCGTGGCGAACTTCTCCGTCGTTAACATTTCTGTACATATCCAGGTCCTGACAATGCTCGATTGGAGTCTTCTAATAAACCAAAAACCAGGTATATGATGATGACACGATTTCCAATTGAATAGTAAGCTACGTTTCGTATGTAGAAACTTTCAGCTGCCGACGATCAAACCAGCATACATATCTTCAAAGCGCATTGTGCGCAGTCGATATGAACGTACACCACTCCGTTACCGCTTGTGTAGGTCGTTAGTGTGAGAGTGTAAATTTAAGTGACTAGAACTACAAAACTTAAAACACCTTTTATCCGTATTTTATCGCGATTAAAACTATCACCGTTAAAAGACTAAATTTCGAAGGAATAATTGAAAGCCTTTTTGTTTCAAGCAGCTCATGAAATACCTAATTAAAGTGGTCAGTGGCTTAGGAAATTGAACGTCGCACAGCTTAAAGAAACGCCTGGTAAGGTGATCAATGTCAGCGAGCACATTCAGCCAAGCCAAGCTAAATGGCGCTGCAAAGAAGAGCGAGGGTTGCTTGCGAGCCTGATCACATGCTTTTCCGGAAGTATAAGATGGATCATGAGAAGCGCAAGATCGAGGAAATCGAAAGGTGTTACTGCAGGAATGATCTGTGCAATTGATCCCACATGCCGATGACATTGACCTCATCGGAAGGACACAGCCAGCTGTCTGTCAGTGGGGTATTTGAGAGCATCAAGAAGGAAGCGCCTAAGATGGGTCTTGCGGTAAATGAGGATAAGACGAGGTATATGCTGTTCGCGAAGAAGGTTTACCAAAACCGACGTCTTGGACAGAGCGTAGTATAGGCAACTATAACTGTAAGGTAAAAGAAGACTTTGTCTACCTAGCCTCCGGAGTTAATTCAAACAATGACCACCGCAGAGATAAAGGATTTTTCTTGCCAATTGCCGTGTCTTTGCCTTAAAAGGCAATTGATGAGTAATGCCCTCTCTCGAAGTAACCAAGATATCTCTGTATAATGTATGACGCAGAAGCAAAGATTATCCAAAACTAATGAGGAGTTTCTTTTTCGCTTCGAGAGGAAGGTCCTTCGAATTATCTTAAGTTCCGTATACACTCCGTGTTTGGAGGAGACACTGATCGACGAACTTGACGGGTTGTACAGCGACACCGTCCTAGACAAACGAGTTCGAATCTGTTTTCTCAGATGATTAGGTTATGTAGAGCGGAAGGACAAAAAAGCTCCGGTTCAGAAAGTCTTCGACTCCAAAAAAGAGGGACAACGTGGTAAAGGAAGACCACGCCTTGGGTGGCTAAAATAGGATTTTAGTTCGCTTAACTTACGTAACTGAAGGTACTTAACACACGACCATACTGGGTAAAGAGGCACGCTGAGTGAGGACCAGGTCCAATAGGGACTGTAGAGCCAGCTGAAGAAAATGCCATGGATAGCTTATATCTTTAAGTCAATCGACGTCAGAGGTTGTTATCAAGCCAAAGGAATTCCGTTCAATCAGTTTAAATTTTTCAAAGGTGTTCTGGGATTTCACAGGGCAGTAAGGCGATCTTTACATGTGGATATTCTTAGCAATTTGATAAGGCATTTGGAGGAGAAGGTTCAACCAGGAACCAGGAACCAGGGCTGTACAGCGACATGAGTCTAGCCAGGCGTCTAGGGATCCAACGCCTAAGATGGCTAAGCCATGTACAGCGTATGGACAACTTAGCTCCGGCCCGAAGAGTCTTCTGAGCCTGTGGGACAACGCAACAGAGGACGTCCACGTACAAGGTGGCGCACACAAATCGAGGGGGACCTCGGCCGGCTTGGTGTGCGAAACTGGAGACAGCTGGCGAAAGATCGTGCTGGCTAGAGAGGCATGTTGAGTGAGGCCCAGGTCCATCTTGAACTCTAGCGCCCTAAGAAGAAGAAGTTTGATAAGGCAGTGACTTTTTTAATTTCCCGGGCAGTAACTTTAAACCCAATACTGCTTTCAACAACTGTCATCTGTTAATGGACTATTGTCAAGGTATGAGCAAGATGTCTTTTAGGTTGTGTCTGACAGCCACTGAAAGCAGATAACCTCGTGGAAAACGGAAAAAAAGTTGTTTTCTTTTACTCATTAAGCATCTTTGCATCATCAACTTCAATGGTTCAGAAGTGGTTTACTGTGTTCCGTTGTGGTCGTACCAGCATAAGTTACGCTGAACGGCAAATCTGCTAAAAAAGTCCGTCACGGCAGATATAGTTAATAAAATTCACGGAATATTGGACGATCGTGGTAATTATTACATATTAACTGAGCGGGTACAACATACTTTACACGTATTTGGACATGAAAAAGTTATCCGCGCGATGGGTGCCGCAATTACTCACTTTCGACCCTATGCGCCGTGTGACCACTTCAAAGAAGTGTTTGTTACCGTGGACGCAACATGGATCCATCACAACGCACTAGAGACCAAGAAACAATCAAAACAGTGGGGTTCTCCGGGTGAGCGTGCACCAAAGAAGATCAAGTTGGATCTGTCGGCCAACAGGATCATGGCCACAATCAATCAATCATTACCTTGATAAGGGTAAAATGGTCGAATTATTAATTATTTAGAACTTTTGGACAAATTCGGTATTGATTTGAAGCAGAAACAACCGCAATCGGTGAAGCAAAAATTGCTGACAATGTACAGATGCATACGATGTCAATCATGGTCACCGATCCAAAATTGAGCTACAAAATAATACCCCATCCAACACATTCCCCAGATTTATCCGCCGACTATTTCCTGTTTTCAAAACAGAAATGGCACAAAATTTGGGTCGAATGAAAAGGTAAACAAACGCCTTTTTTGAGGGTCGTGAGAAAACCTGTTATTTGGAGGGAATAAACAAAAAACGCTGTACTCTATATGTATCGAGCTAAAAGAAGACTATATTTTTTATTTAAAAAATCACTGACTTTTCAAACAGCCCTCGTAGTTGCGGAAATTCGTAGTTTATGGGCAATCGGGATGAAAAGTCAAGAGGGTGGTCCGAGTTGCCTATGCAGATGAATGATGGAAGTTCCTTCCTTCCTACTAGTCGTGTGCTAGTAAACAATTGCCATGTATAAAAGCATAAGACAGTCGCAATAAAGAATGGCAGAGACTTGTTGCACCAAGAACTTCTGCACGTAAGAGCCACATAAATAAACTAACGAATCAAAAAAAATACCCAGTTTAAACGGTAAAGAATTCGTTCAAACAGAAATCACTTCAAAGTTATTTGAGCATGTGCATTGACATAACCAACAAATTATTGAATCAAAAAAATATTTGTCAACACAAGTTAGGCATTTCATAAATTACTGATCAAAAAGGCTCGTTTTTATTAAATTCAAACGATCAACAAATAAACTTTCAACTTGTTCGCAGGTTCGAAAGAATATGTAAGCAAATTCAAAGCAAAATTAAATATCTTCTTCATCGATTCGGTTCTATCAACTGTGACGCTTTCTTTCGTTTTGGGTAAACTTCAAAAACAAGTGTAACTTAAAATTTATGACAAAAAAACAGTATTCACATTAGAGCAGTTTTTATGTACTCACCCTAAAAGTTCATTAAACATTTAACGCATGAAGTGTTTTTACGTGTAAGGTAATCTCATCTTTTGCCGAACTTTCCCTCTCTCTCTCTCATCTGTTCTTTTTCATGGCACAAAATTGTTTACACTTTAACATTAAACACCGGCACTTTTTCTGATCTTGTTCAACAATCTCAAGTCTATTCGTGTCTATTCGTGTGCACTGAATCGGTCTTTGGTTGTTCACTGAGACAGGAATGTTCCTTGCGGTTGTTGCTGCTCTTCACACACTGATCCTCGGCAATGAAGATGTCCGCCGTGTTCGTTGCAGCCAAACATCGCTTAACACTAATATACACTCATGCGCTTATTGATTATAGCAAATTTGATGGATACATTTTGGCAAAGTATCCCCTAGACTCTTTGGTTTCTTTTCATTTTTTTTTCTGTTTTTTGTTTAACTACGAGTGGTAGTAGGATTTTTATTCCTGAGCTACACCATGATACTAACCTTTGAGCTGACAGATTCCATTTTGCGTCGTTTAGAGTCTGCTGTGGACAAGAGGAAGCGCTTTAGTTTGATGATGAGATAAGAAATTTCTCGGTAATTTACCTTTTTCATATTCAATGATATCCTGACTACGACGGTGCAGCGATCCATTGCTTGAATTTGACACTGAACTGAGGTCACGGTCCCGGTCCCTTTCTCGCTCGTGGTCTTTTGCATCGTACTCGTAGTATTCCTGGGTTCCGCCATGCTTGTCCGTAACTTCCACAACGTTTGGTGACTCTATGCGGTAGTCTCTTCGTTTCTCCTTGTCACGCTTTCTTGTCTCGTCGTCACGTTCGCGTTCCTTCTCACGAGTGCGCTCCTCCTTCTTAATGTCCTTCATTGTTCGATGTTCCCGATCGTTTATCTCGTCCTTGATTTCGACACGTTCAATACGCTCGGCTCGTTCTACGCGCTCTGCACGCTCAGCCCTTGCCGTTCGGTCTGTACGCTCTGTGCGCTCGGCACGTTCAGCTCTTTCGGCTCGCTCTAGTCGTTCTGGACGCTCTATCCGATCGGTACGCTCGGCTGAATCAATGCGAATTTCCTTATCGTTGTTCGTTGACGACACCGTGGAGATCACCTTGATGACTTTCTTCTCAAGACGTTCCTTTTCACGTTTTTCTGCAATGCCACAAGCGTTTGTTAGCTGATTTTGTTTGTTTAAAGGGATTTTGTTTTGCCACACTCACCAACTTTAGCTTCTCCATTCGAGACGGTCTTCACTTCGACAATCTCCTTGGCTAACTTCTCGGACACTTGATGGAAGTCACTCTCTTTGATCATATGCGACGCTCTGTTCTTTAATTGACCAATGTAGCTGGACGCGATTACGAACAAATCCGGGCGGTTGCTCTTCTCCTCTTCCCTAACCTAAAATTTTGGGAATTTGAAAGTGATGCTTGGAGGCACGTTTATGCGTCGACTTACCTTCTCCACCTTTCGCTCAATAATTTGTGCTAGCTTCGATAGGACTGGATAGTGCGGCAGTATGCGCATGAGAATGATTAACGCGTTGCGAATTTGCATGTAATCCTTTGAGTCTAGGCAGAAGACAATCGCTTTGGTGATCTTGTAGTGCCACTTGTGACACACGTGGCGATAGTTCTCGTACCCAACATGATCATTCGCTTCAGAGAACTGCAACAGAGAAACGAAAGATAGGTTAGAATTAACCTCTGTCAAGGGATTTGCGATTGTTACCTGATTACTGACACGGAATTTGGTAACAAAGCCGGGGTAGTTGGCACATTCCTTGTTGAATGTCGCCTGATCGGAATGCCATCTCATTACTGTCTCCAACATCGCACAGAGGAACCTCCCGTAGCGTGTGGCCTCGTTCTCAGTACACGACGTCACCGAGTAGGTTATGTCACAGAAAATCTACACAAAAACATTGTCATCTATGATTTTCAGTTCAACTCAAAGACTTACCCTGTCGTAGCAAAGCAGCGTGGAGAAGTTTGCCGCCTTCAGGTTGTGAATGGTGTGCACAAACTTTGCACAGTACAGAGCATCCAGCGCCGTAAAGGTGCACCTGCAATCGGACACTTAAATATGAGCCCTTAAGCACGTCGCACCAATCTTACCTCGGGAATAGACAGAGTTGCAAAAATTGTGTGATTGTCTCGTTCTTCGCAGACTTTGCTGATCGCGAAAGGAACCAATTGTCCTTTTGCTGCGCCAGTCTCTGAATAGTCTTGTCCACGTGCTCCTGTTGCTTTTTCCTCTCGTCCAGCAGCTTGTCCATGAGGGCTATGTAGCGCTCCTGTTCTTTTTTATTCTTTGATAGATTCTACAATGGAACACATCTGAATACATGACATTTTAGCGTGCGAGCTGAACACAAACCGATTCCTTGGACTCAGCGGCTGACACCGAGAGTTGCTTCAACTTTGTGATCTCCTTCTGGTAACTGTCCGCAGGCACTTGCAGGTCGTACATACTCAACGACCAGAACGTAACTAGAAACTGTGGACTAATATCCTCCCAAACCTTGGGCCCGTGGAGAGGACGTACCGATTCAACGATGGGATTCATGATGGCGGTTGTTGCTTCCAGGTATTTCTGTAGCTTTTGATTGGTGGTCAACTTTTTGGCATTTGGATCAGCCTTACGTAGTTGGTCGTACTTTTGCTGAAGAATAGAACGCACTGATTAAGCAGGGGTCGAGGGGTAGTCTATGTATACAAACATTAATTTGATGTGAAAACATTGGACGGGCAAGGAAGAACGCAACGTCGGCGTTTATGTGGTACTCCTGCAGCATGGCAATGATTGAGGGCAGTCTTTCAACGTATTCATCCACGGAGTATGTGGATCCAAGAAATGTTCCGAATTGCACAAGCGTATCCTGACATTGGTCGTACAGTTTTCCGACCAGCTTCAGATGGCTCTGAGCTGTCTCTCGATATATTACACAATGCTTCTGCTGTGCCATCAGCAGGCACAGAGTTACCGCCAAGTCGTTGTTGGCAAGAGCTTCTTTCAGACGCTGCGAGGACTTCTTTGTATTGCGAACTTGACTGAAATACCCCGCCTGAAATGAATGTTGAGATTGATCTTCAAAAAACCATCTTGTGTTCCCACTTACCTCTCCCCTTAGAAGTTCCCCACCGGACATTGCATTGAGTTGCTCGTTTGTCATTTCCTCTGCTGACTCCACACCAGCCATCTTCTGCACGATCTCCTTCAGGATTAGCAGATCCAAACTAAAAGAAGAAGCATTAGGTGACCAGGCGATGGTTGGGATTCCCCAGATCTTACCTCTTTTGTGCCTTCAACTGATTAGCCACATATTGCAGCAATCCGCTCAGCTCAATGTTGTACTTCTTGAAAATCGACCCACAGAAACTGGACAGACTCTGCAGCCACACCGATATGGACGTGCCATCGTGTTTGTACCGATCGCGATCAGCCATCGCAAGTGACTCGATCAAGCAATACGCAAGCATATCATACGACAGTGAAGTTAAGTACTTTAACGAATCGACAACAGGCCCAATGAGGTTGTCATAGATTTGTATTTGCAATAAGATCTAAACAAGAGAATGCAACTGAAATCGAGTTCCCAGAATCGGTGGAGAGGACTTACATAGTCAAAGAGGAATCCGGGAGCACAATGACTTAGTTTTCCGATGAGTCGACCGACTGGTTTGACATTTTCCTTGCTTACGCGCTTCATGAGCGACTTGATGTGTTTCTGAGCATGCCCCCGTCGGCGAATTAATTGCGGATGAACCAGATATGTTTCGTTTTTCCAACGAGCATACGTACTGTATCTGAGGAGGGATACATACAAATACGAATTAAAATTGTGTTTGGATCGAAATTGATTGAGATGAGCCCAAAAAATGCTACACCCGTTATTCAGCGGTCTACTACAACCTGGCTTACCTGAAATGATATGGAAGAAATTTCACCACAGTCCATATCTCCTCTGCCATGCAACAGTTGCAGTCCAAGTAAGACAGGGCCGGCAGGATAGCTGCATCCAAAATTGTGATCACTTCGAAGTACAACTTTTCCGACTCGGTGTTTGCAGGTGGGCAATTGAGGCTATCCACTCCCATCTCGACGATAATCGCTCGCAGTGTACGAATAAGCTTGTACATCAGGACCGTGTCGTAGTGCAACGATGGTCCCAACGTGATAGCCATTGGAAATGCATGATTTCGTAACTCGGAGAAGTCACGTGCTTGGATTGTGTCCACCAGATCGCTATCGTCGTGAAGTTTACTCTTCTTGTAAGTGGCAGATTTGAAAACCTTCTTCGTATACACGTGGTCAATTGCTATGTGCACGAGTGCTGCAAGGGCTTTAGCTATTGGCTCATGCACTATGACCGACTGTTCAGGTAACCGTTTGATGATTTTTGTAGCGTTTTCCCAATCTCCCACCTTCAGAAGACCTTCGCAGAGTCCGAATTTTTGATTCGAAGTGAATTTATCCTTTCAACGAGAGCATTCCATGTAAGATGTACATAGGTTTTGATGTGCATTCAAAGCTTACCTCGTTGTCCTCCTTTTCTGGCTCTGGTTCCGGGTCTTTGTCCTTGTTGGTCACTATGATATTCAGCTTACGCACAAACTCCTTAGCGCTGTTTAAGTCCTTCTCCCAGTCTGTTGCGATTGCCTTGTCCGATGGATTTAACTTCAAAGAAAAGAAGAACGTTTTCAAAACTGACTACATTTGAGAGAGGTGGCACGTACCCAAACATAAATGTCCTGTAAGTCAATTACACCGTGCTTGAGCAAGAGGGCGCAAATTTGAAAGAGCGACGAAGGGGTCTCTCCGTCTGCAAAATGCCGGAATTTGTAACCCAGAACTTCGCAGATAATTGATCCCGTTGGCATGTACAGTCTTAGAAGTGGTATGAACAAACTGTGACGCTCCGGTCGGGTTTCGAACGACTCGATTATGATGTCTAAAACTCGATTCGGATCCAAATTAAAACATCCTGCAAGATAAACACTCCAAATCAATCCTCGTCCTCTTCAAATCTCATGTGAAATCTTTTGACAGGCGAAGAACAAAACACGTGCACTTTCGTTTTCGAAGTTTTCGAACTTACCTATCAGAGACTTGATTATGTCCATTATACTATTTGGCGTAACATCATCGGTAAAATCTTGATTCAGTTCTGTAATCAGCTTAGCATAGCCCTCGCTTTCTTCACGGAACAGATTGAAGCGTCGTTGTTTGTAGCTACATGAAAAATTGATTATGCACATTTTGCAAAACATCAAATGCACTGGATGTTCACTTACTAAAGTTTCGTCTTGATCTTAATGAATTTTGTATAAAAAATCTTATTCTTTACAATCCCAGCCTCCTGCAGAGTGTCAATTTCGATGCGTTCCTTTATCAATGCTTCGGGAATTATTTTCTCCATGGTTTTGAGTATTTGACAAAATGTAGTGCGCTCATCTTGTGCACTATCGCTTGCAAGCGAAGTCTCAGCATCGATTATATTCATTATATCCAGTATGACTGATGGATAGTCAGGGTGCATGGCCTGAATTTTGAAACAAAATCAATTTACCTCTCCTCCACTGTAACACAGCAAACATCATTCACTTACAACAACTTCACCCAAAGTCGAAATCATAACTTCCTTCTTGATATGGCACTTGATAGCTTGCCATATGAACTCGTATATCACCTTTGAAACATTCTTCTTAAAATCATTGTCCTTTGTAAATACTGGACTTTCATCATCTTTTATGGACTCTTTTAAGTATTTTAATCTGCAAATTAAAACAAATCCAAAAATAATTTACCACATTAAAGTGAAAAAACATTAAAAAAGTAAAAAAAGATTTGGCGGTGACTTGTGGTCGCGTAATTTTCCAACAAAAAAAAATAATAAAAGCAATCCAAGTGAAATTGTGGAAACTTACAATTCTATTCTCCCAGCTTTTTGGAAATTCTTCCATACATCAGCACTTAAAGGTTCCCCCATTGTGTACTATATTTGCCGTCATACAGGTTTAAATAGTTTTGAGTTATTGCAAGTTAGTAGAAAAATATAAATCTGATATTTTTGAGTGTTTTTTTGTTTTTTTCATCAAGCAAAGCGACGGCCATACGGGAGGATTTGACAACTCGTAGGCTTCAGTACAGAAAATGGGTTGTGATTGAAAATGTAATAGATTATTCAGAATGCAACCGGCTGCGTTCGAAAATGTGACCTTTGGTAAAAAGAAAATGATAAAAGAGGGATTTTAATAAAATTACAAATGGACTTTGGGAAAATATTTCTTTACTACAATTTGAGATAAATAGTAAGTTACTAAATGCCTCTTTGTCTTTTTTCAGTAGTGCAGTAAGATTATCTGAACTACTAAATGACTGCCGGAGTTTAAAAACGCCAGTATTTAATCGTATTTTTAAGAGAGTTAATTACTTTCTGCTTTTTTAAAGTATGTTGTTTTGTTATTAGGCAATGGCCCTAAACGCAATTTTTACTTGCTTGCTTATTCTAAAGCCCTCCCTTAGAGGAGCGACAAAATCGTTTGAGCGGCTAAATCAATTCGCCGAAGCTCCTATTTCCTATTAACAGACAAAAACTATTTGGTAACTTAACGCCAAGCGACAGAAACAACTATACTTTGCGAAATAATAGAAATGTGTTTAATTTTCCTTTCCCCAAGCGATGTACGACCAAAACCTTAAATTTGCTTTGTACAAGATGTAATCAGTCAAAATTGTTGAATTTCACCTTATTTCACGGATCAAATTACACTCCATTCAATGCGCGAGAAATTTTTTTTACGAGAACGGCCCTCAGGGCCTCGTATGAAGAAATAAACATTTTTAGCAATCCGTTCTCTAAGAATCTGATCTCTAAGAATCCGTTCTCTAAGAATCTGTTCTTTAAGAATCTGTTCTCTAGCAATCTGTTCTCTAGCAATCTGTTCTCTAGCAATCTGTTCTCTAGAAATCTGTTCTCTAGGAATCTGTTCTCTAGGAATCTGTTCTCTAGCAATCTGTTCTCTAGCAATCTGTTATCTAGCAATCTGTTTTCTAGCAAGCTATTCTCTAGCAAATATACCACAAATCAAGTTCATGCAACCAATGTCACCACTTCCGACAAAGTAAATCTGTCACGTGAAAATATTCGTAGTCGTCAGACACGTCATCGGAATTCACAAGCCAACCACAAATCTTCTATCTCACCCCTCCACACACAAACGCATGCTTCCATCAAAGCGGAATAACAAAGTGTTTGACACTAGCACATCAAACACACACTACAGTGTATCCTGCGCGCCCAGTACAAATGGTGTGTCGCGTGCCGTCCGTGTCTCACTTTAAAAGAACGCGCGGCGAACTTCGCTGGCCACACGTCGTCGTTGTCGTTGCCGGTCGCCCATCGTGGTGGTTGTTGCAGCAGTACCAGTACCGAAATCTCAGAAAACAACGACACCTCCCTGGGCTTTCTCTCTCTTTGAAGCAAAATGCCTGTGATTGTGGCGGATAAGGTTACCACACCCCCTCTCACTCTCCAACGGCAACACCAATGGTTGAGCTGATTCGTTCCCAAACCATACACACAAGACCATTTAAGGGGACGGAGAAACCCCTTCGCCGAGGCATGCACACACAAAAAACCAGTGCACGGGGTTTGGCCGAAGGACGCGCAGCACAACGAGTGGTACTTTCTCGCTCACCAACGGGAAACAACGCAGAATTTACCGGCAACCCGGCCGGCAACTGCTCGGCTAATCTAAAACCAGGAAAAACAAAGACCCCGCCAAAAGAGTTTCGCTTCCCTCTTTTCTACCAGGCGACCAGAATTACCAGCAAGCGAGCGTCGTTCGAAATACACTGAAACAACGCTACTCGGCGTGGCGGGAGTGTTGCTCACTTGTTGTGCGGCTGCGATTGGCATAGAAGGCCGGGCACGTGGTGTGTGCTTGTATCCGTCAACGGAGAAGTGAGGAGGGTTGAGCGCTAAAGTTTCCTCCTTTCTATGGTGTTGGCGCTGCCGTCAATCGCCTGGGGTAACGATGGCTGGCGAACTAGTGTGCGTGTGTGCACCGGCAAAAAGGGAAATTGATAACGTGTAAAGTAGTGGCGTGTATTGATTTGCTTTCCACTCCGGCACTCGTCGCTTCTCCTTCCTCAAAAAGCCGGTCTGCCGAACCAGAAACCTCTGTGGTGGTGGAGGCGAATTACGCGACTCGATTTTGGTTGGTCAGCCGCAGCCGACATTAATCGGGGTATTCAAATTTCCCCGAATATTTGTCATAATGCTTGCTCATTTATGAGGCTCGCAGAAAGTCAAGCAGGGCTCCGCGGACTTCTGACTCGACGCACGAGGCACGTGAGAGTGGGAGTGCGACCAAGATAACAAGTCAAACTTAGCGAGAACGTGCTGCTTCCCCTTCTTCTTGAGTGCGACTGAGTGAATTGGTTTGATTGGTATTTGTTTGTGCAGGCTTGAATTTAAAAAGGCATAGTTAGTGGTGTGGTTGGCGCTGGGGGCACTCGATACTAGAGAGGGGCATACTCTTGGGAGCGACCGCGACATCGTCGTTGGCGGCATTGCGCAAGATTGGGTGCGGAGGTGGTTTTTGCTGGTTTTTGTTGGTGGATGGACGGATACGTTCGGAAAGCAATGGCGGCCGGCGGTATGTGTCAAACGTGAAGTGACATTTTGTGCCCGTCATTTTGCTTATTTGAGGAATATGTACTGGGTTCTCAGCCGGCGCAGACTGCAAACTTTTGCTTTCAAAATCTCAGCTATGCCAGACGATGTTCGTGAGGGTCGATGCGAGTGTGTGTGTATGGGTGTTTGATTTTGCATTGTGGGGGGAGGAATGACGTCACTGGGTACGTTTTTTTGCTTCAGACAGAGAGCTATTGCATGTGTGGCATTGTTTGAGGGGGTTTTCTGAAGGACACACTTGATGTTTTGTGTTTGGTAAATAATAACATGTTTTTGGAAGATTTTTTTGTTGGAAAATAGATTCTGTTTTTTTAATGGAGCAGAAATGTTACCCTTGTCCTTTAACGTTCGTCAGGATAATGACATCCTCTTGTCTCTCAGCATCGCAAATGAGTTTGGATCCACAAACGTGTGTATGGATGTATTTCATTGAGTCTATACCTCTACAAGCAAAAGTATGGGCGTGGAAAGGAGACGCAATAGAAATACTGTTCACATTCTTCCCCAATTTGGGCGTACACAAAACGAATGATAGGTCATACTCAGTGTTGTTTAGCGTTTGTGTGTGTGTCGTACAGCAAAGTCAAGTGAATTCAGATGAAAAGAAATCGTGTCCAACTTGAAGTTCTCTTTTTGATGCAACTTAATTATACTTCTAAGGGAATGACAGCAAAAAATGAGGCACTGAATAAAATATGAAGTTGGTTGGAAACGCTGGAGGAGGAACACAGCGATCAGAGACTAAAGGGAATTTCTCGGGAATGAGCGCAAAACATGTTCAAGATCGTCTCTTCGTTGAATGTCACTTACTGGAGTTATATTGGGAACCTTTTTTGGAACGACTACCCTTAAGTGTCCGGAATCATGACACAGCATGGGCCGAAGGTATAGAGGGAGAAAGGGAAAGGAGGTACCTGTGCACATTGGTCTTAAATGTCTGCGGATTGTAGTGAGTGGGAAATATTGGGCTTGGAAGAGCATTCATATTCGTGTGGTGCGGCTAAAAAACGACTCTCTAAACTTAACTGTACGTCCTGTACGTCCGAAAACAGGCTTGAGGGTGAACTGATGAGCATTCCTGGTGAGACGAGTATTGCGGGTGAATTCATGGAGGGGAGGAATGCAATTGGCTAGCTCACTTGAGCATCGTTTGTTAAAATAGCGATAAAACAGTGATAAGTGGTTAGGTTCTAGAGCCTTGAAATCATCATAACTCCACTTAAACCCAGTTTTGCATTGTGTTGACGATTGAAGAAAAAGGCTGTGCACAACTGTGCAGCCAACACAGTGCTTGAACTACTGGGTAAAAGTGAGGTTATGATGATTTCAAGGCTCAAGAACCCAGCCACTTCGAACTATGATTTCAACATTCCAAAAAACGTATGTGGACAGCGACGAGTCTAAGCAGGAGTATACGGATACAACGCGGTGGCAAGGTCATGTAGAGACAACTTAGCTCTGGCTTGAAGAATGTTCGACTTCAATCATGTGGAACAACCCAACATAGACCATCCATGACTGAGGCGATGCACACAAATGGGGAAGAACATTAACCAACTTGATATGTGCAACTGAAGACAGCTGGCAAGAGATCTTTGTAGCTCGAGAGGCCTGTTTGTTGACGCCCTTGTACACTCCAGATCGTAACACCTTTCAAGGTAGAAAAAGGAGAAAGCTCCTAGATCTGCCTCAATTTGTACGATCTATTGATCTTGTAACATGAAATCAAGGCAGTTTTTAGACAAAGCCGCTTTATAGAATTTTAAGAACCAATAGCACAAAAGCCGTAATCCTAGCTTGCGTCTTGATACATCCTCATCTGCATAGCACCATCTATTTTTCTATGACAATGACAAATTTGACTGAAACTATTCAAAGGTCAACTCGAATTCAAACGTTTTTGGAGTCAACACGGCTCTGTTAAAGGCCGTTCAAAAACTTAAGCTTATGTCAAATAATAATACAGCCGACTCCCTCTAACTCGAACTAATTTTGATATCCCGTGAAAATTTGACTTAGAAGGAGTCGACTATAATAATAATATAATAATGGCGGCGCTACAGTCCGATGTGGACCTGGGCCTAGCTTCTCAGCAACCACTCGTGTTGTGCGTGCTATTGTTTTCTCACGAGAGGAGGGGACCTACAGTTTAATGCCGACTCCGAACGGCGAGATTGAGAAGCTTTTTCTAGACAGTTATACTCTTTGAGCATTTTTTATTTTGTTTTGTCTTAGATTTTTGTCACACTACACTGGAGCACTCAGACTCAAGACTGGTCCATTGTACTACCAGGCAGCAACCTACTTTTACTGAAATTTCTGAAGCAGGCGCTTCTGTGATGAGAAGCCTACGTCATCAGCTCTCACCTCATCAGCGCCGAATAACTGCCACCTGATCCGAGCAAAGGCGGGACAATGGCAGAGGAAGTGCTCTGCAGTGTCATCGTCTTCTCCACAGGCGTCACAGAGGGTTTCGTCACTTAGGCCAAGCACACTTAGGTGTTTGGCGAAGGTGTAGTGCCCCGTTAGTACGCCAATAAGTTGTCTACAGTCTTTTCTGTTAAGAGATAACAAGAAAGCCGCGGATTTCTTACAGACGTTGGGGAGCATGAGCTTGGTCTGTCTACATCCTGGAGAGTCATGCCACCTGCAGTTGTGCTCTCGAAAAGTCCAACCATCGATGGAAGCCCTAACCAAGGACGCGGGCAGTCCCAGCGTAGGTTCAGGTCCTGAGAAAGCCTCATCTGATCCTCGCTTAGCAAGTTCATCAGCGATCTCATTTCCCGTGATCCCGTGGTGCCCGGGAACCCAGACAAGTCTTAGCGAATTTAAACTACCGATCAAATTCAGAGAAGACTTGCATGCCTGAACTGTCCTGGAAGTGGTTAAAGGGTTGAGCAAGGCCTTAAGCACAGCTTGGCTGTCGCTACAGACACAAATACTTCGCCCCTTCCACCCATTCTTCACAATATAGCTCGTAGCCATTAGGATCGCATAGGTTTCCGCTTGGAAAACCGACGCAAATTTACCTAACGAGGTGTGCAGTCTAAAGTTGTCGCTCTCCACGAAGGCACCAGCACCAGATCCTTCACTGGTCTTGGAGCCGTCTGTGAAAATTCGACTACATTCCTTTCCTGGCTCAGGTTCTGGCCAGAGCCAGTCCTGAGTACAGGGAAAGTCGACTTTGTATGTTCGTCGCAGCTGGAGTACTGGTGTCCGTGCGTCAGACGGCATATCCATAAGACTGAGGTCAAAGGAAATGCGGTGCGCAAGATCATCGAAAATCCAGTGCGAGCTGTACCAATAACCACTTCTTTTTAAACGGAAGATGGCCTTGAGAGTACACCCCATGATATTGACATCTAGGGAGGGGGAGATTCAGCAGAGCATCAAGAGCAGAGCCAGGCGTGCTAGGGAAGGCCCCCATGCAGCCGAGACAGACCGTTCTTTGAAGCTTGGTGAAAGCAGCAGTTACGTATTTACGCTAAAGCTTATTCCACCAAACGACCGATGCATAGGAGAGAAGGGGTCTAATCATAGCCGTGTAGATCCAAACGGATCTTTTCGGTGATAGACCCCATGATTTGCCGAAAATTCCTTTACACTGCCAGAAAACTGACAGTGCCTTCGCAATTTTCGTTTCAATGTGTTTTTTCCACAGAAGCTTCCTATCTAGAATGACACCCACATATTTAGCTTCATCGGAAAAGCGGACAAAAAGTGACACCTTTTAGCACTAGTTGAGTCAAACCAGTCAATTTCCTCCTCCTCGTAAAGAGGACATTGAGCATTGTCAGTGACTCGAAAGACGTGGAGCCGTGAACAATTTTTTTTTTTTAATTGGTCGTCGGATCTAGAATTCGAACCTAGACTGTGAGACCCAAATGCGCATGGGTCTACGCACGAACCCACACGGTCACGGCGCGGTAGAGGTGCTCGAAATTCGGTTTTTAAATCTTCACCCTAACCCGTTTTTGGGCTACCACTACCAGCAAACGCGGCACCCATCTTGGCGATAATTTGTTCATGTCCAAATAGATTCGAATGACGATACCATTTGAAATTGGTACAATTTTAGTTATCTCACGAACTTTAAGACGGGGATCGTCCAACACAGTGTAGTGGATTTTTTCAATTATTGTATTTCTTCCGTCTTCCATCTTTTGTTCTCGTACGACCATTTGTGTGCACCATTCCATGCGAGGTAGCAGAGTCTGTATTTGTAATATTTTGTAGGTCTGTCTTCAGTCTCTTTAATGGTTTTACCACGAAAGTGCTTTATTGATACTCACTTTTTACCATTTTGACCAAATCTTATAAACAAAATTTCTTTTGATCACTGTGTGGTCACAGTGTTTAACAGACCTATTTGATTTTCTTTCTCCATGCCCAGAAAGAAATAAATATGTCAGAAAAAAATCCTCCATGCAATCCGAGCCCCATCTTGCATTTAAGTCACTAACTTACCGAACAGTCCCCGTATAAGTCGAATTATTAGAAAATCCATTTGGCCATTTAAAAAACACACATGCACGACCAAAAAGGTATGCTAAGAATTGATTATCCAACAGCACAGTGGAACGAAAGAGTGTCCAAAAAAGAGCGTATGATTTTCCCCAAAGTTGCATTGCATTTCCATTCCCAGGCCGAGAAATGTGGAGGAATACAAATGTCAAACTTAATAAAATTCACAATATATATGACACTATTCACAATAGCACGATTCTTTGTCGATTGAGTTAATAATAATAATAATGGCGGCGCTACAGTCCGAGGTGGGCCTGGGCCTAGCTTCTCAGCAACTCGATTGAGTTACACAACACAAAAAATGAAATCAATCAATGTAATCATTCGTTTCGCAGTTTGGATTCAGTATAAAGTTGTAGGTAGAAGCTAGGCCCAAGTTCACATCGGATTGTAGCTCCACTCGAAGGAAAAGAAAGAAGAGAAAAATCTAAGTTTTTCTGAAAGAAAGTTTATTCGTTATAAATTCGGCCCTATTTGCAAGGAAATCTGAATGAAGTTGGAGACTTAATCGTGAATTCCTCTGTACGATGACGTGATTGTGGTCCTACTACACAAGTTCGTGGACATCAAGGAATGCTCCTGTCAAGAGTGTCGTTAAATTGCAGTTTTTACGTTCAAGTAAAAGAAGACGATCGAACCTCTGGCACAGAGACTCATTACAAGTCAAGCAAGAAACCTTGATGAGAATATCTGGAGGTAGCGTGACCAAGAATCTCAAGGCTCTAAGGTAGGCAAAGCTGAGCGTACTAAAGAAAAAAACCTACGGGATTAAACTAGTCAAACCAAAGTCTATGTGAATCTAGTCCAGGGCTCAAACAGAAACAAGGTCATTGTGAACGTATTTTTATATATCTTAACTAAATCGCTCTTTAAAATCAACAACGGAAGGTTAGTCAAATAATTCCACTGGATTCCCGACAACCCAGGCAACTTAAATCAATTTTCCCTACGCGCTAGACGCAAGAAAACTGAACATTTGCAGCCGTAGGAACAAAATTAAATCTTTGATAATTTTGCAGCATACAATTGGTCTTGAAGTATGACATGGCTGCACCAGTGTTTCGCTTTAAAAGAAACCTCCACACACAAATCAAAGATTTGTAGTTGTGCAGCAGGCGGAACTATCCCTTACAACACGAATTTCTGTTCGACTGGTTGAACTTCAAACCCGCACCAGGCGCACGACGTTCACACAATTAAAAAACAAACTATCAATAGGGTGCCCTGCTCAGTGTTTATTGTTAGTGAATTTCCTAATTGTTCGTACTAATGTACTGAATGAACGCAATCTACCGGGCTTTCAAAGACCGCAGCAAGTCGACGATCAAATCAGTTTGAACGAAGTCTCCCCTTGTGTGTGCCGCCAACGAGTCTTCCCATGTGCTGCGGGTAACTAACTCATCCACTCCTTTGGCATCCTTTAAGTTTTTAGTTATTTTTTTTTTAGTTTCTGCATTTTGCGATAAAATTCGAGAAAAGATTGTGGGCGTTCAACACTTTCCCACAAGAAACCTACTAGGTACTCAGCGAGCAAAGAAAGGGTTTCGATAAAACCATCCATTCAACTGCAGAGAAACTACACGAAAGATAAACAAAATGTAAAAAGAAAACTTCATCTTCAAAGGGCGCACACTTTTCCCCGCCCCTCTCAGAAATGAACACTTCCCAACACATTCACCGCGAACCGGTCCGCGACCATCCTCAAGCAGACAAAAGAACAGAGAAGACGAGCAGACAAGAGGAAAATGAAAATCTCACGTTCAGAGTTCGAGTCTTTTTCGAATTCTTGTTCGCCTGATATTTGAAATAAATTGTGGGCCGAAGCTGACCGTCACACCATGGCTCCCCACAAAAAAACTGAATGCCGACTGCTGCCTGCCCCCCAAATAGCGGGAGGTAACAAAAACGCAAGAGATCTGACCGACGCTGACCAGTCCCCCGGCCGGCAGGCACTTTACCTTGACCAGGAGTTTGATAACAAAAAACAAAATAAACACAAACACCCACTCCACTTGTCCAGGCTTTTGTGAGAGACAACGAAATAGCTGAGAATTGGAAATGTCCTCTGGAGTGAGTTGACATTTAGAAAAACATCAAAAACCTCCCAAAAAAGCTTAAACGTCTAGTGAAACGACAAGGCGCTCATGAAACCCAGCAAGGGCATCCAACTTATCCCCAACACAGCACACAAAAGTCTCCTCTTATCTCCCTCACGCGCGCCACACACAAATTTTCGGCTGCCCCACCTCCAATGGAATGCCCAAATTCCACCCAAAAATAAACTTGTTACCAGCACCGAATTCGATTTCGTTTGTTGTGTGTGACGTATGCGGCCGCGTGTTTGAGTGAAGGAGAAACCTTCACCCACATTCTCGAATCCCATTCGAGTGGCAACGACCTTCGTTCATGAGTCTTCGCCAAAATTTGTCCCTGACTGAGTGGCGAATGTCCGCCAAACCGACTCAGATATCCTTGAAACTCAAGGGGATGTCCTTCATTTGGCAATGAAGCCAGCACAAGTAGCACAGTTCCGCTCTCGCGGTCAAGGAGAAATGGCAGCCTCGGTTTCACTCGAAACGCCCTTGAAACCGTGAGTGTCGTCTGTTGGCTGACAGCTTGCTCTTTCTTTCTCTCTCACACCGAATGTGCCACGGGAAAAGTAAAAAGAAACTGACAACCGCATCGTTTTCGTGGTACTTGCTTCACCAGATGAGAGCCTGCTCGAAATGTTGCTGTTGTTTGGTTTTTTGTTGTTGAGACAACGGTCGCCAGCCGCACATGCCATACCGTGTGTGTCGCGAATGTTGTTGTCTTCCCAGTCGGTGCAAAATTCTCATGCAAGTCCGCGATGTGTCTCGACACACACATAACCCGACACTCGACACTCGACACAAATCTCTTTTGTATCGTCGTCGTCGGCGCAGTTGCCGCTAGGGTCCCAAATGTTGCTCTCTCGCATGTATGAAGGTGGGTCATTGTGAAATGACAGCGCCGAACTGAGTAGGCAACCAGAAACAACAGTAGGGAAACGAGATACAAAAAACACTCACAACTGCTGAGTGTGTGTATTCATTCGGCTGAATGAACTAGGGGAATGTATTGTTGTTGCTGGCGGATGATTTTATGGAAGTGGTCGTCGTTGTTGGCACGTGAGAAATTCTTTGTTTTCATTTCGCCGGTCGAAACCAGCCGGTTGCCTGTTGATTTTGCTGATAACCGGGTATTTTCGAAGAGTGACAGCGAACTTTTGAGGTCGTAAAACTTGCTCGGATGACAGTGACAGCCGACGTTAACAAAATGGGGCTTGCTTTTGGGTTTTTTTTCTGTATTTCATTATCTGAAGGTTGACAAAAAATTATCGGGGGAGGGGTTAATGTTTATTTTAAATTCAACGTCAAGGGGAGATTTTACAATAATTAATTTTACAATATGCGTCAGAACTAAATTTTATGGAAAAGCATTTTTTTTTCATTTCTTGTCGTGTAAACAAAAATTGCCGAACATTCCAGGGAAGCGGTGTGATGATGTGATTTGTGCCAGGCCACATAAGGGTCAGGAATACTGTGGATAATATTTTGTCACACTTTTAATGCAATTCACACACGGCCTAACGTTGTTACATTTCCTAGATTCCCGTTTTTCAATTTCTTGAAGTGAAGACTAATTAAAATGACAGGGATGTCCAAAACATTTTCACTTCACAAGTGTTTACTGAGGGCATTCACATATTCAAGATATTACCTCATACTCTCGAGGGAGAAAACCTGTCAAGGCGATTCTTAAACATATTTTTGTAAAAATAAACAAATCTGCCTTAGGCGGACATGAACGTGGCAAGTATTTTTTACCGCCTAACAAAGTCGCCACAAGGGAAAAATCGAATAAAATTCAACAAACATTTTTATTTATAAACACCAAACTTAAAATAAAATTATTTCAATTGTCTTTAAGACGATTAAAAAATGATTTAAAACAGGAAGTATGTCCTTCTTTGCTGAGAAGCTAGGTCCAAGTCCATCTCGGACTGTAGCGCCGCCATTATTATTATTATGTCCTTCTTGTCCCCTGTGTATCCAAGCCCAGATTACAAATCAATTATGCATTAGCGATTACTTGGTCTCTGTACTAAAGTTTCGCACATCTCGAAACATGAGCTTGGGATACGCCCTTGTTCTGAGTGTTGTTGTTTGTGCAAGCCATTGTAGTCTACGGAATTTTGTTTCCTTGACTTCATTCACGTTTTCGTACACCGCGCGATTTGTCTTCCCCTCATTTGTCTCTCTTGCAGACAGAACCAAACATCCGATGAAGAATCTTTTGTTTTTTGCAAACGTATCTAGAGACTTAAATCAGTTCGGTTAATTGCTTATCGTCCCGATATTGTTTGATTTTGTTTCTAAAGCAGCAGGTTTCGTTAAGAAAAAAGGAAACTTTACACTTACATAAACAACATACTTAATTTTTTTTTAATTGTCGTTTATTTTTGTTTGTTTTTTTTTATGCCACCACAAGGATTTCAATAAAATTTTGGAGCTAATTTTACAAATCGTTAGTGCTATGCAAAAAAAAAATCACAAAACTTTGCGAAGAATTGTTTGTGTTTTTTTGATATTCCCTTTTCCGTCGTTATAATCGATGAAAGTGATTACATATTTATTTTTGAAAATTGGTCTTTATATCCGACACGTTGCTATATACGAAAACGTTATATCGATCGGTAAAGTAGTGTATATTAAAAACGAACCAGATTAATACATAAAGGTCGACTTCCACCGTATTACTTTTTCTGAGTAAAGTGGCTGTCACCGCAGAGTCAGCCGTGACCCATTTAGATCCTGAATGGATCCATTATGCTAGATGCATTTTTTATCGCTTTCAATCTTTCTTCGACAAGGACCACAAAATGATTTCGTTTTTGAACAGGATCTTAATCTCAAAATACAAACATATATCCCAGGATTTTATTAAAAAAAAAAGAAGAAAGACATGAGTGCAAGAGGGTGAAAATAAGAAAGGGAAAGGTTACAAATTCGTCCCGAATTTGTATTCATCAAAAAGAATGGGACAAACTGGATGATTCAGCCAAGAAACGAGTTTCAAAATTTAGGCCGTGTGTGGAATGCGTTAAAATGTTATCCTCCGTTTAATTTTTGGCGTTTTCATAAAGATGAATATAATTTTAGTGCTTTGCTGTGTAAAGATGTAGACTTAACAAATAGAAATTTTAAACAAATCGAATTGTAAACACTTGTGCTATATCTAACCTTCCTTCATAGCTAGCCACATATACAGTCGACTCCCTCTAAGTCGAATTTTCACGGGATATCAAAATTAGTTCGAGTTAGAGGGAGTTCGACTTAGAGGATGGTTTTTGTACGAAAAATGAGGGTAATGCTAAAATAAATATGGCGAAAAAAATCGAGTTAGAGGGAAATTCGACTTAGAGGGAGTTCGACTTAGAGCGAGTCGACTGTATATGTCAAAATTTAAGCCAGAGGATATATTTTATGCAAATCCAGATCAAGTTAAATTTTTAACCCCCATATTCACCTCATCGGTGTCAAAAATTAGCTAGAGGATGAAATTTTATCGCAGTTAATAAACGGCCTTGGTAGATAAGCGAGACATAACCTACAATCATTTATTCCCGAATTTGAAAAGGACAATACACGGGTGTTTGGACAAGCCTAAATCGGGCCCATGTTGAATACTTTACTATGGAAAGCGAAGATTTCGAGTACTACAATTGAACACCACAATTTAGAAGTTGTAGGTCAACTCAACTGAGCCTAAGGGGCAGCGCAATGGGACGCCTACAATTAAAGTGGCGTATACAGATGGAGTGGGACCTAAACCAATGCTGCCAGGTAGTGGCAAATTTATTTTTTCGTTGGAAATTCCATTCCATTCCACACATTTGTAAAAAGGTATTATCATACAAAAGTAGGTTGTTGACAATCTTCTCTAACAATCCTATGGATGGAATACCCTCAGTTCAAGGGGAATCTAAAACCTGTGCTAACACAAAAGCGACCTGCAGAGCCTCTGGAACGAATTTTTGCCAAAAATTGTAAAACACGGCACAGTTTCTATGTTTTGTTGGTACATCTTTTTGGAAGTTGTACATTTTTAGCGAAATGATAACTTTTCTTCTCCAGTGCGGCAAATTTCACTTGAAAATACTGACAGCACTGACCCCAATCAATTTGCTGTGCGCAGCCAAAAAGGGCGTGTTGATTGAGGCCCAAGTGAAATAAGGTCAAATTTTAAATACATTCCTTTCCGTCACCAGCTCAGACTATTGCGCCACAAGAAGTGGGGCAAGAATCAACCTGACTGTAAATTGTTAGATTACGACCGTGCATCTGACGTCTCATGTCATAATCATAACACAAAAAATTATTTGATTGTGAACTTCGCGGGTACGGGATAGAGATAGTCGGAAGCCAAACTAAATCACTTCAAAAATAAAGTAAAACTTAGACATTGAAAATTTCTAAAACAAAGCGTTGTATGAACAAAATTTTAAGAATCAAATTTTGTTACTAAACTCAAACACCAAATATTCGTAAACAAGTCCTTTGATTTTAGCTACAATTTCCAAATTTGATGATATCGGGCAAGTGAGCGAGTTTGGCTTGAAGCGACTGTATACTCCAAAATCATGTCACGAGGCTGTTCGATTACGTAGCATATTTCATCAGCGTGTTTGTGAAATGATTGCTGAATTCGAACTCAGTCAGAAATCTCAGTCAATTTAAACGATGGACATTGTATTTGTTATATGTATTAAATTTGTTATACTAAGTCCATCCATAAAGCGATACATCACGTTTGAATCTCATTCATTTCTGGAAGCCAATTTGAATACAGAGTGCATTATCCGAACCGACCCCTGCACATTGACCAACGTCTCGAAGCCGATGCACGTTCGATTTCATGAAATCCGTCACTCGCTTGATGTAAAACGACACATGGTCACATCTCTCCTTTGGATTAAAAATAAAATCGCTTTGTCCCTGCAAGTAGTTGAACATGTCCGTCCAATTTGTACACAAACTATCCGCCTCGGTGGCCCGACATCTTGCGTCTGCTGCGCACCTAGTACATTGATAGTAACTGAAAGAAACAGGTTGAATTTTTCTTTGTCTGATGACCTTCCCCATCTCATCAGAACGACGAGTGAGTCGCACACACATGATCGAACGAAAGAAAACCCCCATCCGCTCAGTACTTAGTACTACTTGCTCCCACCCTTCGCACACACACACGACCGCACTCTCTAAAGTCGACGAAACGTCACCGCAACTGGTAGTCTATTTTCGAAATCAAGTACTACGTCTGTCTCAAATTACCAGTGAGGCAGAGCGGGATGAGCGATAAAGTACTAATTTGTAAGAAACGCGGGAGACACAATACGACTTGGGAGCCTACTGGTCGAGCTGTTCGCCCGGTGTTTAGTGTCATATTTCGCACAGAATTCGGTCTATCTTCGAGGTTTTTTGGATTCCAACCGACGACACATGCGACGACGACAACGCTACGTCGCAGCAGCAAACCGACAAAAACCGCCCGCCATCGTGTCATCTCTATTCTTCAAGCGCTCAGTAAAGAAGCACTCCGAAAGAAGTGCATGCTCGATGAAAGAAAAGAAAGACGAGAGCAGAGAGAAGAAGAGAAAGAAGGCGTACGCGTATCGGCCGCCGCACACAACTCGTTCGATTCCAGTTGGTAGCCGTCGACCAAGCGAAAACAGGCAATCAGCCGCGTAGAACGGCGCAGCAGTCGCCAGTGGAAGAGAATCTGTAAAAACGCGACTAGTGGAAGAGGGATGGAAGCGTCTGACAGCTGACTCGAGTCGATTCCATGCTTCTCGTTGCACTGGCAACCAACCAACCCTGTGCAAACGCCGATGCAGAGATGTTGTTTGGAAATGCCGGGTTGCCGGTGTTTGTCGGACTGTTGCTAGTGAATTTCTTGTCAACTGACCGAGAGATGACAGCGAAGAAGACGCGGAGAAGCGCGACGAGCACCAGAAAAACCGCGTTCAACCGTCGAGCACGTCTAATGTTCCACATTGTGCTGGGCGAGCAGCACAAACCGCAGGCGACCGGTTGACGGTGAGGTACACATCCAACTTCCCGCGTTTGTTATCCGTCCTGGAAGTGTGTCTCTAAGCACACACTCTCAGCCGAGCCGGAGAACTGTCTGTCTCGTTTCTACGATGGATGAGAGTAGTGTGCCTAGTGAAAGACGTTGTTGTTGGACGTCGCATATTTCATTCTTTCTTTCATACTTTTCGACAAACATGGATACCAGGATGACATAACCGACGGCAGCAGGACTGAGTACCGCCGTGGCATTAGATTTCCTAGGAAAACCGAATAGAAAAGCATTAGATACAGAAACTTGTTTACTTGTGCCGCAGAGAGGAGGTGAGAAAATGCCACAGAAGGAGGGAAAGAAACGGCCGTACACATGCATTGATTGGGTGGCGCTACACACTGCTCAAGTGAATCGTGTCAGAAGTGGGGACGACAATAATGAGTTTTATTGGCCGTAAATTAAGTTGAAATGGCAGCAGATCAGGCGGGGATTATCTCTAACGCTCAGCTCTCTTAATTTGGCGTGCACGGGGAGCAATTTGTTGGTTGGGGCTTTCAATTTGTTTATGGTGGGCCCGGAGGAATCGCTGCTTAGTGGATGATTAAACTGAATTTAATCGTTTGCGAATAGGCGCTCAGCTGCAGCTACAAGGTATGCGGCTGTCTGTGAATCGGGGATCACACTCCATATGGTGGTTGACTGTTGGTTGGGTGCTGATGGTCTGTGATACACTTGATTGGGGAACTACATGCGCAGTGTTGGAAAACTTGGTATAGAGTTGGGTCAAGTGGTTGAGGTTGAGGTTGATTCGTTTTGTCTCGATGAATGGAGAAATGATATGGGCCGTAAGAGTGTAGGATGTGTGGGGGAGTTGAGTTTAAGAAGCATCGGTGGTTCAGTGGTAGAATGCTCGCCTGCCACGCGGGCGGCCCGGGTTCGATTCCCGGCCGATGCAAATTTATTTTTATTTTTCTCTACCTTTTTATGGGTAGACATTTTAAGCTCATCCTTGCGAAATGGCATTTTTAATTCACGCGCCGTGTGAGAAATGGTAGCAGAATTTCTTTTAGGAAGTGCATTATCCATTTTTCTCGAAGTGAATCTGAAAACAAACAACCCCTTGTCATGAATGAAATGCGAAATCTTGTGTAAGTAGAGACGATGAGTAGCTACTTTCAAGTTGGAAATATCGTTGACGCTCGATATAGTGAACTAATAAAAACCGGGCCTGTTCACTGGAGCGAGATTGTTCATTGTAACGGGCGTGGGCTGCTTGGAGCAAATCTCATCAAAATGCGGATGTTTTGAAGTACAATTCATCAAAAATAGAATATAATTACAATTTTTCTTTGTTATAACTAAAAACCAAGCCAATATTTATAAAAAAGAATGTTTTGTTTTTAACAAAAATAACTCAACCGTAAAACAACGTAAAACGCAACAAAAATAATACATTCCATATACAAGCAACACGCACTTTGTATTTGCTTCAAACAACCCCAAACTATGCACCATACACATAACATAACTAATCGGGCAAGATTTTGGCTCAACACGATGAGTAGATGAAACGGTATAAAATGTTGTATGTTCACTATATTGGATTGTTCACTATATCGATGTTCACTATATCGAGCGTCCACTGTATTTTTTCAGATTGGCCGGAATTGAGTTAATGATTGTAAGTATAACGTGGAGGGTCTTTTCCCGTAGTCGTTTCGTGCGGGGGGTGTTCGGTAAGTCAGTGACTTTGGAATGAAGAGAAAAAGTCAAACTTCTCTAACCAGACACCTCCCTTTATGGACAATTTCTTATGGTCCAAGGATAAAGATTCCCAACTTTTCGTAACAGACATCCTCTATATCAGACAGGAACATGAACTCCAACCCCAATTGAGTGAAACTACTCCAAATAACGAACACAAAATTCAAAAAGCAAGAGAGGAAGAGAAATGGCCTATTCGGTGTTTTTGGATCAGGTTTGTTTGCGGAAGTCTACCTTCTTGACTGTTACTTACTTTTCAGTGTGTAGTGGTGTACCCAGTACTCATTAGCTGTTACCAAACCCCGAATTGCGTTTGAAGAGTTCCAAATTCTGTTTCGAAATCTTCACCCGAATCCGGCAAACATCAGCAAACGTGACACTCTTCTTGCCGATAATTTTCCACCAATTTTTGAGCAGCGAGAAGGAAGGGGCTAAGATCGGCCTTGCGGTAAATGAGGGTAAGACGAAGTACATGCTGTCTACAAAAAAAGTTCATCAACAGCGACGTCATGGCAAAAACGTCACAATAGACAGATACAACTTCGAGGTGGTAAGTCCACCTAGGCTAATTCTCGTACTTACTTTAAGTCTGGCAAATCCAAGGGATTGGACTTCGATTTTAATCTTCTAATTTTCCCTTACTAATTTAATTTTTTCCTCTTCTTCCCTTTCAGCTTCATTCTACCTAGGCTTCGTAGTAAACTCCGGAAATGACGCGACCGCGTAGATTAAACGAAGGACAACACTGGCCAATCGCAGCGTCTTTGGGCTTGGACGGCAATTGAAAAATCAAGCCCTCTCTTGAAAAACCAAGTTATCTATATATAAGCCCTTAATAGTCCCCGTCCTGCTGTATGGCGCAGAAGGATGAACAATATCAAATGCGGACGAAGAGATTCTTGGTCGCTTCAAGAGAAAAATCCTTCGAATTATATTCAGTCCCGTTTGCGCGGAAGGAGTTTGGAGGAGAAGGTTGAACGACGAATTCTATGACCTGTATATCGACCTAGTCAAACGAATTCGAATGTCTCGACTCAGGTGGCTGGGTATGCATAGTAAATGGACACCAAATGGAAAGTCTTTGATTCCAACCCCGAAGGACAACGTTATATATGAAGACCTCGCCTCGGATGGCATCTCCAGAGGGAAAGAGACCTCAATCAACTGGGTGTAAGAAACTGGAGGCGCCTAGCCCAAGACCGTACTAATTGGAGAGGCATGTTGACAGAGGCCCAGGTCCACCTCGGACTGTAGCGCCCGCTAAAGAAGAAGAAATGGGCTTGCAGGATTCAAATGACAGTATCATTTGAAACTGTTACAATATTAACTATCTCGAGAACCTTGATCCGGCGATTGGCCAACACAATATTGTGCATTTTGTTGCAAATTTCTTCCGTTATCACTAGAGTCCGACCGAACATTCGGCTTCGCCTTCGGCCATCTTCGGCTATAAATATCACCTTCGGCAAAACATTCGGCTTTATTCAGCCAAATGAGGCCGAAGATTTTGCCGAAGCCGACTGTTGAGATTTCTGTTTTCTTTAAAAATGTTGTAAAAAAGTTGCAAGGAACGGTGTGTTTTTTGTTTTGTTATTGTCGGATATTTTGTATTTTGAGAGTGCGCTTGTTTACAGCTTCAAAATCAAAAGATTTTGCATTTTACGCATGCAATTTATTTATATTATATATTATATTTATGGTTTCAGGTAGAAAGAACATCAAAAATGGCAGTTAAAAATTCAATTTGGGGATATTTCGTAAAAATGATGCGAATGCAACTTGCAAAATATGTTCCAAATAGAGTCCGATCGATCATTCAGCTTCGGCCCAAGGTGATCAAAAAGCCGAAGTTTGGCTTCGGCCGAAAAACTGGCCTTCGGTGGGACTCTAGTTGTCACGTCGTTTGGCGTCCTGGAACATCAACATCTTTTGTGGTCTTACAATCGCACCGAAATTCAGTGAACCACTTGTGCACTATTCTATCCGAGGTCTCCATAGTATTTTTTAAACCTGTCTTAAGACTAATGGTTTTACCACGTAAGTCATTTATTAAAACACGAAACTAAACGAAGGGGTTCTTTAACTTAATTTTCGTCATCACTTTCGATTTCTTCTGCTCCCGGATTGCTGCAAACGTTTATGTTGTCGGAACAATCAATAGGGGAGAGCTCTTGAAATAAATCATTTTTTTTTTGGAGGATTTTTGAAATGCTACTGGAGTACTCAGACTCAAAACTGATCCACTGTACTGCCAGGTAGCAACCTACTCCAGTGCCGTTGATTTGATCCCAACGGCGAATGGTGACTGGACCAAATTCGATTTCACAATTCGAACCTGGGACCTCTCTAACTTGGGGCAGGCACCTAACTAACTGCGCCATCCAGTCGTTCGCATCATTAATCGATGATATTATTTCGCGGTCTTTTAGGACACTCAAAGGTAGCACATTACTTTCGTCGTAATCTTTGCTTGGGTTCGTCAAAGGGTTCCAACACTTGTATTGCCGTAGACTGCATCTTGTCCCATGCATTAGCCAAGAGACATACGGCGTGCCACAAATTAAATGCTTTTATTTTAGTCCCCAAATCTGACCCTTGGCTTCCACTAAATGTGCCAACAGACAGTTTAGTCAAGTTGATCACATTTTGATCCATTGGTTGTAGGACAGGTTAATGAAACAATAGTTGCTTTTATTGAGTCACTTTTTTTAAGGAGTTGCAATTACTGAGTCAACAATGATAAAATTTAATTTTCATCGAGGAGTTTCACGTATCGAGGGTTGCTTTTATTGAGGTCGCACTAATTCTCATTCCTTCTCTAATTCTCATTCCTTCTCCTACATCTTCTAAGATCTTTCACCTCCTTCAAATGGCTGCAGCAATTCTAGTTTCAAACGTAGCAAACATGAAATTTTCAATTGCTGGAATCAAACAAGAGACAAGAGAGTTTTCATATTGAATTAACGTGAAACAAAAATAACGAAATAACTCAACTAAATAAAACTAAGCAAACTTTCGTCCAGCAAACCATTCTCTTGAAGCCCATCACACAGAAAATGCATGCAGATCCACTTTCATTCGAAAGCCAACACCATATGAAACCAGCCAAGCGCAACAGTTTCCTTTACACAAACTGAATGGTGCTTGAATTGCATGCAAGAACTTCCAATATGACAATCACAACAACAACAACAACCACAGCAACAGCAGCAAAGCAACAAACTGAACAAGACACGTGCTTGCAGTCGCAAAGCATATCATCACACACTCGAGAAGATGTTCGTTCTCCGCCAGTCGGATGGACTGCTGGTAAAACATCTCCGCCGACTACTGCATATCCATTTCAAGGATTTCATTCTCCTCCGAGGAGCCTGAAATTCAAGGTTACACTCGACAAATCCACCCAATCGAGGCTAAAAATCACTCCTCAAGGGTCACCATTAGACGCACTATTGTCCTCTGCAAATCCTCATTCAACCAAGCGCCCAGAAATGGTAGACTCATCACGAAACAGCAGCAGCTGCTGCATAAACTTTTCTCTCAATCTCCCGGTCGATGCAATTTCTTTTTATTTTTCGCAAAAATAAATAAACAAAAGAAAAAAGGCAGAACACCCGAAGAAATCTTTAATAATATCAAAACACAAAAAAGGCGAAAAAGCGTTCACACACAGACAGCCCAGTACGCTGCATCTGTTCGGTGCAGAGCAAACCGGCCGTCGTCGCCGTCATCGTCACCGCCACCGCCACCGTCGCTGCTGCCGCTGCCGCTGCCGAACGGCCTACAGGCGAGGGCACAGCAAAAAACAAAAATTATTTTCAATAAACCAGAAATAAAACATTGGACGTGCCTCTGCGATGCACCCCTCCGTCTCCGAAGTCGACCGACTCGCCGACGTTGCCTTTGTCAACTCATCCCCCCGATCGGTGCTTGTCGGGCAGCGCAACGAACTTGCGATGTAAACCGGTTGCGCGTCAAAGTCGATTTTTGCAACACTGCTGCGGCAGCGTAATCTTTTTATCAAAAAAAGGAAAAAAAAACGCAGCAAAATCGGCGTCGCACTCTCTTGGGAGCAGATCTCCCCGTGCCGCCATTCCACTTGCTCATCGAAGAAACTCAATCACCAAGAGCTAAGAATAAATTAAATATTACAAAATTGCGGATGACTTTCGTGATGGGAAATCTGAAATCCCATTCAGGAGGAAAGTACGCAGTTCGAATTTTAAACTTCAACGAGAGGAAGTTACAAGTTACAACTGCAGGTTGAGGAGTTCCTCGAAAAGGGTGTTACATCCATTTGTTGCATCAGCGACTTTTGATCGTTGTGATGAACGATAACTTGAGTTGCACATTCGTGAGACCCCATTGCGAAAGCAAATTTCATTGATTTGCTTTGAACTTTTGACACAAATTACAAGATCTACAAGATTTTGGACAAAATTGCTCAGAATTTGCAACTTGAAATCGTTCTCTGGATACACCGAAATGAAAAACAAATCGAACCTCACGGAAACATAAATTACTTTCATATATTCCGTTCATTTTCACTCTTCCCGGGTGTCTTAGAACCCGCTCTCCGAAAAGTCTGTCAAAAAGGTCGCGTCCGGATTAAAAAAATGTACTCAGCATGAGCTCATTTGTGTAACATATGGGACAATAGAAGTTGTTTCATTCTTCGTTTGGTCTTGGACGTTAGGTCGTATTGGACAAACAGAACACTTGCTCAGAGATTTTGGAACTAAAAGTTTGTCATCCCTTTAGCAGAGACTTTTTGCATAAGATGGTGATTACATGAACGGAAAAAGGCAGAAATGTCGAAGAGAGAGCGTATAATTTTCCAAACTATTGGAAAGGTATGTATTTTCGGCGATCCAAACCCATCTTTTTCCAATCTTTTGGAAAATCATACGATCTCTCTCCGATATTTCTGCCTTGTTCTCATGTAAACGCCGTCTAAGACAACAACAGTTTCCTATTTTCTAGGAACTTAGAACGTTTTGAAGGACCACAATCTGTTTTGTGTTCTTCTTGCCTTCGTTTGGTATGGTCGCTGTAGTCCTTTCTTCTCTTTAAGCTGGTGCTTTCCCTTAGTGATAAGCGATAGCATATAGCTTTATTAAGATAAAGGAAACTGAAGTTCAAAAACTCTGCGTGGAGATTTTGGGTAAACTTTCAAGTTACTTACATCATCGGAGCACTGCCAATGGTTTATGAGAGTTGATACCGCTAAATAAGGAACTTAACGAAGTTATGAGGTCAGCATTTTATGAAAAAAAATTTGACATGAAACGGTTGTGTCCGTTTTCAATTGTAGAATGAAACACTCAGTTTTAGTACTTCTTTCGAGAATGAAACAGAAAAAATGTGAATTTTAGAAAAGATGCAGTTTTAGATCATACCTTTGGGCAGAATGGAAAACGATATAAGATTATTCGATCTTCACATTTGTGTTAAACTTGAATAATTTTCCTTTTTACGAAGTAGAACTTTAGTATTCGACCATTCCTAACTATTCAGTGATTGTTTTAGACTCAAGAGGAGATATTGTATATCTTTAGATTAATAGCAACACTTTCTATTAATTTATTATTTGGAAGCATTTCAGATCAGTTGAATATAGACTGAAAGTAGTTTTACATTCTTAGGTCAGGTTTAATAATATTAGACTATTTGCCTTTCATTCAACACAACAAATAATTTGGCATTTCTTCTACCAAAGGTATTAAATTAAAATAAGCAAACGCCACGGCGGTTTTTGATGCAAATTCTAATATATGCGTCGTTCAATTAATTTTTATCACAATTTTACCTTTCAATTTTAATCCGTCTCCCTTATAATTGATGCAAAGAAATATTCAACCAAAATAGTGGTACTGGCAGCACTTTTTAGAACAATCGAAAAAATATTGTAATAGAAGAATAATACATGTGACAGACGGCAGTTGTCAATTTCACCATCAAAATTTGTATCGCGAAAAAGAATTGAGGCGCTCAAAGTTATTTATTCCTCAAAATACAAATAAACAACAATTTTAATTAAAATAATTAGCAAAACAACTTGCGAATAAAAATCCTACACAATGACAGCAAGTTTTGATGTTGGTGCAAATGAAGGACCAGGTTTTGTCGGAATTCGTTTCTGTCAAGAATGGTATGTTGAGCTAAATTTTGTAAAATAAACTAAATAATCCAGTTTTTCCGCACATTCCATCATAGCAATAACATGTTGTATCCAAAAGAAGACAAAGAAAATAAAATTTTACTTTATGCGTGCAGAAATTGTGACTACAAACAAGAAGCCGACTCCAACTGCATCTACGTGAACAAAATTATGCACGAAATTGAGTAAGTGGCCGAAATCTTGGTTTCAAGTGAATATTCGATATCTAATGAGGTGTTTTAATTTTTAGTGAATTGACACATATCGTACCTGATGTGATTTCTGATCCAACACTGCCGAGAACTGAAGACCATGCCTGTCCCAAATGCACCCACCGTGAGGCGGTATTCTTTCAAGCTCAAACCCGGCGTGCTGAAGAGGAAATGAGATTGTATTATGTTTGTACCAATCAGAATTGTACTCATAGATGGACAGAATAAATTAATTTAATAAATAGATGCACTCAATTTCTTTGCAAGTGTATTTTTTGTGTCTGGTTTTGGTGCTTCCAGTTCAGGAACTGGCTTATCTGGTTGTGCAAAGGTGATGTTGAGTGAAATTCTAATTAAAAGTACATTTACTGAAAGAATCTGATGTCAACTATAGGTTCTAGCATTTATTAGAGACGCTATTGAATCAGAAATCAGTCAAATGGTTGATTTCTGCCTTACATCTGCAGAGAAATACAATTTCACAACTGACAGATAATGCTCCCAAATTGGGAACATATCTCTTATTTTGAAAATGCAATTTTTATGTGCATTTGTTTTGAATTTCCAGCATTGAATTGAGGAATTTTTTTTCAATAACAAAAAGTACGAGTTTTTCGAGTCCCCAATTCGTTCAGTCAGCTGCTTCATTCGACCGAGATGACGTCTATATCAAAGTGACATTAATTCCGACCTAACCTTCATAAGCAGCACGGTTGTATGAGTGAGTAGACTACACGTGTTGTCATTCTTTCTATATAACCGCTCCACACTTTCACTGTGCGCAACATTTTTCCTTCATCGGTCGGTTGAAGCGAACTTGTTTGTGTGATAACGTCTGATGCAATTTAATATAAATTTACAAACCGAACGTGATAGTTGAGCTATAATTTAAAGTGAAATAAGTTGTGCAGAATAGGTGACTCAATTTATCCAAGATGCCGACAGAAAAACTGAAGAACTTAACTTTGGGTATGTGACCGACCAACTTTGAGGTTATAGATTTTCCGAATGCCATGTAGGCAAACAGAGAAAAAAAAACAAAAAAAAAACCATTTTTCTTTTCGTAATTTCAGAGGCGATTTATACCTCTGAGGCAAATGGCAACGATGAAACTGGTATGGGGACCCAGGAAAAACCTTTTAAGACTATACTCCAGGCAATGCGTCATGCCAAGCAGGATCCATTCCCAACAATTTATGTCGATGCGAAGAATCCAGGAGACGGACTTAAATATGAACCAGCCACCAAGTCTCAATTGAAGAAGATTCAAAAAATATTTATCCGTGAAACCAACAAGACCGCAGATAAAGAGGCACGTGAAATTGAGGATGCCGAGAAGAGGAAACAGAATTTGGAGGAGGCCAAAAAGATTGTTATATCTCAGGATCCAAGTTGGCCAGTGGCGAAGAGAATTCACGTGCAAGATGGACCGAAAAACCGTGAGATTCGCGTAAGAATCAACGGTTGGGTACATCGATTGAGACGGCAAGGAAAAGGCTTGATGTTTATCACTCTGCGTGATGGTACTGGATTTCTGCAATGCGTACTTACAGATGCACTCTGTCAGACTTATGACGCTCTCGTCTTGACAACTGAGAGCGCAGTGCAATTGTTTGGAACCCTTAAAGAAGTTCCGGAGGGCAAAATCGTAAATTTAAACTTGAATCACAAGTGAATTGTTGTAAATTGTGCACCTTCTTTAGGCACCTGGGGGACACGAACTGCATGTGGACTTCTGGGAGCTGATTGGACTGGCTCCAGCAGGTGGGGCTGAGAGTATTCTCAACGAGGAAGCACATCCAGACGTTCAGCTTGACAACAGGCATATTATGATTCGCGGAGAGAACACTTCCAAGATCCTCCGTATGCGCTCCGTTGTCATGCAAGCTTTCCGTTCACACTACTTTGATCGAGGATACACCGAAGTGACACCCCCAACTCTTGTTCAAACGCAAGTGGAAGGTGGTGCAACACTTTTTAAACTGAAATACTTCAGGTGAGTCATTCGATTTACCGCAAATATCGGTTTTTTTTCACAAGAAAAGAACGTTTTAGTGAGGAGGCATACTTGACCCAGAGCTCCCAGTTATACCTGGAGACATGTTTGCCCTCACTGGGTGATGTATTTTGCATTGCTCAGAGCTATCGTGCAGAACAGAGTCGTACACGTCGTCATTTGGCTGAATACACCCACGTTGAGGGAGAGTGTCCTTTCATTACATTCGATGAGCTGCTTGACCGCTTGGAGGACTTGGTTTGTGACGTCGTCGACAGAGTACTGAAATCACCAGCAGGGTACTTGGTTAAGGAACTCAACCCTACTTTCGAACCGCCAAAGAGGCCATTCAGACGAATGAACTACAGAGATGCCATTATTTGGCTGAAAGAGAACAATGTGACTAAGGATGACGGAACTTTCTATGAGTTCGGAGAGGTGAGCAAACAAGCACAGGATTTGATGTAGCAGATTGACAACTTTTTATTGGTTTCCTTTGTAGGACATTCCAGAGGCTCCCGAACGAAAGATGACTGACACAATCAATGAACCAATTATGCTGTGCCGCTTCCCAGCTGGCATAAAGTCTTTCTACATGTCCAAATGTCCAGAAGATAGAGAGCTGACCGAGAGTGTGGATGTTCTCCTTCCAAATGTGGGCGAGATTGTAGGCGGATCAATGAGGATTTGGGATAGCGAGGAATTGCTGAAGGGCTATGCACGTGAAGGAATTGACCCTACACCCTACTACTGGTACACAGATCAGAGAGTATACGGAACTCAACCACATGGTGGTTACGGATTGGGATTGGAGAGATTCTTGTGCTGGTTACTCAACCGCTATCACATTCGAGAAGTATGCCTGTACCCCAGATTCCTGGACAGATGTAGGCCTTAAACAGGCCATCGAGGCAAAGGATGGCATAGGCATCACGCTTTGCATTTATCGATCTTCAACTTCTAATACGCATACAGAAACAATTTACGCATTGAATATTAATCTGCTTTTAATAATTAAAATTATTATGAACAACTTATTGGTGTACTAATAAAAAACAAATTAAAAAAGTAAAAAAAATGCATTTGGTCTCATTTAAAATTGAGGTGGATACCCTGTTTTTCGCAGAGAGTGAGGTTATAGCGGCCTATACAGGATCAAAAATAGAGATTCTTAAATTGACAATCACATTCCGCAGAGCAAGAAAATCGCATTAGCCGATTGCATCCATGTTTTACCCAGGAAGTGAGGTTTTCTTGTGCGTGCACATCGGTCATGGGTTAACAGGATGTATTGCAAAAGTCAAGGTTAGTTAAACTTAGACATGCATCCCAGTTATGTCCCTGAAATCATCTGGGAAAACAACACATTGACGCGCAGGCGCCATCGAACCATCTGCATACCACAAATCAGAAATCAATTGCATACATACAAATTAAAAGCACATCACACGTATTCACGGACACTGCGAAAAAATGATACAAAAAACGCTGTCAAAAAATGTCAAAAGGGTGGAGAGGAAACAGTTCAACATCTCTATTTCTGCCAGAAATCAGAATAAATACAGCCTTGGCCAAATGTATTAGGCACCCATATCTTTTTGTCTTTGCTGCCAAATCACTTATCGTAAGTAATGGTTTATGGTTTTCAGCGACCCTAGCTAAAGTTCGTGGCGCACACAAGTCGAGGGGGACCTCTGCCGGCTTGGTGTGCGAAACTGAAGACAGATGGCGAAAGATCGTGCTGGCTGGAGGGGCATGTTGAGTGAGGCCCAGGTCCACCTCGGACTGTAGCGCCCTAAGAAGAAGAAGAAGAAGCTAAAGTTCTAAGCGATTTTTATTTTTTCCCCTCATTTCATTAATTATTTTACTTTTTAAAGATATAACGAATCTTAAAGGGTGCTTAAACATTTGGCCAAGGCTGTATATTCAGCTTATACCCTCTTTGCGGGTGAATACATGAGCGGAAAAAGACAGGATTTCCGGAGATACAATATACGATTTTCACAGCGAGAGCGGGATGAGTTGAATGCGTCGAAAATCGGCCTGAATCCACTTTTAAACTGGATTCTCGGGTGAAGCAGGCATGTTTTCAGCCCTTTTTGATACGTTTTCAACATGATTTCCTTATTTTCTGATTGCTGATCGAGTAACAGCTCATGCATGCTACGTGGGATTTTAGGAAAATTCATCACAGGGACGATTTAAGTGCAATTTTAATGTTTTTTTTTTCACTGCATACATACAGTACTACAGTTAAACATGGCTTTTGCACCTCAAACATTTTTTTTCGTCATTCATGAAAAATGCGAATTTAAAAGAGTATTACTGAATTCGGGGTAGTACATTACTAAGTGAAGACATGATGCAATTGAACCGATTCGCCTGTTCCACACTCAGAAAAACTTGCCTGCCAAACGGCGGATTACCCAGCCGTTTGTAAACACCCACTTTTCCCCTGGAGTTTTGTTGACAGCTTGTTCTTTTACCATCTGTGAATACATGGAAGCTCTTTCGAACAGCTGATAGCCAAACACATTCAAACAAATGAGGTGAAGTACAACTCTTATTTAAAAAATTATTCGTTATTTGAACGTTATTTCAAATCTATATTTTCAACACGCTGGAGGAGTTTAACAAAAAAGGTATATGTTCCGTTGGTGTAAGTGACAAGTGGAAGGACTATTGGAATAGCATTTATTATTACTTTTTTTTTTTTTTTTGAAAATTTGAACGACGAAAAATTATAAAATAGATGTATCGAAAAGGATTTAGGAAGAGGAAGAAAATAGGAAATAGGAAATGAGATGTTTTAGCATTTTATTCATACAGTTGCGTTGCATTTGCTTACAATAAAAATAATGGCTGAATATGACAGTAGTCAACGTTTTTGTGGACAAAAAACACTGAATTGACTGTAGAATATCAATTTCATTATTATCTTATATCTATTATCGATCTATTTTTGCGTTGTATATACAATTGCATTTCTAGTATTTTTTAGCAACTAAATACAACGCAAAGCAAAAGTGCTTTTATTAAGGTAACTGACATACATGTTCATGTTAGTGCGAATTTAAATAATCGGTTAATTCGAGTGCTATCAAAAAATTACACTTCGTAATAATAAAATCCGACTGTAGTCGAAATATTGACAATGGGATATGGATTGGGTAATTATGGTAAATAATTTGAGATGTGACGGATATCCAGTAAGTTTTCGGTATCCCACCTATCCGGCTTTTCAAAATATCCGGCCGGAGCCGAATAGTATGGCGAAAAATTAGTATTTCTGCATTCAGGGGTAATAACTTACTACATTTGTTTTCGTATACGATACCTGCTTCAGAAAAGAGTCTCTCACTGTATCCACTACTACATGGAGATGAAACATAAGTTTCAGCAAATCTGGGCAAAATTGGGTACTGTGTTCTATTTACTGACCACCAAGCCCAAAGGTCACTATTTCGTTCAAGCCTAACTGTTTTGAGATATAAGCCAAGCTTGTTGTCGGTATTGCCTTCCGCAACCTTTTCAAAACAGTTCCAAAAACCCTCATGAATCAGCACAAGTTTTCTTTTCTTTTGTTACATGGTAATCTTCTGTTGCCTCACTACTTAATGATTCGTTGTCATCACAGCTTATTCGTAAACTTTCCAACGGGCTCTCTCAGGCTGAACCGGTTTAAGGAAACTTGTCTTAAACCTTGGGTACAGAAAAGTTGCTAGCAATTTCTGTTTTTTTAGTGAAACATAAGCACTCTGAGATGGTGCGACGTTCTAGTAAACGTGGGTAGGAAAATGTAATGAAACATAATATGTGAGTGTCAAAAGCAAAACGATAATAAAATAGACTGGAAAAATATTTTATTTTGATATTTGCGAGGAGGACAACAAGTGCACTTTATATTTGCTGTGTAAACAATAAATATATCTCGCGGAGGAGAAGGAAAAAAAAAACATGTTTATTTTGGTTTAGTTTGTAGCTGTAGCTGCTTGTAACTTGTAGCTGATTTGAGTATTAGACCATTAAACTATTATACTTTTATTCGGTATCCGGTATCCAGCCAAATCACTATTCGGTACTACTCTATAAATACTTACAACATAAGCCCTTGTAATACAAATCTGTTGTATAATATTTTAAATTGCGTTATTTTTTTTAAATTATCAAGCAAACCACAATATTTCTCAGCAACATTTACAACTCTCTTGTTTTTTTTTTTATGGACATATGGACACATATATACACATCCTTTTGCTATTATTTTGATCGCAGTTTATTTAAAAGTAAGAAAGACATTTTTTGTTTTCCTTATTTATAAAATTGCAAGTGGTGTTAATTATTTAAATAAATTGTCACATCTTACGAACACAGCTCATGCCATACTTCCAGATCATTCCAGGTCGTGGGCAAACTGACGAACAGCTGATGAAAAGCTGACGAAAGACATTACTTGAGAAAGTGTGCGTGAAATACATTTGACGAATATAAAAGTATTCGTGTTTTTTGCATTGCATCTAGGGATGCAACATCGTTCTTAAAAACATCGATGTTTGAAAACATCGATAGTTCCACTACAAACATCGATGTTAAAAAAACATCGGTATCAACAACGATACATCGATGTTTTTCCGATGTTTTATTTATCTTCTCCATCACACGAATTGTTGGCTATATTTATATAAACAACAAAACATAGTAGTCGTACCAGGGGTGGAATCGGCTAATGCGATAGTTGATTGTTGATAGTCACATTCGAGTTTCTTGCTCTGCGTAATGCGATTGTCAATTTAAGAATCGCAAATTTGCGATCGTTTTCATGTGACAGCTAAAATGGTGTCGTTTTCATATATTTTTGTTGAGTTGATATTAAAAATGAATTATTTATGGAAAATCTTCGATTGTTTTGATCATATGATCTTACTGCTGTTGTTTTCATTAAATGATACAATTAAAAATGAAATATATGTATGTATGTAGGTGAAATATGCATATGTAAAGTATATGGAAGTTTATGCAAGTCCTTTTCATTTAATCTTTGAAGGAAATATTATTTAACCCTGAAGGAACACATAGCATAAATGCAATGATATGTATGTACATACATGTATATATGTACAACTACTACTCAATTTGAATTATGGACGAAAATACGAATGGCGGTGAATTTGAAGTACGGTGGTATTAATTATAGAGTGCCATCACAAAAATAAAGATTCTTTTAAAGACAAACTTTATATAAGCCGGAAACTCATTACAGGCTCTTGGCAGAATATGATACATTTCTGTTTCTTACATATTCTACACACGCAGGCCCGGTCCCAGCTAAATGAGCGCCCTGTGCAAGACTTGCGTTTAGCGCCCACCCCCCCCCCCCCCCTTTTTTTTGGGTCATGGTTGTCTTAATTAATTTTTTATCATTTTAAGTTTATAAAAACAGCCTCCTCCTAAAGCTACTGTTTAAATTTGAAGAGCAATAACTAGATTGGGATTTATTTAATACTTCATAAACATGAGCTTTCTGGTTTTACAAGTAATACAGTTTTGTAAATTAAGAAATTAGGAACGTATTGTTCAAGCATTAGCTTGTTGAAAAATAATAGAAAAAAAAATATTTTAATGTTATTTGAAAATGAAAAATTCGTTTTATATGCTTCAAGCTACTCAAAACTTTCTTTTGATCTAGTGTTTTGAAATAAAATTATACATTAAAACTTTGTTTCGGCTCTAAACTAGTTTCGTAACATTCATCACCATCGTAAAGGAGATGTTTCTTGAAATTTAGATGATGTTTCAAGTAAGCATCGAATTGTTTCAAAAAACATAACAGGTGCTCATTAGGCACCGAGCTGAATCATTGACTACTAAATTGAATCAATACGAGCTGCATGGGACGAAAATGCTCTTGGTCGAATTCTGTTTTGAAGACTTCTTTTCCCTTCATATTTGAACCATTATCGTAACTTTGACTTCGACAGTTGCTTATTGAAATTCCTTGAAATTCAAGTTTGTTTAAAATTAACTTTGAAAGTTCCTCTCCGGTCTTGTCTTCTCGTTTTAAAAACCCAAAACAACCATAGTCAACAATAAGCGTAGAATTTGGCCTCTTTTAGCATGGACACAATGTGATTAGTAACAGTTGTAGAAAAGATACGTGTTATCTAATTTTGTATATTTTTGCTTAAATATTTATTTTGGGTTTCTTGATTCGTTATTCTCCTCAAGCGCTCTCCTAACACCAAATCAAATAAGGCTACTTCCTCAACAATCTGTAAAAAGTTACCATTATTAAGCTCAAACAACACTTCAGAAGTTCCTCGAAAAATTAGTGTTTGCAAAACAGCTTAGCTCTATCTAATATTTTATTTCAGTTTAGATCGAGGTCAGTCTATTGTTGTTTCCGTTCTCAAAACTTTTTTGAAAAACATCCTGTATCTGTGCTTGACAAGACATGGGAATTTTTGTTCATTGCAAATAAAATACAAACAAAATTATAGAGAAAAGACTTTGCTAGGCAATATGTACATAAATCACCCAGAAATGAAATATGTGTAATTGAATTTTCTAATACATTACATTACATTTTTCAAGAAGGAAAAACCAAAAAATATTTTTTTGTTTTGGGTGTATGCTCAATTTTATGAGGTGGTGTATATATACCTACTGTACTCATTCTCCTTTCAAACAAATATGTATAATGAGTAAATCTCTTTCATACGTGCAGAAATAAAATCTACACATTTTCTCTCCTCCATAGGAACTGAGTTTATTATTTTGAGATTTTTGAGTGCTTGTGCAAGAAATTATCTTGCACAGTCCTGTGCGCGATTGGCCTGTTGTGTGAAGAATGAAGAGAAGAGAGAGAGACGAGAAATTATGTAAATTGTATTGAGTAAGGCGCCATACGTGCAGAAATAAAACCTGCACGTTGTCACTCAAATGATTCCATAGGAACTGAGGATTGAGTTTATTATTTTGAGAATTTTTCCTAAGGAAATATTTGAGTGCTTGTGCAAGAAATTTTCTTGCACAGTCCTGTGCGCGATTGGCCTGTTGTGTGAAGAATGAAGAGAAGAGAGAGAGACGAGAAATTATGTAAATTGTATTGAGTAAGGTGCCATACGTGCAGAAATAAAACCTGCACGTTGTCACTCAAATGATTCCATAGGAACTGAAGATTGAGTTTATTATTTTGAGAATTTTTCCTAAGGAAATATTTGAGTGCTTGTGCAAGAAGTTATCTTGCACAGTCTTGCGTGTGAATGGCATATTGTATGAACAGGTGAAATTATGTAGTTTGTATTATTTGAAAATAATTGCGTTCAGAAAGCGTTTAGAAAGGCAAAGGTAGCTTGGACGAACTAAAATTTTATGAAAGTCAGTATATCGATAAATTGCATATTGTTTGTTTAGGTTCACAATGCGCCCCCAAGCGCTTGGCGCCCTGTGCATTTGCACATCCTGCACATATGGTAGGGCCGGCCCTGTACACACGATATTGAGGGGAGCGTATTTATTCACGCACACGTTTCCTACTTCATCATGGAACGTTGAAGAAAAGATCTGAAGTTTTTTTTAAGAAAATTCAATTTCAGTGCCGAACTATAACTTGTTTACGAAATATTAGCAATAAAACAATTCACCAATTAGAAAATAAACAAATTTATAAACTATTTTAAATACAAATAACAACGAATTAAGCATGCCATGACATTCAAAAAAAGGAAGTGATGCCAAGCTGTCATAAATTTTTTGCGATCGCATTACTCAGACGTGAATGTATTTGATAGTCACATTTGATTGTCAAAAGTGCGACAATCAACTATCGCATTAGCCGATTCCACCCCAGGTTCAACCCAAAAATCTTCTCCGTCTTCCGTTTCGTTGATGATTGAATTTTTACTTTGTGGCTTATCGGGCCAATGAAAAACCCAAAGTAACGTTGGAGAATCCTACGATTCGGGATTAGGGTTCCCGAGCGGGCCCTTCATGCACGTTTATATAGCGAGTCGCTTGCTCAAAGACCGACACCCGTTTCCAGCCGTACCCCCTTGGTGAACAGGCGCTAGTTTGGCTGTTGACAGAAGGTCTGCCATGCTTACGCATCCAGCCAATACATGACGAAACATGAGCGCTCTCCGATTAGCCACCGACCCACAGTTCCATAGGAGTTGGATACCCGGTCTCCTTGAGCGTTGCTCGATGCCCAAAGTAAACCATTTGGAGTAGGATATTAAAAAAGGAGAGACTAAGATATAAAAAAGTTACATTGTATTGCGCAACTCTAGCTCTTTTACACTCCATTATTATTACAAGAATACAAGCACATTTTATATATAACACATCTTGGGAATGTTTAACGAAATTAATGAACGATGTCGATGTTTGACAATTTTGCCGTCGATGTATCGGCTAACAAAACATCGATGTCAACATCGATGTTTATGAACGAAACATCGATGTTTGCAAAACATCGATGTATCGTTTGCATCCCTAATTGCATCCCTATTTTGCCCAGGGAGTGAGGTTTGTCAAACAGCAGAATGCTTTCTTGTGCGTGCACATTGATCGTGGGCTAACAGGTTGTACTGCAAAAGTCAATTATGTCCCTGTAATCATCTGGAAAAACAATACATTGACGCGCAGTCGCCAACGAACCATCTGCATACATTCACATACACATGTAGTCGCAGGATGTATTTGAGTTATTTCTAGGCAAGGTTTTTCCATTTGACCTTTTAGAATACATCTGCAATCTATACTTTGGTAATAAGTCAGTGGAAAAGAGGGGTGTACAAGACAAGAAATGTGTTTTGGACTGTACTGAATCTTTGTGCCTCCCAATTAACAAATTACTGTACTTTGCAGGGGAATCCCCTTAGTGTGTTTCGTGGATGATGAAATTTTGAAATAATCTTATCGTCGGATGGTCGTAAAGAGAAATCAGTCGGAGGGCCAAATTTAGGTTTCCCGCAGTATGCGGAACAGTCCTACATAACATTACTTTTGTAGCTGTATGTATATGGTTTGTGTATGATAGATTCCGTGCGACATTTGGATTACTCTCTTGCTGCAGAAGAACAGATTTTCGTTTTTGTACATTTTCTCAATGAGTTTTTTAACAAATTATTCTATGAAATATCGATATACTTTCAGTAATCACATTCACGGCCATCCTGCAATTTATGTTTGAATTTGTCCATTTAAATCTCAACTAATCTTTATTCTCAAGAGTGTGCCAACCGAGATTCTAATATGTGCATAAGTTCAGAGGTCCAACTCTCAAGCATGAACTTGTCTTAAAAATCACACTCAATTTTAATAGTTCAGAGGCAATCACCTGGACTACTAAGCAATAAAAAGCTCAGAGGCTGAACTCTTAAGCGTAAACTTGTATCACATTATTTAATCCAAATCAACACCCAATTAGAGTTACCAATAAATGCCACGCCTTAAAATTGTAAATACAGGGTGACTAGATACGAACGATAAGAAAATAAATTTAAATATAACAACAACGTTGTGAGATATAAATTGATTCTAGCTTTATTTTTAATCTACATTCGTGTCATTATGTATGGAATAGCAAACCATTCAAATGACCGCCTCGGCTTCGCTAGCAATGCTTCAAACCGTTGGTCCAATTTTTGATGACTCGGTTAAAAATGTGCTACGTTATTTCGACAGTAAGCCATTATCAATGATTAGCATGAGTCGCAAGGATATACGGACGGTGGTGGAGTTCTCACCGGGTATTGTCCGATAGGCACTGATGCCAGAAGATTAGGTATCCCTCATAGCGACTACTGTAGAAGTTGCAGGGACGAGGAGGAAATAGTGTCCGTCCGCCACCTGCTATGCGATTGTTCACCCCTACGGGGAAGGAGACAAAAGAAAAGGTTTCTTGTAACCTCACAGCTAAAGAATATCGAAGATTCTAGGTATAAACCGAAAATACGGGCCTTTTATAAAAAAAAGGCAGACTTTAAGCCCAGACTGTTTGAAACTGTGAAAGTTATGTGAGAAAAAAAACAGTAGCTGTATTTTAGCAAAAAAACAGTAGCTGTATATTATTGCTCAATGCCGCCTATAAGATGCTATCCAGCGTACTGTGTGAACGTCTAAAGCTATAGGACTAATCGGTACTAGTGCTACTTCCTGTCCGGCAAATCGACTTTAGACCAAATTTTCAAACTTCGCCAAATCCTGGCTAAGACCAGCGTATTTCAAATCGATGCCCATCACCTATTGATTGATTTCAAATCTGCATACGGTACCATTCCTCGCAAGGAAGTGTCCGATGCGATGGCCGAATTCGGGATCCCAGGAAAACTGATAGGGTTCTGTCACGCCACTCTAAAAAATACGCGAAAGCAGCACGGTTGTATGAGTAAGTAGACTACACGTGTTGTCATCAGCGTTCTCACTTAATTTTTTCCAAATTGTAGTGAATAGCTCCAAAAATCGTAGTGCTTAACAGTAAATTGAAGTAATAAGCAAACATATTACTTTTCAAATTAACGACAACCGTTATTTGCATGTTGTGCATTTGAGTTGCTTGCAGCTTACAAAATATTCCACTGAACTGTAAACCAAAATACAGCTGAATGTCAATGTGAAATGGTTGCATTTCGATAACTTTGAATAGATTCAATCCGATATATTGAATCGGAAAAACATTGTACTAGAATTATTGCATTTTTTTGATATCATTTTTTTCTCAAATCGTAATGTTTTGGAATGTTTCGTAGTGGCGTAGTGAAAATGATAAGAATTAGAAAAAATGAACTGAAACAATTCAATCGTAGTGTAGGTGGGGACGCCGTTCGTGCTATATAAGCGATCCACACGTTCACTGTAAGCATCAGTCATTCATCGGTCGGTTGAAGCGAACTTGTTTGGGTGATAACGTCTGATGCAATTTAATATAAATTTACAAACCGAACGTGCCAGTTGAGCTTTAATTTCACGTGAAATAAATTGTGCGGAATAGGTGACTCAATTTACCCAAGATGCCGACAGAAAAATTTAAGAACTTAACTTCGGGTATGTGAATGTGACCGGCAAACCTTGAGATTATATATATATATATATATATATATTTATATTTATATATATATATGTATATATTTTTATATATATTTATGTATTTTTCGAATGCCACGTACGCAGAAAAAAAAACATTTTCTTTTTCGTAATTTTTAGAGGCGATTTATACCTCTGAGGAAAATGGCAACGATGAAACTGGTATGGGTACCCAGGAAAAGCCCTTTAAGACGATACTGCAGGCAATGCGTCACGCCAAGCAAGATCCATTTCCAACAATTTATGTCGACGCGAAAAATCCAGGAGGCGGACTTAAATATGAACCAGCCACTAAGTCTCAATTCAAGAAGTTTCAAAAAATATTTATCCGTGAAACAGGCAAGATAACAGATAAGGAGGGACGTGAAACTGAGGATGCCGAGAAGAGAAAACAGAACCTGGAGGAGGCCAAGAAGTTTGTTATATCTCAGGATCCAAGTTGGCCAGTGGCGAAGAGAATTCACGTGCAAGATGGACCGAAAAACCGTGAGATTCGCGTAAGAATCAACGGTTGGGTACATCGATTGAGACGGCAAGGAAAGGGCTTGATGTTTATCACTCTGCGTGATGGTACAGGATTTCTGCAATGCGTACTTACAGATGCACTCTGTCAGACTTATGACGCTCTAGTGTTGTCAACCGAGAGCACAGTGCAATTGTTTGGAACCCTCAAAGCAGTCCCAAAGGGCAAAATTGTAAATTTAAACTTGAATCACAAGTGAATTGTTGTAAAATGTGTACCTTCTTTAGGCACCTGGAGGACACGAACTGCATGTGGACTTCTGGGAGCTGATTGGGCTGGCTCCAGCAGGTGGAGCAGAGAGTATCCTCAACGAAGAAGCACATCCAGACGTTCAGCTCGACAACAGGCATATTATGATTCGCGGAGAGAACACTTCAAAGATCCTCCGTATGCGCTCCATTGTGATGCAAGCTTTCCGTTCACACTACTTTGATCGAGGATACACCGAAGTGACACCCCCAACTCTTGTTCAAACGCAAGTGGAAGGTGGTGCAACACTTTTTAAACTGAAATTCTTCAGGTGAGTCATTTGATTTCCCACAAATATCGGTTTTTTTCACAAGCAAAGAACGTTCTAGTGAGGAGGCATACTTGACCCAAAGCTCCCAGTTATACCTGGAGACATGTTTGCCCTCACTGGGTGATGTATTTTGCATTGCTCAGAGCTATCGTGCAGAACAGAGTCGTACACGTCGTCATTTGGCTGAATACACCCACGTTGAGGGAGAGTGTCCTTTCATTACATTCGATGAGCTGCTTGACCGCTTGGAGGACTTGGTTTGTGACGTCGTCGACAGAGTACTGAAATCACCAGCAGGGTACTTGGTTAAGGAACTCAACCCTACTTTCGAACCGCCAAAGAGGCCATTCAGACGAATGAACTACAGAGATGCCATTATTTGGCTGAAAGAGAACAATGTGACTAAGGATGACGGAACTTTCTATGAGTTCGGAGAGGTGAGCAAACAAGCACAGGGTTTGATGTAGCAGATTGACAACGTTTTATTGGTTTCCTTTGTAGGACATTCCAGAGGCTCCCGAACGAAAGATGACTGACACAATCAATGAGCCGATTATGTTGTGCCGCTTCCCAGCCGGCATCAAGTCTTTCTACATGTCCAAATGTCCAGAGGACAGCGAGCTGACCGAGAGTGTGGATGTTCTCCTTCCAAATGTGGGCGAGATTGTAGGCGGATCAATGAGGATTTGGGATAGCGAGGAATTGCTGAAGGGCTATGCACGTGAAGGAATTGACCCTACACCCTACTACTGGTACACAGATCAGAGAGTATACGGAACTCAACCACATGGTGGTTACGGATTGGGATTGGAGAGATTCTTGTGCTGGTTACTCAACCGCTATCACATTCGAGAAGTATGCCTGTACCCCAGATTCCTGGACAGATGTAGGCCTTAAACAGGCCATCGAGGCAAAGGATGGCATAGGCATCACGCTTTGCATTTATCGATCTTCAACTTCTAATACGCATACAGAAACAATTTACGCATTGAATATTAATCTGCTTTTAATAATTAAAATTATTATGAACAACTTATTGGTGTACTAATAAAAAACAAATTAAATAAGTAAAAAAAATGCATTTGGTCTCATTTGTAATTGATTTGGAAACCGAACATTGTTTGGCTCAGAGTGAGGTTATGTTATGTAGATAAAAACGACAGCAATGTAGAGGTCACCTGAAAATAATCAAAATTCTTAAATTCACAATCACATTACGCAGAGCCACCAATTAGAGCATTCGCCCATTGTACCCCTATTTTGCCCAGGGAGTGAGGTTAAGTTGCATCGGTTTGTCAAACAACAGAATGCTTTCTTGTGCGTGCACATCGGTCATGGGTTAACAGGATGTACTGCAAAAGTCAAGGTTAGTTTAACTTAGACAAGCATCCCAGTTGCGTTCCTGAAATCGTCTGGGAAAATAACACATTGAATGATAAACAAATATGACTGTACTTTGCAGGGGAATCCCCTTAGTGTGTTTCGTGGATGATGAAATTTTGAAATAATCTTACCGCCGGATGATCGAAAACAGAAATCAATCGGAGGCCCAAACTTAGTTTTCCCGCACTATGCGGGACAGTCCCGCATAACATTACTTTTGTATGTATGATAGATTCTATGCCAAATTTGGATTACTCTTGCTGCAGAAGAACAGATTTTCGTTTTTGTACATTTTCTCAGTGAAATTTCTCATAGAAATTATTCTATGAAATAACGATATACTTTCAGTGATCACATTCACGACTATTCTGCAATTTTCATCGTTCTCGATTAAACCATTCGTTTTCATTTGGATTTATCCATTTCAAACTCAACTACCTTTATTCTCAAGAGTGTGTCAACCGAGACTCTAATATATACATAAGTTCAGAGGTTCAACTCTTAAGCATAAACTTGTCGTACAAAATCATTTACGAACTTTAGGATCTCCACAAACAACATCTTGGTGTAGATCCGACGCAGAATCACCCATGGCAACCGCCGCTACTTCGGTATGTGGAAAGGACTGGACTCAAAACTCCTGATTCAAAAGACCAAAATCTCTACAAAGCCTAACCGTAATCCCTAATAGCCAGTTTGTGAAGCCGAAACGTGGACGCAAAGCAAGAGTGCAGATGTCGGATTAGCAAAGTCCCAGCTACTTGTTAACAGAGTTACTCTTAACTCTTAACTCGGTGATACTAGAATCCGGAGAACGATTATAGAATTATTAGAATAGAATAGAGGAATAGAGGAACTCTCTCTCGACCCTCCGTCACTGTGTGGTATAAAGCTACCCCTCAAAGACAAAGCTACCTTCTTGGTTTTCATCACAGGTTATCATAAAAACTGGAAGCCCAATATCATAGAGCGAATCAAGAAAGCCACTACAGGGCTCAATTGTTACAAAAAAGCCATCAGATGTAAATGGGGGATTACAGCCAAGAATAGGACACGAGCTGTATACAGCAGTAGTCAGACCAGTACTAATGTATGGACTCACTGTATGACGGACACAACCTTTCTAACCGTGTGCAAAGATTGGCAAGCATTTCTGCATCAGTGGAACTATAAGGACAACATCATCGTCTGCACTGAATATAATAAAAATCCTTCATCCACTTGACTTGTTTAAAAGACAGACTCAAAACACTCCATCTGTGGAGTAATTGCCACATCGGTTACACTACCATTTTCAACAATTCCGAGTTCCTTCTCCACGAAACTGAACCCTAACCCCTCTTTGAGAGCGCTTACGAGGGAGTAAAAGCAACAAATTCCTCATGCAATACATTCAGAATATTGTTTTGGTGGATTGCACATAACAATCTGTATGCCTTCTTTATTTTGTTTATTCATTCATCGTATTTCATGAGCAGGGGAATCCGATTGTATCATTTTTCGTCTATTTTTAAGTATTTTTTACTGTATCTGTGCGTAAGTAAATAAATGATCGTACTTTGCAGGGGAGTCCCCTTCTTAAATTATTTTTTGGATGATGAAACCACGAAATAATCTTATCGCCGAAATCCAAATTTGCCAAATTTTGTATGATGATCTCTTATCAAAATTTAGCCGCAAAATATGTATGTATGTGGGACTATTTATTTATTTATTTATTTCTGCTTAATACAAGCGAACTTAATCTAACTTAATAAACTAAAATTAAGAACTAAAACATAACTTAGGGAGAAGAATAGCGAGTCTTCAGACCATTTCGGAGAGATGATTTTGAGAGGTGGAAGTCGAATGAGCGATTAGCGAGGTTAGCAAAACGTAACATTTTGGAGATAGGGGAGTTTAAGCCATAATTAGTACGGTGCGATCTAACGCGGAATAGAAAACTAGATCTTAGGTAGTGGGAATTGGTGCTAAAGGAGACGAGTTCAAGTAGCTGGCGGCAATCTGTGTGACCAGTAAGTAGTTGGTGGAGGAAAAGTAAGTCTGCAATTTCGCGACGCTTTTCAAGAGATTCGAGACGTATAAGTTTAAGGCGTTCCGAATAAGGGGGCAAGTTAATTCTGTCAGCCCAGTTGAGATCGGGAAGGGCAAAACGTAAGAATCTGCTTTGGACGGCTTCTATATCGGACCGGACTGGCATATTCAAGGATAGGTCTAACGAAGGTTACATACAGAGATTTAGTGACATAGGGGTTTGAAAATTCTTTTGACCAACGTTTAACAAAGCCTAGTGCAGAGTTGGCTCTATTAATTATGTTATCGATATGGGAACGGAAGTTAAGCTCCCGATCGCAGATTACAGCGAAGTCACGCAGAGAACAGACGGAAGGAATTAATTCATTGCATAGGAAGTAATTTCTAGCCGGTTGCAGTCGTTTTCGGGAGAATGTAATAGATTGACATTTGCTGACATTCAACTGGAGAAAGTTTTTCTTACACCAAACAGAGAATCTATTGAGATCACGTTGAAGGGGTTTAGAGTCGGAGGGAGAAGAGATGTAATTAAAGATTTTCATATCATCGGCGTAAACAGAAAGTTGAGAGTTCTTGATGATGTAGACAACATCATTCGTAGTAAGGGCGAAAATTAAAGGAACCAGGTGGCTACCCTGCGGAACACCTGATGTAGCGTTAAAAGACTTGGAGACAACAGATTTAAATAAAACTTCATATTTTCTTCCTTCCAAATACGAATTTACCCATTTGACGAGACATGGTGGGAAACCTAGAGCGTTTAATTTCAACAAAATAATATCGTGTGATATTTTATCAAATGCTTTGCTGAAGTCGGTAGCTATCACGTCGACTTCTTTCCCATGTTCAAATGCGCATAGTGCTTCAGAAACAAATTGCGTGAGATTCGTCGTGCCCTTGAGAAAACCGTGTTGTGAAGAAGAAGACAAAGATTTGCAATGGAAATACATTAAATCATAAACGATGCTTTCAAAACCTTTAGGAATGCAAGAAAGTTTGGCTATAGGGCGGTAGTTATTTATCTCATTTTTTTATACTTTCTTATGTATAGGAACAATGAATGAATTCTTCCAAGGCGGTGGGAAGGATCCTTGCGAGGTGGACATAAGGAAGAGGGACGTCAGAGGTTGGGCCAAGAGTTTTGCGCATTTTTTGAGAACTATTGCCGGTAACCCATCGGGACCAGGAGTATAATCGTCCTTCAGGTTATTTAATTTCTCTTCAACGATGGGGACGGTGATGTTGATGGAAACTAGAGAAGTTTGGGCGCAGTTGTTCATGTAGGAGAAATAATCAACATCAACGTCAGAATAGTCGGAGTACGACTGACTGAAGAAGTCGAATTGTTACACAAAATCTGGCAAAACAAATTCGCTTTGGAAGTTAGCCATTTTTTTTGTTATAATAATAAAAACCAACTTTATACAAGTACAAGTAATTTTTAAAATAATGCATTAATTTACTTGATGAATGCTATTTAATGATATCTCAGTTAAAAACCCAAACGTACCGAACCATGAAAAATACTTCTTTGAAAAATCAAATACAGAATAAAAATGTGCCGTTTTTATGTTTGGGAGATTTAATAGAAAAAAAGGGGCAAAATGGTTGTACACCTTCGGGTTTCCACATTCCACATATATTCACCGTTATGTCTACGCAGGCCCGCTCCTAGCTAGATAAGCCCCCCGCACGACTTGCATTTAGCGCCCCCCCCCCCTCTTTTTTCAGTCATGGTTGTCCTAAACTATTTTTTTTTCATTTTAAGTTTAGAAAAACTGCCTTCTCTTCTGCAAGATAATCTAAATCTTCTATAATTGATTAAATCGCTTGATCTAGTGTTTTAAACTTATATTCTACCTTAAATCTTTGTGTCGGTTCTAAACTAGGCTCGTAACATGCATCACCATCGTAAAGAAGACGTTTCTGGAAATTTAGATGATATTTCAGGACTACCAGCAATAAGCTCTGTTAATTGAACAAAGCTTACAATGCGCCCCCAAGCGTTTAGCGCCTTGTGCACATATAGTAGGGCCGGCTCTGTATCTACGTAGATGGAAGATTATTTAATTTCTCAAGACGGTACAAGTTTTATTAGTTACTTATCAGACCCACGACCCCTGGAGGATCTGAGCCTGAGTACTTGTCGTGACGCTCGGATTCGAAGACACTCTTAGCTGGAGCATTGATGTTTATCCCGTCGATGTGGCCGAGCTAGTTTAGTCTACGAACGTTTGGCTTCTGGAATATATTTACATTCTTGTACAGCTCGTAGAGTGGGCGTTTGGGGATGGGGCACATGGAGCTCATATTCTTATCGTTGAGCATGCTTTCGTCTCCTCGAATTCTACAGATGATTTCGTGTACGCTCCTTACCAGAATACCGCGATAATCCTTAAAGAGCTGTGATGGCAAATCTGATGTGAGCCTGCGGCTTCGTTGTTCTTCAGCTTTTTAAAAGCTGTGCCGGCTTCTTTAATACTGAGTGGTGGGGATTTCTTCATCGAATGGAGGTGGGATTTCTTCATACCTTGGCAACCTCTCTTGGAACATGTCCAGCAGCTGCTTAAATACATTCACTATTCCGTGCATGGTAACAAGATTACCCTCAGAATTTCGAAGAATTTCTGCGTGCCTTTCTTAGAGCCTGCTGCCAGACTATTTTTTATAAAAGACTCGTATTTTCTGTTTATCCATAAACTCTTCGAGCTTCTTCTCACCCCGGCTTCTTGCCCGATATTCCTCTTGCGCAGTCTTGATTTCGCTGCTCTCTAATATACCTCGTCGGTTGCAGATTTTTTCTGCTCACTCTCGCCATCATAACACGGGTTTCTTGTCGGTGGTGGGAGGTAGCCTAATGAGTTTTCGGCTACTTCCTGTATGGCTGAGCTGCAATTTTTATTTTTTTTCTGATGTTTTTTTTAACTTTATTGGAGCACTCAGACACAAAACTGGCCCATTGTACTGCCAGGTAGGAACCTACTCCAGTGCCGTTAATTTGATCCCAACTGCAAATGGTGACTGGAACAGATTCGATTTCACTAGGATTCGAACCTGGGACCCCTCAAACTTGAGGCAGGCACTTAACCAACTGCGCCATCCAGTCGTATCTGAGCTGCAATGCTGCCACATATTATTGGCGTTTGTATTTGACATAGGCATCCATCGTTAAGTTGCTCATCATAGGCTCTGGCAATCTCCGTTGTGCTGAGACGTCCAATGTCGAAACTCCTTCTTATTGCCCGGTGCAGTGTTCTGACATTGAACATCGAGTTCTGGATTGTGATGCAATCAGAAAATGATCAGAGTCGATGTTAGGCCCTCTGAATGATCACACATCCATGATGTTTGGCACGTATCTTGAGTCAATGAGCACATGGTCGATTTGATTGGCGGTTCGAACATCCGGGGATCGCCAGGTTGCTGTGTGGATTCTTTTAGGGGGAAATCTCGTGCTATTGACTACCATAAGTCTGAGTCGGAAGCCGTTCTCTTACAGAAAGGGTGTGCTTTCCGGCCAATCCGCCGACGATTTTCTCCTTACCGATCGGCATTAATGTCTTAACATTGTACTTCGGAAAGTTTCAGCAGGACGCAAGAGGTCATAGAAATCGTCTTCGATGGAGTTTTCAGTTTCGCCGGTAGTTGCGCCTGCGGATCTGCGGCCAACGTTGTAGATTAACCTTCGATGCTGATCGTAGCCACGCGAACCTTTCTCGGCTTGAAGGCTATGATTTCCGATTTTAGGCGCTTTCCCTCGACGAATCCACATCGCAGTATGCCCAAACTTTTGTGACAGCTGTTACAAATGACGCACTCTTTTTTCCTTTTTATACCAGTTCCTATCCAGCACACTTCCTGGATCCCAATTATATCCGCCTTTGTTTCTGCGTGAGGATACTTTCAAAATGCTGAGCTACTCAGGGAGTGTATTATGTTCTTATATTCCAGGAGCAAACTCGCAAACCATGTTCCTTTTTCACTCCTTGTCTTCGTTGTGTATCCGTCCGTAGATCTGAGGAAATTTGCTCATGACTCTTCATTGATTTTTACGTGGGCTACGTCTTATTGCCTATGACGTTTGCTACATACATTGGTTCATCTCTAAGCAGTTATCCAATGGGCGCCGCGTAAAGGCGGTATGTCAACCTGACTTGGATATTAAGAGGGATCGTTGTTGGAATCCCGCCAGTTTAGGAGCAATAAACAACTTTTCCCCATATACCCCGGCCCTCCCCTCAAGCCTTTTCTCTACCAAAATCATTTAACTCTACTCAAAAAAAAGAAACTAAAATTCTCCGACAAACTTTATTAGATATCCCCATCTTCTTCCATCTGCATATGCTCCAACTTAACACAATCTAACTCCATGTCCATATCTTCTTCCGTGCCCTCATCATATTCGTCCGAGTCCTTATCCGGTTCGTCATCATCGCTGATGTACTCCTAAAATGAAATAAGTCCCTGTCAGAACGCAAGAACCTCTGAACGCTGATGGACTCTTACATCTTCCTCCACGGTTTTGTCTTGCAAATTTTGCTTTCGATAGTACTCCCGCATCGTTTCCTTGAATGAATTGTTAATGATCTGCCTTACCTGGGCATCGAATCCAGGCGGGAGCCATCCCGTTTTCTCGTTGCACGTTGCACCGGCGAGGGGTGTTGGTATCTTGTCTAGCATTTCTTGAATTTTGCTAATTCTTAAATCACGATACTGGGGAAGAGAAGGCAGTGAAATGTCATCGATTCATGGACATCACTTACTCGTAGAATCCATTGTCTTGATCGCGGGAGCTTGCCTTCTTCCAGATACGGATAGTCAGCCCCCTGAACTAAAGAGTCGGCGTCAGTTACTGCACGATCCTTTTCCTGGGTTTTGCCCGACGGTTTTTGTGCTTTCAGCTGAAATTAGTTCACGTGTTCATCTACACTTCCCACTCAATCATTGAGATGACTTACGAACTCAGCCATGCCCGTGCGATAGCTCACACGCAGATCAAATGTCTGATAGTACCTGCTGTTGAAGTCTTTTCGTGGATCATATCCGTATCGGACGTACATAGTCCGCCAGGGGCCATTCGAGAACAGGTACGACACCGATGGGGTTATGTGCTTCAGCTTGTCTTGGTTGACTCCAGACTCATACAGCAAAGCGAACCTTGTCCAGCACGGTATCTCTTCGAAGAGCTGAGGGGGGTATACGTGAGATGGATGCAATTTGTAGCAGCGTCGTTATACCTTTTTAACTTTTACTAGTTGTTCATCGGATACGTATTTGATTCGCATTCTTTTGGCGACAGCCGGGTCAGGTCGCAGTGGGACCGGTTCGGTTAAGGTGAACGGGATAACTTCTCGACTGTCGTAGATAGGTTTCTGAAGAACACCCAATATATCGGATTGCCCGTCATCTTTGAGGTCGATCTTATGGATGTTGGTGTGCACAGTGTCCGATCGCGCGAACTGATAAGGTATACATAACGTGGGCGAGGACCCTCGTCTGTAAGTGATAATATTAAGAGTTTTAAAGTGAATGCTATCGCATTCCTTACGAGAAAAAATTTATATCGACAACGTCCTTTGGGATTAATTCGTCAAGCATATACTGCGCACTGCCCGTTTCGCTGTTTTTCATGATCGGCAAGTACTGGTAGTCAGCAAGTGCTAAAAATGATAAAAAGAAAGTATAATCAAGTTTGCATACAGGGCACTACACTTTACATCCAAATCCGAATGACTTCTTGCAATGACCTAGAACTTCTATGAAGCTAGTCGATGGCTTTTCTGGGTGCTTTTTGGACCGGCGAACTCGGATTTTGAGCAAAAGACCAGCATTTTGTTGGAGATCGCCACTTACGCATTTGCAAAATTGATTATCTGGTTGAAATCTTAATTCCAATCGTTTCTGTTCCCCACTGAAAACCTGGAATAGAGAATTGTGTGAGGCAACACCGTTTGTTGACTTCGGAATCTGCATTACTTGTGAAATATTAATCATTCCGCCCAGGGTCTTCACCATTTTGTCAACGTTTTGAACGTCGCCAGGATATTCGATCACCGCGAGCTCATTGCTAAATTGAGATGTGTCCATACGTACTTTTGCGTTACTCATATTTATGTTGGAAATAAGATTTAGATGATAAAAGTCCTTTTTAAATTAGAAAACCCAATTTTGTTTACAAAATGTGTGCCGGTCATTGAAACAGCTGTCATGTGTCTTTCGATGATAGACGTCAACAATTGCTTTAAATTACTATTGTGAACTAAGGTGGTACACTTTGACTAAAAACTTTGAACGATATATTCTGAACTGATGCCATTTTTAGCATTCGTTTTATTTTAGAGATTAGTTTGACGAAAGATGAGATTTAAAAAAGAAATAATAACTAAGTAGACAACGCAGTGTTTTACACAAAAATTGACATAAGAAAATATATTGATTTTTCTTCTTTTTTTCAATCGGAATACTGGTTGAATACTGGAATACTGGAATGCTAATGATTCCGCATTAAATATGGAATTCTGTCTGTAACGTACCACAAATGGAGGAATGGAACAAAAACGAAATCTACAAACTATACGAGGATGCGGTTCTGGCCAGGAGACCAAGAGTATGTCTGCTGAAATGGTTTGAATATGACGAGTGTATAAACAGCAATGATGAGAACAAGAGTGCCTTCAGATCTTAGCCTCCTGATTTGAGAGAGAGTCAGAATCTTTGAAATAGTCGAAAGATGACTCTTGTGTTTTACGATAAATTTGTTTAATAGCACTGAGTTACTAAGGTAGTGCTCTAGACTCTTAAACAGAGAGAAACAGAATTTGCTCGTTACATTTTTGTGGAGTATTTGTGGAATCCTCAAAACTTGTTGTCAGCTACTTAACTAAATTTTTAATCGACCTACACCAATTGCTTTTGAAATGTATTCAAACGAATTCGAATCAATACGTTTTCGTAATGCCTTTTGTATCACTTCCCACGTGGGTGTCCTTAACAACATTTAAAGGGCGTCATTGCTTTCCTTGTCGTTGAATTTTCTGATTAAAAAACTTTTTCGAAACTCAAATAAGCCGTTAATAAATAATGAAGGACAGAAACCTTGTGAATAACAGCCTGGTGAATCCCTAACTTTGTAAATGAACTAGAAAGAACATTTGTCTCTATGAACGGAGAGTGGGTACAGGGTAATTATTTTGTTTGTGCTACAAACGTATTGCTTGGGATCGTTTATGGCTTATTATCTATATTCCTAGGTATTGATTAAATGGTTGGGGATAAATAAACACCGATTTGGCCTTGAAATTAGTCATTCCGTCATTTCATCATCTTTAATTTATACTTGTTTTTACAATGGATACAAAAATAACACTTTTAACGGCGCTTATGCATTGTCCTCCAGAATGGATGTGTATTTCAATCCAGAAATTAGGGTCATCTGAAGAAGGCCTCTGCAGATTTTGTGGAGAATTTAATCAAATTTCAGAACATACACTGGGATTTTCATTCTCAGACTCGTGAAGAAAACTGGCTTAGAGAGTATACTCTAGAACAGATTGCTTCACCTATGCGCAATAGAAGACCATTACCCTCAATACAACTCTGAAAAGAACTGTATTTGAGGGGAACTCGTAATAGTACTAAGGTATTAAAGGGGCAATTAAAAGGGCGTTATTTCACTTTATAAAAGAAATAACGCCGAATTTCCATGTTCGGTCTTATTTAACGGCACTCCATTACAGTATTGTTTTTGGCCAAAAATTCATTCCATTCGCCGCAGTTTTTATTCAAAATTCAACAATTTTGGAACAAATTTTGCTGCCATGCATTTCATACCTAAGACAGTGGGAAAAATGAGGCTTGAGTCAATCGATATGCCAACATCAGCAACGACTTCTCTGATTGTGATTCGACGATCGTTCATAACCATTTCTTTCACTTTTTCCACGTTTTCATCGATTGTTGATGTGCTGGAGCGTCCGGGGCTTTCGTCATCTTCAACATCTTCACGGCCATCTTGGAAATGCTTTTACCAATACCAATAGAAAACTCTTATTTTACTTATAGCAGACTCATCATAGGCCTTTGTTACTTTATTTAATTTTTTACGCAAAATTTGATACAAATTCTTTGATCCATTTTGTTTTTTAACCAATCAAGCGGCTGCCACAGACAAAGTAAACAGAGAATACATCTGATCATACTTCAGGGGCATGAATACCAACAAAATACAATAAAAAAATTTACAAACGGACTCTCCAAAACCGCGAAGTTTAAAAATGCCCATTATTTTCTGAACACACCTCGTAGATAGCGTACAACTCACGGAAGTGCCCTTTCAACTAGGGGCCAATTGGCAAATACTGTTCCTTATTAATAATTTCAAAGTTTTTACTTTAGATTGAAATAAAAGTATCGCGCTTTTCATGAAAAATCTTGCATTTTCCTGTCGATAATGACACTTCCTGTCGAAGGAACACGCAACCTCTCTTGATATTTATTCAAACACTTTCTCTTCTTTAGTGGCGTCGGGGTGAAGCTGAATCGTAACAAACCGGCTTTCCCGAGTGCGACTATTTACTGCTAGATGTCTCCAGTTTTGCACGCCAAAGTGTTTGGCATCCGCCTGTGTTACTTTGGCCCAATGGCTAATTCATAAAAAGTACTTTTTTCCGTTATTCCTAAGATCTAAAGTCATTTCATCTATGAATTCTTACTTCTTCCTCAAGAAAAGATGAACCGATACTTTCACATTCCGTACATACGTCCATACGTACGTAAAATTCGCAAGACAGAGAAGTGTCCAGTTCCTTGATTGAAAACCTTATCTTGTGTCTTATTTTAAAATATCCACGCCCAAGATATTACACATATTTACAACCAAGAGTCACTCGCGTTCAAGGGGCACCTCAAGCTGTCACCATCCAACAACTTAAGTGGATGTACGAAACTTATATTCAAGTTCGTTCGAGGGATGAAAGAACTGAGAGCTGTTCATAAAAGTGTATCATTTTTGTATTGGTGGCCCTTACAATTTATCCGATTATGCTCCTCATGTTTGTTTCTCTTCTTTAGATTCGTGTTTGTTTGTGCGCCGGATTTATATTTCCTTTCCCCTCTTCCAGCATAAGATTAAGTTTTGTTGCACGCCGTGGACAAGTGTAAAACAAACACACTTACGCGTGTTCTACACGGTTCTCGTGACAGACTGCTCTTCAGAGGGGCGAATATTATGTGCAAGGCAGATTAAAAAAGAACAGAAAATGCGACCGGGAATCAATGAGGCATAATGGCCAGTAATTGTGGCGTGAGTTGCACCAGCTAATTGAGTTACAAGCCCCATAATGAGCATAAATGAAAGGCACAGTGTCGCATTAATTGTTAAATATGCTGTAGTCTTCGGCTTACAATGTCTTGAATGTTGTTTAACGGTCAAGTTTACTCAAGCTTGAACATTAAGCGTTCGTGACAAGCGGTCAGAATGACTGGTTTTATTTTCAGGATCACTCTCGGACTGGTGGGAGGAGATAATTTGTTTGCTTTGATTTTGAAGACCTTTTTTCTTTTTGTGGCCGCTACGGGTCATGGAGTGTCATTGCTAAGGTTCTACAGCAAGCACTCGTCGTGTGCGTAATATTATTCTGACACGCATAAAGGGATAAATATTTATACAAGTATACCGACTTCTTCAGTCTTAAGTGCCAAATATAATGGCCGCATTGGAACTTAAAAAAAACTAAAGCAACCGAGCTCCACAAAAAACCCTTCGTTCGTTCAGTTTCGATAAGTTTGTTCACTTTTCTACGTATGCAAGTGTCGGTTGACAGGTGAATTCTCTTCAATTATAGACTCTTGTGAAATTCGGCGATGCTTGTGGTTACTTTTCGTTCGGCTATTATAGTTGGATCTTAAGCTTTGGATTTCCGAAGTTAACAACTGCGAAATCAAAATATTTTGGATTTTTGGTCTGTCTTCTTATTCATGGAGAAAAAGACTCTTCAAACTGACTCCCTTTAGAGACTTCCTTGTTACCGACGAACCGGGTTAATGGTAAGGTAAGTGCCAGCCCCAAGTTAGAGGGGTCCCATGTTCGAATCCCAGTGACATCGAATCTGGTCCAGTCACCATTTGCCGTTAAGATCAAATTAACTGCACTGGACAGTACAGTGCCCAGACCAGTACAATGGTCCAGTTTTGAGTCTTAAAGTTACCGCTTAAACTGTAGGCCACCCCCACTCGTGAAAGAACAGCAGTACGCACAACTCGAATGGTTGCTGGAGAAGCTTCGCCTAAGTCCACCCCTCGTCCAATTCCACAACTCTCAAGGCCATCTTCTGCTTAAAAAGAAGTGTTCTTTGGTACTGGTACTGGACGGCCTGCGTCCTTAGTTAGGGCTTCTATCGATTGTTGGACCTCTCGAGAGTAGAACCGCAGGTGGCATGACTATCCAGGACGTAGACAGACCAAGCGCATGCTCCCCAACGTCTGTAAGAAATCCGCGGCTTTCTTGTTATCTCTTAACAGAAAAGACTGCAGGCAACTTATTGGCGTACTAACGGGCCACTACACCTTCTCCAAACACCTAAGTGTGCTTGGCCTAAGTGACGAAACCCTCTGCGACGGCTGTGAAGAAGACTACGACACTGCAGAGCACTTCCTCTGCTACTGTACTGTCCCGCCATTGCTCGGATCAGGTGGCAGTTCTTTGTTGATGATGTAGGCTCCTCATCACAGAAGCCCCTGCTGGTCTTCGTCGGGAAGACCAATGGTAGGTTGCTGCCTGGTAGTACAATGGACCAGTATTTGAGTCTGAGTGCTCCAGTGTAATGTTAAAAACCTCCGACAAAAAGAAAGTTCAGCCCGGATTGTAGTGGCTCCCAAAGAAGAAGTCAACAAAAATTCTTTTAAATCCTTCCTTTCAGTATCGTCGCTGAATAGTCTTTGATTTCAAGGGATTTTAGGTGATTGCTTGTGTTTTTAAACCAAAATTTCAAAAATCCATTTCAAGTACTGACTTCTAATCTAGAATACTGTCAATGAACATGCCGATTAAATAAAACTGAAAATGTAGAAGTCATTTCCCGACTCACTGTCACACATGGCGCCCTTCACTCCGATTAAATTTATTTCTTAATTCACTTGACACCGACAACGACGACGCGCCGCCTCCCGACTTTCATCGTATTGCTCATTTCTCAGCACTTGAGCTTTTTGCATTCCATTCCCTCTCGATGGTCTAGCGCAGACATTAGCCAACTAAGTTAGAAAAGCAATGAAATCATCGCTTCATACACAGTTACACACACACACAGAGAATTTGAATCACTCTCTGCCCATATGACTCTGGCAGTGACTACTGCTGTTGTTGTTGCTGTTAAGCTCTTCCACGCTTCCACTACTGAAATCAGACTCACAAAAATACATTCCACTGACTTCTTTTGAAGTTCAATTCACGACACACCACCACCACGCCACAACGCCGCCACACCGCCACACCACCCACCTTTAGGGGTAGTTTTCAGTTCAGTTGGCCGCACACTAGAGTCTGCAGGTTGTTTCTGCTTCTGCTTCTTCAGTCCTCAGCTCACGCGTGCTGTGCGGTGCCCCTGTAGTCAGTGTTGGTCGACGTTGTGACAGCAGAAAGCAGCCAGCAGCCAGCGGGCAGCCCGGTGCCATGTCAAACTATATTCTTGATTTATTTTTAAATTAGATGAACAAAAAACAATCAAATCAAGTGAATCAAATGAATTTCATTGTTCTCATCTAATTTTAAATGCGAGAGCCTTGCGCGAGTACCTGAGTGTTGACTGCAGATGCATAGCTACTTAGTGGGTCATCAAAGTCAAGTGTACGCTTCGCGTTTTGTGTGTGTCTGTGTTTCTGTTCAACAAAAACAACGAAATCTTGTCAATTGATTAATTGCTGTTATCCACCCCCCTCTTGGGGCATGTGATCAAAGTGTGAGAGCCAAATTAGTGTCGTTCAGTACAAAACTTTAAATTCTGTCAATTCGGTCACTTGGTCGCTCGAAAGTGAAGTGAAACTGAGAAGAGCAACTTTTGTCTGACTAAGACTGACGGTGTCGGTCATCAGATTTAAACTCCTTCCCTGCACCCCAACCCCAGTGGAGAACAACAAAATAAAACCTTCGCGTAAAGTTTTGAAATAAAATTATCGATTAGCTGTGGATAGACGATTGCGGCGGCGGGGGCTTCGAAGAAATTAATTATAAATGACGACACACCGAGAGGTCGAAGTTAGTTCACCCAGTTTTTTGTGCCTCGTCACGGTTAACTTTCAACTCTAAATAAACCCTCGTACCATCCCTCGAGCTGCGGGACTGCCATCACTACTCGGCTGCTTGGGGTAGTCTCTCTCGAACCACCCACCCCACGCCCCAGAACTAGTGTCGTGCCACACATGAAACTGGAAAAGAGGCAAGGAGTTTTCACATGTTGTCATCGGTTAGGAACTCTGTGTCTTCTTCTTGGCTTCGAATCGCCTCAATTTGAAGACGACCACTTCGCGTAGTGCGTTGCCCGAGATCCCCTCAGTGTTCAGCTCGTAAGCCCCGTGTGCCTTTTTGTGTGCAAAATGCCACTCAGTAATTACCCAGGAGAGCAGTGAAGTTATTAAGTAATCGTGACCAAAAACATGTGAAATACATACAAACAGCGTGCATGGTTCTGAATTTGAGATTTTTGTCTATTTTGAAGTTCTGTACATTCGCGTGTGTTCGTGTGGGGGTTTATTAAAGGAACATGGATATAGTATCGCACTGCACTATGAAGCATAAGGTTAACATGGGCAATCCAATGAATAAGAAAATGCTGTGTCAGACATCGGGGCCGGCCATAAAGATTTCCACCACTTTCCTGACTACGGTGAGTGTTGTTGCCTTTCTTCTTTTTTTGTGTGCTGTGCTTGGGAGTTGGGCGAAACTATTTCGGGACTTGATTTGGCTGAGTGAAATTTGGAAAGATTGGAAGGCTCGTGAGAATACATGTGTTTTTGGGGTTGTTTTCTCGTTTTCAAAGAGGAAGTGTGGTTGGTCTCTTTCAGATTGTCATCGATCTGTCGAGGACCTTCATCGATCTATGGAAATCACTCGTGTGTCTGTTGATGGCATCCGAATCCAGTGAAGGGAGATGGGAAGATGAGTGTTTATTTATGTTTTGCGAAGGGAATTTCAAGGCGAGCTACATTTCGTTGGAAGAACAATGGCAGATGTTCAAATACAGATTTGAATGGATAAAACATTTGCGAAATTTTATTCGATAGAGCTGCTGAATTTTAAGTCTTAAATTTTTTAAGGTGAAAGGCCTGTCATTGGCGTAGCTTAGAATACTTCAGTTGAAGCATCTCAGACTGCATCCTTCTGTCTTTTGGTGTAAAGAAGAAAGGCCCTAATAAGATTGGTTTCATTCTAAATGTGCGACCTTACTTTCTGCCCTAAAACTATTACATTTTTTAACTTCTGTTTACAAGGTCTAAGATTTCGTTCACTTGCACTTGCTTTAAAGCAAGTTCAACGCTTTCCACTGAATTTAAACAATATTTGTTAGGTGAGTTTTACAAAAGCACTTCTTGAGCAATTCGCCTGCTCGTATTTTATGCATTTTCTCTCTTCCAATCGTGCAGAAAAATAAGATGGAAACAGAAAAAAATGGAAAAATGGGGGCAACCACAATAGAGAATGACCGATAGTTGAAACAACTGAAGCATCCTCGTATAAAACCCGCCTTAATCGGCGGCGCTTATTATTTATTATTATTCAATTTCCTTTCAATGAATATGAAAGACCATCTATAACGGTCGTACGAAAACCCCGAGCGAATGCAGAAAAATGACACACTGTAACTACAATAAAAAATTCGATCAGTTTCGTTAAGTTCGTCCACTTTTGTTACTTACGCGAGAATGAAATGTCTCGCCGAAATGACACTGCGGTCAGTTTCATTAAGTTCGTTCACTTTTGCTACTTACGCGAGAATGAAATGAATCGCCCGCTCCGTATGCAAATGACAGGTGACAGTTGCATTCTCTTTCAATCTCTATCATTTCAATAAGCAATTAGGGACACTTTGCAATTCGATGATGCTCCTTGTTATATTCATCCGCTTTTGACATAAGCTTACGTTTTCATACAGCTGTTACAGTTGGCCCTTAACACTTGCGCACGACACTCAATGTAAAGGGTGTACCAAAATTCACACAAGAAGTAGTTTTGATAGTTTATTTTTTATTGATCCATAAAACATACAGTTTAGGGTTGTTTATGGAATAGCATATGTGGTAAGTATCGTCAACTGCTTTATTGATGCCTATCTATCCTTTTGTCAAATTTCTTCACCATCATTTTTGAATATGTGACTGAACTTTGTTGATACGGCACCGAATTTATCTCCTTCAACTTGGGAGAGATCCTGGGTTTGTTGACATAAGTTTTAGACTTCAAAAACTATAGAAAATCAAATCTAAGCGATCAATGCTGAACACCAAAACGAAAATCACATGATCAAGCAAAGACTTATGCAGTAATTCGGTTGTTTCTTGGGCACTGACTTGTTGAAACCAAATGTCGTCGTCATCTATATCTTCCAATCAAGACACAAAAAGGACAAGATTATTAGCTCGTGATTGTCTGACCAGCCCGTTTTTTAAAGAATGTTCCGTTGATGCCTCCAGCCCAAAAGCCATATTAAATACTGATCGGTTATGGATATACAGCCTTGACCAAATGTATTAGGCACCCTTATCTTTTTGTCTTGGCTGCCAAATCACTTGTCGGAAGTAATTTGTTTGAATTTGATGGCTTTTGGCGACACTATCCGTAAACGATTTTTATTTTTTCCTCTCATTTCAAAAATTTGTTTGCTTTTTGAAGATATAACGAATCTTAAGGGTGCCTAATACATTTGGCCAAGACTGCATCTTCCAATCAAGACATAAAAACGACAAGATTATCAGGTCGCGATTGTCCGTTTTCTAAAGAATGTTCCGTTAACGCCTTCAGCCTAAAACCCACATTAAGTACTGACCCGTTGTGGATATACATATGTAGTTTCTCAACAATTACACTTGGATTTCCTGAACCTCAAAATTGCCAATATTGATAAATGAAAATTAACCTCATCCCTGAAGATGATTTGAAAAATCAGCCTTCACTTCATTTAACGAATTCTATTCGATCTACGTACTCAGTAGGCTTCAGATCTTAAATTAATTGCATCTTGCCTGCGTGAGATGTAAACTGCGTGAGAAAAATATTGAATTTTTGACCACGATCCCGAATTTGTGTTCCTGGATTCTCGCAAGAAACTGGAACTACGAACTGCTTCGATGTTTTCTACAGAACAACTTGTTGAAGGATGACCAGATTACTTAAGACTGCTAATCCAGATCCAGTTCCCCTGAATTTTTAAATCCACCTCTTTGCAGTTGATGAAATTAAATCACTCTTTCGAACATAAGTATGTTGCACAGAAATGTAGAACGCAAACATTCATCCCTTTTAAAATTTTACTTAACAATTCGCGTTGTTCTTTTATTCCCACTTTAAATACCCCTAAACTGCCAGCTGTCACGATGTCTTTTCTTTTTCGTTGGTAACACTTTACCGCACAAATTCAAATTTTACGTGATTTTGGAGCACCCTTTCTCTTCGGACATAACGGGGATCATCCATCTGCTAATTAATTGGTCAAGTCACTAAAGAAAACAGTTAGTGTAAGTTTATGAGAGCTCATAGCCTAAGACTATGTTAAGTATTCGAAAAAACAAAACAATGAATAGAACACTTAAAATTACTTTCATATTTAACTTCGATAAAAGAATTGATTAACCTTTCCAATCGAAATAAATGAGCAGCCAAATAAAAATAAAATCTACATCGCACCTCCGGTGGAACAACGACGAAAGTGCAAATTTTGAAAATTCAGAGTTAAGTATGCCATAATTCTACAAAAAGGTGTTTCCTTCCAATAAAACAAAGATCCAATTGAAAATATTCTATTTGTCTCCAGGGGGCAGATTCCAAGTTACTGCGAGCCTCTTTATACTAGCATTTTTTAAGTTTATTTATTTAAAATAACTTACCTTTATTTATACTTATATTATTAATAATACTGCTTGAAGCACAAACAAATTACTGAACTGCCAAAAACGATGTTGAATTCTCCTTTTATAAATCCAAATTAGCCTCTACAGAATACAAACATAAAAAAAACTGGAATTTCAAAAAAATTCAAAAAAGTTCAAACCCTACTTATTATAGGAGAATGATTAATTATTTAAGACTTCTAAACTTGAGAGAAAAATAAAAAAAAGGTGTAGTTAAGTAGCAATCCTTGGCGATGAATACGTCCTTCTTCAACAAGGAAACGAACAACACCGTCCGCTTATTTTGACGCTGACGCAGTATCGTTTCACATCGTTTTTGGTCCGTCATGTTTTTCGCATGCTTCGAGTTTCGACGAGCAAAAATTAGCATTGAATAATTCAAAAAATTGACAAAGATGCTGACACAAGATTTGCCCATCCGCTCATTTACATTTAGCCTTGTCTATCCGTTCAGGCCTATAAGCGTTAGAGTATTGGAACGCTTTCTCATTTTCATTTTGCGATAAAATTGCTAAACAAATGTAGAGAAAACATCTTTAGAAGGGCTGCGGTGGGAGAAATTTGCTAATCCAAACGTGGCATTCCTCCCGACACTGTGTATGTGTCTCCAGCTAAGGACCACGCAGCGTCTTTTTGGTAAACCACTCATGAATGACTTGAATAAGGTCTCTAACAAAAGAGTTGGTAAACAATCCTTTACCTTAATTTAGTCTTTGATCCTTTTCGGTGCTATTTAATACAGTTTTCCAGTTATATGTTTGAGTTTAGTGGGACCAAATCGGCGCATAGTGAACCTTGTGTCATCAATAATCTCGTGGAGAATTATTGCGGCGTTAGAAGAAGGTGTCAACGTTCATATAAAGGACATACGCAGCAGTCGACGGCAACGATTAAGATGGTAAACAAATTAAGCAATATTTTGTTTTTTCTTATTTCTTCGGGATTCATTTCTAAACTGAACGTAAACCTAAAATATTTTTATAACAATTCCTCGGCAGTGATGGATCCTGCTTGATGTATTTCAAATCTGGTTCAGTCACCATTTGCCGTTGGGATCAAATCAACGGCACTATCACTGGAGCGGTCGATCAGTGGTAGTAGTCTGACTGTGGGTATCACAATGGACCAACATGGTCTAAGTTTGCTGGTGAATTCACTAGCAGCTCCCTAACCTAACCTAACTTAGGCTCAAGTTCGTCATGTACTGTAGAATCAATCCAAGAAAAGAAGACAGGGAGATGCTAGTTGATCCCGCCGCAGGTTTATTCGGACCATTCTGCCAGCCAAGAAGAAAAACATGAATTTCATAACACAACTCACTGTTTGTTCCAAAAAATTACCAAAGAACCACGCTCTATTGAGCGGCTGGTGTCATATTTCCACATAAAAACTCAAAGTTTTCCATATGAAGGGATACATACGAGGTCTGTTTGATAAGTCAGTGACTTTTTTAATCAAAGATAGATATAGGGAACAGAGACTAAAGTCTAGTCACTAGGCTACCATTGCCAGATAAGAACTCAAATGAAATATTCCCCTATTTGCTTCATTCAATTGATCCAACGTACTTCCAGTTCCTGATTTCAATCGATAACTTGTAGAACGTTCTAATAACCGTTGTGTAGTTACACAATGCACATCATTCACTCCACCAAATTAGATCGTTCAAACAACAAGTCCTTGGAGGAAAAGCAGATTGATGTCCCGTTTCAAACTCACATTTGTGTAATAAATAAACACTTATACTTCCCTCATTCCCCCTATCAAAATGGAAAATCTCTTCAATGCATGATTGTGCCAAAACGTTCCCAACGGCATTTCACCGGATTACCGCCACCAAATCTATGAATCACCCTAGAAGGTACCTCCTTAACATTTCACTCATATTCACCACACAGGCAACTGTGCGCCAAGTCCTTTCTTTTTTCGTGTTTCCAAAAAAATCAGAAACCGACAAAGCTCGCAACAGAGAACCAACACCTACAATTTGAGACACGCAGACTTTGCTCAATCTACATGACCTAGTTGGCTAATAACTCGAGCTTCGTGGGCACGAATTCCACCCAAACATCGCCGCAATAAATTTACATTTGTTTAAGGCTCTCCCCCACTCGCTGTGTCGCAAGAAAAAAACTACTGATTTAGGGGTTATCTTGATTTTATTAGCTGACATTGTGGCAGCAAGTGGCAGCTCGTCGACACAAATATCTTGACCTAATCGCGAAAATATTAGTGTCCCCTGTGTATGGTGAACATACCCCTTTAAGAGCACTCCATGTGTTTGAGGCAGCCCCAAGCAATTATGAGGAACTGAATCCTTAGTTTAGTTAATTACTGCGACAATCACGCAATTCGCTTCACTCACTTTGCTTTTTCGCAATGAATCACAAGTTAAAATGACTGTTAGGTAGATTCTGGGCGCATGAGTGTGCCTTTGCCAGAACTAGGCACATGTGACACCGCAGGCACCGCGGCTCCACCGCCTGCGGGGACGACATAGAGTTGAACTTATTTTTGGGGTAGTATCAGAAAACGAAAAGAACAAGTCGTTGTAGGGTGTTGAACCTAGGAATTCGCAAGAAGTTGCTTTGGACTGAGGCCAATGCACTGATGTCACCCGTTGCGAGTAATCGTAAAACAAAACATTCGGATCATTATTCAGCGCTCCCTTTGAGGGGATAGGGATGGAAATTCTGCGATTTTCCTTTTTTTCATTTTTATTTGCCCAAAGGACTGATTAGCGGTTTGTCGCCATTCAGGGCCTTTAAGGGAGTTGTTTCATTCAGAATCTGGGTCTAATTTGCTAGCATTTTTGATTGCGGTTGGTTGGGTGATAAGCAAGTTGTCAAAAATCGAATCTGGGCGTTGGTTTTGACACAGTTGAGTGCTACAATATGCTCCATTGAATAGTTTTTCAAAACGGAATTAGCTGATTGCTTCTTAATCTTCTGAAGAAAATTAGGTTAGGTTCGAGTGTCAGAATGCAGATTGGAGTCAGTCTTGGACCACCTTAGGCTCAGCCTGATACAACACGGATCGGGCGGGATACAATCGGTAGGAGCCGTTGATTCAGTTTGAGCCCGAGCTCGAAGCGATTAAAGTGGCGTCAGCTAATGCTCGCTCAAGGTTTAGATTCGGTTTCTGACATAAACAACTTTCATTTTACACCTCTTTCGAGTCACGCACAACACGAGTGCTTGCTGCAGATGCTAGAGCCTAGCATCCATCCCGGATTATAGAGCTATCTATGACTTGTGGATGTTATGTGACATCAACTTTTATTCGAACTCTCACAGACTAATATATAATAATAATAATAATAATAATGGCGGCGCTACAGTCCGAGGTGGACCTGGGCCTAGCTTCTCAGCAACTTCTCACAGACTAAGCTGTCTTCTTTAAACCGTCATGTAAAAACCTTTGCTTGCTTTCTTGAATGTAATCGCTATAGAATGAAGTCATAGATTCCACCAGAAATCACAGGATATTTTCGCAAACATCGCCTCGGAGATACCCATACTTCAACACACACCACTGCTTGGCGAAACTAAGAAGTGAAAGTCGTTTTATAGCGTATTATCGCTAAATATTTGCAAGTCTACGGGGATAAAGTCATTATGAACTTAGGTTATATTACGTGAACTTATCTTGATTCTATGAACAAAAAGCTTTCAACTTTCCCTAAAGCCAAACAATAAGCCGCTAAACAATAAATGAGTTTTGTCAGGAATGTTAAACAATAAAATTATAAAAAAAAACAAATCAAAAGATAAACCATTCAAATAAATTGCCTCAAAGACTTAATGCCAGTGTGACGAATCTTTTAATGTAAATCATTCAAATGTCAAATGCCCGCAGATAGGCAGCACCGTGGTAGTAAACATGCACGCACACGCTATCTGGTCTAATTGCTGACATAAAATGCAATCACTTAATGTAGCCTAAACGTCATTCTCAAACTGTGTTTGTCATATTGAAATTCCGCTATTCGTGTGAAACGGAGGTTTTATGTGTTAAAAGATCCCATCTGGGACTTTTTCGAAAGAGGGACATTTTATGATGAACAGAAAATAGTTTTCCCCTTTAAGGGCTTGTGTTAATTGTGTTAAAAGGTTGTCCAAACATTATCCCAAGGGTATTTTTTGACACTGATACGAAAAATAAGTGTTAACAATCATCCTGTGGATGAAGAAAGGAGACAACTTTGACGAATCGAACGCCTAGGATAACTAGGCTATATAGAGTACACGGAAAAATTAGCTCCAATCCGAAGATTTTTCGACTCTAAACCTGTGGGACGAGGCAGCAGAAGACGTCCAGGATTGAGGTGGTGCACCCAAGTGGAGAAAGGCCTTAACCAATTCGGTGTGCAAAGCTGGAAACAAATAATCGTTCTATTCAGAGAAACTTGTTCGTTGAGGGTCGGGTTCACAAAGAAAAAGGAGTTTAATCATCCAAAAACACAACGATCATCATCATTATCATATTCAGTGACCCACACGTTCCACTAAAGGCGTCGCGGGGGTAACGCACGCACGAGAGATCTCCAGGCAACTCGATCCTCCACCATCGACTCTAACTCATCAGGAGCTATGCCCAAGCGCAATCAGGAGAGTTTTTGGACTTGGACCAACCATCTCGTCCTGGGTCGTGCTCGTGCCAAGCGGTCGCCTACCTGATGGAATCACATTCAAGGCACGCCTTGGAAGTCGTGATGCTGGGAACATTCTTGCATGCACTAACCAGTGCGTGTGGAGATTAAAAGGAAACACAGCGATTAAAATTTCCGAGCTTTTTGGTATTTACATTTGAAATTTAAGAACTAATATAAAATACGAATGTAGGATTGTTGACTCAACAATAGGGTGCCTATTGTTTCCAAAGTTTTACAATTTTTTTTTTGCAGTATTTTATTTTTTACAAAATGGATTTAGTATGCAATGTCCGTTGCTCACATCGGGGTGTTCAGACCTATGTGTCGGTAACACAACGATTCCATTAGGAAAGCTGTACGATTTGATTGTATTCGTGTTATTATGGGGTAGCAGACATCATTAGAGAACGACGTTTTCTTAAGCTCAAACGCTGCTGTGAATAGCGAATAGTTGTAAAAATATTCATAATAATAATGGCGGCGCTACAGTCCGAGGTGGACCTGGGCCTGGCTTCTCAGTAACGAAGTTTCACATTCAGTATCTGTTTTAATTCAAATACACTTCTGTAGCTCGAGTTGAAGTCTTGTCAGTATCGATATGGAATTACTCTGATGTTCTGCTAAAACTCCTGCAATCGTTAGATGTTTGAGGTCGTTTATAAATTATTTGCGTTTGATCATCACAAGATTAGATTTCTTAAGTTTTATTTTATATTCGTGTTCGCTTATTACAGTCCATGCAAATCATTGGTTTAACAACCTTTTTTTCCTAACGGTCGAAAAATAGTTTTTACAACAAATTTGCTATATCTGACTGTGAATCACTCGATGAACATACATGTACATGACATATTCTATGAGTAGTTGATTTATTTACAATTTTGTGATAACAGCACTGATAACCTTTATCAACATTCAACCCCGCAAATTGATTGTGAAAATGAGTCAACGAACGCTTTAACAAATAAATATCAACGAACGGTTCAACAAATAAATAACAATAAAGAAAATAACTGTTGTCGGAAAAATTAATTTGGGTTATGTGCAATTTTTACTGCACTGTGACGAGAGTGACATAAGTCGATTCTAGGCCCTGCGTTGATCTAGAACTTTAAAAATGTTGTAACCTCCTTAAATGAGAAATAGTTAAATAATCGTTCGCTGTTAAAGTTGTTTCAAACGTTATATTAAATTGACAGTACCGCAATTTGTATTTTTGATTTTATTTTTTTTTCTTGTAAAAGCTATACAAGATTTTTATAATAAAATTGCTTTTATATTTCAATAAAGTTATAATAATAATAATAATATTATAAAATTATTACATCAAATTGCTGAGGAGCTAGACCCAAGTGCATCTCGGGTTGTTACTATGTTATCTTTAAAAATGGCTGAGATATCTAAAGTGGATAACGGCTGTGCCAGTTAATTTTTTTGGTTGATATACCTATGTTGGCTTTCCTTTTGGCCATGACATTAATCTACAGTCAGCGTCAGAAGTGACTAAACAGTCATAGCTGAAAGTTATTCTTCTAAATTAAAAGTGACCGGAATGGTCCACACCTTGCATTGATCTGTCAAATAAAAGCTCTGAAATCATATTACAAAATAAGCTACATTTTATTTAACATAACCATAAACATAAAGCGGTTAAATTAGTTCAAAAGAAAAAAGGGCTAAAAACAAGCGTCATAAGTAAGTGAACACATAAAAAAAGGATCTTATTAAAAAAAAGTTTACTTTGTATGCATTTACCGCTGTTATCAGTTTTCATATCTGTCGATCTTAGTGTTCATACAAATGTCAATCGAGAATCGAGCCCTTATGTCTCACAATCATTGACATAACCAATATATACACTCACTTTTGAATACTTTTAAATGTCTTTAATATTTTCATCTTTACCCCTATGTTAAATGTAGAAATGTAGACAATATTTTAAAGTATGACCTCATTTTGGTGAATATTAATTTAGTGGATAAACCTTCAGAAGATGACTGAATGATTTCTCACTCTTGACGCTAGCTGTTTTTATGTACTAAGTAGGGAGTCAACTCCAGTTACCGAAGTGACCGAAATCCATAAATGCCTCAAGAGCAATTTCTTAAGTCATGCAGAAAACACGGTATCCGTAAGTCTGTGAAGAGTGGCGATTGTTGATTTTGGCTTCTCGTAAGTGAGGCTGAGTTCGTAATCGTCAACAAAATGCGCATTACGTAAGCATCACTGCGTATGTCATGCGACGCAACGATATTTTGATGTTGCGATGCATCACGATGCTTTAATTTTGTTGGCGTTTCTTTTTTTTTTTTTCGTTTTTATTTTGTGTTTCAATTGTTTCAATTTTTTTTGTAAAAATGTCAAAGAAATTGGGGACAATTTTTTAAATAATTTTGTTAAAAATGTTGGCAATTACAATGCCAGCATACTGCAATATATTTTAGACAAAAAAAAAAAAGACACAAAGTCGGAAAATTAAAAACAAATCCATCGCATCACAATAATCTATGATGCGCTGGTTGCAGTTGTTTGCGCATCGTTGCTTTCATGTTGTATTTTAGAACGTGATGCAAAGAATCATTGCCAATTGTTTGGAATTAAGAACGCTTGACTTTGCAGTACTGCGCTAATGTTGCGATTACGAACTCACCCTGAATTATTCCTTATGCAGTAATAATTTATTGGTACTCAAAAATTTCATAAAAATATAAGTAAGCAACCTTTTTAACGTCACCAGCTTAAATAGAGTTACTATTTGAAGTAGTGTTTCGTGACGTTTGTAAATAAGTGTCAATTTAAGTCGAATAAAATGTTATGCTTGCAAGACTTAATACATGTCACTCCATCTTCCATCAATCTTTTTAGAACTACCTTGACCCAATTATGTCAAATATGCGTGAAATGGCCTCATTTTAAGCCCAAAAGAATATCAATCAAATCAAGTACGGGCTTTTATTCGTAACTGGCCCCTCTGAATCCTATGCAAGTAAGGTGCAATCAAGAAGTCATTAACTACGCTCTACTTACAGACCGTACTGTCATTCTAGTCAATGGTTGATTACTTCCAAAAAATCTAGAAGCATTATTTGTTACTTATGAACAAACAGAATATTAGCCTACATCAATGCTCATAATTAACGGTAAATATTCACCCTCTTTACCATCTGGATAATTAAGCATGTGTACGAAGTGCCACTACGGCCGGCTGTCACGTTTGGAATTTGGCTCTTTTCCGTAAATCCACTCCATCGATTTTGGAATTAACTGACATAAGCACATGTGTGTGCGTTCGTGGGATACATTACTTGCCAGCCCACCTTTAATTACTGCCCAGTGAACGTATTGCCTTTTGAGAAAAAACGCAAATGTTATTCACTTAACCCATTTGTGTGGGGAACTTATCCTCGTCGTAGTTCAAGAATCTGCTTACAAACATTGTCTGCCGAGTGCTGGTAAGCCGCATAAAGTGTGAGTTATGCACTTAAGATTGTATTTTCTATGACGTTCCGGCAAAAATCTACGCATGGTTGGGTGTGTCTTGCTTTGTAAACAAAGAGATAAACAGACGATGACACGAGCGTTCAATTGTTTTGTTTTTGAAGCTTGCATCTGATTGAATTAAGTAGAATATCTTGCGGGCTAATACACGCACAATCTAATCGAGTTCAATGGGATGGACATGAATTCCACTCATTTGATTAGAGACGGAAATGTGATATTCAAATATTATGCGTAAAAAGGAGAAAAAGATAAACATCAATTTGACTCTGTAGAATTAATTTGAATTATTTTGTTGTTTTCCCACTGAGAGAAGAATGAAAACAGATGAATTCTTTGTACCCATGGAACCATTTTGTCGCAAGTTAAAGGAAGGGATCCCAGTTGAGGTCGATCGTTGTACTTAAACCTGTATCAGATTTGTTCAAGACGTCGTCAGGGCAAGGATCGCTACCTACATATACATTTTCTTTCTGTACTCCAAATTCTTAAATAAATAATCATTTAAAATTATCAACGGTCATTCTTTTACATCAGTATCTTAGCCTCAAGGATACAAATTTGCATTTATTAGCACTGAAATGCTGTTTTAATAACTTCCTAATTAAGACAGTCTAAACTTGAACTAAATATATGACAATCTTCTGTTCATGAGCAATAGTGACCATCTGTATTTCTGTGATGAGCAGGCATTACATCATAACGTCTGTTCTTACTTCGTGACATGTGTAAATACATTGGTCTGTGTTGATATTTGCTTTAGAGTTGTGAATGAGTTTTGTCATTTGAATTCATAGCTGTTGGTTCTCCCATTCATCACTTTTGCTTTGGTTGCTCAAGCATTTAGCACTTTAAGAGATTGATCATAACTAGCACAATGGAGCGTTTTTTAGGTGGTACGAGCAAACAGTTTGATAGAAGAGGTTTGTCGATATATTTTGAACTTCTTTTAGATAATTATATCTCGTCACGATACTTTTCTAGATGTCTCCAGTTTCGTAGACCAAGTTGGTTAGATGCTTGCTCGTGGACGTCCCTTGAGAGTCGAAGATTCTTCGAGTCGGAGTTAAGTTTTTCATGCGCTTTGCATGGCCTCGTTACCTTAGGTTGACGCCTAATCAAATTCATGCCGCTGTACAGACCAGTATGAATGAATCTTCTCCTCCAATCACTGTTCACAGAAATAGGTCTCAATGATCGCATACAGAACTTCTCTGACAAAAAGATGCAGAGCTTCTTCACCCGCTTTTGATATTGTTCAAGAGTCTGCGCTGTAGACTTGAACTGAGGTGATCAACTTCTTGTATAAAGAAAGCTTGGTCTTTCGGAAGAGGGCTATTTTACTCAGTTGCCACCTGAGCTCGAAGAAACAACGCTTAGCAAGATTTTGATTTTGGAACTTATATTGTAAGTGCTGTTTGCCGCCAAGCAGAGGTAGTGGAAGTGGGCGCCGTGGCGTAGTGAGTAGGTGCGTTGACCGACTCGTACGTCGAGGTCTAAGGTTCGAATCTCGAAAAAACACCTAACATTTTTTCACGGCTCCACCTCTTTCGAGTCACTGCTCGAATGGTATAATATAATAATAATAAGGGCGGCGCTACAGTCCGAGGTGGACCTGGGCCCAGCTTCTCAGCAACCACTCGTGTTGTGCGTGCTATTGTTCTCTCACGAGTGGAGGGGACCTACAGTTTAATGCCGACTCCGAACGGCGAGATTGATTAGTTTTTTCTCAAATGGTATAACTGTATAGAAAAAAGCTTCTCAAATTCGCCATTCAGAGTTGCCATTAAACTGTAGGGGACCTACTCCTTCCTCGAAATTATTGCTGCCTATTGTTATATTCTGTCGATGTTGTGCGTCCTCTTTCGAAGACAACGTAAATTTCGTTTTACCTCTGTATACCGTTAGACCCATTCAAGCCCTTTCACTTTCAATGCAACTGTACCGATTTTTGAAAGATGATACTTCTAGTGTTGGTTAGTGAGTTTAGCACAATCTACTCAAAAACGATCCTAAAAAATTAGCGTCGCCTTCCTGGAAACCTTTTTTTACATTTAAGGTCTCTATGAATTTGCTACCTACCTTGATGGAGCACCGAGAGTTCACACAACGTTCAATTCGTCCTAATTATAGAGAATATAGTTTCACACAACTTTCGAAACATCCAATCAACTTCGACAAAAATTCATTCGCTTTCAGCAAGAAATGCGAGTTACCATTTTACTGTATTTTTTGGGTAAGATGTGTAAATTTTTAAAGTCGATTTTCTTTGTTTTTTTTGCAAAAGTTAAATGTTTTTGCTTAATTTGAAAGTGATAATAAAATCCTTGAACATTTTAGAAAACTGAGTTCAACTCATTAAATTTGCTGGAAAGACAATAATTATTGTTTGCCCGGCAATACTGGCCTTGCAAGCAAATGAAGTGAATTATTTAAGAAAATGTTTTCCATTATTTGGCTAGAAAAAATAAGAAATATCTTGTTGAATAGGTGTGTGAAATGTTCCAACATCTTGACGTCAGTTTTCGGTTTTACAGGGCTAACTCAAACGAGGAAAACCGGAAAAAGTACAAATATGCGACGTGTTAAACTCTCACATGACTAAAAATTAAGGCAAAAAATACCCAATGTCTCAAAATCTGTTATTTGTAAAGAAAAAATCGACGTCTTCATCAATATCCACGCTCATTTACAATGACATTTCAGCCACCTCTCTACCTAAGCCCGATCTGATGGCTTCCCACTTTGCAGCAACTTCTTTACACCCTGATTGCACCTTATCTTCACCTGCACATGAGAGCGTCGAATTCTCAATGCGAACAATTCAATTCCGCACACGTACAGTCGCAGGAGTTCTTATAGACCTCAACGGACACAAGTCCCCTGATCCAGATAGTATCTCGCCTTTAGTTCTGAAGAGGTGTTCTTAATCGCTAGCAAAACAATTGTGTAAGCTTTGTCACCTATCCTACTCTTCTTGACTCTTTCTGCGTTGATGGCAAACAGCATTTGTCCAGCCAGTGCCAAAAAGGGGCGATTTCTCTTCTCTTACCAATTACAAACCCATTGCACTCACGTCCATTCTTTCTAAGGTCATGGAAACTCCTTTATGACGGGCAATATGATTTTCGAAGCTACAGGTCCAATGGTGATTTTATGGTATATCTCACCTACAAGAGGTAAGGTGCACAACATCTTTACATGGCAAAAGTAAGATTAATATCGAGTGTAACAATCTTGCTTTCGAAGCCATTTGACAGATTTTGGCATCTGGCCCATATAGTGAAAAAGTGTAAATTCTTCTTCTTTGGATTAGTAACTGCCTTTTAAGCATTCGTTTCAAGTCTTAGACGAATTAAGTCTGATCTGTTCAAAATGAATGCTGGTGTTCCTCAAGGCTCAGATCTTTCTCCAACTCTCTTAATCATTTTCACGAATGATTTCTTGTCTGTATAATTCAATTAAATTCACTAATTTGCTGATAATAGTACCTGGTGCCCTGAAAGGCTATTGAGAAGCTTTATCTTAACATTTTCAGTGACTCGAAAGATGTGGAACCGTTAAATTTGAAAATGTTTGCCTGTGCTGGGAATTTAACTTAGACTGAGTGTAGTGCTTAGGAGGCGACGCACTCCGCCACGGCGACCATCTTGATTAATAATAATAATAATGGCAGCGCTACAGTCCGAGGTGGACCTGGTTCTAGCTGAGAAGCCATCTTGATTAACTTTTGTAATATAAACTTCTATAATATTTCAACGATTGTGAATGAATTATTGGCATAAAAAAATGCAACTCCTTAACCGAATATAATCAGTCGTTGGATTGGTGAAACAATGACACCACGTATCTTTCCCAACTTGTTAATATTTCATATCAAACATGTAAGTTCATATCGCACCAGCGAGTCATGATTTCCAATCGATTTAAAGCGTAAGACTCCCATGAGAGACAAAGTAAATCCCAACCAACCACTTACTTCTGTGAACTTCTACAGGTGTCTCTCTGAAGTTTAATAATTAAAAATATCCAGCATTTGAAGTATTTCACAGAGAACATATTACACCCATAGAATTGTTGATTTTCAATACCTTAGTTCGTTTTGACCTTTTCACACAAATGTACTAACAACTGTTGAGTTCGGGACGCTCACCTATTTCCTATTTATTTCCGAGAGCGAGCAGGTTTACATTTTACTGGGCTCATGTTCTGTTAAAGTGGTTTAAGGAGAAAGGGTGTTGTGAGGACGTAATCCAAATCCAAATCCCCTATTTGTGTCGATGGCTAATTCAATCAAAAGTGTGGTGCGTGTTTATATTTAAGAAATATCCTCAACTGCTGGAGAATGGGTGTGAGTTTAAAAACATTTTTATTCTTAAATGTGTAATACTCGTAGCTTGGACTTAGATTGGTGTAGAGGTTAACTAGGCTTTTATCTAAATTCTGTGAGACCTAGTGCTGTTGTCCATACCATCGCGGACAAATTTTTGACAAACAGAACAGTGAAAACAATAAGAACACTTCCCAGGCGTCCTTCATTTTTACACTTGTTGAGCTCTAAAACCAAATTTTTTTTAAGTTTAATTTTTGTTTTGAGTTGACGGTAAAGCATCGACAAGTCAGCTGGTTTAATAATGGCGGCGCTAAAGTCCGAGGTGGACCTGGGTCTAGTTTCTCAACAACCACTCGTGTTGTGCGTGCTATTGTTTTGGGACCTATAGTTTAATGCCGACTCCGAACGGCGAGATTGAGAAGCTTTTTCTAGACAGTTATACTCTTTGAGCATTGTCAGTGATTCGAAAGAGGTGGAGTCGTGAAGAAATGTTAGGTGTTTTTTCGGGAATCTAACCGAGACATCGAGGGTAGGAATCGACGCGCCTCGGCGCCCACTAAGTCAGCTGGTTTAGCAGGATTTATTCCAGTAATTTAGCGACGTGTGTAGCGGACATTCGTTTTTATAACCTAAAGTCAGGTCTTATACTTTCCTTCTTATTTTTTCTACAGCACTGTCTGTATTGTTGCTCTTTTGCAGCTCAGTTTTTCAACTTCTTCAGCAGAATAAGCTTCGATATCCGATTGGTCGGGATATTGCAATTTACAATGTTTTTCGTTACTCTATTGCTATGACAGACGGTATGTTCAGAAGTGACAGAGGATATGTTCAGCAGTGATAGAGAACATGTTGAGCAGCGCCCAAAGATATTTTCAGCAGTGAGGGAGGATATATTCTGCAACAACAGAGGATATTTTCATCCGTCTTATATTCTGTAGGTGGTCACTCCTTATAAAGCAAGTCTATGCGGATGTTTCCTTAGTCGATAGTGACCCGCAAGAAATTTGTGAACAGTCCGATTTCTTTCCTATTTTATTAAATCAGCTCCGAAGACGTGATTTGGGGTGAACATTTGTGTTTGGATGTTGCTTTGGTTGAGCTCCAGTATAAATTAGGTGCGTGGACGCCGTGATGTAGTGGGTAGGTGCGTCGAATCCTACACTCGAGGTCCAAGGTTCGAATCTCGGAAAAACATCTAACATTTTTCCACGGTTCCACCTCTTTCGAGTCACTGGCAATGCATAAAGAGTATAACTGCCTAGAAAAAGCTTCTAAAAATTGCCGTTCGGAGTCGGCATTAAACTGTAGGTCCTCTCCGCTAGTGAAAGAGAAATAGCACGCACAACACGAGTGGTTGCTGAGAAACCACGCCCATGTCCACCTCGGACTGTAGCGCGGCCATTATTATTATGATTATTATAAGTTAGGTGTGGCTCTCCGTCAAGTCGATATTTTTTTTTTGGCGGTGGATAATGGTTTACCGCAGAATAGTGTCGGCCCTACAAATTGTGTCTCAGAAGCTTTTATAGTGCGACGCACGGTCAACAAATTAATCGCCTATAAAACATCATTAGCTTTAAAATGTGTACTAGAACTGTATGAATTTTAATACAAGGTCACACTTCTTTGGGAATAGAAGGCGCCGAAAGCAAAGCTATTCCAGAACGATTTGCTGCTATAGGAATGACTGAACGAATGGGCCATGCCGCAACTCAAAAGGAGTTCAATTGTGTAAGGGTGTAGGTAGGCAAAGATGAAAATAAAAATGTCGACAGGCTGCATGGGGCGAGACAAATATAAAGGGTTTGTGGCGCCGTCCAATGGCAACAGGAACTTCAGGTATTATCTAAAAAAGGTAGAGCTTCTTGATGATGAATCTATAAGACTAGCCTGAAGGAAGAAGAGACTACGGCACACATATTGTGCCAATGTGCCATTTACTAACAAGGAAAGAGATTCTGCGTCCCTTCTGTGTGGCAACTCAGCCTTATCTCTTTAAAGCAGTATGGCGTTCACATGAGGAATTGAAATTGGTGCGTAACTATGAAAAAATCCATAGATCCTCCCTGGAAGAAGATCGAAAAGGGATTGGTCCGGCATTCCTTGAAACCTTACGCATTACATTGTCACCTTCTAAGTAAAATGGGAGCAGAGATTTCTCCATTTTAAGAATTTGTGCCGTTACCGTGGGCAGACATTCATAAATCTGCTTCCATTTGCGTGGTGTAATAATGAAATCAAATAACTGCGTGAAAATGAAGTGGGATGCGTTCGTTCATCATTATCTGTCAAAAATTCATCAGCATCCGTTAAATTTTTGGATGAGCTGGGGGATTTTCCAATTGAATGTGAAAATATCGGTATGACTAGTGGCTCAAAAAGACGAATGAAATTTCTATTTTCTGAGGATGAAGTTTTATTTCAAACTGAGTCACTTCTTCGAAGATTTGTAAACAAGGCGATAAATAGCTTGTTCGTTTAGTTGACTATCTCCACAATGAAGTTCTCAAAATCCATGAAATCGATGATGATGACATCTTTTACTTTACTACGTCAACTTCAAGGACTGGAATTATTCTCCTCAAATCTTAATTTCTGAATAATATCAATAATTGCGGCCATTACAGCTCATAGAGAGTCATTGCCAGAAATCAATCATATAGAGATGTTGAACTCATACCATCGTTGCCCCTGAATATTTTTTGACAAAATGTTGTATTTGTAGCGTCTGTGCGAACCAGTGGGCACAGTTCAGCTAAGCACTGCTTCAAAGTAGAAATCAATCAACGTCAATCGAAAAAGTGTGCGTTAAGATGAGCTCGTAAAATTTAGTAGAGTGTGCATTTTGCGGTGGACGAGGGGATATTTCATGGGGAAATTGAATATCTCGTTGGAGATGATTTCTGGTCATTGTCTGGCTTCAGTAGTTATCACTCTTTTTGTGCGTGCTATTGTTCTCTCACGAGAGAGTGAGAGAGGGGGCTGTTTTACTGCTTGTCGTAAGAATTAGCAAGCAGTAAGCAGATTTCAAACTTGTCAAATTTGCCGAACTCTGACAAAGAGCTGTGATGGTAGTGACATCATTCTGTTCACTCCCATGTGTTATTAGCTTTGACATACGAGTGATGTACGACCAATTCGATCACGGACAGGCGTCTACAAATCTAAGGTCTATGATCTTTACATCTAACGCTTAAGAAGGTTGTGTAGAATTGAGCGAATGGACAACTTATATCCGGTGGACAGAGGATGTCCACGTTTAAGAAGATGAACGCATGTGAAGAGGGATCTCAACCAACTGAGTGTGGAAATCTTGCTAGCCACAGAGGCTTGTTGGTCCACTTTGAAATGTAGTGCCATAAGAAGAAAAAGAAGATGAACGACCCCGACAACAACTCATTGATTTCAAGCAGTTATATACAAATTGGCGGTTGGAATCTGACTCACAATGGATCCTCTTACTTATCTACCTCCCAACCAAGGGCCATTCGAAAACTTGTAACCAGAAGCATCGCCAATTCTTCTGACAACTGACATTTGCATTCGTTGAGAGCTATTCATTTCGTTCAGCGTAAGGAAACAAAAGTGAACGAACTTATCGAAACTGAGCGAAACGGTTTATTTTCGGAGGATTTTTGAAAGACTTCTGGAGCACTCAGACTCAAAACTGGTCCATTGTACTGATCCCAACGGCAAATGGTGACTGGACCTGATTCGATTTCACTGGGATTCGAACCTGGGACTCCTCGAACTTGGGGCAGGCACTTAACCAACTGCTCCATCCAGTCGTTGAGCGAAACGGTTACTATAGTCAAAGTGTAATGTTTTTGTGTGTTCGCTCTGTTGCTTCACGTCTCTTATGTTTCCGTACGGCCATTATAGTTGACTCTTTAGATTAAGAGTCGACATACTTACCTAATACACCATGGCGTATCATTTTCACATCATCTCTTAGTCATTGATTATTTTCTTTTCACCAAAAGGTGGTTTGATTAGGATCGAAGATCTATTTGCTCGTTTTAAATATTTGTTCTTCTTTATAGCGCGTGTTCTGGGGTGGACCTGGACCTCAACTAACAAGTCACTTTAGCTTGCACACCAATTTTCCTAAGGTTTTTCTCCACTTTTGGTCGTAACCTCAATTGTGGACGTCTTTTGCTGTGTGGTCCCACAGGCTCAGAGTCAGAAGACTCTGAATTTTTGGCGTTTGGTCGTAAGGTAGAATCTTTGAGTATTCTTCTTCTTCTGATGGCACTACATTGCGAGGAGACCTGGGCTCCAACCAGCAAGCCTCTGGGATGATCTTTAGCCAGCTGCCTCCAATTACGCACGCCAAGTTGGCTGAGGTGCTCCCGTACGCGTCTTCGGTTTTGTGGGCGTCCCCTAGTGCATTGATCCATTGGCTTGAGTTAGAAACCATAAAAATTAACAATTATGATCCAAAAGTCTATGATTTTGTGCTGAATTATTTGAAAAAACGGTTTAACATATGTCCTCATTTTTTGTTTCCAGAATCCAATAAAATCAGACAAGGAAATCTTGGAGAACTCGATGATAGAAGATGATCCCAATGCCAACTCGATATTTGATCAGGTGGTGTCCGAAAAGAAGGCGCCCAGATGGGGACCACAGCACAAAGGTGCACAGGAGTTAGCGAACCTTTATGGTCCAGGTGAGTTCAAAAGGAGATTTTTTTTCGAAGGGTTTTTGAAACGCTACTGGAGCACTCAGAATCAAAACTGGTCCATTGCACTGCCAGGTAGCAAGCTACTTCAGTGCCGTTAATTTGATCCCAACGGCAAATGATGACTGGACCAGATTCGATTTTACTGGGAATTGAACCTGTGACTCCTCGAACTTGGGGCAGGCACATACTTCTAAGCTTTAAAGTCTTAATTTTTTTTTAAATTCCTCTCTTTCCAGGAAAACGTGCGCAAGAGATAATCTGCGTCTGCACCTGCATAACACTGATGATAATCGATCTAGTTTTGATAGTCAAACACTTCCGGATCGATCGAATCAGCGTCGCTTGTGTGTCGGCCTTCTTTGGGATTGTGACGGCTGATTTTGGGTCAGGTCTAGTCCACTGGGCCGCCGACACGTGGGGAAGTGTTGACCTGCCAATTATAGGAAAGGTAAAGAAGGTGATCTTAGATGGATGCAGATTTGTAGCGATTTTTATTTTCAGAATTTCCTACGGCCCTTTCGAGAGCATCACATCGATCCAACGTCGATAACTAGACATGATTTCATAGAAACTAACGGTGATAATTTTATGCTTAGCATTCCAATACTAGCTATCTTGGCCTACAACTTCATGACCAAGTCCCCTCAGGATATTCAAACGGACTTTGGCTGGAGTTCATATTTGTTTCTATGCTCAATATTTGTTGCAATGACCAATCAGGTGAGAAAAGAGTTCTCTCAAAACCAGAGAACAGTTTGAAAACTTTGCATCTTCAGATACACAAATGGTCGCACACGTATTGGGGCCTGCCTAAGTGGGTGCAATTCCTGCAGGATCACCACATAGTCCTGCCCCGGAAACATCATCGAATTCACCACGTCGCACCCCATGAAACGTACTTCTGTATAACAACAGGTTGGCTAAACTGGCCCCTAGAGAAACTTAGGTAATCCATTCTCAAATTTCCCAGGCGATCATCGTTTTTCAATTCCCCTTTTCAGGTTCTGGCCGGCGATGGAGGTGTTGATAGAGTGCCTGACCGGATGCAAGCCGCGCGATGACGACCTCAAGTGGGCGAACAAAAGTGCATAGCACCAATTATCACTAACGTCCCTCTCAAAAGTGATGCTCCTTTTATAAGCAATCTAATAAATACTAATTTACACAATTAAACTTAAAAAAAACCACATCACCGAGCCAGCACATGTTCACTTCTACAATTGAAATCAAAACCTAGAAGAGATGAAACGCAATAATTTAACATTAAGATTTAAACAAAAAAAAACACAATAAATAGCTTTTCGATTTGTTTCTTTTTTACCAATGATTGACTGCTACCCTGACAACGAACAGTTTCTTTTTTAAGATTTTAACGATGAGTAGAGTAAATAGTTAATGTGAAACTTTTATATGCAAATAATTCGTATGACGACGATGAACAAATTTTAAACTAGAAAAAAAAAGCATTTAGTCTTAAAAACAAAAACAAAAACAAATCAAAATCCTTATAAAATTGAAGACTTTGCTACAGTCAAATTGCCTTACACTTAAAGCTGAAGTTATACCTAGAATCATAACTCACCACAGATCGATTAGTTACTGTCCTCAAAGATGCTTGACAGGCATATGCTCTTCTTTTGATTACTAATTGTTTCCTTTTTCTTATTCCTTATTGATTAAATTAAGTGTACTTAGGTGGAGGTTGGTCCTGCTGGTTGTTCGGGGATGTCTTTTAAATTCTGGACAATCGGTCGGCTGGAGTTTGCAGAAAGCGAAGAGAAGGATAACTACTTTGTTTAATCTTAAAGCACGTTCCATTGTTTTGTTAAAACCATTTGTTGAGAAGAAGAAATGTTTCAAATGTCCTACATATATATATATACATTATATATTATATACCTATACATATATTTTGTTATGTTGCATATTTCGAAAATATATAGAGCAATATTATTTTTAGACCACATCATTTTTTTTACTGCTTACAAAAACTTAAGAGAACTGAAGCAATCAAGTGAATACACAAAAATTATAGAATGTGACCATAGTAATCGTTTCGCTCAGTTTCGTTCAGTTCGTTAAGTTTTGCCTTTTTACGCGAGAGTGAAATGCATCACTCTCTACGTATGCAAATATCGGTGACAACTGGACTCTCCTTACTTTTCTATAAGCAATCATGGAGACTTTGAAATTGGACGGTGCTCTGGTGACTTCGGTTGGTTATAAGCTTAAGTTTTTGTAGGGCAATTTTGGTTGGCACTTAAACGTGATCACCATGCGACATCGTCCACCGGTTACGAAGTTGGTTCAAAACCACCATTGCGTAAGTAAAACAATTAGAAAAGCATGCATATGTATGCTCGTAATTTGGATGAACGTTGGCTTTCTAGGCTTAACATTGAAGTCATTCTTTAAATGTTTTGATAAATGCTAGATATGTTTGAGGCCGTATATGCTGATGCTGGGATGAAGGTTAATGTGGACACATCCGAGATTATGAGATTATGGTCCAGAACGCCTATTTAATGCACTCTACATGTTAGTGAAGTCCTATTGAAGCAGGTGGACAAGCTTAAGTACATATATCGGGGTCTTTTCACAAGTGATGGGAGGAGTAATGGCTGAAACACAACAGTGTGTCAGCGTCAGCGTTGTCTTTCAACGCACACAATTCAATGGACATTCACGAAATACTGCACCGACCTACGTAAGTGAAAAATGAGAGAGATAAGAGGATCGTAATAAAACGTAAAACGTAATCCCAACGCACGTCATTATTCAGCATGTTGGACATTTTTTTGACAGAGGGGTGCGATGTGAGAGCGAAATTGAGAAATGCTCCCCAAATTGAGAATATTTTGTGGCAACTGACATTTGAGACATGAAAACAGATGACTAGAATTATTTTAACGACAAAACTAATTTGAATGAATACGCCAAATTACCAACAAGAATCACGTTTTTAATTTTTTTTACTTTCTTGGCATTAATTTTCCGCAATTAATTTCTTTAACGTTGAATTGTTTGACTAGAATATTTTTTGATTTGACATTTCAGAAATTAAAACAGCTGACGGAATATTTTTTATTTGGTATTTGAGAGAGAGAGGGAACAGCTGATTAACGCAGTGCGTCAATGCACACCCTCCGTAACATGAAGTCGGCTAGCGCAACGCACTGTTGTGTTTCAGCCATAATGCTGAGCTTTCCTATCAATAGCTTGGTAGATCTGTAATCAGGAGGGCCGAGCTATGTTTGTTTGTTCCAACTCTCACCTATGGTCATACAATTTTGGAAATGACCGAAAGAATAAGATCGCGAATACAAGCTGCTCAGATGAGATTTCTCCGTGCTGTAGTTTTGAAGCTTCAAAAGCCCAAGACAAATAGGAAAAACGGGTGACAGTTTGGTGCAGTTTTTGGACTTGCAGCAAAAATTTCGCTGGTGCTGAAGTTTTAGTGAATAAGTGCGTAACTGAACAAATTTTCTTTGTTAGAAAATTATGCTGTGTACGCGGATGAATTTTTAACAGGACAAGACCGGGTGGCGGGACAATATATCTATTGCGTGGCAGATTTCCTGTTGGACGAAATGGACACTGAAATCTGAATCTAAATCTCCGACTTTGAACCAGAATTGGCGACAAATTGGAAAAAAAATCGTGCTATCTCGAAAAGCTTGTTGGTTGAAGTCTAGGTCCACCCAGAACTGTTGTGCCACAAGAAAAAGCAGAAGGACGTTGAAATCGTGCAAGATGATGATAAAGTAGCTAACGCTATGCACTAAAAAAGTGTCAGAGCTATTACTTGATGTATGTGATGAAAAAGGTAACATTGTAAGTTGGGCATTCCATTAGAGTAAAACAAAGATATCTAGCAAGGCAATTTTTAAAATGTCGCTGACCTTAGTGTTATCATTGAGAGAAAGAAAGAATGAAAGCATTGCTAAACCTGAACAGCCGTCAGAGGCGGCTAGAAATTTATGAGGAAGAACGGCCTTGAAGCGAACATTCTTAAAATTATAATAGGAGCTGGAAGGGGCACCGTAACGTTGTGGGTATGCGGGGACCCCAACATGCTAGATATTCGGTCTAGGCTTAAATCCCAGTACAGACAACAAAGGAAAGGTATCCTTTTCTTTTATCGAAACGTTATATATATATATATATAGCCATCTGGTTGTTCTTAGAAATCTATAAATATTGTTTGTACGTCTGTCAGTTAGTTCGTGTAGTTCTTGAAATGTGTTCCAAGCGTCCATTTCTCAAATGATACAAGCTAGGGCAGTGCCAGAGGTAGCGAAGGTATCACCTTTTTCCTTTTTGTCACCACACTCCTACATAACATCGCAGACCTAAAAAAAATCGATTTGTTCGATTAACACTTGGGCCATACACGACTGGATGGCGCAGTTGGTTAGGTGCCTACCCCAAGTTCGAGGGGTCCCAGGTTCGATTCCGAAATCGGTCCAGTCACCATTTGCCGTTGGGATCAAATTAACGGCACTGGAGTAGGTTGCTACCTGGCAGTACAATGGACCAGTTTTGAGTCTGAGTGCTCCAGTAGTGCTTCTAAAATCCTCCAAAAAAAAAAAAAAAAAAAACACTTGGGCCATAATAGTACGTTTACACCGCACCCAAATTCAACATTTCAGGAAAAAAAAAGTTGGAATCCAATTTTGCGTTCCCACTGCAACTTCAGCATTTCAAATGACAGCTATTGTCAGACCTTCTTATTGGATATTTTTCCCTGATTGGAAATCGGAAGTGGTTGAACCATTTAGCGTGTTATATCAATTTAAAGATGAATTTAAATGCTAATTCAGACATATATATTCCACTTTTATTGCAATGATCACTTGAAATGATTTATTATTTTCTTGACAGCTGTTTTTTTGTTTGTCAGCGGGCTGAAATATCATTGTATGACGTGCTGAATGGTGCTGAATTTGTGAAGAGGATTGTTTGATTTGTCGAACTTACAAATGCAGCGACGAAATTCTGCATTTCGCTGGAATGCAGCGTACCAGAATGCAGGAAATGTATGGCAAAATGCCATGTATTTGGGCTGAAATGCAAAAACTAGCCGAAATGTTGAATTTGGGTGCAGTGTAAACGTACTATAACGTTCGTGTTATTTTATTGGTGGTAAACAACACCATCTAGTGGGTGTCATGGCGTTGTGGCTTCAAACTTTTTAGATTAATTCTAAAGAATATTAAATCCGTTTAAGCGAGTCAATTATTTTCGTTATTTATCGCATCGATTCGATTTCTTAAAAAAATCAACGCATATCTTCGCAGCTATGAAATGCCAAACTGAAAAAAAAAAGAACAATGAGAAATGTAAGCAAAAGGGATTTGCTACAGTTTGTCTTTAGTAAGTGAGAATATCGGAACATAACATTAAACAAAATATTAATTAAATCTTTTGTTATTTATTTGAAAATCACAAACTTCTGTCAAAAATTGAGTACGAGTGTGCTCGGAAAATTCAACTTTGTAGTAACAAAATGCAACTGCAGTCGATTTGGACTGTCGGATACGACTTGCGTAATTGGGGTAATTGATTTTCTCTCGTTTCCCATTCACCTTCTGTGGGAAATAGCCGACGTAGGTTTGTGGCGAAATTTTTTTTTTTACTTGGATTTAATTTTATTTCATTTATTTTTTTTTGTTATTAATAATAATAATAATGGCGGCGCTACAGTCCGATGTGGACCTGGGCCTAGCTTCTCAGCAACCACTCGTGTTGTGCGTGCTATTGTTCTCTCACGAGTGGAGGGGACCTACAGTTTAATGCCGACTCCGAACGGCGAGATTGAGAAGCTTTTTCTAGACAGTTATACTCTTTGAGCATTGTCAGTGACTCGAAAGAGGTGGAGCCGTGAAAAAATGTTAGGTGGTTTTTCGGGAATCGAACCGAGAACATCGAGGGTAGGAGTCGACGCACCTACCCACTACGCCACGGCGTGTGTTTTTTTGTTTAACACTCCTTAACTTATATTTTGCCGACAAAAATACTAGCTAAATACGAATATATTCGACATAGGGAATAGAGATTGTCGAATTCGATGCACTACGAGTGACTCTCTGACACGAGTTTACTCGGAAAATATGACTCATGGAATTAGAAAATTCGACTACAGTCGTATTCAAGTACAAAAGACGAGTCGAAGAATAGGGGTGAGCGTTCATTACGTTTTTCTGTTCTGCCCAAGAGAAGAACTGATCACTCTGACCATATATTTACTGTAATACTTAAATATTTTGTACATTTAATTTATTTCAACGATTCGCCGGCTTAGCGATTTTAAAATTACATAAAACTCCTGGATTGGCATAGCTCTCCTTCGACTCTGAGACTGTGGGATATCGCAACAAGGATTGCCCGCGGTCAAAGTGACGCACACAAGTGAAGAATGACTTCAACCAACTTGGTTACAGTTGGTATTGGTACAGCGCTATTGGAGACAGTAAGCGAGGGTTCAGGTTCTTCGACTCTGAGCCTGTAGGACAACGCAACAGAGGACGACCACGCACAAGGTGGCGCACACAAGTCGAGAGGAACCTCGGCCGGCTTGGTGTGCGAAACTGGAGACAGCTGGCGAAAGATTGTGCTGGCTGGAGAGACATGTTGAGTGAAGCCCAGGTCCACCTCGGACTGTAGCGCCCTAAGAAGAAGAAGAAGAAGCGAAGGTTCATCTAGTGGAAGATCCAGCATAGACCTCTGATCCCTCAAAAAATACACATCGAATTTGTTCTTTATATAAAACATATATTTATATAAATATCATTTGCTACAATTTATCAATAAACATTATATAGTATTTCTCAACTCTCATAACATCTCAATATTGTTACAATTCTCTATACATACATAAAAAAAATTAAAACAAAAAAGAGGGAAAAAAGAAAACAAAAATATATGTAATTTCAAGGTAATTATTTGTAACTTTTGTTTGAAAACACGTCCCCCCTACTTCACTACACGTGTAGGCAACTTGGAAAACCGATAATGTTGCAATGCGTTTACGTTGCACTGTCTGATAAGGCACTTCCATCTTCGAAACTTCGATAACCGATTATTAGAACGAACGAAAATCTAGAGCGAACAATTAAATGAAATAATAAAACAAATACAAGCCTACGTGATCCGCAGAGGCTGCGAATGGCTTATTAAAAAATGTACATTACACACAGTATATGGCTAATAAAATCGGTTGCAGCTAACTATTCTTATTCTCGATTAGGCACACGTTTCCCCAAGACCGATTGCTTGTTGTTTTGCGGAGAAAGGATTTGGAAAATGATCAAAACAAGGGAAATCTTAGACCGATCGACGCTTTAATAATTCTCGCTTTTTCCGATTTATGTGAAGTGTTTATATAGTTTTAATAGTTGTACTTTGCTTTTTCTATTTTGTTAGTTTTCTTCTCAATTCTGTCTTCTTGGTGTGGTTTTTTTGTTTGCAACTATGTACCGTTTAGGTTTGGATGCTGTCCTGGAGTGTTGTTGATCGCTTTCGCTACCTCTTCTTGCAGAGTTGATGGCGGGTCTGAGAGGATGTCGGTTGTTGTCGATAAGTAGCGTAGTTTATTCGAAACAGCTGAAAAAGGGGGGAAATCGAGTGTCAATGAATGCGCACGAATCGGGACAGTCTGGGGAAAGACTGAAGAAACAACTTACCCGGTCGAAGATCAACAAGTGAGCAGTGCTGGTCCACCCACAGAAACACCGTGCGGCGAAGTTCATCCGCGCTGGCACTAGACACCGATGTTGTGTATGAGGTCAATAAAGGTTCCAGTATAAGGCCCAGCTACAACAAAAAAAAACATATTTTCTAGATTTGAACAGTCGTGGACAGCTTTAGGAACTTACAATCCAGAATTTCCAGTCCCGCATAGTGCGACATCGCACATAGTGTTCGTACAGCTGGCGAACGCGTTCCGTGCGCTGACGAGTGACCGGTGCTCCGTTGGCAGGTAAAATCGAATGCAGATGTCTGTAAACCAAATCGATTAGGTCTCTGAGGGACTTAAAAGCTTCAAACTTACGTTAACGAGCTGTTTAGGCTGTCCCGCTCTTGCTTAAGTGCCTCCATCTTCTCTTTCAGCAAATTCCGTTCCGATCTCAGCTGTTTAATGTAGTCAGCACCTTTCTGAAGCATTGCAGCTTTGCTCAGCTGAAATAGACGGTTATTAGAAAACGATAAACAAAGCGAATGGTTGGTGTCCACCTTAGCGTTGGGGTTCTGCTGCAGTTGCGGTATTAACGAGTGCAGCATATCGAATCCGTTCTTTATGTTGTATCTTCTCTTCTGTTCCGCGTGAATGTGCCCAGCACGTCGCTGTGTGTCCCGGGGATACTTCAGGTTGTGCGTGGGCGAAAGAGGCGAGTCCTGCTCGTGAAAGGAATCAGGCGAGAGACTAATATTGCTCGGTATATGAGCCCCAGACGGTGGAGGAAAGCTGAGCATCTAAATGAGGAAACGTATGAATAAACCTGCACCAAGCCTCATACATCAACAAGCAACAAACCTTGTTCCCAGGTGGACTGTGGATCATAAGTGCTGGTGCCGGGACTGGCAACGAATTGGACTTCTTTGGCGAGATGGGTTTAGGAAGCGATTGCCCGGATTGATGCTGCGCATGGTGCTGTTGCTGTACACTCTGCTGATGAGCCTGCAAAGTGCTGCTTGTGTGGGAACTAGTCACTGAAGGTGAATAGTTTGTGTTCGTGTTCAAGGCATTCGGTGTGGGTGGCGGGATGCTGGGCGCCGTCAAGAGTTGAGCCAACGTGCTATTCAGCATGGGATCACTGGTCGCACCCTGTAACTGAGGAATCTGAAGTGTTGCTCCACTCGACATCCCACCGACCATCGATGGCGCGTTCTGCTGCTGAATAGAGTTGCTGCGTGAACGAGATTTATTGTTGCTCTTCGCCTGGTATTTTGGCACTGCAAAATGTTCGATTCGAGCCTCAAGCTTTTGCAGCGACGAGTTCAGGGGGAGGCTGTTCGAACGGAACATTTCTTTGGGTAAGATCTGCTGCGGTTGTTGCTGACTAGATGAAGAAGACGAAGTATTCGTTGCAGATGTTGGGAGAATCAATTGATTTTGATGCAATTGCAAGGGTAACGACTGAGAATGTTGTTGTATATGTTGCGACTGCTGCTGTTGTTGTTCCAAGAGAAGCGCGTTTATTTGCGACACAGCAGCGCTGGCTGTGTCAGAAGAACGCATGTTTATGTAGTTACCAGTGGAGGCGGACTTTTGAAAGGGACTTTGTACATTTGGGTATGGCTTGAAGGAAATCGATGAAGTGTTGCCATTCGATGAGCAAACCTGTGAAAGGTTGCCCATGCTGGACGATGCCTGATGGTGAAATCCTCCATCGCTTGAGGGTGCGGTGTTTATAGAAAACATTGAAAGGACATTATTGTTTGATGGCTGTGTAGCCTCTAGTTTTACGTTGGGCAAGAGATTGTTTTTGGTTGACACCGGATATGTTTTGATGCTCGAATTTGTTGGTAGACCCAACAAAGTCTGAGCCTGAGGCACTGTGTAGTTATTGCTGCTGTTATTGTTGTTGTTTAGCATTCCCTGTGAGAATTGTTGAGACATTTGCATGCTGGTTTGGTGGGATTGATTGGGTGCGGGTGGTGGTTGCAACTGCAGGCCAAATGTTTGTTGCATATGCTGCTGCAGCTGATGTTGTTGCTGATGTTGCTGTTGAAGCCTCTCGGCCATCATTTGCTGATAGATCTCCGTTTGGTGTAGAGTCGGTTGTGCTTTATCATAGTTGTGTGGTTCCCGCCTGCAAGAAAGAAATGGGCATTAAACGTGAACTGGGCAAAAGATCTTTGAGTATCTACCTGAATGGTCGCTGCGTAGTCTTCGAAATTCGTCCTTTAATCACGCTCTTTCCCATATTACCCGACGACTGATTCGTAGAGCTATCCAATGAGATTGGAAACGTTTTAATCGAGGGTCGCTTTGGTGAGCTATTAAAGTCGGAATCCGACGACTGATTTCCACTCATCATCATTGAATTGCTAAGATCTGATTGACTGCCCAAAAGCGAGTTGTTTGCATTCTCGCGAAATTGACGTTCCAAATCGGAGTACTGCATTGAACTTAACGGTGTATTCAGTTCCATCATATTCGTATCTTCACCATTAGACATTTCTTGATTTTGATTCGTAACGTCTACGATGCTGGTGGAATCCATTTGATCAGGACCTAAATTAAACACTTCAGAGTCAGGGAAAAGACTCATCATCTCAGAATTTGGTCTTACCCAGTAAAGCTGGGAATCCATAGTCAACACTTTTCAACATATCGTCACTAACCTCTTCGGGAACTGGAGGAAGACGTGTGCTTTGCAGAAGGAGTTCTGTCAAGAGAGCTGAGATGAAAATGTGCAAATCAATTTCGCGGTGAAAACAATCTCACCTTCAAATGTTAAACCAATCTCGTCTAAATTTGGTTGCAGTGGTCCCAAACTGGGCTGAATAAAATCTGAGTTTCCAGCTCCTCTAGCTGTGAATAGGAAATATCAGTTAGACACTGTGTGCAATTAAACAAAAGTGTTGTGCGCTCACCTATTTCTCTTTGATCGGGGAAAGGAAATGGTCCATTAATTGCTGAGAATAACGTGTCTGTCGTCCAGTCGTAAGGAAGCATCAAATTTCTGTCATTTGGCAATGAAGACCATTCAAATAGATCAATTTCACTTTTCTGCAAAGAAATAAAACAAAAGGGAGGATTGAGTATACAAGTGAATGGAGGATCGGTAAGATTAAAAATAGAAGATTAAGAAAGTACGTGAAGATAATTCAGATTATTTCATTTGTTCGCTTTTTTAAATAAAAATGTGCACTTCGAATGCTGCATTAATTGTAGTAAAGGGCAAATTCTTCTTTGTCACCTGGCGCAACAGTCCAGTGTGAACGTGGGTTGGATTTCACAAAATAAAACCAAAAATAATAAATAAAATGTTTCCATCCAAAAACAATAACAAAAAGCTGCTGTTAAGTTAGGTTTTCTGTAAACGCTTATTTCTTTGAAAATGACTGTGTGAAAACGTTTATCCACCACTGTATTCTGTTTCTTCCTTGGATGATGCTGGTTCTTAGCTTTTGGAGCAACGACTGGTGCTCGTCGTACTATTGTTCTCTCACGAATAATCCGACTTCGAACGGCGAGTTTTGTGAAGCATTTCTACTCTCTGAGACTTCGTAATCACTCGAGAGAGATGGTGCCGTAAACATGAAAGTTGGTATATCCTGGATCGAACCATGGACCTCCATGGTAAGAAACTACACATTTACTCAGTATTTCACATCGCGACGGACAGGTTTATATCAGCCACTGTAAAACCGACTCCAAAAAGTATGTTTGACTAAATAGGCCACGAGAAGCGGTTGAAAAAACACATGACAGTCAGACCTGAGACCTTCTACAAATGTTCGATTCAGTAATTAAAATGTCCCCCATGGACTCTTATCGACTTGTCACTCTGCTGATATGTAAATGATATTAAAAACTTAAGCAAGTCGCGTCGACGAAATCTATTTTAATAATAAAGAGACAATCGGTTGGTTATCATTCCCTTCATTCGGTGTGACAACAGTCCATAAACAGCTAAAACTTAATTACGAAACCTGTCAATCAAACAATTTCAATTAAACAAATTAATTTCACTACATTTTGTCAGCAATGAATCCACCTCTCACTCAGTACAAAACGCGTTCTCAAGTGGACAATGTACATCCGCAGAGGACTCCTCATTCAACTGCAGTGCTTCAGATACATCGGACTGCTTCCATTTTCATGGGAAAATGGTCAGATAAACATCCCACCCAAATGTTCAGATCATTGGATTGTGTTCCTTACATTCAGCGCGGTTACGGTTGCAATGTTCTCCACAACTCTACTTTTCATCCTAACACCGTATTGGCTGGACGATGATTACACAGAAATGGAAAGTGTGTACGAGTTCTTTGTGATAGTTGTTTTGGGCTTCACGCAAACTCTGGCCAACATAATACTCTATGGTGGTCACAATCTTAACCTCACCGTGATCAGGAGTGTTGTTCGCTTCGAGAACAGATACCTAAACCGTTCACCCACCGATCCACTCAGTGACAGCATTTCAAGAATTGTGGTGTGCAATGTGATGTTTTACGTGGTGTATTCGGTTAACGTAGTGGCACAGTACGTCAGAATTCCGATATGGAGGGCGAGTTTTGGCTATCAGATGGGAATATACCTTTTCCAGGTGTTGTTCTCCGGGCTGATTTCGACGCTCTACGTCACTCTGGTGTCCATCTTGGGCAAAATCATGGCCTCCATCAATGAACGGGTTAAGGGAATGGTGACGTCGAAGGATGCATTTTGTAAAGAAAAATTAAGGACTCTGCTGGATGATCGAATGGAAATCATAAGGCTGTGTGAAGAAGACATAAGCTGGCTCTACGGCGTGCCGCTGCTCTTCATTGTGGCCTCAATGTTCGCAATTGCTCCAACCGGTCCTTATTATGCGATCTATTTGATAGACGAAAGTAGTGAACTTGACAAGGGAATAGCAAAAGCGTTCGGTGAGAGTTTGATCTGGATATCGGGACCAGTTTTTTACACCGGAATCATATTCTATCAGGATTTCTCAAATGAGGTAAGTTGTCGTGTCGCAGGTTTGTACATGTTTTTCATTAGATATTTTCATTTAGCATATGAACAGGAATTGGGGGGGGGGCCTAGTGGCTAGGTGCGTCGCTCGAGGTAGTCGGTTCGAATCTCGAAAAAAAACAACAAACATCACGGCTCCACCTCTTTCGAGTCACTGACAATGCTCAAAGAGTATAACTGTCTAGAAAAAGCTTCTCAAAATCGCCGTTCGGAGTCGGCATTAAACGAAAATCTTTCAACACGTTCAAATACTTGCGTGCGCTTTGACATTTCCGATACAAATTTGACATTTCATTGAAGAAGTTAAGGAATGAAAAAAGCTGACAAATTCAGGTTGTTATTTAAAAGTATGCCCGAAGATGGTAGCACCAACTTTGTTGTGTTTCCCGCATCAAATGCCGTATGATCGTCCAACTTTGCTTGATGGAGCAAATTTTTTCTTGTCGTACAGTGTGAACGCTCTTGCGATATGTAGTATAGTGTGGACGGGGCTAAAGAATCGAATTATCAGCGACTCACATTTCGGAGAACAAAAATACTTGGAATTTTCCGTTTCCTTCGCATAAATCGAAATGACAAGAGGAAAGGTCGACCTAACAGCTACTAATCTCATCTTAAGCCTAACCCAGATCTCATCTTAACCACATTATGTCCAAACAAATCCTCATTTGAAATTTCCATCAACTTTAAGTTTCAAGAACTATTGGAGTAACATTTAAGAGATCAATAGAAGGGTGACTTATTTGTTTTTTACTTATGCTGTTAGTGCAGTGAAGTGTTGACGGTGTCCCATAAGTAACATAAGTACACATTTCATTAAACGAAGTGTTTCCGGCACAATGCTTCAGTTCACGCATCCGTTGGTGCATGAAGATCTTATCAATTCATCAAATTATCAATGATTTTATTTACTCATTCCCAAAACTTATTGAAAGGGGTATGTTTTATGAATGTTTATAGGGTGTCCTTTAAAATGCATGGTAATTTAAAACGAAAAAGAAAGAGAATAACATAAACATGTTATCGGCTTATTTTAAAGGCAATCTTGGACCAATATTTTTTCAATATAATTTCTGGCATGTATGCTCCGAACGACGAGATTGAGAAGCTTTTTTTTTAGACACTTACACTCTTTGAGCATTGTCAGTGATTCGAAAGAGGGGGAGCCGTGAAAACATTTTTAGGTGATTTTTCGAGAATCGAAGCGACAACATCGAGCGTAGGAGTCGACGCACTTACATACTACGCCACATTCAACACCAACTGTTTGTACGTAGAGAGCGATTGATTCTGTTCTCACGTAGATAAGAAAAATGAACGAACTTAACGAAATTGAAAGAAGCGTTTCTTATGGCTTCTTTGTATTCACCAGATTAGATTTAGTTCACTTAATTTCCGTATGACTATTATGGTTGAGTCCTTAAAATACGTCACAGGAAAAGTAGCCACCGCAGCGGCAACATAGAACACACGAAAGTAAAGAGTCATGTCATTAAAACGGCGGCGCTACAGTCCGAGGTGGACCGGGGCCTAACTTCTCAGTAACTACTCGTGTTGTGCGTGCTATTGTCAGCGACTCTCACGAGTGGAGGGGACCTACAGTTTAATGCCGACTCCGAACGGCGAGATTAAGAAGCTTTTTCTAGACAGTTATACTCTTTGAGTATAGTCAGTGACTCGAAAGAGGTGGAGCCGTGAACATTTTTTTTGAAAAATTGTTTGTCTGAACTTGGATTCGAACCTAGACTGTGAAAGTCTAATGCACATGGGTCGACCCACACGCTCACGGCACCCACCTTCTACATGCCTTACGTTGCTATAATATCATCGATACATTCGAAAAGCATTTATGAATTTTGTTGCGTAGACATTTATTATTCGCCTTAGCGAAATAAATGCCAGTAGTCAAATACAGCGAGGAGTCAATGAGGCGTGTACAGCAATTAATACGGATGTGGCTAAAATGAGATTGGCGGTAAACGAGGGCGAGATAAAGCATACATTGTGTTGCGTGGAGATGTACCTCACCCAACCTGGCGTGCGCAATTGGTGACGGCTAGCAAATGATAGAGCTAGATGGAGACACTGGTTGATTGAGGCTCAGATCCAATCCTTAACGTAGGGCCACAAGAAAAATAAGAAGAATAAATTTGATTGAAGTTTCTTAGTGGTACCAAATACATACCTCTCAACCCGGTAATATGCTCTTTAGTGTCTTTTGATTTTATATATACAGTCAACTCCCTCTAACTCTAATTTTTTCGCCATTTTGGCATTACCCTCATTTTCTATACAAAAACCATCCTCTAAATCGAACTCCCTCTAACTCGAACTAATTTTGATATATGACTTAGAGGGAGTCGACTGTATTTTTTATTTCCAATAGAGTCTCAGGTTCGAATGACTGCAATGGCGTGTACAAATTTCTAATGGTTCCTTCTTCCATAAAAGCCCAAATAAAAATGTCTCCACTTCATTCCGCTCTCATAATTTGCTAATGCAAGGCTCTACAGCGTGCGAAATTCGATCTTTCTTTGGCAACATCAAAAATGCATATCGAAAGTTGATCGCAAACAAAAATAAACAAATATCCAGCCTTTTTTTTCAAAATTCCCGTCAATAGTAGTGCTTTTGAATGTTTGTTTTCAACTACAAACATTTTTCTCTGTTATAGTACGTTTACACCGCACCCAAATTCAACATTTCAGGAAAAACATTTCGGATCCAATTTTGCGTTCCCACTGCAACTTCAGCATTTCAAATGACAGCTAGTATCAGAATTGCTTATTGGATATTTTTTTCCTGATTGGAAATCGGAAGTGGTTGAACCATTTAGCGTGTTATATCAATTTAAAGATGAATTTTAATGCTAATTCAGACATATATATTCCATTTTTATTGCAATGATCACTTGAAATGATTTATTTTTTTGTTGTTTTGTTTATGAAAAATGTCATTGTATGACGTGCTCAATGGTGCTGAATTTGTGAAGAGGATTGTTTGATTTGTCGAACTTACAAATGCAGCGACGAAATTCTGCATTTCGCTGGAATGCAGCGTACCAGAATGCAGGAAATGTATGGCAAAATGCCATGCATTTGGGCTGAAATGCAGAAACTAGCCGAAATGTTGAATTTAGGTGCGGTGTAAACGTACTATTACTTTGACTTAAAATTTTTGAATTTTTCGAAAGCGAAACTTCAAATTGCTTGTTATTTTGTTTGATCAGATCACAAGTTCCCCTTCGATATTGAAAGTGACAGACAAGGACAATGTTTGCATACCAACGTTACATTCAATATTGTTTCCAATTTCATTGCCCCTGTCTTCGTTGAGAAAACTGACAAAGTCAATATCCCAAATACAACTGACAAAATTTAATTAATTAAGTCGGTCGGTATTGGTCCTCTCTCCGTATTCCACAGAAGTCACATTCAGTCTTGCGGAAAATGTCTGACCAACAAGACTTTCGTTTGATTCTCTTTTTCTTGAAACTACTCGGCATTCTATCGGTGACACAGTGCCCCCTTCGGAAGGAGTTGTACATTTCGCGCAGTGACTCTCTCTGGATGGTCATAGCCCAAGTCTGCGTTCAAACGGTTTTAATTTCAGCAAGTGTAGCAATTATTTTAAGTCCGCAGTCTTTCCAGCTCACCGAGTACTCCCCCACCACAAACCTCTACATCATGGTGCAAACATGTGCGTGCATATTTGTGCAATCCCTCGTCAGCATTTATCTGTTCTCCCAACGCCACACGCATCTGCTGATATTTCAGAGGATTACGTCCCACCGGGAGATCCTTCCAAACCCCAAATTAAAAACCTTCCTAAAGCCCTTCGTCTTCTACGTCATTATGTTCCTCAGCTATTTCCTGAACATCCTCCAGACTTTTGCCAGCACTGAAATCCCTAAACTCGCATTTGTTTCCTATTTAGTCGTGTACCCACTGCACTTTGCGATCTCCGGGATTGTAAAGATAATATTCGCTTGTATGATGAAAACGGTGTGCGAAATGATTGCGACCATCAATCGGAAGCTGGAGGAGAAGGTGGACAGATTGTGCTCCAAAGAGGGGGAGTATCGTCCCAAAAAAAAGTTCAAAGGCCTCCTCATTGCGCGCGGACAACTGTTGCAAACTTGTGCGGTAAGTGTGAATTGCGTTTACGGTGTGGCGATGCTACTGATCTCGGGATACGTGGTTATTTCAACTCCGGCTACGCCTTACTTCATCTTATCCGCCATGATCGATGAAAAGTTGGAAAGTTCTGCGAGTTTTTTGGGAATTGTTCAAATATCAACTTTTTGGGTAGCTCCACATGTCTCGCTGTACATCATTGCGCTGTCGTCAAATAGGATTCTTGTTGAGGTGAGCAACGTAAACTCTTCTTTTTTGATACTTTTTGGTTATTAACAAAGCGTTGTGCAATCTGCTAGCAGAATATGCAAGTGATTCTGTCGTTAGGTGCTTCAGTTGGAATGAGTCAAGTTTGCAGTCCGGCCTGAGAAAATGAATTACTCTTCACCTCTAATCAACTTGATATTTATCCAGTGCATGATGGATTGCGTCATTAACGTCACATGCACTTTTCCGCCATATTGCATTTTATTTTTAATCAAGCAAATTGAATCTGTCAAGGGATCTATCGACAGTCGCTTCGCAATGCAACAGTAACTTGCCAGCTGGCAGCCTTCTCAGTTCCATCCGGACCACTCTCGCAATGCGTTTGCGCAAGGGAACGTTGATAACACTACTTGCCTTGAAGTACTTTGGCCTTATTCCGTGGTCCTATGACCGAGTTCGACGTAAAATTGTTTGCACAAGATCGGACATCTTGACTAGCCTCACGGCGTTCATCTTAATCAATGGATTTTCGACATTCTCTCTGTTTTCTGTTTTGATGAAACAGGAAGAAATAATGTTCGCTAGTGAAAACAATACAATCTTCTTCTACCAGTTCACAATGACGACAGTTGCTTGGATAAGTCAAACAATAATCATGGTGTACTGTTGGCTAGACCGTAAAACTAACCTAAGAATCATTCAGACAATCACGCATTGGGACGCCAAGTACGTGCATTTTGAAAATACCTTCCGGAATGACAAAACATTTCGGTGGGTAGCAGTGTGGTTAAGCTTGTGTGGACTGAGTGGTGCGAACATATTTTTAGCAGTACCCTTCTGGGGATACACTCCACACAAGGTGGAAATGCTCGCAACAGCGCTCCACGCAATACAAGCGTCTATAATTGGCTTCATCTCAATTACCTACGGCAGCCTCGTTGTCGTCTTGAACGACATTTTCGATTCACTGAATTTTGGGATACAGAAAGCGACTGAATTCAAAACCTGTTACTACAGAGTCGAGCTGAAGAAACTCCTCGCCGAGAGAGCTTCGTTGCTGGAGTTATGCCGCTGTGATGTCAACAGGTATTACGGAATTTGCGTCTTATTTTGTTTGCTGCATTCCTTGATGATTTTGATAAGCCTCCCACTGGCTATCGTAACTACGATGACACTTCAGTATAGCTTTCATACGCTACTGGGCTTGGCTGCTGGATCTGTTCTATGGTGTTCAGTTTCTCTAACAAGCACGGTTCTTATATTCAATGGAGATTGCATCAATGAGCAGGTGAGTTTGGTTTGGTAACTTATTTTTGAACTACAATTTTACAATTATTTTTGATATTGAGTGTGTTACATTTATGGTTAAAGGCATTCTATACGAATGATTCGTTTTGGGCGCTTGGTTTTCGACGCACGAACCCACACGGCCACGGCGCCCACACCACAACAGCAAAAGGGTGAGCAAAATATCAGCACGAGAGTAGTTAAACGAACAGCAGCTACTTCCTATACTTTGATGGGCATACAACGCGAATGTCAACCTCATGTGTCAATCAAAGCGTGTTTTCAATGTGATAGCATAAAGTAGGTGTCCCAGGTTGGATCGTATTCTGTTCTCGCTTGTCCATCGCTCCTGATGAGGTAACATATTTTGTGTAGGATGAGGAAAATAATTTCTTTCTGTGGTTTTTTGTCAAATTATTAGACGAATTATTTTCCATGTGCTGTGACCTGCTAGAAATAAACTTATACATTTTACGTGTATTAGTACAACAGGAGCTGTGAGAACCACCTCAACTGTTGATGTAGACAGCAGCACACAGCCTTTGACAGGGTGCCACAACATAACGCCAAGCGACATAAGGCCAAATTTTAAAACTGGGCGTTATGTCCGGGCCCCTTTGACAGCAGTTTAGGCATGCACGTTTTTATTAAATGCAACCTAAATCTACAGCTACGAAAGCGGAAAAAAGGCGATCTCGTCAGCGCGTTGATCCGTATAACTCATGACCCAAGTTATAAACTTCTCCAACCAGTGCAAGATTTCAAAAGCAAACACAATTGCGGTTGAATTCGCACGATATGCAGCCAAATGTATTAGGCACCCTTGTTTTTTTGTCTTTGCTACCAAATCACTTATCAGAAGAAATAAGTTTGAATGGTTTTCGGCGACACTATCTGAAGAAGAATTTATCTGTTTCCTCTCGTTTCATTATTCTTGTTGTTTGCCTTTTGAAGATATAAAAAATCTTAAAGGGTGCCTGATACATTTGCCCAAGGCTGTTTACGATGACAACTTGAAGTATCAGAATCGAATAAACGTCAAAGACAAGTTGTGTTCCAAAAAGGGCGTAAATTAAAAAAAAAGCGTTTAATTTGATGATAGATTCTCAAGCCGGAACATAGGACAGATGCAAGGGATGCAAGCAGCCATCCTTGCAAATCCTCAGATCAGTGTCCTCGACAAAAGGAACTTCCTGTATATATCTTTAAGCTGTCTTCTGATATGAATCATGGTTGATGGATACAAAAACTCGATGTGGAAACTTACATTAAATCAAGCATTGTCCACTACTAATAATTTGATATTTATCCAACAAATGACTGATTGCGTCAGTAACTTCGAAGGTAATGTAAGATGTAATCGAATTTCACTTTTAAGTGCTTTTAATCAAGTGAATTAAAACTGACATCCGTCAAGGGATCTATCAACAATCGCTCCGTCCTCGTTCAATGCAAAACTAACTTTGTAACTTGCTTTTCTGACTGGCTACTCAGTATCATCTCGACCTCTCTCCGAATGCGTGTGCGCAAGGGAACCTTGATAACACTACTTGCCTTGAAGTACTTTGGGCTCATTCCGTGGTCCTACGACCGAGTTCGACGTAAAATAGTTTGCACAAGATCGGACATCTTGACTAGCCTCACGACGTTCGTCTTAATCAATGGGTTTTCGGCAATTGCGGTGTTCTTTGTGTTGATGAATCAGGAAGCAATAATGTTTGGCAATGAAAACGATACAGTTTTCTTCTATCAATGCATCCTGACGACTGTTGCTTGGATAAGTCAAACAGGAATCATGGTGCACTCTTGGCTAAAACGCGAAACTAATCTCCGAATCATTCAGACAATCACGCATTGGGACGCCAAGTACGTGCATTTTGAAAACACCTTCTGGAACGACAAAGCATTTCGGTGGCTTGTAGTTTGGTTGGGCTCGTATGCAATTAATACTGTAAACATAGTCATAACAATGCCTCTCATGAAATACAGCCAAAGCAAGGTGGAGCTGCTCTCCTCATTATTCTTCACAATTCAAGTGTTAATTTCTGGTCTCACCACAATCACCTACGCCGGTCTCGTTGTCGTCTTGAACGACGTTTTCGAATCACTGAATTTTGGAATACAGAAAGCGACTCAATTCAAAACCTGTTACTACAGAATCGAGCTAAAGAAACTCTTCGGCGAGAGGGCTGCATTATTACAGTTGTGTCGCTGTGATATCAGCAAGTATTACGGAATTTGCATTTTATTAATTTTATTGTATTCCTTGATGGCGTTGATTAGCTTCCCACTGGTTGTCATGACTATTATGACAGTTAATGAGACCTTCTATACGCGTGTGGCTCTAATCGGCGGGTGTATTCTATGGTATTTTGGTTATCTGGCGGGGACTAGTTTGATGTTTAAAGGGGATTGCATTGACGAGCAGGTGAGTTGAATTATCGTGTTATTAAATTACAATTAAATTAAAATAAATACTAAATTAAAAAATAAAAATTAAAAATGTTGCTAAAAAAACTCATTTAATTTAACAACATAATGAATAAATTGTGAGCGCCATGGCGTAGTGGGACATGGACGACTTTTGTTTCTAAGGCGCCGCATCCAATTTGGTATTTCTAAGCTACAGTTGATACAAAATCACATCAAAAGACTAACTTGTAGGCAAAGCCAATGCAGACATTCCAATTCACTATCAACCTCAGAGCGACTGGATGGCGCGGTTGATTAAATGCCTTCCCCAAGTTAGAGGGGTCCCAGGTTCGAATCACAGTGAAATCGAATCTGGTCCAGTCACCATTTGTCGTTGGGACCAAATTAACGGCACTGGAGTAGGTTTTGTACTGCCAGGTGTACAATGGACCAGTTTTGAGTCTAAGTGCTCCAGTTTAGAGTCTCAAAAAACTAAGGTCCAATAAAAAAAACTCAGAGTTTCTTCTTTAAATTAAAACAAAAATTTAGTAAAAATTCTGCGCTTTTCGTTTGATTCCAAAATTAGGCCGCTTGTTGGATGACTGTGGGCGCCGTGGCGTAGTGGGTAGGTGCGTCGACTCCTACGCTCGAGGTCCTCGGTCTCGAATCTCGAAAAAAAAAACATCAAACATTTTTTCACGGCTCCACCTCTTTCGAGTCACTGACAATGCTCAAAGAGTATAACTGTCTAGAAAAAGCTTCTTCTCAATCTCGCCGTTCGAAGTCGGCATTAAAATGTAGGTCCCCTCCACTCGTGACAGAACAATTGCACGCACAACACGAGTGGTTGCTGAGAAGCTAGGCACAGGTCCACCTCGGACTGTAGCGCCATCATTATTATTATTGTTGGACGACCATAACCTATCTTAACCCTTCTTGCTCAAGGGGTTTTCCTAATCCAACTTCCCGCTAATATTTTATTGCCTCCCTGACCAGATGAAGTCAAATATGCCGTAGACGGGTAAACCGACGCACTGAAGCCACGATTAAAGGAATTTTGTGTGAACCCATCGAAAGTCAATCTATTGTGACGAATTCTACTGAAAACATTTCTATCGCAATCAAATTAGGAAATTCACAGACTGTAGCTGGTAAGAATAACACAAGCGATTCATTACATTACAAGTGGAATTTGAAAAGAATTTCTTTCCCCTCAAATATTAGTGCCATCCGCGATGTCGCTTCTGAGAAAACTCGCAAACGTCTCAAGGCGTTTGAATTTTTTCGGAATAATCTGCAAAAGTCCGACGAGGCCTTTAGAAAGACACAGGACACTTATCGCAGCATCTTTTCTTGAATTCTATTTGATCTTCAGCATTTTTTTCATGGTCAAAAATCCCCTGCTTGATACCGATTCATTTGTCCTGGTTCAGTTGATTCTGGCTTGCGTTTGTCAAATGGCCGCAACACTTTGGATGGCAATCAATAAAAATCGGTTCTTCGCTTTAATGTGTGAACTTCAGTTTCTGCATGGGAGATATGCAAGACGACTAAATACAGGTCCAAAGAATTTCCTGCCTCTTGCATTTCTAATTCTGAATGTGGTGACAGTGACTGTGTGTTCGTCGTGCTTGATGCACTCTTTTTGGAAATCATTTCCTGGTGTCTTTGTGTCGGTGTCAGTGTACACCTTACAAATTTCCATAAATGGTTTATGCATTTCTTCATTTATTGGCATTTCGAGAATGATTGAGCGGATTTTAGGGGTCATCAATCACAGACTTGCAAAAACAAATGACTGCAAAGTAATTCACAGGCTGTTGATAGCCCGATCAAGGATCTTAGCCATTTGTGTCTCTGAAGTGAATGAGTTGTTTGGTCTAGTGTTCGTCGTAGTGTCCTTGTTCCTTTTGGTAGCTAGTAGAGGCTTCATCGACATTTTTATTGAAGAATTGTTTCAAAGTGAGGTTGATGATGGAGCACTGAATATTGGTGTTATTGGCCCACAATGTTTATACTTTCTTGTGGCTTTCTTAAATGATGAGATACTGCATCAGGTTGGAGAGTGTAAAGTGGTTACTAATTTCGTATTTAACTGAATGTATTCTTTTTCTCTTTCCAGGCAAACAAAACTGCAAAGATTCTGTCAAGGATATCCCGAAAGGGTACTGGGATTGAAAAGATGGTAAGTTTCCTCCCTAAAATGTTCAAGAAATGTGTGCTTGGAAGTGGATAAATTTGACATATTCTCGAAGAAAAGCGCATTTCATTTGTGCACTACTCTCTGCGAGGGCGCGGAAGTTTAATATATTTTTTAAATCTGTCTACCTACACTGGGCGTTGTGGCTTAGTGGGTAGGTGCGTCGACTCCCACGCTCGAGGTCGTCAGATCGAATCTCGAAAAAAAAACATCAAACATTTTTTCACGGCTCCACCTCTTTCGAGTCACTGACAATGCTCAAAGAGTATAACTGTCTAGAAAAAAGCTTCTCAATCTCCACCGGCGTGAAAACCACATCAGGCAGTTTTTTTTTTTATGAATGAAGTAATGTTTCTTGAAAAACGACTGGATGGCGCAGTTGGTTAAGTGCCTGCCCCAAGTTAGAGGGGTCCCAGGTTCGAATCCCAGTGAAATTCAATCTGATCCAGTCACCATTTGCCGTTGGGATCAAATTAACCGCACTGGAGTAGGTTGCTAACTGGCAATACAATGGACTAGTTTTGAGTCTGAGTTCTGCAGAAGTGTTTCAAAAATCCTCCGAAAAAAAATGTTTCTTGAAGCACATGAGAGTTTTCACTTGACCAATAACGTGAATATGCGTTATTGTTGACGAAGCCGTTTACCCAACAATTTTTCAACATTTCTAAATCCCAATCCGAGAACGTATGTCGCTTCATATGATCGAGTGGCTTTAGTTCTTGAGTGGAGCTCAATTTTGCTCTTAGTGGTGCACAATTCTAAAGAACGCCGAGGAATTGAATATTTTCATTCGTTTGCGATGGACGATTGGCAGAAATATTCTCGGCACTTCAACCAACTCGTTGTATCACAGATTTGACCATATTTTGTGTAAAAATTGCGAATTGTAGCTGTCAAGCCCGTTGTTTTTTCGAGTATAGCTACATTTTTACCAAACCTGACAGATGTTACGCTGAAATCATCGGCAACATTACCGTCCAAATGACACAAAATTCAATTTGGGGGCACAGGAACATCGAGCGGCGAAAATTTAGACTCAAATTTGTTCCCTAAACTTCGAATTGCTTGTCTAAAATTTGTGTTAAAGTTGCCATCACTGACTCGAAGCTTTGGTAAAAATTTCAATTATTTGCAAACGTTTTTCGTTCGTGAACTTTACCACGTGAAAATGTTTGTTTTTAGTGAATAATTTGACACTGACAGTTCGGTCATTGGTTTAGGGGTGCGTTCATAAATGAAAGTTGAAAGTTGTCAGGTCTCAATTGGAAAACCTTTTACAAGCCCAGTTTGGTTTTTTTCGGGTTGGCAGAGAGTGTTGGCAGTACCTTATAAGCTTTTGATCTTTGTGCTGATTTTAGTAGTGTTGGAAGAATTTTTTATCACATCTGTCCCCATTGCGAATTATGATGCATGAATTATGATGATAGAGATTTCCATTTCAGCTCACTAAATCCATGTCATCTCTAAAGCTTCTTCTTTTGCTTCTTTTGCTCATCTTTTCATAGGTCGATAAATTCTTAATGAAGAACATGCATCAAGAGCCGATTCTAACCGCATATGGTTTCTTTCCGCTCAACAAGCGGACATTGTTTAAGGTAATTCCTTGCATCCCTCAAGCACATGTCTTGCATTGTTCCCCCCCATTGAATAAAATCGATTTTCTGTTTTCTTGCAGATTTTTGCAGCGATTTTCACATACATGGTTATACTTGTTCAGTTCAAGGAAATGGAGAGCACGAACAAGAAACTGTCCAGTGGGGGCAAAACGATGACAACTACAACTGCACCAGAACTTACCGTATCGTAGATCATACATCCAGTCTTGTTTGATTTCGAATTACGCCTCCATTTTCTGTACTCGGCCTTGATGACAGTTAATTGCCTTTTCCAATATTTTCCTTCAAGGACAACGCTCTGAGGAAATAAAAAGAGAAAAAAAATATGTGCTGTTAATTAAATTCGTTAAAATGTATTTTATTGAAATGAAAAAGAAAAGAATATATTTTCGAGTAGTAAAGTGTGCCCCTAAACTCACGCAAGGTTTGAAATTTGTGCCATTTGGACGGTAGTGTTGCAGACGATGTCAGCGCAACATCTGTCAAGTTTGGTAAAAATGTAGCTATACTCGAAAGAACAACGATCTTGACAGCTACAATTCGCCATTTTTACATAAAATATGGTCAAAATTGTAATCAACTGCGAAACGATGAGTTCAAAAATTCAAGGAGACTCGATCAATTAGTGGTGTTAGACATTCTGGTCTTCCTCTGACCTCCAGTTTAATGCTGACTCCGAACGGCGAGATTGAGAAGCTTTTTCTAGACAGTTATACTCTTTGAGCGTTTTTAGTGATTCGAAAGAGGTGGAGCGGTGAACAATTTTGTTTTGAAAAATTGTTTGTCTGAACTTGGTTACGAACCTAGACTGTGAAAGTCTAATGCGCATGGGTTGACGTACGAACCCACACGGCCACGGCGCCCACCGTAAGAGCTCTTATACTGAAAGTTAGTTCTGTACAGTGGAGTTTCAACATTTGCATGAAATAATTGTAAATGACAACTTAAATAAAATAAAAACGCATTTTTCCGGTTTTTACGGGTTAAAAAATCATGCATAACCTCGACACACATTAACTTTTGATTGTTGGATAAGAAAACGGACCTAAAGTGACTGGCGCTTATAAGGATAGGTTATTTTATTTCTTATTGTGCACATGTGAAGCGTTGAATGAAGGAGTGTGCACGTTTAGATGGAACTTAATTCTTTCAAAAAAGCCTAAAGAAAGGAAGAAAAGTTAAGTCCTTCTTTTTAGCGAAAACAGGGTTGAAGAAGTAAGTAAGTAATGCGTTTCAAAAAAGCCAATTATGTTCGAAATTATAAAGAGATTACTTTACATTTCTGTTAACATTTATATAAGCTGCTGATATATACTCGTACATACATGTCTTTCTTTATTTCGCAACGACAAATGGAAGATCTGAACCTAAACCACGTTTGTAGTCTTTCCTGGATAAGCTGCTTTCAATATATCACTCATGATGACTTGGCTTATATATCTCTTCGATTTGATGACACCTATTTATGCAAGAATACTTTTTTACACGACAATTACTCCTAATTCCTATTGTTTTAAATACTATTTCGTTTTTTTGTAGCATGATACGGAGTGGAGCGAGTAAAGTAAAAATGCACCTGATCAGTTCAAGTGGTATATTAAAAAAAGAAGACAATATAAAAATTAGGGTATATAAAAATGACATTTGCGGGAAAAACCGATCCACGAGGAAAATTGAGGTTATCGGTTCGAAATGTTGAGATCGCTGTAGGTAACGATTATATCAGTTTTGGTCTCCACATTTCGTGATAAAGACTTATCCCTAAGAAATGTACAAGAACAGCATAAAATCTACAACAAATTGTGGAAGTATTTTTTTTAAATCAAGCAAAACATTCTGCAGCTTGAGTGTGTACATTCTTTTGTATTTATATCTTTAACTGGCGACGTAACGTGAGTGAACCGGTTTTGCAGCTGCAAAGACATAGTTTCAACCGAATTGGGAGTAAAGTCGAACAAATGAATATATAAACAAATTCTGGGAAAACTCAGGTATTCACTGATCATGAGTGGAATTTCTTCTTCAGAAAATGTGTGAATTAAGCGAAAAGTTGTTCATCGACGCGTCTGAGTCAAATGTCGGGTGCGGGTAAGTATTTCTAACTGGAAGAGGCTCTAAGATGAAGGCAATCAATGAAAGCCAATAGCAATGTTGTACATATTTAAATAAAACACAAAATAATTAAGGTAAATTAAATATACAACTCCTTCATAGACTGGATTTTTTTAACATTATTTCGATACCCTCAAAAAACATGTAAATGTTCGGTTGTTCAAGGTCCTCGAAAGTTCTCGAGAACAGGCCGACTTTGTATAAGACCTTGATCATCCCAGTTGTGTATGGACAATATCAAAAGTATATGAAGATTGGTCCTGTTTGCTTTGATGGTAGTTTTAAGCGCGAATTGTATGTAGTGAACAGCGACATGGGTCTAGCCAGGCGTCTACGGATCCATTGGCTAAGATAATAATAATAATAATAATGGCGGCGCAACAGTCCGAGGTGGACCTGGGCTTAGCTTCTCAGCAACCACTCGTGTTGTGCGTGCTATTGTCAGTGACTCTCACGAGTGGAAGGCACCTACAGTTTATTGCCGACTCCGAACGGCGATTTTGAGAAGCTTTTTCTAGGCAGTTATACGCTTTGAGCATTGTCAGTGACTCGAAAGAGACGGAGCCGTGAAAAAATGTTTGCTGTTTTTTTTTTCGGGAATCGAACCGACAACATTGAGCGTAGGAGTCGACGCACCTAACCACTACGCCACGGCGCTCACAAGATGGTTGGGTCACATAGAGCGCATGGGCAACTTACCTCCAGCTCGAAGAATCTTCGACTCTTAACCAGTGGGACGACGCAACAGAGGTCGTCCACGTCTAAGTGGAGAGGGACCACAGTCAACTTAAAAAATAAATAAATAAATAAAAATAATTGGAGACAGCTACCAAAAGATCATGCTAGCTGGAAGGGCCACCCAAAAGTCAAAATAATTTTCTTGTTTTTCGTTCTATTGCTTTGGAAAATTCTTGAGGCAAGGGATACCTGGAAGTTGCTCCAATTTGAAAAAAAAATCAATTCAGAAAACCCGCAAACATTCCACATTCAGTCTCTAGTCCAAAAGCTATGCTAATGCAAGTGTTTATTCATCTGGGCCAAATCGACTGATTAGTGCTTATCAACCACCGAAGAAAAACACCCTCGCTGCGAGTGCGACCAAAGTGTGACTAAAGTGCGACAAGAAACCAACTTTATCAGTTCATTACTTAATTCTCAAGTTGAAACAAGCCCTAATTGGACTCAATGTCTGAAAGTGCTAAACTTCTCGATAAGAATATTTTTTTAAAAACCAGTGATTGTCAGCAGCCATTTGATTGTTTTCGAGTGAAATTATGAAATTTCTTGCAGGAAAGTAAGTCACTTGATAGCACCAATTCAAAAATTAAGCGTTCAAGACGTGAATTTAAGACGACATCCAAATATATAGTTTCAAATCATTTATTTGCGTTCATCTTCAGCGATTTATCTTCTGATCATGAGACTGAATCATTTCAAAGTCATTGACAAAAATAATCGCTTGCAGTAATGTATGAGGGTTCTGTTTTCAAAATAAGCTCTTATGATATCAGCAGACATCGCAAATCAACTTATCACGTGCCATCGGGTCATTCGGAGGAAGGATCTTAAGTTAATTATCATTTGTGTACAGTCGATGCTTTATTCGTATGTGACCTGTTATTTCACTCCGGATCACGTGTTGAAGTTTTAAAAATACATTTTAACAGCTCTGATTTCTTTCTGATATGGTCAAGGCTCTGGTTTTGTCAGGACCACTTGGAAAACAATGCAGTACGATTGAGCAGTGCAAGAAGAGTTTCACCGAATAAGCCCGGTGAAGAAAAAATCTAACGGGGTCAAATCGAAATCAATAGACAGTGCACATCACCTCTAGGTGAGATGACCATGCCCTCGAATCGCTAGTGCTGAATTTCCAATTTGGCGTGAGCTGTGTGGCACTCAGCGCCCAAATCACGACGCAAATTTCGTCAAGTTGTGGGCTTCAAAAGGCCGAGTTCTTGTGAGCGACTTCCTCGAATTCCCCTGCACACTTTCACGGAGAGCGACGATATTTTCGGCAGATCTTGCGTTTCGTCGTGCCACGTTCGGGTGTTGGTTTATCTTTTACTGAACCAGTGAACTCAAATTTATCCATCACAGTGCGAATAGTCTTCTCGAAAGAACGATTATGGCGACCGTAAAATGGGCGAAGCGCACAGAACAAACAGAACTTCTGTTTTGATAAAACAATTTTTTCATTTGCACGTGTTGTTCAACTCTATGTGTAAATGGCAACCAATGTGACAGATGTAGCTTCAACAAAATGACCGATTGTCAACTGTCAAAGTTTGGAAGTTCCTATTGGCAGACCCTTTAGTAGCTACGTAGTAAGCGTATAAATTTCTACACCGAAGGTACGTGGATCAAACCCCAATCAACAGACCAATTTTAATTTTAACGAATCACTGACAACCTTCAGAGAATAAGTCGGCCATGTAAAATCTTCTCAAAATTCGGAGTCGGCATAGAAATGTAGATACTTACCTCCCTATTCTTGAGAACAATAACATTCATAGAGATATAGTAATTTTTTTTTTTTGGAAAGTTAGTTATTTTATGAATTTAATGTTGCGATGAACACCATTTTAGTCCCCGATACTCATTTAAAACTGCTAACTTTATAAGGGCAAGAAAGGGACACGAATGGTCCAGGATTGAAGACTAAATTTTTGGCGAAAGGTTTGGGCCGATAACGCGCAAAAATTGTACCCTCTTCAAATCAGTTTGTATTTCCAAAACACATAAGCAAAACAAAATGAACCGAAATCCCCAAGTCCTTGAATCCGACTTAATTCCGCCTTACTTAAATCTCTTTCAAACGGTGATTCAATAAAACGCCCGTGGTCCTAAGTCCGGTCAGAACTTTCATCTCCCGCACAATCATTATCAATTTAAACAACAATTCAATTCTGTTGTTGCGAACGTCCGCTATAAATAGCTGCCCTCTTGCTATATTTAAACATTTCTTGTGATAATTTAACACTCGCCATTCTGGAAATGCTCCGTAAGTAAATAAATATTGATGAACTGCTATCTCAGTTCAATTAATTCCTAATTATTAGGTTTCGAAAATAAATCAATTTGTAGAAATAATTAGAACCACATCAGTGGTTTGGTTAGAACTCGAATTTTTGGTTGACAAATCGTTTTTTTTGCTGTTGCTGGTCAAACGAAAATATTTGTGTCACGTTTCAATGACTGTGTTACTTTCGATCGAGTGATGGACAAGTGTGTTTGTTAAGATCTTGATGCTTAAGCATCACTGGCAGAGTGGGTTTCATAAATTGAGAATGGAAAGGGTGAGCTCATGCTTAGTCACGGGGAAACAAAATATAATCAGAGGGTTTTTTTGAACACGAATAGCTATCTCTGACTAGTTGGGATCTGTTAATTAAAATTGGTAGTTCATCTTATTGCTGATTAATGCTCGTTTTTAATTAACAACTAGTTTTATTTTTTTGGAGACCGATTTATTAGAAATTAGAGAACATTCATTGGATTTGCAGAAGTCGTCACTTATTTATAAAATGAAAGCTTCTTATTTTAGTGACTTGATCTCGTCTGGGAACACACTTCAACAATACGTGCTACACCACTCATTTTTTAATATAATCTTTAATTAACCCTGATTTAATTTTCCTCTTATAAAATTACGGTACAGTTCAGGGCAAATCTGAGCCTGAACAAACAAGCCTCTCCAGCTAGCACATCTTTCTCTAACTGTCTTCAGTTTTACACACAAATGTTGTGTTTTGTTCAGAAGTGTGTATCCGCCATTTTAGGCTGTTGTCATAGCTACATTCAATGGCATTTGATGTCAAAACAATTTGCTCAGCTGTTATCCAGCAAAAAAAAATTCGACAATGTTATTGATAAGCGGATAAAGAAACAATACAAATAAAAAATAATGCATTATTTCCAAAATTCAATTTTGAATTTAATTTAAAAAGACACGGCAACGACATCTGTCGTAAGGTGATAGTAGTCGCCACAAGTGTAACAAATAGTTTCACAAAAACACCACCGTCTGGACTCTGTCTTCTTAAAACTTGATTTCCATTTCGGAGTGCTTCTTAACTTCTTGTGTAGTTGTTGGTTGCTTTACTGAAATTTTTTTTTATTTACCTAAGTTAGTTAGAAGCATGGACTTTGTCAAAAGCGGATGAGGTTGCTCTTGGCTGCTTTGAGAGGAAAATTCTTCGGGATATTTTCGGTCCCGTCTGCATAGAGGGTGAGTGGAGGAGAAGATATAACAACGAACTGTACGATCTGTTCAGCGACATCGACATAGTCAGAAGGGTGAAGACCCAGCGATTGAGATGGTTAGGTTATGTACAGCGAATGGAAACCAATGCTCCGGCTCGGAAAGTCTTCGAATCCACCCCCGAGGAACGGCGCAGTAGAGGAAGACCGCGACTCAGGTGGCGCACGCAAGTGGAAAGGGACCTCAACCAACTGGGCGTGCGAAACTGGAGGCAGCTAGCGAAAGATCGAGCTGGCTGGAGACGCTTGTTGGTTAAGGCCCAGGTCCACCCCGCACTGTAGCGCCACATTAAGTAAGTAAAGTTAGTTAAGGTTTCTCTTAAGTTGACACTTTTTCTTTGTCGGAATGTGTTGCATTGTCTTACATGCTCGGAGTTGAAGATTCTTCGTATCGGGATGTTATTGTTAAAGCATCTACTGTAGGTGCCTGTCTTGACACTCTAAAACTTGTATAATTCGTTTAATCGCTATCAACGCAAACTGGCCAAACATCCCAGAACAGTTTACTCAAACTGATCAGAAGGGCTTACTAACTCGACTTCGAAATTGTCAATGCCTCTGTGCCCTAAAGCAAGACTGAGGTTACAAAGACCTTATATGAAGGCGACCTGTGGAGAGAGCTCTAGCTTTCCCAATCCTTTGAAACTTGCTAACCATGCAGACAAGTTATAGAATCAGACTTCAAATTCCTGCTCTCATCTCGACATGGAAAAGCCTGGAACCCAAATAACCCTGATTGAAGATGGTTGGTCGCTGCAAAACGCAGAGGGACTACTGAATTGATTACCCCACCCTTAGAAAATCTCCCATAATTCCACAATTCAGGGATGTGGAGAACCCACACTGCGCGAGATGTTAAACCGCCCAGAGGGACTACTGGATTCTAAGTACGTGTTTTTTTCTTTTCCAGAACTGTGACAGAAGAGGCAATTGATGATTGATTAACTAGGAGTTCCTAATATACAGCCTTGGCCAAATGTATTTGGCACCCTTGCCTTTTTGTCTTTGCTGCAAAATCACTTATCGGAGGTAATTAGTTTGAAATTTATGGTTTTCGGCGACACCATCTGAGATTGAAAACGATTTTTATTCATTCCATAAATTTTTTGCTTTTTAAAGATATAACGAATCTTAAAGTGTGCCTAATACATTTGGTCAAAACTGTACTTATCCATTTTTTGACGCTCACGCTTCAACAACGTTATCAAATGTCTGTGCACCAATTTATAGAGGACTTGTACCGTATTACACCCGACATAATCGATCATCCGCTACTCGTAGTACTGTTGACCGTTTTTACAAAAATGTTCTTTGCAAGATGCAGTAGCACCGAAACACCTAAGGGGATTGCCTACTAAACAGCATATTGCATCCAACTAGGAGAATGTTTTAAAAGAGACACCATTCACAACAGATTAATCTCTCTCCGCCCAATTTATTGAACTTTTTACTCAAAGGGGTTACGACTGGAACGCGCAGTTGGTAAGGTGCCTGCTCTAAGTTAAGTGGGTCCCAGGTTCGAATCCCAGTGAAAGCAAAGTTAATGCGCTTTTATTCGGTTTTCAAATCTGGTCCAGTCACCATTTGCCGTTGGGATCAAATTAACAGCACTATCACGGCCGATCAGTGGTTGTAGTCTGACTGTGGGTATCACAATGGACCAACATGGTCTAAGTGTGCTGGTGAATTCACTAGCAGCGTCGTAACCTAACCTAACCTACGCAAAGGGGTTGATTTGCAGATTTTCAGAATTGAAGTCAAATGACCATTGTTTGCGTCGAAATTTCGGTGAATGGACCCAAAATCAAACGGCATTGGATCCGCTGCTTTATCGAAAAATTGTATTCAGCGATGGAAATGTTAACAAGCAAAATTCTCAAATTTTGAGCGAAGATAATCCACATGAGATTATCAAAACGTATATAAATCCTAAAAATACACAGTGTGGCGGGGTCTGTGGGCTGCTGGAGTCATCGGACGATAATTGTTAAAAAAATGAGGCTTATCAGCTGTTTACGGTCAACGGTATTCGCTACTGAGACTTTTTCGTTTCCCGAATGCTAGAACGGAACAGATGTGATTTTAGCAGGATTTGGCTTACAGCAAACGAAATCCAAAAATTATTGCACGAAAAATTCGATGGATCATAATTTCGCGCAATGGACCCGTAGTTGGCCTTCAAAATCTTGTAATTTGACGCCTCTTGATTAATTTCTTTGGGAATACGTAAAGTTGCTAGTCAAGACTGACAAACCAACAATAAACCATGCATTTGAAGCCAACATTATTCGTGTTGGTAAGTAGATAAGGCCGCAAATGCTTGAATAAGCGGTTGAGACTCTCGGTTGACATTCATCAGATCCAGCCGTGAAGGGCCCGAAATTGTGTGTAGAAATTAATTACCGATGATACTCTCCCGATTGAAACCAAATCAATGGCTTCTTCTTCTTCTTCTTCTTAGAGCGCTACAGTCCAAGGTGGACCTGGGCCTCACTCAACATGCCTCTCCAGCCAGCACGATCTTTCGCCAGCTGTCTCCAGTTTCACACACCAAGCCGGCCGAGATCCCCCTCGACTTATGTACGCTACCTTGTTCGTGGACGTCCTCTGTTGCGTTGTCCCACAGGCTCAGAGTCGAAGACTCTTCGGGCCGGAGCTAAGTTGTCCATACGCTCTACATGGCCTAGCCATTTTAGGCGTTGGATCTGTAGACGCCTGGCTGGACTCATGTCGCTGTACAGCCCATACAATTCGTAGTTGAACCTTCTCTTCCAAATGCCATCAACACAAACAGGACCAAAGACAGCGCGCAGAACTTTTCTCTCGAAAAGACCAAGAGACTGTTCATCCGCTTGGGATATTGTCCATGCCTCTGCGCCGTACAGCAGGACTGGGATGATCAAGGTCTTGTATAGAGTCAGCTTGGTCTTCCGAGAGAGGGCTCTACTACTCAATTGCCTTTTGAGCCCAAAAAAACAGCGGTTGGCAAGCGTTATTCTGCGTTTGATCTCGGTACTGATGTTGTTTGTACTGTTTACCGCGGAGCCGAGGTAGACGAAGTCCTTAACTACCTCAAAGTTATAGCTGCCTATGGTGACGTTCTGGCCAAGTCGTCGATATTGTGCGTCCTTTCTCGATGACAGCATATACTTGGTTTTACCCTCGTTTACCGACAGACCCATTTTAGCCGCTTCCGTTTCAATGCCAACAAACGCATCATTGACGGCTCGCTGTGTTCGCCCAATCACGTCAATGTCATCCGCGTAAGCTAGCAGTTGAACAGACTTTTGGAAGACCGTCAATGACTGTTTTATATAATTTCGTGCGCTTTGTTCAATATCAATCTGGATTAAAAAAAAAACACTCAAAAAGAAAATTTTCTAAAATAAGTCAGATTTCCTACGAATATTTCTACTATCTACATAGAGCACACCCTATGAATTCCTTCAGTTAACAGACATTGAAAGCCCTATTCTTATTACTCAACAGGCACTTGCAAAATGCCTTTCGAGGGTGTTTTATATTCCGTTAAGAAATACAGTACATCCACTTACAAAAACACAGACACACGTGTATACGACGTCGTCAACTGAAACAACTCAATTTGAGTCATGCAACGTTATTTCTTTTTTAGTGCTTATACGAAAAGACCGCCCATGTTCCTTCCCCACTGTTTACACCAAGCACACCGTCATGAAGTGGTGGACTAGTGCCAAAATTATCCAACATCCGGTATGCACGGACGCTCTTTAACATTTTATGTTAATACCTCTCTATCCCGCTGAATTATGTCGATAAAACAATTAACTTCGAAAATAGACTTAATTTTTTTGCAAGCGGCGCGTGACGTAAGTCGTGTAAACGGCGCGTCAGTCTTTGACTAATGTGAGCCACTGAGATCCGTCAGCAAACATCAGGTTATGTTGGCTGCTGAAAAAAAGAAAACAAAATATTCCAAAAATTCAAATTTCCATTCGGCATGCAAATCAAATTCAAAATATTTTTGGAAATTCTTTTAGTCATTAATTCCAAAAAAGAGATTATCTTGGCGCAGCATGAGCTCCTTCATTGTATTTGCTCATGGGGAGCATTTTTTGAATTCAAACTAATTAAACTATTGTCGGGTTCAGTCAAGGTTAGAGTGCTTCCTGTCCTGTCGTCCGTCGATTGCACCAAAACGATTACCGAACGTGAATTATTTCGTTTGAAACCCCTAAACCGCCAATTCAAAGGCGAGAGAAAAAGTGAAAAACGAGAAATTGGTCTGTAGCCGATGCCAAGAGTGTAGAGTATTCAATTCAACCAACGAGATACTCGGATAAGTAGTGGGGCCCCAATGCTAGCTCAGTGTATTGTAAACGTTTTTGGCAACATCCAGTCACGTGCTTGTGTGTTTGTCGCATCAAAGTCATGTTGCTGTCGATCGCAGAGTGCAGGCGAGAAGAAAGGCGAGCAAAACAGAAAAAAAAGAACCAAGTAATGTTGAATGAATTCAGAAAAATGTAAAAATAAATTCTATAAATAGACTCACCTGTGGATTGCTGTGAATATCTACGTCCAAAGGTGAAGCGAATTGGCACACTGGTGTTCGTCTCTTCAATATAACTGTAAGAAGAGGGGAGAAAATAATTAGGATCAGTTAAAGAAATATGCAAAAGGGCAAGGAAGTGGGGTACAAGGAGAATTATTTGGATTGGTGCTTAAGTTATGGTAGGAGTTCGTTCGTTAACCCGTTTAAGAAATTATATCACAGGCAAAAAGGAGAAATGTAACAATTTCTGATCCTTGATTTAGATAAAGTGTAATTGGTCCTGTCTGTAATTGGTCCATGGAAAGCGAATGGAGGAGAAGACACAATCGTGAACTCTCAGAACTGTACATGGATGTGGACATAGTCTAGAAGGCAAAAATCCCTAGACTAAAATGACTAGGCCACATCGAGCAATTGAATACCAATTAAGAAAGTCTTCGAATCCGAGTCTCCTGGTCCAAAAAGATGAAGACGATCACCCGATATAGGAATCAAGTGATCGCGGACACAATACAACTTGGCCTTGACGACTAGAAACAGCGAGCCCGGAATGGTCAACGATGGAAGGTGGCAATTGATAAAGCTCAAATCCTCCAGAGGACTGCTTCTGATGGCGCTACAGTTCAGCGTGGACCTGGGCCTCAATCAACAAGCCTCTCCAGCTGGTACGATCTTTAGTCAGCTGCCTCAAATTACGCACGCCAAGTTGACCGAGGTCCTTCTCCACTTGCGTGCGCCATCGGTTCCGTGATCGTCCTGTATTACATTGTCCCACGAACGCGTAGTCGAAAATTCTGAGAATATCCACAACTCAATTAAAGAAAGAGAAAGACTGGCCACTTTCAAAGAAAAACAATTTTTGCAGTTCCTGGTAAATCCCCGATTCCTTTTTTTGAATTCCAAAAATTCCATAAACTCGCCTAAGCTTAGAGCACCTTGCTTGTTGAGCATCATCCCTCAAAAAGTAATTAAATTTACTTCATTTTGATAATTTCTTGGGGAATTCTCAAAATTAGTTTGCACCAAAAGGACCTACTGAGCAATAAAAATAAAATCAGCACTTGACAGGTAGATTAGCAATTAGCAAAATTATTCTACAAGTTGAAGTCCTGGAATAAAAGCCGATCTTTTTTGCAGCAATCGTCAGTTCAGTATCAGCGATACAAGAAGGCAGCCCAGTTAAATCAGTCAAAAACAGAGTGCATTCCGAAGCAAATCACAAAGACATCGTTATTATTTTTTGGAGCGATTAAGAAACAAGGAAAATTGGAGCGAGGAGATTAACACTTAAAATGAATCCAGAACAAGCAGAGAATAAACAGTGTGCCTTAGTCCAAATGCCGGGAAGACCTGAAGAAGAAACACGACCTTCCGGAGCCTCATCATTGTCACCGCCAGCACTTTCGAAGGACTCCCTGGAATATCAACTTAGGTATCCTCGTGCGCCGGCAGTTACAATGGCTCCAGTTCAGTTCAGACCAATGCCACTTAATTCACATTGCTATGTAGACGAATCGGTTGTTGTGCACGATCCGAATATGGACCTTACTCCGTTGGATGAATATCTACAACAATATATGATGGGATCACGGATCATCTAATGTTCACCATTATATTGAAATTTGAAAAAGGAAATAAAAGAACTGTATTTATCAATGAATAATTTTCTGTTTTCTCTCGTTTGCCTCAAAAATTAATTAATTGGAGGGAGTTAATGTGTCTGAAAAGTTAATCTGCTTTACAGATGAGGTACAGTCTGGGTACCAGAGAATCTGGCCAAGTAACAGAATCTTCGATTCTGAACCAGTAAAACAACTTAACAGTGGACATCCACATCTATAGTTTCGCTCCCAAGTGGAGAGAAATCTAAACCATCTTGGTGTGCGCAATTAGTGACATCTAGCAATAGATCGTGCTATCTGTTTGTTGTTGAGGCCCAGGTCCACTCCAGACTGTACCCCTACACGAAGAAGAAATCTGTGCCCATAGTGGCTAAGCGCGCCAATTCCTGCGCTCAAGGTCTTGGTTCGATTTTTGAACAACAACGGGCGTGTGTCATTGCGCCAACTTACATCAGAAGCTAGGCTCAAGACCCCTCGGACTGTAGCGTCACAGGAAGAAGCAGAAGAAGAAAAGAAAAAGAACACTTTTAAGGCCGCAAGAAATTAACATTATTGAAAAAACGCTACGGCAAATGCTGGAAAAGATTAGCGAGTTTCAAGACGATATGTCTCTTCTTTTTATCGGTTGAACGTCGTATACGATAGATTTCATAGCAAAGATAATTTAAATACCATTTTTGAATTTGATATTCTGTGAAAATTGATTGAATTCTGTCGCCTCGCGACTAAGACTACGTCCAATTCTAGGATCTTCGAAAAGTTCAAAAGATGCACCGGACTTGGTGACTTTTTCAATCTGATACTGAAGCAGATAGGTACTGTGACAACACAAGTCGATTGAGTTGTTAGATCGCTACTACCTCGGTTCGACCAAATGTGGGTCAAAAACTCTGAATCAAAGGACAAAAATCACGCACTCCAAAAGCCTTACCCCGCCCATCATGTTAAATGGAAACGAAAGCTGGATGCTAAGCCGGACTGCAAAGCTGATTTTAGGTACCTTTGAAAGGCAAATTCGACGTAGAATAATTGATGTATGAAACTGTAAACTCCATGCGTTGTAAAGGTTTTTTTCAAAAGACACAAAACAAATTTTTATTTTTATACAAATGCAACCTGAAAGCGTCAGTCAAGGAAACGCCAACTCTTTTCAAACACAGCCATTTATTTATCTGCCCAAATCAAAGATCAAAGAAGGTTGCTTGTTTGAAGATGAATCATAATTTCATGATCACAAAAACGCTGATCTTGGAAAGGGTCATCGTTATAAAAACGTGTGAGCGTTTGAAAAAAACAGTTAATTGTAGATTTAAAAAAAAATATAGATTTAAAAAAATATATATAGAATTTCAAGGACGTGCATTGAGGAGGTCGACATTCATTTTGGTTTTGGGGAGATTATAACCAGAATAGATTCGGTGCATATCTCTTTCTGAACAACATCGCCTGCTTTTAGATAAGCTGCATCAATGTGATGAGACAGCTAATGCAGATTCTGTGATGAGTTCAATGCAGCGTGTGAATGACTCAAAACAGATTAAACAATCAATCATTTTAGGGTTTTAAAATTGGATTATCTGTCCTGCCCCCATGCGGTTGTTTTGCGATCTGTACCAAATATAGCATCGAACTCTTGTGCTTCTGTAAATAATTCTTTAGAGATTTTTACTATCATTCCATGATGAATAACACAGAACACAGCCTATTGAACTAAGGAGAATAAATTATACCGTTCCCATGTTAAATATGATAGATTTAAAAGCTGTGCCCTGAGGTAGCCTCAGTTTCATTTGAACACTACCGCTACCTTATCTACTTGCCTAAGAGGAAATGTTTATAATAATAATAATAATAACTTATCAAAAGAATAACCATATGTAGGCAGAACCGAGGCAGATATTTTGCAGTTATTTTCTTTCATTGTTACCCTCAGAGTTTGTACTTTAGGTTGACATAAAAATATCACAAATTTCCATGCAAATGCTGCATTTTTCTGTTCATTTAAAATGACACCTTTCGGTGGATGACCCCATAAAACATTATTGTTAATATTTTATGCTTTCAATGAAAGTTGTGGAAACATTGTTGCGAATAATTTTAAAAATATGTGAATAAATATGCAAAGGGCGTGTGTACAGCTACAACCAACAACTTATCAGTCTCATAGATATGAGCACAAGGTCTTACAGTGGCGAAATAAAATGCAGATTGACGCCATTAAACCCGTTTAAACACCTACTCACATAATTAGCAGGTAGCCCCAGTCATATCAACGGTTTAAGTAGTCTTTAGCTTGCCATGCAAACTTTTTCGCCTTGTTAAGCTTTGATCACGGGCGCACACCTACCTCCCCGTCGTGGTGCCGATTAATTAAGATTTGAAATTTCTCTTCACGTCTTGTCAAATTTGCGGGTATACAATGTATCTAAACATGCGAAATTTATTACTTACGTGACTCTCCCAATTAACCCAGTTTACAGTCAATAGTTGCACCAGTAGCACCGATATTTTGGCCTCAGATTAGTTATCTTAAATCGTTTAGATTACTTTCGCGTACTTTGGAGTTGTTGTTGGCGAAGAGGTTCAGGAGAGGGTATCAATGGATACAATAAAAAAATTATTACTGCTTAAAATTTACTTAATATCGCAGTCAGCAGAACAAATTAATGTTCTTCGGATTCAAACTAACAGACATCCGGTTAAGCTTTCTGGCTGAAATCTTAGCCATCAAATCGCAGGGAAACCGCTTAAATCTTTGAATCTGCTAAACGCCCTCAATTTAAAGGCATCCATGACATGAATAGATAGCACTTCCATCTTTGAGAGCCTTATGCAGTCTAATCTCGTTGAGCGTACATGAGATTCATAGTCCAATGAAGGCCGACGTCGGAATAGAATCGCACACAATATAAAATTCGCATAAAGATTGTCGGATCTATTTTAGGTTCAAAATTGCGTTAATGACTGAAATGTTCCAACAGACAGCCAACAGAGTTGAGACGAAAACGTCTCATATCTCCAGACTCCTCAATGCCACCTGATTTTAGGCACATGTATTTGAACTTCGCGTGGCTATCGGATGATGAAGTGACGAAGACGAACGAAGAAGCGACAAATCGTGACTCATACACACACGAAGTCTGTGAATCACATCTTGATGAATTGAGCGACACTAATCTTTCATTTTTATCACCTTAGCGTGCAAACTCACTTTGATTTATGAAAATGCGCACGATGATGAATATCACTCATAATCTTCGCTTTTAAATTAAATACTAAGACATGATTAGCGTAAGCAGTTCTTTTTTTGGTGCCATGAGTCTTCTGTAGCGCGCGTCCAATCCTGGCGGGTGTAGGAACAGAACATGTCACGCATTTGTCATAAAATATCTTTGGATTCCATTTTATAAGCCAGATTAGCTGATTATTTCAAGAAGGGAAATTCCGTTACGCATGTAACCCTCGTTTGTAGCTACCAAACATAACAGTGGAACATATCTTGTTTGCAAACACGAGCGAAAATATAAGTTCAAAAATATTCGTACGTCATCATGAACGTGCTAAAAATTCCATCCCTTATCAAACAAAATGTTAATCTCACAGTGGGACCTGTCGGTCACACTGTATATTCAGTGGGAGTCAAAAATGTCTTTACAGCCGGAATCCACTAGAAGCAAAGATGCGCGTCATCATGTGCGATTAGAGAAATAATTTATGCGCATAAATAAAGCTCACAACTCCCTCTTTTATTGTTCAATATTCAGACTATATTCACGATTGAATAAGATCTGGAAATCATCAAATATTGAGCTTCTTACCCCAAAACATCATAGCGACCATTAAAAATAGTGGAAGTTCAGTGATAGTATGAGGTCGCACGTCGGATGCAGGAGCAGAGAGTTATGTTTTTATTGAGTCTACAATGAACATGAAAGATTACCTAACCATTTTTAAAGATAATCGAATACCCAAGAAATTGGGTCTAACAACTCTTTCCAACAAAATATTCAAAAGCAAATAGCAAAAATTAAGGAATGTTTGCTGTACCATACCCCAAAAGCTATTTAAGTCTCCTCCACAATTTCCAGACCCAGCCGAAGTTTTGAACAGAAATATCAGAAAAAGGTCCATAACGCCTAAACAAGAGGTTAAAAATATCGAAGAATGGGCGAAAAAGCTTCCTTGAGGCTACGAAAAATGTTGTAAATTCGGTGTCTAGAAGATTGGTCACAGTTATAAAACCAAGAGGAGCCCAACGAAGTATTCAATTTTCGCGTTTTTAAGGCCATGTAAGGCAACAAGTGTTTATTTCTGAATACTATCATAATTCTTGTGGGCGCCGTGGCGTAGTGGGTAGGTGCGTCGACTCCTACGCTCGAGGTCGTCAGTTCGAATCTCGAAAAAAACATCAAAACATTTTTTTACGGCTCCACCTCTTTCGAGTTACTGACAATGCTCAAAGAGTATAACTGTCTAGAAAAAAGCTTCTCAATCTCGCCGTTCGGAGTCGGCATTAAACTGTAGGTCCCCTCCGCTCGTGAGAGAACAATAGCACGCACAACACGAGTGGTTGCTGAGAAGCTAGGCCCAGGTCCACCTCGGACTGTAGCGCCGCCGTTATTATTATTATTATTATCATAATTCTTGATTTCTATTTCAGACAAACAACATTTTATACAGACTATTCTAAATAGTGAAGAAAAAAAATCTCGTTATAGTGAACCTATGTCACTAGTGCTATGCAGTGGACAGTATCCATACAATCGTCCTAATTTACCGTTGGTATATGCGGTTCTTTGAAGCAAATACAAAATGCGCGTTGCTTGTAGGTGGAATGTATTATTTTGTTGCGTTTTACATTTTTTACGTATGAGTTGCTTTTGTTAAAAATAAAATATTCTTTTTTATAAATATTAGCTTGTTTTTATAGTAATTGCGAAGAACAATTTTAATTATATTCTATTTTTGATAAATTGCGCATCAAAACATACGCATTTTGATGAAATTTGCTTCAACCAGTCCACGCTTGTTATAATGAACAATCTCGATGCAGTGAACAGGCCCGTTTGTTATTAGTTCAGTATATTGAGCGTCTACTGTATGTACTTAAAATTTTTTTCATTCACTACTTTGTTTCTGAAATTTTATTTTATGTTTGAAGTGAGATAGTCTTGAAGTAAAAAGGTACGACCGTTAAATATTTCAATGCAAAAATCATTAAAAATTAAATGGAAGAAAATTGAAAAATGTAAAAAATGTGATTCGTTAATTGTTGCCATTACTGTAAGTACATTAATCCATGCCTGTAATAATTTTCTTCATGGCCTCAGTTTTATCGGAGTTATAAAATATACCGTGTGTTCTAATTAAATACGTCAATTAGCTGATGTTAATGACAACCTTTAACGTCCAATAACATTAAATTTCAATTTCTGAAATAACGGTGGCTTTGAACGTGTGGTCATTATTTAGATCTGGAGTGAAGTGGAGCTAAGTTTTATGGGAGAACGTGCTCGTTGATGGTCATTGTTAGGGACAAGGATTCATTAAACTGTCTTTTCCTAAAGCTTTTAAGAAAATTGAGCCAGAGTACGGGAACAAGATATCCTTGAAAAGCTAAAATTAACAAGTTGACTCCCCACGTGCAAATCAAAAAATAATGCCAAATGTGATCTTTTTGTGGTAATGTATGTTTTAGTTGATGTTTATAAGCAATTTATAGTTTTTTTTAATAAAATTATGCAGTTTTTTGAAGCATGACCACAAGCGGGTTGTGTGATACCGTGATAAACTAGATGTTTATGGTGCCCAGAAAGAAAATAACAATGTTTTGCTTCGAGGCCATTGAATCAATGCTTGTCATTAACACAGACACGTAGCACATAATCCACCGGCGGTGGTACATGTGGCCTCCTGGGAAAAAAAATTTCATGACCAACCGGTGGATCATGCGGCAGTCCACGTGTTAAATAACTGTATACAATCATTAATATCATAAATTACAAAAAAAATATATGAGTATTGTGAATTATGAACCATGATTTATAATTTTTGTGACTCAATGTTTAATGAAATGTCAAATGAAGATGGTTATTTTTTGTTTCATTATAAATCTTGAGCAGAGGAATACGTTTATTTAGATCGTGACAACTTCCCTTTTATACAAATTTTGAGGTTAAAAAGCTAAGATACGTCATGATCATGATTATACTCATCAGAGCCGAATTACAGTAACAACTACAACTCTACTCCATAATGCGCCCTTATTTGATATTAGCAGCATTTTCGAAAACAAAACTACCTCCATTCCATTCCATGGTTAAGTACACATGTCAAGTGATAAAGACAAAATCCAAAACAATGCCAACATTTCTGCGAATCGCATTTCACCATGATTACCTCAATAAGCCATGAGCTGTTTGACAGATGTCAGCGTTCAATGTTCAATGACAGTTCAAAAAAGCCGCGAAAAGAGAAAAACAAAAAACATGGAAGATTGTTTTGACATTGACTTGATTGATTCAGGCCACAGACCGGAGATAGGACAACACTAACAACAAAATAAATAATTATTGAAACGTCCATAGACGGCTAGACAGACACACATACAAGTTTCAATATTTACCTAAAGACATCCATGGAGTCCTCGTGATTTGTAGCGACTGCGTCTCAAAACACAAAACACAAAACTGTTCTCAACCATTCTACCCATGGATAAGTTTATTTAGATGTAAGTCAAAACCACCAAGTTCTTCACCAAATCAGCAAGATCGAGTATCGGACTCGACGCGACTGACTTTCTCCTGCTGACCCTTTTTTCTGCAATTTCAAGGAAACACCTCAGCCGATCGTATGCAAATGTCTACTTCTTTGACACACAGACTAACAAAGCAGACTAAAATTCGTCGTTCTTAGCTTTCAATTGAAAACTATCATTCCAAGACAATGTCGCAAAGTTTTCGAGTTGATTTAGGAGCAAAGAAAAAAAGAAAACTTTAAAAAACAAGAAAAAAAAATGATACACCGACCGAGAAGCAAAATACAAATAAAACACCAGCCAGACAGATAAGTAACGCCGATAAGAGTCTGCCCGTATCTAGCAAATTCAATGCGAAAGCGTTTGTAGTTTCCAGTCCTTTCTTCTTTCGGTTCAAGATTCTCCTTAAATCGACAAAGGAACAGCGGGGGAAATGAAAACTCAAAAACTAACGACACTTCAAAAAACTGATCTGAGAAAACTGTAACCAAGTTCTAGGCGCGAGGATAGACTAAACCTTCACCAGCAGCAGTAGACAAACCTAGACGATCGAATCTAGACGGGTTCACTGTGAGTAGAGACTGTACTCGGGAGAACTATGCTTACATACGGCGAATATAAAAGAGGGCCGTACTGAGAATTTGTTTTTGTTCTAGCGCTTCGCCTAGTCTGCTGCTTGCTCCGTTTCTCTTTTCGTTCGGTTCGGTTCGGTTCAGGCTTATCAGTGATTTAACATTTTTATTAAACGTCCGGAGAGATAGTAATCTCCCACAGTGGGTGGGTGGGGTTGGCGGCAATGATTTGTGCAAAAATAGGCTCTGTGGCATGATTTAGATTTAATGGGGCGTTATGAGGGCCTTTTTTGGCACGTTTATCAATGTGCTGTTGTTGTTGTTGTGTCTGCCAGTGATAAGGTGAAAACGTGTTATTTTTTTGGGGGCGATTAAAGGTGGTTACCGAATCGTTTTTATTTTTGGCGTTATAAGCAGTCCATGTCATCGCGATTGTAATGTCACGCAGGGAATTGCTGAAAGAATTGACAGCAAGTCAAAGTCAAATTGGAAAATAGAATCTCTCGGTTGATTACACTGAAAGTTGATTCTCACGTGACTTCGATGAGAATTCATTTTAATTTGATACAGACACAGGCCGTCTGATCGACTTCGATCTTTTGAGATTGAATTTCAATCCCGGAGCTTTAGAGTCTTAATTAAGTTTGTGTCTTGAAAGGGGGGGGACTGTTGCCAGGCAAAAATATAGTACTCACTTGGACAGATGATGTTGACGCAAATGAAAGAGACACAAACTGTGCGCTTAGAACGCAGAAACTTAGATATCATCGCGTAGGTGAGACTTGAAGGGCTGTTGTAGATTAGTTTTCGGTGATAAGGGCAATGATCCAGCGTCAGTTTATGAGGGGGTGCCATGAGCATTAGTGCCTGGTGCAACAGCTGAATGAAAACACGCGGAAAATAACTGTACGTCGATCTGAGCAAATATTGGCGCCTATAATCTCCTTCGACATCAGCTGTTGTTTGTTCGCAAAACGATCAAGAAAATCAAATGAAGACTTAACGTCAGAACAGCTATTGTTTTTTTCCATTTTAACTGTACGTTTTTGCTTTTGGTTTTTTACAGTCAGCGTCAAAAGTGTGTGAACTGTCAGTTATCTGCTAAAAGTTTATCCGGAATGAGTTAGGACAGGCAGGGATATATTAAATTAAAGGTCCAAAGTCATTCTTTAAAACATATTTTATTTAAAAGAAGCGCAAACATAAAACAATTGATTAAATCCAGAAGAGAAAAGTGCTAAAACCTGTCAACAGCGAGTGAACATATGAAATATGATTGTAAGAAATAATGGCTCGTTTACATTAAAGATTTGTAGGAACATTTACGTACGAAAACTGGAAACAGTTGTTTAACAAGTACGACCCTTTTTCAACTACATAATTCTTTTTAATGGCGAGTGTTCACTAACTTTTAACTTGTTTTTAGCCGTTTTTTCTTTTGATTTAAATTCACTGCCTCAATTTATGTTATGTTAAATAAAATAAAGCGTATTTGAAGCATGATTTCAGAGCTTTTATTTGAGTTATGGGTATCTCGCGTAGGTCTGTTAAGAGATTCTATTGATTTATTTATTCTTTGTTTTAAGGCTCTTTGTATAGTCGAATTTGAATTCTAATCACTTGTGTAAACTCTACTTTAATCACTTTCAATTACATTCATTCATTTGTTCATATTATAATCTGTCAATAAACTTTCTCACTACTTTTTGAATAGTCAACTGAAAAGGTCGCATTTTATTTCTTAATTCGAGTTTTTAACAAGATCATTCCGGAAAATTTTAATATAGAGGACAAACATTTAGCTAATGACTGTTTACTCACTTTTGACGGTGACTGTATGTTGGTATGATTGATAATTCGACCACGCGGTGATTATTTTCTCATTTTTTTATGTTGCCTATTCATAAAAAGACGAACGAAATCAATGATAAGCCCATACAGCAGATTTATTTCACAGAATGGTCTAGTCCATTTGCTGATGTTAATGCTTCGAAGATTTTGTAGTAAAATACTAAACTCCTCTGAATAATGTATCGTTTTTGGGATAAGTGCGTCTCTTCTACATACACTTAGTGACAAAAGTCTACGTACACCAGTTGTAACTGTTTTCTATTTGTGTGGTAAAGTTTTGCAATTTGTTTTTTCCCTGCATTCTATTCAATTGTGGTCTCAAGACGTTGTACACTTGTGCCGCAGGAAAAGAACCATCACAAACAGGCAGGGCATAAAGATGTCACTTGAGGAAGAATGGACCAAAATTGAGCCCTCAGTTCCAATGGTCGAATCTATGCCGAAAAGGATGAAGGCAGTTATATCCTCAAGAGGAAATTCAACAAAAAAAACTTCGATTGACTAGAACGTATGTACGTAGACTTTTGTCACTAAGTGTATGTTGGTGAATATCTACTAAATCTCTGACATTTCTTTTGTTGGGCATAGACTTAATACTTTTCTCTTATACTTATAAAAAATTATGGGAATCGTGGATTATATTTTTTGATTCCCACTTGAACGTGCATTCGTTTCCACAACAAATGAAAAATGAGAGTTGAAACGGTGAAAGCCTATTTGAGCACTAGAATCAATTTGAAAACGACTCAAATGGACATAATTTTTTCCTCGAAAAGACAAGAGCTTCTTTATCCGCTTTGGATATGGACTGAGATGATCAATGTCCTAGCTTGATCTTTCGGAAGAGGGTTCTATTATTCAATTGCCTTATGAGCCCAAAACAAGGGTTACCAAGAGTTATTCTGCGTTTGATCTCGATACTGACGTTATTGTGTGTGTGATAGTGCTTCATTACCAGGAAGTTATAGCTGCCTATTGTTACGTTCTGGCCAAGTCGTCGATGTCGTGCGTCTTTTCAGGAAGACAGGATATACACTTCAGGACAGGAAATACCCTCGTTTACCGCCAGTCCTATTTTTGCCAGTCATCCTGCTCAGTCTGACGAGTGTGGCAGGAATTTCAAAACTAAACGCACTGTACAGCTCATCGCTAATCACGCTGTCATATACGGCCTTGAAATCGACGAATAGGTGGTGAGTGTCTGTCTGCATTTCGTAATAATTTTTTTTCAGAATCTGCCGTAGTGTAAGATCTGGTTGATGGTGGAGTTCCCTGGCTTGAAACCAAACTGATACGGACTTATCAGATTGGTGACGAAAGGTTTCAGGCGTTGACACAACACGGCAGAGAAGATTTTAATTTAAGGAGACTGATCCTTCTGTAATTGGTGCAGTCAAAGGGTTCTCCTTTCTTGTGGAACGGGCAAACGACTCTGAGATTCCACTCGTCGGGCATGCTCTCTTCCGACTATACCTTACAGATGAGCTGATGCATGTGCCCGGCCAGATCATCTCCAGCTGCTTTAAACAGTTCCACGGGCAGTCTGTCCGCCCCAGCAGCTTTATTCGACTTCAGTCTCGATATTGCCATCTTGACCTCATTATCAATTCTCAGCATCGACTGTTGTCCATCATCCCGGCAGGCTTCCGTCCGAGATTTAAATCCTCCGGATAATTGTTTTGTCTTTTGGTAAAACTTTCGGACTTTATTCCTGCCGTACTACCTCTCCATCGCTCGCTTCTCATGCTCTTCCTTTTTCTTCCTGAGAAGCCAGTTTACTTCCTTTCTTCTCTGTTCGTAGAGCTCACGAACAGCTCTCGTCGTTCGATGCAGCTTAGCCTTGTAGGCCACCTGCTTAGCATGGGCGAGTGGGCCTGCCTGCACTCGTCATCAAACCATGGGTTTTTCCTTGGTGGTGTCGTAAAACCTAGCACATCAGCGGCAGCTTCCTTGATGGCTTGACAACGTTTCCATTCTTCTTCAATTATAAGTGCAGGCGGCGTGGAACTTTCAGAGAGTTTCTGGGAGACTAGCGGTCTGCTGCGTTTCCATGGTAAGGTCGGGACCCTGGAATTGAGATGGCGGTGGCTGAGCCCATCTCTTAGGGCCGACGGCGGCGCTCACAGCCTGCAAGAGGCCGCCGACACCGGATCCTTCCGGACCCCTTTGTCCGGGGGCTAAACAAATGGACCTGTCCTCCCAGTTGGAGGTTGTGCGTGGGGTTTACTTCCTCACCACGTAAAAAAAACAATCGAGTTCAGAAGCAACAATCTGCCTCTGATATCGGACGGATTTACTGTTGACGTCCCTAGCAAACGAAAAAAGGACAATGATTTTTGGATTTGCACGTGGAATGTGAGGTTCCTGAACAGACTGGAGAGGCATATTGGGTGAGGCCCAGGTCCACCTCAGACTGTAGTACCCTAAGAAGAAGAAGAAGAAAGAAGAAGAAGAAGAAGAAGAAGAAGAGGAAGAAGAAGAAGAAGAAGAAGAAGAAGAAGAGGAAGAAGAAAACGAAGAAGAAAAAGAAGAAGAAGAAGGTCTGCTGCGATTGTGGTTTTCCGACGTCAGCCTGTGGTTTTCTTTCTCGACTCCGTTGCTCTTTCGATATCCATATCCATGTTCTTACCTTGACTACAACAAGATCTGAGTCGATGTTGGCTCCTCGGAACGTTCGGACATTAAGAATACTGGAGAAGTGTCTAACGTCGATCGCAACGTGATCAATCTAGTTAATGGTTGCTTGATCAGGGGACCGCCAGGTCCTTTTATGGATGTTGAGGTGTGGGAACCGCGTGCTAGCTACAGAGAGGTTTCGCCCCATGACAAAGTCCACCAGCCTGAGTCCATTTTTGGACGTGGTGTCTTACAGGCTGTGTTTATCGATGACTCTAACAAAGATGTTAGCGTTCAAATCTCTTAGAACGATCTTGGTGTCGTAGCTGAGGTACTGATCGTATGTTCTTTCTAAGAGATCATAGAAGTCATCCTTGCTATCGTCATCTTTGTCCTCCGTTGGGGCGTGGGCGCAGATTAGGCTGATGTTGCCGAATTTAGCCTTGATGCGGATTGTTATGAGGCGCTCGCTTATGTACTTAAAGCTTAAGACTTTTTGCCAAAGTCTCTCTTGAACAATAAATCCACATCTGAACGAGGGCTTTTTGTAGCAATCGCTGTAATAGATGTCGTAATTTTTCGCGGCCCCTCCCCCACACTTCCTGGATTGCGGTAATGCCTGCTTTATGGGTTGATTATCTTAGCTACATCTAAAACTCGATGGTCCTGCTCATCAAAAAGACTTGACAGATTAATTGCTCATTCTCGAGAAATAATACACAAAAAGTACCAGTCGAATTTCCTCACTCAAAATATGGCAGTCTGTTTGCCAAAATATTTAATGAAACGAATAGCATACCCTCCGATATGGAATCCTGCCAAATATTGATGATCTATTAAGCAAAACCGAAGTGCCATCGGAAAAAGCTAAGAAAAGCAATTCCTATTGGTGTAATTTGGTTCTCCGTCACCAGGAATCAACAGATCTTTTGGTCGTCCCACAGCACGTCTGTAGACAATTTAATTGCTTAATGAATTACATCCCCATCATTCATCGCAGTTTTACGAATACAAAATTTATCACGTTTCGCACCTGCTCTCTTCATCTTTCATCTCCCAATGAGCCGTAAAATGTTTTCCCGGCTAATATTGCGCTACGCTTCTTAAAATTGATTACTTCCTCTTTCTCAAAGTTGAACACTCGCGAGCAGAGGTGTTTTCTGCGACAGATTATGGCTCGGCTCAAATAATGTGCGAACTTTCAAATTGCAATAACGATCGACATTGAAAGTGTTGAAACTTGATGTCAAGGTGATAAAAACGGGTTTACACGACGGCAAAGAAAAGAGACAACAACCGGTCATTAATGGAGGACAAAAATAAAGACCGAGTGGAGGAGATGATATAAAAATGCACTTAAACTACGGTAACAGGGGAAAACACTTACACTGCATGTGCCAGCATCTCCAGATGACGTTGTTCAGGCGAATTTTGTCTTTCCATCGCAGCCGAACTCCTTTGAAGTGGTTCCACTTTGGCGATGTTAGTTTTTGACTGAAACGAGAAGTAATTGAGATACATCATTAATTATAGCTGTTGCTTGCAATTTAGAAAGGAAATTCAATTTATCTTTTGAATTTATCAGTTGAATTTAATAGGATACAAATTGGTTTTCAATTTTAGCCATCAATAGCATGACTGGTGGCGAATTTGGGAGATTAAGAAGGTAATCGCAATTTAAACCATAGTACGCCACGTCATCGGATTGTTTAGTCCAGAAAACATTCGCGTATTTGGCATTAAAAATAAACTGGGCAAGTACGAGTGGTACACTCATGGTAAAGGTTCCATCTTATAAATACATTTTGATAGAAACATTTCTAAATATCAGGCAACGAATTCAAACTATTTCAGTTGTTTTTTGCTTTAATTTCAACCCAAATCAACTATTTATTACAACATACATAGATACGAACAAACATCCATACATACAGTGCAACAAACTAGGATCCAGAAATAACATAATTCCGAAAATTTTTTGAGGCACTGTACATATACGAACATCCAAATTGAGACCAACATAAAACATCTTTTCCATCATACCCAATCACTGCTCATGCCTGTATGTACATCAATGTTGGGGATTTAGGGGTTGAAAAGAATGTGAGAGATACCACTGAGACTCGTGTCGAGTTGTCGATCTCAGCTCAGATCGATATTATTTCAGATTTTGCACAAAATCGAATATTTTGATTTGGCAGCTGCCGTGACCCCTTTAGTGGAACATGCGGGCCACTGAAGATGAAAAAATGAATCATTTCTTTTTGAAAAATTGTTTGTCTGAACTTGGACTTGAACCTAGACTGTGAAAGTCAAATGCGCATGGATCGACACACGAACCCACACGGCCACGGCGCCCACGCAATCCATTGTCAACTCGAAATTATGGACATGTGTTGTATTTCGAGGATAGCATTGCGCTCATTTGCTCCGTTTACTTTGTTATTCTTCAACTCCTGCTACGTAGTAAGACAACATAAGGTGGTCTCAGAAATTCAACGCAATAGTTTATCCCTTTACCTATTCGCTTAAAACATCACTCTTTAATAACCTTCCGCTCACCACTATCCACAAATTAAGAGGTCAACGATATATCACATCAAACCAATTTGAAAATTTTTCCGACGATTTAGTTTTGCTCGTGCCCATGAAAGGAAGGAAGCGGAGTGGAGGTAAAAACGTTGGGTGCAGTTGTTCAAGGTTAATCGTGAGACTCCGATTTCGAGTTCCAAACCATAAGCTCATCTATTCAACTTTAATGCTCCACCATAACCTGATTCGCAGCAGCGTGCTAATGAGTATAACATCTTCGGTTGGCTTAGAAATGACAATGCTATTTGATCTTCCGCGTAGACAGACATGCGTGCCGTCGAAGATTTAGATTTCACTAAAATTCCGCCTAAATATGTAACTGGGCCCATTATCAAGTTGGCCCAAGAAGTGTTAACCTTAAGTGAAGCGGACTTTTGAAGATTAAACTGTTATTGGGTGTGTTCGTAAATCAGTGTCACTGAAAAGTGCACAAACTCATCATCTCAACTCATTCAAAAGTTGCTGCCAACTTTCGCTTGTTTGCTTTAAAATGTAATTCCTCTGTTTTTCAAAATTGATGAAACGCCTTAAAGCGCCGTTGGCCAACACTTCTCTACTACTGCATTCAAGTCCAATCTGAGTCACGCGTTCAAAACAAATTGATTTTTTTCACTTTCATGATAAGAAAAAAACTGCATTATCTGTGTGGATACGTCTCATCAACCAAGACACTGAACCGACTTCAATGGAAAACGAACATCTTACATATTGGATTACTCTAGCGTCACACTGCTCCCTTCTAAGTATCCAGCACTTTCCCACAACTCAGCGATTATTTACCGTGGCTCGGTGTACAGATAAATAAGCAACTCCGCACAGTGAGCGCTATCATTTTCCAAAGGTGCATTAGCTTTTGTTTACAGTTCTTCAATCAAATGCCCTCAAATGCTGACGCAACCACAAACGGGGGGATATACTCGTATCAAGAATTCGATGCCGTAAGCAATTTTTATTTGTTTCTTATTAAAAAGAAATACGAACGGAACTGAACCTACACCTTGGCGTAGGGAACATTCAAATCACGCTACACGGGAATGACAGTTGATGGAGTGTCAGACTTTGTGTTTTCCTGTGACTAATGACATGCAACTTCAAGTGCAATGGCAGCTATTGGGCGAGCTAAAGGTCAGTTTTCAAAATATCGTAACTGCGAATTAAGAGCCATCAACGGGCCACGTGCTTTTTGAAAGGTTTGAAGTGTGTGACAGTGATACATATAGCAATTAAACTATCCTCGAGAATTTGATGAAAATAATCTATCAATTGGAAGAATACTTACACAGAGTTTAGAAATAAGATATTACGCACAGAATGTGAACACTCGAGGCGACTGCATGCAATCGATACAAATTATTATTCGAGAAAGATACTATCTGCAGACTATCTGCAACGCTGTCGCGGTTTAGAGGATCCGATAGATCTGTACTATCCACAGATCCGCCAAAGTAAGGTCGTGGGTTGGATACCAAGAAAATTGACTGTATCAACGACTGATTGGAAACGAAGAGTTGATAAGGCGAAAAGAACTATGACTACGGTGACCATCTGTCCACTTTTTTAGAGGACAGTCCCCTTTTTCGGTATCGTGTCCTTTTTTTTGTTTTCTTGAAGAGAACTGTCCTCTTTTTATTAAATTTTCCTCTTAATGTCCTTTTTTTTCTTTGAAAACTTTTTTCTATAATCTACACAGTAAGGTACTTTCTTCAGTACTAAATTAGTTAAATACAAAAAGTAGACAGCGCTGGTTTGAAAAATTCAGTTCTGTCATCTGGTTTTTGCTATTGTGAATGAATCGCAAACTGTCATTCAACTCCATTCGATACATTATGGCATTCTTTTCGCTTTTTGTTTGTTTCTTTGAGTGATAAGATTGTCCTCTTTTCTGCATCTACAAAAATGGTTACCGTAACTATGACAAAACTATCTATACAGATGATCCAATGATGAACTGCGTAATAGGCTACAGCATCTTCTTTGAAGCGCTATAAGGGAGTAAGCAATCTCGCATACTTTCAGGCGGAACATCTCGCCCCAAGAGAAGCATTTTTATTTAGCACTAAATTTCACTATCACTACTTTTACTGACAATAAAGTGCCAGCCAATGCCATCAAGTCGGTAACTGTATCCTCGATTATTAGTTCTTCAAGACAAATTCGCTCTCAATCAAATATGAGAACAGCCTTAACAGCTAACTATGAGTGGATAGGGGCAGTATTCACTAGAGATTTCAACGATAAGCCTGTATTGGACGATGATATTAAAACGATTAAACTTTTCAAAAGATCTAGAGAAGGCATCTCTAAAAAGATTTCTATCGTTATGGACTATCCCGCGGCTAAACTTGACATTCAGCACAACACGACCCGGTACAGTTAGATGGGTGGTAACGAGAAGGAAACTCTTATCTATTTTATGTGTTCATACTTGGCCTTAACACGGACCACGTAACGCGTTCTTGGCAAAACCGCTTTTTAATGAACTTAATGAGATCTCTTACAAAAAGATTGACAAACTGATTCCTGATCTAATTTCTATTAAATGAATATAAGGGCCATCTATAATGGCCATACGGAAACTAAAGAGAACTGCGCAACCGATCGAACTGAGCAACAAAAACAATACATTGTGACCATAGTAATCGGTTGTTTCAGTTTTGCCTATTTACGCGGGAGTGAAATGAATTGTTCTTTGTGTATGTAAATGACAGTTGACAGCTTAATTCTTCTTAAGTTTCTAGCAATTCTGAAGCAATTCTGAACACTTCGAAATTTGACAATGCTTCTGGTTATATTTCGTTTGCTTTTGACATTAGCTTAACTTAGCCCTTTTTTTCCTTTTTTTTTTAGGATTTTTGAAACACTACTGGAGCACTCAGACTTAAAACTGGTCCATTGTACTGCCAGGTAACAACCTACACCAGTTCTGTTAATTTGATCCCAGCGGCAAATGGTGACTGGACCAGATTCGATTTCACTGGAATTCGAACCTGGGACCCCTCGTTCTTGGAGCAGGCACTTAACCAACTGCGCCATCCAGTCGTCTTAACTTGGCCCTTTAGTCCTTGCTTCTTTTCATTGCATTTTGACACAATCTTTCAATAAGCCTAACGAGTCTAATAGCTTCACAACAGTAAACTAAGCTGATAATTGGGTCTTCTTCTAAATCTGAGGCGAAATCAATACTTTTATGTACATACCCACCAAGATCTGATCGGTTTGTATATTGATGGCAATTGAAGGAGAATCGTGCTGAATAGGCTTTACAATGGCCTGACTTTAGTCAGGTGTCTACAGATCACACAAGGATCTCAACCAAATTGGCCTGTGCATTTGGAAACCGTGCTGAGTGGAGGGACATGTTGGTTGAGGCCCAAGTTCACTCTGGAATGCAGAGCCGTACAAGAAAAAGATTTTCGACGCTTGTATAATTTCTCCAAAGATATACAGTCAAAAACGGTTATAACGACCTTCAAGGGACTGACAAATTTGGTCGTTATAAGCGTTATGTTATTGTAAACGATTTATTATGCTATTGGATTACATATCAGGGAGCTCAGGCGGGAGCTAAGAATTTTGTCGTTATAAGCTATTTTGAATGTACTCGATAATTTGAAAAAAAGAATCGGACGCTTAATGCGAGAGCTTAATGATATATCCCTGTGTAAGCAAGGAAAGCTAAATACATTTAGGCCAGAGTGGTATTCTAACTTTTTCATCCACAAAAAATATGATTTGTTGCTATAGCATGACAATTAAATGTTTCTCAAGACGGATAAAGAAACTTGAAATTCTTGCAATAACTTCTGAACTTCTGTGCATATAAATGTCCCTTTCTTCACTCAAAAGTTTCGCAGAATTGGAAGAATTCAGTGTGTGACCAAACACCAGGAAGTGCTACTGGAGCTGACTCCTTTGCATCTAGTGATAGCAGAGTGTGCAAACAAAACAATCATGAGAATGGCAAAAGAAGGGATATGTAAAGACAGGTGCATTACATCGAGGCAATTCGACGCACTAGTCAAAAAGCTACCACTCCTGGCCATTCCGAAGGATAACGTGATTAGGAAATTAAATTTTCAAAAGAAATTTACCAGCAAGCTCAGCACCAAAAGGGACTGGAGCAACGAATCGATGGTCCACAGACTGAGCAGCAACACGGTAAAATGGTATACAGATGGATCAAGAATTGATGAAGGAACTTGAGCAGGAGTATTTGAATCCCGGACAAAATACATCAAACCCATGGGCAAATGTACCAGCATCTTTCAAGCGGAAATTTATGTCATAGACAGATGCGTTCAGATCAATCTTGAAAGGAACTATACCAACTGCGACATAGCAATAATGTCGGACAGTCAAGCCGCTATTATGGCACTGAACTCCTACATCATCAAATCCAGACTTGTATGGGAGTGCTTGCAAAAGCTCAAAGAGTTGATGAGATGGCCGACTTCCTAGCAAGGAAAGGAGCATCAGAGCCCTTCATAGGCCCTGAACCATTCTGCGCTGTAGGAGACCATCTCCTCATAGAAGAATTAAGGGAACTAGAAAGAAGGAACCGGATAAAAACCTGGGATAACGCTCGTGGAATGAAACAGGCCAAGAAACTCCTAGGGCAATATAACCGGAAGAGATTCGAGGCATGCATCAAAATGAGCAAGAATAACCTCCGTATCCTAACAGGCTTCCTAACGGGCCACTGTAGACTCAGGGAGCATCTAAGGAAACAAGGGCTATCAGAAGAAGGTCTCTGCAGATTTTGTGGAGAATTTATTGAAATTCCAGAACATATACTGGGATAGCCCACAAAAGAAAAAGAAGTCTGGGCAAGTACCTACTATCAGAAGAAGAAATGCAATCACTAGAACCATCTCTCATTCTCAGATTTCTGATGGAAACGGGCTTAGAGAGAATACTCTAGAACAGATTTCTTCACCTATGCGCAATAGGAGTCCATCACCCTCAATATAATTCTGAAAAGAACTGTATTTGAGGGGAACTCGTAACTCGGTATTGAAAGGGGGCACAATATATCTTAAAGGTCGCGGTGCAATATACCCCCAATCATAATAATAATAGTAATACAACACCAGAAACATATATCTTCGCTTTAATTCAATTCTTCTTCACAAAATTGAACACTATCTTCATTTAAGAAAGGAAACATCGTTGTCTTATAGATTTTTTTTAAAATATGAATGACTGGTCCTTGTCAAAGTTAAAAACTTCAAATTCTGTCCTGAATTTAAATATTTTGTGAGGTAGAAAAGAAATGGATTAGAATAACAGAATTTGGGTACAAGTTGAAACTAAAAAGTGTGACATTGCTCGCACGTCATTCTGATTATGACACTGTTTGTCACATTATCGTCGCTGATTAAACTAATAAATTTATTTCAGTTTGTTCACTAAGGTAAACATTGTTAAGCGGTTTATCAGCAAGCAATACCAAAGAAATAACGTCGTCTAGAATTCAACAAAGAGGAAAAACAATCGGAGTCACATTCAAAATGTGGTTTCCCTCTAATCAATAAATGCGTCCATATATAATATCTGATTATTCGAAAACATTGTCTGTTTATTTATTTTGATTTCATTGCTTCCATGAAATTGACAAGCAGAAATCCCGCCTAGCAGCGCACTTGAAAAATATAAATAAGGAATATTTTTCTCACAAACTTTTCAGAGAAAAAAAACAACTGCCATCAGTTAAAATTCATTAACCTTGAATTATGTGTTAGCACCTAACCGTATCTTGCATCTAAATTTCCAACTGTCAGTCGTACAAGTGTCATAAACGCACACACAGCAGCACACAACAGCACAACCAGCGCGCGTTAAATGTTTTGTTTTCTCGATAAACACTCCCACTTTGCCGACACACCCTCATCAGGTGTCGGTCGCTTTGTTTCATTGTTTTTGACGTAAGAGTATCACTGGTTCGCTTTCGATTGTAAATTCAAGTTTAGCAGGCATAGAAATCAGTACAGATTCCCTCAAAACATGTTCCCAATAAGGAGATGACAATCTAGGGACGGAAAAGGCATCCTTTTGCCCCATTTGTACTGCGTACTCTTACGACGGACGGACTGAATTGAAATGACATGGCGGATAATAAATTTCACATTACACCATGTTTATCTTTATCAGTTCGGCGAAATAATTTATAAGAGCTTAATCTCAATCGTACGTCATTCTGCGTCAATGACAGTGACGATAGGCGAAAACAGAAAAGAAAAAACATTTTCACAGATCCGCTAAGTGATAATGTTGACGTTTGTTTGATTAGCAATATACGGTGCTAACGCAAACGAACAGGGATGTTTGCATGGAATGTGGAAGCGAGGAATAGAGTGTATAACAGATTGCCATAATTAATTTCATTTCAATTTGATTACTTAAATTGACTTAAAGTGGTTGTTAACGGAAAAACATATTCCCGAGAACATTCCTTCGATGTGCTGCAAGTGATCGCGAATTTTCCTCGTTCAATTTTTGCCTTTCTTCAAGGAAATGATTCAATTTTCCAAGTTTCTTTCAGGTGAAAGTTTGACAGGGCACACACTTAGGACAATCGTCAAACTTCAAACTGTCATTTGTTCTGTGATGTTAACCAGACGAGAACTGGTTTGTTGTTCGGTCACTTTCCAGTGGCGTGACACAGTCCGTGTCCGTGTAATTAATCCAGACGAATAGGTTCGGTTAACTCGAATGAGCTATGATTCCATGAAACAATTGAATACGTAAAAAAGTCGAACCATCTAATTGTGACGTTGTGCTTCATCTAGTAAAATTGTTGCCATGAGAGCTCGCTGTATTTAGTATTTGCAGTCTACAGCCAACTTTTCACATCAAGTCAATTAAATGTTTATGTAGCGCACATTGCGGGTGACTTATTCATACGTTTTAAACGCTACGAACACCCACGATGTTTCCACATTAGCTCCGCATATTGCCCCCAAACTAACTGCCATTTTAAATTAACTTAAGCTTCGATTGACGCGCCGCATTAAATGTTGATTCTGCTTGAGGTCACCGAAAGACTGATATGCTATCATATTTGAAATGATTTTTAATTTTGAAACATTTTAATGATCAGCATCACGAACTAAACGGTAGCCGGTTTAGTGATCGCATATCTCTGGTACAGCTTCGAAATTATTTCATCACACTGACCGAATTGCGTCTACACTTGAAATTCACATCTGTGTGGGGTTTCAGTCGTTCGTCGTCTGACTATTGCTAGGGATTATCTTGTGAAATTTCCCTAGACACTCGATTCAAGATTCCTTATCATGTTCGTTACATTTTAAGTGCTTGCGTTTCAAAAGGTATATTTAAAGAAAATTTGACAGCAGCATGAGGTTAAGAACTGATCACATTAAATTTCAAAAAATCTGTTTGCATTCGAAAGGCGCTTGGAGTTATTATTAAGAGGGTTTAGGTGTCACTCAAAGCAGCAGTAGGTGATCAAAATGCAATTTCAAAGACATTCGCATTTAAATTAAAGGATCACTTATAATGGCCTTATGAAAACTAAACAAAACTGAAGCAACCGAATAAAAACACAAAAAATATACACTGTAATTATTACAAGCCCTTCGCACAGTTTTTATCAGTTTTTTCACTCTTGCGTTCTTAAGGCTACTTAGGGCCGAACAGAAACTAAAAGGAACTGAAGCAACCAAGCGTATACACAAAAATGATGTAATGTGATCATAGTAACCGCTTCTCTTAGATTTGGTAAGTTCAGTCACTTGCCTATTTACGCGGGAGCGAAATGAATTGATACATACATATTCAAATGTTAGTGGACAGACGAGTTCTCCTTAAGAGTCTATAAGCACTTATGGATAGCTTGAACTTCGACGATGCGTCTGGTTACTTTTCGTTTGCTTTTCACATAATCTTAAGTTTTCGTACGGCCATTATAGTTGGCCCTTAAGTCCAAAGCCATTCATATTTTGAAAAAAATTTTCATTTTTGGACATAGCCTACTTTGAGGTCAATAAAATTTTTCTGAAGACTTTTAAAAAAGTTCAAAAAAGGAGGTTTAAATTATTTACCCGCCCTTCTCGTTTAATTTTTTTTAGAAAAGAAAAAAGTCACAGTAGACCACTTTTGATGCGAGAGCCGAAACTAATGCGGGCTTAAACGGAAGGACACGTTTTAATGGTCAAATGTAGACATTGTTCTTTTGTTTTGCTTGCCCTGTCGGTCCAACAATGAAGCATTGTACCCTCCATTTGAAGTTGTTGTCGTTTCCAAGCAGCAAAGTGTAAGATTCTGCGGGCAAAAATTTACTTTTTTTGGAAAATTTTAACAACTGAAGCATGATGTGCTGTCGCCAATAAAATCATGTGTATGAATCCTGTTTATGAACGTATAAAAACCTTTTGCATCGCAATAATCGGCAAGTATCAGTGCGGCTTCCGTGGCGTAGTGGGTAGGTGCGTCGACTCCTACGCTCGATGTCGTCGGTTCGAATCTCGAAAAAAAAACATCAAACATTTTTTCATGGCTCCTCCTCTTTCGAGTCACTGACAATGCTCAAAGAGTATGACTGTCTAGAATCTCGCTTCTCAATCTCGCCGTTCGGAGTCGGCATTAAACTGTAGGTCCCCTCCACTCGTGAGAGAACAATAGCACACACAACACGAGTGGTTGGCTGAGAAGCTAGGGCCAGGTTCACCTCGGACTGTAGCGCCGCCATTATTACTATTATTATTATTATTATTATCAGTGCGGCGTTCTATAAATTCACTATAGACCAAATCCTAATCTTTAACAAGGCCAAAGTGCTTCAAATCGATACACACCACCTTTTCATTGATTTTAAAGCCAAATACGACACCATTCATCGCCAGACATTTTTCGATGCAAGGACCGAATTCGGGATCCAGGGAAAATTAGTCCGGTTGTGTCGCGCCACATTAAAAAATAAGTGATACACACGATACCGGATACATACGGCTTTAGAATTTTCGAACCATTTGAAATCTGCAGCGGATTTCGTCAAGGAAATGCACTGTCGCGTGACTTCTTCAATCTGGTTCTTGAGAAGATAGTGCGTAAACACGAAAGGCAATCTTCTACAAATCCGTCCAGCTGTTAACTTACGGAGATGACATCAAGAGGTTAGGTTAGGTTAGGAAAGGGAGTGTGATGTTGAAAAAGAAAAACATCACTTCCACTCGAAGGCCCATTGTGAATCCCTTCTTTTGTGGGGTACACAAACTAAAAACCTATCCTGTCACGTGGTAGATGAAATCACCCCGTGCTCTTTTTGAATTTCTGGAGATCCGATATATCTGCATTGACTAGGTCTGCAGTCTCTATGAATAATCTATGGCTCAGTGAGACTAGGCGCCGATTCTGTAGAGCTGGACAGTGGCAAAGCAGATATTGGATCGCCTCGGTCTCTTCTTCATCGCCGCAGCTCCTGCAGAGATCGCTTGATTCTGCATTCCATTTTCTGAGCATTGCTCCGATGGGGCAGTGTCCTGTGATCACTCCGACGAGGTCACGGATCGAGTTTCGAAAAATGACATCGATATTGTCTCGCGTTCCAAATGTGACGTTGTAGAAGCTTTCACGGCGAACAGACGGAGCAAACTTGTCTTATTGTTATGAAGGAGAAACAAAATATATTCTGTCGAGTAAAAATCGATAGAATTGAGTACTGCAAGAACTCTTAAATGATGTCAGAATTTTATGTGACAGTTTTTATGACAGTCAGGCTATGAACCCAAGTTCTGTCTGCACCGGAAATTAAGTTTAAGCTAGTCGCGAAGAACTGAAGGTTATTGCCTCACAAAACTCAATAAATCTATGCTAAATCCCCGGTCATAAGGACATAACGATAAACTTCTTCAGGGCGACAAAATGTTGCTGACGATGGTAGTTGGAGCTCTCACCGGTCATAATCGTCTAAAGGACCACGCAATGGAACTCAACAATGACCACATATGTAGAGGCTGTGGGTGTGAAAAGGAGGAACAAGAGAATGCTCCTAACTACCTCCACCACTATCTAAGTCTGTGTCAGTTAAGAAATAGATCACTGGGAAAATACCTCCACGACCTTCAAGAAATTTGAAATAAACTCCAGCCGTATCTTTTCAGGTTAACAAAATCAGGGATAACTGCGGAATGACTAGAGACAACAAGCTGAGGCGTGGATACAAGCTCGAAATTGATCATCACAGTGGGTCCTCTAGAATGTAAGAGAGACATGGCTTCTGTCCCTCTACCCAACAACTTACCTTCCTAATAGCAGGATCCGAACAATATATTGAAATAAGAATGTGATTGAAATCTAAATCATCAATGTGTTTTATTTAGATCTACTTTCGGTACCACGACGACTTTTTAAGAGGTCCATACGGACAGCTAAATTTTGAGTTTTATTTTGAGTCACTCTTTCGAGCATATCTTGCTAATAATACGTGCTAATAACAAGTCTGCAATTGACGCTGGCTTATCAGCATAAACGAGTGATTCGACGTATGCCCATAAAAAAAAATAGTCTAAATGCGTCAAATCCTACAATCAAGCCGCTCAATTCACCGGCCCAAAACAAGAGATAAATTGATCATCGAACTCATTTCTCAATTCTTTGACGTTAGGACAAAAGGTCTTAAGTCAAAAAACAAACAAACAAATGTCTTAAGTCTAGCAGAACTTCATTTCAGAGCTTACTTGCAGTCATTTCTTTTTGTTTTCGAACACATTTGCAAGCAATAATCTATTTTTGATTTGGATTTACGGAAACTGCAATTTCTGACTTAAGACCATATTACCTAACGTCAAAGAATTGGTCCACCGACTCATGTCTACTCATGTCTACCTGCAACCACATGTCGACTAGGTTCAGTTGGTTCATTTTGGCGAAAAAAAGTCATTGAACGATAGCGGGCGCCATCGACGGTAATGTTATTCTCACGGTCACCTTTGAAAAATACGGGCCAATGATTCCGCCTGACCATCAACCGTACCAAACAGTGTAGGTCCATTGGCAGCTCTTGTATTGTCTCAGGTTACTCATCGGATTAAACAAAAATGAGTTTTGTCGATAACGAACATTTTTCGATAAAAATGTTTTCATAGAGCACGTATGTATGTCTAGAAAAAAAGCTTCTCAATCTCGCCGTTCGGAGTCGGCATTGAACAGTAGGCCCCCTCCACTCGTGAGAGAAAAATGGCACGCACGAGTGGTTGCTGAGAAGCTGGGCCCAGGTCCACCTCGGACTGTAGCGCCGCCATTATTATTATAAGCGTTGTACAGGTTCATCTTTCCATAATGAAATGACAATGCTACCTAAAGCATGTTTGATTTGACACATGTCAAGAATCACGTGTGAGCTGTCAAAAATAGAACTCTGGAAAACCAAACAGCAAGAAAATTAAACTTTACATACAAGACGATGGATTTAGTGAAAAGATTCAGCGCCGGCTCAGTGTTGGATGTGTTCAGCAATGCTTTTGAAACGATTTTTTACAGCTTAGATCCAATCGTTATGACGTATCCATTTGCAGTCTACTCAAACAAATAAAATTAACTTAAAAAATTGTTTGGTAGACTGAGTCCAATCCTCGATGAGGATCTGAATTATGTACTTGGCAAGCAAATGTCTAAAAGCGATTAACTCAATTCAGCAGTGAACTAATGCAAACATTGCCTACGAACAATTCCCATTGAAACTGCAATAATAATAAAAAAAATTCTCAAAAGTCAACCGAGTGACATAAGCCGATGCTTTCTTGAATTTAAAATGCAGATAAACGAATATATGCGTGACTAAATGTTTTCGCAGAACTCTCTGTCAATTGAACTTATCTAGTGTTAATTGCAAATAAATTGCAGTCCCACTGCCACCCCGCACGAGGGCTATGTTCACTTGTTTGTTTCCCTTTATCTCGCATCAAACCAAGTTCCAAAGTGCCATGGCGTCAGAACGACAAACAATAAAACATGGGTACAGAGCAATCCGAACGGTGATAACGATTAAGTCTAATAAATGAATTCAACATTCCATCCAATATATCACCTCCGCTCTGTAACCAGTCCAGAACCGCAGCGCGGCGGCCCGCTCGTGGTATAAAATATTGGCTAATAAAACAAATCAACACCAGTCGTGGCATTGAACAACAAAACCAGAAAATAATGAAAAATCCGAAAACTTATGACAGCAGCTCTGAGGGCGTGTTGAATGGGTGTGTTCCCGAGCGCGATGTGCCCGCAGTTCAGCGCATGTTCGTGGAACCCGAACTATTTTGACGCAGGCTGCTGATAAGCGCCTTCTAATGCAATATGTAAGCAAACAGATTGTTCACCCCCCGCTCGAGCTGATAAAATAAGACTTTAGCATAAATTACAAACATCGACAGTGGTCCGTATCTGCGCAGTAGGTGATTGTGTCTATCTCCAAGGCTGTGGGTGGTTCTTGTGCAGTTGGGATCGCCGATCATCTGTGAAGAGCGGAAAAATTGGACACAGAGATAGTGTCGATAAACAATGGAATTTTCCCAGACGGCGCGGCAATCACTCACACATGTGAATGCACATGCACCCGCTGCACTTTTACTGATCGGAACTTCTCTGTTCGGAGCAACAGGGCTAATAGCTTGGAAAACATGAAGTGCAGATAAGGTTCAGATAGCTGTGTTATCGTTAACAAAAGCCTGTTATCGAACTGAATTCACAATTGTGGATGGAAGAGGTTGTAAACAAACAATAACTACGCGGACTGTTGTGCAACTGAGTGCAACAGGATTGCCAACAGTGTGGTCATTAAATCACTTAATAAAGGTTTTAGACCAGAAAACAAAGCCTTTGCAAGGGCTGCTTCGAAACAATCGGAAAGATAGGAAAGACACAAAGAGATAAGTGCAAGCTGTGTGAATGAAATATAAACATCAAATAAATTTAACTCGTAGCTCAGTTTAAAATCATGCTAGAAACGATTAAATTGTACAGGAAGTCTGTTTTGCAGCGTGGTCGCTGGACAACTGCATTCAACTTTGGATATTTGCCCAGTGATCTACATCCAACTTGCACAAATCGCTAAATGTCTTCTGTTCCATTAATCGGATCAGAGGAAATTCATTTCCTTTTTTTGCTTATTTTATTCAGCAATAAACGAGTAATTAGAGTCTTGATGGTTCGAGCAAGGAGTAAACCAGTCGATGGCGCAGTTGGTTAAGTGCCTGCCCCAAGTTAGAGGGATCCCAGGTTCGAATCCCAGTGAAATCGAATCAGGTCCAGTCACCATTTGCCGTTGGGATGAAATTAACGGCACAGTACAATGGCCCAGTTTTGAGTCTGAGTGCTCCAGTAGCGTTTCAAAAATCCTCCGAAGAAAATACCAGTGGAATGATAGTTTCCCAAGGAAATTCTAGATCGACAGCATTCTATAACGGTTGTTAAAGAATAACTGTCAACAGTTTCTCTGTTATGACCCAGTTTTGTACGGACCTTGTTTGGATGAGGTGTAGACTCCGTTTGCTTGCTCTTTGTAATGACTGAGGTGGTCCACAGCGAGGTGTACACAGCGACTGTGGACTCTGTCCTTGACAAACTCAAACGGGGCAGTATCTTGTATGGATAAGCGGATGACATAGCAATAATGGCGAGTGATGGAAAAGTGTGGTCCGGAACACGATTTATCGATAAACACACATAAAACAGATCTAATTATTTTTGCTAGGAAAAGAAAGGATTTGGAATTTCAGCAAATAACTCTTTTTCGAACTTCGATTTTGAGACTGTGGGACAACGCAACAGACGACGTCCATGAATAAGTTGGCTCACAGAAGTGGAGAAGGACCTTAACCAACCTAATTATGAAAGTGGTCATCCATGGGAGGATAGCGAAAAATACAATAAAAATGTCGTCAGATTTACAGATCAAGCCTCATGGCATTTTCAGATCTCACCTAAAGAAGAGCCTTTTGAAAATTATGCTTGAAGATTATGCCCGGAGGAAGAAGAGACTGCGGCACACATTTTGTATAAATGCGTGGTAGCGGCCAGCAAAAGAAGAGATTCTGCGTCATTACTGGATGGAAATACAGACGATGAACCTGCTAAACAGATGCTGGCAATAACACACAAAATCGAGAACAGAGGAGAAGTACATACAGCCTTGGCCAAATGTATTAGGCACCCTTTAAGATTCGTTATATCTTCAAAAAGTAAAAAAATTAACGAAATGAGAGGAAAAAATAAAAATCGTTTACATCCTCAGATAGTATCGCCGAAAACCATAAAATTCAAACTAATTACTTCCGATGAGAGATTTGGCAACAAAGACAAAAGATAAGGGTGCCTAATACATTTGGCCAAGGCTGTATATGGAAAAATCCAGACAGACACGCATTGATTTCAGAATGTAACACAAACTTAATGGAAGTGCCTCTCGAAATAAGGTTTGGTTATTTTGGGACACTAAACAGTGAAAAAAAAGAAATTGACTAATTTATTTGACGGTCTGACATTTGATTACGAAAATTATCTCATCAAAAACCAATTGGCAATGAATGGATACTTAATTAAGGATTCGATCAATTCCCTCTACATGAAGGTACGATGTGCCATTTTGTTTAGTTATAACAGCTCATGAAGAGCTATTGGAAATTTGGTGTTTACTTCATGAAAGTTTCGAAACTGGAACAGATAGTACAATACAGTGCCACAACGAGGTGCATCACCGAAAAGTAAGAACTGTGCTTAAAAAGATGAATAGCTAAAAAATACAATTGAGCGTATGGGAAACGTTTAGATGCCACTTTGTTAAGGAAAAAAAACTCTTTTATATTTTGCAGCACATACATTTATTGCGTCAATGACTTGCATTGATTAGATTTATTTTGTTGTGGGGCTAACGATTCATGGAGCCCAGGCTAGAGCTAGAAGTGACCTTTAGCATTGACTTTTATCCCTTGGTCCCTATACAGATTCGGCCCTTCTCTTCTTCACGACACTGGCTGTTATTGGAAGATACTCCTGATCGAACTATTGTTGTTCAGTGTTAATGCGTTTGCTGTAATCAAGAAGCTGTAGATGAAGTTTTTCGCTTTCCTCGCAGAGAAGGTAAAATATCCGTGCGTCTGGCATTAATTAGCTTGTAGAAAAGACAGTTGGTTTCCTCATAAGATCTTAGTTTATAGCAACATATTTGTAATAAAACAACTGGTTTCTGGATAGGCTCTTGGAGAGTTTAAAAATTCCCTAATTCTGCTAGCCACTCAGACCTTGGTTCGTCGAGGGAGGGCTTTATTCCTCAACTGCCTTTTAAGCCCAAAGACACCGTGGTTGGCGAGAGTATTCCTTCGTTTTATCTCTGCGGTGGTGTCATTATATTTACTCCGGAGCGTAGGTAGACAAAGTCTTTCACTACTTCAAAGTCAATAGAACCGTCTGTCCAAGACGGCGGTGTTGACTGAAACTTTTCGTAGACAGTGGTGGACAGGGTGGGCAGGACAGGGTGGGGCAAATACAAGTTTCTTTTTAAAAATGCAATAAAATGAAGTAAATTAAATGTATTGTGGCTTTTTTTAGTAAAGACAAACGTTCCCATTAATTATGAAATACAAGGTCGTACAAGTGGCTGATCGGGTGGCTTTGCGGTAGCGCATTCTGTCACCCCAATTTTTCAAAACTTTGTGGTAGTTTCGGGCTGTAGCTCACGGATTGCTTGGATGATATTGGCTTTAAGTGCTTAAATCGTTTCCGGATTGTTGGCATAACATCAGTCCCTCATGGTTCCCCACAAAAAAAAGTCGAAGGGGGTCAAATCGCAACTCCGAGGTGACCAATTAACATCGCCAAGACGGCTGATAACACCATTTAGGAATTTGGTGCGTAAAAGATCGATTGTGGCATGGGCTGTATGGCATGGCGCGCCATCCTGCATGAACCAAAAGGTCGTCCAAATACATGTCTTCAATTTCAGTAAGAAAAAAAATTCAGCTAACATGGCTCTGTAACGCCCACCGTTGACCGAAACGTTATTCCCAGCGTAATTTTTGAAGAAAAATGACCCAATGATGCCACCACTCCACAATCCGCACTACACTGTCGCTCTCTGTGGATGCATTGGCTTTTCTACAATAAAGTGCGTGTTTTCTGAGCCCCAGATGCGGCAATTTTTTTTGTTAACGTAGCCGCCGAGCGGAAATTTCGCCCAAAATCGTTGTCTAATTCAAGCTGCTCTAAGGTCCAAAATGCGAAGCGATAACGAAGCGAATGATCGCCAGCCTTCAATTGCTGATTGCAGTCAATTGGACCTTGTAAGCGAATAATCCGAGATCTTTATGCAGAATTCTCCTCAGGTTTCGCTGAGGTATGATACAGACTTTCTATCAAGATTTCGAGCGGGAAACAACAATCAGTGTCTCAAGAGTCTATGATTAAAAAAAAAAAAACTAGATGGCCACAGGATGGGCTAGTACTTTGTTTCACCCTCATTCATCGCAGGACCCATCTTAGGCGCATCTTTCTCGATGCTCACAAATGTCTCACTGACAGTCCGTTTTATCATATTGATGATGTCAATAGCATCGACATATGCAAGCAATTGCACAGATTTGTGAAAGATCTTGTCTCTGGTGTTGACGTTTGAGCTACGCACGATCTTCTCGAGAACGATGAGAGTTCTTAAAACTCTTATTTTTCTTGATTGTATTCCTAAAACTCATAGTGGATGAGTACTTATGTATATCGTTCTTAGGATTTATTCAGAGTCAGACCATTGTTCGTTATAAAAATTATTGAAGTTGATTGAAGTGTTATGTGCTATATATAGTCTCATTCTTCTCTTCTGATTGTGCACATATTGTCTTGTTTGTAGTTTGACATTGCCTTTGTCACAGAAGGGAATGGAGTTACCCGATTGGTTAAGGTCAGAGTTGTGAAAGACTGCAATCTTCTGAGAATGCAATCTCTAAATTCAAGGAAAGAATTACCTGTTTTGTGATTAAATCAATTGACTTCATTTGGGACTTCTGGACTAGCCTACCAAGTCAAAATGGATTTCATCAACGGAATCAAAACTTTCCCCGATCATCAGCGTTGACTTCCAAGCGTGATTCCAATAGATGAATGAACGACCTAATCGAATAAAATCAAGGGTAAGGTAGAGTCTCACCTTACATATTCACAACGGCTCCCCATTCTATACAATCTCCGTTCCCAGTGATCGTTGAGAAATGTGTAAAACAACGGGCATTTAATGTTGGTTTTTTGTATTACGTGTTCACAAGTCATTCTCGGGAAAACCCCACAGATAAAGAATGCCGTTCGAAAGTCGGTAATCGCTAGATCTGCCAAAAAAGTAACGGCTGGAGGGTGACGGATAAGAATGTCGATTAACCACGAGTGTACTACACGACCTAAAAATAACACCACGCGCATTTGTCTGTCAATTGTGCTACAAAATGAAGCCCCTCCCTGTCGTCTATTTCCTATTTGGTAAATAATTTTACCGACTTTTCCAAGCAACGTCTCCCCCAATTATACCGAACTGATAGCCCACATATTTTCTTATATTTAGTTGTTCCCGTCACCTATGGAGTGTCTGCAATTTATCGCTGCAAATACATTTTCAAAAATAGTGACATGTCTGGCAAGCTGACAAAATTCAACAAAAGGATCGTCCAAATAATTCGCTTCACTTAAGGCAGCCATCAGATAATGTACAATAATTTACATCAACTCAACCGCATGTTCAGTCTCTTATTCTTTACAGACATAGCCTTGTCATTGTCTGTTGCTACTCGACTGTGCTAAGACAACAAATTTGAACACAGTGGGCCTACATCCATCTAGAACTGGTCGCCGATAGATAGCACAGATCAAAGGTAGGGAATGAATCATTTCATGTGGGCACTGATTAAAAGTCCATCAGCATATTCGGTCGTCTCTCGCTGCCTCCATTCAAATGCTTTATTGCTTTGTTTACATTTTTGTCGAATTCTTCTTAAGATAATAAAGTGGCCAGTGCCGTGGCTATTGGGTGATTCAAGTTTGACTGACTTAGAATTTGTTTACGATCGTTTCTCCATGCAGTTGGGGTACGGGCAAAAAATCCGCCATTTGCTGCAGGTAGTCACTTGGAAATGAGTCAGGGAGGGGTTGGAACACAAAAAACAGCCGTAGTTCGGTGTGCAGCTTGTGGTCTGTGCTGTTCAGACGTCAGGAGGAGTGATTTTCAAAAAACCATGTACGTCAACTCCGACAAGTGAAGCAGTGGACACCACGCGCCTTTTGTCGTCAACCCTCGCTGAGATATAACAAAGACCTTTAACCTCCACACAGCTCCGCAAGAGATAAGGACGCACGTCGATTTCATTCCGCACGTCATGTCCCACCACCTCCTATCGTTAGTTCTGAGAAATTTTGAAGACAAAAACTCACAAGAATACAATGATGACTTACCTGTACGCCAGATTCATGCACTTGAAGAGCTTCGTCAACGAAGTCTCTATCTCCAGGTGCGATGCAATCATACTCATCGATCCGTACTCCTTCACCTTGATTGGCATGTAAAGTTGCACCTCGGTGCAGGCATTCGGCTCGTCCGGTTTCGACAGACTCGGATCCTCCGGATCAAGCATTTTAATCTCACTATCATCGTCATCTTGAGCTTCTTCGGCCTCGAAATGCGACACCATAAATTGACCGGAGTGAATTGATTCTTTACCCGCACCAGATGGGGAGTTCCCGCCACTACCACTACCGCCAGAGCACATACCCGGACCTCCAATTGGTATTGATTTGCTACTGTTGCTGTTGGAGAGTATCGAGGTAGATGTAGCAGAGTTAAGCTGCTGCTGTTGCTGCTGCTGGCGGTGATACATTTCGAATGAATTGGACATAGTGAGCATTATTACTTTGTTTTTCCCCACTTCTCACACACAATTTTGAATTACTTTTCGTTTTGAGGCTATAAATGCAAATAAAATGAGGTTAGGTTAGGGTGATTCAAAAGTTTCCACAGACTATATTTGGCTGTTCATTCGGGTGCAAGGGAAATGAGGGTGCTCTCGGTCATTTTAAGGGAAACAGGGTTGTTCAGATTTGTCTTATGATCAAGGAAAATCCTGCTATGGGTGTGTTCACAGAGAAGACGGCGATCGACAAGGCATTTAAAAAAATGCAGCTATACATGGTGCGCCATCTTTTATGTCGGTATGCGGCTGTTTGACCGTATTCCAAGCCACGTGGACGTTTTGTCGGCAATATTCTTTGAGTCAATTACATTTTATACGGAAATAAATGCAAATCATCCTATAAAATGCGCCGCAAGGTGTTTCTGATCGTGTGATGATGAGACACGTGTAAGTTGTCGGTAACACTCTCTCTTACCGCTTCAACCGGTTCATTGGAATAACTTGGACGTTGATGAACGTGATGAACGGCATGTCAATGCTCTTCCACAAACGACGAATGGGGTTGTCAAACTGTTCTTGTTGGCCGCAATATTTTCGATGATATGCATGATGAGTTAACACAACTGAACGAGTGTTCAGTAACTATTTCGGCGATTCATGGTTCAAATTGTACTGAATTGACGTTTCAAAAACATGTCTACTCAAGTCAATCGGTAGATATATGTCAGTTATTCAATGTACACAAACCGACATAAATTTTGGCGTACCCTGTAGATAAACGTGGCAGTTACAGAAGAACAAGAAGCAGTGCTGCCAAATCGTGGTAAATTTACTTTTTCGTGGGAAATTCCAAATTTCATTCTACACATTTGGTAAAAACGTATTTTCATACAAAAATTGGTGAATTCCTTCTGAAGAAAATATTCTGCCATTTAGTTGTGTTTTCTAACAATTCTTGAGGAGGGCTTTTCACAAGTTATTGGGGTCTGTGAACTTGGAGGGAAGAAATAGGAAAAATGTCTTTTGGAAAAAAATTAAAGCCCTTATTTCAAGACTTTCTTGAAATTTGTGGCAAAAGGTAACTGTAGCCCATAACAGTTTCAACATTTGTTTTGAAGTGGTAAATTTTGAGCGCTATGAGCTATGAGCTATGAGCATTTTCTACTCCAGTGTGGAAAATTCTGATTGAGAATATTAGGAGAAGACGCAAATTACCCTCCATCAGATTTCTTAAAAGAAGTCGTTGGACATTCTCAATGTCTTGCTGGAACAGAAAAGACTGTCATCCAACTGGACTACGGATTACAGTCTGTATTGCGACTGATGCAATTGAAGAGCAACCGGAGGGGGCTGGAACATAATTTAAAGGGTGACCAGATAGCAATGATAGTTCTTCCAATTGTTATGTTTCAAAAGCTGTCAAAGTTAGCAATGGTATACAGCTGTCAAAATGTTCAGTAAAGTTTGCCACTTTATCATGCTTGCCAAACGAACGGAAATTAATAAAAAATATGAAAATATCGGCTCAGTTGTAAATACGCGACGAAAATTTTATCGTTAGGGGTGCCGTGTAATAATTTAGGGAGACACCGTTATCGTCAATGCACTCAGGTAAGGACCGATCTAAACCGACTTTCTGTGTCCAGAGCTCGACTACATCAATTTTCTGAGGTGTGGTTCCGAGAAGACAGCGCTACATGCCATACAACGCTCGATGTTGTGATGGAGAAATTTAGCGACTGGGTAATCTCAGGCAATCGGCCAGGAAATGCCCGCCTCGATCATGCCACTTGACACCACTCGGATGGTTCGTCAAGTCCTCAGTCAACGCTAAGAAGCCTTCTTCTTTGAACGAACTCGAGTCCAAAAATTTGGAATGCTATTGCCGGAATAACGCAGCACATATTGGTACAAATTGTTAAAAATTGAACCTAGTCATCAAAAGCGGTATTGAGGTACTGCCAGCGAAGACGATGCAGCCGTTTGAATGATGTTTTCTTCCATACATAATGGCATGAATCTAGCTTCAAATTAAAGACAGATTTAGTTTTATATTTGACACCGTTGTTGTTTTATGCAAACTTCTTTTTCTATAGTTCTGATCTGGTCACCCTGTACTTCTTCGGTGTCACAAGACGACTGGGGCAAAGGTCCTAGTTCAAGAAACAAAGATCAGGAGTTTCAAAGCGCTTATCTTGCCAATGGAAATGAAAGCTGAACATCAGAGCTAACGATGGATACCGGATATTTGCTCCTGCGTGTGAGAGGCATGTGGAGGTGAAAGAAGAAGAAAGCAAATACCGAATCCTACAATCATTAGATGTACGCCGATGTAGAGCGGCAAGTATATATAAGTCGATTAGACTGGATCAGCCACATCAGGTGCATAAACAGCAATGCAACTGTCGAGAGCATCTCCGATTTACAGCGTTCTGGTTCAAGGAGAAGAAAACGACGAAAATTCCGACGGAAAGGTAACAGAATCAGATCAGAACTTCAATATGTCCTTGGCTAAATAAAGGAACGAATTCACCATAGCGTGATGGTTCTTTAAACAAAACCATCTTCATTTACTGCATATTGGATCTCGTCCGCTAGTTTTGTTCCATGCAGAATTGAGCAAACCTGTCTACGAATGGCAAGCAAACAAGCCGCAACCATACTTACTTACTTAAGCCGCAACCGTATGTATTACTAACTGGGCATGATCGAGATCTATTATCTAGATACAGAATACGGCTGCATCACAAAAATCGGACCGGAGACAGTCCAATAATCACAAAAAGTAAGGTTATTCAATTCTTTGAAAATACGGAACTATGCGAGGGCAGGTTTTACACTAGCAACTCGGTTGCTCGGATTATTTGCATTTGCTCTTTTCCAATCGTGTGGAAGAGTGAGATCAAAACAGAAGAAATTGGAAAAATGGAGGCAACCGCAAAAAAGAATGACCGATAACTGAAGCAACTGACATTATCGTGTAAATCCCGCCTTGCGATTCTGTGCATCCGCTTTTCTAATCGTGCGGAAGAGTGACATAAAAACTAACTGTGAAGAATTGCCATGGATAAAAGCAAGAGGCAAGCACCAAATTGAATTGCAGAGAATTCTCGCAACCAAAGCGTACTCGCGTAAAAGCCGCCTTAGCAAACCTCAATTCACATGAGATAGTTTACATCTCCGAACTATCTGGCAACCCTACGACGCAAATGACAACGATAAACAAAGCACGCGTAACTACAAACTGATAAGAAACTATTTTTACAAATATCAACGATCACAAGTGATAAAATCAAAAGGGGCGTACACCAGTCCAGAGATCAACAAGTAAATCCATGAAAGATCTCCCTCCGATCGTTCTCGCAGCGAACTAAAAAAAGATTTTGCTCCTCAAATGAACAGCGCCTCACCGTAGGAATACTTATGAAACTCACTGTATGGATTCTTTGGTTTGTTTTCTAGTAAATTACGAATCGGAGCGGGTGTGTATAATTTTTATTTGTTTTATTTGAGAATGAGAAGAGAAAAAAAAATTGAGAAAGAAAAAAAAATCACAATTTAATGGCACCACAACTACAACCGCAGCTATCGCATTTAGCCACACCACTGCACAACCAATTAATTTTATTATTTTTATTTTGGGGGCACATATTTCACTTTCTTAGCGGAATGCACTGCTTTCGACGAAATCTCGTCCTTTCTGTGGATTCTTCACGGATTGCAACGCCTTCAGGACATGAGCGTGGACGTACATTTGGGGCGGCAGACGGCACAACACAAATTACCACAAGAAAAAGAAAACCGACTCGAAAACTAATCCAAACTCACTGGCGACCGCGGAATTTATGATAAATTTTCACTCGAATCTCGTCGCTTTCACAAGAAGACAAACACACGTATTTCGGCAAATTATTATTACACTTGTTCTCGCTGTGGTTGACGCAACACCCGACACTTGTTTTCCAGGTTTCACCGAACTAGAAGTTCTTAATTAAAAAAAAAATGCGAAATCAGATTTTTTTTCTCTTGGTATTCCAACGAAAAATAATATTAGCTGGGGCTTAGCAAATTACGTCGTCGACTATGATACGAACGTCCTCAGTTCTGGCGGCGTGTACGACAGCGATGACGACGGAGCGGTTCTGCCAAGCTGCCCTAGCGCCACAGATAAACAGCTGTGCGTGAAGTTTTGGAATTGGTTGTTCATTTAAAATGCTACTGCTTATGATGATAATGATTATTATGATGATGCTGTTGGTGGCGTATGGTGTGTTGTGTGGACACGACAATGAGAAATGGGGTGGCAGACGATTGCTGCGACAATGACAACGACGACGACAACGACTGGCACAGCCCGAGAGTGTAAGGGAAATGTCATTCAGGTCGAATGTTTTGATTTTTCCCACTTGCTTATCGTTAATTACACAAACTCATCGAGGATAATGTCTGCTTTAGATTTTGTTAATTAAGTACGAGAAGTCAAAATAAAACTGAATTCAGGGAATTTCACTGTTCGATCAGTTTTGCGAATTGAGACTTTTTTTTGGGGGAGAAATGTTGTTTGGACAGGTTCACTTGATTTTTGGTTTAGAAAATGAAGTTTCTAATCATTGTTTTTGTTGTTATATGATAGATGATGCTAGTACATTCATTTTGTCACATAGTGATTGCAGCGCACCAATGAGGGAATAGGGAAGGTTAATATGCTGTTTTTATCATTGGGTGGACGTTGGAATCCCCAAAGAGGTTCAATGGTACTGACGAATTTAATTCTACAAGATGCTGAACTGGATATTTCAGCGTTGCTTGCTATGATGTTTTCATACAAAATCTGCGGTTCAATAGGAAACCATAAAAAATTCCTGTGTTCCCCATTTCTTCTTTTTCTTCTGAAAGCGTTGCAGTCCTGGATGGACCTGAGCAAGCTGCTTTCAATTACGCACGCCAAGTTGACTGAGGTCCTTCTCCACTTGTGTGCGCCATCAGTTTAGTGGGCATCCTCTATTGCGTTGTCCTACAGGCGCGGAGTCCCATTTAAACTATTTCTTTGAGGATTGTCATCAGAAGCTCAGGTGCCTGCAATTACGCACGCTAAGATGGCTGAGGACCTTCTCCACTTGTGTGCTTTATCGTTTTCGTGGGCGGAGATTCTCTTTTAATCAATTTTTTTGACAACTGTCATCAAAAGCTCAAAAGTTCCCGCTTGAAATAAGAATATCCTTATGTGATATGTCTAAGCACAGTTCTTGGGGCAACGGATAGACACCGTGAAGGGATATAAAGTTCAACAGTGAGAAGCCACTGAGTGATTGTGGTTTAGTTTGTAGAGACGAATCAATTTGCACACCACTCGTCTAGTACTTTTTCTGAGGAGTGTAAATAAAACATTCTGCCATCTATTGGAGGCTAGTTTGTAATACATTTGAATGTCAATATTCCCATTTTCTTCTCACAAATGACACACATTCTCAAAGAAACTTCAAATATTTCGGTATTTGGATTGAAATCATGCAAAAAACAAATCAGAAATCAGTCATATGACCTCTACTTGAAACATGAGAGCACTGCGAATAATTTTGGGTTAATTTTAAGTGGATCGCCCCCACCAAAAGTCATGCAAAGTGTCAAATGTTATGCTCGTGTTGCCGTGAGTTTGTTCAGAAAAGTACTGAAAAATCTGATTTAGTATGAAGTTCTTGTCTACGTCCACTTGCTTTGGGAAAGTCGTTCAAATGAAGGGGTTAAGTTAAGATTTCGCAGCTAGAGCAAAATATTGATGTAAAAGAATGAATTCCTTGCTGAATTCGGGTGAAACCATCCAAGAATAGTGGAGAAATTCATTCAATGAATCTCAAGAACCACTGATATCTAAATTTAAAGGTTATAAATGAATGTGGGACCTGCATAGAAAATGTTCTCATCATTAACCAATAATACTATCACACTATTTACTACTTCGAAAAAGTGTCATCACTGGCTAAAAGTGATTTTCACCTAACCTAGCCAACGATATTCCATCTTTCCCAATGAAACCGAAAAAGAGTAAAGTTTATAGTGATTTTTCTGTGTTTATTTTGAGGTGAAAATGGATTTCTAGTTGCTTTGCAAACCGCAAGCTATTGCACAAAAAGTGCCCCACAAGTTAAATAATTTAAAAATGCAATCAAAAATAATGTAAGTACATGTTTTCATTTGAAATTTGATTAAAACAAATTTTCACCCATTCCCCATACTCTAAGCTCAGTGTATTTGGCCGCCATTTTTGTTACTCGTTGGCGAAATTTATATTTTGTTGACATGTCCCATGGAGTGAAATGTTTAAATTACATTTGTAGCCCTAATTCATAGACTAGTGGAATTTTTATTTAAAGAATTTGCATTCCTTCAGTTAGATTTACCGGAAGGCGTGCGAATTTCGCGTCGTCATTGTTTGGCTTTCTGGGAAATATGTATGACGCAATCGGCTATAACTGCAGTATCATTCAGTTTAAATGCAGAACATCACTTGCTACATACACCTTCGCTTTCAGCACAGCATAAGCTTTTCCATGACGCTATTTTTGGTTTATAGGTCGATTAACCAGTTAGTCAACACGAATTTGAAGGGGATTATCTGAGCGTCACGATGGTATTTCCAAATCTTGCGAAATGTCTGTAGTTGCACAAACGTCGAGAGCTTTTTGTTTTTGTTTTGTCTTTCACATGATCTATACTAGAGGCATACACGTGTGTGGAGCGAGGGTTCGCGGAAATGATGATTGTTTTTGTTTGTAACAGAGGATTGTTATCGTTCAGTTGAAATTTTGTTTTCTTTTGTGGGTGAATTACCTACTATCTCTTGTAGACGGGTCGCGGAGTGAACGCTTGAATGTCTAAGCGATAGTTGCGAGGGCAATGCGAGATAAGGAAATTCATCAAAAAACCTGATCAAGTTCAAGATATTGCTAATTTTATTTTATTTGCTTCACCAACGTAGGTTGTCATTCCAATTTGCTACGTCAGCATGTTTTCTCGAGAGGTTCTGCTTGTGTGCGAAATGCTGAGGAATGTTGGCATTTCGGTTACTGCTCATATTTCACTTTGAGCGCAGTTTATTTTGATTTGGTGTCCAATTTGCATACGAAAGGGGAATTTTACGATCGGGCGCTAAAGAGGAACCTGGACTACTTTCACTTGAAAAATGATATCTGAGGAGAAATCCAGTCGAAGTTGTTGGAGTTGGAGAAGAGATTGCCGTAGGATTTTTGTAATACTTTTAATTACACCAAGCTTTTTAACATGAGTCTCATTCCCTCCGCTTGCATATTGAAAACGAGCACGACGTAATTTTCTTCGTTGATTTTCTTAGAAATTCAACAAATGGCAGTCCACATCAGCAAGTCTACATTTTTCGATAAAAAATGTATGCGCCAATTTTTTTTCGCAGCGGGTGATTCACGATAAGGCATGAAATCCATCACAACGTGTCCGTGGAAGTCAGAAATCGTGAATAGCATGGAACACGTAACAGCGATATGCTGCTTTATGACAACTAAAAGTTCAAAGATTAGTAAAGTATTTACTGCGTCAACTTGGAATCCAAAAATGAGCGCGCTTTTTTACTGGAAAAATGTTAAGTACACAACAACAAAACTGTGAGATATAAATTTCTCCTTCATAACATCGAACGTTTCATTGCTTGTATGGCAAGTTGCGCCGTCTTGTTGGTATCACCGTTCGGATATATCGACGTTGTCGAGTTTTGACCACAGAAAGTCTTAACATCGCTTTATACGTGAGGCCATTGACGGTAATGATGCCGTCATGCCAAAAAGTCAGTCTTTCTGTATTCATTGATGCTTGGTCGAACAATAGTGAACTGTTTTCGCTCCGATAACGGCAATTTTGCTTGTTGACATAGCCGCTGAGCCAAAAATGGGCCTTGTCCGAGAAGATAATTTTTTTGGCCAAAAAAACGGATCTTGTGGATAACAATGACAGCAAACAACGAGATGTCAAAATTTACTGCATGTCTTCTTCATAATGCGTTCCTGTGTGCATCAACGCATGTTGTATCGCTCTTTATCTATTAGAGGCATTACGTACACTATTTCAGGTCCTATTCCTGATGGTGGCAAATACCAATTTTCATTTTCACTGCTCCCCGAGTTGTTGGAAACATTTGGATGTAATATAGCTTACGCGGATGACATTGACGTGATTGGGCGAACACAGCGAGCCGAGCGTTTGCTGGCATTGAAACGGAAGTGGCTAAAATGGGTCTGGCGGTAAACCGAGATCAAACGCAGAAGAACTCTTGCTAACCGCTGTTTTTTTGGGCTCAAAAGGCAATTGAGTAGTAGAGCCATCTCTCGGAAGACCAAGCTGACTATACAAGACCTTGATCATCCTAGTCCTGCTGTACGGCTCAAAGGCATGGACAATATCCCAAGCAGACGAACAGTCTCTTGGTCTTTTCGAGAGAAAAGTTCTGCGTGCGATCTTTGGTCCTGTTTGCGTTGATGGCATTTGGAGGAGAAGGTTCAACCACGAACTATATGGGCTGTACAGCGACATGAGTCTAGCCAGGCGTCTACGGATCCAAAGCCTAAGATGGCTAGGCCATGTAGAGCGTATGGACAACTTAGCTCCGGCCCGAAGAGTCTTCGACTCTGAGCCTGTGGGGCAACGAAACAGAGGAAGTCCACGAACTAGGTGGCGCACATAAGTCGAGGGGGACCTCGGCCGGCTTGGTGTGCGAAACTGGAGGCAACTGGCGTAAGATCGTGTTGGCTGGAGAGGCATGTTGAGTGAGGCCCAGGTCCACCTCGCACTGTAGCGCATTAAGAAGAAGAAGAAAACTACGTCTTTTTGGACTCCTAAAACTGTAGGCTCGTCAACTGACGTGAGGCCAACAGCGTGCCCAACATTAATTGTTGCCGAAGATGGCAGTTGGAGGATCTTCTTGGTTCAGACGAAATTTAGGTTAAGTAGAATTTGATTTGCTTTGCTTGCTTTGATGTTATGAAGTGTTTTCCGATCTGTCAAAACTGTAGGTCCGTAAACTCTCGTGAAGACAGCAGTGTGTACAACATTATTTGCTGCCGATGAAGATAGCTAGAGGCTCTTGCTTTCAGATGAAAATTGAAGCAAATGTTTTTACCTTATGAGTTCTAAAATTTTTATAAGGCGTAAGCGTATATGACCTTCATATCTGGGTACGGCGGAAATCTGTTTTTCCTGCGGTGCAACTAGTTTTTTTCAAATAAAATTAACCCTTCCATGTCCGTTCTACCAATGGAACAACTTTACACCTGCTCAGTACATGTATTTATGTGGGCCATAGAATTGACTTTGTTCCTTGGTTTTGTCAGTCTCTATGGCACTACCATGTTTTGTCACCACACGAGGTTGCTATGATCCCCAAAAATTTGTCTCAGCTTGTGTTACTTCGAATTTCTTCCTAACCCCAACCTAGACACGTGTTCTCTCTCAAGAATGTAACAATAATCATTGTTATAGCTATTCGCAATCAGATTCGTCTCAAATCTAGAATAAAATCTCTTCAAATTACGTTTCATTCTCCTTCGGAAACAATGTGCCGAAGTCGCAATGTGTGTCCGACAAAGCCGATTACTCATGGACGTGTTTGTGATTTCAATTTTGGTCACCGTGGTGAAACAAGTGATAATGAATTTGTTTCTAAGTTTGCGATTGTGACAAAGTGAAGGTCTTGAAGACTTTTTTTTGTTGTCAGGGCTGGAAGTTCCGCCACTAATCGCAAATGTGTTAATTTTAATTCAAAAATTTGCTCAGCACATGGCGGTCTGAATCAAAAGGCACTTGATAAGTGTGTAACGTGTGATATACGATTAAATATCTCTTAAGTGGATCCTAATTCGCTTAAATTGGTTGTAGTTATCCAATGGTTGTGTATCTATTGCCATCTGCTGCTGTCGCAAAAGGCTAGCTAAGACAGCTTCGGTGAGGGTGAGAAGTATGACGATGCTTGTGGTTGCACGGCATCTCTGAGTTAGGTCTTCAATACTTCCTCTCACTTTCTACCCATAATCTCTTTGCTGCACTGTATATAAAGTCATTCTATTCTAATTTATTCTAATTTTTGAATTTTTTTCCTTTTTTACAGTGCCATCATGGCGCCCCCACACCAACCAAGTTTAACATCAGGATACGACTCCGATTTCTTAATTGAACCATATCTTATACCATCTTTAATATCGGACATAAATGATGAGCGATCACAGCTTCACTTTGGAGTCGTTAGCCCTTCCACAGGATCTATATTGGAACGGCAAAATGGAACCATCCTCGCCGCCCAGCAGCGAGCTCTTTCCGATTTCTGAATCGGTCGAGTGTTGGCTATTAAATGAAAACTTTGCAGATGGTATATAGTCTACAGATTTCCTTCCCCGTTCAAAATTCTAATGCATTTTGTGTTCGATTTATTTCAGATATTTTTTTCGTAGAACATAAGGATGTAGATATAAAAATTACCCCCATTAAATCCGATGACAACTTCACCTGTGAGGAGGAGCAAATACAGGAGCAGGAATTTCACATTAAACAAGGTGAGTGATAGTTTTGTTGGAAATTTGGTTTATAAGACATTTTTGAAACTCAACTAACGTTTGAGTAGCAGGTAAGATATAAAAGAATCAATTTTAACGTAGCAGTTGACTCGTAATACCAATTGTGGCATTACAGTCCAGAGATAGATTTGGGCCTAGCTTCTGCAGCAACCACTCGTGTTTTGCGTGCTATATTTCCCTCACGATAGGAGGGGAGCTAAGGTGTCATTTTGAATCCTTTGCAGAGCCACTGAGGGAGCTACTGAACGGCGGCACGCTTCCGGTGGCAAGGTTTAGCTCATCAGAAGCGCCGATATTTGTTCTACCAGTCTTACACCTCCCAATTTCAAATAAAACAAAACTCGTGCCTTTAGTTAGCTAAGAAAAGTTGAAATTGAAGAAAAGATAGGGAAAGAAGATAGCCTAATACCTTTACAGATCTCAAATGGGCAACTAAAAGATAGAAAAGAGAAAAGAAAAAGACAGGAAACATGAAAAAAGGTGTTCCAGGTCTATGTCTTTACCATTAAATGAGCCTGGTTTGGCGGCTGAGGTTTGTAAAGAACCCAGGTGTCTGGTGTTATTGGCACAAGTCCGCCTGTTCACGTCCGATGGGCACCTACGCCAGGAGGCTAGGTATCCCCCATACCGACTATTGTAGAAGTTGTAGGGACTAGGAGAAAATAAAGTCCATTTGCCCAATGCTCTGCAATTGTCCAGCTCTACGGGGAAGGAGACTGCTAACACTATGCATTAACTTCTTCGAAGATCTGGAGGATGCGAACAAAATAGAGCTGAAGCACCACCTGAGATATACACAACAATTTGGGTGGTTCTAATCATTGGTCGAAATCTATGTATGTCCCACTGGGGACGACCCATACCCAGGACACAAATGACCCTACTGTTGGTCTAAGTGAGTCGTGACATCAGTCGCAAGGTACCCCCTTACCTACCTATCGCCTGTTCACCCATTATGCCAATCGACATGACCTTCGCTAGCTCCCTTTGCGAATAATTGTGAGAGACCCTGATCCGAACAGTAACCAATTTTTTCTAGACCGTTATACTCTTGAGCATTGTCAGGTGGAGCTGTGAAAATATGAAATGTGTTTTTCGGGAAGCGCACTTAAACTTTAAGGGTTGGGCTCGACGCACTTACCCACTACACCACGGCGCCCCCTCAAGCTACAAAGTCGAAGTAAAAAAGAACGAGCATGTGAAACATTTTAGCAAAAAAAGCGGAAGTTCCAAAGTTATTTGTTGAAGGTACAACCCAAACACTTATCTTGTCATTTCGTCCCTTATCATTCAAAACTGTCTTATGCTATCTCTGCAAAGCATGTAAAGAATCTGACAGGGGAGTGACTTTTGCCTAGTGATATAATTTATAGTAATATCACCCAAGGTGTTAAAATTGTCATGAGTAATTATGATCTTTATTTAGATACCACTCCTTCTCAAATTTAAAACAGGCAAGGCTAGTATTTTCTGTTTCTTTCTTTCTTTCGAACTGTATGGGCTGTACAGCGACATGAGTCTAGTCAGGCGTCTACGATGCCTAAGATAACTAAGATGCCTAAGATAACTACGCCATGTAGAGCGTATGAACAACTTAGTTCCAACCCGAAGAGTCGTCGACTCTGAGCCTGTGGGACAACGTAACAGAGGAAGTCCACGAACAAGGTGGCGCACACAAGTCGAGGGGGACCTCGGCCGGCTTGGTGTGCGAAACTGGAGACAGCTGGCGAAAGATCGTGCTGGCTGGAGAGGCATGTTGAGCGAGGCCCAGGTCCACCTCGGACTGTAGCGCCCTATGATGAGCGCCAACTCTTCTTGGCTGGTTAACTCAAAATTAACATCATCGCATCATCGAGGGAGAGATGGAGTTTTAAAAAATAAGGAGGAAAATAATGTGCCTCGTTATTCAGATAATTCAAAATTCCTTGGAAAATGAAACAGTTCTTGATGCACCCAAAAAACCCAAAGCAAGTGTCTGTGAGGTCTGCTGAAGAAGGCTGAGTTCACAGCGGCATCGCCCTTGCATCGCGTTCATAAGCTCAAATATTGGCATAACATTCAAACGTCAAGCGTTCATTTTAGCATAATTGCGTGCATTAGATGCACACACTTCAAGCAAATGAGCATCAAGAAACTACTTGATGCTTTGTTGGTCGACGTTGATCAATTGTGCTTTGCATCAGTATTCCAAAGGCCGCATCACTGTACAAATGTTTGACGTTTCTGAACACGACCTAAATGTCCTATCACGTCGGTTGTAATCACTTTAATCACTTTAATTTCTGTGGAGTAGTAGTAAGTGCGTCGAATCCTACAAAGGGCCTTGGTTCGAATACGGATCAACACCAGTCTTCATTTTTAAGGTATCACCACTCTCGAGTCGCTGAAAATAATCAGAGAGTATAACAGGAAGGTCCAACTCCTTCGTGGGAGAACTGTCACTTTCGCTCAATAGTATGTTTAACGGATGTACAAAGTGCGCCATCTTTTATGTCGGTATGTGACTGTTTGGCCGTATTCCAAACTACGTGGACGGTCTGTCGGCAATGTTCTTTGAGTCAATTTCACTTTATACAGAAACAAATGTGTCACCTTACGACGCAAATGACAAATGCGTCGTAAGGTGATTCCACTGACAAAAATGCTGAGTACGGTGACGATACGACAGATGTAGGTTCTCGGCAATCCTCTCTCTTACCGCTTCAACCAGTTTAATGAAACGTCTTGGGCTTTGATGAAAGGCATGACGACGATCTCCCACTGTCCTATGCTCAACAAAATTCGACACCAAAAGACGAAACGAAGAAAAGAACGGTACTTGTTGGATACGATATTTTCGACGACAACTGAACGACTTTCAATGTACAGCAACACTATTTCGATGCGTTGTTTCGATGTGATGCTATTTATTGTTAAAATTGTACTGAATTGACGTTTCAAAAACATGTCTACTTAAGTCAATCGGTTGATAAATGTCAAAGTTATTCAATGTTTATAAACAGATAAACATTTTGACGCACCCTGTAGTTGCTAGAGAAGCTAATCCCAAATCCATTAGGCTAATTGTAGCAGAAGAAGAAGAATCATTCAAAAGTTGTTTTTAAATATTTATAATCAAAACCTAGCGCATATTTCTGAAACAATTATGTATTTTTACCGAATAACTGCTCACTTGTGATATAAAGGTTAAGCAGTAATTATTATTTTATTATTGTTATTTATTTACGAGTAGATTTAAATTTACATTAACTCAAGCATTTCTAAAATCGACTTCTCCATTTAAAAGAAGCCGTTATAGACAATCAATTGCGGTTTCTTTTGTTCTTTGTGCTGCTTTGAAAAAGACTGCACTAAAACGTGACGTCTTACACATTTTTCTTCAAAAAATCACTCATTTAGATGCCGATGCGATCGCGCACGTACGCCAAAATGGCGTTGCAAACAACATACATTCTAATATGCTGTTATAAAATTGACTTTTACCGTGCATACGACGACAGAATAAAAAGCTCAAGCAACAGTTCTTAAAAGTCTCGATCGATCGATTAACGTCATGAGTCATTAGATGACACTCAAATGGTTAAATTATCAACAGAACTTGTGCATTTCATTATGAAAGAGAAGCATATTTCAACCGCAAAATTTGAGTTTTTTTTATTCAACTGCTCGCAGATAAACATCGTCTACAGTCCATCCATTATTTGTTTGAGGTTATAAATTTGTATGAAGAACATTTTATGTATATACCAGATTGGCTGGATATTCTAAAAAAAATAATTACCGGTTATTTTGATCATAAGCGGATTTAAGTGTCAAAAACTCGTTGTAATTAGACAGTGGAATATTTGTATTCAATTGGTTATTTATTGATCGGAGGTTTTAATGGTATGGATCGGATGAGATTTATTGGCTTGAGTGACTCAAAACAAGAATAAATATGAATCTTTTTAAACGCAGTACGTCTAGAGTCTTGGGAAAATTCGAAAAAAATACGATTGCAAGTGATGAGTGACAAATTGAAATACAGTCGACTCCCTCTAAGTCGAATTTTCACGGTATATCAAAATTAGTTCGAGTTAGAGGGAGTCGACTGTATTTCTATAAGGAGACAAAGGCTTGACAAGAGCTGTTCGAGTTCGAAAACTGAAGCTTATGTCAAAATTAAACGAAAAGTAAGCAGGAGCATCGTCAAATTCCAAAGTGTCCATAATTCCTTAGGCAGAATTCAGTTGCCAGTTAACATTTGCATACGTAGAGAACGATTCATTTCGCTCCCTCATAAGTACGCAAAACTGCACGAACTTAACGAAACTGAAAGAAGCGGTTGTTATGGTCACAGTGGATAAGAGTCCATTACCCTCAATACAACTCTGAAAAGAACTGTATTGGAGGGGAACTCGTAATTGTGCTAAGGTATTGAATAGGGGCACAATAGATCTTAAAGGTCGCGGTGCAATATACCCTCAACCATAATAATAATAATAATATGGTCACAGTGCCTTTGTCTATTCGCTCGGTTGCTTTAGTTCTCTTAAGTTTCTATGCGGCCATTGCAGTTGATCCTTTAGCCTCTTATTACAGACCACGAATCGAAGGTTTACCCGGCATCCCTTCCCGAGTCAGTATTGCATAATACAACGGTAGAAGGGTAACAAAGCTTTTAATTATTAAAATGCGTATACGGCCACTTCCCGCAAAAAAATCACCTAAAAATTTGTTCACGACTCCACCTCTTTCGAATCACTGACAATGCTCAAAGAGTATAACTGTCTAGAAAAAGCTTCTCAATCTCGCCGTTCGGAGTCAGCATTAAACTGTAGGGGATCTACTCCACTCGTGAGAGAATAATATCACACACAACACGAGTGGTTGCTGAGAAGCTACAATCCGAGGAAGTCCACCTCGGATTGTAGCGCCGCCGGCTACTTTGGATCTTTGGTGGCTTTTGGAAAATTATTCCATTTTCCTTTATGAAAGAAGAATGCTATTTTTTTCTCCGAAACATAAATCATTGCCCTTTAAAAATGCGACAAAGAGGAGATGAACTAGCCGGTGGCTGCGTAATTAAAATTTTCTTAGTCTAAGTGCTCCCTTCCTTTGTGGGCGACAGCCACTATAACCTATATACCTACATAGAGTGTGACATTGATTCACTTCTGTTGGCTTTTCCCCTGTTCAACCCGAAGCTGCATTGGAATTAATTTTCATACTATTATGACTATCGAGGGATAAATCTCCCCAACATTGCGTACAGGATTTACCCTGGCGTTCTGTGTGAACGTCTTCCTTCGATTATCAACATTCCGATCTGTCCCTATCAGTGAGGCTTCGAGCAAGCGACTAAATTCCACAGTAGACTTTTACACTACGGCAGATTCTGAAAAAGAGCTAAAAATCAAATCGACACAACCTATTCGTCGACTTGAAGGCAGCTTGTAACAGTGTGCGTAGCGACAGGCTATGCACCATGTCTGTGTTTGGCATTCCTGAAATTCAAATTCAAAATTCGGCAGAATGTGGAGGCTGGCATGTCGGTCGGTAACGAGCTCCTCGATCGGTGTCAAAACAAGACGAGGCGTGTCTTTAACATCCTGCTTGAGAAGGTCGTGCAAAATTCGGTTGGCCAACGCTAGAGTCACAATCTTCCAAAACGTACAACTGTTGGTGATGTTGACGTAATTAATCTAACTGAGCTTTAAGCCGTCAATGAGACGTTTGTTGGCATTGACATGGAAGCGGCTAAAATAGGTCCAGCGGTACACGAGAAGAATACGAAGTATATACTGTCTTTGAAAAGGAACAGACAAAGTCGACGATTTGGCCAAAACGTCGAAAAGTGAAACCATGGCGGATTTTATACGAGCAATTCGGCTGCTCGGATTTTTTTTAGTCAATCGCTGTTTCTTTTTCTTTAAAAGGCAGAAAAGAGCCCTCTCTTGAAAGACCAAGGTGACTTTCTACTAGATCGTGGTAATCACAGTTCTGCTTTGCGACGCAGAGGCATGGGCAATTAGCAAATAAGGAAGATCTTGTTTTTTTTAAGAAGAAATTTCTTCATGTCTTTTTTAGACTTGTTTTTCGTTGACTGCTATTGGATAAGAAAATCCAACCGAGAATTATACAGTGACACAATTATAACCAGGTTTCTACGGATGTGGGCGCCATGGCCCTGTGGGTTCGTGCGTCGACCAATGCGCATTAGACTTTCACAGTCTGGGTTAAAATCCAAGTTCAGACAAACAATTTTTCGAAAAAAAATTGTTCACGGCTCCACCTCTTTCGAGTCACTGACAATGCTCAAAGAGTATAACTGTCTAGAAAAAGCTTCTCAATCTAGCCGTTCGGAGTCGGCTATTAAACTGTAGGTCCCCTCTCCATTCGAGAGAGAACAATAGAACGCACAACACGAGTTTTTGCTGAGAAGCTAGGCCCAGGTCCACCTCGGACTATAGCGCCGCCATTTTTATTATTATTATTCTACGGATCCGACTCCTACGGTGGCTAGGCAAAGTACATAAAATGTATGGGCAAGTTAGCTCTTTGACTGGAGATAACTTGAAAAAATGGTTGGGCCACCGGAGATGCTTGTTATTTGAGCCCCAAGTCTATACCGGGCAGAAGCGCCGAGCCAATGCTTTCAAACTGTTAGAATTTATCTCCAAAATCATTCACTACAAGGTTTGTCTTGTCTTTCAATTTAGAAAGAAAATCTTTTTCTGTGACGAGACTCACTTTTGTTTGACTACGTCAATAAAATTTGTGGATTTCGGGTAACGCTGTTGGCAGCAACAGTGGGGCGCATATTTCAATGGCCTTGAGGCAGAATAGCTCTGAATTTTCCTACATGCCATACAGTGCGGAACGCAATCAATCTATTGAAGGAAGTCTTTAATAAGTGCAAATAAGCGAAATAAGCCAGTGAATTGTGGCCTCTAAGATTCTATGAAATCACTCCTTTGGATCATTTGTTGTTGGAATATGTTATGTCGCTAATCTATAGTGGTAAACCAGACTTTTTGGACCACTTGGAAACCAAAATTTACCACGTTATTGCCGATATACGGTCTCATCTGGTGGAAGAAATAGTAGACAATCGGATCTCCACATCGTGCGTCATTCGAAGCAACCGCGGAAAGTTCATACCAACGAGCATATTCTAAACATAATGAAAAAACCCATTACCATGCCCACAACCATGATTTTGTGTTTTCATGTTTTTTTTCCAATTTGACGTCTTATACTCGTGTTTGTATTCACCCATAACATTCGATCCAAGCATACAATTAATATAAACCTCGTTAGTCTGTTGTTATTGCTCTCTGCTTCGCTCATTATTCCTTTATGACTACGAAGGAGGTGAGCAGCGGAGAGAAACACAATGTTTCAGCCTCCAAGCACGTGATCACCACCGAATCGCTGGCTGAATGGCAAAAGAAGAAAATAAAAAAGAAACACCGAAACAACGCAAAGAAAAACAAACCAATTCGATTTGCTTAGAAACTTTCCTGGGGTTCAAAGATCACCCATGTTGTCCGGTTATGCCAAATGAAAACGTGTTTGTAATTTTTTTGACAAATGGACTGTTGTCTCCCCTTTTGGTAGTAGATTAACTCATCATTTGAAGAATAACTTCTGAGAGGAGTGAGTAATAATTGTGTAACTTCTTCACTTCTGTGTCACACAACAATTGTTGGCACACAAAGTGGGAGCGGAGGGAGAATGAACAGACCCACCACGAGTTCGAGTTGGCAGCACGCCCAAGGAAGTGGGATAATGTTATTTGATTCTTTGTCCATTAAGAGATAGCTTAACGTGTGCCACAAAACTACTGCTGCTTTGCAGTCTAAATCAAGGTCATTCTGCTGCAGAACGTTGATCCAAGTACATTACTAGGCAGCGCCACAATTCAGTCAGTTCCCCACACAGGCTCACCGTGAAGTATCAATAAAACGAATGTAAACTTGATTTGAATATTTTTTTAGCTTAGAAATTGCAATGCGGCGCGCTGATACCAAGGCGGGCTGCCCCAACTTTGATACGACTTATGTTTGCTTTGCATATTTTGTGTGGTTGAATGAAAACAATGGTGTTGGCGGAATGTTTCGTTACTTTCTGGCACATGCACGAAAGGAGGTGGTGCTGTGCTGTGAGGCTGTAGTGGGGGGGGTCAAGATGGGTGTGAAGTTGACTGCAATTATGAGGGTGTTTATCAAGAATATAATATCAAGAAGGCGGTGTCTTATTTAAATTTATATCCTATGATCACGAGACAAGACTCGGTGTTGCAACGGATTGCTTAAAAGGCAACCGATTAGATCGAAATTTTAAATTTAATTTGCAGTCCAGTTACATGGAGTACAGTTAATCGTATGCGTAATGCCAGAGCTCTGGCAGTCAACGACAGACATGGAATAAGTAGTTCTAAAAATTTGACAAATCTCTTGACAGATCAAAAATTGGCATATGACAGCTGTCATCACGGAGGACTGTCTACTAGGTGGGCGTGCAAGAAGACACGGAGTTCGACCTAATGAATTCTATAGAATCGGGTTCGGCCTAATGAATTCTATAGAATTCTTTAGCTGACACTCTTCGAATGAAAGCCCGTTTCTAGCGTTACTTAGATGACTACATTTGGGGGAATTCTTCTTTGACAACACTTGCGATGATGGAACGCATAAATCCGTAGACTAAACTGGCTCCGCCACATCGAATGAATGAACACCAATACTTTAGCTAACAGACTATAGCTGAAACTCTTCGAATAAAAAAGCCTCCTGTTGCGAGAAGAAGAGGAAGACTGAAGTTTTGCTATAACGACCAAGTGATCTATTTTCACGTTGATGCGAGTCCGGAAGCAGGGTGCCCTGGACCGTCAGCGATGGAAGGCGGCAATTTCCTAGGCTTATACCCTCCACGGGTTGTTGGCCTGATAAGTAAAGAGTCCTAAGGAGCAGTTGTGTTTCTTAAGGTCGAAGTCTAGTGAAGTTGCATGATTTGTATTCTGAAAGTTCACGATTCGATCCCGCGCATACTAACTTTCATTTTGGCGCCACTACCTCTTGAGTCACCTACACCAGGACCTTAAGGCAAATGTGTTTCTTAAGGTTGACATCTCCTGGCCACCTTGACGAAGTGGATAAGTGAATCGATTCATATGTTGAAGGTCCATGGTTCGATCCCGCATACACGAACTTTCATTTTCACGGAATTACCTCACGAGCCACTGACAATGTTCAAAGTGTGTCCCTGTCAAGAAAACCTTCTTAAACTTCAACACGCATGTAAGAATGTAGGTCTCCTCCACTCGTGCGCTTTGGAATCTAGGCTCAAGTCTATTCCTGACTGTAGCGCCACCCGAGGAAGAAGATGGTTGACTCGATTTCCTAGGCAAATCTTTTCATACATTCCCTTAATTTCAGAATTATTAATATGACGGTATTGCTATTCAGTAATATTAAGTACAGAAATGAAAAATAAGAGTATATCTCAATGCAAGTCTGTGTATGGGATGAAACACAATACCGTCGAGTGACGTTTAACTTTTAAAACCGGCAATACAATGACACAGCCCGAAATACTGCGTTGTGCGAAGATCTTACCAGAAATCAATCTTACCGAGATAATCAACTTTCCAGTGGAACATCCCCTACTCCATCCAGAAATTTGACAGGTAATGACGAATTTTTGACAGATAACGATGAGCGCACAAATCTAACCTATGTGAGTGATTTGTGGGTGTTATAATAATAATGGCGGCGCTACAGTCCGAGATGGACCTGGGCCTAGCTTCTCAGCAACCACTCGTGTTGTGCGTGCTATTGTTCTCTCACGAGTGGAGGGGACCTACAGTTTAATGCCGACTCCGAACGGCGAGATTGAGAAGCTTTTTTCTAGACAGTTATACTCTTTGAGCATTGTCAGTGACTCGAAAGAGGTGGGGCTGTGAACAATTTTTTTTTTTTTTTTTTGAAAAATTGTTTGTCTGAACTTGGAATCGAACCTAGACTGTGAAAGTCTAATGCGTATGGGTCGACGCACGAACCCACACGGCCACGGCGCCCACAATTTGTGCCACGATTTGTGGGTGTTACTTTTGCTAAAAAATTAAAGCAATGAAAGCAACGTAATCTTCCGTAAGAACGCACTCTTACGCAAATCTTACATCATGTTGAAAAATTTGCGTGCGATTTGACACTTCCCGTAAAAATTGAGAGTTTTGACATTTCATTGTCAAATCTGAGAAATGAAAACGACTGACAACATTTTACAGTGATTTCAAAGTATGTAGGCGTATGTGAAGGACGATCTATGTACGTAACGCAAAGACGGTATCAACGCCGTATTTCGTTTTCCTCCTGCATGTCATTCCGTGTGAAGGTCACGCATTGGGAGTATCTGCACTTTTTGAGTTTTCCGAATTAAATTTCCGCATTTTCGTGGTCAGTAAACGACATAGATGTCGTCCTTTATTTTGCATTCTTTAAGCTCTCCACCAATCACTCTATTCATAGAACGCGCGCAATTTGTATGACTCAGGGACATGAGTCTCCTTTCCAAAAAAGGCGATGCTTGCCTTGGGAAATTTGATACGATAATCTGAGATTTTTCTAAAACGTAGATCGCCTCGTGAACCAGTTATTTAATTATTTAGGAATAATGTTAACAAAAGTACACGCCCACATGGGTTGCAAGCATTTGCATGTTTTGTGCACACAAGCGGAAACCTCACTAGAGGAAATAAAAAAGTTATTTGTGAACAAATGAATGGGAACAGATGAAACTGTCTACGTTGTATGCAACATTCCCGCATACCTGAGACATGAGGACATCTCACATGGCTTTACTACGAATCGTCTTGTTGCCGCCCTCTTTCACTGGTGCATCTGAATGTGTGTCAGTGGGTTAGTTCATTTGGACTAATTGATGACAGAAAATTAATTCAGTTCGATTTGAATAGGATCTTTTTTTTCTCCTTTACAACTTGATCACTTCACTCAGACAACTTCACTCACAACCTGATGGATTTTTGTATGAAAATTGATTTAAATAAAGACAATTGAGTTTTGCTAATTTTTTTGTTTTAAATTGCGAAGTTGTTTGCTTACCTACTGCCTCCCCCACACACACTCACCGACACACCTTGTTTAAATCACTTCAATTGTGAAAACGTTGCTATTATTCACACAAATCTTGTCTTTTGCTCAACCTTTGAGCGTCATAGTGTGTAGCAAAAAATAGATGTTTATTTTTTCCAAGAAATTAAATGTGTGTTTTTGTTTTTAAAGGGGAAAAAAGAAGAAAAAGAGTGGTTGAAAATATTTTGAAAAAATAAAAATACCCCCGAAGCTCGTGGTTTGTCATACGTAACTGGCGCCGGCGAATGTCTGGGACTTTATTTGCACTGAATGGCTAGACTTTATGCTAGAGATCGTATCATTCGTTTGCTTCAAGTTTTAGTGTTTTCAAATTTCGATTGGATGCTTTTTGATTTCAGATCCGGGGTATTTACTTGGTTCATCAAATTGCTTTTAGTTGGAAATTATTTTGTTGTCATTAAAATGTGGTCAAGTGAAAGTTTTGTGGTATGTCCTTGGTTCACTTATTTGATTGTGTTTTGTCTTCGTTTCCACTTTTAAGCTTTTTTTCGGTGTAAAGAATTTTGTAAAGAAATTCAAAATTCTCATGACATCTCCTCGCTGAATATAAATTTTGGCTAAATCTACGTAGATCTTTATAAAATGGTGATGATTTACCACGAAGTCCAAGTAAATTCAAGTTTAAAAACAAATCTCACTTAAATTCCCATTCAAAACAACAAATCAAACACATCTTTCCTGCATATGCCAGCAAATGTCACTTTGGTGTGTTGGCAATGGGAAATTTTAAGTTTGTCAAAAAGTTGCATATTACTGAGGAAAGCTTTCTTCTGTTGAGTAAGTATTCCTCAATTTTTGGTATTCAATTTGTATTCACCATTTGCTTTGCTTGCAGACAATGGAACTAAGCCAGAAAGACACCAAAAATTAATCCTAAATCTTGGTGGAGCCACGTGAATCCAAATTCCGGATTTTTCTTTGATGGAGACATAAATGACTCGACTAGCGAGGAACGCTTCTGTTTAGTTCAAGCGGAAAAAGTCGAATGTGATTTTTCTCGATCATATGCCCCGCGCTACATTCAACAGTACATCTAACTATGGTCAAGTTACCATCTTAGCGGATCTCTTTCTACAGCATATTTGACAAATGTGTGTCGTTCCTTTTAGTCGCAACTGTATTAAAGCTCATTGGTATTCATAGCGATTTCAATGAGCTCCCAAAGTGGTTCTACCGGTTTGCCATTTTCCTCGAGTTAAAGTCAAATGTGTTTACGTGAAAGTAACAAAATCCCAACGAATTCGTTGTGTTTTTGTTTTGCTTCCACACTTCGTTCCGCTTACATTAGCTCTTTCGTTCGTTTGAACAACAATCAGGACCTGATTAGGTTGTTTCGAAACCTCGGAAGTATTTATATTTTCATGTCTTCATCCAGAGCTGATTATTGTTAATTCTTTCTTCATTCTCTGGTTCTCCTCATCGCTTTTATTTATAATACTTCTGATTGTGGAGAGCATGACCCGCGACATCTGAAGCGCAAGGCTGACTTTAGAGATTTTCTTCTGGGGCACACCAAAGACATCTGTTTTTGAAATAAAGTTTGCAGTCGAGAAAAGGTCATTTGATTTCAGTGAGAGACAGATGAAACATGAGGTGTGAGCTCTCTGTGAAAGTAAATAAAGTCTTCTCATTTTCTGCGCTCCAGACGCGACATAGTTGGTTTCTCTAATCTCTTCTGCTTCGATCTACTTGTTTTTCTCGAAGTCCCCTTTCTCCCGACTGATCTATTTGCTGTGACAGCGAGAGAGAGAGGAGGTCAGTGCTCTTTCCTATGTACATCTTTGGAGATTGGAGTTAAGGAAAAACACGCAACTGAAACGAATATGTTTATACTCCGATAATTATATTATAATTAAATGCTCTTTTATATATTGTTATCGTATTTTGGGATTTTGGGTCATTGCTTCTGTCACTCGGGATGGGAACGCTCCTGTGTTTTGGGCTGCAGACGGCACGTGTAGCAATTAAAAAAAATTAAAAACAACATATAAATGTCTTAAAAGAGGTGTGTGTTCCGATCTGAAAGATACGCGAAAACTTTATTCCGGGGAAAGAATTGTTTTTGGATGTTGTGTACACATCCTTCGAACGTCACGGTGGAGGTAAAAATAGAGCGGGTCGTTTCTTTTTTTCGTTTTACGAAAATGTCTCGAGTTTAATGGTTTCTGTTTTGCTTTCGATTTAAAAATATCCGAAACACAAAGAAACTTGTATGTTTAGTCATACGTAATAGGCGCCGTCGGGTGTCTGTGCTTTTATTTGTACTGCTCATTCCAACTTTATTTCAAATGTAGTTTGACATTGAGTTGCTTTGAAGTTGTTGAGCTTTTTTTTTAAGTTGATGCGCTTGTTAGTTTTTAATTAATTTTTTTAGGAATTACTCTTTTTTCAAATTGCTATCAGGCACGTGAAGGGTCTCTGCCTGAGACACGGTAGCCGTTCATGCTCTGTGGTCCCGGGCACGCTGCCTTCAGTTATCTAGACCAAGCGCTCTGGTATCCGCGATAGCTTGGTCCTTGAAACGGAGGTTCGGTCTTCCTTTTCTTCTCGAACATGTGGGCTGTGATTCGAAGATCCTCTTTGCTGGAGCGTTGTTGTCCATTCGCTCGATGTGACCGAGCCAGTGTAGTCGTCTTTTTTTGGCTTTTTGGACTACATCCACATCTTTGTACAGCTCGTAAAGTTCGCGGTTGTATCTTCTCCTCCATTCGCCCTCTTCGCATAAGGGTTCGAAAATTCGAAAAAGTTTTCTCTCAAAAGTACCCAAAATGTGCTCTGTTTTCCTGTTTATCGTCCAACACTCGGCTCCATACAGTAGAACTGGCAGGATTAGCGTTTTGTAGAGCATGCATTTTGTCTTTCGAGTTAGGATCGTGATCGCATTTAGGTATGTCGAAATAAAACGCCGTAATGGGTTCCATTTTGTTCCTTTTTCACGCTTCATTTTGTCATTTTGATCTGTTCCTCCGTAGGCCATTTGGTGATTAGGAGTTCAACAATTTCTCTGTCTAAAGCAGCAAGTTGTTTCGGACCAGTCAGCTCAGGAGTTCGCCCTCCTTTGCTCGGGAAATATAGTATTTTCATCTGAAACGTCAAAAAGTTTGACATCTGTTAATTGTCATTAGCATTAATTTAAAATCCTAAAAAAATATTTTCCAAAAATGTCCATAGGCGTTGAGGTCTGTCATTTTTAGCACCCTTATTCAAATTAAAAAATTCTTTTATGAGTGTGTTTCTTCTCTCAATTTACTAATCTGTTCATTTCAACCTAGACAAAACGGCATCACCAGATGTTACGGATCTTAGCGAATGTTTGCAGACGAATAATAAAAGTCTGAAAGCAACTGGTGGTCACAAAACACTTGTACTTAAACAAACATAAATCATCGCTTGTACAGAAAATATTTAACTGGCTTATATGGTTGTAAAAAATGTGTGCTTATGGTTGTCTAGCAGCTTCACTTGACTCACGTTTTATTAGATCGGAGATTAAAGTAGCTGACTTCATGCGAGTCTGACTGTTGGTGGTTTTGAATAACAAGTTCGTAATTGCTTGATCAGCATTTCAAACATTGCATGCATTTTCTGACTCCGAAGCAGAACTGCGGTTTTGCGTGACAGAATGTCCTTGGAATTGGCGTTCTAAGAGATTTTTTTTATTTGTTTACAGAAGAACGAAGGTTTTGGGGTATAGCTAATAAACAAACCATTGGATCAATAAATTAATAGTTGACAAGTATGAATGGCAGACTTTATTGTCACACTGAGACTGGCTTAGGCTTATTGTGGTGCCATGTGCATGGAATGAAATCCTACCCATTGAATCATTCTGATGTTCTTTGGTGCGATCAAATTGTTGAAGCAGTATGCCCCTTATCGCAATTATGTGCACATGGTGGTGGGAATCCTTACGGAACGCTGTGCGATAGGCCCACGTGCGTCTAGGCTCCCAAGTAGAGACTACTGTAGAAGCTGCAGGGATTGAGAAGAAATGCATAGAATCTGTTCGGCATCTGCTTTGTGACTAGAAAAAGAGACTTAAGTACGAACTGTATGGGCTGTACAAAGGCATTTGTCTACTCTACGGATCTAACCCCTAGAGAGGCAGGGACATGTAAAAGTCATGGACAACGTAGCTCTGAAGCAAAGAATCTCCAACTTTAAGCCTGTGGGACCACGCAATAGAGGACGTCCAGAATTTAGGGGGCGGAAACAAATGAACAAGGACTTAAACAAACTTGGTGTTTAAAACTGGACTCAGCTGGCTATAGATCGTTTTGTCTGCAGAGGCTTGTTGGTTGAGGCACAGGTCCATCCCGTTTACTGGCATCTTTCGAAGAAGAAGTATGTTCCGGGACGGATATTTCTCGGGGCCGAAAGGCCATTGTAGTGTGCAATGAAAGTCAGTAATGGTTACCTCTTACCTCTCATCTCTGCAACTTCTGTGGAAGTCGTTATAAGGAAGACCCACCACACTAGCCTGCTTAAGTTTGCACACTATTCTTGTGTTGTAAATGCTACCCGGCTTATTGTAAGGCAGAGCGAGTCTTTAAGGTTGACGCTTATACTGATAAGACAGATCGAACATTTGAGGTTGAGCGCGGGCGAGATTTGCTTAATAATAAGGCACGTTGTGCCCTTGGACCCCTGCGATTGGTGGAATTAGTCGCAGTAAGAGTCATTGGGTTTTTTTCTAGTACTTTCCTAGTTGCTTCTCACATTTACCTCAGCCTCTTAAATTCTCTTAATAAGAGATGAAGTTTTCTTAAAAAAGACGCGTTGAAAACAAGAGAGAGGCCCACACTCTTAAATGGTGGAAGAAGAGTGTACGGGGAAGAATTTGGTTGCTGTGCAGCACACCGACTTGACAGATAGGAAAACCAACAGCTTGAGAAAATGAACCTTGCTGAAAGAAGCAGCATGAGGAAAAGTCTAACTCTCTTAAAAGCATTCTCTTCACCGAACTGAAGAGGAATATGGAGAGAAATAGTTTGTTTTCGAAGAACAGGTCTGTATCATGCTTAGTTGTAGCTAAAGGTGTGCGTTATACCACTCTCTTCGGAATGAAGGGAGACTGATAAGTTCGTCGGCTGTCCTGGCTCCACAATTTGCATTGCTTAGCCATATCCCTGAGAGGCATTTGGCATGTAAATGTTAAATGGATAAAAAGAGTTCAGGGATTTCATCGCAATATGACTATGCGTACAGATGTTGTGCCTTCTGGATACCGTATTGTACTTAAGCCACGACAGGGCTTCTTTGGTCGCCATGATTTCTACCAGACACTACAACGGCTGGGAAGGCGCTTTGTCTTCGAGAAGACACTTAAACTCAATCCCTCCTTGGACCACCACGTTCCGAAAAAACCTTACTTAGAAATCATAACTTATTGAATTTTAATTAAAAATTTCAAAGTGACAAGACGAAATCAGTCTCATTTCAAAATGAATCCGTTAGATTATCGCTTCAGTTTTCCGAACAATTTTGCAACAAGTGAAATACAAGTTAAGAGACTTGCATCACTTATTAAGTTGGTGATAAATTGCGGATCGTGTTTTACAGTTTGCTGAGGTTATGGGAATTAAAAGCTGTTATGATCGTATATCGAAATATGACATGAGTTGCATTTTTGTTTGATTATTATTAGAAAGTCTTTTCTAACTCGTATTCTCCGATTGTCACTACTTAGCGACTTATTAAAATTAATTTCTTATGAGCAACATACATTGTACCTCTTTGCTGTGAAATTTAATGCAGGGTGCCACTAATGTTTAAAGTTCCAAATGTCTTCGGTATAACATTTGAAAGTAAATAAAATCTTGTAATTTATGTTTTATTCATCCAACAAAATAGCAACTTAATTTTAATGTTTGTGCAATGCATACATTGTTGCTGCACCTTTAAAAAAAACTGTTTTTCTCTGTCATTAATGAAAAATGCAACTTCAATAGAGGACGTTAATCAATCCGTGGAAGAACATTACTGGACGCCGCAAAAGATCCGATTCCACATGCAGAAAGTCTACTGATTTCTTTCACCGCCTTAAGCATCTGATTGTTCTGAATGATTTGCTGGTGCACATGTTTTCCTTCAATTAAATCAGGAGATTGTTAGGACCAGTACATGTCACCACTTTTTAACATGATTTCGCTGAGAGAAATTTTTTCGAAATTTGCATTGTAACACAATACTGTGCGTGGTGCAGCACAGTCTTGTTGGAATCGCATCACATGTTCTGTAGCCCTAATCGATCCAATTCGTCCAGAAAAAGTTTTTCCACATGTTCCAATAGTACTTTTTTTTCTAAGCATTTCCTCTTTATTCTATTCTTAGAGAAAAAAGTTCCAATGATGCTACCCAAATGGCGCACAACACAGTTCCTCTTTGGGAATGGAGTGGGCTTCGAATAAATTGAGGGTTTTCGGTACCACCTGTTTTTTAATAAGTAAACCAGACAAGTCGAAATGTGATAAGCAACTGGAAAATTGACGAAATTGTTGAACAATTGAAATAAAATGTTTTAATAATTTCAACACGTTACGAATTGTTCTGATTCCTAAAAAATTCTTACCGATCACCCTCTACAATTGTCAAATGTCACCCAATCCGAAATGGCTGCCAAACATTCTTCCTGGGACAGGGTACAACCATTTTTTGAAAACTACATTTTCTGATTTTTGTCTTTATGTTGAACACACATCATTTTCGAGTTGAGAAGTGAGTGTTCCGCTTTCACCTAAACACAAAATGTGGGTAGTGAATTTCAAAATGTAAATAAATTAACGCAAAAGAAATTGCGCTGAATGGCCTATTTTTTTCGCGTGCGCATTATGGAAAATTAAGACTTTTCGTGTGATATACCACATCGCTGATGTCTTTTGAGGAATGCTTGTCTAATAGGCCAGCATGAGTGATTTTCATTTTAATGGCTGTGTCAAAGAATGTCTTTAATTTATTTTTATAAAGTTAAAGCAAAACACACGAACGACGACAGTCGTCGTCGTCATTCTTATTTTGCGATTTTCCCCAATAGTTCGTTGTTCTCGTCGAAATAGTGCCGAGTGCAGAGTCCATGGTTTACATTGAGAAATGGATGAAAACAAAAATGGCGGCTCTGAAATGGTGGTCAAAATGGTGCCTTAAATGGATCGTTTTTGGAATTGTACACACTTTATGCAATATTTGCTTTCGGACAAGGTTATGCCAACTACCAGTTATTTTCTTGTATACTTATGCACAAACATATGCCTGTGGCACATCGTTAGATCTAGGCGAGACAAACGATTGTAGGTTATGACGTAAACCATGCATCAAGGCTGTGTCCAAGAATCTGCTCCCATTGCATTATCTAAAATCGTAATCAACTAGCTGCCTTATCTTGCAAATTTTGTCAGTTTTTTTTTTGAATTCAAAAAATGCTTATGTGTCAACTCGAGAAAACTGCCAACAGATTTTACGACTTTCTAGAAACATCAAAAACAAAATGCGACAAAGAAAAAAAAATCAAGTCAGCCTTGATCACCTTAGGTTCAAGGTGGTCAGCCTGTGCAAGCTCACTTTTTTCTGTTTTCTAACTAAACGTGAATTTATTGAATTTCAGCGCCTATTCTAGAAATGTCAACAATCTTCAACCGTAGTTAGTCAATAAGAAGCTAATTATTTCAATTAACAGCGAGAGAGATGCCGACGATGAAAAACAAAGTCTATTACACACATCCTACATCCTTCTCGGAAAAACAAAGGCTGAGGCACATATCGCTCGGTTGTAAATACAATTTTTATCACTTCTCCTCGCCGTTTTGTGGGCCTGTGTGGTGGTGTGCTCTCAATAACATCTTCCTCGTTGCCGTCAATTCAGTGATTTTGATAAGGAATAAAATGTGTCTATAGAAAGACAAAAGAAAACGGCAAAAAGTAAATAAAAATACAAAAGCGAGTGAAAAAGAATAACAACACAACACCACTGAGTTGTGTTATTTGTACATGTGTAGACATTTATTCAATTTTGAATTCAGGTTGTGACGGCAAACACCGGAGTGTGGTGTTAAATTTTAATAATCATTTAACGATACCAACAACTTGCTTGTCAGCAATCTCTTGTCGTGCTCCTTCCACTGCGCCCGCTTTTCAACGAGAGACGCATGTAGTCGCCTCTGTGGGGCGCTGTCGAGTTGTTTTGCCGCTCTCCTCATACATTCTCTTCACTCATACTATTGGGTTGTTTTTTTCTGCTTTTCACGAATAACCAGACAACGATTTGTTGTTAACATTGTGGTCCAATAACAGGGCTCCCACTTTGATTGGATTAAGTGAGAGTAGGTTAGTTAACCTGTGCATAACTGTGCACACTTGTTGGTATGGACGTTTGTTTATGTTGTTTTTCCTTATATGTTGTTTATGTTTTTTTCCATATATATATATATATATATATATAAATGAGGAGTTGATTTGGTTAAAGTGCATTCGATTTTCATCGATCAGACATGTAATCCCTTGTGTTTTTTGCCAATTGATTTCATAATTATTCATAAATATGCTAAATATTGTATTTAAAATACTGGATATTCTGGATGATCGCAATAACTTGATCGTTTCGAGTTTTTGTTTTATTTTGTATAAAAGTCCTCCTTTAATTTGGGTGTTGTTACAGATGAAGATAAATTAAAAGAGTCGCTGACTCACCTAGACAACATCCATATTTAACTGTTCTCGTCCATGCTTCTTTTTCGGAGTTTTTGCTACAGTCGGTGGTTTTAATTTAAGTCTTAAGTACGAAATGCACGATCAAATAGTTGTACCGTCTTGCGTTGTGCCGATTTCGGCCCAACCTTTGCATGTAGTACACACATTATACAATTTGCATACGATTTACGTACAACCGGGCATTTTATTCAATCAGTTTGGAGTAGCTAATTAAAAGAACTTAACCTTAGCCTTAACTCGCTACTAGAGCAGCCGAAACACAAAAGATATTGATACTTCCATTGTATGTACGAAAACACGCCTTAGGTACAACTTCCATACAATCTGTTGCATATTATGACAGTGATTGCACACTCAAGACCATGCGACCTTACAATAAAGCCACAACATTCGGTTATGTAGAAACACACGATGCAATTGTTGTAGTCAACACTACATCTGTCCAACCGTTGGTATAACGATTGTATGGTGTATTTTGTACTTAACTTCAACATTTATTCAATTTTACATCAACCACCTTTGCTGTAAGATCTTTCTCTCAAGTGGACGCACAGTTTTATACTGACTGAACACCGAAATTAAAGAAACTTGTCTTGATGGTTGAGCATTGACTCAAGTGGGAGGGAGAGAGGTGGTGCCGTGAAAATGAGAGTTATGTCTGCGATAGAATCGTGATCCTTTAATACAGGAGCTGATGCATTTTTTTTTGTGAGTATTTTTGAAACACCCAAAACACTCAAAACTGGTCCATTGTACTGCCTACTCGATTGTAGCAATCTACTCCAGTGCCGTTAATTTGATCCCAACGGCAAATGGTGACCGGACCAGATTCGATTTCACTGGGATTCGAACCTGGGACCCCTCGAACTTGGGGCAGGCACAAAACCAACTGCGCCATCCAGTCGTGTTAACTGATGCATTTACTCCTTTCTTCCCAGCGAACACGGTACTTTGGGCTTGTTTAGGTTCAAACTTGATAATTTAACACTTAAAAATACTCACATAACGATCTTATTAGCAAAACTCCAAGTGGATCTGTTACAGTCGTTGCAATTAGTGCGATAGCTTATTCAAACGTCTGTGTAGAATTAAGTGGTTCTTTCGGGGGCCTTTGTGTGAATCATTTTAATTATTTTTTCGACATTGCAGCCTCTTTAATCCCATAAACAAAAAAGAAGCACAAATTTCCTGCAATTTCATGCGGGATTCGAACTTTTCCGACTAAATATTTAGGGGAATTTCAGCTAATTATGATTAACTTACGATCGTAGGTCACCTGTTTCTAAATGATCTCATTACTTACCTTTTTGCGCTGTCCTTTTCAAAAGCTTTCATAAATTAACTGTTCTACCTGATTTGTGTGCAGTTGGTGAAGTCAGACATCGTTATTATAAGATCCTTCACGTGTTACAATATTCCGCCTGCCTCCTAGAGGATTAACGACAACCTCTGCATCTCCTGTACAAACCTTATGACCTTACATGATGACGTATTGTTTATGTTTCGATGGATGGCGAACACTTTCACGATTCATCTTAGTCAGGAAGACTCTCTGGACCTTTTCACAAGTTCCTTTTTGATCTCGCTTCGTGTTAAGGCCAACATCTGGGAAACCTCGACTAGATGGGTTTTCAGCGATGATAAAGAGGGTGCCTTTAAGAATTCAGTCATCTTTCCAGACCCTGCACCATTTGCGCCGATGACTGTTCAAATATTCGGACAGGAAAGTAACGTCGTGCAGACTAGCTTTCAAACAATCAGACGAACGCGGTTTGATCTGGTTGCACAAATGAAACAACGTCAAAGGGAAACAAAGTTTTTTTCATTTTTTTTTCATATTTTGCGGAACCTTCTGTTTAGTTGCTAGGGTATGTTGGCTGCAAACATCACAATTTTTAGCAGACTACAGCCGGAATTCGTGAAAGTATGCAGAACCGCACGTCTGCTAGCCAGTATCGACCATTGTCAAAATATTTGCACTGATGTGCTTTCTTCTTCCAGAAATAGTTTACAAGTTATCTTTTTCAGATGATCTTTTAAATTCCAATGAACTGGTGATTTTAATCTTCCTTGCCTTATGTTTAACTTTTTTTAAACTTTGTTGTGAGTAGCCCCTGTCGACATTTTTATGGTCATCTTCGCCTGTTCAGATCCTTCTATAGCTAACCACTTTGTTTTTTTGCGAATTGAATTGTAATACATCATGTTCTTTACCCCTAGAAGCACGACCACCATGGTCCATACGATCGTATGCTGATCCTGTGTTATACATTCCTCTGACTATAGCAGCAAATGGTTTATACCATTTTTCAGACTATAGCAGCAAATGGTTCCGGATCAATCGGCACCGAAATCGATCCAAAGCTTTATTAGGAGGTCCCTTTTTTCGTTGTGTTTGTTTTTATTCACTACGCGTCTTCGCATCGGTCATCCGTTGTCGTTGTGCCCATCGAACCTCATCCCGGAATTTGATGGAGACTTAGAGATTCTTCTATTCCTTCTACCGTTTGAATTGTTTCTCCGTTCATACTAGCGGTAGGCTCACGACTCGTTGAATCGCAAGGGATTTGGATCAATCATAGAGCGAAGAAAAAAATAGAATTGCAAGAACGTCGCCTTAGGAACTCGAACCAGGTAACCAAGATCCTAGTCCTACCGCTTAGTCCACGATGTCTCACGGCAGTTGTTTGCAGGAACTCAATCTCTACCATTCCTAGTGCCCTATTCCCCCCCGTTAACGTTGTCTATTTTTAAGCGAAAACCCTTGCAGCGGGCACCGATAACAAGTCCTCTCGCGGCGGACGGCAGCAATCTCTCGCACTTCCCTCACTTCGGTAGGATCTTCAGTACCTCGTGAGCAGAGGTGCGCACGTTACCTTCAGGAGTAATACATCATCGAATATCCTTTACCCATAGAAGTGCGACCTTATTTTAGGACGATAGTTCTGGTAATATACATATTCTAAAACTAATATTCGTCATTAGTTTGATGTCTATTTGTTCCATGCGTCTGACATTGGATTGATTGTCCAGTGGAATGGATATGCAATTTTCCTTTCAACCTGACCTTTATATAAGCGATTCAATGCAGACAAGTTATGCAATCTTCTCAGTTTGGTTAACTGTGCTGTTTCTCCCCCATGGCAGGGTCTGGGTCTACCTGCATCCGTCTTCTTTTTAGAAATGATACATTATTAAGTTTTGGTTATACAACGATTTCCAAATGAAACTTAAAAACGAATCATTATCAGAAACAATCACCACCAGCATACACTCGCAAACATCCATCCCATGGGCGAATGGTAATTCCACGTGAAGACATAAGAGTCTAAGACGATTATGAAATGAGAAGTGACTTCGAGTCTATTCATCTCTCTAGGATATGATTCACCTAGCACGTGTTGATAATGGAGACTTGGTTTTCTGGATGACATCAGTCTCTCGTTCCATATGTACCGATCTATCGCCTAAAACAAGTTCTAAGTTGCTATGCATGTATAAAAAATCCTGATATCTTTGTTGTTTAACTCCTTTGTGGGGAGGAATCCAAGAAGATTTCACCATACGCTTTGACTTTACGTAATTTGAATCGTATATTTTCAATGAACTTGTCTTTGGCTTACCAGTTTATGCGAATGAATAAGTCAACCTAGAAATGATAGTAAATGGTGAAATCATTTCTATTAGGCATAAATAAGTGGTTCCTTTTGGTGCTGAATTAAATTTAAGATCCATCTCAGTTCAGCGGAAATTTTATGTTTTTCTGCTATGTTTTTACGGAGTTGAAATCGTTCTGCCTTAAATTCGTTCTATCTGTAGTAAAAGAGCAGAAGAACATTTAATTTCTGCTGAGCTGAGACGGATATTCACCCCAATTGCGCAAGTCGCATGTCTTTCGGATTTCTTTCGTTTAAGAAGTTGTATCGCATTTAATGGCTGAAACACAACAGTGCGGTGCGCTAGCCGACTTCATGTTACGGAGGGTGTGCGTTGACGCATTGCGTTAATCAGCTGTTCCCTCTCTCTCTCAAATACCAAATAAAAGATATTCCGTCAGCTGTTTTAATTTCTGAAATGTCAAATCAAAAAACATTCTGGTAAAACAATTGAACGTTAAAGAAATTAGTTGCGAAAAATGAATGCCAAGAAAGTTAAAAAAAATTAAAAAAGTGCTTCTTGTTGCTAATTTGGCGTATTCATGCTTCCAAACACACACGGATTTCAAATTAGTTTTGTCGTTGAAATAATTTTAGTCAGATGTTTTCATTTCCCAAATGTCAGTTGCCACAATATGTTCTCAATTTGAGAAACATTTCCCAATTTGGCTCTCACAGCTCATCCCTCTGTCAAAAAAATATCCAACATGTTGAATAATGACGTGCGTTGGGATTAAGTTTTACGTTTTATTACGATCCTCTCATCTCTCTAATTTTTCACTTACTTAGGTCGACGCAGTATTTCGTGCATGTCCATTGAATTTTGTACGTTCAAAGACAACGCTGCAGCTGACGTACTGTTATGTTTCAGCCATAAATCTCTATTTCGAAACTTGTATGTATTCAATTTCTTGAAAAAAAATAACCCACGCATATCATCGCAGCGTCAAACTGATCATGAGTGGACTCGAAAAACTCAACTGTGCAATAACAAAATGCGACTGTAGTCGAATTCGACTGTCGAATACGACTTGCGTAATTGGGGTGATTGAATTTGTTTTCTTTTTCTCTGTGTGGCGCTACGGTCCAAGGTGGACCTGGGCCTCAACCAACAATTCTCTCCAGCTAGGACGTCAAGTTGGTTGAGGTCCTTCTCCACTTGTGTGCGCCATCTATAACTCGGACGTCTTTTCTTGTGTTGTCCCAATGGATCGAGAGAGAATTTGCTTTACTTCACTTATTAAAGTTGTTGTACGATAAAAGTTCCTTCTTTCCGGCGATTTGACTTGCAAATCATGTTTCAAAAAAGTGTCCACCAAGATGACACAATTAAATGTCAACCTTCAAATTCCAATCCAATTCTAATTCGAGATAAATTTTATGAAGTTTTCCATTCGTGCTATGTCTTCAGTCATCAACTGTCGACTAAGACGTTTTCGAGCGATAACTTGGTCACATTAATTTAACTACTCGCAAGAAAGATACATTAGTTTTAATGATTTAAATTATCATAGCACGGTTAATAAAACCCGCCATACCTGAATCATCGCGTTAAAAACACTCGTCAAACCAGAGACACACACAGCGAATTTCTAAAGAGTGGCAACCCTCATCGCAAGCACACAATTCGCCACGACGACGACGACCACTATTACCAATACCACATCACAGAGACACCACTGACAGCTGGGCGATACCAGCGAACTAGCGAGCAACAATAATTAACATCAACAATCAACCCAAGAGCGAAAACTTGTATCAGCGAAACAGTTTCAAACTTTCAATCGGCCGTGGTATACAAACGACGCATTAATTCGCTTCGAATTCAAATTCTTTGCTCGCGCACTTATAAGATATTGAGAAACCCTTTTTATTCGTGTTCAATTGTTGTTTGAAGAAGAACATCAGAATAATTTTTTTTTATTTCTGATACTTGACGTCGCATCTCGTTGAGACGGAATAACATTTTTGTGGATTACTTTGAGTTTTATTGTGAAAGGACAGCACACACGTATCCTTTGAGAAGAACTTCCCACCCAACTGATCTGGCAAACATTAAGCATATACGTTACAGCATCTTGTCACATTGGTGTTACATGTAAAAAATAAATCACATCTGAAAAGCTCAACCGTGAGCATGATACCACACTGCGGATATCGTTACACATGGAACCGTGAAATTGTGTTCAACTCTCAGAAATTGGTGAAAAGACGTTAAACCCAAGAGTTTATGATAAAAAATTGCAGCAGCAAGCGCGTATCATCGTCTAATTTGCTGAAAAAGAAAAAGAAAAGAAAAACAATACACGCACAGACAATTATCTATCAATCTATCTATTAACTGTTCATTTTAAAGAATAACTTCTAACTACAGGATTTTACACGCAAATTTAAATAGAATTCATAAGATACATCTAGAGGGACTCTTAAGATCCGTACGAAAAATCGAAAAATCTTTACATAAAATTCACGATAGCTACAGGGCACACAATTTTTAGGAAAGGAGAAAATTTGTTTTTGAAATTTTTGTTGTAACTGCATTTTTGAGAGAAGAAAAAAAAAGTAAGAGGAAAAAAATCTGTGATTCGTTAGCCATTCGGTTCTAGTTGAGAGAAAAAAAAGGGTAACAAAGAAATTAATTATTTTGCATTTTTTTTTTAATTAAATCTTTAATTAATTTTTAGTTGCATAAATATTTTTATAGACTTTTTTGTATTTATATTGCCATAGGCTTGCGTATATTCGTTGTACAAGAGCTCAAGTCTTCGTAGGATTTACAAATATATTTTTTTTTACGTATATATATTTTTTTTGTAATTTATCGCGCCGAAAAAAGGTGAATTTCTTGCTGCTGCAATTATGAATGATTATGGGACGACAAACACGTTTGGTTAGTATTTGCTGGATTTCTTTTTGTTATATTTTGTATCTTATGTATTTCAGAAGCGCAGGTACATATATCTGTGTATCGGTAATTATCATAATTACGTTTTTATGTTTTTTTAAGTAGACACGGACGTACACAATAGATTGTTGTGCAGGGGCGCGGGGGAAAATGGAATAGATTAAACCACGCATATTTATGCATATTTTGAGTATTAGTGGAAAAGTACCACGAGAGAGTGAGCTGTTTTTTTGTCTGCTTGCCTCTCCTTCTATTTTTGGATTTTGCAAAGTTTCGAGCGGGAGCGAGTGAGAGCGAGAGCGATATCTCTTCTCACCCATGATTTCAAACACTTTAGAGCTTGTTTTGCCTTTTAGACGGCGGAGGGAGACTTCTTATCCGTTAACCCCTTGCATGGCCCTTATCGATCTGTCAATAATGATAAGCCGCATTCTCTTTCTTTGTCGAATGTATGCTAATGTATGCTCAATGTTCAATGAAATCTAAATTTGAAAGGTGGGGTTGTCGCGACAATTGCGTAAGCTTCACACGAATCAAGAGCATACGTCTGTCGCTGATCTCCGGTGCTGTGTCGAGCTTAAGAGAGCACAGTGCTAAGAGCAGAGAGATCGAAAATGCTTGATCTTAGCTTTTAATACACATGTATTAAATCGCCACGCGTATTTTATTCGCGAGCGGTGTTTTTTTTTTTTATTTGACACGTCCATTTTCTCATGGACGGAGCATTAAAATGTGATAAACTTTTGCATGTTGTAGGCGATTGTTATGTTGTGTGTCGGATTGCTGGGAAGGAAAACGTGCCCGTAGCCGATGTTTGTAATCGAAGACTTCCCGGTAGAAATATGTTCTGCTTAGTAGTTCAAGGCCGTTCTAGATATTCTATTTTTAAAAAATTCAATTCGATCTTTGTGTGTGTCGTTTTCTTTATATTTTTCAATCAAACACTCACTTTAGTTGAGTGATCTATTATAGAGATTGACCAGATGCTTAGGTGCTTATGAAAGTACACACGTTTGTTTGAGAATCTTTACATGTGTAAGCATTGAGTTGGGATTTTGTAAGACTTGCAGCCGTGGCGTAGTGGGTAGGTGCGTGGACTCCTTCGCTCGATGTTGTCGGTTCGATTCCCGAAAAAACACCAAACATTTTTTCACGGCTCCACCTCTTTCGAGTCACTGACAATGCTGAAAGAGTATAACTGCTTCTCAAAATCGCCGTTCGGAGTCCGCATTAAACAATAGGTAACCTCTCAGCACGCACAACACAAGTGGTTGCTGAGAAGCTAGGTCCACCTCGGACTGTAGCGCCGCCATTATTATTGTCTGCTCATCCATCTCCAGTCCTCTGAAATCCTGTATAGGGTCATCTAGCAAGAGGTGTCACTTTAAATCGACATAAAAGCGCAAAATCGTTTTGAAAAATTGCGACATTTTTATTTGAATCTAAAGTACAAAGTTTGAGGTTTGTACAAGGAATCAATAAGTGCCAGGTGTCGGCCTTCACTCTTTCAGCAAAAAGTCATTCTCTTTGATGTCTTTTTATCGAGTTTTTCCATAATTGCGGCTTTGATTTGCACACAAACAAAACTTTGAAGTTCCCTTTAAGTGTTCAAATAGCTGGTGCAGCATCACCGTAGACTTTTTGAACACATTCCCAAAGGAAAAAATTGAATAATGCTAAATTGTACGACCTCGGCGGCCAATTGAAGTCTTCAATTTGAAAGTGACTAATCACTCGTCCAGTGAAGTTGTCACGCAATGGAGACGTTTTTTGACAACTGTGTGTCATGTGGCGCGCCCCCTACATGAACGTCTCCCACGTCTGTACTATCAATTGCAGGTCAGTTTGCATCGTCCATTAATGCAATCCAGTCATTGAAATAGTCGCACTTATTTTCGAGTTGGAAACTTCACTTCACTTCAGTCTTCACTTCACTTCACTTCAATCTTTACTTCACTTCACTTCAATCTTCAATTCACTTCAATCTTCAATTTACTTCACTTCACTTCAATCTTCACTGTCCAATACGTTCAAATCGAACGATCTCGTTAACCAAATAAAGTACCTATTTCGAAAAATTTAAGGGAATTTGTTGCCCAAAAAGACCCACTCCCTGTTGTGTCATCCTGTTAAAGTTCCATATTCATAGCATAATTTTCGTAAAAACTATTGCCCAAAATGCAAAAACACTGCTTCAAACTGTCATTTGTTTTAAAAGGACAGGCTGTTCCCTTTTTTTTCTTGAATTTTCGTGCCTCTAGACCGACAGTTTGGTTTTTTTTCTTGTATTCAGAGAAAATTAAAAATTGGCCTCAGCACTCAGAATAATTTCGTGAGCAAGTAATGATCTTGTTCATTAATCTGGAGCACCCAGTCAAAGTTTTGTTGCGATTAGTTCGATCATTTTTTTACCTACTTACGCGGGAGCGAAAGGAATCACTATCTATCGTGCGCAAATGTCAGTTGACAGTTGAATTCTCCTTAATTTTCTATAAGCGATTATGGACACTTTGAAATTTGACGATGCTTCTTTTCGTCTGGTAATGACAAGCTTAAATTTTTGTACGGTTGGCCCTTTCTTTTTTTTCGGAGGATTTTTGAAACACTACTGGAGAACTCAAACTCAGACTACTGGTAGAAACCTACTCCAGTGCCGTTAATTTGATCCCAACGGCAAATGGTGACGACCAGATTCGATTTCCCTTGTATTCGAACCTGGGACCCCTCTAACTTGGGGCAGGCACTTAACCAACTGCGCCATCCAGTCATGTATTATGTACGGTTGGCCCTTAAGTTGCGGTGACAATATTTCTGCTGACCTTGCCGTACAAATCCAATTTGAAGTTTTAATTTCACTAACGTGTCCCCGACTTTTAAATTTTTCGATTAAAATCGCGGCAGCTGCGGGAGAAGGGATTTAGTGATAACCAAAAGAGGTACAAACTTAACGAAAGATTTCTGCGATATTGTCACCGTCTTTGTAGCTTTTTTTTCTGTTTCAACGCGTTGTCCGATTGTGTATCGATTCATCCATAATAACCTCCTAGTTATCAAAGGTCATCACCATGACATTTGAATGTTGACAGTTTAACAATGATGCGACATTTAAAATGACAGCTCTTGTTGGATGACCCTCTTACTGTTTTGTTTCTGACAACCATTGTAGCGCGTGAAAAAGCTTGCTTTGTATATTCTTAGCACACTTGTCTCATGTCTTGTGAGTCGCTTTCTTGATTGTTATTCAGGTTTTCCAAGACAGAAAAGGTTATTGCCGAATTCCTCGACCAGTTTGTGGAGCCTCCGTTTCTCCACTCAAACATATTTTGAAAATAATAAATAATTTTGAAAACTCTGATGTTTTCTTTGTGTGTTTAAATAGTTGGTAAAGCATTACCTTAGATTTCGTATCATCAACAGAAAAAGTCTAAAGGTGTGACGGCGTTTAAATTGTACGATCTCGGTGGCCGATTAAAGTCTCCATTTCGATAAATCACACGGTCCAGCTCCGTTTAACATTTGACTAAATACCAAATAATGTGTCTTACTTCAACGTTTTTGTACAACTTGTCAAAATAAGAGAGAAAAGTAAACGGACCCCTACGCCAGAAACAACTGCAAACATGATTTTATAAAAGATAGATAAAGATCTGTTTAAATGCGGCGATTAATCAAATGGCCACAACTCTGTTGGCATGTGAAATCGCGTGTGGCTTGGAACAGAGCTGCAGATTGTTGTCGACCTGGTATCTGTGCTTCAACAATTATCTCAGATCAGTGGTTCCGCTGTGAGTTCTTTAGTCGATTCAGTGGTTTCACACAAATTGATCCTTCATATATTTTTCTTTTTGATTTTCGAGACAGGATTAATGTTCATCGGTTGAAGAGGAGTTTTCTATGCAAAAGTCCACCATTAAGCTGACAGTCGAAATTGTAAACAATGTATTTCTTTTTCCCTTCCAGCTGATTTCACTTCATATTTGAATTTTAATTGACATTTTTTCGTAAGCCCCAAAACCAGCTCTTCTAGTTTTTTTGTGTATACATGCTATGAGCACACTACTTGCTGAGGCTGGCAAATGCTGATGTCATTAGCTCATTTTCAAGCAATTTGGACTACATTGTGAAGTTGCCTTGTTTGTCGGGCAAAATACCAGTCATTTGAATAGGTAAATAGAACCAATCGAGTTGAATGAACATTTTGTCCAAATAACATCGCATCATCTTCACATGCGATGTTTGATTTCATCACAGTTCACTCAACAAACAATAACAACGGCCATTTTAAGACCTGCATCATTACGGTACACGACAGTGATTAAGTAGAGCAGTGTTCACAAATGCTATCTTGGATACAATGTTGTAGTAGATCGGTGTTCGCAAATGCTATCTGCATACAATCCTGCAGTAAAGCGTTGTTCATAAATGCTAAGTGCATACAATGTTATAGTAGAGCAGTGTCCAGAAATGCTATTTGCATACAATCGTCGAGTTGCATGAGCTATACACATATTTCATAGCGTTGCCCAACAAAAACATTCTTTTGTAACCATTATCGCACAAAGTGAAGTGGTTCAGTGCTCACATTTGTTACATTTTCGAAATCCAACATAACTTAGGATTATCGAAGCGGAAAGTTTGCACTGCGCCTGTAGGCTAACCAGTTTCACTTGATGGTGTCACACACAAGTCTATGCACAGGCTTTCAACTTTGTGTGCCGCCACACTTGTGCTCTAGACATAACCTCACACCTGTGGCCTAAAGAAACGACATTGAGGCGCCCACAATTACAATGTTTGAGTTTTTTTACTTTCAAGGAATCAGGTGGCATTTTACATGTTTTCCTACAATTTTTTTGAGTTTAACATATATGCTTCTTAAACAAATCTGCTTTAGCTCCAATCAGTAACTCTTTGGGTAGAGATTTAAAGAAATCTGGTCAATAAACTGTTTGTTCATTTAAAATCTTGAACAGATTCATATCATCATCGTTCCCGAGTGGGAGGTGGTATGTACGGCACATTAATCGCCAGGAGTCATTGAATATGAATGTCGGACTTTGGTTTTTTGTAAATTTATCAGGTGAATTTGTGCGTATTTTTTATGCAATTGTGAAGGCGTAAAATATAAACTAACATTGATTTTATGAGCTGTAAAGTTATTTATACTTGGTGTACACCTTGAGCACTAAACTCGTTAATGATCGTTTCGTTGGTATGACAGCTCTTTAGGAGCTTTTATCTACATTTTTTTTATTTGTGTATGGTCGCGCTTCTGGTTTCTGGTTGTTAAACTTAAGCCCTCTTAGTGATCTCCGTGTCATGCTGAGGAACTCTTTCTTGATTCTTCTTTATCGATGTGTTTTGTTGTTGACTGTCTGGGGTGTTTCTTCTTCTCAGTAACTGCACGATTATTTAAATTATTTATGAAAATTAAATCTTGAGGCTGGAGTTTTAAGTTGCTTATGACTTTGTTGATGGTGAGGGATTTATGGGATGTTTACTGCTGCTATGGTGTGGAATCTTGGTATAATTTACTATCTGTTTGCATATCCTGACAAAATAGCCAATTTCTACGGATTTTAAATTAAGTCTCTAATTCCTGAAACACAATGCTACGTTGGTGCTACCGTCAAGTGACGTTGAACAGAGTTCTGCCATTCCGAGGTATATTTCCTGGAACTGTGTACACTGTCGGAACAAGTTTAAATCGTTCTGCATATTCCACCTTAACATATCCGATAGCTCTGACGTGTTTAACGTGACATGCGTGATGAATTTCACATTCAGACATGTCTCATTTCATCATATCTTTCGTTCAGTTCGTCGGAACTATTTCTTAAAAAAAAAAAAACGGAGCCGTTCCATGTTCCTTTCACTGATGGAACTATTTGGAACAACTTTAACGTTTAACTTCCAACACAAGCAGCGATACAGTGGAACGGCCTGAAATACACCGCTGTGCTATCGATTTAGCTAGCAATCAATTATAATGAGATATTCAACTTTCCAGTGAAAAAATCCCTACCGTTGTGCTAGCGATCTAGCTAGAAATCAATCATAACGAGATATTCAACTTTCCAGTGGAAAATTCCCTAGACCATTCAAAGATTTGATGAATAATGATGAATTTTTGACAGATAATGATGAACGAACACATCATACTTACATATTTGAGCGATTTAGGGGTCTCGCACTTGTTGAAAACTGATAGTAATGAGATTTAGGTAATCTCCCGTAACAACACACTAATTCACGCAAATTTTTTAACATGCTGAAATATTTGCGTGCGTTTTGAAACTTCCTAAACAAAATTACAGTTTTTTGACATTTCGTTGTAGAATTTGAGAAATGAAAACAGTTGATACATTTGGATTGTCATTTCAAAGTGTGCTTGAAGGACTACCTACGTAACGGAATTGTAGCCCCAACGCAGTATTGTGTTTCTGAAATAAATCCAGATCAAGTACGCAGAAATCAATTTCGAAGTTTTTAGCAGAAGGAGATTGTAAGCATGCAAGCACTTCGACATGCGGTGAATTTAAGCCACAAACATCTCTTTGAGCTGTCAATTCAGCGGGTATGTGTACCTGCCAAAATATCAATCGACTTATTTCGCGTACACTTGTCTTTCATTTAATTTGTAACGTTTAACTCTGAGTTATTTTTTCAGTTTGACGTGTTCGTTTACATTTTGACAAGATAACAACTTTCTGAGAAGCTAGTCCCAGATCCACCACGGACTGTAGCGACGCCATTATTATTATTATTATTATTAAAGACTTTCTGAGACCCCCACTTTTTGAAAATTAAGAAACTAAACATTTTAGCGCAGAAAGTGTGCGACCAGACCCGGAAACTGAAACTACCAAAATCGGTTCGAAGTATAAGACTGCACATAAAGGCTCTGGTAAAGAATAGTTTACGTGCGTCAGTGTCGGTGATACTTTGACCGATATATGAAATACATACGTACCAACGATGACGCTGAAGCAGATTAACTTTTGTCTCTCCATCAGCGTTTGATAGTTGTCATATTGTAACGTTTCTATTTGATGGCGGTTTTTTGTTTGTTTTATTAATCCACATTTTAAGCTCTAGTAGTATTATTGAACATTGTAGCAGTTCGAGGAACTCGTCTGTAAACAGTTTTACAATATAACTTTAAAACTGCTTTGCAGTATCGTCAAAACTACCTGAATTCCAACCTACTGTCAAATGACGCACTCCTTTGCGTCAGTTACTGCTACTACTACTGTCAACAAATGCTTTGACGTAGTGTAATTAAAATATTCTATGAATCGGGGCCTTAAGGAATTACACAGGCGAAATCATTGTTGAAGAATTTTGCAAAAGGTTTTTTCACTGAAGTTAGAAAGCAAAGCTACCTTGATCTTTGTCGGAAGCGTTGAAGTGTTTCTTTAATTTCACAACTAATTTGCACAACTAGTAATCTTCAACAAAGGGTGTGCTAAAATTTACACAAGCTTTTAATTTTGCGCCATTTATGCAGTAAATCATATTTAACGAAGAAAAAAGGGCTTCCTGACAGCTGACAGCCTGTGGCTTTCGAGATCGGAAAACGATGCCGTGAAATAAAGCCGAATTTCAAAATTCGTGAAATAAGACCGAAAATGGAAATTCGACGTTTTTTCACGGCACCTCGGAGCACTACACAAAAGATTAAGGCATTTCCATTTAAGAAATATTTTAAAAAATAAAGAAAGTTTGGCAGATACAGTTCGCAATTTTCCTACAAAATATTGTCGGGATAGTGATTTAATTTCGAACAGAATCGAAATTTCGACGAAACTGTACCGAAAAGTGATCTTGGACAATCAGCAATCTGTCAACAAGTCGTTAAATACAAAACATCGCAGTAGATCGTGAGAGTGTTACTGATAGTCTGAAAACACCAATTCAACTGTGGTCAAGAATTTGACATTTCTAGAAGCTCTCTACAGCGTTATCTTACTAGGACTTGCATTTTCATTCATAAAAAGAGCAATTGACTCAAGAACTAAAGCTTTCTAACAATGCACAGATAGGAGTGTCGATTTTGGAGAACGAATAAATAAATCCTGGTATTTTAACGGAAATGATTTTAGTATTAATGCTCTTTTTCATCTTGACAACTTTATTTGTTGATCCTCAAAATTTTCGAATTTGGGGTTCAAAAAATCCACGAGCGTTTATTGAGAAACAAGTTTTTTGTGATGTGACGCTGTTTGGTGCGGGTTTTGGGCTGCAGGCATCGTCATACTATTCTTCTTTGAACATTTTTCATTTCGTGTCCGGAAATAGTGGTTAATGGTGCTCGCTTTCGCGGCTTTTAAATTATTGTGCAAAATTTGTAAGATAAGGAGGCGGACGCAATGTGTTTCAACAAGGCAGTCCCATATGCCACATAGACCAAAAATAAATCAATTGCAGAATGAGATATTTCCTGCTCACGTATTGTTTTGATGAACAGAATTTGTCGACCAGATAGTTCGATTTAACACCGTTAAACTTTCCGCGACCCCTTTAGTGGAACATGCGGGTCACTGAAAATGAGATGAGGTGAAATGAGAAACTTTCTTTGACGTTTTTTAAAGTCACCCCAACAGGTACACGATTATCCACTATTGGAGAGAAGAAATTTAACGGTGTATCAATGTAGAAGCTAGACCCAAGTCCACCTCGGACTGTAGGTCAACCATTATTTTTTTTTATATCAACCAAATTCATCCGCATTTATGCAAAGCGGTCATGGAACATTTTGACAAGAGAATGCGTAGGTGTCAGCAAAGTCGTGGAGGCCATTTTGCTCCATTTGCTATTGCATACATTAGTCTATACTCTATGAATCCATAAATTCGCAATTTTTAATTAAAAACCTTTGCCGCCTGTAAAAATGTCATCTTGAATTTTGAGACACCCTTTACATCAAGAAGATGTGACAAACTATTCAGAACAGCCCGACCAGCGAAACAAATCACAGTTGTTCCAAATGTCACATTGACAGTTATTTTTGCTAAGCACACACTCCATAGGTGCTCATTTCTACGACATATTTTTGACGTCTTTCATAACATTTCAAAAATATGTCTGGAAAGAGAAATGCTCAAAAGGCGAAATAACCCGTTCTGCCTCTTCAGAGTTGCGCTCACTTTGTATACATGCACATTCTCTGCTTTATCCGATCGAAGTTAAGTCTGAATTAAATATCAACGTCTGAGACACCCACTTGATCGAAGTGATTGGCTACGAATTTGTTTCTGAAGTAGCAATCAAAACTCGTTATTTCCGTATCATATTTGGCGCCCTCCCCCACCACTCGAGTGTATACAAAATCCAGAAGAGAAGAGAAGGAAATCAAAAAGAAATTTACGCAAGATTGTGAGCAGCATTCTTCTCGTCTCATCTCAGCGAATTTCTTTGTTAAATGGTGCTGACAACCTCGAGGCAATCACAAGATAACTAATATCAAGTAAATATGGAATGAAAGAAGAGGAGAAAAAAAAACAGGTATACACATGATCTACTTTTTGTCATCAATGAACGTCCAAAAGGTTATCACAACAAATTGAATGGTTGTTCCCATTTGAAATCTGAAATCTGAAATCCCAGCATGAGAAGAAAAAAAAAGGAAAACATCCCCGGTGTTATCAGTTTTCTATTTGAATTGAATCTCTTCGTAATCTGTCTGGTGGTGGGAACACTTGGAAACAATGAGCTGCATACAGTGAGGGTGCTTAAAATAAACTCATCACACCATTTATTTTTATTAAATATGTATATTGCTTCAATTGAGAGTTTATTAGCTCTCGAATCGAATTGCTGCTGCACTTTGTATTCGGACTTGGTTCAGTTGGCTGCTTTTTTCTTTTACCAACAATTTGATTATTTCAATGTCTAGTTGACTGCATGCTCTCTCACGAGGCCCGCCGCACAGCGACTGACCTTGTTATTGTTGTTTATCGTAAGCTAATCACACCTGTTTCATTTGAAATGCAAATTTTTGTATCACTCTAGTTTGGTTGGATACCGAGTTGGCTTTGGAAAAATAATTAAATTATCATACCTGATTTGTATCCCCACTGGTTTGCCGTGTAAAAATCATTGGAAAATTTTCGAAAAGTAAATAAAAATGTTCACTTTTGCCGCCAGCTTGTGGACATTTTGTATTTTGAAGGGTATAATTATTATTGTAACTTGTTAATTACGAACGATTAGCGATGTGTGCCGCACATTGTAGTTGCTTTCGTGACATTGGTATTCAAATGAATTCGGTCTAGGCTGACATATTGATCGATGGGAAGGTCCATTTTTCAAAAGGTCAGCTCAGAACTAGGACACTTTATAGATCTTACATTTTTCAAGTCGTTCACAAAGCTCCTATTTCCAAGGTTTATCTCCACAAAATGAATTCATTTTTATCAATATAACGTGTTAACATCTGTCACAACGACTAGATGGCGCAGTTGGTTAAGTGCCGGCCCTAAGTTAGAGTGGTCCCAGGTTCGAATCTCAGTGATAGCGAGGTTAGTACGCTTTTATCCGGTTTTTCAAATATGGTCCAGTCACCATTTGGGATCAAATTAACGAACAACATGGTCTAAGTGTGCTGGTGAATTCACTAGCAGGCCCCTTAACCTAACCTAACCTAACCTAGCATCTGTCATTCTTCACTTTTATGAATTTTGAGAAATTGCTTGGTTTCACTTCTTGTTGCAAATCTTTTGTCCCATACTGTTTATCATATAACTCTTACTCCGCCATTGTTCTAGCAAAAGCGAAGGATGTTTAGACACTTCTCAATCCGATACGAATTATTGATGGGCAATCTAACACCCAGCTTCGTATCTGAAATCATTTAAGACCCTCCAGATGTCTTAAAGACACATTCTTATTTAGATGTTTTCAATTATACAACCCAGCACATATAATCAATTGAAAACTCGTCTTACCGATAAAGAAACAAAAACAACATTGACTGCTGTATATACATTAAACTGAACCAGACATCATATAAAGTCGATTCTGATAACAGGTTCTATTTGATCGAATGCATTTATTTTATGAGCATTTTTGTTCAAATTTGTCGTGTAAAATTTGAACAAATATACTACATCATTGCGGAGTCATTTAATAATTGTGTTGCCGCATATGCGTGCTACATTCATTTCTCAGAAGTGTGTATATTCAACAAATTGTTTACGATGTAAACCCATGAGTGGGTTATTCCCAATAATGACACAGCGGCTAAGTGCAACATCAATTGAATGTTGGAACATCTCAAATTCACCACATCCCCTTTGGCCCCAATAAAGTTCCTATGAAAAAAAAAAATGACTAATCACACCGATAAAAGGCCGTAAGTTTTTGAATTTTTAATGTTGATGACGACTGATGTGAAAGAATTTCCACTGAAGTTCCATATTGCTGTAAATAATGTCATCGTACGAGATGACATGTATTGTTTTGGTTCCGTTTTAACTTTTCAAAGATGTGTATCCATACTTGGAAGAATAAAAATGTTTCTTAGGTTAGGTTAGGGAGCTGCTAGTGAATACACCAGCACACTTAGACCATGTTGGTCCATTGTGATACCCACAGTCAGACTACTACCACTGATCGACCGCTTCAGTGATAGTACCGTTAATTTGATCCCAACGGCAAATGATGACTGGACCAGAATTGAAAAACCGGATAAAAGCGTATTAACTTTGCTTTCACTGGGATTCGAACCTGAGACCCCTCTAACTTGGGGCAGGCACTTAACCAACTGCGCCATCCAGTCGTCCATTGCACGCCAGAGAATTAGCTTCATATATTGGGTTTAAATTTGCAAAATTTAAGGTTATGTCTTAAACTGTTCTTGAGCTTCCATACCGAAATGGTGCAGACGCAAATCTTATGAATTCAGTATGCCGTTACTGTATTAGTTACGCTCGATTGCGTTTTGTTTGTGTTACGCATTTGCACTCTCCGATCGGTTAAAGCAATATCGTGAATTTTTTTGTGGCATTTTAGGGTGTAGCGACCTTGGGGTTACTAGAGCTTATGCTTGTGCTTGAGTTATGTTTTTTTCCGCAAGTATTTACCTTAAATTTGAAGTTTTATGATGCTACTCTGTTTCAAACAATGTGAACAATTAGAACATGACTAGTTCACAATTTAAAGAGATTCATATAATCGAATAGGAAAAAGAAAATTTAAATTAAAACGCATAGTTTTTGGTTTATCATCGACGGATTTTTAATGTTCTATTGATTAACAGGAAAAAACACAAACATAAGTCTCATTCCACAAAAGTAATGTGAAATCATTGTGAATCATGTACGTAAATCATTCAACGAAATAAAAAAAAATTAAGCACAGTACTGATCGTTTTTGAAGAATATAAGCCATCTACGCTACGTCTATAATGATTATAATAGTTACAACATCCGACCCCATTATGATTTCAGTTTAACTAGTCAAAAAGAACAAAACAGTTACAGGTTCAAGTGTTAGAGTAGTTCACAATTTTTCCACTTCAAATGATTTAATAGTTCATAAAGGATGATCCAACGAAAACGCACGATGATAATTGTAAATAAAACAAAAAGTTTTCAGACAATTATCTTAATATTTTTTATTATGATAGAAGGATCTATTACAATTATGTGTGAAACAAAATATCGGCCAAAATAAAAAATAAGAGATGAACATAATAAACAGGTTGACCACATAAATTGATTACAATATAAATTTAAAAAAAATGAAAATATCTGGTTATTTGACCTCCGATTGAAACTGCGTGATCTAGCAGACATGATGGTAGAATTCTCAAAATTTTGACATGACGAAGTTGTCCACAAGATAAGCGTCGTTTTGTTTACTCGCAATGGAATAAAAATAGCGTTGTGGGAATTTCCAATTTTTTACGAACTTTCATCGCAATAAAGTCGAGTTTTTTATTCGATTCCCCATACACGAATCATGGGTGTCTTACTTCACACCCAGGCCGAAGGAGGAGTAAAAAATCAATGGATGGAAAAAATAGAATCGTATCTAAAGAAGGCAGTTCCATCTGCAACTAAGATCACGACATCAGCTTATTTGGGATATGTGTTGGATAATTTCGGAAGGAAGGTCAAGGAGAAACTGCCAACAGCGAGTATAATATGAGCTTATTGCAGGTTTTGAGTTATGAAATCGAGAAAAAACATTTTGTTTCATCAAGACAATCGCCCATGTTCTGCATTTCGAGTGAAATCAATTTGAAATCGAATTTCCATTTCACCCGAAGTGAATTTCCATGTTCTGCATTTCGATTGATTTCGAATTTTTCAAATTCAATTTCGAAAAAAACAGACGTTGTTGCCTTGGTTCCAACAGGCAAGTGGTTTTTGTTTAGGCTTAGTTTTCCTTGTTTCGACAAGCAATTGGTTGTTGTTTTGAATACTTTTTCGTGTTTCGAAGTAAAATGGTAATTCAACACATAAAATAAAAAGAAGAATAATCAGGGATAAGCAAATACTCAGAACCTTCTGGTGTATTTAAGAGTTTTGGTTTTTATATGCGCATCCATGGATGTTCCTATAGATCATTTGAATCATCTTTTTCAATAGGTTCATATAAGAATGGCATAAACTTCGCAGAAATACCACCCCCTTTGAATTTTTGTGTTTTCCTCTAAAATGAAAAAATAAAATCAGTAAAAAGAAAATGATAAATCTGAATAGTTCACGTATTTAATCCAATTTCACTGCAAATTCACAGCGCAGCTTAGCTGTTAATTAAATTCGAGTAAAAACACGAGTAAATCGAATTGCAGAACATTTTCGAAATTCAAATTTACCACCGCCATTTCAATCGGATTTCGGAACCCGAATTTTCACTTTGACAACTCGATTTCATAAAAGTGGAATGCAGAACATGGGTGAATGCAACTAGTTTACACTGGTGGTTAAATTTTGAATTAAAACTGTTTGCTTATGCATCCTATTCGTAAAATTTTGCCACCTCCACTAGAAAAATATGTCTCAGTGGTAAAAGATTGGACAACAAAGTGTGTGGTTGATGGCTGTTTTGATAAGCGCGACAATTCTCTCTATGACAGGGTATCGAAGCTTTTGAACATATCAAGTGTATCGAGCTAAAACGAGACTATTTATACATTTTTTCTCAAATTTTTTTTAGTGATTTTCTTCCTTGTAAGGTCGGTTACTTTGGGGACTACCATCGTATTAAGTATCAATGTCGAAGAAAATTTGATTTTCAGTTCAGTTTCTGACTTATTCGAAGATTTAACATTAGCTGTCCACACACTAACTCCGCCTGAAATCGGCTAGTCGATGTAAACTACTGTATACATGAACAGCCATCTGCGACCTGAGAACTGCCAAAAACGTTAAAATTTACGTTCATTTAAATGGGAATTCCTTCGGTCATAATTCGTGACTCATGTGTCCAGCACTTAAGTCTCAGTGGAGTCTGTCACATTCATTTATACCGTTGAATGCAGACCTTAAATCTCCACACTGACAGTTGGCATGATTAGTAATTGCGTTTGGCGCGATAGGTGTATGGGTACTCCCGAATTTTTCTTGCTTTATATAAATTTGGACAGAGATATGTTTTGTAATGAATTGAATATTGAATTCAACTGGAATAATTTGAATTCGCTATGGCACAGCATCCTAGGCGCGCGTCTAACGTGAATTTGACCAGTTTTGTTGCATCTTACTGTGTACCGTTAGGTTATTTGTAAAATTGTTTTAAACACATCGGCAAAGGAAATTACAAAAAATGTACTCGAAAACCAACCCGCTCTTTAGATTTTGTGTTCAGATTTTGGTAGAAAACTTGTCAGTTATTTCTCACAAAATTGTGCCCATTTCTTCATTTAGCGATATTTTCTTGAATTAGCACTTCTGACTTCCGCACAAATTGACTGGTGTGCTGCGAGGTTAACGCCTTTTTCTTTTAAACTTTTTTTTTCCTTACCGAAAACTGATTTCAAAATCGAACTCTTTATCAGAGATAATACCAAACAAATTATTCGCTGACATTTTTAGTTCCGGCGAACATTTATGAAGTTAAATCCCCAATTATGATGCATGTTTTGAACGTATAAAAACGAACAGGTTCTTAGTTTGTCGAGAACTGTCAAAAAATCGCTTTTATTCTCTCAATTGTTTCGTGGAAATTAAATTCAGTCCACACCTGGATAACCTTCTTTAAACGTGGAGCCTATCTCAAAACTGGTTTAACGCGTTTCGAATCATATGATATTCTTTATGATTCCATAACTTTCTGCATCTTATTGCATTTTTGTTTTGTTGTCTCCCCGCAACAAGTTACACGAACTTATTGATCTGATTGTGAACAGATATTCCGCTGAATTTCATTATAAATCATTTTGCACAAATGCCTGCTTTGCCTTTTAACAGTACCCTCCTTGGCTGCTTTTCTCAGCCTAAGCAAATTGAATGGAAATGCGAACTGCAGCATGAAGACCTTGCAGCTGTTGAACTGAACTTCTGTGGCTTGTTTACGGTTTACACATTTTATATCATTTTTATTTATGGTTTTACGATTTGAATGCTGTAGGAGGTGGAGGTGTGCATTGTAACAATGAGTTCAATGCTGTTCTTGCCACCCAACCCACTTTCGGTATTTTCATTTTCTCCAACATTCTTCCTCCTCTATGTGTAGAGTCGGAGTTGTGGAAGTGGAGAACACAAGTGTTGACAGAACTTGGTCAGCGATTGGCGGAACAATGGGCGGCGTACAAATGTAGAATTAATTTTATTCAATTGCAATATTGATTGATGACTTTAATGTGTACTATTAATTTACATGAAACTGATAGGCGAGAAAGAGAGAGCAAGAGACAAGTGTTTGCAACAACACAAACATTGTTTCTAGGTCAGCCAATTAGTGAGTGTGTTGTGCGTTGACAGAAGGTCTGATGTTGTTTTTTTTTATTTTTCTGAGCTACTTTTGAGTGTACTCAGAAAATTAGGTTATCTCCCAATGAACATCATAAACAAAAAAAAAATGTTACCAAACAAAGATAAGCAATTTTATGGTTGAAAGTCTACATGCGCCTTGATGGAGTGATCATAATTGAAATATTGTAGCATGATAACCCTTCTGTGGTGTATATTTAGTTTTATTATGCGAGAGTCAATGTACTTGGACTTACCTTCATCTGGCGCCTGTGGTTTCTGGTCATAAATGGCGAGTTGAAAAGCTCTGCAATGTAAATGTGAGAAAGAGGGAGGGAGATAGTTAAAGTAAATCAAACACGTAAAAAGTCGAGTTTGATTTGGAAATATAGTATTAATTTTCAATTCATGCCAAATTGAATTTCAATAATTTAAGATTAGATTAGAATGGTTGTGAGCAATGCCATGGAAAAAGGAAGTATGGCCGAAAAGGGTTGGTGAACACGTTTAGACTGTCAATTTTGACGGGTAATGCACGAGCATTAGTTCCTGGCTCAATTGCAGTTAATAGCTTGTTACGTTTGATATATTCAGTTTGAGACCTGTTGCATCGAGTGCTGATATCGGCTTTTTTTGAGCTTCCTGAGAATGATCTCTGATTGGGACTCAGGACCACCTAAGATTGCGCCACACGACGGTTTTTCGAGAATTACATTGAGGACAGTCGATGACAAGTTGAAGAGAGTGACTGAAGTCTAAATAATTTTTTTTTTTTTGAGCGATTTTGATTTTGAATCGCTACTGGAGCAATTAGATTCAAAATTGGTCCATTGTACTGCCAGGTAGCAACCTACTCTAGTGCCGTTAATTTGATCCCAACGGCAAATGGTGGCTGGGTCAGACTCGATTTCACTGGGATTCAAACCTGCGACCCCTCTAACTTGGGGCAGGCACCTAACCAACAACGCCATCCAGTCGTTCATTCTAACGTTACTCCAGTGGCGTAATCACGAACGTGCTAACACGTTCCAAAAGAACGTTGGAATCAAGGAAAAAGCTAGTTATCCAGAGGTAGGAGACTTATTTCTTTCTTATGTGGCGCTACAGTCCGGGTTGGTCTCAACCAACAAACATCTCCAGCTAGCACTCTTTTGCTTACTTACATACTTATCGGGCAATTGACCCACAGACGATCTGAACCTGACCTATTGCACGGTGCTTCCAGTCGTCAAAACCAAAATTGTCGATCTTTTGCTAGCTATCTCAAATTCCGGGACTTCATCTGTGACGTTAATCCCATATGCTCCCGTAGGTTAGTCTCGGTGGCTAGTTCACATCACCTCCACGTGAGTTGACTATGCTCTCGAATCTGGGTGGCACGTAGCGCCGTCCTGTTGAAACCACAGATCATTGGTGTCCATATCATCCAATTCATGGCCAACGTCGTTCTCAAAGAAATATGGACCGATGGCGCCGCCAGCCCAAAATCCACACAAAACAGTGATATTTTCAGGATGCATTGCAAGCTCGTGGCCGCCGTGGCCGTGTGGGTTTGTGCGTCGACCCATACGCATTACATTTTCACAGTTTAGGTTCAAATCCAAGACAAAAAAAAAAAAACAATTAAAAAAAAAAAATTGTTTGCGTCACTGACAATGCTCAAAGAGTACAACTGTCTAGAAAAAGCTTCTCAATTTCGCCGTTCAGAGTCGGCATTAAACTTTTGGTCCCCCTCCACTCGTGAGAGAACAATAGCACGCAGGACACGACTGGTTGCTGAGAAGTTAGGTCCATTATTGGACGCTCTTGAATATCATATGGATTGTTATCGTCATGAATTCGACAATTTTGTTGACAATTTGTTGACGTGTCCATTAATCCAGAAATGGGCCTCATCGTAAAGTGGGCGAAGCACGCGGGACTTTGGCCGAACAGAACACCCAGTTTGATAAACCAATTTTATCATTTGCACGTGCTGTTGAACGCTACGTACGTCTGTGGTGATTTGACAAAACAGACTGAATAAATGACAGTCAATTTGATATGGCTGCTATCAAGTGTCAAAGCATGGAAGTCCCAATTGGAAGAACCATTCTATGTAAATTTCTATCTGGAACAAGAGTTTCGAAATTTCTGTCGAATATAAATAATATAAATAATGTCAATCTATGTAATCCATGTTTGAGTTTGCGTTCTAATTTCTGCAAGATTGACCGTAAGCTACTCGTACGTATATTGAAGCACTGGGAAAAGACAGTAGGATGCATTCCAGTGGTCATCGTCAAAGAGATCCAAAGGGATCAGGTTAAATAGAGTATCAAGTGTATCTAAGGGAGTGGTTTTAAGCACGCCACTGCACATGAGCGTTTTATTTTTAACGCCGCGGCACCGCTTGCCTGTTCAAGAGTACAACCAGCTGTATTGAGCAGGGCATACTTTCTTGCGGTGCCGCGGCGTTACTGTTCCCATTTTTTCCTTAAATCCCTATGACAATGGTGCGTTATATGTTTTTTGAGGTCTAGAGTACGTTGATTTATATTGAGAGGTGCAGACGTGTATTTTTCTACCGGCGAATTTTGCCGCAGCGGCGAGGCATCGTCGGAAAAACACTCGTGTGCAACGGTACTTAGGGTGCGTACCACAATACCATACATCGAGATGGACTAAAGAAGAAAATGTGAAGTCAGTGGGTCATATGCACATAATTATAGGCCCTATTTTTTACAATTAGCTTTCCGTACTCATTCCGCGTTGTTATGCATCCTGTTATGCTGTGGTAATAATATTAAGCTACTAGTACTTCCATTTTTTATAAAAAAAAAAAAGAAGCTAATCGCTTGGCCATTATGAATAATTACTTCAATTTATTTAAAGAAACTGAGGTACCGTAACAACTTAGCCAGTTATACGGCGTTAATCAGTATCACTGCTATTTTACATAAACTTTCTAAATCAATTTAATCGAAGTCGATTGTGCTGCATTAATGACATATCATATCTAATGTACATCCTGAACTCTCACCTGACTGCAGCTAGCAACAAGCCCGATTTGATAAGACACACTTTAAATAGACACGTTTCTATAATCTTGCTTAAGTGGCAGGCCGCAGGGGGAAGTTGACTATACTCGTGCACAATAAAAAATTTAAATTCTCGGCGAATCAGGTTGTATTTATGATCGGTTAACCGAAAGATTGTTTTTTGTGTTTCTTTCCTTTCAATTGAAACATAAATTTATTGATCAGGGTATGGTTATTTATTCGAATGCTGGGCAAACAGAAAAATTAACTTTCACTGTATTTTTCCTTCACGAAATTTGTCTTGTCTGTGACCAATTTGCCGAGTTAAATTTTATTCATCGTTAATTGTGTATCGATGTACAGGGTGTTTGAGGGGTCAACTCAAGCGAGTTTAACTTGTTGGGGGGAATAAATTACAGGAACTATAAAGTTTAAGTGAATCAGCTATTTGGCTCGTGGGTAATTCGCAGTCGAAATATACGGGTCAGTAGACTGTGTGTGGAGTGTGTTCAGCGCTGACCATGGAATCTGTTGTCGTCAAACTAACCACCACTGATGGGACCTTTAATGTGACAATCATCGTTGAGGAGATGTGGGGATCCTAAAATAGACTTTGGTTTGTTCATAGCCAAAGAAAGTCATAGACCTGTTCTTGGATGCTCAAAAGTTTCCACTAATAACTTGTTGCGCTGTAAACCGTGAGCTGAAGATTAGACAACAGTGACGTCGTTGTCGCTTCACGAGACTGGTCTAGCGGTTTACGTGACATTTTGATGCGTCTGATTCGGATTATCAGACAAGCCTTGAACTGCTGTGAACTCTTGTGATAAGACATTTTCTTTAACGATTGGGTCTTATCCAAATTCAGAGCGAGTGCTTTTAGGCTGAAATTAACTATACAGTTTTTCAAAAGTTTCCATTTCATTGAAGGAACAGGTGACTTCCACCAAGCGTTTATTATAATTATGCGATCAATCTTAAAAATCGCATATTAGTTCTAATTGTCCATGAAGCCATTTAGAACAGAAATTGATCAGGTGCTAGTGACAACCCACCCAAGTGTAGACAGTTAACAAGTTCCGTCAATGGAAAATTCTAATGGTCACGTACAGGGGTGGACAGAGGGTTTAGCACACTTAACGAAATCACAAAAATAAGAGGTGGTAAAGCGAAAACTATACTCCTTCGAAAAAATGGAGAAGGACCTCAGAAAACTAGGCTTTCGAAACTGGAGATACCTGACCAAAGATGGAGCCAGCTGGAGAGGTATTCTTTCTGGAGAATTACTGCTTGTAATCGCCGCGAAACACTTGCCATCCTCGTTTGACATTCCATTCTTCCCCAGTGAAGTGTGAAAGCTCCTCCAAATTTTTGACGTTCCTTGACCCAACTTTGTACAAATTCAAGCGCCATCTTGCCTCAAAGGCTCTGACTTATCGAACAGCCCCCGTACTCAGAGTCCATGTTCCGACGTACGTTTGTAACGGTAATTCTTCGGAATAAATAGGGTAACATATACAGCCTTGGCCAAATGTATAAGGCACCCTTTAAGATTCGTTATATCTTTAACAAACAAAAAAATAAATGAAATGAGAGGAAACTGATAAAATCGTTTACAACCTCAGTTAGTGTCGCCGAAAATCATAAAATTCAAACTAATGACTTCAGGTAATTGATTTGGCAGCAAAGGCAAAAAGATAAGTGTGCCTAATACATCTGGCCAAGGCTGTATACACGTCTTGGGAATTTTAAAGGGCATTTGTGTTGATTCTTTATAAAGTAGAATCAAAATGTGCTAACTCTCTGATCCCCACTGTAGGTATTTCCCTAGAAAAATTCGATAATTATATTTTGACTGATAAGGTCTTGCAATCTCTCACCATTAGACTGCTGACTTAGGACTATATTCGGGCTTTTAAAATAGAAACTCACCGCGTAATAAAAACATCAGGTTGCATCATAAATTAATGGTAGTCTTTTCGCATTAAAAAAACTGTTTTGAAAACTTAATTTATGATATTTTTTTCTTCTTTTTACAGAACCATGGTCTGTCAAATCACCCCAACTAGACTTTGGAACCTTTGAATCAGTTTTTCATCACCCATCTATGGTAACGAAAGTACAAAATTCGTATGAAGTAGAGAACTGCAAATTACTTTATAACAACGCTGCTATATTAACTCAATTGACACCACCTCAATCGCCTCCTCAGCCAGTTTTGACACCACCACAATCGCCACCGCAGGACACCCAAGATGTTAAAGAGGTATGCACACTTCCTGAATTATATTTCTTTTTTATTTTCGTTTTTTTTTAATGAGAGTTGTGACTGAATTTCAATCGTATTTCGTTTATGTACATCTTCGAGGAATTTGAAGGGTTCACTTTCGAATTAAACAGCCACCTCTACCCATTGTTTCTCCGCCGTCTTTCCATCTTTGTTTTGATTGTTATTCTATTTTGCTATTAATTCTGCTCACATTTGTGATTGCCAAATTTTATTGCTGGTATTCACCGCACGTACAAATGCCAGTGTCCATGAGCTATAGAGCTTAGCGTCTTGGCTGTCTGTACTGTTTACTAACAACCGATCGACAAGGAACATGGGTATGTGTGTCAGGTTTTCTGACTTCCTGATCAGCATTTCTCACATTCTCTCCGCAAACGATATGAAGGCTACACAACTCTTGTTTTTTGTTTTTTTCGTTTATTAATTTTTGTTTTAATTTTTTTCTCCTTTCCCAAAAAAAAAACTTAGATTTTCAATTACTTCTCACAGCAGCAGATCAGTGCACCACAGCACCATCATGGAAGCATTGTGCAAGGCTCCTCAATTTCTGCTGTCTACCAGAACATTTCCAGTTCTGTGTCAGCTCCAGTACCACAACCATCGGTCAACACGTCATCATCATCACCGCCCCCATCATCCCAACTTACTTACACCCCAATGGTTTACAATGCCCCCCAATCTTCGGACATCGTGCAGAATTGTCAGATCGTCGATGAAATTGTTGAAACTCGTGCCAAAGAGCTATCCGATTGGCACGATGATAACACCGAATTTAATCAACGCTTCTTGGCCTCACTGTCACCGCTACCACAATCGACTGACGATGATTGGGGTCGTTCGTCACCATCAAATTCCTCATCATCGCAATCGTCGTCATCATCGATGATCGGAGATTCATCGTCCAGCGATTGCGGTGGTAAAATGCAAACGAGCAGCAGTCTCGCTAAAAAACGCACTCGTCCCTATGGACGTGGCGTTGAGGATCGTAAGAACCGTAAAAAGGAACAAAACAAAAATGCCGCCACACGTTACCGTCAGAAAAAGAAGCAGGAAATGGAAGTAGTCCTAAGTGAAGAGCAGGAACTCTCCAATCACAACAAGGCCCTGCAGTCTACCCTAGCCGAACGTAGAAGTGAGGCTAAATACCTGAAAAAACTGATTCGCGAATTCTACCAGAATAAGAAATTCTAAAAAAGCACCTTCTAATGAGTACCGAATCAAAAAACCCCAAGCCCCCTGTGCGTGAAGAGTACGCTCCCCAAATCTACATTCATTCAAAAAAATTTCAAACAAACACGGAAAATATATATATTCTACCTTAAATGTAATTAAATATAAATAATTTTAATATCTCATCTCTAAATGTTTCTATTGTTAAGAGCTATTTGTTGTGCATTTGCAAGCCGTTTGCCTTTCTTTTTTAACTGTATATGTAAGCAAAATTTTCAGTTTTAACCATTTGCAAAGTTTTTCTTTGTTTAGCCAAAATTTCCATTTCTGACAAAACAAAGTAAATCAACACTTTTTATTATTTTTATACCACAACAACACTTACCATCTTAAATACGCTCGAACAGTGGAGTCTTCATTTTCAGTTGAGTCTGTCTGCAGCTGCATGACTATGTTACCCTGTTGACAGGTGTCCGAACAGCTCGCCTTTTCAGTGAGTTGTTAACGGGACTGAACATCGATGTACAGGCCAAATATATTCACATAAAATTGAACCCTTTTTGATTTAGTTTAACAGCATATGTAAGATGCACCCTGTGCTGGGAGACACCCCTGTTCGAGCCTAACAAAAATGTATGTTTATCTTTACAAACAAAAATATATACGAAAGGGTTATCTAAATAAAGCAATGTTGTTTTATTGAGTGGGATGTGGTGTTCCAAAACGAGATCAGCGATTAACGGTTTTTTGTGCTTCCTTATTTGCATCGGACGATTCCTGATTGAGGAAGTCTTGAAAGAAATTGGCCGTAAATTGACTCGAAAAGATGGCTTTTGGTTGCCTTCCATTAATACCAACTGTTAACACTTAAGTCGCCACATGACCAAAAAAGGCTGCTGTCGCGACTGCACTTTGTATTAGTAATCCAGACTAATTTTAGAGAGAACAATCTTAATAAAACCCGGTAAGTAAGCACAAGTAAGCCAAATTTCCAATCACTACATCAACACATGTGATAGGTGGTAGAGAATGAAGAACTCCCATCTCCAGCCGATAAATACAATTTTGAGTAAGTTATGGAGTTCGTCTACCACGGGGACAAACGTGAACTTCACAAACATGTTGGTGGATTTACGACGTAGAACCGCCTTTGGCAACCGCTACTGCTTTGCTCCGTCCTAACAACTTGGTTCAAAATTTCTGGCTCGAAGGACCAAAATCTTGCTCTACAAAACTTTAATCTTGCCAGTCTTTTCTGTTTGAAGCTGAAAGATGGGCGATAAACGGAACTACAGGGTCGATTCTTGGTACCTCCGAAAGAAAAATTCTACGTCTGATATTTGAAGGCAAACAGGGGAGAAGACAACTGCGAATTCTACGATCGTACGAGAATCTGGACATAGTTCAGAAGGCAAAAATCCATCGACTAAACTAAAGATCGAGCAAATGAACGCCAATACTCTAGCTAACAGTCTGAATCCAAGGCTCCTAGTTCGAGAAGAAGAAGAAGAAGAAGTTTCGGAAGACCGAAACTCCGGTATGAAGATCGTGGACGCAAGACAACCTGGTCTTGATGACTGGAAGCAGCATTCCTGTCAGATCGTAATCGATGGAAGGCAACAATTGCTCAAGCTCAGAGTCTAAATGCGTCGTTGACCTGTTTAGTAAGTAAATCTACAAGAGGTGGAAAGACAAGAAAAGTACAGAAAATGAAGCAAGGCCCAACCTTAAGATGACGCGCCTAAAGCATTTAGTTTATAACTTTTTAAAAATATGATCGACTAATCTCGTAGCATTCTTTCCGACAACAAACGTGTTTTTTTTGCGTTCAACAGTCAAAATTCCGAAATTGCCCTACTATGCCATACCATAGACGAATAAAACGCCTTTCCAATGATTTCCCAAGACATCAAAATGGGTTGTGACGTCAAGCGTTCTTAATTGCAAACATTCGCGTTCTAAAATGCAACATGAAAGCAACCACTTCGCAAACAAAACCAACCAGAGCATCAAAGATTTTTGTGATTCAGTGAATTTTTTTTCATTTTCCGTCTCTTTTTTATGTCTAAAATGAAATCAAGTATGCTAACATTGTAGTTGTCATCATTATTAACCAAATTATTAAGAAACATTTTTGCCAATTTTTTGACATTTAAAAAAAGGGCACAATTGGCACACAAAACATCATATAGAGAGTGATGCTTACGCACAGACGAATAAAGATACAGCCTTCGCCAAATGAATTAGGCACACTTTGAGATTCGTTGTATCTTCAAAAAAATTAATGAAATGGCAGCAAAGACAGAAAGATAAGGGTGCCTAATTTGGCCAAGGTAGTGTGTCTTCATACACCTCTTATTATGCCAGTGTCACTGAACAGTGGATAATTTACTTATGCTTTTTTAAAAAGAGACCTTATCCTTAAAAAAATGATTTGAAGCGTTGAAGTTTTGACAAGTGGCATCACTTCCATCAAAGAATATTGAAGAGGTAGCGCTCAAAATATAGCTTTCCACATTTTGGGAAGCTATGTTTGATTACATGATGGTAAAATGTATTTCAATTCTGAGCTTCCAGTTGACGTTGATGAAAGCTTTTATAGCTTTCAGCTTTTGTTGATTTTCAAAAGAAATGAGTCTTTTCCCGTCACAAGACCAGGCATTTGATATTCAGAATACCTATAGACCTACGTTAAGGACATGAACAGGGCGTTTTATGATTTCAATTGCTTGTACAAATTTGAACCTTTTTTCCGTGATTTTAAGGTTTGAGTACCGAGTGTTTTTTTTTTAAACTCAAATTAGGGCAATTGAATTTACTTGCTTGTACTCCTATGTGTGCGGGTATTTACTAAGATTTTTTTCAGCGGTTTTTGAATCGCTATATTGGAGCACTCAGACTCAAAACTGGTTCATTGTACTGCCAGGTAGCAACCTACTCCAGTGCCGTTAATTTGATCCCAACGGCAAATGGTGACTGGACCAGATTCGATTTCACTGGGATTCGAACCTGGGACCCCTCTCACTTGGGGCAGGCACTTAACCAACTGCGCCATCCATTCCACAATTTACTTAGATACTCTGAGTATCTCTTTAGCCTACAGACTTCCAAATTACGTTAGCATCTTTCAAGCGAAAATCCTCGCCATTAGGGAGGCGTGGCGTCAACTTAAATTTCATCCGACTACATCGCCAATGCAAAGAAAAGCTATTTTCGTTGACATTCAATATGCCATCAAGGCAGTTCCATCAACATTCATAACCACAACATTAGTCTAGGGATGCCGCAATGAGCCGCTTGCAGCAGTTGCGGAAAAGTTTAAAATAACCATAATCTGGGTTCCAGGGTATAGAAACGTCTTTGGTAACGAAACAAAGAGCAGTTCTCCATAGCTCATCTGCTATGGAGGTACACATTCCACTTGAGCTAGTAAAAGCACGAACTACTCGTATATCACATTTCTCTAAAATGGCTAACCTTAGATGGTCTCGGTTGACCAACTGTGTAAACCTAGGAAGACATGGTCTGATTACAACATATGAAGAAGTAACTATTTCCTAAAGAGGTCACGCACTGAGATTGCTTAAATTACAGCGATAAGTACAGGACCCTCAGGGGATCACGTAGTTAGAGTAGGAATTCCTCATAACACACACGGCCGTAGCTTTTATAACACGGCAGAACCAGAATCCTTGACTCACTTCCTGTGCACTTGTCCAGTGTTTGCTAGTATAAAAATCGTGACCAATAAGCACCTTCTGACAACAGTTTTCGTCGCTTAGTGTCGAAATTTGTTGAGCAAGGAACAGTGGAAAATTGTCGACATGCCGTTCTTCAACGCGTTCCAATGACGTTCCAATGAACTGGTTGAAGCGGTATGAGAGAATGTTGCTGAGAACCCACATGTGTCGTATTGTTACTGCGCTCGGAATTTTGGCTTCAGTCGAACCGCCTTGCATTTTGAGGGTTAATCCGCATTTTTTTCCGTATAAATTGCAATTGACTCAAAGAATATTCCCGACAGCCCGTTCACGTCGCTTGGAATGCGGCCAAACAGTCGCTCGAATGGGTGAAACTGAACCTGATTTTTGGAAGCAAATTTTTATTAGTGACGAAACGCATTTGTGGAATGCGCCAAAACAATGTGATTTTTCTTCGATATAAGCATGCAACTGGGGGGGCGCCGTAGCGTAGTGGGTAAGTGCGTCGACTCCTACGCTCGATGTTGTCGGTTTCATTCCCGAAAAAACACCAACAATTTTTTCACGGCTCCACCTCTTTCGAGTCACTGACAATGCTCAAAGAGTATAACTGTCTAGAAAAAGCTTCTCAAAGTCGCCGTTAAACTGTAGGTCCCCTTCACTCGTGAAAGAATAATAGTACGCACAACATGAGTGGTTGCTGAGAAGTTTGGCCAAGGTCCACCTCGGACTGTAGCGCCGCCATTATTATATTATTATTATTATATTAAACATGCGACCGGACCACGCAAAAACCGTCCATGGGGCCTTTTTCTTCAGAGAAGGCAAAACTGTTGATGGGAATCGTTATCGATGGATGTTGGCTCAATATTTCTGCCCAAGAATCTGTGCAAAAAGTCTGGACGGTAACTGCTTTGATAATGCGCCATGCCACAGTGGAAATCAAACAACGTTCACTGGACGTTTGCTGTTCTGGCCAATGACGACATTGACTGGCCACCCAGACCTCCAAATTTGTCACCTTCGGACTTCTTTTTGAGTGTCTATTTAGAAAAAATGTGTACGTCAGCGAACATAGAACAAACCTCAAGCGTTCCTGCCGAAATCATCGCAATACAGTCCAAAATGCTCGCGAAAGTGATGGAAATCGCAGCAAAAACGGCACATTTTGCTTTACTCAATAGAGGCGGCCACTTGATTGATGTTGTAAATGTCCAAATCAAGGAAGAATACCTCATACCTGGAAATCGGTTGGTTTTTTAAAGTTATTCAATATTCACACACCGACATAAAAAGATAGCACACCCTGTATATTACATGAATGACATTTCCTCTGGTCAATGTTTTTTCTTCCAAAAATAAATAACGTTCATTACTCTCCGCTTCTTAGTTAATCCAGTCTAAGCCCGATTAAGGTAGTAAATCGTTTATAAACTCTAGCGTTGTGTATAGTCCGTTAATTACATTTCCCCGATGTCGCATTAGCTTGAATATCGCTCAAGGAATACCTGTTCACATATTCTTAAGTTCCCATTATTCCTTCGATAATAATCCGATAATAAGGATGCATATTTAACAATTTTCAAGTGATTAAAAACAATAGCTTGTCAATGAGCACACGTTCAGACTGCAGGTGGGCGACAGCGATTGGGAGAAATGGGAAGCCTATAGCCTTTTGCATAAAATCACCCACACAGCAGGGAGGTATACTTTCAGATCCTTTAATGCATTTAGGAAGTTGAAGAACACGAGCTCCAACAAAGACAAATATGTGCGATGAAATTTAAAGTTAGTTAAGTCCCGAGATTGAAATTGATGGGGTAATAGAGGTAAAGTAGTTGAGCAAAATGATTAGGTGAATAATTTTGTATTTCCTGGAAAAGAATTAAGTTTCAAGCGCGTTATATTTTCTGCGAAGTAATTTATGAATGTAGCTCATATGATGCGAAAATTGCTCCTTTCTCTGACTGCAAACCGTCAGATCTGAAGACTGGCACGCCGTAGTCAATAGTGTATAAAGGCCTACAGTCCGTGGTGGACTTTGGCCAACCATTTTCAGGAACACCCATAAAAATTTATGTGATTAAAACTAAAAATAAAAAAAAATGCATGCAAATCAAAATCGTTTCAATTCATAAAAGACGACTAAAAGAACGTCCAGCCCCTTCCTGAATAACAAGGCCCTTCTGCATGAAGAATTTGATATTCTCCAGCTATTTATAGGCACAAACATTAAAATCTGCGCAAAGGAAAACAGTAATTATCATTACACAGTATTGTATGTCGTTCCGGTCGTGACGTCGGTAGTCCTCCAAGCTGCCTCTCACTATGCGCCTTCAAAAACGATGTTTTCCATTTTCGAAACACCCCCCGTGGGAAGTGTGAATGAAAGTAATTTGTTTTCGTGTCAAGCAGCTGCATAGTAATTTCTTCATCAATACCGATTACCACTTGTTGGTCATATTTCGCAGGTATTCTGAGAGCGTCTTTCAGTGCAAACTTTTCTAACAAAGTAAAAATGAGCTCCTTTGTGAAATTTGAATGTATAATGTAATAAAAAAGTTGTAATGTCAATTCAATTCCACTTCAGTGACAAATCAACGGTCAATATTTGGAGTCTATTAAAGTTGCAGAGGGGAATTCATATTCAGGTGATCAGAGAATTCAAAAGAAAGCAAAAAGCCACTCTTTTTAAAATTCACAGTGCATGTGAGTTTAGAAAAGAGGCAGCAAAAGTTTCGACGTTAGGTACTTAAAACTGACTTGGTTAAGTATATGATAAATAACAGAATTCTAAGCGCCAATCCGAGGAATTTTTCTAACGTCTCAAAGTGTGTATCTGCATACAAAACCCATTTCCCTTTGGTTCGTCTTTTTACAATTTGGAATTGAAATCATCATCATGAGTAATGCGAAAGGTCCTAAACGATTTTTTGAAGAACAAAAATGTTTTTTTTTGTCGTACAGACATCGCCGAACTACTTGTAACTCTGAACGTTGAAAGAATGCATTTTGAAAGCATCGGTTGTTTCGTTGGGAGCCAACTTATTTTTGACGTGCCGGAGTAAAAATAAATTTTTGGATGTCAAAATAGCTTTATGGCGGAAGAGTCATCAGTACTTTTCGGTGATAAAAATTTAGCTTTTAAACCCTTGCGTGGCAGCTGGCATTTCCATCGTGAAGAAAGATCCTTCATGTATATAAGTTGCGGGGATTCTTTTGCGAACCGTGCCACAGTTGCGATATACCGTTCAGGGGATGCTATACTTGGTGCTTTGAGGCTATACAACTGTTGTCGCATTTCGTGCGTTTATGGGGAATTGAAGTAATGTCTATTAACTTTTTAATGCATAAATTATAGATACCTTACATTCTTAAATACTATTTTTGAGGCCCAGGAAACCAATTTTGTCAGCATAGTTTTACCAAACAACTTTTTTAAGGAACTGTTCATTTGGACATAGACATATCTTCTTCTTGTTCTTCTTCTTAGGGCGCTACAGTCCGAGGTGAACCTGGGCCTCACTCAACGTACCTCTCCTGGCAGCACGAACTCTCGCCAGCTGTTTCCAGTTTCGCACACCAAGCCGGCCGAGGTCCCCCTCGACTTGTATGCGCCACCTTGTTCGTGGACTTCCTCTGTTACGTTGCCCCACAGGCTCAGAGTCGAAGGCTCTTCGGGCTGGAACTAAATTGTTCATACGCTCTACATGGCCTAGCCATCTTAGGCGTTGGATCCGTAAACGCCTGGCTAGACTCATGTCGCTGTACAACCCATACAGTTCGTGGTTGAACCTTCTCCTCCAAATGCCATCAACGCAAACAGAACCAAAGATCGCACGCAGAACTTTTCTCTCGAAAAGACCAAGAAACTGTTCATCCGCCTTGGATATTGTCCATACCTCTGCGCCGTATAGCAGGACTGGGATGATCAAGGTCTTGTATAGAGTCAGCTTGGTCTTCCGAGAGAGGGCTCTACTAATCAATTGCTTCTTGAGCCCAAAAAAACAGCGATTGGCAAGAGCTATTCTGCGTTTGATCTCGGTATTGATGTTGTTTGTACTGTTTACTGCGGAGCCAAGGTAGACGAAACACGTTGAGTGCCACATGAGACCACTTTGGTCTCACACAAATTTGGGCTTGCTGTGCCGCGTGAGACCAGAGTATAAATAAAGTGTCAATAAAAACAAATCCGTGGCCTGTGGGGACAGTTTTTCAGATGGTATGGTGCCACTCAACGTGTTAACTACCTCAAAGTTATAGCTGCCTATGGTGAATTTCTGGCCAAGTCGTCGATGTTGTGCGTCCTTTCTCGATGACTTCCCATTGTGACGTTGTGGCCTAGTCGTAGATGTTGCACGTCATTTCTCGAAGACAACATATACTTGGTTTTGCCCTCATTTACCCGCGGACTCATGTTATCCAATGCAAATATGCCGGGCGCCATTTTTATAAATTTGCGATTTAGACGAAATTTGTTAGTTATACGTATGATTCTCTTCAGGCATCACTAATCTTGTTCAGTTGCTCACAAATTAAAATTAGATTACATTTACGTATGTTCGAACTGAATTAAATTCTTGAATAAGTAAGGCTCTACTCAAACTGAAATTTCAAGCATTGAATCTGTACGCTGTCCATTTTTTGCTCATTGGTTGTACTTTTACTAATCAGGAGAGTATTTTTTTTTTCAAGCAAGAAGATATTAGAATAAAATCGCGAATACAAGCTGCCGAGATGAGATTTCTTCGTGCTGTTGTGGGAATTACTCACCGGGATAGGGTGAGAAATACGGCAGTGCGCGAGGAAGGGCTGTACTTCGTTGGTTTAGTCACGTGGCACAAATGACCCGATCATCACGACTTCCGAAGCGTGCCTTGAATGCGATTCCATCAGGTAGGCGACCGCTTGGCAGACCCAGGACGAGATGGTTGGACACTCGCCTGGTTGCGCTTGGGCATAGCTCCTGATGAGTCAGAGTCGATGGCGGAGGATCGAGTGGCCTGGAGATCTCTCGTTCGTGTGTTGCCCCCGCGACCCCTTTAGTGGAACATGTGGGTCACTGAAAATGAGATGAGATGAGATGAAGAAGGGTTTGAAAGAAAATAGACCGCAAATCTTCTCATCCGTGAACATGCAACTCGTCACGTAAAACCCCTAATTCAGTATGTTGATATTCTTAATAAAAACTCATGACGAAATTCAGTTACTATGTTTACCACGAACTAGAATTTTTTGGCAAAATTTTCGAAATATCATTTGAATTAGTTTTTATACTTAATTGTGCGGATGGAATGTAAGCTCCAAATTTAATGACGGCATTGGACACATCAGAAGATCCTTTCCGAATAAATTAAGAATTTTGCCAGTAACAGATGTCAGAGTGGAGTGAAGTGTTCTTGAGCGTAATTTTTACGCAAAGTGGTTTGATGAATACTAGGGAGCATGTGCGATTGCTGTAGGGCTGCAATTTCGTGTGTTCTGCTTTATAGTACTTTTTAGTAGTTTTTTAGTATAACATTTTTAAGGAGTAGGAATTTAATATTTTCGATTGTTTTCAAACGACGAAGCCGCCTCGATTGGTATTAGGTCTTTCCGGTAGACTATCTAAAAAAAATGTGGGTGCCTTGGCCGTGTGGGTTTTTTTTTGTCAGAGGATTTTTGAAACACTACTAGAGCACTCAGACCCAAAACTGGTCCATTGTACTGCCAGGTAGCAACCTACTCCAGTGCCGTTAATTTGATCCCAACGGCAAATGGTGACTGGACCAGATTCGATTTCACTGGAATTCGAACATGGGACCCCTCGAACTTGGGGCAGGCACTTCACCAACTGCGCCATCCAGTCGCTTGGCCGTGTGGGTTTGTGTGTCGACTCATACGCACTTTACTTTCACAATCTAGGTTCGAATCCAAGTTCAGACAAACAATTTTTCAAAAAAAATGTTCCCGGCTCCACCTCTTTTGAGTCACTGACAATGCTCAAAGAGTATAACTGTCTAGAAAAAGCTTCTCAATCTCGCCGTTCGGAGTCGGCATTAAACTGTAGGTCCCCTCCACTCGTGAGAGAGGTTGGTTGCTGAGAAGCTAGGCCCAGGTCCACCTCGGACTGTAGCGCCGTCATTATTATTATTATTATCTAAAAAATGTCTACTTCACGTCGTTACCTCACGCTAGTCTTTGCTATTATTTCGAAATTTTACCAAAAACAAAATTCGATTTTAAATCGCAAAACGCTTGGGACATTCGTCTCGATTGCTGAAAAAGCTAGAACCTTGACAGTCTGCGACTTCTAAAGGCAAAAGATGCGTGCGTTGAATTTATTGAGAGAGTTAAATTGTAAACGTTCTCCAACCTTGTGATTTACCAAAGAATCTGCGCGTTTCTTTAAGCGGTTTCATTCATCCCCGACGTTTATAAAAATGAATTTCTTAAAATTATCGATTAAGCGTGTCATGTTTACGACGCTCACTAAACCAACGCGCCTAATAACTGGAAATAATTGCCTGTAACCTGCTCTGTGCCACAAAAACCTCACGCAGTCAGTCAATATCGACTGAGGCACGTTGGTTGAAGTAATAACTTCTCAATTTCTGGTATCTCACAGAATGCCCACGGGAATTTTCGAACAATTCATGGAGCTTATTTTTAGCACACTAGATAGATCGCATCTGCACCCGAAATCCTTTAAAATGGAATCCAGTTCATGTGCGTCTGGGTATGTCCGTTGGAATCCTCATTGCTGTTCCTGCTTTAAGATGACGGATGTCCTGCCTACGTGCGACATCATTTCCCTCTACTACTAAACTAAATTTTCCGCCTGGTTAATTTATATTAATACGTATTGCCCGAGAAGAGCGCCAGAGTCTTTGTTGCTGCTGCGGCAGGATTGAAGCCAAAGCAAAGCAGTAGTCAGTCACCAACACATGCACGCAAACAGCGCAAACGTGTGTGATTATGTTTTTTATCTAAATTGATATTTTTCACACTTACGCAGTTCAATGAATTCACAAATTACGTTTGGGAGTTTGGCATTGTTGACGGTGGTGTGTCCTCAAATCAGGGGCGGCGGCGGCGTTCGTCCTTGCCACTGGATGCTGTCGACTGTGGTTCGCGTCTAGTGCTGGTGACAAAGTTAAAGGTTACTTTCCTTTCGAAATTGATTTTCCATTTCCCGGGGCAAGTATGCATTTTTAAGCTATAATACGATTAAAGTCCTCGACTGGAAGGGGAGTAAAATCGTAAGCGTTATCCTTTCGTTTTCCTCTGTGTCGTTGTAAAAAGAAACTTAGACCGTGGGGTGAGAACATCATGTTAGGGTGGGTGTGAAGTTTGTGTAGTGCGCCCTGCATCAGAGTAAATGAATTAAAACACAAAGACAAACCACAAGGAAATCGCATTCATCAACTCCGACTCTGTGTCGGGATAATGGACTCATTATAACTCGTAATTTGTTGTAATGTGCAAGGAGGTGTCCATTTATGGCATCAAAGCTACTCGCCTCTAAGTCAGCTAAATGACACATTTGCCACCAACGCCTGCCTCTTTGAACTCTAATAAGCACGGAGCATGGCTGCGGACGGATAATCCAATGACGACATTCAACAAGTGTGTACTTCCCCATCAGTGCGCTGTTGCTGGCGCCAGGGAGATACCAAAATTGGATTGCATTAGTGCTTCGGATACAACATCTGTTCGCAGTAGTTTGGTCAAATATTTAAATGCAAATTTCAGTGTCTGGCAACCAATTGAAGGAAAAGGGATTCATCCTTATTTTTTTTATCTTTTTCTGGCGAGGTATTCAGTTTGCACTTAAACACTTGAAGTGGAAAAGTTCACCCCAAATTTGTGGCTAATAAACGTAACAATTCGACATAAAAGTTTCCGCCACTTCTTTTCTTCAAATTCTTACGTGGGTCGTCGGGGTTGTAAGAGAATTACATTTACGACATGCAGTGCATACATTTAACCACATTGGCTTTTAAATTAGGTTTGTAAGGCAGTGTTTTCCTGTAAAAAAGTTTATGTAGCAAAACACTTAAGTCAATAGAGGTTAAGGTTAGAATGGTTTAAAGGGTCGATTTCCAATTAACAACCGTTGGGATTGAGGTTTTCTCTAGGAGAGGATCTTGTCTGAAATTGGATTGGATGACCAAATTGCGATTTCTTATCTCCATTCTATATCTTCTCGCAATCAGAGCTGTCTATTTGATAAAAAGATGGGCACTGTTGCGGTGGATTTATTTTCAAAAACGTGAAAATATTTGTCCTAAAATTTAATCCTAAGTAATAGAGTTCATTGTCCCTCTTTTCGTCGATTTCAAGGCCGCATGTGACAGCGTGCATAGTCGAGCTATACGGCACCATGTTTAGTTTTGACGTTCCTGTCAAATTCATCAAGTCGTGTAGGTTGACGACCGTCAAGATCGGTGACGCACTCAATGAGACCTTTAAAGTTTTAGACAAGACTACGACCTGTCATGTGATCTTTTTAAAAACATGCTTGTGAAGATCGTCAGAAACTTACTCGGCAACACTAGAAGCACGATCTTCCAAGACTCCATACAGCTGCTAGCATAGGCAGATTACATTGACGTGATTGGTGAAACACAGCGAGTCGTTAGTGAGGAGTTTGCTGGCATTGAGCGCGAAAAATTCGTATGGTGGTAAACGAAGTACATAAGACGGTATATGCCGTAATCCGAAATAACGCACAAAATCGACGAATTGGCCAACACCATTGGTAGCAAAAATCTCTGCGTAGTATACGACTTCTTTTCCCTCTGGTCCGCGTTAAACAGTACGAACAAAACCACTACGGAAATCAAACGCAGAATAACTCTTCCTAACCACTGTTTCTTTGGGCTAAAAAGGCCATTGAATAAAAGATCCCTCTCTGGAAGGATCAAGCTGAATTTTGACAAAGTCGTGATCACCGCAGCCCTGCTATACGGCTTAGAAGTATGTACAATATCCAAACCGAAGGAAGCGGTTCCTGGTCTTCCGAAAGGAAAGAAAAATTAGTACACACTTTCGAAAAAAAACACTTGTTGTCTTACTAAGGCATAAAAAGCTGAGCGTTAATACTTCGTCGGACCTCCTCGAGCCTTGATACTGCAACCAATCTTCTAGGAACCGAGGTAACAAGGTTTTTGTAACTTCAGGAGAGACTTTTGCCCATTCTTCACTTAGTGCCGTCTGAAGGCCTTGTTTAGATGTTATGGCCCGTTTCCTGATATTTTTGTCCAAAACTTCCCACAGATGTTCAATGGGATTAAGGTCTGGTGATTGTGGAGGAGAGTTAAGCTGTTTGGGGACATGGTACAGCAACCATTCTTTGACAATGTGTGGCGATGTGAGACCCAATTTTTGCACACTATGGAGTAGATTGTCCCTTAATATGGCTAGGTAGTCCTTGATATTCATTGTTGATTCAATAAATACAGGGTTTCCCGTTCCCACAGCCGACATGCAACCCCAAACCATCAGTGAACCTCCAACATGTTTTACGGTTGAAGTAAGGTTTGGGGGCAGAAGCTTGCTATTTGGTGTTCTCCAGACCTGAGCTTTGAACCAAATATCTCAAACTTGCTCTCGTTACTAAAGTTAACGTTATCCCAAAACGTTTGAGTGATGTTTGAGTGACTTTTTGAGGACGTCAGGCGTTTCAGGTGATTAACACTAGAAATGCATGGTTTCTTTCGCGGCATTCTTTCGTGTAATCCACTTTCATTCAAGACTCTGCGAATTGTTGATGCATTTACTGAATTTCCACGCTCTTGAGTTAAGTCTTGCGCTGTTTGTACTGCACTGGACCTCGGAGTTTTTCTTACTTGCCTCACTATTTTCCGTACTGGGCGACCAGAACGCTGCATCATATCCGTATTTCCTCGCAAGTTATATCTTTCTACAACTTTTTGCACAATGGGACGACTTTTTTTGCGATGTTAGCAATTTCCGCCAGGAATTTTCCTTCTTGATAAAAAAGGATTTATTTGCACAGTTGCAAAGCACAAAAAACACAACCGATCTGTTCCAGCGGTAACCAAGAAGAGAATTTATTTTGACATTGTTGTATACCTACAAATACAATACTTGACATCTGTCAACGTTTATATAAATGTTCATTCACACTTTCAACACTTCTCTCCGATGCTGAACGATTAAATTTCTCATCTCTACCGATTGCAAAACTTTACTTTTTATCAGGAAATTTCAAAAATAAAGAGGCACTAGGACGACTTGCGACAAAATAGTTGCAAGGATTGCAAAACATCGGAATATTACATTCTAACGGTATCTATCAACTCATGAATTGTGAAATAAATTGGGCTGTATACTAATTTTTGAGTGCATTTTTCAGATACTTTTTGCTTTTATCGTGAATAATTTCTAAATTATTTTTTTGTTTAACTATTTTGTAGTGAAAAATAAAAAAGTGAGTTATAAGCTATATTTGGTGTTAAAATTACTTCTACTCTCTTGCAACATAGCGTATTTTAAGTTGTGTACTAGCAGGCGCTGTATACAAATTTTTGACTTTCACTGTAGTTTGTTAAGACCTTATAAACCTTAGACTTTTGACATTCAATACTCATCTCGAAATTTTGATAATTTTGTCAAAGGTTAGGTTAGGTTAGGTTAGGGGGCTGATAGTGAAATTCATCAACACACTTAGAACCATGTCCATTGTGATACCCACAGTCAGACTACTACCATTGATCGACCGTAATAGTGTCGTTAATTTGATCCTAACGGCAAATGTTGACTAGACCAGATTTGAACAATCGGATAAAAGCGTATTAACTTTGCTTTCACTGGGACTCGAACCTCGATCCCTCTAACTTGGGGCAGTCACTTAACCGACTGCGCCATTCAGTCGTTGATTTTTTGTCAAAGACATCTCCTATATTCTTGCTGCAGTCCCAGTCGAATACTGGTCCTAATCAATAAGCAATTCGAATAATCTCTTTTAAGCAGCCTTTAGGTTCGCAGGCTAAGTTGATTGAGTACCTCTCCAATCGGTGGGTGTCACGAGGTCGAATTCGGTTCTGAGTTGTTCATAGATATGACCAGCCAAAGTCACCTGACTAGACAAATCTCTCTGTAAAGCCCGTGGTTGAATCTTCTCCAATCGCCATCAATCGCAAACAGGACCAAAAATATTAAGCAGCACTTTTCGTTCGGAAAGACCACGACCTTCTTCATTCGCTTGTGCTATTGTTCATGCCTCTGCGCCAAAGAATAGGTGTGGGATGACAAAAATTGTATACAAAATCAGCTTGGTCTTTTGTGAGAGAGCTCTATTACTCAATCGCCTTTTGAGCCAAAAGAAGCAGCGGTTGGCAAAAGTTATTCTGGGTTGTTCGTACTGTTTTCCGTGGAGCTGAAGTAGAGGAAGTCCTTAACTACCTTCAAAGAATTGACTACAGATAAAACTGAAGCCAGGAAGTGCGACCAGAAAGGACAGGCAAGCATTAAGAGCACTGTCAGTGACTTAAGAGATGGAGTCCTGCGACAAGCCTATTCTAGCCAGCTCGTGGGTTCTTTCGTTGGAAAACCACAATGTCCAGGGACCCAGCATAGAGTAAGATTGGATCTAACCGCTACCTCCCTTTGAGATATAGTAGATGGCAAAGTTTTACCGTCTCGGATTTAATTGTTGGTTAATCCGGAGCCCTGATTGTCACCTGACTGTTTTATAGCGATAATCTTCCCGTCTATCTGATTCATTGACTGTAAGTGAGTAGTCTCTTGCTTTTGCTTTTGCCTGGAAATACACTGCAGTGATTAGAGAGTCGAAGCGAGAAGGAGATCTCCGATCCAATGTTTGCGAAAACTCTTAGCCCTTCGCGTTCTCCAGTCTTGAACCCATCCGTGTACACTTCAAAAAGGGGATATTTCCTGATTAAGTCCTTTGCTCAGTCTTCTCTTTCTGAGACTGAGATTTTGTATCCGAATACCAAGTCCTCGGAGTGTGCTTTATAATCGGTACGGAATCTTTGAGTTCTGGATTATTTCCAAACGTCCTATGTTGTGAGCTTGATCGCCGCGACGCTTTTGGAGTCAGTTATCCGAATATGGGAAGCAATTGCAGCATAGTTTCCATGTTGACTGACGGTGTGGATCGAAGTGCCCCCGTGATGCAAATACACGCAGAGCTCTGGATTATCCTGATTCAGCACACGTGGATACTGCAAGTGAGTACCGGTCTAACGATTGCTGTGTACATCCAGTGAGCCTTTTTCGGTTGAAATAACCATTTGGGAACGAGATCAGCGAGGTTTAAGGTTCTGTAAATTTGAATACTTGACTAGTTGCTGAATATTTGAACAATCAAAAATGACAGGAAGAAACTTTGACCCTGGTCCCAAAAAATTGGTGAACTTAGCTCATTTCAACTGTTTCGTACTACAAATTGAACAAATGAAAGACAAGCATTCCAAGTGTCTAACATTGCTGTGTCCACGTGCGGACTCTCCATTCTGTGAACAAACCCATCGCCTCCTCTCGAATAGAAGACCTAAAACATTGACAACTGTCCATTTGACGCATCGCTCTAAGGATTCAAATGATTTATTTTCCGAATCCTTATGATCTTCCTCGCACAATCATCTAATTGATGATGAACAAAAACTGCAACCGCCCTAATCAGCGATGGCGGCATGGCACAAGCAAAAAAGAGAAACGAGGACCCCTTCTGCCGGAGCAATTCCATGTGGTAATTGCTTTCAAATAGAATCGACACATACCGCAGATGCGTCTGCCTGCATCAATGACAGCATGCACATGTTCTCCACTCGAAAAGGTCATTTGTGGTTCAAATTTGAAAAGAAAAACGAAAAAAAACCGGTCCGGATGAAAAGAATCAACACCTTGTGGGAGGGACGGAGAAGAAAGGGTTAAATTCAAATCCGAAGGACTTCCATCAACTGCCTTGACAATGAAGCAGTTCAACAGCAGCCCCATCTCCCCTCAGCACAAACCCAATATTCGCACAATCAGACACATACACTCCCAGCACCACCACCACCAGCGCTAGTGTTAATTTCATGGCACTTCTTGTGTTATCGACATAAAATCCTGTTTGTGTAAATAACCATGTGGGTGGGGTGTAAATAGAATTTGATTAAAGGGTAACTTGTCACTGTGGCGCCACAAATTTCCATAAGCCAGAGCAAGCAAGCGGGAGGAAAAAAAGCACCGGGACGGGGGGCTCCTCAGGACTCCGGTACGAGTGCATGTGTACACTGAATAAATTTCCTTTCATTTTAGACTTGAAAAGGAGGAAAAAAAATAGGACACTGAATCCGCTTCTGGCGGCTTAAGTGAAACGTACGGAACCTCGTTTTGGGGAAGAATGATATGGAACTAGGCCTCGCAGGCTGACGAAAGTTGGCGGGCAAAGCGTCAAAATCAAGGACACATGCCCTGCGGCGGAGGGTGAGGTGCAAGTGACTGATTGGGGTGTAATAATTTTATTACATAGAAAAAGCTGAAATAATTATTGTTTACACAGCATTAAGATTGAGGGGATTGTGTCTAATGCTAATTGTTAAGCAGGACTAACTGTTGCTGTTAAATTTGCAGTGCGCGAGGACGGCTTTGAGTGGGGCTGCGCCGGGAGTTAATTGTCTGGAAGGTTTCATAAGAATATGATGGGAATGCGTTCGAAGGACGACGTGAGTGGGTGTGGATTGAGGCTATTTTTGGAACAGCCTTTGAATATTCATGGAGTTGGCTGCGCGGCGACGTCATTCCTTTGCACTTAACACATGTCGATGCAGAGGTTTCAAGGCTCTTGCTGATAATTGCACATCGAGGGGAGAAAAGCGAACAAATCTGTGTGTACTTGTGAATGAAAAGAGAAAAGGCTTTAAGTTGCTTTTGTTTAACATGACAAAGTGTAGTCTAGATCGAGATCTTCTTAAATTGCTTTGGGATGCTTTGGATGACACTCATGAATATTGCAAGGTATTTCTGAAGCTCTGTTTCTCTTTTTTGGAGTTTGTGCTAAAATGGCTACGATAAAAAATTGGCGATGCACGTCCACTTGGGTTCTAGGACTTCCAAACCGTTTCAAACCTGTAACGGATTTTCTTTGAGGATTTTCGAGCCATTTGCAACATACAGATCCGGTGTTTTTATTTTTTTTGTCGGGTTTTTTTTTTTTTTATACACTACACTGAAGCACTCAGACTCAAAAACTGGTCCATTGTACTGCCAGGTAGCAACCTACTCCAGTGCCGTTAATTCGATCCTAACGGCAAATGGTGCCTGGACCAGATTCGATTTCACTGGTATTCGAACCTGGAACCCCTCTAACTTGGGGCAGGCACTTAACCAACTGCGCCATCCAGTCGTTGATCTCGGCAAGAAGGTGCATTGTCGTTCGGCTTTTTTAATCTGGTTCTGGAGAAATAGTGCGACGGTCAAGATCACTGTGTTCTATATATCGATTTAGTTGCTGGGCTACGCAGACGGTATCGACATCGTCATGGGTTTCTCGCGTGTCGGCGATTAAAGAGAAGTCGAAATGAGGTAGTCTTTAGGAAAAAGAGGGATAGAACAAAAAAATAGCTGACATAGAAAATGTATATTCACCATCTGGGACAAAACGTCACAACTGACTTTTGAGTAGTTAAGGAATTCCTATACCTCAGGTAAAGTCCACAGACGACATCATGGCGAAGGTCCGACGTTGAGTCGCCCTTTGCAACGGCTGGTACTTCGGCAACAAAATAACGTGTGTCTGTCTGAATAGACTAAAATCATGCGTATCTATTTTGAGCCCAAAAAAACAGCGGTGGGCAAGAGTTATTCTGCGTTTGATCTCGGTACTGATGTTGTTTGTACAGTTTACTGCGGAGCCAAGGTAGACGAAGTCCTTAACTACTTCAAAGTTATAGCTGCCTATGATGACGTTCTGGCCACGTCGTCGATGTTGTGCGTCCTTTCTCCATGACAGCATATACTTGTTTTTGGCCTCGTTTACCGCCAGCAAACACATTGACGGCTCGCTGTGTTCGCCGAATCACGATCTTCTCAAGAACGATGTTAAAGAAATCAAATGATAGCGCGTCGCCTTGTCTAAAACCTTTTTTGACATTGAAGGTCTCGGTGAGTTCGTTACCGACCTTGATGGAGCAGCGAGAGTTCTCCATCGTCATCCTGCTCAGTCTGACGAGTTTAGCAGGAATTTCAAAACTAGACATGGCGCTGTATAGCTCGTCTCTATGCACGCTGTCATATGCGGCCTTGAAATCGACAAATAGATGGTGTGTGTCGATTTGCATTTCTTGGGTCTTCTCCAGGATCTGCCACAGTGTGAAAATTTGATCGATGGTGGACTTCCCTGGCCTGAAACCACACTGAAAGGGACCTATCAGTTTGTTCACAAATGGTTTCAGGCGTTCACACAGAATGGCAGAGAAGATCTTATATGCACTGTTAAGAAGACTTATCCCCCGATATTTGGCGCAGTCAAAGGTCTCTCAAGAACAACTGGAGTTGGTCAAAACATGAGGATAGCTGAACACGCATTTGAAATAGTGTAATCCTTCAGCTATCTTGGGTCAATAGTAGCGGCCTATGACAATATGAAGGAAGGAAAACGCGTGCGGCTGCTCAAATTCAACAGAATCTACTACAGCCTGTCAAGGCTTTTTAAATCGAAAAACCTAACCATCAATTCAGACCCGCGCCCATGTATGGGTCTAAGACTTCGGTGCTCAGCAAAAAACACTCAGATCTCCACGTTCAAGAGGAAAGTCCTACGTACAATTGTCGGTAATTTATGGCGAACGGTGGCGGTAGGGACCTTGTTCGCGCTGGATGGTTATCGTAGACCAGGACGATCGGAGATTAGAGATGTCTAACTAGATTCTCGAAAAAAACCTAACATTTTTTCACGGTTCCACCTCTTTCGAATCACTGACAATGCTCAAAGAGTATAACTGTCTAAAAAGCTTTTCAATCTCACCATTCGGAGTCGGCATTAAATTATAGGTCCCCTTCACTCGAGAAAGAACAATAGCACGCACAACACGAGTGGTTGCTGAGAAGTTTGGCCCAGGTGCACCTCGGACTGTATCGCCGCCATTATTATTATTATTATTAACTAGATGGCATCGACTCGCGATCGGAATCCATGAGCAGACTTGTTGAAGGAGGCCAGGGCCAGATTGCGGTTGTAGGGTAGTTTGATGAACCAAGAACCTTTCAAGACGGACCTCCATATGTTGTATTAAGTGACTCAGACCATGTTGGCATAGGTTATTTCCTTTCTTTCAATTGTTATCGGTTGCATTTTCTCCATGCACCGCCGCTCTAAATGTTTATACTAACTTGACCGTCAGATCTGTAGACGCCTGATGAAGGCTACACAACCATTTAGTTCGTTAAATCTTGTCCTTCATCAACATAAATGAAACCCAAGGACCAAGGAAAACATGTGCCTTGTAAAACAAGGTTCACCCCTTTTTTAACTGTTTTTCTATATAAATTGTAAGTTATTCAAGAATGGTCACTATTTTTCAATTGTCTCTTGAGGCTCAGGAAACAGCGGTTGACAAAATTACTTCTGCGGTTCAACCTGACTCTGATGTCTGATAAAATACATTTACTCTAAAGTCAATACGGGCGGAATCTGTGACAATGTAGCGGACAGCTACAATAACACTGCGTTCGCGGAACACACGCTTCCGCCAATTAAATGCTGAACGCAGGTTTGGACCTTCTGGACGCTTCGGCCAAATAAGTGCTGAACGCATGCCTGGACCAGCTGCCAATCGGCCATCGAGAGGTCCGTCCTTTCTTTATTTTTCTTGCCTGGCGACACACGTATTTTTGCACGACGTCAGCAGCAACGGCAGCAATGTCTCAAAGATTGATTAAAACGTAATTGTGTGAACGTTATCGTTGAATAAAATTAATTTCATGAATTTCATCTTAAAAAACTGTGTGTAAAAGCAGCTTTAAAGTAACAGCCACAAATTAGATCTGTTTAGGAAGTCTTGTTATATTTGTTATAATCCCCCGCCAATTGTTCTCTGTATCTATTAAATATTCGGCTTGAACGCTCCCTTGATTTATGCTCGAAAATATTTTACACGTCTATGCACAATTACTTGTGATGGAATGGGATTCGTTGCTTTAAAAGGTCATTGAAAAAACCTGCACATGACACAATTTACTGTGGCACTCGCGGGCAACGTCCGCAGTGCCATTCGTCGGCTGGACGGATTCAATCGAAGTTGAAACCACTAAAGTTCATTAAAATGTCAAAGCGCCCAGACATTCGCCCAGAAACTGGATCACTATGCGTGCGTATGAAACGGCTTGACCCTCAACGCCAAAATAGCAAAACACGCTGAAGGAAAAAAAAGCAAAAACTTCTCCCAGTCTTTACGACCGCTTCAAAAGAAACATCTCAGCACGAAGCCCGAACGAAAAGAAAAGGAGAGAGAACAAGTAAAAAGAAGGAAAATCCTCTCCTGCAGCGAAGTTAATCATCATCCCTTGACGAATTAAGCTCTACCCTTGCAATCGGCGCCATTCGCTCCCTTTAAAGCCGCCCGTCTTAGCCGGATTGTTACCCATTCAAAGCTCATTCCGGCAATTAGACACTCCAACAGCAGCCTTGAGGTGAAAGTAATGAAATTGCGGATCAACCTTACACTGGATCCTTGCCCACAAGGAACAGAGAAATTAAATTTCATTTGCAGATCATCCGCCACCGCCTTGCAGAAGCGCCAGACGCAATAACCATCTCCTGTGAGACACCAGGCAATCGTCGTCACATCCCCACAAGCACTCCTCGTAAATCTGGAGAGAGCCGGAGCAGGGCGTCGTTAAATTTTAATTGAGCATCACATAACAACCATCATGACCCAAATGACCATGTATCCGATGTCATTTGATATTCATGTGCCCCGCTTTTTTGCCGCTCTCGCCTTTTAATTGTAATCCTACGCCAAGGCAAGGATAAATCAAAAATTAAATATACGACACGAACGGGACTCGATGAAATCTAAACTACACTCTCTCGCTGGCTAAATAGATGCTCATCCCCTGGCTCGTCCTGCTCCTTGTGGTGGTGTAGTGGTGGACTGCGTGCTGGGGACGAAGCCGGCGCGCTGAGTGAATATCTGAGTGAGTTTGCGGGTAAACCCTTTCGGCATCCTTCCGATTTGGGTCCACACGCCCTCACACACGGGCGGCGCGCGTATCCTTGACAGTCGGATGCAATTTACCGGTTATTACATGAAAAATCGGAAAATTCAATTGTCGTGAGCTTGCCGCAGAATCGGTACTTAGTAATGTAAACCCTGAGTGACGATTCGACGTGTAACCTGTGCTCGCCGGAGTCCTTGAATGCCTGGGCGACTGGAGCCGGGCCGGGCTGCGGTGTGACACGCGATGATATGTGGAAACAATGCTAATTGGTTGTCTTGTTGCAACGGAACCCACTTCTCGCATGTAGAAGGGCGCACCATCACATGGGGGCCCGGCATATTAAGGTATTGTCACGTTCCGGTTGTTGGCACAATAAAAGACTCACGACGGAATGGTGTGTTGTTTAGATTTGTCCCGGAATGAGTGGGACGAATGCGTGAATACGTCATACGAGGGTGCATCGGTTCGGTCATGAGCTTTGGCGGAGGTTTGCTCAAGGTAAAGATCGAGGGCAGAATTCGTTGCTGGAATTCGAATGTCATTTACTTCGTGCAGCGGTAATGGAGATGCATTTATTAAATGCATTTCAGTTGCATGGCAAATGGATTTGTTAGCTTCGGCTGAATGCACTTTGAAGGCGAAGTGCAGGGACGTGCTGGAAGACCGCTAATTAGGCTCACAACATCCATTAACGAAGAGACAAATGCAACCTGATGGATGTGTTCTTGTCGATTACGAATGTCTGCTTCTGAATGAGTGTCCTCGATTGGTTCTTATTTGGATTATTTCTCTCAAAAATGAAGAGCTTCACATGCGTGCTTGGAAAACTCTGAAAAAGTAAGGATAAAAACATCAAAAGTTGCGTTAAGAAATGAGTATGACAAACAAGGCTAATTTTAGGCAGGATTATGACTGATTCTTTTGAAAAATTTACTTTGTGGTGGGAGTGCTAAATACGGATAAACTGCTTGAGTATTTATTTAGGTCAACATCATACAGGTAAATCATACTGGACCACAACCAGATGTGCACACCAAGAACCGCAACTCGACATGCTTCCACTCAGTAGTCCAGTACACCTTTCGGACACTTTACAGTAGAGTTTTATACGAGTTAAACTTTCTGGCCAATAACATTGACAACACTGCATCACTTCTCTTCCCCACAAACCTTTTGAAACCCTAATCTCGGGCAGTGAGTTGTGGGAAGCCAAGTCTACACTCTTTGGAGACTTTGTAGACATTGGGTGAGTTCGTAATCGCAACATTAGCGCAGTACTGCAACGCCAAGCGTACTTAATTACAAACATTTGGCAATGATGCTTTGCATCACGTTCTAAAATGCAACATGCAAGGAACGATGCGCAAATAAAAGCAACCAGCGCATCATAGATTATTGTGATGCGATGGATTTTTTTTATTTTCCAACACAATTGTCTCTTTTTCTTGTCTAAAATAAATTGAAGTATGCTGGCATTGCAATTGCCAACATTTTTAACCAAATTATTTAAAAAAATGTTCCTCAATTTCTTTGAAATTTTTACAATAAAAAAGGGACAATTAAAACACAAAATAATAAACCGTTCCAAAACGCCAACAAAATTAAAGCATCATGATGCATCGCAACATTTGTTGACGTTTATGAACTCAGCCATTTATACGGACGGACAGTTCGAGGAGGAAGATAACATCAGTTTCTGCCTCCGCCTTACTGACCAGTGTAGCGTGATTCAGAGATAATAGCAATCCATGAAGCGCTGCCCAGGCTTAAATGGAGCGTAATATCCGCTCGCGACATTTCAATTTTCACTGACAGCCATGCAGCCATTAAAGCCCTGGAGCTAGTTTCTTCAAACTCAAAAGTTGTAGCAAGCTACCGCTTATCTTTTAACAAGATGGCCAAATAGTTTAACATTCGTCTGTGCTGGATGGCAATCCATGAATCTCCATGAATGACATCAAAGGTGAAGATCGGGCCAAACTTTTTCTGGCTGAAGAAAAATTCCAGAAAAACCGCTGTTTTTTCGTCTCAAAAGGAAATTGAGTACTACTTCTCTCGGAAGACCAAGCTGACTCTATACAAGACCTTGATCAACCCAGTCCTGCTTTACGGCGCAGAGGCATGGACAATATCCCAAGCGGATGAACAGTCTCTTGGCCCTTTCGAGAGAAAAGCTCTGCGCGCGGCCTTTGGTCCTGTTTGCGTTGATGGTATTTGGAGGAGAAGGTTCAACCACGAACTGTAAGGGCTGTACAGCGACATGAGTCTAGCCAGGCGTCTACGGATCCAACGCCTGAGATGGCTAGGCCATGTAGAGCGTATGGACAACTTAGCTCCGGCCCGAAAAGTCTTCGACTCTGAGCCTGTGGGACAACGCAACAGAGGACGTCCACGTACAAGGTGGAGGGGGACCTCGGGCGGCTTGATGTGCGAAACTGGAGACAGGTGGCGAAAGATCGTGCTGACTGGAGAGGCATGTTGAGTGAGGCCCAGGTCCATTTCGGACTGTAGCGCCCTAAGAAGAAGAAGAAGGACAATCCGTTGAAATAGTCGAGCAATTCCAAAACAGTTTTGGATAATACTGGGCATTGCCAAAGAAATCGTCAAATTTAAGTCCACCTCCGAGGTGTCTTAAATTTGGTGTAGCAACACAATTAGTCTGGACACCATGCGGAAACTTTTCCGTTATATGGATGTAGAAAATGGAGAGCGACCACCACTTTCACACGGGACCAACAAGCCTTTGATAACAAGTGCCTATGCAGCAAACCTAAAGAACACCTTTATTAGAGATCGGGAAGGAACCAAGAGGCACCAATTGAGGCGCACCTCCAGAATTCGAATGCGATTGCGTGCAGGCGCAATGGAGGATGCAGCGTTTGAAATAGAATTGCATTCATCGAATGTGCTTCTGTACCAGAATTGTGTAATTTGAACGCTTATGTTTGACTTCTGTCGAAACATTTTTCCTGTAAATACCCTTGGAAATTAATAATAATAATAATGGCGGGCGCTACAGTCGGAGATGGACCTGGGCCAAACTTCTCAGCAACCACTCGTGTTGTGCGTGCTATTGTTCTTTCATGAGTGAAGGGGACCTACAGTTTAATGCCGATTCCGAACGGTGAGATTGAGAAGCTTTTTCTAGACAATTATACTCTTTGAGCATTGTCAGTTACTCGAAAGAGGTGGAGCCGTGAAAAAATGTTTGGTGTTTTTTCGGGAATCAAACCGAGAACATCAAGCGCAGGAGTCGACGCACCCACTATACCACGGCGCCCACCCTTCGAAATTAAAACGAGAAATTTGGACTGAAGATGTATCTCCCGAGCCCGTCTCTGTATAAATCTCTTCTTGAAATACGTGCATCTCGACACAATGGATGTTCTGTTGCGTGCTGATGTGTCACTTTGACATTTAAAATTTTTAACGTCGTTATTGATAAACTTGATATGATATATATTGATATATATTATTATATATTAATCTTATATCGTTATTTTCCCAGTGATGTTAAGTAAGTCATCAATTCTCTTCATATCAACAAGAAATCTCTTTGTCTTTAATATGTATAATTGTTTTGCCCTCCATTCAGTTGAACAATCTCCAGAATTGATTGTCGGAACACACATGCACTAAGCTCTTCATTAACCGAAGTCGATTACCCAATAAATCCAGAAATTCAATAGACAACTGTTGTCAAGCTGCGTCAGGCATTAGTCCAGCTCCGCACTACCATTCACATCTGTTTCCCCGCACAAGTCCATTAACAATCTACAAGATATGCCAAACAAGCTCCAGAGGAAGAAAAAATAAAACAAATACCCGTAGACAATAAGCTCATAAGGAAATCATCTGCACGACAACTACACAAATCCTTTTTTTTACTCCCTGCTCTAGACCAAAATAAAATGTAAATCCTTATAAACGTGCACTGACAGATAAAATGATTTAAGGATTGAACAGCTGAAGTGAGGAAGAGCGCCGAGCGGGTGGGCGTTCGGGCGGTGGGAGATGGCAGAGAATTGCCTGTAGGAGTTGATTATGTAAATATTGGTTGCTGCCAAGTGAAGGAGTGCATAAGACTAGTACTCGTCCTGGAAATGCCATTGAGATTGGGACAAGAAGAGCGAGAGCAAGAGACAGAGAGGGAAAGAAAAGTAGAGAGCGAGAGAGACTGCCGATGTTCTAACATATTAAACCGATGATTGTTCTCGACAAGTGGCTAAAAAAAGGCAGCTTATGATGAAAGATATAAAAAGAAAATACTCGAGAGAAATAATTTCAGTGTGCCGTGCCGTTGATGAGTGTGGTCTTGCCCACATTCATCCGCCCACCCCTGTGCATCCACCCGGGACCCTGATTGCATTGACGTAAGATTTTCATTCCGTTGTCATTTTTACATCTTGTATTTATCTGACGAATTAATCGATTTGATATCGGGATTGTAAAACATAAATACTCTCGTGCTGTCTATTGTAGTCTGCAAGCAGCTAAAAGGTCACGAAATGAAGTAGGTACTCTGAGCGGTATTCACACTGTAATGATGCTGCCAAGTTGGAGGATGGGCTAAAGATTGAACAAAGACGGTATGGAAAACTGATTTCGAAGAATGCAAGAAAATCGAGTTTTGTAATTCTTTGAGTTCATATCGATGGCCGAGTTCGAAAGGACATCAACTCAAAAAAGTTATTTTTGAGAAAACGGGATTGGAACTTTTTTCTAAAATACACAGGACCTAAGTTAAAAACATAACAAAAAATTATTTCCCAAGGATTTATCGGGGAAATTATACTGTTTTATGATAAATGTATACACTTCTGATTATTTTAAACAAATTCTACTTTTTTCGAGTTGTTACCTTTTGAACTCAACCCATATATTACAGAAGGAATTTATGACAACTATACTTTAGGACAGTACCTCCGCCTTCGGGTTAGGTTAGTCTGGGTTAGAGAACTGCTAGTGAATTCACCAGCACACTTAGACCATGTTGGTCAATTGTGCGATCCACAGTCAGATTACAACCACTCATCGACCACTCCAGTGATAGCGCCATTAATTTGATCCCAACAGCAAATGGTGACTGAAGAAGATTTGAAAAAACCGGATAAAAGCGTATTAACTTTGCTTTTACTCGGATTCGAACATGGGATCTCTCTAACTTGGGGCAGGCACCTAATCAACTGCGCTATTCATCGAGCCCTTAGTCTACCCTAACGAACCTAGTGGGCGCAGTGGCGTAGTGGGTACGTGAGTCGACTCCTACGCTCGAGGTCGTCGGTTCGAATCTCGAAAAAAACACCTAACATTTTTTAAAAGCTCCACCTCTTTCGAGTCACTGACAATACTCAAAGAGTATAACTGTCTAGAAAAAGCTTCTCAATCTCGCCGTTCGGAGTCGGCATTAAACTGTAGGTCCCCTCCACTCTCGTCCTAATTTTACCACCGTGAGCTTAAGTTTTGTAGAACTACAGCGCATACACGTCTCCACAATTTCTCTCCCGCATCAGGCCTCACATCTCCTTTTCAACAAAATTAAATCCTTTCTCTGTTACAAATGATGCTCAACTGTCATATTAACTGGTATGTCCGTTTTCCCAACTCACCAGATTACGACACGTGTGCGTCGTCCCCAAAATCCATTTGCTCTTGTTTACCTCAAAATGTATTACAGCCAACATATTTTTAGACGGTAGCCCCAAAAAAAAAGTTGATTGAAGGCTCACATGCTCGCGTTGACTTAATTCCCCAGCCCAGGATGGGAACACAAAAATATCTCCCCGGAGCATGTGTGCGCGTTGAAAATCTAAGGAAAACATTCACACCTAAGCCAGTCATCAAGCTTCCTACATCCAAACAAATTGTCATCCTAAACGCTTCGATTAATTCAATTCTGTCCCAGCACGCGGACGTCTCTCAAAGTGCGTACGCCCGGCCTAAATAGACGCATTAGCATGTTCCCCGCCCAACCGCCAGCACGGGAGAAATCCTCCTCCGGGCTCATAAGCAATGCACATCACGAATTCACCAGATTGGGGCGATCCAGGCGTAGTCTTTGGTGGAACTTCAACTCACCTGCAATGATTGTTATTGATTGAATTACAAGCGACTCCTGGCGATAATGATGAGACTGCGAGAGCTAGAGAAGGACACACACCGGGGAATGGTGGGTAATCATCCCCGCCGCGGCAGGGGGTTGCTTCTTGCTTTGAAACTTTCAAAATAGCGCTGCTGCTGCACACAGTGACGGAGGCAGGAATGTGTTTGTGTCGCGTCCCATGAGCGAGCGAAGGTCGAATTGAATTTAATCGTAAGCACCCGGTTCACGGGAATGAATTATAATAAATGACTTTGCAAAAGGATGTCACTTTGTCAGACGCCCGAACATGCAGCGTGACACATTATCCTGTTGTTCCAACGATGTTCTAGGTTAGAAAAAGGAGGTTCGTCCTTCCCTCATCCCGAGCTGGTAGGGTAGGGAGCTTGTAGTTCGGCTCCAAGTTGCTCAGAGTGGATTTGCGGACACTTCGCTTTGAGGAATGTCAAAGTGATGTCACTAACTCAACAAAATGAGGGTTGGTCTGAAGTTTCATCAGAACTTTCTTGCAGAAGCAGTTCGATGGGTAGTTTGAAAAGTTAAGTGGAACCATGTCAACCGAACATAGGGTGCGCAAAGATTTGCGAACGATGGAGGGAAGTTTTCCTAATCCATTCCATTTCATTGCCATTTGGTTTGAGGTTTATTTTTCGATCGTCCAGAGCAAGTCTGAATCTGAAATAACCCGCGGCAATTAGGTTTTCGTGGGTAGAAATACGAGCCACTTACATCCTTAGGTATTCAGGGCGAATATAGACGATTTGTAAATAAATTCTCGCACCCATTTGTCTCCGATTCGCATCGATGTGTCCGAACTTAGGGAAGGATATTTATTTAAGGCGGAACTGTTGACATACGAATTGACACTGAAACGAATATAAAGACGACTAAAAGGTGAAGTGAATGCCAAATGACGGACTCGAAGGTCTCCTTAACGTCGTCATTGAAGGTTCTCTTAAGAATTTTGAATTTATTCAATTCAAGGCGATGCAAAAAAAAAATGTGGGTGAATTCAGAAACGGCTCAATGAGTGATCGATGTGTGGCAAATTTGGCATCACATTCAAACGTCGAACGTTCATTTAAGAATCATTTCGCATCGAATCAAATGCGCAGTTCAAACTTCAAATAAGGGAGCATCATGAAATTGGCTGATGCTTTGTTGATCGGAGTGGGGATCAGCATCAATTGTGCACTGCATTACCATCGTAAAGAAGCAGTGATGCCCTATCACTCCGCAAATGTTTGACGTTTCTGAACTTAGCCTATAATATTGAAAGTGCATTAAAAAATGTATGGCCACAGAACATTCAAACAAAGGCCATCTTCTTCTTCTTCTTCTTAGGGCGCTACAGTACGAGGTGGACCTGGGCCTCACTAAACATGCCTCTGCAGCCAGCGAGGTCCCCCTCGATTTGTGTACGCCACCTTGCGACTCATAAAAAGTAGGGGACCTTCCACTCGTGAGAAAACAATAGTACGAAGAAACGAGTGGTAGCTTTAGAAGCTAGCCTCAAGTCCATTTAAGTCTGCGCCATAAAACATATGCAGATGCTCCCAACCAAAAACACTCATGTAAAAAATATCAACTTTGAGATAGCTGACAAAAGTTATTGGCATCAGAAATGCGTCAACAACTGGTACTCGTAAAAATTAAGGGTTCTTCCAATAGTGAATCGAGAATCGAACCGAGAACATCGAGCGTAGGAGTCGACGCACCTACCCACTACGCCACGGCGCCAATAAGTCATACTCGTAAAAATAAAGGTTCGTCCAATAATGACTTCCAAACTTTGACAGTTGATAGCGGCCTATTGTTGAAGCTACTTCTATCAAATTGGCTGTCGTTTATTCAGCCTGTTTTGGCCAATCACTACGGATGGACATATTGTTTTGTCAAAATGGGTGCGCTTCTTCTGTGCGCTTCACCCATTTTACGGTTTCCAGTGATGAGACCCATTTCTGGATGAATGGGTATGTCAACAAACAAAATCCATGAGCGTCCAATGCATCTCGAAAAAAATCACAGTTTACTATTTGGTGTGGATTTTGGGCTGGCATCGGTCCATATTTTTTTTGAGAACGTCGCGACGTTGGCCTTGCCATCACCGTCAATGACGAGTGCTATAGGTCGATGATTACCAACTTCCTTTGGACTGAAATGGATGAAATGGACACCAATGACATCTGGTTTCAACAGGATGGCGCTACGTGTCACACAGCTCACGCCACATTGGAAATTCTGCACGAGCATTGTCGAGGGCATTGCCATCTCTCGTCGAAGTTTACTAAAGTCGGTATATGCGAATAAGCCAAATTTGAACGATATATGTAATGGCATCGATAGGCCTTTCAAACTAATAGAAAACATCGATGATATCTCATACAGTCTTTGTTTTATTTAAATTTAAAGATAAGAACCGCTTAAGGTAGCCCTAAACAACGAACATGCTCGCCGAACTTGCTCGTGCTCGCCGCATTTTCGTCGTGTATGGGCAGCTTGGCGAGCCGCTCGCTGTTGGCGAAAGATTTCGATTTTGTCGTGTTCGTTGGCTTTGATGTTCACCATGTAGGGCCATGTTCGCGAGCAAACCTCATTTTTGCTGTGAAAGTCGCCGAGTGCATATAGCGGATTAAGGACAATGTCAACAGTCAGCCACGATTTTATCGAGGAATTCACCACTTGCGCTTCCCTATCACACATGTTGACGGTTTGAAGAAACAGCACGAAATTAATGTTCGCCAAATGTGTTGCCGTGTAGGGGATAACGCAAACGAGCAAGTTCGGCGAGCATGTTCGTCGTTTAGAGCTACCTTTAATGAAAGGCCATTTACAACAATACAATGTCTTCAATCCTCGAACCAACGATGGTGTAATTTGAATATTGGTTCAACGACGCAGATCCTTTTGGTCAGTGTTGAACAAAAAAAAATATTTGTCAATGGTCAACCTTAGGCTGCGGCCACGCAATGAGCGACGAGGAATTGAGAGATTGAGCGACGTACGATAGAGCGACGCAAAAAAACTAAAACGCATGAAGTCGTATGGAGGTGGCCACGTAACCTCTGAGCGATTTGCGATTTGTGATTTTTTTAAGCTGCAGAGCGACGTTGCTCGGCAACCAAATCTGTTTTAATTTTTTAGTCGATCGCTGAGCGACGAAATAAAAACATAGAGAAATTAAACGTAGAAAGTTTGATCTCAGCTGTTCAAAACCGCCCAATTTTATGGAAGGACAGCCACAACGATTATAAAAATAAAAATGTCACCGAAAAGCAGTGGAATGAATTTGGACACATTGGTATTGTTTTGAGCTCCGTATAGCAGACAGTTGTTCCAGATCCAACTGAAGGGAATCTGCGACAGCCAGAGGATTATTCATATGAACGGGACTTTCAACTAAAAGACTACGAAGAACTTAACTTGAAAATTACACTTTCGCAACTAATCGCTCAGCGATGACGCTCAGTAAATGGCCACCCATCGCTCAGACTCGTAGCTCTATCGCTCGTCGCTCAGACGCTCAATCGCTCGCCGCTCATTGCGTGGCCGCAGCATTAGTCGGAAGAAGGTCCTTACCGATTTCGGATGCAAGGAACTTTGAAATCGTTCACAACGATTACTTCTCACTTGTAGGGACGGGGAAGAAATATTAATCGTTCGCTACCTGCTCTGCGATTGCCCTGCACTAGTAATGAGAAGGTGATTTCAGTTTTTTCACGAGATGCAAGAAATTTAACTGACGAAAATTATGAGGCCACTAAAACATGAAATAAAGCAACTTCTGGTTTTGGACCATCAAAGTGGGTTTAGATTCTAGAAGGTAGCGGAAAATTATAGACTTCCAATCTCTGTGGACGCTGTGGCGTAGTGGGTGGATGCGTTGACTCCTACGCTCGATGTTCTCGGTTCGATTCCCGAAAAATCACAAAAAAAAAATGTTTTCACGGCTCCACTTCTTTCGAGTCACTGACAATGCTCAAAGAGTATAACTGTCTAGAAAAAGCTTCTCAATCTCGCCTTTCGGAGTCGCCATTAAACGGTAGTTCCCCTCCACTCGTGAGAGAACAATAGCACGCACAACACGAGTGGTTGCTGAGAAGGTAGGCCCAGGTTCACCTCGGATTGTAGCGCCGTCATTATTATTATTATTGTTAGATTTGGCCAATGCTGTATATAGTCTTAGAAAGCATGCCCATTGAGTGAAATGTCAAAATAGTTTGCTCGATCCACAAGAAAGGAGATTTCTTTGATTGCGATAGTTTCCAAAGGGATTAGTCTGCTAAACACTTTTTATAATATCATATTTGCCATCTTGTATGAAGGCCTGATACGTTCGTTCTTCTTTAGTTCCTGTATTCCCTTGTGGGCCATAGGACCTCGACTACGCGTTCTATTTCTGAAAATGTTCGCAAACTATCTAACATGTCCTCAATATTGCAGTTTCAGGTCAGGAATCTCCATACCCAGATCTTTACACAACGGCAGGTCCTGGAAAAAACCCAAGAAATGCAGACCAATACACCTCACCTATTCGTGATTTTCATGGCCTATACCGCTGATATTTTCTTCGATTTTAGAGCCCAGCTGGTTCATACGACCTGTCCATAGATATTTCGTTGCTGCACAGTCCGTATAGTGTGTGATTAAACTCCAGTCTGCTGCTGCTCCATCTTCAATTTCATCTACTAGCTTTCTTTCATAATTTGTATATTGTAGCAAGACATGATACCCTGTTGGTTTATACAGCTCACTTCTCTGCATTTAATACAGCATTCGTGCTCAAATTTTTAACGGCTAATCCATCGCAATAATCAAAGCTTTCTGGACTCGTTTACTTATGATAATCGTATTTACTCAAATATGAAATTAAATTGAACCTTTAGCTACAAAAGTCGGTCTAATCGCGCTTAAACGTTCCAAGATTATCGTTATATGTGAATTTTAACCGTCCTGATAAGATAACTGCACGGAGAGTATATCTGATATAATATTTGCTCACCTATCGCGCGGCTCACAACCGAAATCCTTCCCAAAGCATTGTCAGTCATTCCACATGCCGTCACCGCCACACTCAATGGAACCCCATTGAGGGTGCACACAACACCCACTGTCTGCGTTTCAGTTACCATCACTCAATCCGAAGAATTTCACTCAAAACTGTTGAACTCGGATGGGCACGAATGCCAACAACAATTGAAAAAGTATCTCAACTTGCGCACTGAAAGCCGCTTCGAAGGCATATTCATCCACGCTCGCTTTTGGGTACAGCCCTCCAAGCCAAAAGAAGAACCAACCACCACCACCAGCACAGCAGTGTGGCAGTGTGTTGACTTGTTGATTGTACAACGCCAAAACAATTCCACAAGTGGTAGCGGTAACATCGCTGCTAGTGACGAACGGTGCGACGACAACGGCAGAGGAAACAATCAAGTTCCTCCTTTCCGTTCAGTTATCAAACAGCTGTTGCGGAAATCGGTCGTTCATAGGCAACAAGTGAACCTAAGTGGTAGCTCCTCGAGAGTTTATCTTCTTGTCCAATAATCTCAGACTTCCTGTTGGGATCTGCTTTGGTGAATTAGTGTCGAAATTTTACGGTGAAACAGAGAGAATTTTCAACAAAAAAATTTGTGCAGTGACTGTGGGTTTGAGTGTGTGGCGTGTAAGTTTGAATTCGACCGGAGTGTCAGTTTCAATCAAACAGTGAAGTTAATCCACATTCAGACTTTCAAAGCGGTGCATCCTTGAAGTTCCAGCAGTCTAAGCATCCAACCGGCATCTTTCCAAGTAAGTACATGTAATCCATCCGCTTTTGAGGCGGCGAGAAGCACGAGTAATCGTTGAATAACCGACCCCCACACCAAAGCCATGCATTCAACTGCGTTTCTGTGTCGTTTGTTCGTTTTGTGTAATCGAAAGGGAAGCAAAAGGACAACAGTGGAATATTATGAGCGAAACACAACAATCACTACCACAGCCATCGCCACCCTCCTGGTTCTTTGTAATGCCGTTCCAATACTGTTTGCATTCTGGTGGTGAACGTTGGGGGGGTTGTATAAACGGGTTCAACTCGGACGCCGTTACTTAACCCTCATGTCTTTACTTTTGTGGTTCATTTAAAAGTCTGAATAGATGAAAGTTGTTGCCGCCGTCGTCGTCATCGTCGTCGTCGTCGTTGCCGTCGCTGCCGCGCTTTTTCTTACTCCCTCATGGTCCAGCGTCCGTCGCTCGCCCATCATCTGTTGCCCATCGCCAACGCCATCGTCATTCTGCGGCTTCTGTGGCATAGAACTGTTACAAAAGGTTATAAGGTTACATTACACAAAACAGAGTAAAACATCTTGTAGTGCTTGACATCATGATGGCCGTCATATAAAAATGACTTGGGGCCATTGTAAAACAATATGAACTATTCCGATCCCATGTAGGGAGCTATTATTGCTGCCATCCCCATTGCCTCCCACACGCACACATAAACACACTCGCAACTGAAAAATGACGAAGAGAAAGGATGCAAAAAGAAGTATGCGACAGACAAGTTTTTTTTCCCTTAACTACTCGGACAAAGTGAAAGAGTCCTTTCCCTAAAGATGTACTTAACTTCCCACATGGCAGTGGGAGTTCGAGCTAGATCTGCTGTTATATTAAGTTTCCGTCGGCAGAGGTGAGGTGGTGATATCAGAGTTTTGCGGCTAGTTGCGGACTTCATAAAGGTCCCATCGGTTGCGAGCTGAAAAATAAACATTTTCGGACTGCAGTCCACAGTCTGGGGGGACTTTTGTTGTGGGATTTACATTCAGAAACTAATGAATCTATTTTGAGATCGCCGAAGACCAATACAATATCCTGGTGCGGTGGAATTCTGCAAACAAGCTGGAGTAGTTACTTTTAGTTTAAATTTTGATTTCACAACAGCGATATAACAGGGATGTCTAGAAATATTTTTGAATCTACAAGAACAAAGCAGTTATAATGTAATCGGTGAATGTAGATAGGACGGGTATTTGATTAAGCTGCACTCAGCGTCTTTAACTGCAGTTGCCGAACGATAAAGGGATTAATTTGCCGGCTAGAATACGGAGAAATTGTTGTATAAGTCATTCACTGTCTGTTTCAGAGACCAACGAAATATTTAACGAACATGCTAATGCCTTCTCCAATGTTTGAAAAATTTCTGAATTACCAGTCAAACAGTCAGGCTTACAAAAAGGTCAGCCATAGTCCAAACTTATAAAGAGTTTTCCAAAATTCAGGAGAGAATTGTAATTTTGATAAAAAATTGGTTTTTAACCAAAAAATTTAAATTTTTACTTAAATTATAAAGTGTACGATATATGGTTATGTTTAGAAAATCAACCAATTATGAGCAATTATGATAAACAAACGGGTAAGTGCCCTCCACGACTATTATGTGTGAATTTTTTCGGGAATTCATGATTCTTAGATTTTTGTCATAAGTATCAGACTTAAAAAAAACTCTAAAGAAAAAAGTTCATCATTGTTAAATCGCATGATCTGATCTTTCTGAGCAAAATGAGAAATTATGCAACCAGGAAATGGCTAATATAGTGTTTGTTGTTGTTGTTGTTTCTACATCACCTCTTTTTCCTTTGAAATCAGGATTCCCACAAGGATCAACTTTAGCGCCCGTTTTATATAATTTTTATACTGCTTACTTTCCTGACAACATTAACTGCGAAAACGCATTTTTTGGTGATGATATAGCAATATTCTGCAGTTCTTTCGATTGCCAATATATTTTAAACAATCAACAAAACACTTTGTTTAACATCGAAAAATATTTTCACAGGTGAAAAGTTAACATAATTCCATCAAAATCTCAAGCACTATTCTTCACAAGAAAGAGAAAACCCTAAAATCTACACCAACATAATCCATCGATCTGTAATACTCACATAGAATAGGCAACTACTATAAAATACCTAGGTGTTACTCTCGATAAGATTTTAACATTTTCAAATCATATTACTACGTGCATTAATAAAACAAATCTTTTAGTTAAAATGCTCTATCTACTTATAAATAGAAATTTTTATCGAGGCAAGAACAATACATTTCTTCTTTATAAGGTTGTTTAATTAGGTTGTATCCCTTTTTTATAGAAGGCTTGATTTTTTGATGCTAAAAATTTTTCAAAGGCTTCTATGACCTCTGCTCGGTTTCGGATGCGGAAGAATTTCGAATTTTGCACCGTTATGTGTGAGGTATGGGGTCTAGCATTGTCATGCAACAGGATCGAACCATGCCTATTTGCGAAATCAGGTTTCTTTTCAGTCAATTTCGTATGAATTATGTCGATTTCATCAATATTTGACTGCTTTTATCGTTTCCCCTGGTTGAAGAAATGAAAAGTGTGGATTGGCCAGATTGTCACCATAAACTTTTCTGGGTGAAGATAAAGTTTGGGGTGTGTGCTTTGGGTTTTCGTCTGCGTCCAACCACTGCCCAGATCTTTTACAGTTGTCATTAGGGATGTAACATCGTTCTTAAAAACATCCATGTTGCAAAACATCAATGGTTCCACGACAAACATCGATGTTAAAAAACATCGGTATTAACAACGATACATCGGTGGTTTTCCGATGTTTTATTTACCTTCTGCATCACACAAATTGCTGGCTAAATTTTACGACGTACTGTACCTAAACAACAAAATATACTAGCCTAAATAGTTTCAACCCAAAAACCTTCTCTGTCTTCCGTTTCGTTGATGATTGGATAACTTTACCCAAAGTTACGTATGAGGATCCTACGGTTTGGGATTAGGATTCCCGAGCGGGTCCTTCAGGCACGTTTATATAGCGACTCGCTTGCTCCAAGACCGACACGCACTGCCGGCCGCCTCCCCTTTTGCATCGGCGATGTATCGGTTATCAAAACCTCGATGTTTATGAGCGAAACATCGATGTTTGCAAAACATCAATGCATCGTTTGCATCCCTAGTTGTCATACAAAATCCACTTTTCATCACATGTGATTATACTGTCCAAAAACGGTGCATTTCGGTGCCTCAGACTCAGCGATGCACAGGTTTCTAAATGGCGTAGTTTTTGGGCCTCGTTAAATTCATGGGGTACCCACTATTCGAATTTTTTTTTCACTTTTTCTATTTAAGATAGGTGTCGACTACGACGAAGATACTCCCGTGTAGTGTGCAATGCCCCGCACCGTTTTTGTTGGGTCTGCATTCACCGATTCTCGTAAAACGTTATTTACCGTTGCCGGTTTCCCAAACGGTTCGTTTTCGAGGCTTAGATCTCCCGAACGGAACTTAACAAACTAACGCCGAATAGTGCGTTCGTTCACCGCTATATTCTCAAATGCATCATTTATGTTTTTGACTGCCAAAGACGCATTATGTCCCAGTTTGAACTCGTAAAGGAAAGGATTACGAATTGGATTGCTGTAGACGGTAAAGAATAATATAAAAATTCCTTGAAAAAATAACTGTATTGGCAACGGACCCTAAATGTCGCACACTTCAACCACTTTATTTAAAAAAAAAAAGAAAATTGATTGTTCTAACTTCTTATTTCCTGTGCCAATAGGACATTTCATGTTGTACAACCCAATAGTTTGTCAAAATTTAGAAAATAGCTTATTTAGGTTGCGTTAGCGTTCAGTGATGCAGTACACAAATAAATTAAACGACTTTGTATTCATCTTACAGTTGCATAGGAGTTGACAAATTCTGGTAAACTTTTCTTAGAACTTGGAGATATATACGGGCTTTCGTTCAATCTATGTTAACCGGTTCATCCATCGACATCCTAAGCAAACATGAATGTAATCTTTTTGCAGTAACCTTTCAATTGTTGTCACCACCTTCTATACCATTCAGCATAATAAAAAAGCTTAAATCGATCATCCGATTTTCCTACATGCGATTTTACTGTTTATTTAGGTGACTTTAAAAACAAATTATTCGAAAATATTGGCTAAATAGATGATCTCTTTCTTCATCGATTCTACCTTGAAAGGTGTTACTTTTATTTTAGAAGAAAATACCTATAAAATGAAATAAAGTAAAGAGACAACAGAGCCCCCCATTGAAATATATTAAACGTGTACTTGTGTATCAGATTTTAGACCACGTTTTTCTGGCCTGTATTCTGGCATATTGCGACAGAAACTGACATTCTTTCCTTAGACATTTAAGAAAATTGTTAAAATAACCTAGAACGACATCTGACTAAGAAATTGTATATTAAATAGTGAGTCCTGAGTGGTTAGTTTTTATATTTTTCCGAACCGTCAACATTTAAAAGCCGAAACCAAAAACAATCGATGCGTTGAAAGCTAAGATTATTCGTATTATTGACAGACAATCAAGTTTCCGCTCTTCTTGATTCTGAAATTTCCCAAAAGTACGCGGATTTGATCTTGTGCACAATCATCCATCAGTGGCATAAGCAGTGTCTTAAATTTGGATCACTGCTTACATGCTAGTTGACTTTGAAAAAGCATGTTAACAGAGACTGCCTTGCTTCTTTTTTGTTAAGTCAACAAACTACAAACTAACTGTTAAGAAGACAAACAAACGGTCCATGCACGCCTTCTTGTGCTGGCGATGATTTCGTTGCAGGCTGTATGATCGGTCTACCTCTTCTCGCTACAGGAAGTTTAGAATCAAAGACAGCCTTCGAGTGTTACTGTGTATGGTCTGAAACGGCATATGCCCTAAGTTGTGTTTGAAAACTAATTGTAGAATGTATTATCTCAATTTAACATAAATTGGTATTTAATGTGTTTCGTTCAAAAAAAGTACTGGATCCCTGATGCTTTCAAGCTGTTTCGATTAAGCAGATTACGACTCAGATCCAGTCAACATCCACAGACGTTTATAATGCCGGTCAAGCTAGCAATCAAATCATTTGTTGCCCTCACATTTTATGGGAGAAACAAATTACATTTGAGCCACATAAAATCCTGACAGCCAGTCAAACATAATTTGCTAATCAAAATAAATCCAAGCCCGACATTCAGCTAGACCTGTCAGAGCTAAATCAAAACCCAAAAATACCAATTCATATTTTTAACTCACGCCATAAGATAACTGCAACACACCATTATCCTGTCGGCGGAGATTACCGAAAAATGAACTCGCCGACAACATCGATTTTGAGAAACAAACTCATATTTCCCTAACACCCCACTTTCGATTTATCTTATCACCTAATCATAGATAATTTATCGACGCACGATATACTCGTATGTACGCCAGTTTGTTTTGCGTACGATAAAATGCGACAGGACTACACGCGAAACCACATCGTGATCCGTGCGTATCACCCCTCAACCTTAACCGAAGCAAAGCTGATTACGAATATGAAATCCCTAATATCTACGGTGAGTGGTTATTTGAAAATGCGATATGAAATGGTGTTATCACAAGCGTTGGCCGCCGTCATCGCCATCTCGAGAGAATATTCATTTCACCGTTGTTTTCAAAAACAAAATGACAGCAATCCAACTGCCCACCGTTTGATGACATTCATCAAAATTCTCCGCTGCCGGAAATAAACGTTTTCTAATTAACACTTGGTGTGTGCTCTTTGGAGGTGGATGGCGTTTTCTGAGCCTCACTCGTCGGTAGTTTTCAATTAGTTTATGGGACGGCTTTGTGTTGGCGTATCCCGTGCGAACTGGGATTGCGATATATTTTTGGAGCTATTTTCAGATTTCGGACCGAACTTTTAGTTAATTGAAATGGTCTTAATCCTCTAACAGCAGAGGGAGACAATGTTAAGTTAGGCGGCTGCCCCATGATGGGGGATCACACTTAGCCCGGCATAGGTACACTGTGCAGCCTTCCTTTTTAACCAAATAAAAGTTGTGTCTTCCTATAAAATGCATTTAGTTAAAACGTGTATAGATTGTTTCTGATGATCATGTTCAGACTCATTCAGAATTCACTTAAGATCCAGTTCAAAAACATAATGTTGGGGATTGCTTGAACATTTGATTAAGTTTTTGTTATTTGTTTTGCTGTGATTGACCTCTATAATAAATTCGAAATTCTTCCGAATATTAGAAAGGACTTTTCCGAAAGCAGGCATTGTGGAGAAATCGAACGGTCTGCCATTAGTCATATCTTTCTCAGTGGCAGAGACGTCGAAACCGCATTATAAAAGTTGTCTCCAAATTCAGGCATGACATAGATTTCCAAACATTTGTGCTGATAATTCTTTGCAATGAATAAAAAAGCACAGGGTGACAAGTAACAACTCAGGGTTATTAAAAATTTAGTGCTACATGGAAGAACACAACATATTCTTTATTAAACAATAATTTAAAAATAATTACTGTTTGACAGCCACAAAATATCGTCGACCTACTCTGAGAGTTCAATTCAAAGGAATTCAGATGGGATGGAACACCATTCTAAACGTAAATCAACAGGCCTTTTAAAAACTTCCAAGCAGTTCATGAGAGTGTTGCTGTGAGTTTGGTAAAGAATTTGATATAATTATCAAAATTGTTGAATTTGATAGTGCTCGTTATCGCGACATGTTAATCCAGTTTTTGTAACAAATCTTTTCTAGCCGATAGCCCTGGTATTATTATTATGGTTGAGGGCATATACCGACACCTTTAAGATCTATTGTGCCCCCTTTCAATACCTTAGCACAATCACGAGTTCCCCTCAAATACAGTTCTTTTCAGAGTTGTATTGAGGGTAATGGACTCCTATTGCCCATAGGTGAAGAAATTTGTTCTAGAGTATTCTCTCTAAGCCAGTTTCCTTTAGGGATCTCAGAATGAGAGATGGTTCTAGTGATTGCATTTGTTCTTCTGATAGTAGGTACTTGCCCAGACTTCTTTTTCTTTTGTGGGCTAGTGTCTCACAAAATCCCAGTATATGTTCTGGAATTTCATTAAATTCTACACAAAATCTACAGAGACCTTCTTCTGATACCCCTAGTTTCCTTAGATGCTCCCTTAGTCTACATAGCCCTGATAGCTGGCGCTATTAATAATTTGTTTGTTTAAATAGTATATAAATAAAATAAATAAAAAAATAACAAATCGCTTACAAGGACATCGCTTACAACGACATATCGCTTACAAAGCCGATTTTTTCATTTTCTTAGATAAAATATAGGTTATAACGACTAAAATCGACGCAGCTGTTGGTGCGATCGCATTTTTTTCTATGACGGTAAACTGTTTGTTTATCTGTAGATGCGATGTATCAGGGTACAAAGAATTTTGGATATGTTACAGCTTATCGTTTGTTGATATGTTATTCTTTTTGTTTTGCGTTAATTATTGGTTGATATTATTGTTGAATATCATGTCTCTGGTGTTGACGTTTGAGTAACGCACGATCTTCGTAATAATGACAATAAAAAAATCGCCTTACAGTGCGTTGCCTTGTCTAAACCCTTTTTTTAAATCAAAGGTCTCGGCGAAGTCTTAACCGACCTTGATGAAGCAACGGCCATTCCCCACCGTCATTCTACAAAGACCAAAGAGTTTTGCAGAGATGCTAAGATTAGACAATGCGCTGTATAACTTGCCTCCCTAAATACTGTCATACGCGGCCTTAAAATCGATAAACAGATGGGTATCGACTTTAAGCTTCTGTGTCTTTTCTTTGTCGCAATGTGAGTATCTGATCGATGGTAGACTTCGCTGGCCCGAACCTGCACTGATATTGATCAATCTGATTGTTCACGTAAGGCTTCAGGCGCTTACATAAGACGGCAAATAAGATCTGATATGTCATATTTAGGAGACGGAACCCTCTGTTGTTGGCACAGTTTAGAGTGTTTCCATTCTTTACTGCCATCATCGAGTTGTTGGTCACAGCGACCTATCGCTTATAACGACCAAATTCGTTAGTCCCTTGTCTGTTATTCACAATTTTCAATTAAAAACTTCCGTCTGTTCTAGAGGGAATGTTTGCGACATTTTTTACTAGCTTTAATGGTGTGCGCTAATGTGAATATTAAATACAGTCGACTCCCTCTAAGTCGAATTTCCCTCTAACTCGAATTTTTTCGCCATATTTATTTTGGCATTCCCCTCACATTCCATACAAAAACCATCCTCTAAGTCGAACTCCCTCTAACTCGAACTAATTTTGATATCTCGTGAAAATTCGACTTATAGGGAGTCGACTGTATATATTTTTGAATTTAATAGGGAGCTCAAGACTACTGCATTTAAGGTAAAATGTTTTTTTTTATGTAATAGGCTCAGAGTTATACCCAATCTGACGAAAATTGTAACCCTATTTCCGAAGATAATTGACAAAAAAAATGTAAAAAGGGTTATGATGGGCAATGGCGATGACAGGAAAACTAAAACAAATGTTACACCTTTAAAAAAAATGTTCACATCCCACCGAGTTTTTTTTTTTTTTTTTTGGAAAAATAAAATAAAGGGTTCATGTGCCACTTTTTTTAATCCCGTTTTGGGTACTTAAATGTGACAGAAATTGTGTTGTTTGCCTCCATTTTCCACACAGAAGAGTATAAAAATTTAAAAAAAAATAATCCAACTAATAAATTATTAATAATAGGAAAATTATTTCGAAAATTCTGGCTGTAAAAGTTTTGAATTTTACAACGTTTAAAAGAAGCGAAAACGCAGTTTTGTAGACCATTAAAAAAAATTGGTTTCGCATATCAATTCTTCTCTAAAATCGAGAAATTGATTAAGTGGTTTCTCTCACATTAATTTTAACTTCTAAATGCACAACAATAAGCTACACACAACTAGCGTGAGTAGTAATTTCGTTTGACGCAGAGTTTTGGGGATTTTCTATCAAATACATTAGGCTAAAGATATGAATGTGTGTATGTATGAAAATATGTTATAATGAATAGCTAACTTCATGATATGTACATCGAACTGTGACGTAACAGGGAATTTGTTTTGCCATGAAAAGAGAAAGTTATAGAATGACAATATTAATAATAATAATAATGGCAGCGCTACAGTCCGAAGTGGACCTGGGCCTAGCTTCTCAGCCAACTACTCGTGTTGTGCGTGCTATTATTCTCTCACGACTGCAGGGGACCTACAGTTTAATGTCGACTCCGAACGGCGAGATTGAGAAGCTTTTTCTAGACAGTTATACTCTTTGAGCATTGTCAGTGAATCGAAAGAGGTGGATCTGTGAAAAAATGTTAGGGGTTTTTTCTGGAATATTTTTGTATACATAAATAGTGGGAATAATTTATATAGATCTCCCACAGAAATTGCATCAACTCTTGTAAATGCTTTTGTTAAGAAGTTCCTTACCAACATCGTCCAGACTTTCATTTAACGTAACACACTCAAGAATAAAACGATCTTGTAGAAATGTATCATGAGTTGATTTGAATTGAAGTTGGTAGTAAACTGAACTGAAATATTTTGAATTCGTTGAATGCTTCCTTTAAAAATGATCAACGTTACAAAACTCTCGCCGCGTGAGTACAACTCCCACTTGATGTTATTTCCTTGATGCAATTTTGTTTTTGTTCTAATAGCGTCCTTGTGTGAAAAGTTTTATCCAAATGTAGCTTTAACCTCGGCTGTCAATACTCGTTTATGTGTCGCCAACAGTATGTCGTTCAAGAGTAGCATCCCGCTGTGTTTAATAGGTTTTCCAAGGTTTTCTCTATCGCGTTAGTATTGTTATTCTGACATTGCTTCCCACATGACAAGAGTGTCAGGATAAAAGTGGCGGCATGACAAGTTACTCGTAGATATTTTTAAATTTTATTTATACACTTTGTATTTATAGAAGGCGTTTCAATGGTGACTTAAAGTTGTTGTTTTTCATTTTTCACATTACCACTGACAAAGTTTTAACCCAGAAATCAATCATATAAAATGTTCAATTAACAATGCTTTATTCTCCCTCGTCCATCGAAAAATCTGCATCTCGAAAACATGAACGGTTCTATAACATGAATGGTTCGGAGAGATGAACGATTTTTCCCATTTATCTTCCGGGCGACAGGAGTTTTTTAAGAAAAAGGTTTAAATAGGTCTGTTTTTGCCCCTCATGAACATTTTTTTTATTTTTTTGGTTTCTTGTTTTTTTTTTAAATAAAATTAATTGTTATTTTGATACCTGCAATGTTTTTGTGTATGGCTAGACGACTTTTTTAACTACATAAGTTTCGATGCCTGGAAAGTTGAGCAATTCGAAAAGAGGAACGGGGCCTGTTTTATATATGTCCATCTTTTCTAGACTCTACTGTACACTATATATGCCGACTACATTTCACGCTTTCATATTTGTCGTCGATTAGTTTTTCTTTTCAAGCAGCAGTTCACACGTACGCTACAAATACAACAAGCTGTCAAAAAAACGGTAAAGATTGACATCTTTATATGACTGATTTGTGGTTTCGACGTTTAAACGAATTTTGGGACATTTTAACCAGAATTTTGGAAATGTTTTAACCTGAATGTTTGTTAATTTTTTTAAAGATTAACTAGAAAGTTTGTTTATGAAATAGGGTCATTTGTTAAATCTCTTTCTCTTCTGGAGCACTTAGAAAGTAATTTATTTCTCAGCTTAACAGTAAGAGGGCGTATTAAGCAAATATTTATAGGCACCGTCGAAGGGGCGTAGGAGCAAAACAATTGCCATGTCCTTAAGACGTCTACTCAAGATGCGTATAAATTCAAAATATGGTACGTGTCTTAGGAAGAGAATGGCCAAACTTATCGTCAGTCCGAACTAAATTTCTAAACCTTTTTTGGACCTTCCGCAGCGACGTCTGTGACCATCAACGAAATCCTGTGGTCGTCACAGATTCCCCATCTTCAGTTCACGCTGAAGAATAAGATAATGACATACCAATCAAAATGGCGTCGTTACAAAGTACCACATGCACGAATGAATTTACTGTTAACTTTTGATCGAAATGTGTGACAAAAGCTGTAAATTGTTGAATTGAATTTACCGACACAGAGTATGTTCGTACACTCGATGAAAATTTTACTCGATGAATTCATGTGTCCTGCCATGATTCACTGCAAATTGCTGTGTGATTTCTTCATGCTTCTAGACTCTCAATTAGATTTGACTCTACAATACTGTTTAAATTACCCGGTAGGGGTCTCATGCGCCAAACAGTCCAGAAAGCACACAACAATTTTTTTAGGCGGTTCTGCTGCATGACATCAGATCAATCTGGATTCTCGGGTCAAAATCCTTTCCTCGTTGCATATGTAATTTTCCCGAGCCTGTAATCATCACTACCAAGCATCATAATGTAACAGTAATTCTCTCAACCCCTTCTTCCTTCAAGAGTTCATCATTTCATTCGTTCGCAATTCACAGCATCAGAGTACATCTACCGGAATCAATGTCGCAGCATAATACGAGTAGTCTGATGCAGCACAACAACCTTAAAACCCCAATTAATTATGGCATAATAAGGTGCCACCACCAAATGAGCATAAAATTCCTCCACTTTGGCCAAGGATTTGTCTCGATTTGGCAGCTTAAGTGCAACAACCCAGCATCCGTCCGCCAGTGTCTTGTTTACGAAACCGTATGACGAACAACAGGACGTAGGAAATGAATAAAATGTCAACGTGAGCAAATGTAAAAAGGACAACTTTAATTACCGCCTTTTCCACTTGATTTCTACCCTTTGTCGTACGCAACAGACGGTCTGCCCGTCTGCCTGGAACCACAGTTAACTGTTGCGCCAATATACTCGTAGCGTCAAGTTACTGATGGAGGTGGCAATAAAGTGATTTCCATGTTAAGTTCCATCCCCGCCCAGTTCTGCATTTAATTCGCTCTGTCGGAATCGGCACTGGAACAAACACACCGTGTCGTGTGTAGTACACCCCTCTCTGTCGCTCTGCACTTACTCGTAAGTCACATAACTCCAGAGCTGCAGAGTGTTTATGTGAAGCGACACAAGGGTCCCCCTGTTATCTTTATCCCTTAATTAACAACTTCAAAAAAAAAGAAGGAGGCATGGAGAAGGAAACGTACCAAAGCCTGTTTGACTTACAATCTATTTTGTGTGTGCGTGTGTGCATGGATGTGCCAGCGCCATATTGATTTGTTAAACACTGCTAAGCAGATCAATTTTTGTTTTGTTATAAAATATCTTGTGTGCATAGCTGTCGACGAGAGTTTATCAGCGAAAGGTAGGAGGACGTCATCGACGCTAAGGGACCCCCTTATTTGGCTTAATTTTACAAAATAAGTTTCACATGTGGGCGGGGTGATATGGGACAACTCCATGGGACGCCCGTAGATCTGGAATCGGTTGATGTGAATATCATTAAACTACTGGGTGGGTGAAGCGTTTTGCTCTCAGGAGCGGGGAGCAGGCTTTTGCGCCGATCAATTATTTTCATTAGGGGTGAATGGCAATGCGAAATGCTTTTTGCTTAAGTATTTTTTCAAATAACCAGCGGGATTCCTCGGGCAGGATTGTGTCAGAAAATGGCTTGTAATTGCTAGATGAGAGTTAATTTGGGACTTCTCCGTCAAATTGAAGATTTAATCACACGCATACACACTTTCGTACATATATTGTTGGAGCTAAATTTTAATCACTTTGACGTCGTTAACATTTCCTCCACCCATCCGTATCCAACAGTCTAGACTTCGTCGTCGCTCTAGATGGCAATTAGTTCTAAGAACCAAATTGTCTCTATTCGATGACGGTTCCCTAGCTAAACTTGCTCCTCCGCTCCATTAATGCTCCTAGAAAAACGGGCCAAAATTCGAATATCATCACAACTCAAAATTGAAGTTTCGTGACATCATTTGAGATAGACAAACTGAACGCTGATCTTCTTTGTGGTGGGTTTCAAGGCTGAAGTTCATTACACGACCACTTAAGAAAGCTAAACCATTTTAAAGGGTTTAAAAGACGAACTGGAGCAACCGAGTGAAAACACAAAAACAATACACTATGACCATAGTGACCGCTTCGTTCAGTGTCGTTAAGTTCGTTTAATTTGGCCTACTTACGCGGGAGCGAAATGAACTGCCCCTCTTAAGTTTCTATCAGCAATTATGGAAACTTTGAAATTTGACGATGGTTCTAGTTACTCGTCATTTGCTTTTAAATGTAACTTGCCTATGCTCGCTCATGCCTATTATAGTTGGACCTTAAGATTCCTTGTTTAGTCCCTTGTACAAATTTGTTTGCATAGTTTTCTTAAGCTTGGAACGAAATGGTATCAGGGGAGCATATGGAACAAGTGAAAGTTAAATAAATTTGAAACGTTTATGGTTAAGGTGTGAAAAATTAAGTAGATTCCAAAAGTTTTCTAAAAAAGAGACTATAATCTTTCTCCGATTTGCAACAAAGCAACAAAGTAGCAGGGTGACATACCTCTAGTCTTGAGTAGGGCGGAAAATAGTCCAACGGTGAAAGAAGTCATTTTGGCGATTGATTCGCTAAAAGTCGGCAAATCCGCCAGTGTGGATGAAATCCGACCAGAAATGCTTAAGGCTATGGGTAAAGTGGGAGTTTTATGGCTAGGAACGCGGTGAGACACCTGGCGATTGGCAGACTGGTGGTTGTCCCTCTTTTCAAAAAGGGCACGACTTCCGAGGCGTGCGCTTGGGCATAGCTCCTGATGAGTTAGGGTCGATGGCGGAGGATCGAGTGAGATCTCTCGTGCATGACTGATAATGATAATGATGATGATGATGAGTAACAGCCAAAGTATATCAAAATACCAGACACTGTGAACCTGTTGTTTGACACTTTTCAAATTTCGAAGTATGCGAAATTGAAGCAAAACATGGCACGGACAAATATTTTTTAATCCTGTTCAGAAATATGTTGCTTTTTATTTCAAAATGAAGCATAATGAAGAGACACTCAGGCCGTGTATAAACTGCGTTAAAAGTGTAATCTCAGGCTAAATTTTGACGTTTCCACAGAGGTGAATCAAATGTTAGCTCTTTGCAGTCTGAGGACTTAAACTATAACCAATCCAGTTTAAAATAAATCAAATTTGTAAATATTCGAGCACTTTATCATATAATGATAATAATATAATAATAATGGCGGCGCTACAGTCTGAGGTGGACCTGGGCCTTGCTTCTCACCAACCACTCGTGTTGTGCGTGCTATTGTTCTCTCACGAGTGAAGGGGATATACAGTTTAAAGCCGACTCCTAACGACGAGATTGAAAAGCTATTTCTAGAGAGTTATATTCTTTGAGCAGAGTCTCTCTCTTCTTAGTCAGAGACTCGAAAGAGGTGGAGCCGTGAAAAAATATCAGGTGTTTTTTCGAGATTCGAACATTAGACCTCGAGCGTAGGAGTCGACGCACCTACTCACTACGCCACGGCGCCCACGAGCACTTTATTAATGGTATCAAAATGTATGCTACTGCTATTTTCACCTCACAATTGTCAGAAACTCACCAGGGGATATCATTTTAACGCTGTTCACACACGACCTTAATAAATTCAGCTAGATCCTCGATTTTACTGATGACGTTTACTTGATTTCATGTATTTTCTACGAACTACAATAACAGGCGAGATGTGGAATGAAAGTCGACCATGAAAAGATAAAATATACCATTGTTTGACCTGAAACCACTACACACAGCAACATACCACGATAATTGGAGCTAATAATACTTGAACAAAACAGATCAATAGTTTGTTATCAGACATGAACGTAATGAATGATATCTCATCCGAGATAAAAATATGCATTTGACTAGATAAAGGCAAGGAGTAGAAATAATACCTAACCTATCAACACATTTTCCACAAATACTCTTTTCAACACAGACACAATCTTTGATCGCATTTGGTTTCGAAACTGAAAGGAACATGAGAATAATACAGGAAAATAAAAAATAAATATTCAGCAGAGAATACAAAATATTAGCTTCAAAATTTCATGCTTCAGCCCACATGGACACGAAAGGCTATTTGAAGTAGAGGTTTTTCCAATAAGGAAATGACAATTTTGTATTTAAATAAAACAGAGAATAATTGAGATATCGGGCTGAAACGTATTCCAGATGTAGACATACACCCTTTATATTAAATTATGTTATCGTTTACTGACGTTTTTGACTTCTTCTTGTGGCGCCTCAGTCCGGGGTGGACCTGAGCCTTAATCAGCAAAGCTCGCCAGCCAGCACGATCTTTTGCTAGCTGTCACCAGTTCCACACACCAAGTTTTTTAAGTTCCTTCTCCACTTGGGTACGCCACCGTAGAAGTGGACGTCCGATTGGCAAGAGTTGTTATGTGTTTGATCTCGGTACCGATGGTTTTTGTACGGTTTACCGCGGAGCTGGGGTAGACGAAGTCCTTTACTAACTCAAAGCTATAGCTGCCTGTTGCTACGTTCTGACCATGTCGCCGATGTCCTTTCTCGATGACATGCTATCATCTTTGTTTGCCCTCGTTTACCGCTAGGCTCATTTTAGTCGCTTCCGTTTGCCAACATACACCTCATAAACGGCTCGCAGATTTCGGCCAGTTACGTCAATGTCATCCGCATAAGCTAGCAGTTGAACAGACTTTTGGAAGATCGTGCCTCTGGTGTTGACCAGTGAGTTTTGCACAATTTCCTCAAAAACGATGTTGAAAAAGTCACATGACAGCGTGTTGCCTTGCCTAAAATCTTTTTTAACATTGAAGGTCTCAGTGAGTTTGTTACCGACCTTGATAAAGTAGCTAGAGTTCTCCATCGTCAACCTACTGCCTGACGAGTTTGGCAGGAATGTCAAAACTAGACATGGCGTTGTATAACACGTCTCTATGCAAGCTGTCATATGCGGCCTTGAAACCGACGAATAGGCGGTGGATGTCGAACTGCATTTCTTGGGTCTTTTCCAGGATCTGCCGCAGTGTGAAGATTTGTTCGATGGTAGTTTTCCCTGGCCTGAAACCACGCTTTACTACCCCCATTCTAAGCAGTTCCTTTCATGGCATTTTGACAAAGTTTTCATTGTCGTTGACATTCACTTTTCTTAAATTTAATAACTTATTCTTTTTTGATCCCCACCTGCTTCAAGCTGAACAAATACCTTTTGTGGAAGTGGTTCTTTCGAACTGTGACCTGAAATTTCCGAATAATCTCCCATTTTTTGAACAGAAAATTCGCATAAAACCATGCACTCTTAATAAATAACTCGTCATACTTAAAAATACTTTATTTTTTCAAATTTCCAGACGCATTATGTGCAAATAAGCTTACCCATCGTCAGCAAAGGACTTAACCAATCGGCAAATTTCCAATTTATTACCGTCACAGTCGCATTCCTCCGAAGAAGAGCTGTTCGAAAGCCCACCCAACACAATGGATACGAAGCGAATTAGTGAACTGCTCTCAGCACAGGATTTCACTCTTCAAACAGCCGCAAATAATTATTTGGATTTTTCCGAAGGCACCACACAATCGGAGCAGGAAAGGATTTCCCGTCCTGTGCGACGTGCGAGTCGTCGAACCTCGCAAATCACCAGCACCCAGAGCAACAGCATCATCAGCAACGGCAACAGCAATTATGATCCCGAGATGACCGATTCCAGTTCACAAAGCGACGACACCAGCGGCGGAGGGGGCAGCAGCAACGGTGGCAGTGTCAGGCCGTCAAGTCGCGGCAGAAATTCAAATTCCGCTCAAAACCGTCGAAGAAAAGGCGCCCTGAATGCCAAAGAGAGGAACTTGCGACGTCTGGAGTCGAACGAGAGGGAACGCATGCGAATGCACAGCTTGAACGATGCATTTCAGGTAAGACTCAAATTGATTTAGGTAACACCCTTGAACCACACACACTGCTCTCCCCACAGTCCTTGCGCGAAGTGATACCGCACGTAAAGAAGGAACGGCGTCTCTCCAAGATTGAGACGCTCACTCTGGCAAAGAATTACATCACAGCGCTTACAGATGTAATCCTGTTGATGCGAGGCGAGGAGATCCCGACTGGCAGTGACGGGAGCGACCTCACCGCCGAGCATTTCGATTGCAGCATCCTCGCGGATAATCCGAGCATCATTCAGAATCTTCAGCAGCAGCCACAGCAGCCGCAGCAGCAGCAGCAGCTACCGGTGGCCGTAATCAATAATATGAATGTCATGGCTGACAGCACAGTGGCGGTGTACAACGACACGAACGGCAACTACGGCCAGCCCTTCCGGGAGTTTATATAAGCCCGCTTCAGATGCATCAGGGTCAACAAATTGGGTAAGTCACCCAGCCCCTCCCAGGACGCCCGCGGCGTGTTTCTCTGCAAACAAAGCACTAAAGTAGTTGTTACTGTAAGTTTAAAAGGAATCATTACTATTATTACTATTTATTAAGCAAGAGAATTCTTTTCATTGGCATCGAGTGAAGTACTAGTAGTTGATTAAAAAGGCAGAATCAGAGCAAATGGCTTCGTAGGGTAAGAGCGCTTAGGAAATAAGAGAAGTATAAAAATTAAGAAAATGAGAAAAAATAAATGAATAAAAAACTTGTGATTTAATGGTATACCAGTGTAAATAGGGGGCTCCTTATGGACATTTTGCGGGTTCTTGCGACGATTGCTGCAGGTGTTTGATTTATTTGTTCGAAGTTCAACTTCACGAAGGAGTTTTAAAATGTCTCTTTGTTTTTATTTGATTATCGTTATGGACGTTGGGGCAAGGTGGTTTCATGAAAACTCAGCAGCGTGTAGATGTGGGGAGTTGAGCTCGGAGATGTCTTTACCACTTTCGTTTGTTATTTGAGGTTTACTGCTATGTCCAGACACTCAATTAATGCAATTTTTTACAATAGTTTTTTTTCGTTTCTTTAAAGAAGTACCGCAGAGACGTCCGGCATTAAATAATTTTGAAGTTTTAAATATGTCATCATATTTTTGAAATGTTCTCAACCCTTAACGCAACTTCTTTCGTACTATTCTCTCTGCTTGCAACGTTTTTCTAATTGCTCTTGAAATTGAACATTGTGGTGTGCCGTTTTGACGCCACTTCGATAGTGTATCTTATAATTGCACCAACATAGACCCAGAGCGACTGGATGGCGCAGTTGGTTAAGTGCCTGCCCCAAGTTCGAGGGGTCCCAGGTTCGATTCCGAAATCGGTCCAGTCACCATTTGCCGTTGGGATCAAATTAACGGCACTGGAGTAGGTTGCTACCTGGCAGTACAATGGACCAGTTTTGAGTCTGAGTGCTCCAGTAGTGTTTCTAAAATCCTCCAAAAGAAAAAAAAAAAAAAACATAGACCCAGCCACTAGAAATTAAATAGAAATTAGGAATTAAATAGTAGATCATGACTTTTTTCTTCTTTGTATGGCGTGACAGTCCGGAACGAAACTGGGCCTCAACCAGCTTGCCTCTCCAGCAAGCGCGATCCTTCGCTAACTGTCTCCAATTTCACACACTAATTCGGTTGAGGTCTCTCTCACCTTGCGCTACCTTAGACATGGACGTCCCGCGTTGCTCCACAGGCTCAGAGCCGAAAATTGTGGATCACTTCACGGATCCTTTTGTTTGAGATCTCATAAAGCCATTTGAAAAATACTTCGTCAAGTACCGGGTTTCTGCGAAAGCGGATAGTGGAATTAGAAATTGAATTGAATTAAAGATAATTGGGAGTAACGAGCACGCACTGCGGACATAGTTGGTCTATTGTACCCCCTTTCTTAATTTAGGACTTGAGCTCCATTTTAAGAAATTTGATGACCACAGAGTAAACTTAAATGTTGAATTTGAGGTCATCTTTGGCTGTTTTTCTATCAAACCTTATTAATTTTTTGGAATGTTCAAAGCCCTCTGGATGAAGCATTTGACCAGCTGTTTAAGTGTTGATAACATTAGCGAATTCGTAGAGAGGGTAATCGATTTTTTTTTTATAAATTATATTAATTACCTTCTCCGAAATTCCCCGGCCTCGTGAAGGAAATAATGGAACGCAAACATTTAAGCCTTTAAAGTGCTTTTAAGTAAGTCAGAACTTTGAAAAAACAAATTATAATAACAGATTGTGATATCATTTAAATGTTATCGCCGGCTTGAGAAAGTAATGTATTGCTGTGGGCGCCGTGGCGTAGTGGGTAGATGCATCGACTTCTACGCTCGAGATCTAAGGTTCGAATCTCGAAAAATCTCCTAACAGTTTTTCACGGCTTCACCTCCTTCGAATTACTGACAATGCTCAAAGAGTGTAACTATTTAGAAAAAGCTTTTCAATTTCGCGGTTCGGAGTCGGCATCAAACTGTAGATCCTCTTCACTTGTGAGAGAACAATAGCACGCACAATACGACTGGTTGCTGAGAGCCAGGCCCAAGTCATCCTCGAACTGTAGCGGCGCCATTATTATTATTGTTATAATGTATTCCTGAAATTCAATATCCGAGTATTTGTATACAAACATTCTGTGGTTAATGATGCACTTGATTTTGTAGACCAAAAATTTCAAACAGCATCATTTGTTTGAAAATATATACAGTGCCTCACTAAAGTATTCGGAATTATGTTTTTTCCTGGATTTTAGTATTGTTAAACAACAAATAATTATTATAGTGGGCGCCGTGGCCGTGTGGGTTCGTGAGTCGACCCATGCGCATTAGACTTTCACAGTCTAGGTTCGAAACCAAGTTCGAAACAACAAAACAATTTTTCAAAAAAAAAAACAAAAATTGTTCGCGGCCCCACCTCTTTCGAGTCACTGACAATGCTCAAAGAGTATAACTGTCTAGGAAAAGCTTCTCAATCTCGCCGTTCGGAGTCGGCATTAAACTGTAGGTCCCCTCCACTCGTGACAGAACAATAGCACGCACAACACGAGTTGGTTGGTGAGAAGCTAGGCACAGGTCCACCTCGGACTGTAGCGCTGCCATTATTATTATTATTATTATTATTATTATTATAAAAAAAAACAGCTTCAATTTAACATTTATTCTCTGTTAACAAAAAATCAGAAAAAATAATGCATGTTTTCTGTCATGGAACAACAACAAAATGCAACAAACTAGGATCCAAAAAAAAATTTTTTGCGAATATTTTTGGGAGGCTCTGTACATATGTATTTATTCACTGACTATTAAGCAATCATTGTTCTATTTTAAAGTTCTGAGGCATCAAACTAACTCCGAGCCGTAAGGATCACTGCCTATGTGATGCGACGCAACTATTTTTTGATGTTGCGATGCATCACGATGCTTAAATTTTGTTGGGGTTTCGGAACGGTTTATTATTTTGTGTTTCAATTGTTTCTTATTTTTGTAAAAATGTCAAAGAAATTGGGAACGATTTTTTAAATAATTTGGTTAATACTGCTGGCAATTACAATGCCGGTCTATATATGTATTTTAGACAAGAAAAAGAGGTAATTGAGTCGGAAAATAAAAAAAAATCCATCACATACAATAATCTGTGATGCGCTGGTTGCTTTTGTTTGCGCATCGTTGCTTTCATGTTGCATTTTAGAACGTGATGCAAAGCATCATTGCCAAATGTTTGCAATTAAGAACGCTTGACGTTGCAGTACTGCGCTAATGTTGCGATTACGAACTCACCCCATTTGCGAAATTCTCCGTGAGTTTCTCTGCGATGAGGATTGATTTTGATTGATATGGGGGCTTTGGGGTATTCAAAACTATTCAATTCTGTTTATGTCCTCCCTAAACGAATCGGATATATTCAGAACTTGAGCGATTCACAACTTCATTTCACTGTTTCCCTTCAAAAAAGATATTTGTTTACGATTAATATTTGTTTTTGAATGTTTCTCTTATAAGGAGCGCCATATAAATCTTATAACCTCTGAAGTGTTCACAAAAATGGTGTATTTGCATATCAAATGTTGTCAGCTGTCGGCTTGATATCCACACTGCACAAATAAAAGGGTTTTGAACTAATGTAACCTGAGACCGACTTGCAGACGCGAATGTTGAGGGGATATGTTTGATTTTGACACAAGATTTATAATCAGGCAGCTTCTTGCCGTCCGCTAATCAGGGATTGATTCCAAATGAATCTTATGTCCACATCCTTCTCCTTGCCAAATACAGGAAATCTAGCACCAAACTATTGTTTTTTTTTTCGAAAACACCCACTCATACACTTTCGCGTTTGCATGGGCGACTCCCCCTAAGTCATGTAATTGCATTACCGTGTTCCTGCTCTCCGGGCAAACGACGCGGCCTGCTGTCATTGACTCCACATTCTGCATCCTTGTTCGCGACTAAATGAAATCCTCTTAAGAAAATATTGATGATGCTGGTAATCAACCAGCAATGTGTTTACGCATCGCAAGATTATGTTACACTTCACTCACCGACAAGGCGCACTCCAGCGCCAGTGTATGAGTTCACTTGTGTCACACTACATTGGTGGACGCTTCAAAAAGCTAGGACATCCTCAGCTGTGCACTTTATTGGATCACGTGTTGCTGGACGAGCCCGTCGAGGCGTCGACGTCGCCTTCGTCGCTCATAGTTGATATTGATGGGTCCGGCAGCAGTGCCAGTGACGGTGGTGGGTTAAAGCGTGCGGCTACATAAAAATCCGGACGGGTGGTAATTTGTGGGGCGCCAATGACATTATTTCCCTTCGTCCAAGCGATAATTAGATAAAAATACATGAGAACAATTTCACTTTAATACACAGAGAGAAGCAATTGTTGAAACTACAATGGTGTTGGTCCGACACTACGTCCGTGTAATTGAAATGATTGACGCTCTCTCAAGGGCGGCTTGTAGGATGTAATTAATTTTTATAGAATTAAATTGAATGTTCGTCGAGCTATTGATCAGATATACGAGTGTTTGCTCTAACCCCTTGTGTGGTGTGAATTTGAGTTGGAGCAAAGTTGAACTGTAAGTTGTAGGCTTTGGGGAATTCACGTGCAATTTTATTTTGGTAGTGAAGCAGGTCTGGGTGAATGTACATAAGGTGCCTGATAAAATACGAACCTTGGATAGACTGCAAGGTCTAAAATCAAATTTTTATTCATAGAATATTGTTTACACTTAAATGTTATGATAGTACAAAATATTCTCGTTTAAGTAGAAAATAGATTGTTACAGTACACATGTACTTATGTAGATGCTTATCGTAGACTAATTGAATTGTGCTAACTTTCAATGCTTAGAAAGAAGAATTAAATACACGAAACTTTGCAATTTTTGTTGTTCTTTTCAAATTTAAATACTAAAGGGCCAACAGTTATAGCCGATCAAAAATTTAAGTTTATGTCAAAAGCAAACGGAAAGTAGCAAAAGCATTGTCAAATTTCAAAGTATCAATAATTGCTTATTTTTAATTCTCAACTGGTATTTGCATACATGGAGAGCGATTCATTTCAAAATTTAACGAACTTAAAGAAACTGAGTGAAGGGGTTTTTATAGTCACACTTTATTATTTTTGTGCATTCGTTCGGTTGTTTCTCTTATGTTTCCGTACGGCCATTATAGTTGGCCCTTAATTTTGAAGAATTCTTTTATTTTATGTGTTTTTCATTTTTTATTAATGTTATTTGGAGTGTGGGTTTCAGTTAAAATCTTCGTTACGAGGTATGTCTATATTAATTTTTGTTGTGTTTGAATTGAATTAAATAGCGGAGCGGATAGAGCCGCTGTACAATGTTAGACGATTCTTTCCATGTCTTTTAAGAATAATTTACAAGGTTTAGCTTTCAATGAGGCCTTGTAACAGTTGAGATATTTTGTCACTAAATTCAATATCGCTCGACAAGAACATAGGAATGGTTTAAAATTAAAACATCTAAACATTGTGCACTCGGGGCCTGACAAGCTCAAGAGAAAATATAACGTACACATAAACCTTGAGATATTAAATAGTCTTCTATCTGCCTTCCTAACAAACTTAAATGTATTCCTAAACGTTTACATCAAACTACTGCGACTGGTTGAGTGCATGCCCCAAGTGAGAGGGGTCCCAGGTTCGAATCCCAGGGAAATCGAATCTGGTCCAGTCACCATTTGCCGTTGGGATCAAAGTAACGGCACTGGAGTAGGTTGCTACCTGGCAGTACAATGGACCAGTTTTGAGTCTGGGTGCTCCAAAAGTGCGTCAAAAATCCTCCGAATAAAAAAAATGTTTATATCACCATTGTGCACTATAAAGTTAAAAAATAAAACGAACTGTATATACAGAGCCAAAAAAAGGCTCACTGTCTCATTGCATTTATTCAGAATGGGCTTAAATCCTCAACTTCAAACCAAATATTGTAGCTATTGGCAAAGTTGCCCTATCGCCCGGCAGCTGTCTCCAGCGGCGCACTCCGATTTGGTTGAGGTTCGTTTCAACCTGAATGCACCATGATATCTACATATGTCGATGGTCCGGTATATAGAATATTTTACGTGCATCAGCGTCAGTAATAGTTTGACAGACACATTAAATACATACATTTTGATGAAGGGTTACCCATAGATCAACGCTGAAGCTCAAATGTTCATTGAGGAACTTTCTTACGTCAGCTACTTCACTGTCAATGGAAGCTTTAACGCATCGCAAGTTTTAAAGTCTTTAATCTCTAGAACTTTCCTGACTGTAGATGTGGTGTACATTCGCTCAACATGGCCTAGCCAATTCAGGAGTTAGATCCGTAGACTCCTGGCCGCGTCGAAGTCGCTGTAAGGTTCCACTCGTCGAGCATGATTTTCTCCGATCTTTTACTTTTCAATCCAGCGACCCCCGGAAGTTTTGAGCCTGAGCAATTGGTTCCTACATCGCTGACGATCTTGGGCACGCTGCTGCCAGTCATCAAGACCAAGTTGTCTATCGCCCGCCGTGACTTTGTCTTTATACCGGAGGTTCGGTCTCTCTCTCCTTCTCAAACCAGGAGGCTCAGACTCGAAGACTCCCTTAGCTTGAACATTGATGTTCATTCGATCGATGTGGCCGAGCCAGTTTAGTTGACGGATTCTTGCCTTCTGGACTATGTCCACAGAGTTCGCGATTCTATCTTCTTCTCTATTCGTCTTCCTTGCAGACATAACTAAATCTCCGGCATTGAATTTTTCATTCGAAGGCACCAAGAATCATCAGAATCTGCAGTCTTGCTTATCGTCTAATTTTTGACTCTGGGTTTTGTAGTGTAAGATTTTGATCCTTCGGGTCAGGACTTTTGACCCAAGTTGTTTCAAAATTCTGAAATAGCAGCGGTTGCTAATGGCGATTCTACGAAAGATATTCACCATCACAAAAATTAAGTCGTCACGTTTCAATTAATCGCACTGGGGGGGGGCCGTGATGTGGGTTCGATTCCCTAAAAACAACATTCATATATTTACGGCTCCACCTCTTCCGAGTCACTGACAATGCTCAATGAGTAAAACTAAAAAATCAGTCCATCTGCAGATCCCTCTTTAACCAATTCCAAAGAATGAATTTATGTCATCCCAAAATACTGAATGCGCCCTCAATTTGCCAAACACTTATTTGTGCAAGAATGTGCACGTGGCATTAGCTGAACTGAACACTCCATTTCAAATTTATGTCGACCAAAGAAATACAAATACAATACGACAAAAGAAATACCTCGTCTTTTTGAAACGATGAAAAATCTACTTCCACTATTCTGATTTCCCTTTGTCTCAAGTTAGGTTCAATGTTAAATTTGATTTCAGTGCTGTCTGGAAACTGCTTCCTGTTGTTCGTTATTTTATCCCTCCTCCAATCACACTCTACACAAAATCTCCTTTCCATATTTTATTAGCAGAATTGTCAGAAGAATATTTTCATCCAGTTAATAGGTTTTACTGAGCTAATAGATCTTTGCTTTCCACAAGATACAGTTATTTCTGTTGGCACACTGAATTAAAACGCATTTCAAAAAAATGTTTTTTTTTTATTTTTAAATTTGTGAATTAAAATAAGCTTATAAACAAAAAGACTTACTGCTTAAATACGTAAAACAAATACCCCATTCAATTGTAAACCAAACAAAAAGAAAAAAACAATCTCAATTAATGTGTAACCAATAAGCAAATAACTATAAACAGATTTTATCTTTAAATTTACAAATTAAATCTGTCAAAATGTGGACATAAGGACAGGTCTAGAGCCACTGTTAAACAATGAAATGATAAGAAACGAAAATCAATTATATTAAAATAAATAAATAAATTAACATAGTAAGTGAATGCAAACATTCATGAGCAACAAAAAGTATATATTTTGTTTTATTTAACGATTTAAAATTAAATTTCTAGTTTTGTAAGTTGAAGTTACATGGAAAACAAATATACCAAGAAATAAAATAATATCAAATATTATTATGTAATTCGTAGTGCGTAAGGGAACACGATTAAATTATGTACATCGACTATATGTGGACAGAGTAATGTTACAAATACTACAGAATTAATCACCTTAATGCAATATATGTATGTACGTATGTATATGTATGTGTAATTAATGTTCTCAATATTATCATTGAATTCAATTGCTGTAAATAAATAAATAAAATTTAATGTAAATAAATGAGCATTTTTTTTTGTTTCTAATAAATTATGTGTTTCTTTAGTTTTTTTTTGGTTTGGTGTCAAATAATAATAATAATGGCGGCGCTACAGTCCGAGGTGGACCTCGCGCAAACTTTTCAGCTACTCCTCGTGTTGTGCGTGCTTTTGTTTACTTACGAGTGGATGGGACCAACAGTTGAATGGCGACTCCGAACGGGGAGATTGAGAAGCTTTTTCTAGGCAGTTATAGTCTTATGGTTGCTTTTTCTTTTGTTTTAACCTGGATCTGAGAGTCTAGTGCGTGGGGTCGACGCACATACATACAACGTCGAAGCAACAGACAAAGTCATTAACCACCTCAAAATTGTAGCTGTCGATTGTGCCGTTTTGTCCTAGATAATGAGCAACATTCACTTTAAGACCAATTTGTTCCGCTTGTTCTTCAATCGCGGTGAATGCCTCTACAACGGCTCGCTGGGAACGCGCTTCAAGGGCGATATCATATGCGTAACCGTTCAACTGGACTGATTTGTAGAAGATATTGCCTTCCATGTTTACACCTTGAATAGTCCCACAACAGCGCATCTCCATACCGAAATCCGGTGCAGGATTCAAAAAGTTCCGAAGTTCTCCAACTCTACTGCAGCGCATCGCGTATTCCTTAGCGTGGCGCGATACAACGATCCCGAATTTGTTCTCAAAATCTATGAAGATGTGCTATGTATCGATTTGAAACTCGCTGATATTTCCAGGATTTCACGGATTGTAAAAATTTGGTCTACTCGTACTATCGATTTGTCCTGCCGGAATCCGCACTGATACGTGTCGATTAGGTGCAAAAAGTCTTTAGACCGACCGATCGACATTGAGCAGGGATATACCTTCATAGTTGCTGCATGAGGTAGGATCGGATGGATGAGGCATACTTTCGTTTTCCCAAATTCAGCAGATGATTTGATGCTTGTTCCCTACCAGAAAATCGTCGCCAGTTGAAGAGCTGTAATAGAAAAACAACTGAGGTTGCGGCTTTTTTGTTCTCCAGATTTTTGATAGCTGTGTAGACCCCTTCAAACTACTTCATCGACTGGAGTTGGAATTTCTTCATTCCCTGTTGTTCCCAGTTATGCTCATTAGCAGCCGGTGTCTGAAGATTTTTTTTTTTCGGAAACACGTCTGGAGCACTCAGACTCAAAACTGGTCCATTGTACTGCCAGGTAGCAACCTACTTCAGTGCCGTTAATTAGATTCCAACGGCAAATGGTCACTGGACCAGATTCGATTTCACTGGGATTCGAACTCTCTAACTTGGGGCAGGCACTTAACCAACTGCGCCATCCAGTGTCTGAAGATAGAGATGAAGATGGAAGGTTTTCTTTAAGAGAGATTGAGGAAGTAACGGATCAGTGCGATTAGAAAGGAATTAAAAGTTATGATCTATAAAGGAGTTCAAAAATATTCGCTTTAACTGTACGTGACAGCGTTAAGCTACACAAGGAAAGTCGTGAGAAAACTCCCAAACTCAAACTCTCTCGTAGAGTACTAAGTTCGTTTTTACATATTAACTTCAAGTCCGCACGCTCTAGTCCATGTGGGGATTTTAGAAAAGGAAGTTTGCAAAATGTCTCCGAATATGACACCGTCCGCCTATAAGATCATTTTTAGATGCATCTTAATATGTAAGCCCGGAAGTGAGTAATTGTGTCGATTTGTATGATTGAAACAGACAAGCATTGATGCAAGTTGTCCCTATTTCTAATTTTGATGCAATCCATATGTAGCAGATCAGCAATATAGTACAATTTGGTACAATTTTGAGATTTGACATTTCATATAAATGGCTGTTTGCCTGAATACAGAGATGGCGCTTTCCCTATTCCATTTGACAGGTAAATTCCAATCAGCTGAACGCACGCCTCTGCCACTGCCAACAAGAACATCAACAAAAATACATGTAATCACTGTTGAAGTGTGCTGATTTATTACTTCGCACACGAGACAGTTCGCTTTTTGCACACTTATTTTCGGTTCGGTAACAAAATTATTGTAAAGCAATAAATTACATAACGATTACAACTCATTAATGTGATAGTCCGCCATAAAAATTGGAAAATGTTGAAACATCTAAAAACGATACAGAACTACAAACAATTAAAAATCCCAACTAGACCGACGCATAAAAATGTGAAAATTCAGCCAATAACAAAAATTCTCGTGGCCAATCGTGGAGAGATCGCATGCCGAGTGTTGAGGACGGCGCGGAGACTTGGAATTCGATCTGTTGCAGTATTCTCAGACGCGGACAAGAATGCCCTGCACACTCGGATGGCAGATGAATCGTACCGGATCGGTAAGGCTCCATCTGCAGAGTCTTACTTAAAGAGCTCCACCATTCTAGAGGTAGCCAAACGTGCCAACTGCAATGGGATTCACCCTGGCTATGGATTCCTCTCGGAGAACTACGAATTTTCGGAACTGTGTGAAAAGGAGGGTATATCTTTTATAGGACCGCCAGCATCGGCAATCCGCGATATGGGTATCAAGAGTACGTCGAAGTCGATTATGGAAAAGGCGGGTGTGCCCGTAATCAATGGTTATCACGGTGAAGATCAAAGCGACGAAAAGCTGACAGAAGAAGCTGAAAAAATCGGCTTCCCCTTGATGATCAAAGCGGTTCGTGGTGGGGGCGGTAAAGGCATGAGGATAGCAGAAAATATGGACACATTCATTGATGCTCTGAATTCTGCCAGGACGGAATCAAAAAAAGCATTCGGTGACAGCTCGGTGCTTCTGGAGCGTTACGTTCGTCTTCCCCGTCACGTTGAGGTACAAGTCTTTGCGGATCAGTACGGAGAAGCGGTGTATTTGTTTGAGCGGGATTGCTCTGTTCAGAGACGACATCAGAAAATCATTGAAGAGGCGCCTGCACCTGGTATCACAGAACAACTGCGAACAGAGCTTGGGGAAGCTGCTGTAAAAGCGGCTAAAGCTGTGGGCTATGTTGGCGCTGGAACAGTGGAGTTTATTCTTGACAAAAACGATCACTCCTTTCACTTCATGGAAATGAACACCCGACTGCAAGTTGAACACCCAATCACGGAAATGATAACAAAAACCGACTTAGTGGAGTGGCAGATCCGTGTTGCCTCTGGGGAGCCGCTTCCAATGAAACAAGAGCAAATCAGGAAAGATGGACATGCATTCGAAGCACGGATATACGCAGAAAATCCCAGCAACGGATTCCTTCCCGGTGCCGGTTTGCTCAGATACATATCACATCCACAACCATCAGCAAATGTTCGCATAGAAACTGGAGTAAGACAGGGGGATGAGGTGTCGGTTCACTATGACCCAATGATTGCCAAGCTGGTGGTTTGGGGTGAAGATCGTAGACGTGCCCTTGACTTGCTTGCACGAAAACTGGGAGAGTACCACATCAGCGGGTTGGACACGAACGTGAATTTCCTCATTAACCTTGCATCGCATTCGCAGTTTAGATCTGGAAATGTCCACACGGGATTCATCGATGAGCACTATACGTCACTCTTCCCCCCACTTGAGGTCACAGAAGAAATGGCGATCCGTGCAGCTGTCACACTTTTCATGAACGAAGATGGTTCCATGAGGAAAAACTCGAGTATTCACGCCCTCACCAAAGGAGACCCATTCCTTGACGCCCTCCGCTACCGAATGAACCATGAATTTGTGAGAGATTACTTTTTGGAAACAGAAGGCAAAAGCTTGGAAGTCCATCTCAAGAGTAGTTCGGACGACATCAAAATGCGAGTGGGTGACGGCGAATGGAGAAGTGTCAAGGTTCTGTTGATACACTGCGACAAGCGGTGCACAATTCAATTGGATGTCGACGGGCACATCTCAACGTTCAATTCGATAATGTTTAAAAGCGATCTAGACGTATTCACATCCAGTGGGAAGTTTTCCTTCAAAATCCAGCAGCCGAAATTCCTAACATCAACCACAGAGGTCGCAGCCGGAAATAATAAGTTCGTAGCATCTCCAATGCCAGGTGTTCTGGAGAGGTTATTGGTCCAAACAGGTGATTCGGTGAAGAAGGGTGATAATCTTGCGGTAATCATTGCCATGAAGATGGAACATGTGCTTAAAGCACCTCGTGACGGTGTTGTGAAGAGCATCAGTGCCAAGGAGGGTGACAGTGTTGTCAAGGGAAAGGCCATCATATTCTTCGACGACGAAGAAAAGCCGCAGTCCACTGAAGACACTCAAAACTAAATACGAATTTCTTTTCGAACGAAAAGACTGTTAAAATTGCATTTATTACCTTTTTAAGACATTACGTAGATTTATAGAGATTGTTGAAGATAGAAAAAATTAACAAAAAAAAAACAAATAAATTCGAGCATTGATATATATTTTTAAAGAATATTCTTCTTAATTGTTCCTTGTTCAGTCGTGATTGTGTGGGGCTGGTTTTGGGTATGGGAGACGTATTGTGGGATTGTTTATATGCTCATATCCAAGGGGAGAATGCAAATGTATCATAGCATCGTTTGGAAATCATGGCAAGGCGGCTTTTGAAGGATTTGAAAATGAAATTGTTCGGGCAAAGTCATGGTGAAGAATTTGGAAAGATCAAGTGTGTTCATTCAGGTTACAGGTGTCGGCGGTTAACAGGAGCTATGATGTCTTAGGAATCAGTTAAACAAAAATTGGGACTGTTAAGATTTTTTCTTCTATTTCCCCGGTAGATAAAAGGTTTTTTTTGGGCTCAAAAGGCAATTGAGTAGTAGAGCCATCTCTCGGAAGACCAAGCTGACTATACAAGACCTTGATCATCCTAGTCCTGCTGTACGGCTCAAAGGCATGGACAATATCCCAAGCAGACGAACAGTCTCTTGGTCTTTTCGAGAGAAAAGTTCTGCGTGCGATCTTTGGTTCTGTTTGCGTTGATGGCAATTGGAGGAGAAGGTTCAACCACGAACTGTATGGGTTGAACAGTGACATGAGTCTACGGATCCAACGCCTGAGATGGCTAGGCCATGTAGAGCGTATGGACTTTGCTCCGGCCCGAAGAGACTTCGACTCTGAGCCTGTGGGACAACGCAACAGAGGACGTCCACGTACAAGGTGGCGCACACAAGTCGAGGGGAACTCGGCCGGCTTGGTGTGCGAAACTGGAGACAGCTGGCGAAATATCGTGATGGCTGGAGATACACGTTGAGTGAGGCCCAGGTCCACCTTGGACTGTAGCGCCCTAAGAAGAAGAAGAAGAAGATAAAAGGGAGGATGAAGCTTTGTGCATTATGCACACATATTTGGTGCTTGCATTCCCCGTGATATTCTTCTGTTATGCATGTAACAACCGCAATGAAATTCTAACAAAGTATTCGTCTACTTGTGGCGCTACACCCCAGAGTGGACCTCTCCAGCTAGCACGATGTTTCGCCACCAACTACGCACAAGTTTCTTAACTTTTAACTTTCACTTGGGCACGCCACCTAAGACGGGGACGTTCTCCCTTACGTTGTGACATCATATCGAAGTCGAAGACCCTTCGGACGGGAGCTATGTTGTCTATGTGATCTACATGATCTGGCCATCTTATGCGTTGGATCAGTAGACGTCTGGCTACACTGATGTCGGTGTACATCCCGTATAGTTCGCGGGGGAATCTTCTTCTCCAATCGCCCTCAACGCAAATATTACCAAATATCGTACGTAGATCTTTTCTCTGGAACAGACCAAGAACTTTGTCATCCAGGACTAGGACAGCTTGGTCTTTCGTTTGAGAACTCTGTTACTCAATTGTCTGTTAAGTCCAAAAAAACAGCGGTTTACAAGATCTCGTTCGATCTCGGAACTAATGTTTTTCGTATTGTTCACCGGTAGGAGGTAGACCAAAACCTCGACTACCTCGAAATTATTGCTTCCCATTGCCAAGTCGTCGGCTTTTCACGTCCTTTTTCGAAGACATTGTATACAATGAAAGAACGACTGGATGGCGCAGTTGGTTAAGTGCCTGCCACAAGTTAGAGGGGTCCCAGGTTCGAATCCCAGTGGAATCGAATCTGGTTCAGTCACCATTTGGATTAAAGGCAGTGGAGTAGGTTGCTACCTAACAGTACAATGGACCAGTTTTGAGTCTGAGTGCTCCAGTGTAGAGTATCAAAAATACTCCGAAAAAAAAATATACAGTGAAATCTGTCCTTCCTTACAAGTTCGCCACCTGCCTTGCTTTGTTCAAAATGTTGAGTTCTGGAAACCGCGTGCTGGCTACAGAGGTTCCGCCTCGTAGGTAGGTGGGTATGAGGTGGCTAAGGTGTGCACTTATACCAGAGTTGATCCATTGTGCAGCCACTTGGTTTGACTGAGGTCAATCCAATAAAGTATTTGTGGGAAACCATTTGGAGCCTGTAATGAAGCGTAGTAGATTATTAATGGGAACCGCTCTAAGTTCACATAAGTTATCGAAAAAGTAGGTCCCTAGATGTAGGCGTCGAATAGGCGCTAGGGCCGGACATGAGCAGACGTTTTCGCCCCCGTAACAAAGTCCAAAGTTCGGGCGTAGTATCGTGTAGGCTGAGTTTACTGATGACTCTAGCAAAGATGTTATCTTTACCCAGCTAAGCGTTATAATCCTTATGAGTTATAAAATTTCTGAAATGCCCCTTCATCTTGTCAGTTAGCATGGATGGAGATAACACTCATGTGTTTGTATGGCGAAAATCCGCGTTTCCTGTCCGTGAAAAAGTCCAACAGCCTGATTCAATTTTCTGACGAAGGGTCGTGCAGCCCGTGTCAAGATGTCATCTTTACCCAGCTTAGCGTTAAAATCTCCTAGACCGATCTTCGTGTCGTACCAGGGGCATTTATCGTATGTTCCCTCTAGGGGATCATTCTTGTCCTCTGTGGGGGGGTGTCCCGGCGAATTTTAAGATAAGCCTCACGGTTGAAACTTTCCTGCTGACTGCAGAAAATATACCACTTCCGTCATGCGAAGTTCCAAAAAAACATTTAAACACGTCAAATATTATCAGTTAGTGGTGTATATGTATTTGCTTATTGTAAAACCGTTAAAAGTAGGTAACAATACGATAAAATATTGTATGTATTAATAAATTAATAATGCTTTGCATTTTTTTAATTTTTGCCTTAATCAGTACTTCCTAAGTCTATGTTCAGCTATTGTATATGTGTTCACAGTGAATACTATGCATAGGTGTACATACATATATCTGGATGTGGATGTGGGTTGTTATTGTTTCATTTTTAACACCTAACGATACATCATTACGTCTGTACTTTGATACATGCACATGTACGCATCGCAGAATAATCGTTTGGCATGTTCGGGCAGCATTTTATCGTTAGATGATGTTTCATTTACGGCTCTAGCTCCCTCCTCGGAGAGCCATTGCGGTAAGTCGGGCACAGAGATCATCTCTGGGATGTTGTAACCATTTTGTTCACCTTCGGAAAATCATATATTTCAGATAGGAAAGAAAGTTGTAGGTCAGAGGGTTTACCTTTTCGATCAGCCATCGAATCGAAGAAACACCACGGGGCATCTAGACCGGAACCAGCCTTCACAAAGGCCACGTAGTGAGAAGTTTCAATGCAGACAACTGCAAAGAGTTCCATGAAGAGTCGTGGAACATTCAGGTGCTCGACCATTATCTTGAAATCATGGGGTACTGAGATCTCTTTGGGTGTGTGATTTGCTCTGGGGAATGAAATGCGGGTTATATTTGTCATTTGTCCTGGAGAGGAAATGTTTACCTTTTCGCATGGCTATGCACAGTCTCCAGGCACTTTCTACAAAATGCAGTGCTTTCCAAACCCACGCCGCATTGTAAAATGCCGAAGCACCCTTTGCACTCGTATTCAGCCAGTTTACCGCACACGGAACATTGACGGGGTGCTAAAATGAACAAAAGGTGCTTAAAATGAATTCGAAATCGGGTACATTCCGTGTCCAATTACAATCTTCAATGATATCGGTGACATCCAGGACTTGAGAGGGTAGTATCCGCGGGTACATTTTGTAGTTTTTCCCAAAGCGAGGCATTTGAATGATAAGGCATGACGGCACTTCCTTCAGCTTGATGTCTGAGGAAAGGAAACTCTGTTCGAATAGTTGCTGCACTGAGGGGAACGATAGCCGTTCGTCTTTCTCCACAAACAGTTGATAGTAAAATGCATCTTGACCGGAACTCAACTGAAATGTCAATTTTCTTAGTCTATTCCTTTGGATCGCATGAATGAGTGAGGTTACCTTTAAAAATGGTTCGGCTCGTAATATCTGCGCCAGGAGACTATTCAGAAACTCTTCAGGATCCTTCTCTTCGCTCGTGAGCCCGCTCACAGAACTCAGCTTGTCAAGTAGTTGCCGTAGTTTCATCACACGATCTGCTCGCACGAACATATTCTTCCTCAGGGGATTGACAATCTCTTCCCGGAGGACTTTTTGTACTTCTTCGTAATTCTGGATATCCTAAAGGGAAAAATGTCTTTATGTCTTTGGACTCAAAAGAAATGCTCGCACAACCCACCTCTGGTTCTGGAGGTCTAAACAGCAGAGAGTCAAAAACACTTGTGAATGTGAACATCGAAAACAATGTTGCGTCCAAATAACACGAGTTGTGATGTCCTTGAATGCCTTTAAACTTGCCACACATCTCCTCCAGCTCGTCTAAGTTGTAAATCTCTGCAAAAAAAAAATTAGGTTAGGAACGCTTTTTTTGTGTTAAAAACAAATTGAACGCACTTAGCGGTGAAACGGATCCGGGAACAGAAGGACACTCCACTTGACCAAACATCTTTGAGTCCAGTGCCTTTGCATTTGCCTTCCCAGCTTGTGGTGTGTCAATTTCCACGAAGCGTCGATCTTTTGCTACTTGATTGGGAAGCAGGAACAGTGCCCGTCCTTCTTGGCACTTAAAAAGTCTGCAACCAATTGAAACAGTAAGAATGCATGCTCCTGCAAAACGCGTGCATACCTGACTCCATTATAAACCCCATCGGTGAGTGGCAACCGCTTGTCTTCCTGTTCATCTTCCAACTCTACACCTACCATAACAGTCTTGGCATTCGGTGGACACCCAATCCACCGTATCACACCGTACAGATCTTCGGACATTTCAGTTGAAACCTCAACCATCGATCCAACTCCCAAATTGGTCCCAGGCACATCGTGCAGCGGCGAAGCTTGAATGAATTCCTCTTCTGGTGACGCAAGGGTGATATTTTGCTGCGGAAGTGTGTTGACATTATCGTACAGTGGTTCAATGGTGTTCCTTAGTTCTACAACAAAAATTAAACAGAAAAAATCTCCCGTCAGTCACTGAATGTCGCGCGTATACATAAAATTTGTATTGAAAACTTCTCAACCTCCATAGCCAGAGGGACTTTCAGTGTCGTTGAATGAAAATAGCTCAAAAACCGTGAGCGGTATATCATTGTTGTAGTAAAACGAATCGGTTGCTTCCATTGTTTATCCCAAATGTATGAAAAACGCACTGACGTCATGCAGCAGGCAACTGGCCAGTGCCAAATGTTGTTTCACTAATCAATTGAATTGAATTTCCACCACTGAACTGAGAACCTTCCGTGTTTTGTCCACTAACTCAAAACAATCAATAATGGATAGCTACTAATCGTGAAAGTTGAAAACTGTGTGTTTGGATGTGATGCCTTCGGCTTCCTCTCTCATTCTATGTCAACGTAGAACTTGTCTATTTCGAGAGTCTATGCTGCTATGGGGAATACTAAAAATAGCTTGACGCGCGCGAATAGTTCTCTCGCTTTCGGTTGCTCGCTCACATCTCCTGCAGTTGATGACTTTCATCGAGAGGACCACACAAACAATCGAACAGATTTTCAAAAGCACATGTGAGGCCAGTTGGTACACCGAAAATGTCATCGGTCAGTAAGAAGGGGCAATGAACACTTATTTGCAAGCCAAAAGTTCGTAGAAAACATCCTGCAGGTTCACCCTTTCGGAATTCTCTTGTGATCTGAGTAATCACTGTGCTGTAATTGTTTGTGGGTCGGTCGAGGAGGAAGGAGGGATGAGTGAGGAGCACCAGGTAAGAACATATACACACTTAATCTCTGAGTAAGTTGTTTACTTTTTGCACTCACTTTAGTCGTATCTCATGAGCAGTCGGTAAAAAATGTTCAACTGTGTCACTACGCTTTAATGCCCATAAACCAGTTGATGGCTTGATAGCTTATCGGTGAAAAAAAAAACCAACGAACTCTCTACTCCGCCATGATTCATCGATGAAAACTCAAAACACTTAACGACAAAAAACTACTGATAGTTAGTCAATTCTTTGAACAAAAACCCTTTTCAAACTGTACTCACTTTTCTCCTTTCTGCCAGCGCTTTCCAGCGTAGCCGCTCCAGATGTTGCCGGCGACGCTGCCATATCCGTCTGCGTCCAATGTGTGTCACGGTTCTTTCGATCCAAACTCTTTGTAGCAAACACATGTGATAATGGGTTCGCTGATTTACTCCTATTATCTAATTTCTGATTCATGCTGCTCACACTGCTGTTGCTGCTACTACTGACGTATACCGAAGTGCTACCGCCGCCGGCAGCGCCATTACTCATGGCCGGCAGTTTTGTTTGATCAGACGTGTTCAAAACCATTGCCGCGTCACCTGCATTATTTGGCCAGTTGCCACCCAACAAATCGGCTAAATCAACCTCCTTTTGCTGACGTGGATTGTCCACGACGATGACGTTTGCTTCGTTTTTCGTGGATTCCTTGATGTCGGCCTTATCGATGACAACAATATCCCGGTCTTCGAGACTCATTATTGTCACTGGCTTTACCGGCACCTCAATATTGGTAGTTATCGGTTTCTTCTTCACAGTGTTTGCTGCCGACGCGCCGCTCTGGGCTGGCCGACTGGATTTGAGAATACCTTGTGGAATGTTCTGTTCGTGCTGCTGCCGCTGCTCTAGAGTTCTCTCGTAGTTCTCAACGAACTTATTGTAATCCTCATTGTCCAGTGGAATCAGATCCTCGTCACTCTGAATGGATTTGTCCATTTGGTCGTGATGTGAAGGTGCACTTGAGGTCTCGTCTTTGGGGAAAGTGTGTGTTGTTATTGTGGATTTATCCTTCCTCGGTTGTTTTGGATTCTGTGCCGTCCCTAGACTTCGTCCACGATCCATTGCAGAGTCGACTTCTTCGCAACCACTACTGCTGCCGTGACCATCTGACGTACTTGGATTCGGCACGTAGAATTGTGTCTCCGAGTTGGGAAATAGAAGTGAATCTTTTTTGCTTGGTGATTTCTTTTCAGTTTTCCTCGACGTCGATTGACGAGCAGTCAGTCCAATTGCCGAACGGGCCTTATCAAATGTGCCACAAAGAAGTTCTCGTGCTGAGAACTTTTTCTTCACATCACTTGGAAGCGGTACAATCCATCCGGCGGAGACGATCAGTGCAAGACGTGCTTCGCATTGCATGTACTTTGTAACATAAGGAAGTTCTAATTCTTGTGGCGAATAACCGCAGTCGATGTGCTGTACGGGAGAGGAATAAGAGTTACAGAGTGCTGAAAACAAAATCTAATCGTACACGGAAAAGTGTTGTGGTACAATGATTTGTTAAGCTTATCAATCAGTCTAAAAGAAGTGGTGTTAGTTCGAATGATCTGTGGTGTACTAGAAACGCGTGATTACTGCTGCAGTTGCTGTGAGACAAACATGTGAGTGATAATTAAAATGAAGAAGAATTTTTGCACCCAAGCAAGCAGATGTTCAAGCGAATGATTTGTGATTTTTTTTTTGTTGTGAAGCAGGAAAAAATTTATAGTGGGACCTAACCAGCTGATGATAGCCAGCAAAAGGGATTGTTTGGTCGAGGACCAGGTCAATACCGGACTGTAGCGCCAAAAAAGAAGAAGAAAGATACAGGCGCGATATTTTTTTTATTTCCAACCGGGTGTTGTACGAGTGTGAAGATAGGAACCGCCCCGTCCAACGAGTTAATAGGTGCAACGGCAAGCGTTCCGCCGCCCTACTCACCGTCACCGAATCTGCCTCAGTGGCCCTGCCTAGCCTTTTGCAACGAAAATGACTCTTAAGTTTCTAGTACAGTCGTTCGTTTAAAAATGGGAATATCCATCAAAGAGAGGGTACCATTCTTGGGTTATCCTTTATGGTGCCATGCTGACGGACATGAACATATTCTCCGTAAGCAGAACAGTTGTGTACTTGTTTTCGAACATTCTGCTAGTTTTTTGTTTTATTTCGACCAAAAACAACTGTTTCTTTTTGAAGTCGTTCCACACCCTTGGTTGAATCATTGCGCAAATCCCTTTAGCTTTTGGATCAAGACTTAAATCCCAGAGGCTGTTCGATAAGTTAGTGACTTCGATAACAGATGGTGTTCGGATTGCAGAGAGGAAATTTTTCCGACATCTTTTTTCGGTCATAGACAAAAGGGGCGAACTATAATGACCGTGCAGAAACTGAGGAGATTTGAAGCAACCGAACAAATACACAGAAACGATACACTGTGCCTATAACAAAACTCTCTTTCAGTTTCGTTAAGTTCGTTCACTTTTGCCTACTTTCGAAATGAATTGCTCTTTACGTATGCAAATGTCAGTTGGCAGCCGAATTTTCCTAAAGATTTTATAAGCAATTTGAATACTTTGAAATTTAACGATACTTCGGATTTCTTTTCGTTTGGTTTTGACATAAGGTTATATATTCGTACGGCTGTTATAGTTTGCCCTTTAAATTACAGTGATGAAACGAGGGCGGGTCGACAAGTTAGTGACTTCGATGCCAGTTGTCGTTCGGACTGCATAGAGTATTTTTTTCTGACATCAGATATCTGGCACAGACAAAACAAATCAAACAGATCTGTCACGGTGTTACGGTGATCGAAATAACGTTGGTCTGTGACATTTAGCCAAAATGGAAAGAAAGTAAGTTCCATGTTTTAATAAAACACTCTTTTTTACGCGGTGAAGATAGACACGTATGGAGACTGTGCTCCCTCGCATGAAATGATGTACAAGTGGTTCACTGAATTTGAGCACAAATGATGATTTGCGCCCTGGACGTCCAAATGACAATATTACGGAACGGACGTAATGGACGATCATCCGGTCAAGGTTCGTGAGATAGTAATAAATTCAAAATTTGGTGTATCGCTCAGAAGCTACGTCAAGTAAACCTCGGACTGTAGCATCATTGTTATTATTATCGTCGTTGGGAAAAGTGTACCGCGCCGAAAGGAGGCAACGCTGAAAAGTAAATTAAATTTTGACAAAAAAACAAGTATTTCATTTTAAAGTCACTGACTCATCGAACAGCCCCCGTACAAGCACGTCCGTGGTGAATAAATTCACACTTTCACGCCTGATAACTGAGGCTGAACGATCTCCCCCACTAAGTCTATCATGATTCATGGAAGAAAACAAAAGAAAACTTGGATATCTAGATAGCCACAAGAAATGAATCCACAATTTTCAGACTGATTTCGCTTAATGATTAGTTAGGGCAATTTTCTTTTGCATATGAAGTAATGGAATGGTGCGTGTTAGCTGTGATGTGTTGTGTGCTGATGAAGTTCCTTGCAATCTATATGCCAACCGCTTTTCAATTTTCTCTTTTCTTTTAAATTTTATACACAGAACAAAAAAAAACTCCCAAAAAAGTGCTAAGAAAGTGAAACAAAATAAATTAACGAACATGAAAACCAAAATATGAACACAAACGTTTAAAATGAAAATACATATCTATCTATTAATATAGTATCAACAGAGGGAACAAAATAGTTCGCAGCTGTTTTTGAATGCTGTTTACCAGAAGTTCCAGCCCAAAATAGTAGCCCGGACCAATCTCCTGAACAAGGCCAATGTAACGCACAATGCAATCGTATCGCATTGTATTGCCAAAAAGTTTCCCATCAACAGCGACTAGATCGTTCACCTTTAGATACAAAATATGCTTGCATTGTTCTGCATTTTGAAAAAATTGCAGCCGACGTAATGGATCGGATATAGCAATGCCAAATGGCCAGATGTCTTGATGTATACGCTTTAAATGTGACGTTGGACATTCATATAGATTCTCGCTAATCGGATTGTGATTGAAGTAGTCAAGAATCTGTACAGATGTTGTTTTACTGTTATTGTTACTGGTAATGTTGTTGTTAACATTGTTTACGGCATTATTGCTACCGCCAGTGGTGTTGCTGTCGAAAACTTTCACCAGTGTTCCTGGTTCGATGGGATTTTTATCACGTTCCTTTTCTTCGAGTAGTATGCAGAGATCAAGTCGAAGATCTGTTCGTTTTGTTATTACTGCATATTTTGTGTTTGCAATATCCATTTTATTTTATTTTTTTATACTTTATAAAATTAAGAAAATATTGAAATATAAGTAATTTAATCAAAAACAGTAAGAAATTAATATTAAATAAATTTTTTTGCATTTAAGACCGGTCATAGTACACTTCTCACAAAGGTGCAGCTTGTTGGATGGAAGGGAAATGTTAATGCATTGCGTGTGCACCTTAATCTATTTTCAACTGACCGGTCGAGTTGTCATTTATCTACCAGTTGAACGTTTTGAAACTGAAGGGTCATTCCACAATTTAAACTTCCTGTTATGAAGGGACGAACTCTAATTGATATCGCTAGATACCAGTTGTCAGTCAGTCATTCTTGGCAAAAAAAATTAAATTTGAAACTCAATGTCAACAAAAGGGTCTGTGCTACAATTGTCGAAAAGAAGTGGGGACCAAACTTAAGAACTATCCTGTCACATCGACACAGCTATTATTATACTCATTCTTAACTAGGGCAGTGTAGTCTGGTGGCAGGCGGTATTAGGTTAGGTTAGGTTAGGTGAGGTTAGGTTCAGGTGGCCGACTGTAGGCCAGCAGTCTCACTACAAAATGGGGTTACCATTTGGGTATCTAATAAGAATAATGGCAGCGCTAGTCAGATGTGGACCGGGGCCTGGTTTTTCAGCAAACACTCGTGTTGTGCGTGATATTATTCTCTCACGAGTGGAGGGGACCTGCAGTTTAATGCCGACTTCGAACGGCGAGATTGAGAAGCATTTTCTAGACAGTTATACTCTCTTAGCATTGTTCGTGACTCGAAAGTGGTAAGACCGTGAACAATTTTTTTTAAAAATTGTTTGTCTGAATTCGGATTTGAACCTAGACTTGAAAGTCATCGAAAGTAAGCAAAAGTGAACGAACTTAACGAAACTGAACAAACTTAATGAGACTGGACAAACTTAACGAAACTGAACGAAAGGGTTACTATGGCCAAGAAGTTACTGTCACGAAGAACAGAAGGCTCATGACCCACAGTACTCGATAAATCTATGCCGGGTCTTTGGTCACAGAGACATAACCGGCAATTAGGTGGCTGGCGAACTTGCCGGAAAAGGGTCAGTGACTGCTCTGTCACAAGCAATTTAATGGATCCCCCTTCTCCGAGTTAAAGGTGGATAGGATCCTAGGATCCCAGAGTTAGCAAATAGAAGGTGGTGCTCCATAACCATCTCCGACAAAGTGAAAGTGGCAAATTCCTTCAGTGCGACAAAAGGTTGCTGACAATGGTGATTGGAGCTCACACCGGTCATAACTGTCCAAACACCAATGCCATGAAAATGGGACTTCTTACTACCTCTGGTACTGCCTTGGTCTGTGTGGACACTGGGAGAATACTTCTTTAGGAAATTATAAATAAACCTTTGACGTCAGGTTTGCCAGACTAACAGGGTGGCAGATGGTCTAATAACGTGGAGTACGGAAGGAAGGTAACAAATCACCAATTGGGCATCAGAATGGGACCTTAATGACTTAAGTGAAATGTGGATTCTGCCCGCAAGCTTACAGATTTCCAATTGGGCACCACAATGAGTTCTTAATGACCTAAGTGAAACGCGGCTTCTGTCCGTCTACCCACCAAACTACCTACCTACCGAAGTAACAGATGATCGAAGAAAGTGCAATCTAATCGAAACGGGTTTTTAGAGTATGACGGCGGACAACGCCTGGCATGACTAACTGTAGCCAAACAATACAATAGATCTAAGCACGATCGCGTTACCTTCCTGGTTGTGACTGTTCCCAAACGTGAAAAAGCAGAACGAAAACCGCAGGTAAACAGTATAATCGTTAGTCAACTCCACCTTTAAAATATAACAAAAAAACGCCACCACCGTTTGAAACGTGATTTCATAACGCTTGCATAACAGAGCTCATTAATTCTGCCAGAAGGTAACAGATTCCCTCTTCAAAACATCAAAGTTCAACTAAGATCTAACTCAAAAATGAAAGGTTAACAAAATCAAATGGAATTCTACAGAATCTCCGCTAGATTTATCATTTTATTACTTTGACCAGTTAATTGGACGTTATATAACGATTTGCGGCTTGATGCTTCGCTCAGGCCTACATTTGAGTACAAAACTCATCCAAATTGATCCCGAACATACAAATTAATGAACTCTACAGCACTAGGCGTGAAAGTAATTAAAAAAGTATCTGGAAGCCACAGTACAAAATTCTTACTTGAGCACGGTAGCCAAGAAGTGAGCACAGCCATAGAAACATAGTCAGAAACAAACGGGAAGTTGCTAAGAAGCTCTGCTGCAGTGTTTAATATAAGTGGATATAAAATATAAACTTCTTATGCCCACGCTTCAACCTTCGCTTCGACATGCTTTCCGCATTTATTGTGATGACCTCGACCGATATATGTTCGTTTTCTTGAATTCAATGACTTCGATCAGACAATTGGCTAGGGGAATACCTCGAATCAGGTATTTCATTCTAGATTTGATTCAGTCAAACGTGAATAGTCTGTTTATGGAACACATTTACAAAGATTTCAAATGTGAAGACGACATTAGAAGCGAACTGGAGCGTTAAACAAGCTAAGCAACTTTCGACGCTGAAACCTGAAGATAAATAAAACAAAAAACACAAACTTTGACCCTTCACCGTACCGTGAATTTGAAGATAAACACAACTGATTACATTGCTACTTATCTGACTCGAATATCGTAACAATACACGAACATCATAAATGTGCTCGGGTTACTCAATCAAACCGCACACTTTCCCATTTAATATCATTATGAAATTTACTTCTCAAAATGCACTTGAAATGCCTTAATGGCTCACTATTTCCCTCTCAACTACCATGGGAAAGTTAACGAATGTGATATATCTGAGAGAATCCTTGAAATGCAATTAACCAATATTTTTTTGTGAGAAGTGTACTATGCAATCGATCGCTGGGCGACGACGAAACAAAAAAAAAACAACGCACAAAATTTCTTAAATGCCAAAGAATCTTGTCTTTACAAGTTATACCAAAAAAAAAACACAATTCCAACTTGAACGTAATCAATAAGAAATTAAGGGGCAACTAGAATTACAAATCCGAAACTTGTGCTTCGTCTGGGATTCTTGTAATATTTTCTTTTGTTTTTGTGAGGTAATCGCAAGGGACATGCAGTTTTTTTTGTTTTTCTTTAGTTTCACACTTACAGATGGTAGGAATATTTGAAATGTTATACTTTCGAAGAAAATACACGATTTGTTTGAGTTGTTTTTTGAATTCAGTTAAGTTGTTGGTTTGCTTTATCACTAGAATATCGATGTATTCTTTTTTCTTCTTTTTTTGATGATTTATTCAAGGTCTTTAACAAGAATTCGAGTTCGTTCCTGTGCAATTGAGAAAACACGTAGAAGGTATGTTTTCTGTTGTTTCATCCGATATTTGTTTTGTAATTTGTTTATACCGTTTATGCGGTGAGTCATACACAAATAAACTTTATTTATAAATTATTTCAAAGTGTTGTTCTTTTTTTTTTCTTATATTTTACGGAGATATCGAGCTTTTATTCATTACGGAAAAGGAGGAGACAACAAAATGGATTGTTTTTTTCACCTTCGCTTTATATTTGTTTCTTTTGACGTTTAAGTGCAATGTCAATGTTTTTCATTTAAAATTTTTGAATGCAGTACTGCCAGGCCAGTTTGTTTAAACGATATCACGAATTCAATTTTGGTTGAAACGTGGATTGTTCGGTCTGACCATGTTTGTGCGACTCGAGGACACGGATTACTAGTAACATTTACTTTGTAAACTTTATTTTTTGCAAAATGATTAGGAGAGATTGCTTATCTGATTGTGGTCACTTCGAAGATAAGCCATTGTTTATCTACAACTAATGGTTGTTGTTTAGCTGACGTGTAAGTCAACATTGCTACATGTTCACTTCGTAGCACCAACGTTATAAAAATTCTCAATCAAATTTTATCCATTTTAAACGTAATTTTGTCGACATTCAACGAGGCGATATTTATGCAATACAATTTTTACATTCTTCCTTCTACCCAAAACTCACAGATTTGGCATCACTTATTCATTAACTCACCTCAAGTAACAAAAAGGTTTTGACATTTGATTGCAATGCAAGACAAATTTTAAAATCTAAAATTAAAAATGTAAATAAATTACGAAATAATTTTCTGGGATGATTTCTTTAAAATTCAACATAGTATTAGTAGAACTGAACATATAGTTGCTAGAAGTTCTATAAAAAGAATCATAATTACTTGACATGCAGTGTGTCCGATAACTCATTATGCAAAGATAAGCATAAGTGCAAAGTTCGTATTTAAACTATCTACTTGAACTATATTTGGTGCGCAAATCATGCCACTTAAAGGCATCAAAGTGCTCGAGTTTTGTGGGTTGGCTCCTGCCCCATTTTGCGGTAAAATCCTATCTGATTTTGGTGCATCAGTTACCTTAGTTGACAAGGTAATTCCAACAAGAATCTAATACGCAAATGTATTCAAATTTGTCCACCTCCAGGTTCTTGATAACCCATTCAATGTTTTCCACGTTGGCAAACGAATACTCCCTATCAATTTGAAGAACCCGAAGGGCCAGAGTCTTATACGAGAACTGAGCAAGTCCTATGATGTCGTCTTGGAGCCCTTCCGACCGGGTGTTATGGAGAAACTCAATTTGGGACCAGAAACCCTTTGCACAGCAAATCCGAGATTAATCTACGCCCGTCTAACTGGTTTTGGACAGTCAGGGAGATTGGCAAATCGTGCTGGACATGATATCAACTATGTCGCCATTTCGGGAATCCTCTCGTTGCTGGGAAGATCAAACACGAAGCCAACTCCGCCGGTGAATTTATTGGCAGATTTTGCTGGTGGGGGAATGCTTTGTGCGCTGGGCGTATGCTTAGCCTTACTTGAACGTCATCGCTCTGGAAGAGGTCAAGTTATTGACAACTCTATGGTTGAGGGTGCAGCGTATGTTGCTAGCTGGCTTTTGATGTCGCAGAAACTTCCGATTTGGTCTGGAAATGGACGTGGCGACAATACACTCGACTCAGGAGCATTTTTCTACGACACATACGAGACTAAGGATGGGAAGTACATGTCAGTGGGTGCATTGGAGCCGCAGTTTTTTGAGAAATTCATTCAAAATCTTGGCTTACCGGATATTTGCCAATATCAGGCGAATGAGGAATCAAAGTTGCTCGTTAAGAATGCTTTCCTGCAGAAGACTCAGGAAGAATGGACGAAAATATTCGAGGATATTGATGCTTGTGTCTATCCCGTTCTTGACTGGAAGTCTGCACCGGATCATGATCACAATAGGGAAAGACAGTCTTTCATTCGCACTTCCGACGGTGAAGTTATTCCTCAGGTCGCTCCAAAACTCAGTAGGACACCGGGAAGTGTAAAATTGCCAAAGAACTCTGATCCGATGCAGGTGGTAACTGAGATTTTAGCAGATCTCGGAAAAACTCTGAATGACGTGGTGAAGTTGAACGAGGAAGGAGTTCTGTCAATTCCCGCTAACGGAAAACTGTAATGGAGGATTGTCGATGTACATCTAAACAGGAAAATGGTGCTGGTTTTTAGGCAATGTAAGAGAGCATTTAAATAAAATAAGAATTCTATTTCGTGGGTTAAGGAGAATTTTCTTCCACATGGGAATCGACTGCAATGTCTAGGAAATGAGCATGAATTTATGCTGAAAGGCGGCGATTTTCTATGACCTTGGGAAAGAGCCGCGTGCAATCTCAGATGGAAATGAATAATAATTGTTGCATATATTGAGGTTAGGGTGAGTCATGATGAGATGACCAAAGCGAACAGCCAAAAGAAGTTCCACTAGAGGACAACGACAACAACTCTTCATTTTGACGTGAGACTCAGGAGAAGGTATTCGGGTAACTCTTTAGAAAGCCTGTGATGTGGTTGCTCTTCCAAAGCTTCAAACTCCAAGACCAACTATAAACAATGAAGCGAACTGTTCTTTTTTTATAAATTTAATAAATATGTATGAGTACATGGTGGTAGCAATTTGCTTTTATTTACAAAACATTCTTTGTTCTCACTCACATTTGAAACCCGCCACTTGATCAATCAATTCCATGCATTTATCACATATTTCCGTTTGCTTTTGAATCACTTCATCCTTCAGCATCGCATCTAAGACATCGCCTATCACCGCTAAGTCATATCGCACATGGAAGTCACTCAGTGTAAATGTATCAAAAAGTATATTCTCTATGTTATTGTTGTTGATGTATTGCACTCGTTTCGAGATGATATGCTGTAAAATATTCAAAAAATCTATATAGTTTATCCCGAAACTGGCGCGCAACATCGTTTGGCAATGCCCGTCGAAATTATCCATCTGACGACAGTCTTCGATTTCGCGAATAACTCGTTGCATATTGATGGCGAGATTGCGCCAAATCGTTGGCACATTACATGCATTAAACCAATTGTGGTTAATCGAAATGGTATCGGTGAGATTCCACACTTGATGATACCATCCGGACGGTATAAAAATAGATTCATTCTCTGTTTGTATAATGGTAAAAAATTTCACATTTTTCTCGGTGAGCTGTTGTTCGGTGATGCGAAAGGGTAGATTACCCAGAGAGTCGGTGAGTTTTTGTTCTTCGTGTGGTGGTAGAAGAAGCCATAGTTTTCGGCCGGCAATATTTGTCGACCAGCTATAGGAACCGAAGACATCCGCATGAAAGGGTGTCCTGAAATGAAAAATCAAACAAACCACTCGTCAAGAGAGAGATCATTTATTTTTGGGTGCACATTGACAGTGTGTGACCGAAATTGACGTGCGTCGGGTATTTTGAGAGCGACAAAACAATGAATCGAAGATATCACATGTGTTTTAATCTCATAAGGTGAGTACGAAACAAGCATGACCTTGTTACATTTAACACAAGAGCATCCGAATGCATTTTGAAACTTACCACGAATCCATTGGACCCATATAAACAAATCTGTAGTCGTCTTGTTCCGTATCTATGAGGTATTCATTTAACCAATCGGATGCAAAATATTTAGGAACTTCATAGAAATCATAGTCCGGCATTTGTGCTTTCAAATGCCAATCTTTGAGGTAGAGGTTTATATCAGTTTCAGTGGTTCTACTTTGCCATTGGTCCAGGTAGTCAAAGAATTGCATTTCACATTTCTCGTGACTGTTGTAATATTTTTTAGAACAATTCGCAACTGGAATTTTACAATCACCAATCTTCTGTTTGAGGTATTTAAAATTTATTTCGGTGGTTTCGTTGTTTGATGTAATCGCCTGTTTTGTCCATCGTTGACGGCATTCCCAATGATTGGAGACTGACGTCAAGATAACAGGCCAATTTCGTTTCATGTAATTCCAATAGAAATCATTGTATGATAAATCACTTTGATTGAATCTTTGAATTAGATTTTCATTTGTTTCTGGTAGATTGGAATTTTCTGGTCGTAAATCCAAAAGAATTGTTGACATAACTTGCTCGCCGCCGACATGAATGAAAAAAAAAAATACTATGACGGTAGAGTGACAGTTCATGTGGAAAAGTCATTTTACCGATTGCTGACAATTGCCGAGGACTGTTTCATTTAAAAATTGATTGTGTATTTCAAAAGAGGAGTTGATGGGATTCTGCTTTTAAGTGCGAATGTTTATTTTTTTGAGTTGACATCAGAAATCAGTTAAAAAATAGTTGAATTATGGTTGACATTAAGAGTTCCTAAACTGAAAATGTACGTTAAAAACTCCATATGGTTGATCATTTTTATAATTCTCGGTGTCACTCCTTTCAAGCCACTAACATTGCTTAAAGACTACATCTGTCAAAAAAGGGCTTCTCAAACCTAGTCGTAGGAGTCGGTCTAAGTCTGCAGTACCCACATGTGAGAGAACCAAACGTGTCGTAGCTACAGAAGCTAGTCCAAAGTCCGCCTTCGACTGTAGCGCCACAAGATATGTATACAAATATACAAAAACTTGTTTAAATCACCACCTTTGTCCATGACATTAAACTTATTTATTGGATAATAAGAATACTTACAGATGGACTCTAGACCTGTTCTAGACTTGGTTCTGTAAAGTAATTAACTTTAACATAACTGCAGCACAATGTAATAGAGGACTTGTCAAATCAGATGAGTTTCAGACTTTAAAGCGAACATATCTATTTGTTATTGGGGTCAATCCTCCTGTTTACTTGCTGATAAGAACAGTGCCGAAAATATTGCATTTTAAATTTACAAAACGTATAAATAAGCATTTTTTGCAAAAGATAATCCAGTTGTATTACACTTGTAATTAATTCTTAAACAATGCCTGGCTTTTTACCAGACTCAGACAGTGAAGACGAATTACCTCCCGGCTGGGAGGAGAAGGTTACTGACGATGGTCATGTCTTCTACACAAAGTTAGTGTTCGAAACTCCTTGTAAATCTAAAACATAACAACCCTAACTATATCTTTATCAATCCTTCCAGCCATCAAAGTAAATCCACTCAGTGGTCACATCCAAGAACAGGCAAAGCAAAACGCGTCACAGGGGAGTTGCCCATTGATTGGGAGAAAACAATCGATGAGAAAACAAATCGCGTCACCTTCACGCATAAAACTACCAAACAGGTAACCTACACCGATCCCCGTCTAGCGTTCGCTGCTGAAGAACCAACAAGAAACATTGCAGAGGTGCGTCAACGATTCGATTCCAGTACTACAGCCCTACAAGTGCTTCATGGCAAAGATTTGTCTGGTAAATTGGCCGTCATTACTGGATCGAATGTTGGCATTGGTCTGGAGACAGCTAGGTCGATGTCATTGCATGGATGTGAGGTGATTTTGGCTTGCAGAAATCAACAATCCGCTGAAGAAGCTATTCAAACGATTGCGAAAGAAAAAGCAGCCGCCGGTCGGAAATGCAGGTTTATGATGTTGAATTTGGGATCACTGCAATCTGTGAAGAATTTCACACAAGAGCTAAAGCAAACCGTTAAGTAAGTTCTGATAAGATTCGCATAAAAGGAGCGTGTGCTAATTGGGATTTTGTTTTGTTTCAGTCATGTGGATTTTCTTATTTTGAACGCTGGGGTATTTGGTCTTCCTTATACTGTGACAGAGGATGGGCTTGAGACAACATTCCAGATATCACATTTATCCCATTTCTACTTGACTCTTCAACTGGAATCGCTGTTTGATCACAGAACTCGGGTTGTGGTTCTATCCTCGGAGTCTCACAGGTAAGCTGAAGCATACTGATGTTCCATAAAAATTCTAAAAAAAATAATTGATGATAAAATATTCGAACGTGAGTTGCATACATACACATCTGCTTGAGACGCTCGTTTTCAAATTCCATTTGAAGTCCGAACATCAATCGAGTGTGTGGTGACTGTGTGCATGCACGATACGTACTGAGTAAACGTGATGATGATTGTAGTCATATCGTGAAGCATGTGCGTCTAGAGCTCGTGAGGTTATTAGGTGCCTAAAATAAACATTAATAGGGCAATGTAAACAAGCGCACCAAATTTGAAGGGAAAGTTGAATTGAGGTCAAGTAAACATATTACGAGATCGCTCCCAGCAGCTACGTTTGGGTATTTGTCAGCACCGTAGGCTCTTATCACAAAAGGCGGCTCTAGTCGCAGACATAAACGAACGTGTGAGGTTCGATAGTCAGTGATTTTCTGTGTGTTATGCTCACAATCTATTCTAAACATTGAAACTCTCAAAATCAATCAACGCTGGAATATGTGAAGGACGCCGATAAATTTAGGTCATAAAGCGTGTTTTTTATGAACATATCAGCCCTTAATTGATAGGGACTGTGTGCGTACATTGAAGACACCCAGATGGGTAAGTGAATATGGTCACGTTTGCTTTGTTCTTGACTGAGAGCTGCGTACTGTACAAACAGGCGACTTGTAACATCTCCGATTAGAGATTAAAAAAGCCATAATTGCACAGACAAACAATAATTAATTTTATTTCCTTTATAAGCTTTTACTTCCGACATGGCGATTGCATCTGTTGTGATTCGAATCACGTCCGACAAATGGTATCAAAGTGCACGCTCTGACACCATAAAGAACTTGGCAAAGAGAGCAAGGTGTTCAAGTAATTATTGTTTTTCTTATGGGCACTTGTAGTATTAATTATTATGTCCGGCAGGGAATAAATTATCACAGCTGAAAATCGTTCATTCGGCTGGAGACTTTCCGGTGATCAGAAATTGAGTCTACTCAGAGTAACTGTCTCTCCCTTCGGTACAACTGCGTCCGTTGTTTATTCTCTCGCACTAACAATGCAAAAACCAGTTCGGAATAGAAAAGCAAAAAAAAATGTGACAGCAGACGGCAGAAAAGGCAACTTTTACTTTTATTCATCAGGTCCTCACCCAGCCGTTTTGTTGAAAAGACCTCTGAGATCACGACTTTTTTGTTGTGTGCATGAGAATCCCCTAAATTTAAGTTTTCAATGATTCATCGCACGACGTAAACGAATCTACGTCAAATGTGTATACGCCGAGCAAAGTCTGCGATGATCTTTGAACCTTCAGTTGCGTTGAGATAGTATAAGAAAGCAATCAATTCAATTAAACCATGATTGCAGGCAAAAATATAATCGTCCAGTCATACGCCATGGTACAATTGCAAACAACAATAGATCCAGACACAATTGATAGAATTGAGCAAACATTGATTGTGTTGTGAGCGAAATCGGAGCGATAACCGTTTAGCTAGACGCATTGAAGTGATTTAGTGCGATTGAGTGCAGTGGACAGTGGTTGTTGGCAAATATTTATTATTTTTAACACTGATGTTTACATGGTCTGCAAATATGGTAGCCAAAGGATTCTAGCAAAATATTGTGTGTGAAGTTCTTTGGAAAGGTGTTTGCACGATAATTGGTCGGCAAACAATTCTGTTGATGTGTCTTTCTCCCGACAACAAGTCTCTACTTGGCAACAGAATTTGGGATGTTTATCATTTGAAAAGAATGACGTACTCTTGTTATGGCTATGGATTTAGGGTTGATGACGTTGGCTCTTAGTTTGTTGTGAGAAGCAAATCTGGAAATGGGATACTTTTTTTTTTGGATCGGTTCTGTATTTTTGCAAATTTCATGAGACGTGACTATGGTCAGACCTCGCTATCATGTGCTTTCCAACTTTCTTTATGGGTGAACTACCTTCACCTGGGTTTTATCTAAAACGGAAAGGAATATCCAATTCTAACATTGTTTGCTTTCCCTGTTTGTGGAGAATGATTAATCATCGTCTTTTTGGCAAATTTTTTGGCAATCCGTGACCATGTCGTCACTGGCGTCATATGATTGTGAGAACTCGTGGAGTTCCTTATTTGCTATCATCAAATGAAAACAAAGGAGACGCAAATTGTGTTGAGATTAGTCGACAAATAATACATTCTTTGCTAATCTACTGACTGAAGCAATATTCTAGGAATGAAAGCATATCTCGTTGAGGTCATATGCATCACGATTTGCATATTCTATTTCGTATTCAAAAACATTGACAAGTAATTCGTTGTGTGGTTCTAAGACTATGGTTACATGAGCGGAAGAAGGTAAGAGTATCGAAGACACAATCTATGAATTCCACAAGCGCGATGAGTTGGATGCGTCGAAAAGTGGCCTTCTTTCCACTTTCAAAGACGGTGAGAGAGTGCGTATAGTTTTCCAAACAGTTGGATCGGCGATCCAAACCTTCTCTTCTCAAGGTTTTTGGAAAATCATACGATCTCTCTCCGACATTTCCGCTTTCTTCCGCTCATGTAAACTCCGTCACAGTGGATTATCGGGTGAAGCAGGCAAGTTTTCATCCCCTATTGTTCCGTTTTCGACAAATTTTCCTCATTTTCGAGTGTTGCACCGTGGCGTAGTGGGTAGGTGCGTCGACTCCTACGCTCGAGGTCGTTGGTTCGAATCTCGAAAAAAACATCTAACATTTTTTCACGGCTCCACCTCTTTCGAGTCACTGACAATGCTCAAAGAGTATAAATGTCTAAAAAAAAGCTTCTCAATTTCGCCGTTCGGAGTCGGCATTAAACTGTAGGTCCCCTCCACTCGTGAGAGAACAATAGCACGCACAACACGAGTGGTAGAAGAGAAGCTAGGCCCAGGTCCACCTCGGACTCTAGCGCCGCCATTAATAATAATAAAAAATCTGGTTAACGAGGAAGCCGGTGTAACAAATACCGGTCAGTGACAGGACAATAGATCCAAACAGAATCCAAGTTGTTTAACGCTGTGACAGTCGTCCGAACCTAACCTATACTAACCTCTTAGTCTTTTCGGGAGAAAACTTCTGCGTGCGATCTTTAGTCCTGTTGGCGTTAATGGCAATTGGAGAAGATTCCACCGCGAACTGTATAGGCTGTACAGCGACATGTGTTTAGCCAGGCATCAATGGGGCCAACAGTTAGAACGGCTTAGCCATGTAGATCGCATTGACAATTTAGTTTCAGCTGGAAGAATCTTCAACTCTGAATAAGTGGACAACGAAACATGGGACGTCTAAGGTGACGCACAGAAGTGGAGGGGGATCTCAACCAAATTAACATGCGAAATTGAAGTGCTGGAGTCTACCTTCTGGAAGGGCTGAAGGCCATTCCGGCCTGTAGTCCCATAAGAGGAAGAAGAAGAAATTGAAGTCTACATCCATCCCTCAAATTCCGATCGAAATTAATTTGAAATCGAATATTCATTCCTTGTTTTAACCTGCTCTTACATTTTACCACCAAAAGTCAGTGGTGCGTGCAAAAAATTGTGAAGTTGAAAAGTCTTGGATTTCTTTGTGCATAGAATAATTGACCAAAGGCACTCATTTGTCAGCATCATAACGATGCACGTGCTAGAAGATTTGCAGTTTGTTCTTACGACTTCTGTAAAAGTTGCCTAGATCAAGAAGAAGTGGAAAATGTTCTACGCTTGCTTCACACATGACCGACTCTAACGTAACTTAGACGCATATATCTGGGAGCCTATTTTTCGACAACAATTGCGACCTTAGCGAGGTATCCATTAATAGTTGACTTCGCTTCATAGAAAGCTAAAATTGGTTGACCACAAATGGACAAGCGGATTAACCCATTTGTAACCCGCGAGGCAGTACAATGGACCAACTCTGGTCTAAGAGCACTTTTCAGGCCACTCCGACCTACCTACAGTCTTCTATCAATAGTTTAGATTCCCTGAAGCTTGTTTATACGACAAACGAGTATAAGATCACTTTCTCATTTCTTCTTGAAAAGTAAATGACTCATTAACACACAGTTGCATCTCTCTACAGCTCAGTGTGGAAGTATTGAACAATAAATAATTTTTTTATAGTTCCCCTTAAGGTCTGCACGTGTGTCCAAACATATGTCTGTACACAGTAAACTAAAACCATGCATTTTTTTGGGGTACCATAAAAATGTCAATAAAAAAAACAAACGTACACATATCATAATGTAAACATAAACACATAAAGTGCATTGACACATCTCCCATTCGTACCACGCACCCACGGCATGATCAAACCATCGCCACACACATTTATTCAATCCATCATAGAAAACCTCATCAGCGGAAGCAAACTCTTCCAAACACTCACGGCCAAACACAAGGCCTCATCCAGTTGTGGTGTGCCACAACGAGACTGCCTGCACTTTGTCACGTATACTCTTGCCTTCCTTTAATGTTTCATTTTTTCTTTCCACTGTGCGTTGCGCCTCTTTCTTCTTCAGATTCGCCAACCTGCCCACCGAACATTTGACCGAGCAGCATGTATCACCACCGGCATCGAAATTTTGGAGCATGATGGCATACAACAACGCCAAGCTTTGCAACGTGCTGTTTGCCATGCACTTGGCTGAGGTAGGTTAAAAAAAAATGTCTACATACACACCTACGAGTATATCGATGGATGATGGGTTTTTTATATTCGCGACAGAAATGGAAGAACCGTGGAATATCTGTGTTCGTACTACATCCCGGCAATATGGTCTCATCGAAGATCAGCCGAAACTGGTGGTTTTGGCGGTTTCTGTTCGCCATTGCGCGACCTTTCACCAAGTCACTGGTTTGTTGAATATGCATGCGAACCTATACCACTGGTTCTTGTGGCTATTTTAATGTTTCTTTATTGTCCGGTTTTGATCTGTAGCAACAAGCAGCCGCCACGACCGTGTACTGTGCAACGGCCAATGAACTCACCGGACTCACGGGACTATACTTCAACAATTGCTTCTTCTGTGAGCCGAGTAAGTTGGCACAGAACAAAAATTTGGCAGAGGAACTATGGAACCTGAGCGAGAGTATGATTGAGAAATACACGATTGACCAGCAATAGCTGATGGCGACTTTTGTATTCTTCGGTTGATGGTAATTTATATGTCTGAATCTGCTTCGCGTGTTTTTCAAATTTATTTTGTTTTTCATTTTCAAAGGCAATAAATTTTTCCAAGTATGCTCAATTTTATTGTTTTGAATCTTTTTTTAAATTTTGAGGTTAGGTTTGTCAGAAATTCCTAAAACTTTTGTCATTCTATGAAATGTTTGTTTTCAATTTTATCTGAACGTAAATAATTGGACTTTTGACTAATAATACATGACATTAACGACTTTGGAGTGTACACTTTCGACGAAATCGGTAAGAAAGAGTTTTATGGGCGGAGAAACAAGTTCTCTTCTTGGTAACAGTTTATGGGATGAATTTTATATTCCAATTGTTTAGCGGGAAACAAACGTCATAAGAATTTCTAAACTGTCATTTGAATTCATCCAAGGTTGTCTAATAGGTTTTCAATGATGTGTGCAGCCAGCCTGAGCAACAGATGCTCCGGTTTGCTAAACTAAGTGCGTCTGTTCCTTAGAAGAATGAATTTTAAGACGACATAACGGTAAACAAAGAGATTTTGGAAGCCACGTGATGGGTGCATGGTTTCGGAAGGTGACCGAACACGGGAATGTAGCCACAACCTCGGCGTGCTGTTCAATCATGTGGGCAGAGACCAAAGTGGCCCGTGGGACAACGCAATAGAGGACGCCGCCGAAACCGATGGGGGAGACCAAAATGCATAAATCCGCTAAGGATGGGATAGTGATCGGAAATGGGAATGAGTAACCCTAGGGATGAAAGTGGAACAACGAAATATTGAACGCCCAAGAAACCGATGGCGCACACAAGTGGAGAAGGACCTCAGCAAACTTGGCGTGCGTAATTGGAGGTAGCTAGCTACACATGGTGGGCGCCGTAACCGTGTGGGTTTGTGCGTCGACCCATGCGCATTAGACTTTTACAGTCTAGGTTCGAATCCAAGTTCAGACAAACAATATTCAAAATAAAATTGTTCACGGCTCCACCTCTTTCGAGTCACTGACAATGCTTAAAGAGCATAACTGTCTAGAGTATAACTTCTCAATCTCGCCGTTCGGAGTCTGCATTAAGTTGTAGTTCCCCTCCTCTCGTGAGAGAATAATTGCACGCACAACACGAGTGGTTGCTGAGAAGCTAGGCCCAGTTCCACCTCGAACTTTAGCGCTGCCATTATTATTATTATTTGCTACACATGGAACGAGCTGGATAGCCTTGTTTGTTGAAGCCCAGATCCATCGCTGACTGTAGCGCCATTAGAAGAAGACCGGAAGGATGCAGCTTGAATAAAAAAAAAAAGGTCTTCAAGTGGCAGTTTATTTGTAACACCATTACAATCGGTATATTTGCATCAACTACAGCAGTCAACAACTGTGTTTAGCATATCTTCGCCTTCGATTTCAAAAGAGTCCGCAACAATCAACGAATGTCTGGCCAAATTAAGCAAATTGCTGGGAAATGTTACGCCCAATTAGAATCGCTGCAATAGCTTGTGTTCTTTACAGCATATCTCACTCTCACTCGAAACCCCCATCATTAACTATTCCCGCACAAGCAATTACATCAATTAAAGTTCAAGAACCATGAAACCAACTTCGTCTCAAAATTGTATGTATATCTTCAACTTGCACTCAGGGTCTTGTAAGATATGAGCACATCATTGTTGTTAAAGCTGAAGCCCATTGATTCTTTTTAAGGTTGCGCACTTTGAACAGTGGTGACCTAAATTTCGTACATAAACACAAATGTACGGCGTGGCGTCGGGCAGATGCGTGCAAGGGTGGTTGATGCTTTGTTTGAATACATTTTCCCTGCCCAATGTATTGGGCCACATAAACAATAATCCAGACAGAAGGGGGAAAACTCACGTACGCACTTTGTTCCCTTACTCACGTAGGCACAAACGCATTAACGAAATAACCAGAAACAGGACCAGGACCAGTGCCTTCTTCGGCCGTCAAAATGGATCGCTCTACGACTTCCCCGTACCGTATTCAGTAAAAAATGCAAGAGGTTTTCGTTTCATTTCATCACACTTAATTTTATTCTTGTTGAAAAAACAACATACTCTAAATAACTATCATATGAGGAAAGCAGTCTTCAAAATATAAGTTATTTTGTCTTGCTGTTCCAAAACTAATTCAAACTCAAGTTCTAGAACAATAGTAAAGCTTCATACATTCCTAACCTAATTTCATATTTCTCACAGTACAACAATAGTGTTACGCTAAATTGAATTCCGTCTGCACTTGCAGAGAGGATGACTAGAAGTCTGTGACTCGTCCTTTGCGTTCCCAATCACCGTAGCGGGTGGGTTCTGGTCCAGCAGGTCCACCAATTTCACCGGTGTATGGGTTGACGTTGTTTGGCCATGGCTTCAGTGGCTCCTTCTCTTGGTATGGATGTTTGCCGGTGATTTCGTCCAATCGGCCAATTGGAGTCTTCTCACGGAGTTTCTTTTGAAACTCAGCCACACGGGGAGTCACTTTAACATTTCGAGCTGATGGATCCAATGTTGTGGTTGAGTAACAAGTCACTGTTGAGTTAAGAAAAAGAAGAGATTGAGGTTAGATTAAGTAACTAGGAATATGACAGTTGGAGTATATTTCATCACAAATGCACTGGATTAGATGGAGAAATTACCTTGTTTGGCAATTCTTGTAATTAATTCACACTGGTTCTTGGTGCACCGTACAATTGCCGAAGAACTCATTTTCGGATTTTTCTTTTCAAATTTAATTTCAAAATAATATTTTAGATCGCGAGTCGCTAGTTCGTCTCTTGATTTCTTGTTGCTTGCTTTGACTGCACAGCCGACTTTACACTTTGGAGTCAGTGAATTGAATGATGATTTGTTTACGTTCGTCTTTGGTTTATATAGTTGGCGTCCCGCTAGCGAGAGCCGGGTTCTTTACTCGATGTATTCGTAGAAGTGAAAACTGTGCGCGCGATTGTTGCCGACGTCCTTTAATGCACGTAACACTCACGAGATACTTTTCCAAATTCGATGGAATGAGGACTGGTCAGCTGTACTGACAGATACCTAATTTTATGACGATGCTGCAAATGTCACGTTTCATAACAGTAAACTTTTTTCCATTCGATAAGAAGCTTTCAGCTTTTGAACTTAATCGTTAAATTAGTGCATGTGAGAACCGGAGATCTAAATAAGTTTGGGTTTTGGATAGCAAGAGAAATGTGCCCTTGAGTAGCTCAGTTCTGACGAAATGTGAAAATGTTTACATTCGGAACAAGAGCAAATTGTGTATGTGCTTGACAGCAGTAAGCAGGTGGTGAGATTGGATATTAGAAAAATAAATATATGAACATCGATACAGTTCGGACGAAAATTTCGTGTTTTTTATTGGAGATTCTGGGGAGAAGCTACCTCATGCATATTTTGAACATTAGGTCAGTTCGAGAAATGTTCTGTTCAAAACTCGCAGTTCTTCGTAATTCAAGGTGGTGAAATTTGTGTAGAAGGGGTTACATTGGAATATAGGAAAAGAACGCGTAGAACACGCGTAGTTTAGCTTAAAGAGCCCGTAGAGGGGTAAGTTAGAATTTAGAATGGTGTCCGTTTAACTAGATTAAGCATGTTGTCTAGTATATACGCACAATGAATTAATCAATAAAAAAATGCATTAAAAACGAAAACGAAACGAACGCGTAGAACACAGCTCATGGCTCATAATTTTCCATGGTAGAAGATGAGAAGAGTTTGACAGATTCTACATCGATTTGACAGATATGAAATCTTATTGTAAATGGCTGGAAAAATTTTGTAGTTGAAAGAATGGGCTTTAATCACAGACCTGGGCTTTAAACAGGTATGACGACAATCGTCTGGACGATAGTCTTGCTTCACGTTAGCATGAAAAAACGATACAGCGATTCTACACATATTGTGTATGAATAATTTACCATTTACCTGTAAATATGCTTTAATTCAAAGTCGATATCTAGAGGACACAATTAAATTGCCTGGACTCCTGAGTGTATGCAACAAATGTATAATTAAACTGAAAGTACCCAATGCAGTTGCATACTCTTTGGTGACTAAAACAGGTGCGGGAACATGGAAAATCGTACACTAACCGGAGGGGAGATTGCTTATGGGCGCCCGCATTTAGTCTTTACTCGAATGCAAGAGGCATCGGATGCTTTCGGAACCGTTTGTCCAGGGGCTAAAGAAATGGACTAGGCCTCCCAGTTGGAGGTCATACGTGGAGCAAACAGAAAAAAAGTCCAGAGACAACATGTCTCGGATACAGATGTTTCACGACATGCAACAGAGAGCGTCCACGTCTCAGGTGGCGCACTTAAGTAAAGAGCGGCCTTAACCGACTTGGTGATAGAAATTGAAGACAGCTAATGAAGGATTACGCTAGCTGGAGAGGTATGTTGGTTGATTCTAAGATCCAACCCAGACATATAAAGAAGAAGAAGGCAAGAGGAGGGATATTTCTAATTATTGGCCTATTGCTATATTGCCCTTTAGCTACGCCACTTGATTAAAACACTTGGTTGTAGTATTGGATTTAAATGTCAACTGATTTATTGAGATAGATTAACAAGAAAATAACTATTGTTTATACTACAATACGTTACAATGGATATATAATAGATGCACAATGAAAGTAAACTGCACAGTATGCCAACGAATGCGTTGTATTTTGCAGAGATTTTGACTGTTGGTGGCTTGGAATGTCCGTGGCGTCATCTATACTCCACACACAGGATATATAACTTCTGTTGATGGAAGTCGCTGTATGAGGACGCCGTCGTACTTTCGTCAGGAGTCGTTGTGCGAGGTCGCCACAGCCCTCTTTTCTCAAACTTTTTAAAATCATTGTCTAGCATTTTCTATACTCTCATTGCAAGTCAATATTTTCCCCTCAGCAGGCAGAACTTCTTCAACAAACCTAATCTCTAGCACTCTTCAGATATTGGAAGGGAGGTTAATCTTTTTATCACCGATGACTGGACAAAATCAGCCACCAAATTGACTACCTCGTATGGCCTCCACCATTTTTTATTTCGTGACTGCAATTATATTTAAAAGGTCGTCAGTATAGGGTTCTCTTTAGACCTTCAGTCTTCGACCCAATTAACGCGACTTCTGGTGTCCCACAAGGCAGTCACTCTGGTCCATTAATTTTTGTTCCGACCATAAACAATGTTGTCAACATAATCAAATGATCCGAAATTCCTATGTATGGTGACGACAAGCCTTATAGGTTGTGTTACCCCCGCCGACTCTGATCTATTGCAAAATGAGTTGCTTACTTACTTATCAGGCCAACGACTCAGCAGAGTCTGAACCTGAGCAATTGCTGCTTTCAACGCTGACGGTCTCGGACACGCTGTTTCCAGTCATCATGACCAAGTTGTCTTGCGTTCGCGATCACTTGGTTTTTATACCGGAGATCCGGTCTTCCTATTCTTCCCGAAACAGGCATCTCGGGTTCGAAGACTCTCTTAGCTGACTTGAATTCATTTTATTTGTGGTGCGATAAAAACTTCTTGCAGCTAACTATTTGTAGGCACCAGGCTAAAACCTTCTCTCGTTAACCTGCGTGCTCTCCCGGAAACGGTATCCTTGTGCACTAATCCCCGTTTCCTCAGATCCTTTCCTTTTTTTAAAAAAGTCTTTGCGAGAAACACAATACTTTGAAATGACTATTTATCAGCTGCCGTACAAATCAAAACACGCAAAACCTTTCAATTTCAATAAAAAGATCGTTCTAAAATCTCTTTTAAATAAAAGAAGCACGATCTATCACAAGTCCCAGTTGCAGACCGACAACTTAACATAAAGGATCGACTGCAGAAATAGTGGCGCGCACAACCAACTTGGAGTGGGCCGCTGAACACAGCTACCAAAAGATTCCGCTGACTAGAGAAACATGTTTGTTGAGACACAGGCCCACCTAATCAGTTTGCTACAACTAAAGAACAAAGAACGACTTAGAGATTCATGGAGGTTAGGTTAATTTCGAAAACCTGTCCATAATAAAGCATCCTCGTGAAATGCGTGTATTTTCACATAGACACTGACATTAGACGGATCAGTAACTTTTATTTGTACAAAAGGACTGGATGTCGCAGTTGGTTAAGTGCCTGCTCCAAGTTCGAGGGGTCCCAGGTTCGAATCCCAGTGAAATCGAATCTGGTCCAGTCACCATTTGCCGTTGGGATCAAATTAACGGCACTGGAGTAGGTTGCTACCTGGCAGTACAATGGAGTTTTGAGTCTGAATGCTCCAGTAGTTTCAAAAATACTAAAAAAAAAAAAAAAATTGGCACCAAAAGAGCGACCACCGCCGCCGATTAAAGTGCTTGGAATTTCAGAATAAAATAAGTAAATAAATTTGCCCTTGGGATCAAATTAACGGCACTGGACTCAGTTTTGAGTCTGAGTACTCCAGTAGTGTTTCAAAAATATTCCGAAAAAAAAAACTTTTATTCGTACACTCTGATCCTAACATCCACCCAAACCTAATTCGTTGAACCAAGTCCTGTTTGCAAAGAGGACAAATGGAGAAGACGATAAAACCTAGGCGCTGTGTAAGAAGTGGATGAAGTCCCAAAGCCAAAAATGTTTCGGCTGCAGGCATCTGTACAGTAATGGTCCAGAGGATGACCAATCCTTCGGTATACATACAAGAACATCGCGTGAGCAGGAAGGTTTTGTATAAATAACGCCAAAAATCACAAAATCCCAGATTCTAATTGATTTGCTCTCTCCGTCATGGTGTAGATTTAAAATTCAGTCGGATTTTTTCTCACTCGTGAATTAACCTGAAAGAAAACCTCGTTGGACATCTGAAACATCCAGCCAAATGCAGATCATGAATCAATGAATTCCATAGCCACACCTCATTTGCCCACATAACTTAACCTCATATGAGTGACAACTTGAACAGACCCGCACCAGAGTCGTTTAGAGCTCTTCACTCGTCTTGGGATTATTTGTGTTGTCATTCGAATACACGAGAGAACAAAACGAATCGATTTTTCCGCTCTAATGATCGCACATTATCGACGATCACTTATAAGGAAATCAAAATCGATCATCGATTGCTTCATGAGGCTCAAATCGAGAACGGTCGACGGTCCGTCTCATTACGAGTCAAAATGGATGAGCCATTGGCGGTGGGCAATAACTACGTGTGTCCCATCGAGCAGTGTGTCCAAGTCAAACCCCTTCTCATTCGCCCATTCGTCGTGCTGCGAATTGTGTCCGCTGTGCTGTGGCATTCCTTAATCGAAAATAGTGCGGTCATACAAGGTGTGAAAATGTCACTTCGGTTCGGGTTCAATTTACGCATTTTGATGAAAGACTGTGACACTAAAGTGGAGAACTTGAAAAAAAAAACGGTTTTAAGTGATTGTTAGAAAAGGGAAAAAAAGTGATTTCTGAAAAGTGGTTTTCTGTTTGGTGAAGTTTAAGTAAAATTTTCAAAAACGTTTCTTTCGTGTGCCTATTTTTACCCGAATGTGAACTTCTTTTAATTGTTCAACCCAAAGACCTGTCGTGCTACAGGCTGTCTCAAATTTGACTGTGCTTAGACTAGGGTTAGTTAAAGCGGACGATCTACTAGATGATTCCTTCAGGAACCGTATTCTGGAGCATCTATGACCATACATATGTATATTACGAAAGTCGTGATCGAGGTTGCCTTCAAAGGCTGTAATCCTTTTTGGCTTGTTTTCATAGAACAACGAATTAGAATACCTTCACTCGCTAGGAACGCGCGACAATGGTGATGTCATCTGCGTAACCCAGGAGCTGTGTACCCCAAGTTAGAGGGGTCCCAGGTTCGAGTCCCAGTGAAAGCAAAGTTAATACGCTTTTATCCGGTTTTCCAAATCTGGTCCAGTCACCATTTGCCGTTGGGATCAAATTAACGGCACTATCACTGAAGCGGTCGATCAGTGGTAGTAGTCTGACTGTGGGTATCACAATGGACCAACATGGTCTAAGTGTGCTGGTGAATTCACTAGCAGCCCCCTAACCTAACCTAACCTAACTTAACCCAGGAGTTGAACCGATTTCTAGAAGATAGTGCCTTTCGTGTTTACACTTGCCTGGCGAACTATTATCACCAGAATTAGATTTAAGAAAATCTCATTTAAACGCTTCGAAAGTTCTAGAACCATACCGCACGGTGCATCGCTTATTTTTTAGCGTAGCACGACACAACTGGATCAATTTTCTTGCGATGATACTATGGATGATCTGATGCTTCCGTATCAAAACATACATAGCTGCCAGAAGTGAAGAGTTCTAATGGCAATCTGCGCCTGCTTCTTTGTTGGTCTTTTGCTTTTTGATAGCTGTGGCGGGAGGACTCCGACTATTTTCTGAATGCAACGGAACGAAAATACGAAAGGAAATATTTGACAACAGTTTTGCAGCGGGCGCCAATAACAGTGACATTTCGACTGTCTTCATTTCTTAAAAAGTACGGCCCGATGTACCCGATGTATGACTCATACGCACTCAACTTTCGCAGTCTTGGTTCAAATCCCAGTTCAGACAAACAATTTTTCAAAAAAATTGGTCACCGCTCTACCTCTTTCGAGTTACTGACAATGCTCAAAGAGCATAACCGTCTGGAAAAAGCTTCTCAATCTCGCCGTTCGGACTCGGCATTAAACTGTAGGTCCCCTCCACTCGTGAGAGAACATTAGCACGCACAACACGAGTGGTTGCTGAGAAGCTAGGCCCAGGTCCACCTCGGACTGTAGCGCCGCCATTATTATTATCGAGCGTCTACTGTATGGACCAAAAATAGCAGATCGCTAAGGTTTCTAAACAGAATTGGTACTGAATAGGGTGAGGTTCATAAAAATAACCGGATGGCTGGGCATCACAGACTAATTTACGAGTAGCACACGACGTGGAGGAAAGGAATGAGATTCCTCTTAGGCATCACAAAGGGTCCAATAGGACCTAAGTCAAACGTGGCTTTCTGCCCGCCTTCATACTAACCGAACCTGACCTAACCTTACTTAATACACAGTGCTATCAAACTATTGATTTATGTGTACCGTCACTGTACATAAATGTCTAGTGCACTCGTATATCTACAAACCTTCTCTGTCACTCGCTGCTTAAAAAAACTAAAAAAACTCACGCAGGCTGAACACATTTTAAATGCAAAATTCCACGTTCAGTTTTAGAAATGTTTTTTTTTGTTTTTAAACGTATCAATGTTCAGACTTAATTTGCATTTAATACAAAGTCCGTCAACTGAACTTAATTGAAATGTAAAACATTTGAACCACTCGCATCCGCACTCGTACTCGAAATGAGGATAATAATCCGACATGGACCACCTGGCCTGTGCCAGATTGCGTCGAGAATATGTACAAAATCACTGAAATATTGCAGTCAATAAATTCTGGGATAACCACCTGCCAAAATGTACAGTTTGCTTCTTTTTTTACAACAGCCTATACACACCCGCCCCCTGAAATTGATTTCCTTACACCAACACATTATGTTACCCAAACGGAGTAAAAACAACAATTCACATGTTGGCAGCACTCAACCCTGCGTCGCTCTTTAACTTTCGAATAAAATTAAAATAAAATTACCGTTGGAAGGCCTGTCTACACACGTATACATGCATAAATTTTGGAATTTCTAATTTAACAGGAATAAAAAAACATCAATTTCAATTGTCAGCTCAGTCATCGCATTCAACGTTAATCGAACTGGTTGCACGCATTCCCGCGCGCTGCCGTTTCCACGGAAACATCAGGAATTCCCGAGATCATTCGTACGCGATTGTTTGTGTGTGCGTGTGAATTCGTATAGATTCAATAAGGAGTCCCAGTCCCAGTCTACATTTCCAGCTCATAGCTCCCAGCTCCGAATTCCCATTTCGTCGAGTGATTTATTTACATACATTCTTATGTACATAGTACGGTGCCACGTCGCGTCGGTTTACTGAAGCGTGTTCCCTGCGTATGACTTCGTGTGTGCGTATGTGCTTGACAATTGGCTTGCTGCAGTGCTACACGGTTCGATTGAGGGTTGGAGGTGGGGTCGAACACGTGGTGCTCTACATGTTCCGACATAAATTAACAAAAATTTCAAATTGAAACACGCCACGGACAGCAGCGAAGCCATTCAACCGACACCCAGGTAAGCCAGAGAAAAGTTAACACATTTTTTTAAATAAAGTTTCATCGAAAAAGAACTGGGACACGGGCCTGTTTGTGCAGGAATCCATGCTAATTGACACTACCGCCGCCGCCGTGACTGGTGGGTCGGTTGACTGCAGTTACTACGGGCGGGGAGCTTACTGCCGTGCTAACGTGTTGGCTTTTTTTGGGAAGACTTTTCGAACAAAGGCGGCCGCTTAAGATGAATTTACAAAAGCAGCCAGAGCAAAAGGAAAACATTGATTCATTTGGGGAATTTTGAGTTTGATTTGCATAATTAAGCATAATTAAGTACGCACATTAGACATTGAAGTTCATGAGCTACCTTCAGGGTCTAAATTCAGACAGTTATTGAGTAAGATACTAAAGGGCTGACTATAACTGCTGCACGGAAACTAAAGAAAACTGAACCAACGGAATGAAACTAAACTTAAACTGAAACACTGTGACTATAATAACCACTTCGTTCAGTTTCGTTAGGTTTGTTCACTTTTGCCAACTTTCGAAATTAATCGTTCTCAACGTATGCAAATGTCGGTTGACGACTGTTCTGGTTACTTTTCGTTTGGTTTTGACACGAGCTAAAATTTTCGAATGACTATTAAGGTTGGACCTTCATGTTAAGGAGTGGTATTGTATTCCTTGAAATCACAGCAAGTGCTTTGACTTAGCATTCCCAGTCTCAAATTAGATCAATTCTGGATTTAATATCAACTGGGTGTAAGTCTTTGGGGTACGATAGCATCTACCAGAATCGCATTGAAATTCTCACCGTCGTCCCTGTTACTACACCACTTTTAATTGCTGTCTCATACTTCACACACTTTCATTGAAGTTTTGGCGACTTTCTTTTTTTGAAATCTTTAAAACCCTTCTTCATTCCCTGCAGCTAAATCATATGAACGCTCTAAGGCATGTAAGGAATTTTTACCTGCATAGGTATTTAGGAGTGAAAGTGGCTAAAGATGAAAACAAGACAACTGTTCAAAAACATAAAACAAGGCAACACACAAATACTGAAGCAATAGAACTTGCAAGGCCTAAACACTATAGCTGGGGTGAACGGTGCAACTGCCAGCAAGAATCGCTTCGAACTGAAATAAAGTTGTGGGAAGACTCACTCACATTGGTTCCACCTTCTGGAAAGCATTCAAAGTGTTTTGGATTGCAAGGAATCTTGGGGAAGAGATAGTGACAGTCAGTCATCTGGGCTATGGAATGAAAGCAGGGGAATCAAAAACACGGATATTTGAAATTCGTTCCCAAAGCACAAGATGTTTCAATAAAGACGTGAGAATGTTGTATTCAAATAAAACACAGAACAATTGAGATATCCGGCTTAAATTCATTTTAGGTGTAGAATTCATGTTGAACTTAAGTGCAGAATTTGATCTCGTTCATATGACCACTGCGAGCCGGTTTGCAGTGATTAATTCTTCGCAGCTAATTTTTTTACGTTCTTCTAAATATTTCGCGAGAACTGTTGCCAATTTCGTGTTCGATATTGTTCCTGATCTCTTCAAATGTTGTTGACATATTGACATAAAACAACAACTTAACGTAACCCCAAAAAATGAAATCCAACGGCGTTACATCGCATAAGCGAGGTGACTAGATTTTCTTAAATTTTTTGCATAGCCCTAAATGATCAAGAGGCTTCAGTTCTTCAGTTAATTTGATCTTCTAAGGATGTAGGCCAAGATTTTCACGTAAAATTCGCCTCGATTTGGACCTAGACATTCTCAATTCCTGGTAACGGCGTGGGATGGACTAATTTGCACTGGAACATTTGAATGTTAATATGTTGACTCGAATTTATCCACTGCCTATCTGGTGGGACGTTTATTATGACAGAATATTTGAGTATATAAAGGGTGGTCCAACCATAATGCACGATGTTAATTGAGTCACGTAACGTCATGTTTTTTTGCACAACTTAATTTGACATTTCTTTGTTTCAGTTTTTGACAAATTCAACCATGGAGAGGTACACAATTGAGCAGCGCGTTAAGATTGTTGAAGCCTTTTGCGAAAATGTGAAAACACCTGTGCATGCTCGCCCAGTTCGTTCTTGCTGTTGTTTGCGATAGTGTGTCAGAAGAGCCGCCAACCTCGAATCGCCGTCGTGCCCAACTATTGAACACCTCAAAAACATCACTGATGTGAATTTTGAATAAATATTTGAATTTACACGCTTACAAGGTTCAATTGACTCAAGAGTTGAAGCCTACTGACCATTTCAAGCGTCGTCAATGGTTGGTTGAACAGACAGAAATGAATGATGACTTTTCACCTCAGTCGATTCGTTAACAAGCAGAATTGCGCATTTGGGAAAATGAGAATCCACGAGTGTTTGTTGAAAAGCCGATGCATCCACAAAGAGTGACTGTTTGGTGCGGTTTAGGGGCTGGCGGGTCATCGTACTTCTTACATAAATTGATGATATGGACCTGGACGACATGGATGGCGCCACTTGCCACACAGCCAACGAAACAATGACGCTTTTGCACGAGAAATTCAATGGCCATGTTATCTCACGTCGGGGCGATGTTAATTGGTCGCCACAATCATGTGATTTGACACCGTTGGACTCCTTTCTTTGGGGATATTTAACAAAAAAGGTTTACGTCAATAAGCCAAGAACAATTCAGGAGCTAAAGGATGAGATAATTCGGCACAAAATATTGGAAAAAGAATTTCGGACCTAATTTTTGTAGGAATCAAACCTAGACTTCTAGCGTAGGAATCAATGTACTAACCTCTAAGCCAAGAGATAGATAGAGAATAAGATAAGAGATAAGAGAATAAAATCAATTACCTGTCTCCTGTACCGCAGTCTTAGGTGATATCTATTTCTACTTGTGTGTGCTCCCGTTTCTGTGATTCACAAGTCCAGTTGTGCACATCAAAACGTCTTCCTTCATCTCAATAGCGGAGATTCGATTTTTCTCTTCCTTCCAAGCCCCTGGTAGAGGCCTGCCAGAGAATAACCCTTACCGGCTATTGCTACTACGGTGTCAGGCGGTCTATAAAATGCTTATTTCGCCACTTCTGCTTTATGATGCCGAAAGCTGTAAAGAAAAGATATTTTGTCAGATATTTGCGCAACACACACTTATAAGTGGGATTTGATGAGCTTAACCCTTTCAAAAGTAAGAATACGCTCAAAGACTTACCGGTCAATGTTGACACCTTTATCTGTGGCATCTAAAGCTTCTGTCGAACGTCTAGAATTGGATTTGCAGAAAAATGGTAATGAGTAGCAACAATTTTAATTTCGTAATCATATTCCACCACGAAATATTTGGAGCCAACTGAGCGTGTAAATTTGCAACCAGTGATGACTTTGCTGCTTAAAGCAATAAAACATGTCCCGCATGATATTTGTTTAAACAATAACACTAATTATCCCTCGCTACGTTGCAAATGTCCCACGTTTGTGTTTAACTATCGTCAATCCATTTCAATGTGTCTCGCGTAGCTGACCGCGGATGTTGTAAATTTTCAAAAATTTCGCTGTCATATATCTTACTCAGGGCAACATTGCAACTAAACGCGAAAGGATTTCCTTTTTGATACTCATTCTCAAAAGCTGCCACAGTCTCTCAGCTATTTGTTGTGGCACGCCCAATCGTCCAGCGTCAGCTCGTAATAGTTTCCATAGATGCTCGCGCGTGTAATTTATGGACGTTCCAACAAAACAATACCCTGCCATCAATTGCATCCTGTTGGAGTGAAGTTGGACCAAAGCGCGCACATTTGGGCCGACGAGTGTGTGCGCTTTTATGCGCTTTATGCTTGCGTATTAATCCCACTCGGTTCCGGCACCGAACGCGTCGAGAATTATGGCCGCACTTAAAGTTTGCATCTGACTTCTGGTCCCGTGATTTACATTCAATTCAATTCCACGCGTGAAGATTAACAGCGGTTTGGCTTGGCAAATTTGCAAAACAACTTATACCAGTGACAATCCTCCCACCAATCAAACAACCCTCCGACCCCCCCCCCCCCCACTATGGGTGGGCGACCCATCTGATGGCACACATATCCCTTCTGGGGAAGTTTGTGATGCGGTTCTTGTGGAGGGATTGAATTTCAACGGAAATATTTTGCCCTTCGTTTGGTGTACCTTAAAGCTTATGCGGTTGTCTTGACGTTTACATCCATGCCTTGCGTGGATTAATACCCTCAAAAGACACCTACCACCTCTCCCCCTCTCTCTCTCACTGCCAAAAATGTTCACAAATGTAGAGCGCCTCCCACATCATGCAGCGTACGTTGAACAAGCCCTGCCTTGTATCGGTGTATCTTCTCGGAAGCACTAAGGTATAAAATAGCAATTTCACAGATCGCTGATACGGGAAATTCCCTATTCCCTCACCAAAATACCGAACGAATAGAGAGAGAGAGAGAGAGAGCGGGTGGGGGAGGACGGCAGCCGTATGCATATGCAATCCTTCGATGCATGTTAACTTCAATTTTAAGGAAAATTAATGTACACATGCTGGATACCTCTGCGCTACGTCCTTCCTTTCCTCCTTCCTTTCTCTTCTATTTCGTATTCATTTTTGGTTTTTTTTAGGAGAAAAGGATATGTAAAGCGATTTAACTCAAGCAGCGAACTGAACGAAAATGCAATGCCTTCCTGATAGCGTATACCTTTTAAATTGAATGAAAAATGAGAGCGGTCCTGCATGGTGCTCCCTTTTTTCTGTGAGCTCAGCAAGTATTATCTTTTCTCTGTGTCCTGCTCTGCATGCAGTAAAAATTTAAGACGTCCGAACCAATTGCATCGGTCCACGTGGAAGGAGTCGCCCACTAAGCCATCATTAGCGTTCAAAAACCCCGCTTAACACATGCTAATGCGCAACTAATGCGCCCCCCACCAAGCCCATCATAAATTCACCAGGGCAACAACAACCGTAATCCTGGATATGATTAGCTTTTACTTATTGCTACCCATTAGAGCCGCAAAGCTGTTCTAAATTAACATGAGTGTCCGCATTGGCTAAGCGTCGGTCGTAATCCCAAATATACACTCTCTCCTGATCGGCGGGCGAGGAAAAAATGAAATTAATTGAAATCCCTTGCGTGCTTGTTGCGGAGTTAATGATGCCCGCGAATGTTATCCGCTGCTCATTATCCCGCTCTCGATGCGTGCGTATGAACACATAAATTCTGAAAATAAGTAAAAACGAGAAATATTGGCTCATCAAATTTAATTCGAAAACGCATGTAATCAGTGTATTTTGGGGACTCAATATGTTTTCGAATTCAAATATTTGATTTGGCTTGTGCAGAGTTTGGTGGGATGGAATGCGGGAGAGGAACGTGGATTGACGTGTTGGAATGGAACCATAGAGTGGTCCTTTTGCTCTATTCTTGTTGTTAGTTCGGGGAAACTCTCGAGTGTATTCACTGTCATATTTGCCAAATGAGCTGGATGTTGTTTCAATCAATGCAAAAACGAGCAGGGCTAAGCGAATCACTGATTTTGGTTGGATCTATCCATGGACAGGACCGATGTTTTGTGGGCCTACCATGCTTGGCCGGCCCATATTCAGCCAGATCCAAGATTCATTTGCATTCCAGATTCGAGTGGGGCAGACGTTTCTTCGATGTCCATTTTGAGCTTGATTTCCTGAATGAATTGACTGAATTTCTGTTGACATCTACTTCGCCTTCAACTGTTTATCCGCATTATGTCATTTCATCTTTAGACGGAACACGACCGTACATTTTGCATAAATTTAAATTTAATGATTTTGAGCGGTGAAAATCTTTATTTGGACCTTTACAATTTTGTCTGCTAAATTGAAAAGATGATATCAGCTAAGTGGCTGCCGCCAGTGTTGATACACATTTGTTCCCATTTTATCGCATTTTCCATGACTTTCCATAAGATCTCAAAAAAGTTTGACCCAATCACTCCTCCCGCGAGAACGCCGCATCACAAAGTGGCTTTGAATAGATGCAATGGCTCCTCTTGCATCATACGCGGATTTTCAGTCCCTCAGAAACGAAGATTTTGTTTATTGACGTAACCGCTTAAGTGGAAATGCATCTCGTCGCTCATGATGATTTTCGACACAAAATCGTCCTTTCCGTTGTTGAGATTTAGGATGGCATTTGTATTGTAACAAATGTCCTACGATGGGCTGAACACACCCCGAATAGTCAGCCATTATGGATGAAAAATGATAAGACTGACAACTGTCATCTACACTTTAAAAAAAAAGATAGTGGCACTTTTTTTTTCTTTTTGGGACGAATAAAGTGAAGTTATCGAGCATTTCAGAGTAGTTTTTAACGTAATTTAATTTTCTTAGACCACCCACTGGAGGAAACCCAAAAATTTATAACAGTATACTGTTTGTATACTTCAGCTGTCTAGTTCACAACTGAAATGATAATTTTGCGCAGAACTTAGTGATGTTCAGACCAACTCTCCCATTGTGTGCGGATTTCCTCGTCCTAGACTAAAGTAAAACATATTTTATAAATTCAAAGGACTTTTGGTGATGAGTTGTCAAGCAACTCATTCTAATACGCGGTCATTTAAACAGTTTTCAGTGCTTCTGTGCTAAAAGAGAATACCATTTATAAAGCTTCGAAGTAAATGTCTATCCCGTTACAAAGTCACACCTTATTTCGCTGCTCCAATCAATTCCCTATCCATCCTAATATCCCAAATCTTTTAATTTGCCTCAAATATCGAAAAAATCTACTTCGACAAAAATTCGTTCATTTCCGGAAAAATTCGTTCGGGATACCGGAACAAACTTCTTAAATTTGTTTAAAATGTTCTTCACTGTGTTATGACATCTAAAAACTTCTGGTGGTGCAATTGGATTATCCTTCGCAATCCAAAGACCTTAACCCGATCGAACATTTGTTGGATTATCTGGATACGCAGATCCGAAAACGGAAGATATCAAGCAAAGAGTCGTTGAAGTCAATATTTCAGGGAGAATTGCAAAAAATTCCTGTCGAATCGACTAAAAAGTTGGTTGAGTCAATGCCAAGACTGCTAGAAGATGTTTTAAAGTTTTTTAAAACATCAAATACAGTAGGCGCTCGACATAGTGAACTAATAAAAACCGGGCCTGTTTACTGCACCGAGATTGTTCATTGTAACGAGCGTGGACTGCTTGGAGCAAATTTCATCAAAATGTGTATGTTGAAGTACAATTTATAAAAATTGGAATATATTTAAAATTTTTCTTCGTAATTACTAAAAAACAAGACAATATTAATAAGAAAGAATATTTTATTTTTGACAAAAACAACTCATACTGAAAAAATGTAAAACGCAACAAAATAATACATTCCACGTACAAGCAACGCGCACTTTGTATTTGCTTCAAACAACCCCTAAACTGTGTACCATATACAAACGGTTAATTAGGACGATTGTATGGATACTGCCCACTGCATAGCAATAGTGAGTTTTAGATTGTGTGTTTGTGCATGCTCAAAGGTTCAAAGAAAGCAAAACAAAAATAGGTTCACTATAACGAGATTTTTTTTGTTCACTGTTTAGAATAGCCTGTATAAAATTTTGTGTGTTCACTATATTGGATTGTTCACTATATCGATGTTCAGTATATCGAGCGTCTACTGTATTTCCAAAATCGGTGGTCTGGAACCCATTTTATTAGTAGTCTATAATATGTTTAATATGTGGGCGCCGTGGTAGTGTGAGCTTGTGCGTCAACCTATGCGCATTAGAGGGTGAGTTCGTAATCACAACATTAGCGCAGTACTGCAACGTCAAGCATTCTTAATTGCAAATATTTGGCAATGATGCTTTGCATCACGTTCTAAAATACAACATGAAAGCAACGATGCGCAAACAAAAGTAACCATTTTTTTTATTTTCCGACTCAATTGTCTCTTTTTCTTGTCTAAATTATTGAAGTAAGCTGGAATTGTAATTGCCAACATTATAAACCAAATTATTTAAAAAATCATTCCCAATTTCTTTTGACATTTTTACAAAAAAAGAAACAATTGAAACACAAAACAACAACCCGTTCCGAAACGCCAACAAAATAAAAGCATCGTGATGCATCGCAACATTAAAAAATCGTTGCGTCGCATCACATAGACGATGCTTAAGTGATACGCATTTTGTGACGTTTACGAACTCAGCCACACTTTCGAAGTCTAGGTTCAAATCCCAATTCAGACAAACAATTTAAAAAAAAAAATGTATTCTCTGTATCGACTACGAATCAACTACTACTAGTCCATTCTCGTCCTGGTAGGCTTCTAGCCGAACTGTTGCAAATTAGTGGATAATTACAATTTCAATGATCGTCTCAAAATGGACTCGCCTGGGTTTTCAATCATACTCTCATCCACTGCGTCGATATTTCCAGTTGACCTTTCCTGACGAACACGAATCGGAATCTTCACATCACTAACCTAACTAACCATCGACCATGAGGCGCATCTTCAAATTTATCGAATAAATTTACTTTAGTTATGCCAGAAAACATTTGATGATGAGCAAAATCAAGGGTCGAACCCTTACGAAACGTTTCCGCGATATTTTCACATTTTTTGTAATAATTTTTCACTATAGTATGCATATTCAATAAACTTCTAGTTTTTACTTACTAAGAGTAATCGCAGGGACTGTTGAATGTTGATAGTTCACTAATTGCGCCAAGTTTTAAATTACACCTCTTGCTGGATCACCCTATGCAGTAATTTGGACGGTTGCGTTGTTTATAGGGCATGTCGGTCTGTGTTACAAGAAGTCATTTACGCTACAATGCGATTTTTTTTCTTTTGGAGGATTTTAGAAACACTACTGGAGCACTCAGACTCAAAACTGGTCCATTGTACTGCCAGGTAGCAACCTACTCCAGTGCCGTTAATTTGATCCCAACGGCAAGTGGTGACTGGACCGATTTCGGAATCGAACCTGGGACCCCTCGAACTTGGGGCAGGCACTTAACCAACTGCGCCATCCAGTCGTTTTACAATGCGATTAATACAACCGCAACCAAAGATGTGTCAACTAGAATATGATGTGGGCATCACATCAATCAATACCGTCAAAATAGGTTCAAATACGACCTTCAAGGGACTGACGAATTTCGTCAGTCGTTGTAAGAGATATGTCATTGTAAACAATTTATAATGCTATTGGATTACATATGATGGAGCTCTGGCGGGACCTAAGAATTTTGTCGTTATAAACGATTTTGACTGTATTCTTTTATTTCAACGAGAAATGATTTCAATCAGACATCCGGTTATGAAGAGGCAACCGATAAAAAAAAACAGTTCAAATAAATCAATTGATTAGACTAATTAAATTTAAAACGTTTAACGAAATTGTAAAAGCAAAAATTAACCTCATGTCAAACATCGATTGAATGGAGTAAACTTCTATCTCGCAACGACTTAAATTGAATCAATTTCGAGACTAACAAGTAACAATGGAACACATCGGTACACATTTGACTGCAATTAATATTTAAACAAATAAATTAATTCATTGCAATTTGTTTATCGTATAAACCTATCTTGCTGCGGCGTGTGTCACGTTATCTCGTTTTACCGACAATAAATTCACCCTCATTAAGTTACCACACATGTACACAACACACCCTATACATCACCACCTCCAACCGCTGCAACCACCCCACCGAAACCGCCGCCCAGCGGCAACGCAAACAAAATGGCGCTACTGTACACAAATTCAATAAATAAATTTGATTTATCGTCAGTCCATGTAAATACGAAATTCTACAGTAATAAATCAAGTTTAATAATGAAATTTATTCAATTTAAACAATCGACGCATGCACTGCGCGACTGTGTTCCGGTTGACTCCATTGTGCGAAGGGTCTCCCTTGTCTCCAATTAAGCCAAAAAAACACACATACGTTCGTGTGTTTTTCCATACCCCCCTGCTTTGGGGAGGGTATATGCAGTCCCACAATACCGTCAATAGTTTATGTAGTTTTTGAATTTCAACGTTTAACAGAATAATTATAAATTCAATTAGGCCATCCCTGTGTGTGTGCAGGGGGGTTTGTCACATCAAAGCAGTACCTTATGGATCGTGGTGCCATTTAAGGCAGCCCAACCTAAACGACTTTTACATATTTATGCAGAGGTCACATTCACATTGACTTCAGCTCATGGCGACAATGATAAATCTCGAGTTCAATATTTTACAGCTAGGCTACATAAATTACCGTTAGCTGAGTTTGTGCATTCCCGGGTGTGTTCGTGACATTAGTTTGCAGTCTGATTGGATGATCCGGTTTCAACATTATTTTTGGGGGAGAAAATTGTAAATCACTCGATTTGTTGACAGCTGTCAGGTTGATTTTGTTACAGTGAAACCAATCAGTCCTTGTGGGAATATTTTAACTCTTTGACATAATCTGTTGATGAACGTGGAATATGATTTATTTCAGAGGAAATTAGGAACATTTATGGCAGATAATTAGGTGGGGTTGGCAGATAGGTGGACGCAAATGTAAGCAACTCCATGATATGAGAGGTAAAATGCTATCGCTACAAATAGGAAGGAGTCACTGTCTAAATATCAACGATCAGAATCCCGAACCACTCTTTCAGATGCGCTTTTTCATTATTTTTAGACTGCATTGTGACTCAGACAATTGTGACTCAACTGACATGTGACTGTTTCAACATTACTCTAAAGAAGATTGTGTGAAACTCACTGGACATCGCTAGAGGCACGATCTTCCAAAAGTCCATGTAGCTGCTAGCAAAAGCGGATGTCATAGACGTGATGGATCCAACACAGTGAGCCGTCAATGAGGCGTTTGATGACATTGAAACGGAGCGGTTTAACTGAGTCTGGCGGTAAACGAGGGCAAAACGAAGTACAGCCAACTCTCTCTAAGTCGAATTTTCACGGGATAACAAAATTAGTTCGAGTTAGAGGGAGTTCGACTTAGAGGGAGGCGGCTGTATATGCAGTCTTCGAGAGAGGTCGCATAACATCGACGACTTGACCAGAACGTCGCAATAGGCAGCTTACAATTTCGAGGTAGTCGGCATCACACTACCAACAACATCAGTACGGAATTTAGAAAGTAGCGGAGAGGCTCTACCTGTTACGCTTAATCTCCAAGCCCATAGTGAGGTGGCTGATAAGAGTATTGCTTCTGATGGCATGACTCGGGAAACCGAAAAGGTTGAAAGGGCTCCAAAGGAGGTTGTCTCTGAGAGGTCCCTGACTAGAGCCAATTGAAAAGGAAAAGAGGGCGAGCGGCAATCACACGGCGCAAAGAGACTCCGAAATAGGCGCAAGTGTTGAGATCCGTACCCCTTTGGTGGCGACGGCGAAAAGAAACAGATCACTCCAACCGAAATCGCACAAGATCAAGGGGAAGAAGGTATCAATGCTCTTGATCTGCTGCTCTGTTCTGCTCTGCTCTGCTGATGGTTTTCCTCGCGCATAATGTCCGCATTATACTGGTGCTATAACCCTCAAAGGTCGCAGTTCTGGTGGACGGAAATTGACCGATGCAGGAAAATCCTCCAAAAGAAAGGAACACCGTGCGCAAAGAGCGAAAACTGCGGCCCTACAAAAGAGCTGCTATCTCCTCTTTGGCACTTCGATTTGGGAAAGCTAGCAATGATGTATGACCGTATGACCGACGCAGAGTGTAAACACTGCGGAGATCAACTGTGGGAGCTTGCAAAAGCAGAGAATGCTTGCATTCCAGTAGAGAGCTGTGCTCTGGAAGACAAAACCTTAATGGTGAAGTGCTCCACCCAGCAAACCCTTGAATGGCTGAGCACTTCTGTGCCGAAAATTTCTCCCCTGTAAAACCACAACCTTTGAGCTTTTTATGCCACTCCTGAATGTGCTTGACCCAAGCGATGAAACCCTCTGCAACGCATGTGGAGAAGACGACAACACGTCCTTTGTTGCTGCCCCGCCTTTGTTCGGATCAGGTGACAGTTATTCGGTGCTGATGAGGTGAGGGCTGATGATGTAGGTTCTTCATCACAGAAGCGCCTGCTGGAACAAGATTTTGAAAGTTTCCGCTTAAAGTATATGATTAGTAGTTGACAATCCGATTTCATTATGTCTAGCAACGTGGTTTTCATTTCGTTTTTGAGCTGAATTAAAAAAAAATCTGGGCATAGATCTCATTTCCGTTTTTTGTTTACAATAATATAATAATAGCGACGCTACAGTCCGAGGTAGACCTGGGCCTAGCTTCTCAGCAACCACTCGTGTTGTGCGTGCTATTGTTCTCTCACAAATGGAGGGGACCGGACAGTTTAATGCCGACTCCGAACGGCGGGGTTGAGAAGCTTTTTCTAGACAGTGACTCGAAAGAGGTGGAGCCGTGTGTTTCCAAAACTCCAAAATGATGTCACAATCTGGACTAGACCTGTGATGTAACTAACAAACTTCTCCACTATGTTTTCCTCTGTTATTGGTTGAAGTCCTCTTCCACTTCCGCTTTGCCACTTATGTTGTGCCTGAAGTTTATTGGGAATGAAACTTTGAAGCTCATGACTCTACATGGCAAAGCTGTCTTAGATGCTGGATCCGTAGATGCATAGTTAAGACACAATTCGAAATTCAACATTCTCCTCCAATCGGCGTGAACCCAAACGGTATGCAGCGTGTTTATGGTTCAATACCAGAATGTTACAAATGTTACCTTCATGGATTCACTTGTCTCACTGCCTGTCATAATTACAACTCAACTTGTATGGGTGTCCAACTTGACAGGTTTTACTGTATTTTGTAAATATTCACACTATTATCCGGAGAAACCTCTAATATCCCAAACATATGCACACCTATTTAGATCTCACAAAAATGTATTTTTTTTGTTATTTAGAAACGGTAAATTTATTTTTCTTTAATTTTGTTTAAAGCTCTCATTTACTGTACCTTCAAACGTCTAACAAAACGTTACCCGATTTGCATACTTTTTCAAACACACCGCCCATCTGCCACCTAAACACTTGAACGTCATTCGTGAGCTGTGACCTCCATTCGCGGAGCTATTCATGCTCTAAACTCACATGACCAAGGAATGATGACATTCTGTTGACGTCTAATGTACCGTAATTAATCCATGTTAAATTAAATCACGCGTGATATTTGAAATAGTTTATCGTTTCCCTGATTCATTATAAATGCATTTCATCCCCTCGACAGCCATCGGAGGGATTGCAAATTATTTTTCCACTCTGCCCTTCGATCAAAAGTGCTCATAACTCATCACATCCAAGGGACTATTGCAATTTTGAAAATATGTGCACGGCTTGCATCACATCCCAACTGCCATCCGATGGATGTAAGCAATGAATCCACTTCTCATCGAAATTACACATCCTTTCCGTGCCACCCGCCGTCGACGATCTCAAAAGCACACATTCCGGCCAGCAGCGCTCGACACGAGCTGCTGAGTGAAGGGCGAAGGGGCCGCCCCACGCCATGGCATGCATCAATTTAAAATGTCATTCGGCTCGTTACTGCAGGAAAATGTGAACGCAAAAATTATTGACAATTTGCTCGATCCATTTCACATGGCATCGACAGTTCCTCTCCGTGCACATGGTTACAAGGATGACATCCTTTCTTTCTGCCTGGTTAGTTGGTTGGTTGGCTGGCTCGTCGTGTTGTTTGGTTGACACTGGCAGCTCCGGCAGACGCGTAACCAAACGCTTTCGAGTGCTCGTCGTCCTCCTCGTCCTCATCGCCGTCGTCCTCGTCCGCCTGCCGCTTTGGACATGTGAAACATTCAAAACCCCTAAACGACAATTGGACCCACCGCAACGATATCGATATGTCAACCATGATTCGATTTACAATCGTTTTCGCACATTTAACTATGCAATTCAGATTCTTCTCCTTCCTCTGTCTCCCCCTCACTCTCTCTCTCTCTCACTCTCTCTGGCCCGACCCTTTTTTTGTTGTGTGACATTTCCTTCTGAAACTTGTTGTTTCTGTAATGTCAGTTAGTCCCTGACAGTGACAGCGGGTTGCATGGGGTTGCATCGCAAGGATGCGGGCCATTGCGAGGGCGATGTAATGGCTCTGCTAAATTGTCAACAATAGTTTGAAAGCGGGAAACTGGTTTGGGTGCGATAAGTGCTTTACGAGGCGACAACAAAGGCGACAGAAAACGCATAAATTCTTTATCAAATAAATGGATTTTTTGTTTATCATTTTTGAAAGCTGTTCTAGTTGAGATGGGGATTGAAGTTGAAAGCAATAATTGAAGTCAAATGGTAGCAAAAATTTCGCGCGAAAGAAGAAGTTGATCTATAGAAATCATGTGATTTCTTTAACATCGTTTTTGAGAAGATCGCGCAAAACTCACTGGGGCAAAACAACACAAGGGGCACGATCTTCCGTCCAACTGCTAGCTTACGCGGACGACATTGACGTGATTGGGCGAACACAGCGAGCCGTCAATGATGCGTTTGCTGTCATTGAAACGGAAGCGGTTAAAATGGGTCTGGCGGTAAACGAGGGCAAAACCAAGTACAGCCTTGGCTAAATGTATTAGGCACCCTTTAAGATTCGTTATATCTCCATAAAGCAAGAAAATTAATGAAATGAGAGGACAAAATGAAAATCGTTTATCACCTCAGATAGTGTCGCCGGAAAAATAAAATTAAAACAAATTACTGCCGATAAGTGATTTGGCAGTAGAGACAAAAAGATAAGGGTGCCTAATACATTTGGCCAAGGCTGTATATGCTGTCATCTAGAAAGGACGCACAACATCGACGTCACCATAGGCAGCTATAACTTTGAGGTAGTTAAGGACTTCGTCTACCTTGGCTCCGCAATAAACAGTACAAACAACATCAGTACCGAGATCAAACGCAGAATAACTCTTGCCAACCGCTGTTTTTATGGACTCAAAAGGCAATTGAGTAACCGAGTCCTCTCTCGGAAGACTAAGTTGACTCTATACAAGACCTTGATCATTCCAGTCCGGCTGTACGGCGCAGATGCATGGACTATATCCCAAGCGGATGAACAGTCTCTTGGTCTTTTCGAGAGAAAAGTTCTGCGCGCGATCTTTGGTCCTGTTTGCGTTGATGGGACTTGGAGGAGAAGATTCAACCACGAACTGTATGGGCTGTACAGCGACATGAGTCTAGCCAGACGTTTGCGGATACAACGCCAAAGATGGCTAGGCTATGTAGAGCGTATGGACAACTAGTTTCGGCCCGAAGAGTCTTCGACTCTGAGCCTGTGGGACAACGCAAAAGAGGACGTCCACGTACAAGGTGGCGCATAAAAGTCGAGGGGGACCTCGGTCGGCTATGTATGCGAAACTGGAGACAGCTGGCGAGAGTTCGTAATGGCTGGAGAAGCATGTTGAGTGAGGCCCTGGTCCAACTCGGAATGTAGCGCCATAAGAAGAAGAAGAACGTGGCACCGTGGCGTAGTGGATAGGTGCGTCGACTCCTACTCGTACGCTCGAGGTCTAAGGTTCGAATCTCGAAAAAACACCAAACATTTCTTTACGGCTTCACCTCTTTCGATTTACTGTCTAGAAAAAGCTTCTCCAAATCGCCGTTCGGAGTCGGCATTAAACTGTCCGGTCCCCTCCATTCGTGAGAGAATAATAGCTAGCACAACACGAGTGGTTGCTGAGAAGCTAGGCCCAAGTCCACTTCGGATTGTAGCACCGCCATTATTATTAACATTTAGCACTTTCACTTTAAGCCCCTTCGGTGCGTCCTTACTTGACTAGTCAAATAATAAACAAGCTTTGCGCGCACGGCGGTTTGTGAGGTTTGACAGCTGGCACTTCGCGCTTAGCATAAGAAGTAACAACTCGAAGTGACAACTGTCGATGGTAGAGTTCGCCACATCGCCTCAAAAATAAAAACCGTGTCACAGCTACAAGGCCGTTACAATACGTATTGTGAAGTCTCTAACTTGCCATTTAGTGATTTGACTTTATTGTCTGACAAATAAATCAACATGGTCGCTATGAACTGACAAAATCTCTTGTTATCTTACTTTCTCTTCTAAAACAGGGGTAAACGAGTGTGATTGGAAGACGAATCTAATAAATTTAACGTTTTTTCCCTAGTACAGTCAAAATCGTTTATAACGACCTACAAGGGACTGACGAGTTTGGTCGTTATAAGTGATAGGTCGCTGTAACCGATAACTGGAAGATAAAGAACGGAGATCCTTTAAACTGTGCCAACAACAGGGGAATCAGTCTCCTAAATATCGCATATCGGATCTTCTCTGCTGTCGTTTGTAAGCCCCTGAAGCCCTATTTGAACAGTTAGATTGGTCAGTATCAGTGTAGGTTTGAGCCAGCGGAAATAACCATCGACCAGATATTCACATTGCGACAGATCTTGAAAAAGACACAGGAGCTTCAAGTCGATACCCACCATACGGTTATCGATTTTAAGGGCGTTATACAGCGTATTGTCTAATCTTAGTATCCCTGCAAAACTCGTTCGTCTTTGTTCGGCCGTTGGTGGCCGTTGGCCGTTGCTTCATCAAAGTCGGTTAAGACTTCGCTGCGACCTTTAATGTCAAAAAAGGGCTTAGACAAGGCAACGCACTGTAAGGCGATTTTTTAATGTCATTCTTTCGACGATCGTGCGTAACTCAAACGTCAACACCAGAGACACGATTTTCAACAATAACATCAACCAATAATAAATGAAAACAAAAAGAATAACATGTCAACAAATGGTAAGCTGTAATCTATTCAAAATTCACAGATAAAATGCGGTCGCACCAACAGCTGCGTCGATTTCAGTCGTTATAACCAATATTTTATCTAAAAAAATAGAAAAATCGGCCTTTATAAGCGATATGTCGTTGTAAGCGATGTCGCTGTAAACGATTTGTTATTCAGTGGGATTATAATGGATCAGCCGGGATCTAAGAGTTTGGTCGTTGTAACCGATACGTCGTTATAACCGATGTCGTTGTAAGCAATTTTGACTGTATTTCAATACTTAATTCAGAGAAATTGTTTCCATTCCGAACAATCCTCCATATTCTTCTAACTTGTTTGGATTATCTTCAGCACAAAAGCGTCTCCGCCTTAATTAAGATACCAAAGCATAGGTAGTAACCTGATTTTCTCTGATTCTGATGCGCAGTAGGAAACTATTCTCCTTCCAAGCGAAGTTAATAGAATAAATACCACGTGGAAGTAATGACTTTGAACGAGTACCACAGAATGCTTCCCGCCCCAAAGGCCCAAGGCACGAATCCCTCGCAGGGGGCGGGCGTTCCCTTTGGATGCACGACAGTGGTGGGAACGTGTTTAGCATCATTCTATTTGACATCTAATTAAATGTGTATTTGATCAGAGTTCATATAAACCTTCCGAGCAATGTAAATATAATTTAGTTTCACAAAGCATCCGCCCACCAGGCGGGGAAGGGGGGGAGCAACAAAACGAATGTGATTTCCAATTCACTCTCGACATTAGTCGAACTACGCGCACTCGTCGCCCCGACAAAGCACCCCGCTCCCCAAGAACTTCGTTTAATTATCTAAATTGCAACGGTTTCATTATCATTTCATTATGGTTATTACACAAATTGCATAATTAATTTGATTTCCAATACCCTCCCGAAAAAAGAGTGTGTTTATGTGGAACTATTCAGCGCTCAGCCGCACAGATACCCGCCAATCAGTCTGGCAGTCATAATGGCACCACCATCAGCGCCTAATCGGGCCCTGGTCAGGTCAGAAATTCGAATTTAATACCAATTACACTCAATAATTGTCAAAATGCGGTAGATCATTGCCATTCAGTGGGGATGCCCCGAAAACCGCCGCCCATCGATCGGCGCCCACGGGCGGCAGAGAAAAATTGCGAAATTTAAATAAAATTACAATTAGCCGCAACTGTGACATTTCGCGCGAACAAAAATTTCCTTTTTTTTTTCTGATTTAAAACATCAGCCCGACTGGCAGTGTGTGTAAATTTATCTGATATTAGTTTAACGCGCGAAAACCAATTATGGGGATGTCGCAACGGGCCACGTTGGCCACGTCGACCAGGGGGCGGGATAACATAATTCTGTCCAATTGATATTATGCATGTAAATAAAATTGCTTTTCGATTTTCAGGCTGCCACGTTGCGCTGAATAACCCGAAATAACCGAATTGCAGATACTTTTAGCGATATATCAAGTGAATAGGGGGCGGGGATGGGCTGCTCGGTGATGTCGAACAAAAGGGACGTCGGCGTGATAAGAACGAGGCGAAGGAGGGAGGGATGTGTGCTGCCATCCTGCGGGATGCAGCTGAGCGTGAAATATAAATACGTATTGTCAATGCAGAGGTGTTCTCGCCCCGCGTTGTTGGCGGTGTGCCGTCGCGGCGGTGGCGGTGGATTCGGTCGCCCTTTAATTACAAATAAATCGAAAAGGACGAACGGCAAAAAAAAGCACCAGGAATGCCCGTGTATTGTCAGAATGTAATTAGAATGGCTGTGAGTAAAAATGTGTGGGACCACAGGGCGTATACGTAACACAAAATCGATATGCACAGCCAATATTGTCTGACAATGGGGAAACGAGAAACGAGAAACGAGCAAAAAAATTCGAATCGCAGATGAACAAGGATGTGCTTTCGGATGTATTATAGGTGGATATGGTTGAGGTGTTCTTTTTTACATGAGCTGTGCGCTGTCTGCAGCGGGGGCTTCGGTGGTGGCGGAGGGACACTCTGCTGGCAACAAGAAATGCACGATAATTCACTGAAATAACATGACTTATTGGAAATGCTTCTGAAAAGTATGCTCGCCACCCGCAGGTGCACGAGGACTCCCCGCAACAGTGAGAACAAAGTGAAAGATGATCTCATCGCGAGAGTGGGAATTACAATTGAGTATTTTTTTGCGTTTAATGAAGCATCGATTCGAAGGACAATGCCTGCTGTGAATGCGGGTGAGGTTTTGGCAACCAAAATTCTCACTCTTTGCAGACCTTATCTACTGAAGATTATGCTGACTCTATTTGCAAGTTAACCCTCACGAAGTTTGCTTGCGGTTTTGCTGGATAAACCAATGAGATTTAGAATGAGCAGCCTCCATCAGACGTCATAAAGGGAATTGATTCGGTGGATATATGCAAAAGCCAGTACACATTGTTGAGCTTCCTGAGCTTAGATCTTGGTCTTAAGATTGGTGGGGACCAATACTTTACATCTACATTTGTGAAACCAGTTTTTTTTTCTGTCGGATTTTTATGAAAATACTACACTGGAGCACATGGACTCAAAAACTGGTTCATTGTACTGCCAGGTAGCAACCTACTCCAGTGATAGTGCCGGTCATTTGATCTCAACAGCAAATGGTGACAGGCTGTGTTTACCAATGACTCTAGCAAACATGTCCCTACCTAGCTTGGCGGGAAAGTGTACTAGAAACAATTTTGGTGCCGTAGGTGAGGCATTGGTCGTATGCTGTTTCTAGGAGATCATTAAAGTCAACATTTTTTTTGTTATCCTTATCCTCTGTGGAGGCGTGTCCGCAAATCAGCCGACGTTTCTGAATTCCGCCTTGATGCCGATTGTTATGAGGCTGTTGCTTGCATACTTGAATTTCAAGATCTTTGTCTAAATCTGCTTCTAACAGCAAATCCACATTTCAATACGCTCCCACTTTGCTCGCTATAGCAATTGCCGATGTCGCAGTCTTTCATTCTCTATTCGCCGGGTCCATCTGACCGCCATTCCTGGAGTGCGGTAATGTCTGCTTGAGAGCAGGTTAAGGCCCCGCGAATTCATCATTAGGTTTTCCTTCGGCATTGTAGCAAGTATCTGAATCAGTTACAAATAAATGAATTCTCCTTTGAATAGGCTTTTGACTTGCTCTAGCCGAAAAGAAGTTATTTTACTAATGGATTGGATAACGAAAACAAAAGCATCAGAAAGAACAAACCTTGTCTGTTGCGGCATCAACTTCAACAGATGATGAATTTCCACGTCATTTTTCGAAAGGCAGACGTAAAACCAGACTTCCAACTTCTTTTCATTCCCATGCCTAGACCAAGGCATGTCAGTCCCGGCACATCCATTGAATTACAATGAATCCACACACTCCACGAATGAAACTCAGCTTTGCAAATTGGTGCGAGCCTTACAATTCCTCATTCCCATTCCCAGTGCAACTTCAAAAGCCAACAGCTTCTCTAAATTCAATTTAATTTACCACTCAAGAGAGCCCACCAGCCAAAGGCATGAAGGAGAATTAAAAAGAGGGGAAAAAAAACCCGAATCCAGGACGAGGAAGAAGGACTACACTGCGCACCTATCTAAATGGTAATATGCAATTGAATATAATTTGCAACTGTACACTTAACACTTTTCACACCTTTCCGGTGCTTGGCTCGGGCCCTGGAACTTCTTCGACTTCCCTCTTAGTAGCTAGCTCCAACTTGAAGATTGCAATCTAAATGGAGCACAGATAGCAGCCGGATACGAATGGCAATGGGAGCACAACGGAAAAAAAGACCAAGAAATTCACGAGAACAGTCCTTGCGGTATGGAGCGAAAACTTCGCATTGTACGTGGGAGATAATCCCGATATTTATATGTAGATTTATTTAGGGACTTATACCGTTATTTCGGTCGGCCCTCTTTTTTTTTTGGAAAACTTCTGTTGTGTGTGGAGGCTTGTGTCGGGTGTTTTTTTTTTCTTTCTGCTCCTCCGTTCCGAACTTTTACAGTCGGACGCTGCTGTCGCCGGTCGGTGGTGAGTCCTTTTTCATTTCAAAGCTCAGTACAAGTTGCAACTCGGAAGGGCATTCATTCAGGACTACATTTCCGGATGGATCCCCTCCCATTTTTTGTTGGTTTGCATTTTTTTTTGTTTGCGGGAGGAAAAATTCAAATAACCTCTAAGCCCAAAGGTAAAGTGCTTTACGCTATAAAACTCAGAGATCGGTCGGTCGGCGGCGGTAGTGGCAGTGGAAGTCCTAGTGGCGAAACACTTGGGGGAAGAAATTTCGCCAATTGAGTCTTCGTTGTCGACGTCGTCGTTGTAACCGAGTACCACACATATTTTTCGGGATCTTCTTCGCCCCACTCCCCAAAGGTGGCCATGAATGCAACTGACATATTTACTGACGTCGGGCGTTACTTCGCTTTTCGTAGGACTTTAAATTTAGAGGAATTCTCTGTGAAAAGGACTTTGTGTGTGGATGTGTGATTTTATTCAATTCAATGATCCCCAGATGGTTGTTGGGGTTTACCCTTCTGCGAGTGATGTTAACCAGAAAGTGTCTTTGTGTGTCCTGGTGGAGGACGATGCTCATCACTTTTCGAGGAGGACGCTGTGGTATTTTTCCATTTTTTTTACCTTCCACTTGGCAGAGGTCTTTTTGGGTGGATGGTCCATCTAATTGGATTGCATAATCTTGTAGGGGTTTTGAAAACTGTGTCAAGGGAGATTGTTGCAGTGCGATGATATTTGCATTTTGGGACAAACGATGATATGAAAAGGCGGCAGGACTGTGGAGTGCTCAGCGTCGTATCAGATTTCATGGAGGCCTCTAGAATTCATAATTTCACAAGTAACTGCCGTTCGGAATTATTTGGTGTCCAGGACGACTCATCGAATATGCGAGATATTTCTGAAACTGTTTAGGGAAACATCTAAAACATCTTGAGGGACTTAATTTAGTCTTGCAACGCCCTTTTATTCTGTGATCGCTGCTGGCAGTTATTCAGACTGATTTTAGCAATAGTTCTTCATTTGCTTGGGCTGTGTGTCCCGCCATAGGGATGTAAAGTTGAAGAACTAACGAGGTAGGACATCATCTTGCCTGAATTTACCGACTGTCTTTCTTCTGAGAAGCGACCACAGTGGAAAACTGCGTGTTCCGCATCCTCATTCACATTTGGACATTCCGGGCAAAGGGGTGAACTATCGTGTCCACATTTGTGGAGATATTGACGATAGCCTCCATGACCGGAGAAGAACTGCGTAATGTGGTAGTTGCAGTTTCCCATCGGCCGCGATATCCATGTGACGATGTCGGGGATGAGCTTATATGTCCATCTACCTTTCGTGGAGTTCTGCCACAGAGCTATTGATGTAGCTCTTTCTTCTCCTTTTATGTTTCTGGTTTGTTGGCGATCCAGTATTCGCCTGTGAAACACCCTTTTCAACTCGTCTGCCATAATGCCAATGGGGAGTATTTCGGCTAGGACGTACGCAGCATCGTCCGAGATTGTCCTGAAGCCGCTCTTATTGCATAGAGCCTATGCACTGATATCAGCATCCTTTTGTTTCTTCCGATTTTCAGAGCTTCCGCCCAAGTCGGAGCAGCGTACAAAAGAACTGAGCTGACTTCCCGTGAAAGTAGAACTCTGCGCCCATAACCAGATCCACCGATGTTCGGAAGCATTCATGAATGGACATAGTGTTCAACAACATATGCAAATGACAAAATTGTTTTATCAAAATGGGTATTCTGTTCGGGCAACGTTCCGCGCGGTTCGCCCATTTTACTGTCGCCTTAATCGTCCTACCGAGAGGTCTATTCGAAGTGTGGTGGATAAATTTAGGTCCCATGGTTCAGTAAAAGATGAATCAATACCCATACTACGCCGAAACGTAAGATTTGCCGAAAACATCGCCGCTATCCGCGAGAGCGTGGAGAAGAAACAGAGGCAGTAGATTTCGCATCGCTTACAAGAATTCCGTCTTTCGCAGATCACAACTTGGCGAATTTTGCGTCGTGATTTAGGCCTGCACCCGTATAAAATACATCTGACCCAGGAGCTGAATGTAAACGACCAAAGTCAACGACGTGGGGTCGCTGAATGGGCTCTGATAATAATAAACTGATAATCATTTTCATCGAAAAACCATGTTCTTCAGCTATGAGGACCATTTCTGTATGAGTAGGAACGTCAACAAACATACTTTTCGAATTTGAGACGATACCAATCCACATGAGATCCAAGAGCGTCCAATGCATTCTGAAAAAATCACTGTTTTGTGTGGATTTTGGGGTTTCGGCGTCATCGGTTCATATTTCTCTGAGAACAACGTTGGCCCGATCACCGTCAGCGGCGAGGGTCATAGGCCGATGATTACCAACTTCTTTTGGCTTGAATTGGATGATATGATATGATGATCACGACATGTGGCTTCAACAGGACCGCGCTTCGTGCCACACAGCTCGCGATTCGAGAGCATGGTCATCTCACGTGGAGGTGATGTGAACTAGCCACCGAGACTGTGCGATTTGACGCCGTTAGACGTTTTCTGGTGGTGTTTTCTGAAGTCGCAGGTCAATACGAATAAGACACAAGCCACAGCGATTCTCAAAGCCAACATGACCATCGTTCAAACTCAGCCTGATATATGCGACATAGTCATGGAAAATTGGACATTTCGTATGCGTGCCACTCAGAAAAACCGCGGTAGATATTTGAATGATGAATTACACTCTACATAATGGCATCAATGTGCCTTTCAAACGAATGAAAAATGTTGACGATAACTCATACAAACTTTGTTTTATTTAAATTTAAAGATAGGATGCGCTTAATGAAAAACCTTTTTGGATAATTTAAAAAAGGAGAACTATTGAAAAATTCAGTGACGGAAGTCGTTGTTGGCTGGTTACATAACCATCGAGTGGCCACCGTGGCATAGTGGGAAAATGCTACTCGACTCCTACGCTAAAGTTCCATGGTTACTTACATTTTAACCCCTCTCCCACTGCTGCCCACTCCAAATTCATATCAAATAATACCTTTTCCTATTGTCGACCGTGCGTTAACTGACGTAACTTTCAAACTTACACTCATCGAAACACCACCCACCACCCATCCTATGGTTTCATCGATGGAATTTCAAAACATCATGCAGACAAGTTTTCCAAAAGTTGTGCCAACTTCTCGCCTCGCCAGCACCACCGCAGTACCTCCGCATGTGTGTCCGTGTGTCCAAAGACCCCCTCGAACACAATACAAGCAATTTATATCGAGAAGGGATTCCGGTCTGCTGCTCCATCTTCTGCGGGAATGCTCGGTTTTAAAAACAAAAACATTATTTAGCGAATTTACATTGAATTATGGTCTTTTCTTCCGCCCTAATGACAACGCATACCAACACATCGTGCAAGCATTCGCAACTTTGCAAAGTTTATTCCCGTCCGGGGTTTTGTTTTGAGTAAAACTTTTCTATCTCTCCCGCAAGTGTATGTGAAAAATTCTGCAACAAAATGAAATTTAAATTTAAATCTTTCCAAAAAAAAGTACATTTTCCTCGGCAACTTTTGGCTGAACGCTGCAAAAATTCACCACACGTGTTTTTCTTTTGTGCGAAGTGCACACATTCGCATATGTGTCAGACAGAATGAGATGGGAACGATTCAAGCGGGAGGGGGAGGGAAAAAATTATACTTTGTAAAGTACAAGCGATTCCTTTAGGGCTTTGTGTGCATTTTAATAAATTTCGATATAACACAATATTTTGCATTTTATCGATCTTTTTGTTTTTTTTTTCTTTTCGAGGAAAACTTAAGGACTTTTGTTTTATAGAAAAAAGTTTTACGGCAGCAAAGGGAGTCAACGGTGGGGTGGGGAGAAAATCTCTCAGGTATTAAATGTATGCGAGGATGAATGTTATCGATTGTCGAGGCAAAAAGTGTTGAGATCCAAATGAACACCATTCTGGAGACCTTTTGGGAACCGTAAGCGGTTTTATGTTTTGGCCAGGGACCAGAAAATTGTTTCTATTTTTCGAAAAAAAAAGAAGAATATTAGGTCGAAGCCATTCCAGTTAGTGGTTGAACATTCCTGTCTAATCGACCTTAACAAAAACTGCGGCCAAAATCACACGTAGATTTTTTCTTTCGAAATCACCAAGGGCTTCTTCGTCAGCTCGCGTCGTAGGGCAGCATTGATCTGATCAGGGTGTTCTACAAATTCAACCTGATCCTTAGAGATGTAACCTCAAGATCCAATCCAAGTAAAAAGAGCTCGTTCTATTCACAAGGAAATACAAGATGCCAAAATGGAAGACTTCTTCTTCTTCTTCTTAGGGCGCTACAGTCCAAGGTGGACCTGGGCCTCACTCAACATGCCTGTCCAGCCAGCACGATCTTTCGCCAGCTGTCTCCAGTTTCGCACACCAAGCCGGCCGAGGTCCCCCTCGACTTGTGTTCGCCACCTTGTACGTAGACGTCCTCTGTTGCGTTGTCCCACAGGCTCAGAGTCGAAGATTTTTCGGGCCGGAGCTAAGTTTTCCATACGTTCTACATGGCCTAGCCATCTTAGACGTTGGATCCGTAGACGCCTGGCTAGACTCATGTCGCTGTACAGCCCATACAGTTCGTGGTTGAACCTTCTTCTCCAAATGCCATCAACGCAAACAGGACCAAAGATCGCGCGCAGAACTTTTCTCTCGAAAAGGCCAAGAGACTGTTCATCCGCTTGGGATATTGTCCATGCCTCTGCCGTAAAGCAGGACTGGGATGATCAAGGTCTTATACAAAGTCAACTTGGTCTTCCGAGAGAGGGCTCTACTACTCAATTGCATTCTTGGCCCATAAAAACAACGGTTGGCAAGAGTTATATTGTTTGTACTGTTTACCGCGGAGCCAAGGTAGACGAAGTCCTTAACAACCTCAAACTTATAGCTGCCTATGGTGACGTTCTGGCCAAGTCGTCGATGTTGTGCGTCCTTTCTCGATGACAGCATATACTTTGTTTTGCCCTCGTTTACCGCTAGACCCATTTTAGCCGCTTCCGTTTCAATGGCAGCAAACGCCTCATTGACGACTCTCTGTGTTCGCCCAATCACGTCAATGTAATCCGCGTAAGCTAGCAGTTGAACCGACTTTTGGAAGATCGTGCCTCTTGTGTTGGCCGAAGAGTTTTGCACGATCTTCTCAAGAACGATGTTAAAGAAATCACATGACAGCGCGTCGCCTTGTCTAAAACCTTTTTTGACATTGAAGGTCTCGGTGAGTTTATTACCGACCTTGATGGAGCAGCGAGAGTTCTCCATCGTCATCCTGCTCAGGTGTAGACATGGTGTTATATAGCTCGTCCCTATGCACGCTGTCATATGCGGCCTTGAAATCGGCAAATAGATGGTGTGTGTCGATCTGCATTTCTTGGGTCTTCTCTAGGATTTGCCGCAGTGTAAAGATTTGATCGATGGTGGACTTCCCTGGCTTGAAACCACACTGATAAGGACCTATCAGTTTGTTCACAAATGGTTTCAGGCGTCCACACAAAACGGCAGAGAAGATCTTATATGCGATGTGAAGGAGACTTATCCCTCGATAGTTGGCGCAGTCAAAGGGGTCTCATTTCTTGTGGATCGGGCAAACGATTCCACTCATCGGGCATGCTTTCCTCCGACCATATCTTACAGATGAGCTGGTGCATGCGCCCTACCAGATTACCTCCAGCTGCTTTAAACCTCAAGATTAACCCAAGCAAAACAGAGCTCGTTCTATTCACAAGGAAATACAAGATTCCAAGATGGAAGACACCCAGAATAAAAAACATTCCCCTCACTATTTCCAATGAAGCTAAGTTCCTTGGAGTTACGTTCGACTCCAAACTAAACTGGAAGAGGAACACCGAGGAAAGAATGAAAAAAAGTCTCAACGCTTTTTAGAAAAGATGGGGCCTAAAGCCACACATTATCTACAGGCTGTACACGGCCATCGTGAGACCTATCCTCACCTACGGCAGTATTACTTGGTGGGAAGCAGTTAACACCAAATCCTACCCGAGCAACTTCAACAAGGTACAAAGGTTAGCCTGTCTTGGCGTTACTGGAGCACTCAAATCCACCCCTCAGGTGGGGCTGGAAACGATGCATCACCTTCAACCTTTGCAACTCTTCATCAAGAGCTCTGCCGCCAAATCAGCCCTTAGACTACGGGAATGTCATAACTGGCATCCAAACAGCTACAGACATTCAAGTCTGCTCGAATCTTTCAGTCGCAGGGGTCTCTGGACTACCACAGACTACGAAAAACCCGAGTATGACTTTGACAAGAACATCACGATCTTTATCCCAGATAGGCAGGATTGGGAAAAGCCTGACTTCATCAAAGGCACACCCATTTTCACTGATGGATCGAAAACAGAAAACGGTACGGGAGCGGGAATCTTCTGTGAGACACTAAGAATAAACAATGCCTATCGGCTTACTGACTATTCTAGTGAATTTCAATCAGAAATCTTGAAAATTCCTGACATGGAAATCACCCTCTGTTTGGACAGTCAAGCGGCCTTGAAGGCATTGAGTTCCCAACTCGTAAACTCCAAATCCATCAAGGACTGCATTAAAGAGCTTAAAAGCCTGAACCGCCACAAAATCCTTCTGTGCTGGGTTCCTGGACACTCCAGCATTGAAGGAAACGAAAAGGCAGATGAACTGACACGGACAGGTTCAAGTTTAGGCGCAGAATCGGCTGATAATACTATCCATCCTCCTATGAGCTCAGCCAAAGGACTCATTGAGCAAGTATCTGTGCCATCAGCAAACTTACAGTTGCAAAGCCACTCAGGCTGCGTCATATCCCACTGCTTATGGCCCAAATACGATATCAACAAGACCAAATCCCTCATATCCAACAATAAGAAAATCATACGCATCTTAATAGGGGTTCTCACTGGGCACTGCACGATAGGTGCAATGGCTAAGAGTCTAAACCTCCTGTAGGAGCTGTAGGGATGAAGAGGAAATTGAATCAGTGGAGCATCTCCTTTGCCATTGCCCTGCTCTACCAGAACGACGACTCACTCACTTGAAAGCAAGGTTCTTTCACGAGCTCAGCGATGTGGCAAAGGTACAGATCCCTGAGCTAAGGAAATTTCTAACTAGAACGGGGTGGTTTTGATAATTGCATACTGACCCTGCGTTAATTCTCGGAAAGCATGCAATCCTTACAGATATGCCGTAAGGACCTTCACGGCCTCTGAGTGTAATTGCTGGCAACTGCATAAAGCCCTCCTAACCTAATCTAATCGTAGGGAGATGGCTTATCTACTTAATTCTCTCTTGAGTCTAAAGAAATAGGAATCGAGTCCAGACTTCGAGCGTAGGAACGCGTAGGAACGCTCGAGTCCAGACTTCGAGCGTAGGAACGCGTAGGAACGCTCGAAGTCTGGATTCGGTTCCCGAAAAAGAACACCTCTTTTTACGACTCTTTCGAGTCACTGTCTAGAAAAAGCTTCTCAATCTCGCCGCTCGGAGTCGACGCACCTATCCACTACGTTACGGCCCCCACAAGAAGTAGCAAAAGTTATTCCGCATACGGTCTCTGCACTGATCTAGTCAGCGATGTTTGCCGCTGAGTCGAGATAGATAAAGTCCTCGACGAGCTCGAAATTAAGCTCCGCATGGTGTCATTCTAGCGGTTGTCGTCAATGACGTACGTCCTCTTTCTTTTTTTTTCCCCTTTTATGCCGCTTCTTTTCCAATGCCCACAAACGCCTCATTGACGGCTGGCTTCGTCCCTTGGGGAGGGCAATAAAAATCATATTCGACGTCACCCTATTCCACAATCGTTAACAACAAAAATTAAAAGATAGAAATCAGTACTCCCACAATGATTGTGTTTCGCGTCGTGCACCAGAAGTTATTTATGACTGGGCAGGCAATTGCTAAACAAAGTCATTTTCGCCCGATGTTTACGATTGAAAGTTTGTGCACAATGTTCTGTGTCAACTTTAAACGCTCCTCGGCCGAGCGTTGCGTGCGCTCGTAAAATCAGCTTGCGGCAATTTTCATTTTTTCACATTACCACTTGCGTACATTTTATTGTCACTTAGCATTTTAATGATATTTCATTCCAGGGCAACAAGTGCTGTTCCTTCGCCAGGACTCTGCTCTGAGGGGGAGATTTTGAACCGCCCTTGCGCGACCAATGTGTCTTTGGCGGGGTTCCTGCAGATTGAACCAGTTTTTTCCAATTTGGGCTTAATTTGAAATAACGCACATACCACAACCTCCTCCTCCTCCTCCTCCTCTTCGACTTTTTCCCCCCGACGGAAGGACACATGTCCCGTGTTCATGAAGCCAATTATTTTTTAAATCTTCAACGTCTGCGAACAAATTGAAAGAGTTTTCCGCGAAACCCACAGGAGCCCGAGTCGAACAGGCGCAGGTGAAACGATGGGATGTGTGGAAGCTCCCCGAAGGTTTCCTATGCTGTCTCAATTGTATTTTGACTTCATTAGCCGTGATCCGAGAAAGACTCCTGACGGCATATTTTTGTTAATTTAATTAATAAGCCCCATCGTTCGTTTGGGGCGAAAAAAGGGAATACCTTGGGGGATGGGGAGGCATTGCTCGCATCCCCTTTGTTCACCCGAAAGTGGAAAATAAACCGTCCTCCACTAAATATAGCTCACATACCCACACTCGCGCACACACGTCACGCTGAGCAGCCGGCAGATCACGCCACGGTGGCAACCCCCACCAGGACTCCTTATCATCACATGTGTGTGCTGATAAATTTACATTTTACGATTAATAAAAGCGAAACAAACGCGCGTACGATATAACTTTGAAATTTCATAAATTCCAATGTTTTTATCTGTTCGTCCTTTTTTGCTGTTTTCTGTCTTCTGGCTGCCGCCGCCTTGGATTCGGCTCCTAGTTTGCTCACGTTCTTTTAGTGCCTCGCCGAGAGTAAGGACGAAAGTTAACAAGACATTGTGTGTGTTGTACACGCGCTCTGGTGTTGCGTGTCAATATGATGAAAGCGACCCCCAGAGGGAGTTAAACTGCAAAATCTGAATCGCTGACAGCGATGAACATCGATTTGGGGTGAGCCCGTCGAGTGGCAAGCGCGCTGCTGGGGATGATTCGGCTGGGATAAGCTGGAATGCTGCCGGTTGATCGGGATTTTCGCTGCAGCCCGTCCCCCACTCTGGGATAATTTTCACTTTATGGTTCGTACATCCTTGCCCCATGTTGTTATCTTTCGGTGGAAGATGATGCTTTTTTTTCCTGCTCTGTGACGATGATGTGGGGGGTGGGGGAATTCCAGGCGGTGGGTGAATAAATGTGAAATGATTAGGCCTTCACATTTCGGGCAGGAATTGTGCGTCTAAATTGAAAATTTCATCCGGTGCTGGAATGTTTATTTAGCCAACCCCATTTCTTTCATCTCGCAGTTTGAATGGGAGTAGTTTATGACTTCCGAGTGCAATTGAAGCAGGTGACAATGAGGGTGACACTGGGTTTTGTGCTTCAGCTGTGAGATGTGAATTTCAATTGCCTTACGCAGTTGGGAATATTTAAAGTGCGGACGTCACACAACGCGGATGGAGGGGGATGCTTAAGGATGGATTTCAATTTAAAGTTGGCATGACGTTCCTTTTTTTTTTTGAAGAGAACGCGTGTTTCTCTCGAATTTTATTTAACCGAATTTTCTTGTATTCAAATGAAGGAAAAGTGGAACTTGACTTTGACTTCTTTAGAGGGCAACCAACTTCATCTGCAGCTCAACAAAGCGAGCCCTGTAGCCAGCGGCGAGCAAAAATCAAAAGAGATTATCAGCTCAGTTGCAAGGATGTACACAGTGCGATGCAGGCCACAAAGCAATAGGCAATCATGTCTAGGCATCCCCAACGACGACTAGTGCAGAAGCTGCAGGTACTAAGAAACCATACGACTGGATGGCGCAGTTGGATAAGTGCCTGCTCCAAGTTCGAGGGGTCCCAGGTTCGAATCCCAGTGAAATCGAATCTGGTCCAATCACCTTTCCCGTTGGGATCGAATTAACGGCGCTGGAGTAGGTTGCTACCTGGCAGTACAATGGGCCAGTTTTGAGTCTGGGTGCTCCAGTAGTTTTTCAAAAATCCTCCGAAAACAAAAAACAAAAAAAAACAAAGAAAACGTAGAATCTATTCTCCACCAACTCTGCAATTGCTCAGTTCAGATAGGAAGGACATTATAGCTCCTGGGCAAGCACTTCTTTGACGATCTGGAACATCTGAAAAAGATTTAGCTGAAAAGCGTCTTGAGATTCATACAAAAATCTGGTGGTTTCATTCATCAACTGTATGTAGAAGGCATTTCAATAGGAACATAACAATTTTGTATTTAAGTACAGACGTACCCTTAAAGTTTTTTTGTGATCTGTCAATGTCGAAACTTCAGTCAAGGTTTACATTTCTGACATGATGAATTTTAAGAACAGACAAGTCCAGGCACATCCTTCATTGTGCATAACCTCCCATTAAGTTACCAGAAGGTTTGCTTGACCACGCTTTGCTTGACTCGCCAGAGTTGCCGTGCCGGTTAAACATGACGCTTCGCACCTTTCCGGCGTTCATTTTCCTCCAAGGTATCCAGTTTCCAGGTGCCGTTGTCAGTTGGGCACGATGTTGTTTCGAAATTGTTCCTTTTTTGAACGACAGTAATCAGATGGACGCACGTGGGTTTTCCTTTCATCGTTCTATCAACGTCTGGTTACATTTCGACTCAAAATCGACGTGCTTGAGGAAGTCGTCGACTCGCATATGGTCCAAAATGAGCTCAGCTTCTTTGGCCACACGTTTAATGTGATCGCTCATTGCGTGAAAGAGTAGGCGGCCTTCATTGATTGGTTCGGTAACGGGCGTGCTTCTGCGCGCTGTTTGCCACTCCTCCATTCCACTGCTCCACAGCAACATAAACAGTTCCTCTATTGATTAACTGCTCTTGAAGGTAGTGAGGCCCTTTCCCCATACGAGTTCGCTAATCGCTGAAAATGTTGGCCGGAGATCTTGATTTTGGCCAAAAAATCACATTTTCCAATGAGGCCCATTTTTGACTGAGCGGCTATGTCAGTAAGCAAAATTGCTGTTATTTGAGTGAACACGATCCACAGGCGTTCGTCCAAGCATCAATGCATCCACAAAGATTGACTGTTTGGTGCAGTTAATGGCAAGGCGGCAGCATCGGACCTTATTTCTTTCGAAATGAGGAAGGAGACACCGATACCGTCAATGGTCTCAGGTATAGAGCGATGAACCGACTTTCTGTGGCCAGAGCTCGACAACATTGATATATCAGAGCTGAGGCTTCAACAAGACATGCCATACAAACGACGCAACGCTGTGAAGTTGTAAAAGAGAAGGAGAAATGTTTCGAGTGGGTCATTTCATGCCGAGCTTTCATCAATTGACATCCGCGATATTGCGACTTGACACCACACGATTATTTTCTCTCAGTCTACGTCAAGCTCTAAGTCTACGCTTACAAGTCAATTACTTTGGACGAGCTCGAAACAACATTTGAAACGCTATTGTCGGAATAAAGCCGCACATATTAAAATTAGTCATCAAAAATTGGTACTAGTGCTTAAAGCACTTCCAATCTGAGGCTGCCATTTGAATAACGTGCCTTTCCATACATAATGGAATGAATAGCTTCAAAACCAAGCTTCAAGCCAGAATCAATTTTATATCTCACACCGTTGCTGTTTTATTCAAATTTCTTTTTCTATCGTTCCGGTTACCCTGTATAATTTCGAGGTAATCAAGGACGAGGCGCCGTGGCGTAGTGGGTAGGTGCGTCGACTCCTACGCTCGAGGTCGTCGGTTCGAATCTCGAAAAAAAACATCAAACATTTTTTCACGGCTCCACCTCTTTCGAGTCACTGACAATGCTTAAAGAGTATAACTGTCTAGAAAAAGCTTCTCAATCTCGCCGTTCGGAGTAGGCAATAAATAGTAGGTTCCCTTCACTCGTGAGAGAACAATAGCACGCACAACACGAGTGGCTAGGCCCGCTATTATTATTATTATTAATCAAGGACTTGGTCTACATGGGCTTCGCGATAAACAGTACAAACAACATCTATACCGGGATCAGACGCAGAATAACTGTTGCCAACCGCTCTCTCTTTTGGGCTTAAGAGGCAATTGAAGGTCCTTCGAAGGACCAGGCTGACTTTGTAAAGGGTCTTCCAATAGGGACTTCCGACCTTTGACAGTTGATAGCGGCCATATTGCTGAAGCTTCATCTGTCAAATTGGCTGTTATTTATTCAGTCTGCTGTGCCAAATTAAGAACATGGTGAAATTGTTTCATGAAAGTGGGTATTCTGTTCGGGCGACGTTCCGCGCATTTCGCCCATATTACGGTCGTTGATAACCGTCTTACCGAGAGGACTATTCGCAGTATGGTGGATACATTTGAGTCCACCAACGAAGACCAAGTTGACTCTGCATAAGACACTGATCATGCCACTCCTGCTTTACGACGCAGAGGTATGGATAACATCAAAAGCGGAGGAAGAAGCGCTTGATTATTTTCGAGAGAAAGTTCTGTGTGCGATCTTTGCTTCTGTTCGCGTTAATGGCGTTTAGAGGAGAAGATTCAACCACGAACTGTGTGGTTGTACAGCGACATGACTCTAGGAAGGCGTCTACGGATCCAACACCTAAGATGGCTAGGCCATGCTGATGGCATGGAGAACTTGCCTCCGGGCCGGAGAATCTTCGCCCCTGAACCAGTAAGACAAAGCAAAAGAGGACATCCACATCTTAGGTCACGCACTCATGTGGAGAGGCAATTTAATGCGTGCCCGAAATTGGATACTGTAGTCGAGGAGTCGTGGTAGCTTAACAGGCTTATTGACTAAGGCTCAGTTAAAGCCACGGACTGTAGCGCCATCAGAAGAAGAAGAAGAATACATCTGGAATAAACTTCAGCCCGATATCTAAATTATACTGCGATTCATTTATACACAAGATTGTTATGTCCTGTTGAAGTGCTTTGTATAGATCTTACGTTGTCGGACCCCCTTTTTTGAGGGACTAAATGGACCCAAGCTGTGGTCTAAGTGAGCGGCGGCTGTAAGCCGTTTGGGCACCCGTCATTTACAAAATACCGGTAAAAGTAATTTTGGCAATTTTACGCCTTACCCTTTTTCACCAACTGTGAACAAGTTTCTGTAATAATTTTAAGGCCAGCGCATCACTAATGATGGTGTCGATACTGAGACGTCTGACAAAATAGCACCTACACCTCTTTGACCACATTTTCCTGACTTGGAAGGGTTTTTATTCAAAAACATTCCATTTCTTCTTCAAAACTTCTTTCTTTCCCACGAAATCGACCCTTATAATTACTAAATGCCCCAAAATTCGAGTTTAAAGGCCACACCTCTGTTCGTTCGGACGCAATATAAAGATAAAATCAAGAAGAATCCCCGCATTTTTCCATCAGCACTTTTGTGCCCGTAGCCGGGACCCCGCCAATGGAGCGACGACTGTGTTGGCAACCTAAAGTGCTTACCAGACAGAAACTCAAACGCAAGGCGAACACTAGCCCAAGCACCCACTTTCCATACAAAATCCATTACAGTGGAACCATCTCTTGTTGATTTCCTAGTTACAGTCACTTTATATGCACATAATGAGTGCCAGTAACATCCAGTTAGGTGGTCCTTCTACTTCTCGTTTCTCCGCCAAACGACCGCACAAGCTACTTACTATCGTTCATTACTTGCACCGCGTCTAACCGCCACCCAGCATCACCCACAAACACAACCATCATCCCACCCCATAGCACATGTCCTTAAGTACCCGACCGTGCTTAATGTTTTCCCCTGCACATTTTCCACGGCCAAATTCCCACAATCATCTCGATAGACTCTCGAATTCAAAAGATATCGACAAGGATTCCTAGCAGCGGAAAATGTTCTCGCACAGCAGCTCCCAAAAGCCCCAAAGGATTACGCTGCGGGACCAGAAGCGGTGGAAATAAAAAAGGACGAAAAGTCCACCGATTGAGTGTACCTTTATTGGCAAAGGGATAAAACATATTTTCCTTTTTTCCTCTTAACTGTCCTGCCGGCGAGGCCACGCCAGCCACGGACCCCCACCCCCACGGGGCGGGGGTGCATAAATTCCGTGGCGTTAAGATAATCGAAAAAGAAAAACTCTCGCCAGCTCCGCTCTGCAACATTGTTCGCCGCCACCGTCGCCGCCGATCCAGTCCAGGTAGACCAGACCAGCATTCCGTTGTGCTTGCCTTATGGTCCATTTACGAAAAGTGGCGATTACCTTGGCTTAAGAGGAAATTATTGGGAGCATAAAAACGAACCGCTCCCGGCAGTGGTGGCGGGGCCGACCAAGCAGAGGGCAAATGAGACCGCTTAATGGGGCTGTTTTAATACATTTTTCACACACACACACCCCACACGGGGTCCGCCTCGAATTGGGAAAATGTGGGTCTGCCGCTGGTCGTTTCTTGCCACCCCCTGGACTGAAACGTGAACGAGATGCAGTTGTAATCGATTTGCCATCAGCCCCTGCGACTTAAGCTGATTAAAGTTTTGCCTTCAACCGAGGGTCGTGGGGCTTCAAATGTTTGCGCCAAGCACCCTTGCGTGCGCCCGTAATCCATACGCACGTCACGTAGTGGCGTTCACGAACCTATGTGGCGGATGGAATGTCACACAGGAGAGCGATCCCCCAGAATAGAGACGCCGAGGTGGGGGGGTGACTAAATAGTCACAGCGAGAGCCAAAATGGGAGTGCAATAGCCCCGCGGTGGATTGGGTATTTTTAGATGGACCAAGGGACAGACACAACTCTGAGGCGCTCGCTCGCCACGCCAGGCTGTGTGCGTCGTCCTCCCTTCGGCTCCTCGCACATGGACTGGGCCTAGTCCACTGGCTTGCTGTACCTCACCTAAAGCTACTCTGGCTTTCGGTTACAAATTTAGAAAATGTTCGAAAATAGAAAAGTTTCTGTTGGTTTTTGTTTTTCGTTTTTTTTTCCGTTTTTTGTTTTCGAACTGAACGCGTACCCAAAGTAATCCCGTTAATGTAATTACATCTCGCTGGCTGGAGCAGGCCCGTGTCATGGCAACAGAATGCGGCGACATGTACGCGTAGCGTGTGCGCGCGTCCATTAATCTTCTTTCGGTTGTTGTAGGCTCTTGGGCTTTGGGCGCACAGTAACCGGGTGCCGAGCGGCTTGGCCAGAAATGGAACCAAATTTAGAAATTTTGTATCGAATATCGGAAGTTGATGTGTGCGAATGGAATGGAAACAGTTGCCGAGGATAAATATCCCGCAGAGTTAGTTGACTCTGGCCGATGTTTGCTGGGAGAGACGTTTTAGATTTCTGGAAAATGAGAGACAATGCGAGAAAGTTTGACGGAAATGTATTTTTGGGACCGAGCTGAGCGGTTGGGAATGTCGCCTTATGGTTGGGTCGGATTTGATAACATGATTAGCTGACGCAAAGCGAGGAGAACTCCACTCTGGCGTTGGAAGTTCATTGACTGATCGGGGAGTTCCGAGAATTCCGGGAGATTTTTAGATCAGCGTGTGGTTGGAATGAGTAACGAAAGTGAATTGAAAAATGCTGTACCGCATCTTTCTAGTTTTGTAGGGAAAATGTTTATTTAGAAGGCATTTGGTTCAATTGAATGGTAGAGAATTTTTTTGGTCACCCGAGTAGACTGAGTCACGGCTTCCATGCTTCGACTTATGGCAAGACATTTTTAATACAGGGTGTTTTTAAAGCGTCGAATTTTAAAACGTAATAAATCACTAGCTTTTCTAAGCATCTTAACCTTCCTTAATTGAATTTCGCAGAGAAAATCCTTGTAGCCGACCTGCCTGAACGATTGCTGTCCTTATTGCGTCTCCGGACTATAACTGCCGCCCATCTAGGGATCGCCACTGAACCTATAACTCTTCCAAGTTGATCTTTAATTAAATCATATTTCTAACTAATAAAGAGAGCAAGACGTTAGGACTGTAGCTACTATCGAGTCATCAATATCAAGAACTCTTCTCTGTCGTATCGTTTCAAGGACCATAGTAGCAATACAAAAAATGTATCGACTCTGGAGCATCGAGATTGTAGGTGATATGTTTTACCGTTGGCGATGAAGTGTCTGCTGTTTCTCTAGGAAAACACCCTCTGCGGAAATGAAGCCAAATTTAGGAGTAGTCCCATGGCACCACTTATTGGCGTCGTTGTCCGTTGCTTACTTTATTTAAGAATTCTTTTTCAATTACGCTCGATTGTGTGGGAGTTTCCTGGATAGTATTGTATGTACATGGGCGGGATTTTTGTCATAAACCTTAGACTTCCAGAAATCCAAACCAATCCCAATCTCTGTTCACATGATCTGGGTGGCCAATTCTGATTAGCAAGACGGGAAATTCCACGACCAGAAAGTGATCTATGCAGTAAGTGAACTTTTGAGAGTTATTACCTGACCATCATCATTTTCAAAAAAAGCGTAATCCGAAATTGCCTTTCGCCCAAAATTCGCACCAAACAGTCACGGGTTGTGGGCGCATTTCGATTTTATGAATCCCAAAATCGACAATTTTGACGATTAAAGACAAACAAATTTTGAAAAATTGGGATAAATAAAGATAAATAAATAAAAGTGTAAATTACCACAGACGACTGTATGGAATAAAATCTTGAATCGGCTTCAAGGTCGAAATCCATGTTGGTCGTTGCTTTCAACCTGTGAGAGCCCATGTACCAGTGGTCGTCATTCCTTCACTCCTTATCAATGTAAATGTGACCAAAGATCAAAAACAGTACTTTCTTCCTTTCTCCGATTAAGTGTTTTCTCGGTATCATTAAAATAGCGTATGAGATCTTTTCTGCGGTTTTCTGATATGCTTACGGCATACGATACATTGGCGAATAAAGTATAACTGACGGTAAACGAGGCCAGAACGAGGTACAGTCAGTGTCAAAAGTTAGTGAACAATCATTAGCTGAAAGTCCTGAAATCATACTTCAATATACGTTATAGTTTACTTGACTTAACGGTAGATATTTTCACTGAAAAGAAAAAAAAAGGGATAAAATCAGGCGTCAAAAATTGCGTAAGCGCTCACCTCTAAATAAATTATGTTGTAGAAAAAATCGTACTTTTTACGACTTTACCGTTGTTCGCAATTTTCGTATCTGCCAGCCTAAATTTTCCTACAAATATTTAATTAAAACGACGCTTTATGTCTTACAATCATTGACACAACCATATGTATACTCAACTCACTTTTGACCGTTTTTAGAAATGTGTGCCTCTAAATATGATAAATTGTTTTGCGTTAACAATTATGTTAAATAAAACACGCTATATTCTAAAGTATGCCTTTGGTACTTAAATTTAATGTGTCCGCGTCTGCCTAAATTCATTCCGGAGTGTTTTAATTTACTAAATAAACTTTCAGCAGATGAATGACTGTTTAACCACTTTTGACGCTGACTGTATATGCTGTACTCAAGAAAGGACACACACAATCAACTACTTGGCCAGAACATCAGCATGGCATCTTAATCTTCAAAGGAGTTAGGGACAGTGAATGAATGATCAGCACACAGATCATGTAAAGGATTTGTCTTAGCAATCGAAGTTTTTGTTGGGTTCAAGAAGCAGTTGATAGCTGAGCAGCCATCTCAGGCAGAACAAATTTTGCGCTCTATAAGACCCTAATCGTGCAAGTCGATTTTTTGATGTAGAAGTATGGACTGTATTGAAACAGTCGAGCGGGCGAGGGCGTCATAAATGTGAATGTCATAAATCTATCCCTCGATTAAGTATTGCAAACAAGCTACAGACATGATTATAAAACCTTGAAAATGTTTCCATTCCCAAGGGAAGTAGATGCTTCACAATTTATGAAAGCCGGTGGGAGACATGTTTCGTTTGAAGTTAGAAGGTCACTTAATCTTTTGGTGGATATTGAGTTTCATTGTTTTTTCTACCATTTTGAGCTGAAGGTCATAATAGTATACGAATAATAAAACAGAAAAATGTTTGAAGAGTTTTGCTCTGGGAATACGGTCAGTAGAAGTTAAACTCTTTTGCTAATCGATGTGTCTTTGGGCTTAGAAGGCAATGGAGGAATAAAGACCACAAGATGTCTCTGTATAGAACCTTGATATTTTCAGTCCTGCTGTATGGCGCAGAGGCATGAACATTGCTCAGAGCAGACGAGGAGATTCTTGATCGCTTCAACAGAAAGATCCATTAGATTATTTTCGGTCCTGGGTGTACTGACGGTGTTTGGTGAACAAAACGGAACGACGAACTTTACGGGCAGTAAAGGGACATCAACCTGGTCTAACGAATTCGAGCGTCCCGTCCCAGAGGCCAGCAAATTAATTATGTAGGGGCAAAAGATATCAATTTCGGGTCCGAAGAGTCTTCGATTCCAACCCCGATGCAGTAAGGGTAGATCATATTTCCGATGGTGTACAAAGCTGGAAAGAGACATCAGTCAGCTGAACATGTAGAACTTAAGGGACCTAGCTCAAGACTGTGCTGTTGATTGAGGCCCAAGTTTTTCTTTTTATTTCATTTTTATTAAGACTTAATTTAACCTTAATTGCTAGACAAAAATGACTAAAACTAGCTTGTTATGAACTATCTTATTGGCCCTCGGCGGGCACTCTAAGCTAAACTTAAAACTTAATTATGTCTTTCGACTTATCTTATCTACCTCCTACAGTCGGAGGTCTCTTTCTAAAAAGGCCTTAAAAAACACTTTATAATATTTTACATTATAATAATAATAATAATGGCGGCGCTACAGTCCGAGGTAGTCCTGGGCCTAGCTTCTCAGCAACCACTCGTGTTGTGCGTGCTATTGTTCTCTCACGAGTGGAGAGGACCTGCGGTTTATGGCCGACTCCGAACGGCGAGATTGAGAAGCTTTTTCTAGACAGTTATACTCTTTGCGACTCGAAACAGGTGGGACCGTAAACAATTTGTTTTTGAAAAATTGTTTGTCTGAATTTTGGATTCGAACCTAGACTGTCAAAGTCTTATGCGCATGGGTCGGAGCACGAACCCACACGGCCACGGCGCCCACACAATATTTTACATTATGGAATATTATTTCATTCAAATGACTGCCTTGGCTGACTTTACAGAAGACCGTCCTACCTACCAATCCACTATTTCACGAATAGCTTGATGAGTGTTGTTGTTCATGGTCTAAACCGTCTCTGGATTATTGCCATAGCGTCGATCTTTAATGGTACCCGATAGAATACTTCCAGGAGCGTAAGATCGTAGCTTCGTTACGGTCGAGCAACATCACTAAGACGACTGATTTTTTAACTAAGTGGTCAAAAAAAGAGCCATGTTGCTGGAACCACACTTCGACCAAATCCACTATTTCTGACAAAAAGACATCGGATATTATTCTTCTTGTTCTCTATCAACTGTTACTTCTTCCGCTTCTTTCCTTTTCCTCTTGAAAGAAAAATAGGCCAATATTGCCGCCTTTCCAAAAACCTGACCAAAAAACACACTTTCAGAATTATCCGAGAGCTGTATGCAAAATTCTTCATAGGCTAGTGCGACTGATATTCAGTTGCTGAGCTCCACGGTGAGTCGAGGAGGGTTGCGGGTTTGGACGTGAACTTTCACCAACAGCTGCAATATTGAGTTGTTGAGTGCAAAGGACGAACACGCGGGTATGTTCGGCCATCAGTTAGCAAACCAGTCGGACGAAATGTCTTCACAGGCTTGCGTACACCAGCTGCAGTTTTATTTCGACCGACATTTCTTTCAAAATTGACACAGTTTCAGCACCATAGCGTCCGTTTTCGAAGTAATTTTTCAATATTTTCCAATTTTGTTCAAGCGTAAATCGATCCATTTTGTACAGTGAAAATATATTACTGAATATTTGTGAATTTTTTTAGCGCATAAGAGCTGTCAGTGTCAAAATAATGAATTATTCAAAAAGAAACCAGTAGATGGCTTGTCCTAGAAACGGTTAATCTCCCGATATATTTAATTCTTATAAGGAAACCAGCACTGTGATGGATTCGTGGAATGGATAACATTGAATTTCCATTGGACATTCTTTTAGATCTTTTCTAGATATTGGCCTAATATTTGAAGTGATGGGGCCTAACAATCTGTCCAGGTGTCTGGAAGCATACAATTTCTCGACTCGTAGTGTGGCCTAGAGCATGAACAGCAAACTGAACGCAGGTACTGTGTATTTTCACTCCAATATCTTATTTTCACAGAGTAACTATTGACGGTCACAATCAAAACAGCTCATCACTTTGATTCGTGGTTGTAAAGCATGCACGGGGACTTCTAAGGCAATGCTTAGACCCAACCAACACTGAGACTGTCCTAGGGTTCAGCCTATATGGTACTAAAAACCAGTCTGCCTGTTTAAGGCCAGTCTTAAGCCAACAAATAGTCAATAATTTTCAGACAGGATGATACACTTTTTGGCACAAGTGTTCACTTGGGTCTGTGTTACTCAGCAGCAAATTAATATGTTTCTATTGGATAAATACTCAACCGTTTAAATGGACTAAATACCTGATTATGGAGATACCGCTAAAGATTTATTAAAGTGCTTCTGGATCCATCTCTCGGCGACTCTGAAAAGAACGAATACCTCCACTCAATCCAAGGGAACGATAAAAAAAAGTGGCAGAACATTAAAGTACCAAAGACCTTGGCACCCCATCCGCCGCTGTAGGGCGAGATCCACCATTTCATCTCATTGTTTGCGGTTTGAAGGATACGCAAAACCACTATAAGATACATTACAGCCTCCTGTGGCGGGCATAAACTGCAATTTAACTTTAATTTAAAATTTTGCAATAAATACGAGCATTCCCTTGCATCGTTCTCCTTCGCCGAAACCATCCCCCACAGAAGGCCGGAGAGGAACCCTCCGCTCGGTTCACTGCACACACACTTTCAGCAAGTTTTTGGTCCGAAAATAAACCAAGCAAATGGGCGGCAGTGCCGGCGCTGGCAGTGGCTGTAACCAGTTGCGGTGGTGCCCGAACAGAGTTGCATTACGAGCTGGCAGCATTAAAGAGCTGGAATCGCAAGAAACAGGAGGGGAAAAAGGCAGACAAGAGAGACAACGACCAACAACAACTTCAGTGCCTTTTATCTCTAAAGTATGCACGCAGAGGCAGAAGCCAGACACCCATGGACAATGGCGAGCGGTCCACTAAAAGCTTTTTGATTATGAAAAATGCTTCGGACACATGTTTCAAATGAATCCATGAAAGAACTAGAAGTGTTCCCTGCTCATCCGTCCCCGTTCAGCTTCAGCCAGCTCCAGCCAGAGCGCCCAACAGACTGCCACTGGTCTTCGGGATAAATAAGAGCTCTCGTATAATTTCCCAGGAAACAGTTAATGGTGTGTAATTATGCTTTTGATTGAGTAATAAATAAAAAGAAGCACCGGTAATGGAATACCGAGCGGGGGCCTGTGGGTGGACGCGGCTGCTATGCACTCCCTGGTAATGGCCGCACCGGAGAGAATCTATTTTCGTAGCCCAAATGCGGATCTCTGCATGCATCAGTCAAGAGTGCCAGGATCTGTGGCAATTTGTTTTTAGACAGTGGGCGGTGGGGATTGAATGCAGCAATCAACCCCGCAGGGTTGTAAGACCCGAATGATTGATATTTGATTGGATGTGAATTGTTTCGGGCGGGGAAGACGCCGCCGCCGCCACCGCCACCGCCGCATCCACTTATTTTTGGAACACTCTTCGACGCTGATGAAAGCTTTGAGATGTAAATTATGTGAAGTGTGGTCGTCATAAGAGTTGTGATTAATATTTCAACAGCAAGCGGTTGTGACCATGTCCAGATATTCTGCTGACAAGACAATTGTGGACTTCAAGGTTCGAAATGCTCCGAGAATTCCGGACTGAGAGTATGTATAATCTTGATGACTGGATGGCGCAGTTGGTTAGGTGCCTGTTCCAAGTTAGAGGGGCGCCGGGTTCGAATCCCAGTGAAATCGAATCTGGCCCAGTCACCATTTGCCGTTGGGATCAAATTAACGCCACTGGAGTAGGTTGCTACCTGACAGTACAATGGACTAGTTTTGAGTCTGAGTGCTCCAGTAGAGTGTCAAAAACATTCCGAAAAAAAAAGTGTAATCTTGAGTGATGCGGTGTGCAGCGAATGTATTTGACTACAATCGGAAAACAGGTTTGTCCTGGTTTTTATGTCGCAACCAAGGGATTTACGAGGCTTCACCTTCATGGGTAACAGACTTGTGACATTAAAGGAGTGGTGTAGAGAAGCGGCTGCTGCTTGTGGACTTCGCGTTTAATTCCGGGGAAATGGATAGTGATAAATGCTTTCTCTTTTTAATTCGGAGACACCAACTAACGTAGGCCCTTAATTAGAGACGCTTTTCAAAATTCACCGTCACATCAAACAATAATATTTTTGATGTAACGTAAGTAGTCCTTTAGGCATGATGACAATCTAAGTTCAACTTTTTTCATTTCTCAAATCAAGAAATGTCATAACTCTCAAAAACTCTAAATTTGAATGGGAAGTGTCAAAACGTACGCAAGTGTTTCAACACGTTAAAATACTGGCGTCAGAGAGTGCGTTGTCACGGCAGTTTACGTTTCTCTCACATTTTAACAAACGTAGGCACGCTTGCACAACGCGCCATTTCGGGCTGTGGCATTGCATTGCCTGTGTTGGAAGTTAAGTTAACCAACTCCACGGTAACACCAACACAGTGCTATGTTTCAGGCATTCGGTTCTCGTTACATTTTTTTTCATAAACTGATGTGTTCAGATTCATGTAGTCACTAATATAATCACGGTCTCACAAAATGGTGTATTAGGTTGTACCACATGAAATGTCGAATTTTTTTGTAAAAAATGTTCCTATTTGAGATAGGTGTCGACTGATTGCCATGGGGGATACTCTTATGTTGTGTGCAATGCTCCGCACCCTTTTTTGTTGGGTCAGTATTCACCGTTTCTCGTAAAATAGCGTCGTCAATTACCTTTCCCGGTTTCCCACGCGGTTCCTTTTCGAGGCTTAGATCTCCCGAACGGAACTTACCAAACCAAAGCTGAATGGTGCGTTCGATCACCGCCATATTCTCAAATGCTTCATTTATGTAATTGGCTACCAGAGACGTATTATGTCCGAGTTTGAACTCGCAAAGGAAAAGGGTACGAATTTGAACCGTCGACATCATGATATAAAAATTCCTAGAAAAAAATAACTGTACTTGCAACGGACCCTAAAAGTCACACACATCAACTACACACCACAGGATCCTCTAAAAAAGCATTCACTGTGTTCACTCGACAGCTTCTAATAAAAGACTAAGTGAAAAATCCGACATTTCATGTGGTACAAACTAATACATTCGAAACCAACATTTTATCCAGTGTCGACTTAATGCCAGGCTATCCTGAAGTAAGCCGTTGTATAGTCAGATCTCACAGAAGATCCATGGTTCGATTTCGGAGCAACTTTTGTTTCCACAGCACCTTCGCAAATCACTGATACGGCTCGTAGATTCCGTATTCGGAATTATGTTTTTTTCCTAGATTTTAATATTCTTAAACAACAAATAATTGTTCTAATTATAATAAAAAAAACAGCTTCAGTTCAACATTTATTCTCTGTTAACAAAAAATCTGAAAAAATTATGCATGTTTTCTGTCTGCAACAACAACGAAATGCAACAAACTAGGATCAAAAAAAAATGTTTTACGAATATTTTTGGGAGGCACTGTATGTAAATCCGAAGAGTCTTGGAACCTGAGTCATTGGGACAACGCAACAGAGGAGGGCCGCGTTAAATATGGCGCACACAAGTGGAGAGAGACCTCAACCAACTTGGTGTTGGAAGTTGGAGAGACCATGCCAGCTGGAGAGGTTTGTTGGACAAGGCCCAGGTCCACTCTCGACTGTAGCGCCACACAAAGAAAAAGAAGAAGTAAATCTTCTTAAATTTCGCTCTTTGGAGTCGGCATAAATCTAAACGTCCATTTCTTCGTATAGTAATTACGAATTTTTCAAATTTGCATAAACACATCGAAACGGGGAAGATGATCTAATGAAGCTGCGGCTGAAAGAAATATTTTTAAACAATATTTTGCGCTGAAAAATCTCTCGAAGCAAGTTGAACATCATAATATAGACATCAATGATTCGCTACACAGATTCAAAATATTTTTTTTGTAAATTTTCGTTGCTCGTCGTCGCACAGAATTGTAAACATCTCCATATACAGAAATGCAATAAATCGAGAGTAGCGAATCGCATCACATTGCACAAAGTCGACCATTTCACTTCAATTCATTTGAAAATGTTCGTGGTTTTTCTTCAAGTCAGGTGGTGATTCTTTGAAACCGTGTGACCTCAGGTGTTTTGGCCTGAGGGGTTTGTGGATTACCGGCGAACACTATTCAGAACTTTTGGACAGATTCAATCTTGATTTGAAGCAAAAACGACCGCATTTGTCGAAAAAAAAAGTCTAAATTAGGGGAATGGAGGAGTGCACATCTGTTTGGTCACAAAAATTGGATTAGGAACTGGGACTCCATCCAGCAATCTTCCTCTGCGATTATATCTAGTTTCCAAACTTAAGGAAATGGCTAGGCAGTAAGAGATTTGGGTTGAATGAAGAGGGAAACACTTACTTTGCGGGCCTTGACAAAACCTATTATTCGGAGCAAGTACATATATTCGGAGCATGGTGGGCCATCTAGTGTTCTTTTTTCTTAAATCACGGATTATTTTGACACTGACAGCTGTTTTCCGCTCGAAATCTTGACAGAAAGTCGGTGTCATACCACTGCAGAACGAAATGAGTCGCTTTATGCTTGAACAACGTTGGGAAATATTGAAAACTTATTACCAAAGTGAGTGCTGTGTGGCCCAAACAGTGCGTTTTTTGAAAATAAGTTTTGGTCGAAATGAAGCACCCACCGCGATTGCTGTACGCAAGTTTGTGCAAAAAATTCGTTAGATTGGTATGCCAGTTGACAACACTCATGCTACGCGTCGTTGTACGCACCATACACAGATGAGAATGTCGCTACTGTGGCCGAGAGTGTGAGACTCAATTTACAAACATCAACTCGCTATCGATCTCAACAGCTCAGCATTTCACGCACTAGCCTGAGGAGAATTCGAGTTCTGCACAAAGATCTCGGATTATTCGCTTACAAGGTCCAATTGACTCAGCAATTGACGGCGTGCGACTATCCGCGTCGTCACCGCTTCGCAATTTGGGTCTGGACTCGCAGATTAAATTTGACAACGATTTTGGGCAAAAAATCATATTTTCTGACGAGGCGCATTTTTATCTCGGCGGCTAAGGCTACGTTAACAAACAAAATTGCAGCTTTTGGTGCTTGGAAAAACCGCACGTTATTGTCGAGTTGAGAAGCCAATGCATTCACAAACAGTGACAGTTTGGTGCGGATTGTGGAGCGATGGCATCATTTGATCAATTTTCTTCAAAAATAAGGCTGGGAACAACGTTTTGGGCAACGGTGGGCGTTACAGAGCCACGTTAATCGACTTTTTACTGAAATTTACTGAAAAGACATGGATTTGGACGACCTGGTTTATGCAAGATGGCGCGCCATGCCACACAGCCCATGCCACAATCGATCTTTTGCTCACCAAATTCCCAAAACGTGTTATCAGCCGTCTTGACGATGTCAATTGGCCTCCTCGGAGCTGCGACTTGGCCCCTTTGGGCTTTTTATTCAAAAAGTCACTGACTTACCAAAAAGGTCTCGCACTTTAATTCGCAAGGATTTGTAAAATTTCTTTGAATGAAATGAAAATTTCCTATTTAAACATGCCACCATTTTACAGCTACGGTTTTTTAAATAATTCCTTCATCCTCGAAAATTCTTAAATAATATAATTCCGGTTCTAACTTCGTTAACTTGTTGAACTAATTCGCTTTAAGTGAATGCTTCCGTGGATTGCATTAGAACTCTATGAATGGAAACCTGACGCAAGTCGAAACGAAAGACAAAAATATCGGAATCAGTAAAACATGCATTAAGCTCTTGAACAAACAGCATTTTAAATTCCGGACAAGCAACAAAAAAGTCCCACATTGATTTAACCGCAAAACACTTAATGGAAATGGCCTAAGCGCAACTAAAATGAAATTTATGTTCAATAGAGTTCAAGGCAAACATATTACATCGTTCATAAAACCGTGATACCATAAAAAAAAAAGAGCAACAAAATTCGAAATATTTGTTTTTCTACCAACATTTTTGCAAAACAACGCAACCATCAATAAACACGTACGGATGTAGGGGTGAAAAATAAATTTAATTTGCTCCCTCTAATGCCAATTAAAATGCAATACATTCCTCCGATTATGTGCTTCCTTTCCAAGCGATAAAAAAAAACACCGAAAATAATTTATTGAAACCAGAAAAAAAATATAAAAAAAATAAAATAAATTCAGCGAAAAAAACTCTGGGTACAAATTGTACACTCTCTGGTTGGCCCCGAGTGGGGGATGAGTGTGTGTTTACCATTTTAAAAGTGTTTTCCTTTGAATTTCGAATTTATTAATAAACTTTTTGGATTTAATTTCAATCAGTCGTAGGAGGGATGAAATTATGAAACTTAAACTTGCCAAGACAAGAAAAATGAATTTTATATTTAGGATCAAAGTCATAGACTGTGACATCTGCATCTGTGTCTTGCCTCAGTGGGTGAGATCGGGAATGTGAAAGAGAGGAAGAAAAAAAAAACACAGTCACACACTCGGCGTTGCCTTGGGAGTTGAAAATTTCTTGCCTTTCTTAGCGGGGTGTCTATGAACCCCGAGCGGAGTAGGGGATGTGTGCTCTAGATGCACGACTGTGATACAGGAATGCATCGCAAAACCCGGCAACTGTGTGCAATGTGGTGCGACTTAAAAGAACTTGCCTTAGATAAAAACTATCTGCGGATGTACAGACAAAATTTATACTATTTTTCAAGTAACCGCCAGCGGTAAACAGCGCAACCACGAGGAAATAAATAAAGTCCACATCTTAGGGGTGAAACTTTAGCACCGTCTGCTCGCCGCCCCGCTCTGGCCTGCGCTCCGATGGGCCCTGCACAGACACTTGCACTCGGGAAAGGAATTTTTGTTCTGCTATTTTTGGAGGAAAAGTTTTTTGGCAAAAGTTAACAGTGGTGCCGACGTGACTTGGACTTATTTTGTGTTGTTTTTCTTCTTTTTTTTTCGCTTTTCCTGAACAGACGTCGTCGTGACTCCAATAATAAAACTGTCAATAAGCGCGATGGATGAGTGCCGAGTTCACAATTGCAGTGCACCCATCCCCCGCACACTTCACTCGGGATGTGCCCAACACCTTCTCACATGTGTGACAGCTGTCAAAATTAACAGGGTGGGCATTGCCATCGATTTTGAAACCTACCTAGAGCCGAAGTGCTACCCATGCCGAGGAAAAAAGGAAAACAGAAATCGCCGCTCCGTAGACACAATATTTTCCAACACGTGGTGGTTGCATATCATTCGGTAGTCACCGCGTTCGAGGAGCTGCGCTGAGTTGGTCCATCGGAGAGGCTCTAATTAAGGAAATTGGAGGGAAACAACCATATGACTGACTTCTGTTGGAAACTGTGAAACCGGTAGTCGACGAGGAAGATTTCTGGATGCCACATGGAATGGCATTGTTCTTAAATGCCACGAACGATGTTTCTGGTTTTTTTCTTGGAGATATGATGATACATTGTGTGCGTAATCGACATTCGAACAAATGGTTGTGTTGAACAACATAATTGAAGGATGATGACCCTAGACAGAGCACCTCCTCTGAGGAGGAGAAAGTCAAATTGGTTACCTCACAGAAGTTGAGTGAGGACACATTCGAGGGTATTTGTGTTAGGTGAAGGCTTATTTTAGTCGAAAGAATTATTTCTTAAAAAAGTTCTGTTGTAAGGCGAAGACGACACATAGAAATCCAACTTACCCAAGAGAAAAAGAGCTGGTCTATGGAAGACGACATCTTAGACCTTGAGTTGTGTTGTCAAACTTAATTAAATATTTGATTTTACTTCAGGGATGTCGTGCACTTGAATTCAAACTGAGGCCCTTGAGGGATTTGAATAAAATAAACGAAAGATATTGACCAGAATTTCGATGAGATTTTGACAACAAAGTCTAGGCCCTACTTCGTTTAGTAAAGCACTCAAATATAAACACAGTATCAACTTCAAAATACAACACCTCAAAAAAGCGAGGCAATTCCACATCAAACTGTCGGTTTAAAAAATTAGTTTCGACCTGATCTGAAAATTTCCTTCAGGTCTTTTGTAGAAGTGTCACTTCCGAAATGGCCGCATGTCATGGAAAAATTAATTCGGTTTTATGATTTATGATTCTCAGAGAAAAATAAGTATGTGTTTGCCGTTTTTTATCATTCTTTTCTGGTGAACAGGATACCGCATTTTCATTTCCAATGTTGTTCAATTAAGAAAGTTAGGTTTTCTTCTTTGAGTTGGAAAACAGTCCGAGGTTGGGGGCGTAGCTTTTGCACATAAGGTAATTTCTCAAGAAGATACGAAAGCTGCATATACAGTCAGCGTCAGAAGTGAGTAAACAGTCATTAGCTGAAAGGTATTCCTCTAAACTAAAATTGACTGGATCGGTCTACGTCTGATATTGATGCCTCAAATAAAAGCTCTGAAATCATACTTCAAAATAAGCTATATTTCATTTAAAATAACAGTAAACATAAAGAAGTTTGTTTACGAAAAAAGGGGATAAAAACAGGCGTCAAAAGTGAGTGAACACATCCCCTTAAAAAACAGCATCTTACTTTGAAAAAAATTGTACTTTGTATGTCTTTACCGCTTTTTTAGTTATCGTATATGGCAGTCTTAATTTTCATACAAATGTTTAACAGAATCGAGCCTTTATGCCTTACAGTCACTGACACAACCATATATACACTCACTTTTTAATGCTGTTTTTAGCACTTCTCTCTTTGAAATTAATTGTTTTATATATACACTTATGTTAAATATTATTTACCACATTTCTAAGTATTACTTTTGAGCTTTGATTTCATATGTCCATGTCTGTTCTACCTTATTCCGGTGAATATTAATTTAGTGGATAAACCTTCAGCAGATGACTGAATGTTCACTCACTTTTGACGCTGACTGTAGCTTAATGTCGAGTCCGAACACCGAAGTTTGAGAAGCTTCGCATAACAGCTGCACTCTCTGAGAACGGTTAGTCACTCGAGGGAAATGGTGCCATGAAAATGAAAGTTGGTGATCCAGGAATCGAACCATTGACTTCCAGCATAAGCAACCGCTTTGCCACTGCGGCCACAAATTTTGAGGGTTTTTTTAGTGAAACATTTTTTCCGATTTTTTTTTTCAGAAAGATGAGCGTGGCAAAAAAAGAGCAAAAATAAACACCTTATCATCATCATCATTTTCAGTGACCCGCATATTCCACTAAAGGGGTCGCGGGGGCAATGAATGTACGAGAGATCTCCAGGCCAATCGATTCTCCGCCATAGACTCTACCTCATCAGGAGCAATGTCCAAGCGTAACCAAGCGAGTTCTTGGAACTGGTCCAACTATCTCGTCCTGGGTCTGCCAAGCGGTCGCCTGCCTGATGGAATCGCATGTTTCTTAGTCATCATTAATTCTCTGACTCATATGCACAAAAATTACACATGCTTGCTTTCTAAGCATTTAGAATAATACATTGCTTCATGCCAAAATTTTGGTGCAGATAAGTCAACATTTGAGAGAATCAGCACTAAGTTCAGTGTTTTGTGTTTAACACACGACTGGCAAACATTCTTTTTTGTGGAGAGTACGGAATTCACTGCAATGTCAGAACAAATCATGACTTGACTAAGATTTCCATAGACAATTTCGGTGAAGATTAATGGACGCTTTTATTGCTTTACCTACTTATTAATGGAGATTCTACAGCAATGGCAATGGCCACTTTGTATATGCCAGAGGACCTGCTTCATCGCAATTTCTTTTTTTTTTGTTTTTCAAAGTGGTACATTTTGAATTTAAACTTATTGTAGTAAAGAATTAGAGTCCAACCGAAGGCCAGTTTTTCGGCGGAAGCCGAAGCCGAACTTCTGCTTTTTGATCACCTTCGGCCGAAGCCGAAGCCAAATGTTCTGTCAAACTCTATTTGGAATATATTTTGCAAGTTGCTTTCGGATAATTTTCACGAAATAATCCCAAATTGGATTTTTAGCTGCCATTTTTGATGTTCTTTCTAGCTGCAACCAGTACAAATAAATTCCATGCTTTTATATAGACCACTTAATAGTTTACTAACTTGCAAATTAATAATCTTTTGATTTAAAAGCTGTAAACAATCGCACTTTCAAAATACAAAATATCCGAAAATAACAAAGCGAAAAACGCACCATTCCTTGCAACTTCTATTTTTACAGAAAACAGAAAATTCAACATTCGGCTTCGGAAAAATCTTAGGTCTCATTTGGCTGAAGCCGAATGTTTCGCCGAAGGTGATATTTTTAGCCGAAGCGGTATTTTCCTTCATCAGTTCAAGCAGCCGTATTGTTTGTTTCGGGACAACATTTAAATCCTTAAGAAATCAATAATTCATACAGAACACATTTTTACACCATTTACTACGGAAACAAGATATGCGATGACTTGCGATTTTGCTACAGAAACAAGATATGCGTGAATTTCCACTTTTGTGTCTGGTCCCACGCTAGTGGACAGAGTGATGATACCATAAACTTAACACAGTTAAAATTTAGAGAAAAGCTCGAGTTTTACATGATTTTCAATATGAGGCGTTAACAAGACCCAAATCGACTTCTTTTGTCGTTTTACTTGGCGTTTAAGTATACTAAAACGCTTATAAGAATACCAAATCACGACAGTTGTCGCGCAAGAATTACGTTCCACATGAGGGTAAACGCCAAATGTCGTTTTATGACGTAAAACGACTACTGCCACGACAATCGTGATACCTACATCATAGAGTCGTTTTTTGACAAGGCGTTTAACGCCTTTCGTGATCGGGGTGAATACTTGTTTGTCCTAGGTTATTTCTCGCTCTCTCTCTCTTGCTTCCCCTTTCCAAAAAAAATTTTTATATTTACACTTTTATTTTTATTTATTTTATATTTATTTTTATATTTACACCTTTTTTACTTATACTTAAATGTGTAAAATAAACTTAATTTAATGAAATTAGTTTTATTAACTTCCCCGATTTATTCAATCGAATGGAAAAGTCTGGGTATTCCAATTGAAAATCAAATTCGAATGATTTAATAGAGGAAATCTTCCAGCTTAAGTTATTTGACATGAGCAAAATATTCATTCATTTATTCATTTATTTTGATGACGTTCAAGTTTTAAGCTGAATTATGCAGGGGATACCTTCTCATGTGATTTCTGCTTATTTCAAGTATGTGCTTGTTAAGGATATGTGTATTCAACAATTGTCTATTGAAAATGTAGGCAAATGACAAGCAAATGGTGTTCCAAACTGTGCGTTAGATTTCAGTTTTACGTGATTTTTGTGGTAAAGTGTTGGCCATGAATGAAAGAAATACATCATGACAGCTGACAGGTCATATATTTATAGTTTTAATTTAATTTAATTTATTTTCTTTGTATATACTACCACAAAATTTTTTAAAACTTGAAAAAAAAATGTGTATATATTTTAAAAATGATTAATGTTTGGCACCTACAGTTTAAACGAAAACATTTTCAGCAATGATGCTTTTTTTAATTTTGCTGGATTTTTTCTTTGTTAAAACTTTCGAAATTGAATTTAGGTTAATCCACAACTAATGATTGAACAATTTGTTGTTGGGGGCATTATCGCACAATTGTTATTTGAAAATGCGGCTAATCAGACAATAAAACTTAATGGTGCTGGTATCTTGACTAGAAAATCAAATTTCTTCCACAAGAATTGCAAATTATGAATGCGGACAACATGTGGTTTTAATGAGACGGTGGCACATACAGCTCAAGAAACAATTCAATGCATGAGTAATTTTTGGGTCGTGTAGTTTTCCGTTTGGCCGCCATCATCATATTATTTAACGCTGTTTGACCTCTTTTGACGCTTAGAACTTATGACAACAATAGAGTGACCAGATCCATGGGCATGAAAAAGAGGACACATTGAGCAGTCTCAAATAAAAATTGAAGACTCGCTTCTTTTTACATTAAAAAAGCAAACACGAATACCGTAAACAAACGGTGTATTTACTTTTAAACAGAAAAAAATAGGTATGAGATGAGTGGGTGTGTTCAGATGACTGTTAAAAAAACACAAAAGATGGCGTTGTGTTCAGAAGTAATTGAGTTTAGGTACAAATATATTTGAGGTCTTGTTCGCACTAGAAAGATGCAGAAAATGTCTAAATTAGTGTTGAAAAAAATAGTTTTGTTGTAGTTTTGTGATGTCGAAAAATGTAGTTAATTGAGAAAACCAAAAAAGAGGACAAATTGCATGTTTTTCCAAAAACATACCGGACATTTTTGATGACCAGCTATATGACCAGCTGCATCTGGAAAAGGAGAATTGATTGGAACAATTCGACAGAGGAGTGTAAAACCTTGAAAACGATATATCTCGTATGGTTTTCCGTACATAACCTCATTCTCTATATGAGTATAGTACAAATATCTTAAATTAATTTAATTAAATCTCTGTGCTTTCCGTCAAAATTATTTTTTTGTGACATCATTTATAATGATTTTGTTTGTTATAGTGTTCAAGCTGGGTCAATTTTGAAAGAGCTTGGTCTATCTGTAATCAGGAAGGCCGAGCTTGGTGCCAAAGCCAAGTTAGCGGTTTTTAACGCAGTATTTGTTCCAACTCTAACCTATGGTCATGAAATTTGGGTAATGACCGAAAGAATAAGATCGCGAATACAAGCTGCCGAGATGAGATTTCTTCGTGCTGTTGTGGGAACTACTCGCCGGGATAGGGTGAGAAACACGGCAGTGCGAGATGAACTCAACGTTGGGCAGTTGCTTCTTCGTACGGAAAGGGCTATACTTCGATGGTTTTGTCACGAATGTCCCCATCATCAAGACTTCCGAGGGGTGCCTTGAATGCGATTCGATCAAGTAGGCGACCGCTTGGCAGACCCAGGACGAGGTGGTTGGACCAAGTCCAAAAACTCGCCTGGTTGCATCTGGGCATAGCTCCTGATGAGTTAGAGTCGATGGCGGAGCATCGAGTAGCCTGGAGATCTTTCGTGCGTGAATTGTCCCCGCGATCCCTTTAGTGGAACATGCGGGTCATTGAAAATGATGATGATGATGACAGTGTTCACCATACACGACTTATGTACAGTGAGATTCAAAAATGTGTATACAGCCGCAGGAAAAATGTGAAATCTAGCGATGAGAGCAAATTCGAAATATTTGGTCTAGAAATCATGATATGTCGAGCTTCCTCCCTTAAACCTCAGACCGATAGCTAAGCATTGTGGAGTGATGGTCCGGGGTTGCATGTCGGCTGCAGCATCCTCTTTTCTGTACCAGTGCGTACTGGCTGTATACACATTTTTGACATTCACTATTTATACAGTCGACTCCCTCTTAGTCGAATTTTGACGGGATATCAAAACTAGTTCGAGTTAGAAGGAGTTCGACTTAGAGGATGGTTTTTGTATGGAAAATGAGGGGAATGCCAACATAAATATGTCGAAAAAATTCGAGTTAGAGGGAAATTCGACTTAGAGAGAGTTTGACTTAAAGGGACTTGACTGTATTTGGAATGAATGAAGTATATTTGAGTTCTTAATACATTTCTTCGACAAGATCAATTTGTCTAAGCAATTTAGGTCGGCAAAGTCAAAACCCTTGTGTAATCCACAGCCTAATCGATGATAAGGTCCAGGCACTTGGTAGATTTTACCTTCTTCTTCGTGCCTTCAACCAAGAAATCCAGTCAACTAGTACAATCTGCCGATAGTTCTGTCCGGGTTTTCTCGCCAAGTCAAATAAGGTGCACATCACATTCCCCGCTGCCGTTTTTTGTTGCGTTGAAGCCGAATCTATGTTGCAAATACCATATACGAGTACATGGTCTAGCCAGATCCAGATGCTGGATCCAAAGTTGACACATATCTCATGATTTAAACTTCTCCCCCAGGTGCTATCAGTACAAAAAGGACCAACGCACACAGATGGTATCTCTCAAAACAACAAAACGTTTCTTCATCCGATTTCGTTATTGTCCACCTGCACCATAAGTCAAGGCTTCGATTATGTGGATTAAATACAGAGTCAATTGATATCCTAAGAGAGGGCTCAATTGAGTTTCTCAAACTCCTGGGGATGTGTAGGTGTGACGAGGTACAAAATGGAAGCAGATCATATTGCAAACAATTCAAGAAACACAAAACAAAATTAACTTCACCTCTGTATGGTTAGATACACATTAAAGTAACCTACACCATCGAAGATTCGAAAACAACTCCATCTGGTTTCAGTTCATTCCCCTGACAGCAACCTTTTCATTGCGTGATAAATGATGCATGCACACCCTGCGCATCGAACAAGTCATAAATTTCGACATAATCGATTTCATTGAACTTTATGTTAATTTACACAATCGAGACCAAACCGAACGACTGCTGAACAACGATACAAAACCAAGTAATGTGTGTGTTCCTCATTTAGACCACGAATGGTTGCCAAAATTCTACGCAAATGTACAGTACACGCATTTTCAGCAAAATGTCGTAATTGGCAGACTCCCATTCCACTCTGAGTGTGCATTTCTATCTCAGACATGCCTCTGCATATTACCTCCTACTGTCAAAACCTAAACCAAACCGTTTCAAGTGCATATTACACCATAGCGTTGAAACGAAATGCAACTGTGTTCCTCCTTCTATGCGCAACGCATTCGAGCATCAGAGATTCACAGCCAGCACAGAATACCGGGGAGCTATACTCTTGCCACCAAAAATACATTCAGCATCATTGTGTGTACTCACTGCCCGTCTATCCTTACATGTGTACATACAGTCATCTTCCAACGATCACACTACAAAAAGATACATTTTTATTCGAAAACAAAAAAAAAACAACTAAAATATTTATTTTTACTATATGTATCCATCGAATGCGAGACGACTAGAAGAGAAACAAAAAAAGATGCAAGAACAAAACTGAAAGGAAAAACTTTACCAACCCAAAGATAACGAATCAAATCTCGTGGCCATTTTTAGACCCCTTACAGACAAGCGTAGTCCCCACACCACCACATCATCCGATCACCACCACCAATGGCTCCATCATCCGTTTTTTCTGCTGTTCACACAATTAGTCAGAGGAGATACATTTTTTTGAAAAAAAGAAAAAAAAACAAAAGAATCTTTTCTTTTTTCTAGAAAGAGCAAAAAAATTGAAAAAAAAAAAAAACTTACAACAACACAGCGACGATCTTTATCATCGATGGGGTATTAGGAAAACCTCGAAAGTATCTTTTGCTCACAGCAGTGGCATTCTTCAGTCTTCGGCGTTCGGATTCGGGTAAATTTTCTCAGAGTTCGAGTCGTTCCACGTCGTCTTCTCCGCTGTGAAATTTTTGAATATTCTTTTTTTTTCTGTCTTCTCATTTTCCTGTATATATCTTTAGGATATCTAATGGATAAAAATAAAATAGAAAATCTACAAGAACAAAAAAAAACGATTCGGTGAAAGTCTACAGGAAAAACTCGAACGAAACCGACGAAAGAAAATCTCACACATAGAGAAAGAGATACATTCACAAGCGATTGACGTGTGGTAGAAACTAAACAGAGAAATTTTGCATCCTTTAGTGCATTACTTGTTTAGAAGTCGATCAGTGAGGATCAATTTTTGTCCAAAAAATTACTAAATCCCTCGGTATCACAGGAGCTTCACAGCGCCACAGCTGTTCAAGGTTGACACGAGGAGAGTATATTGTTTAAACATTTTATTCAAATTCAATTTAAACAAAAAATGTTTTTCAAAAAAGAATTATCCTTGTGTTTATTTGAAAAACAAAAAAAAAAGTGCAAAATTAAGGATAAATCCTGGAAAAGATTGCCAAAGGATCACAACGCGAGGTATAGAGTATCCAACATTTTTTTTTTCAGTTTTAAGCCAGAAAAGTGCCAAGAAGTTTTGGAAAAAAAGAACGGTCCAATTGTTATGTAACCGCGTAAAAATAGTTCGGTTTTTTTTTTGTCCGGACTGAGATGTCATTCGATACCTTTTCGTACTTCGGATGGAGTATTTTTCTTATTCTGCGAGTATGTTCAATGTGTTAACTTGACATATCGAATGTCTCCGAGTTGAAGAGTGAGGCTCTATTCGAAAATGGAGAAATGCTATTTTCGAATGAAGTCAACGGCAAGAGGAAAGTGTTTTGAATTTCTCGGGCAGCTATCAGATGTCATGGAAAATAGTTCTGATTTTTTCAACTTTTTTTTTGAAAGTTATTTTGAGATTTGGTGGTGCTGTAGATCATTTATATCATCAACGTTCTGATAGCTTTTCGACAGCATTTTAGTTCAGTGTTTTTTAGTTCTGTTGAAATGCAGCATTTTTGAGTGATTTTTGATTTTCCTAAATTGCCAATTTTGGTTTTAATGTCACACAGATCCGAATATTTTTTGAAAATCTAGATAAGTCGAAGATTCGTGTTTCTTAGGGTGTTCTTAAAGTTGAAGTGATTCAAATATTTGTAGCCTGCAGAATTTGGCATCTGGCCAAAAATTTTAAATTGATTTTTTGAAGACGTCTACCTTCGTTCCTATTTGTTGCCAATTTGACTCATTCCTTGTTTAATTTTTAAGACTTTTCGAAAATCTTCTCAGCAACTTTTTTAGGGAACCCGCATAAATTCTGTCAATGGCATTCCATATCTCGAGTCCCCGCTTTGATTTTGGACATTTTTCAAAGACAGAGTTGTTCTGAAATCTGAGGAGTAAGGACATTTGTCTTAATTTGGTGCGTTACTCAAAATTACGTTCATAGGCTAGACTTTTGAAACCTTTCTAGATCCGCAAGTGTAATACATGTTGTAACTACGACCGGGAAGTTTCCCTTAAGGAAGAGAGTAGAGATTCGTTTAAAAATTTCATACATTTCTGGCTTTTCGTCCAATCATTCAATTAGAACCTAATTTTGTTTGCGATTCGGCTTTCCATTAGCTTGCCGCAATTAAATGCCTTGGATTAGACCCTTACGTCGTAAATTTGTATTTTTTTTGTAAATTTTATTGTTGCTTAATTTTTTTTACATTTAGTGGCTATACATTTTTTGCCTGGATACAATGAAATTTTTAAAAATGAGTTCTACCAATTTTTGAACTATTTTAAACTAAAACCAATGGTAGATCTTTGTATTTTCCAGTCAATCAATGGAGATATGCAGATGAAAATAGTTTTTTAAACGATTTTTCATATTTGTTTTAATTGGTCCCCACTGTACAATGGAATTTTTTTGGTTCCCCCTTTAATGCAGCTAACTGCCTTACAACTTGTCAATTGTGCCCAAAAAATCATTAAGCTACAACAGAAAAATCCTTATTCGTGAACACAGTCCTTCAGTTGTAAAATTAAAGGCTTTTTTTTAATTAAGTCTCAAAAATCGTACATTTTACGAAATCGAATGATGAATTTCACTCAAGATTTCTACAATCATTTTCCTAAACGACTGTTCTTACTTAAAAAAGTTTCATAAAATGTAGTAGCATTTATTGTCTTGCCCTAACAATTACTGAACATTATTTTAATTCCTTCGAAAATTAGGGTTTTCGCCTATCAACCTTCTCAAAAATTGATTGGCTTTATGTTAAAAAATAGTCGCAAATCTATTTTTGTCCAAAATGGTTCAAATTAAAATGTTAGCTTGTTCAAAACCGTCTAAATCATACCTTTTCCAAATGTCGGCTGAGTACTCAATAGGAAATCTGTTGTTTTATTGCCAAAAAAATTGTTGGAATCCATCCAAGATCCAAGACATCCATCCATCCAAGATCAATCCAAGACATACAGATGTCTTTCTTAATGTCTCCGGTAGACAATCGCATCGATTCGTATAGGATTAGCCATCAACTCTCTTTCAACTCAATCGAAAGTCAATCGAATTTAAGACGATTACACTACACTTTCTTTAAGCTTGCTCCAAAGTCTGTTTTTTGAATATTCCTTAAGAAATCCTTCATGAAAGTTGTTCCAAAATTAGCTTAAGATTCATTTGAAATGCGAAAATTCCCTACAGTGGATCAGAAATCAAGCCAATTCTCCTTCAACTTCCAAAACTGTACAGCATACCCTGTTCCTGTTCCTCAATCTCATTTACAACTAATGTTACCAACTCAATGGTGTTCAACCAATGCAGTGACACCTCTCCCCACCTTGATCCAATCTAAACAAACTGATGTCATTTACAAATCGAACATCATCGTTCTCTAGTCCACTTGTGTGTGACTTGTTTCCCTTTTTTTTTCACTAAAACATCAAAACAAATCTTTCATGTTTCAAAAACGACCGTTTCTAACTTCTGAAAACCTCACATGGGTAAAAAATTATGCATCTCTCTGCATGGGAGTTTATTCCCATCTTCAAATCCATGACCAGAAACAGACCAGAGTGACAAAAAACACCACATAAGGACGAGGACTGAATGCTTGGCATTTTTACTCCACAAGATACTAGCTATTCTGTGAATGAAACATCATAAACTGTAACCGAAAGTGGGTAAAAAAAAAAGAAAAAACCGAGTAGTATGTGTATCTTTTGCAGATCTACCCGCCAAGCAAATGGACATATTGCGACCACATGACAAACAGACGTAACACCGGAAAAATATTTTCAAGTGCCCTTTGTGTGTGCATCTTGTGTTACCTCGATTTTTCCGTTTATTTTGTGGATTTTCGCTACTGTCGCTGGCTGGTTGTTGTTGTGTTGGCTTCATTTGATCCTGTCCTGGAAATGAATCTCTCTCCTCCTGCAACTCGCTGTTGCATAAAAACGTGTTTGTGTTGAATTTTTTTTTTTTTTGGAATTCTGATTTTTTTTTCTCTTATTTTTCGCTGACCTGACCTGTCACATTTTCATACGTTGCCACAGCGTGGTGTGTGAGTGCGCGCTGGCGGAGGGGTGAGTTGGATTGAGTGATAAACATAAAAAGTGGCATATAAGTGTCACACAATTCACATGATGTATCACAGTCTTATCATGCTCTCCCTAAAGAGAACAGTGAACTTCCTCCATCCACAGACCGAACATAATGATTTCAACAAAAAAGAAAGTAGAAAAAAAAAGTAATAAGCGATGATCCCCCGGGTGACATCATGCAGATACATGGTACGTTTGAAGAGAGAGTACGTAACGCGAGTAGAGTTGTTGGATATCCATTCCAAAGCCAAGCAAAGGGATGTTTTTCGTGTTTTTTTTTCGCGGTGTTTTTCATACGTTAAGTGAGCAGCAGTTTTGTAGTGTTTAAAAGTGAAATGCGATACACGAGGTGGAAGTAACGAGGCGCACTTGAAAGTTTGAAGAGCCAGCGAGACACGGACGCATTCGCCTATGAAAGTTCCATGCTTCCTTGCATTCAATAGTAATTAAATCATCATATGGAATGTAAAGAAGTATGGAGCGGATTTAGTGGCGTACCTTCATTGAGTGAACTACGATTGTGTGTGAGAAAGAAAAGTACAAAAGATACTCTGTGCATGTATGAACTATATTTATAGTGCGTTCCATCATCGACCAGAACTTTGAGATATTTTTGCTTTTGAAAGTTTCGTGCTTTGTATCTTATTTTGGATACGATGAATAATTTTCCAACAGAGCCACCCATCGGTTGGCAGTGCCTCAAGTTTGTGACGAAAATAGCACACACTCTGTCGGGAGCGAGTATATTTACACATGCGCATGCGCATCTAGCTTAGGCTTTGTATCTGTCGGTGCTATCAGCGATGTACTCTTAAATTTCTGCGCCGCTTTTGCGCCCATGACGCGTTCGCTACCAATCCGGGTCCGGGGAGGTGTGCTACCGAAGAGACCACCACACCAGCGAACAGAATCGAACATCTGTGTGTATCATGTTACATGTGCGGATACGAATTTGGATTTTTAGTCCGCCGAGTGCATGTGGTTTCGTGCGAGATTCGTCCGTTTCAGACAAACAAATCTGTTTGGGTGTGTACTCGTATGCCGTGCGGGGGGCGGCCGGTGTTGGATTGAAATTACTCATACATGCATTCGAGATACAGACATATTTTCGAAGAAGTCATTATGAAAAATCGAAATGAAACAGACGAAAAGGAAATCAGATTCATGTGATTGGAGCGGGACGGGTGGAGGGGGTTGGGGGGGGGGGGCGGGGCACTGCGACAAGATATCTTTATCTAAAATTAGAAATTCCTTTGCTTGAGGTGAAGTGGTTTCGAAAATTTCTGATGAGAATGGGGCAGAATTGCGTTTTGAAAATCGATTGTTACGAATTGTAGATCGATTTGGGAGGTGAGGTGTGCCTTCAAACCCATCGATACAACATTCTGTGAATGAAGTGAACAATCATCCATCGGAAGAGGCATTGAGTTGATTGATGGAGGACTATGAGGCCCTTTTTGGTAAATCGAAGATACAGCGAATGAATGACCTATCTACTGCATGACAACTCATTTTTATTTTTGGGAAAAAGTTAAATTGGCTGCCGGTTGCTTGTCTGGTGTTGTCTAAGCTAGCAGAGCTTTTCTCCTGACTGTACCTTCGAACGGGTGCATACATAGTACAGGAAGTCCGACAATTCTCGTAAGAGCTGAATTTTGTGTGGCAAAGTGTTGCCAACAAAGACAATGATGGCGTGACAACTGACTGTTCAGGTTTATTAAAAATGGACCGCTACATAAACGAACAATGTATTCTCATTGTTGGGCAATATTTAAAAAATGACGAAAGTTTGGCAATTTTTGTACGAAATGTGGTCGGAGTAGTAAGTCACTGCTACTAGTTCATCAAGTTTGAAGAATGTAATTCACTAAAATGGAGAGCGGATCAAGAAGAAATCTTAGACAGAAGACAGAAGAAGGACAACTTCAACAAGTTAATAATAATAATAATAATAATAACAATGGCTCGCTACAGTCCGAGGTGGACCTGGGCCTAGCTTCTCAACAACCACTCGTGTTGTGCATGCTATTGTTCTCTCACGAGTGGAGGGGACCTACGGTTGAATGCCGACTCCGAACGGCGAACTCTTTGAGCATTGTCAGTGACTCGAAAGAGGTGGAGCCGTGAAAAAATGTTTGATGTTTTCTTTTTCCGAGATTCGAACTGACGACCTCGAGCGTAGGAATCGACGCACCTACCCACTACGCCACGGCGCCCACAACTTCAACTTCAACAAGTTGTTCAACAGAAAATATGGAAGCAGATCGTGAGGGTATTGCTGAAATTCCAGAAGAATTAGACGTTTCGAGAAACTCTGCAGCATTGTTATCACAATTTGCATCGTACAAGATTCAACTGACCAAGGAGCTCAAGGTAAACGACAAGGCCATAGACAATGACGTGTGCTCGCTGAGTGGGGTCTGGATCAGTTGGAAACTGACCCCAATTTTCATTGATGAGGCCCATTTGATGAATGGGTATGCCAACAAACACAATTGTTGAATTTGGGAAGCTACCAATCCACATGAAATCCAAGAGCGGCCAATGCATCCTGAAAAAATCTCTGTTTGGTGTGGATTTTGGGCTGGCGGCGTCATCGGTCCATATTTCTTTGGGACCGACATTGACCAGGCCATCACCGTCAGCGGCGAGCGCTATCGGTAGAAGATTACCAACTTCTTTTGGCCTGAATTGGATGATACGGACATAAACGACAAGTGGTTTCAATAGGACGGCACTACGTGTCACACTGCACGGGGGCATGGTCAGTGATGTGAACTGACAGGTGGCCAGTGCCTGCGATTTGAAGCCGTTAGACTTTTTTTGGTGAAGTCGCAGGTCTATGCGAATAAGTCACAAACCACAGCGGCCTTCAAATCCAACTGTTGTGATCCACACAGTTCACACTGTCTATAACCGTGGTTATCACACCCATCGCCCCTGGGCCATGCACCCCTTTCTCTTCTCTTCTTTCTACATTCCTTCCGAATTCTGCAACATAAGGCAACTCATATGCGACCACCGATCGACCAAGCGATCGTGACATCTAACACCCCATGAATTGTTCCCAATATAATATGCAATGTGTAGCATATTCTGTTTCCATTGTAGGTAATGCGAAACCGTACATTGCCATAGCAATACCCAAAGCAAAGGGTGAATGCACAGTGCATAAATATTTGGAAAATGGGTCAAAGTCACTGCGTGTATCTCAAGTTGGGTCAATGCATTGAAGTTGTTGACGTTGTCAAAATTGACTTCTTGCGTACTGAATTCGGTTGGGGCCTGAAAAGGAGAGGGGATGAGGTTCATGAGTAATTAAGCTATATAAAGCTGACCGATGTCGCGGGAAGGTTAGAGTTAGCCTAGAATCAGAATACGTAACCCTTCAAGTAAGACGGTTGCAGCCACGCTTAAGACAGCGGACCCCTTCCAAGAAGGCAGAATATAATAAAGCAAATACAATACATATAATAAAAACTCGTTTAACTTACTCTCCGCTTCGTCCTCTTCCCTAACTATCAGGAAGCACGGTTACGCGGCGTCACAACACAATATAACCAATGCCATCGGACAAATTCAGCATGATTTAGGCGCCAGATTCATGGAAAGTTTGACATTTTGGATGCGCATCACCCAGAGAAGGCGCGGCGGACATTTGAACAATGTTATTTGGTATTCTAATAGTTTAAAATGAAATTTACGGAGTTCCGTAGAGAAATTAGGTCCGCCTTCGGGTACTTTATAAGAGATAGTGATCCGAAGCACATTTTTTTTTTCGGAGGATTTTTGAAACATTACTGGAGCACTCAGACTCAAAACTGGTCCATTGTATTGACAGGTTTGCTACCTGTGCCGTTACTCCAGTGCCGTTAATTTTATCCCAACGGCAAATGGTGACGGGACCAGATTCTATTTCACTGAGATTCGAACCTGAGACCTCTCTAACTTGAGGCAGGTACCTAAACAACTTTTGTTCGTATATTTTTATGATAAATCCATTACACTTACTTTCTAGACAAATATACTTAAAACTAGCTTAACCAACTGTACTATTGTTCTTAAATGTAACTTACTGACCCTACACGGGTACTCTAAGCTAATCTAAAACATACTATTAATAAATTTGTCTTTCGACCTACTCTATTTATTTACTTAATTCTTCTCCAAGATATAATCTTTTTTTCCCCAAGAAAATTGTAAAAAACCTGGGATTTTAGATGTTTTTCTTAACCTACTTAATCTACACTAAAACTTAGAGTCTACTTAAAGTACGGTAAGCTATATCCATAACACAATACGGACGCATGCACCAGGGTGTATATAACATTTATATGCTTCACATATATATTTCATACGCCCTGATGCACCTTTTTATACATATATATATTTTTTGTCGATCGTTTTGAGACGGGAGCGGCAGCAGGGGCTGGTTTTGATGTAACCACCAATAAAAGTTACGTTCTTTGACGGACTGTGCCCTATCTCGGGCGGAGATCGCCCTACTGAACCGAAGAAGTTCCTCGTGGCTTCAAGCAACGTCCGGTTCCTATTGGAGTCGCATGTCAACTGTTCGGCGTAGGACATGGAAGATGATAGGACATCCTTCCGTATCCTGTATCAGGCCTTTCATATCCAAATAAAGGAAAGCTTCGGGCGGAATAAAGTCGTTAAGACGCACTTTCTTGTGGTACATTATATTGGGGTAGTAAGCCCCAAAGATCAGACTGTTGATGGAAGTCATAGCTCATGCAATGTGCCCTCGTGTCAGCTTTATAATAAAATTATCTATATTGATCAGATTTGCCTCGTTATACAAGACCTCGTTGGGATAGAATTTCCTGTACTCGGATTCAGGTGTACGATACAATCTGAGGCAGACCCGAAGACACTGCCTCTCGAACACCCTCATCTTTTTCATCTGGGAAGGACTCAAGTTGAACCACCCTAGACAACCATACACCATGATTGGCCGGATATTCACACAAAACTGCAGAGCAAATCTTGCACGTAATGCAAACACGCTATTCAATTTGAAGAAAATTGGAGGAAAATTTCGGTTTGGTTTCTCGCAGATTGTCTGTTAATCCAAAGTCCACGGCTGGCACCAAATGAAGGTGCCACTCAATGTCTAACGACACTAATTGGTCATTTGAATAATCGTCTGATAAATAAAATTCGCACGCCTAGCACTGGTTTAGCCACTGTGGCGGTCTCACCAACATTCATTTCCACGGCATCATTTCCCCCGCATCATTGACAATACCCAGAGAGCATAATTGTCAAAAATGCTTTTCGAAGCCCTTTGGAATTGGCATAAGACCCTAGTACACCTCCACACAACGCGAGTGGTAGCTAGAGAAGATAGGCCCGAATTCATTTCGGACTGTAGCACCAAACAAGGAAGAAGAGAAAGAACTGACCTTCGGGAGGCTATGTCACGAAATAAAATCCTGGTTGATTTTTAGCCACGATCAAAATATAATCAGATGACTTATGAACAGTAGTTCTCAAAGGGCCGCATTTATGTAGTGCATCCTTTGCCTTATGCTTGTAAGATGTTAAGCATTCACTTTCTGCGCAGGCAGTTTATGGTTAACAGACTGACACAGACATAGTCTAGACCTATGAGCTCCCTTTAATTGAGTCTTCTTTTTGAATAACTTTCAAACTTTCAGAGCTCAGAGCTCTGGTCCGTCCTTCTCACTCACATTATCACCAAAAGGAAACCCCAGCTCTGCTACAAAGCCACCATTTACTCATAAATTAACTTCAACTGGAATATTTGAAAGTATCCTCCACGCAAGGGATCACCATCATTTGACTTTAAGAGTGCCCTGGATCCGTCCTAATCCCCTCCTAATCTCAGCTTGAGCGTATACACCATCCACGGTTAACGTGAATGGTACTTAAGTCATCGGCCATGATATAGTTCCCTCGCTCGCAGGGATTACGAATTAGAAGTCAAACTCGCGAACTCTGCCCACCACTCCAGCGCGCCCCACTCGCACGCCAGCGGCAGCAGCAGCTTCGCTTGCGGTTGCCGACAAAGAGATCGTGACTGGTGCAAATCTTTTTTAATGACAAAACTTTTGCTTATTCATTGCGATTATCCGAAATTTTGAACTTTTGTTACCTACTTTGGAGTTACCAATGCCGTGCCGCCCCACCGCCACGCCGCCCTCGTCGTAATGGCGGGCTCCTTGTTTCGGTTACTATGTTGCGCAGCTCCCACGACACCGCGCTGAGATGGAAATATATTGAGAAAGTTTGTGTGTGGCGCGTAGAACGAGTACGGGATACGTCGGACGGAACGCACGGCACACGGGCAGGACAGGACACCCGGCAGAGATACAATTTGACTTGGAATTCGCCTGACAAAGTTAAACATGATTTTTTAATGCCGGGTCACGATTTCATTATAATGCTACCGTAGAATCGTAGCGCGATACAGCCCCCCTCGTCTCCCACAACCCTCCGGTGGGCGGTGGAATGTTGATAAAGCTTGACGTTTGCATTTGCATAAATTGAACGTATTACGGGAATGCGGGTGTGTATAGAATTTCATCTTCGTCGTGGCTGTTCGCTGTTCAGCACTGTCATCGCCGTTGGATGGGTGACAGGCTGTCGTCAGGTCATTCGCCAGAGCGCGCACCAGCTGTGGAGGGGGCAAAGCTGTGCAGGTATTAAGCAGTAACAGCAGCAATTCTGCTGCATGCACAAGTACTGTCCCTGACCCATTGAACCAGCGCGATGGGGTGGTGGATACGCGAACTGATTAAAAGGGCTGGCGCGTGCATAATGGGCACCGACGCTGCTAGAGGGAATTTTTAAATACGGGCAGCGTCTTTGACTTTGAGCTCTTATTGTAATTGAATCGAAAGTTTTTGTTAAGCGGATCAAAAATTTCCTTCTTCTTTCAGCTTAAAGCGATTCCGGGGTGCAAAGCGTTTTTCTTTGAGCGGATCTGTGGTTGTCGAAGTGTAGGAGTCAGCAAATAACTTAAATGGAATGGGGAGGGGTTGCAGAGTGGCGTCAAAGGATTCATCATTACGACGGCTTAACTGGTAGATGTGAGGACTGCGGAGATGATGTTGGGACTATCGATGTGTCAGGAGGTTGGAACAAGCTGAGCAGTGAATAATCGAAAGAAGACAACTGCAACAGCCTCCACAAGCCGACTTAAATATCACAAGTTGAATTTGAAAGAAATTGGGGTTGGGCTACAGACTGAAGTGGACTTGGGCCTGGCTTCTACAGAAACCACTGCTCTTGCGTGAGATGTTGTTCTCTTACGACTCCAACAACGAAGCTTGAGAAGTTTTTTAATAATTATACCCTCTGGGCTTTATTAGCGTCTTCAGAGAGTTGTAAATTAGGGACTGAATGTCCGAAATCAAACCTGGACTTTAAGCTTAGGAGCGTAGCTGCTTGCGGTCTGGGTGGCCACGAGATTTGCAGAGTCTTACCTGCGCCCAATAATCGCCTTCGTTTTCAATTGCCGTGGTCGCCAAAGTGTGAGGCGTTTACTACAAATTATTCGAAGTTTGTCGGTGACCACTTTTTTCGCTATCGTCACTTTTGTTGCTATCGCCACTTTTGTCGCTATCGTGACTTTCGTCACTTTCGTCGCTTTCGTCGCTATCGCCACTTTCGTCGCTATCGCCACTTTCGTCGCTATCGCTACTTTCTTCGCTTTTGCCACTTTGGTCACTTTCGCCACTTTCATCACTATCGCCACTTTCGTCGCTGACGCCACTTTCGTCGCTGACGCCACTTTCGTCGCTGACGCCACTTTCGTCGCTGACGCCACTTTCGTCGATGTCGCCACTTTCGTCGCTTTCGTCAATTTCGTCGCTATCGCCACGTTTGTTGCTATCGCCACTTTCGTCGCTATCGCCACTTTCGTCGCTATCGCCACTTTCGTCGCTATCGCCACTTTCGTCGCTATCGCTACTTTCGTCGCTATCGCCACTTTTGTCGCTATCGCCACTTTCGTCGCTATCGCCACTTTCGTCGCTATCGCCACTTTCGTCGCCATCACCACTTTCGTCGCTATCGCCACTTTCTTCGCTTTTGCCACTTTGGTCACTTTCGCCACTTTCATCACTATCGCCACTTTCGTCGCTGACGCCACTTTCGTCGATGTCGCCACTTTCGTCGCTATCGCCACTTTCGTCGCTATCGCCACTTTCGTCGCTATCGCCACTTTCGTCGCTATCGCCACTTTCGTCGCTATCGCCACTTTCGTCGCTATCGCCACTTTCGTCGCTATCGCTACTTTCTTCGCTTTTGCCACTTTGGTCACTTTCGCCACTTTCATCACTATCGCCACTTTCGTCGCTGACGCCACTTTCGTCGCTGACGCCACTTTCGTCGCTGACGCCACTTTCGTCGCTGACGCCACTTTCGTCGATGTCGCCACTTTCGTCGCTTTCGTCAATTTCGTCGCTATCGCCACGTTTGTTGCTATCGCCACTTTCGTCGCTATCGCCACTTTCGTCGCTATCGCCACTTTCGTCGCTATCGCCACTTTCGTCGCTATCGCTACTTTCGTCGCTATCGCCACTTTTGTCGCTATCGCCACTTTCGTCGCTATCGCCACTTTCGTCGCTATCGCCACTTTCGTCGCCATCACCACTTTCGTCGCTATCGCCACTTTCTTCGCTTTTGCCACTTTGGTCACTTTCGCCACTTTCATCACTATCGCCACTTTCGTCGCTGACGCCACTTTCGTCGATGTCGCCACTTTCGTCGCTATCGCCACTTTCGTCGCTATCGCCACTTTCGTCGCTATCGCCACTTTCGTCGCTATCGCCACTTTCGTCGCTATCGCCACTTTCGTCGCTATCGCTACTTTCGTCGCTTTCGCCACTTTTGTCGCTATCGCCACTTTCGTCGCTATCGCCACTTTCGTCGCTATCGCCACTTTTGTCGCTATCGTCACTTTCTTCGCTATTTTCACTTGGGGCGCTATCTCCTGCAGCCCAACCTGCGTCAATTAATCGCCCTCATTCTCAACTGTCATGACCGCCAACGTGTGAGCCTGAAACATGAAACATTCCTCCAGAGCATGCTATCTGTTCCCCAGCACGAAAAACCACTCTTTGACGTCCCTCTCGATACGAATTTCGAAGGAAAGTCGTTTGTTGAATCCGAGCTCGTAAATCCGTAAATTGGTCTGTTGACTATGTAAATAAGCCACGTCGACACTTGTCTTATCTCAGCTCTCTCTACAAATGGGCCATGAGGACAATGGATCCCCTGCTCAGTGAAAAAAATAATATGACTTCCTTCCCATGGAACACAATGACTGTGCTTCGCATATTAGGCAAGCATAATACGCTCCACCTGAACTCTCAGTCATCCTCTAAGAGGCAGCGTTTACAAAACCGGAACTAAGCCAAATTTATGTAGATCCACCGACAGCGACTGCGGCACAGACACCGCCACTGACGCGAACGGGTGAACTAATTAAAAAAGGACATTCCGTGGATTGTTATTGTTATGAATATGATTGCGATTAAAACGAGCGGAGTCCTGGCGTTCGTGTCACACTGTCATCCGTCGCCGGCTGGTGGTGGTGGTGGTGGTGGTGCTTTAAAGTGTGATTACAGTGAGAGCACGGAGAATGAACCCCTCGCGACGTGAAGTCAACGCTGCGGTTCATAATCATAATTCCCCATGAGTTGGGCGGTCCGCCCACGAGGGGGTTGGCAAATGATGGTGACGTTAAATTGAGCGATCACAATTCAGTCATTTGTTCTAGTCCTTCTGCGCTGTATCCGCAGCTGTGTAGCCTTAATGTCACACTAACTCCTTGCGGCGGTCGACTACTGTTTGTCTGCTGCGAGAGTGTTCAGAACGAAAAAAAAAGTGAATACAAATAGAAACCCCCCGCCATTGCAGGCATTAGGGTTGATACCAGGGGTGGGGCGGTCGGCGGTGATTATAGCACGTAACAATTTGCGCAATTTGTGCTCGGTGACACTGTGTGTATGCCATTTGTGCCCGGACGGTGTTAGTGTTTTGCGAGGGAAACGAAAATCGGAGTAAGGACTGAGAGTGTCCTTTAACAGCGTGGGCGGGCGAAAGACTTTTCCAAACACGTTTAAAGACGAGCGATACCCTTTCGTCGGCAGAATTACGAATTCCCTTTCGAATAATCCTAGTCACGTGCCTATGGGTTTTTATGAAGTTCGTCTGTCGCTGTGGAAGTTTCTAGTTCGTGAGTGCCCTGGGCAAGGGGAGGCTTTGCACTTCCAGCTCACGAGTTTGAATTTTAATTGGTTAATCACTTGGAATGTCCCTGACGCGATACTTTTGTTATCTACGAGACTGCGAGACTACGAGACTCTCGGGGGTGATTTGTCAAATCGTAAAGCGCTTAACCGTGTGATTGGACCTTGAAGGCGCTTAGCTTTTACGATGACGGATTGAACTGGATATCATTCGTCCCCACCCCCAAAGGAGGTTGCTCGCGATTTGCATCGAAAATGAACGTATCATCTGATGGCAGTAATAAACCTTGAATAGGGCGACGTTCTTTGAATGAAACTTTGATTTGATGGGCGCTTGGGGACCAGATTTGTCACTCAAATTTGACTTAATCACAGTTTGCTACCGACGTTTCGAGAATTTTGTGCAGTCTTCAGTCTTCAGTCTTCAGTCTTCAGTCTTCAGCCTTCAGTCTTCAGTCTTCAGTCTTCAGTCTTCAGTCTTCAGTCTTCAGTCTCCAGTCTTCAGTCTTCATACTTCAGTCTTCAGTCTCCAGTCTTCAGTCTTCAGTCTTCAGTCTTCAGTCTTCAGTCTTCAGTCTCCAGTCTTCAGTCTTCAGTCTTCAGTCTTCAGTCTTCAGTCTTCAGTCTTCAGTCTTCAGTCTTCAGTCTTCAGTCTTCAGTCTCCAGTCTTCAGTCTTCAGTCTTCAGTCTTCAGTCTTCAGTCTTCAGTCTTCAGTCTTCAGTCTTCAGTCTTCAGTCTCCAGTCTTCAGTCTTCAGTCTTCAGTCTTCAGTCTTCAGTCTTCAGTCTTCAGTCTTCAGTATTCAGTCTTCAGTCTTCAGTCTTCAGTCTTCAGTCTTCAGTCTTCAGTCTTCAGTCTTCAGTCTTCAGTCTTCAGTCTTCAGTCTTCAGTCTTCAGTCTTCAGTCTTCAGTCTTCAGTCTCCAGTCTTCAGTCTTCTGTCTTCAGTCTCCAGTCTTCAGTCTTCACTCTTCAGTCTTCAGTCTTCAGCCTTCAGTCTTCAGTCTTCAGTCTTCAGTCTCCAGTCTTCAGTCTTCAGTCTTCAGTCTTCAGTCTTCAGTCTTCAGTCTCCAGTCTTCAGTCTTCAGTCTTCAGTCTTCAGTCTTCAGTCTTCAGTCTTCAGTCTTCAGTCTTCAGTCTTCAGTCTTCAGTCTTCAGTCTTCAGTCTTCAGTCTTCAGTCTTCAGTATTCAGTCTTCAGTCTGCAGTCTTCAGTCTTCAGTCTTCAGTCTTCAGTCTTCAGTCTTCAGTCTTCAGTCTTCAGTCTTCAGTCTTCAGTCTTCAGTCTTCAGTCTTCAGTCTTCAGTCTTCAGTCTTCAGTCTTCAGTCTTCAGTCTTCAGTCTTCAGTCTTCAGTCTTCAGTCTTCAGTCTTCAGTCTTCAGTCTTCAGTCTTCAGTCTTCAGTCTTCAGTCTTCAGTCTTCAGTCTTCAGTCTTCAGTCTTCAGTCTTCAGTCTTCAGTCTTCAGTCTTCAGTCTTCAGTCTTCAGTCTGCAGTCTTCAGTCTTCAGTCTTCAGTCTTCAGTCTTCAGTCTTCAGTCTTCAGTCTGCAGTCTTCAGTCTTCAGTCTTCAGTCTTCAGTCTTCAGTCTTCAGTCTTCAGTCTTCAGTCTTCAGTCTTCAGTCTTCAGTCTTCAGTCTTCAGTATTCAGTATTCAGTATTCAGTATTCAGTATTCAGTCTTCAGTCTTCAGTCTTCAGTCTTCAGTCTTCAGTCTTCAGTCTTCAGTCTTCAGTCTTCAGTCTTCAGTCTTCAGTCTTCAGTCTTCAGTCTTCGGTCTTCAGTCTTCAGTCTTTAGTCTTCAGTCTTCAGTCTTCAGCCTTCAGTCTTCAGTCTTCAGTCTTCAGTCTGCAGTCTTCAGTCTTCAGTCTTCAGTCTTCAGTCTTCGGTCTTCAGTCTTCAGTCTTCAGTCTTCAGTCTTCAGTCTTCAGTCTTCAGTCTTCAGCCTTCAGTCTTTAGTCTTCAGTCTTCAGTCTTCTGTCTTCAGTCTTCAGTCTTCATCCTTCAGTCTTCAGTCTTCAGTCTTCAGTCTTCAGTCTTCAGTCTTCAGTCTTCAGTCTTCAGTCTTCAGTCTTCAGTCTTCAGTCTTCAGTCTTCAGTCTTCAGTCTTCAGCCTTCAGTCTTCAGTCTTCAGTCATCAGTCTTCAGTCTGCAGTCTTCAGTCTTCAGTCTTCAGTCTTCAATCTCGTTATATTTCAATCGGAAGCTTCAATCTTCAAAGCTTTCAACCAGTACAGCGGTCAAACTCAGAAAATCCCCTGTATTTACAAATCGGGGGTGATATGGGGGGTATTTCTTTTATATCCCACGGATATCGAACAGAAAAACACTCTAATCCATTTGCACACATGTGTCCTATCGGTTAATTGCCCGGGTCCTGGCATAAAGTAAACGACTGCTGTATGCGCGTCAGAGTATCCTTTGTGTGAACAACTTCTCCGCTCCGCTCCACTCGACAAAACAAAACCCGAGCGATTTTCCAGCAATTTCCTCTTAATTGAGTTCTCTTCAAACAAACGTTCCCATAAAACGTAAAGATAAGGTTGATCCATGTCGGCCAACGGCAGAGAAGCTGACCCGAGCTGACCGTCCGAAAAAATGCGATTTATTGCGTTCATTAGCCTCGAAACACACGGCAACGGTAATGGCGGCGGTTAGGCGGTAAACAGCCTGATTTAGGCCAAACGAGATGGCATGCGAGTTAGTCCCCACCCCACCCGCATCGACTGACTAAAGCATGCGGAATCAGCGTTATCTTGAGAGAAGCTCTCCCAGCGGACTCACAGCCGGAGAGTGCCCAGCTCATGAATGTAAATATGTGCTTCGGTGGTAAGCTCCCGCACCCAGGTGGGGCTGGGTTGGGCGGCTGGCTGGCTGTCATGATGACAACAATGCCAGGAGACCAGCAGGAGTCGCAATGGAAGAAATGAAAAGTCAAATAAATTTCCATAAATTATGTAAATTCGCCGTTAGTTGTGTGCTGTGCTGTGCGCTTGTACTGGCGTTGCTCTTGCATTGTTTATGGTCTCGTTGTTATCCTTTGTGCGGCAGTTTTCCCACGAAAACTCATCTCGCCGGTCCGTGGAGGATACGCACGCGGAGCGAAACAACCTCGAAAGGCCCAATTACAGACGGAGCTGGGTGTGCGCGTCTTGGAACCGTGCCTCTGGGAAAGATCTAAGACTTCGCCAGATGGAGCAGAGTGCCTATGGCGGGTGGGGGTACAGACGGTCCCTTCTGACTGTCATGACAGAGGGCTTTCCCAAATCCCCTGCTGTCGTATCTGAGAAAGCGATTAAGTGGCATGAACTGTCCAGCAGAGCATTTCCCACCGCCCAGAGTTGGGCCAAAAGAACACATTTCCCTCGTGAATCTCGCTCCTTTGTGTGCGTTGGGCAGGCAATTGCGAGAAGCTTTCGATTAAAGTTTTGGATTGCAGCCGTTCGGTGGTCACATAAGCCGCTTATCCATTGTCCTTGAGCAACCCCACACACGTTGTTATGCGACAAAACACAATTGTGCAAATGTTATGCTGATAGCAGTTGAGGTTCTTGTAATTCGATAGTTTATGGTCTCCCTGCTGGAACACCTTAAGCCACCACACCCACAGCAGCCGCAGTGTGCCCCCATTTGCACATAAACGGGCGCAGTTCGGTGTGAGATTATTCTATTACCGACCCGGAGTCCTTGCTCCTGCTCCTCGGTTGACTTACCAAGGTCCTGCGTGTGTCCCCGATACGCCCGAAACTTGTTCAGACCCGACAGCACGAGTACATTATATCGTTTCGATCGTAATTGCAAGAAAATGTATTTAACAAATCTAATTGTTCAACACCCTGTGCACCGAGATACTATTTGCTGAGATGATTTCAATCGGAATAACCGAGGAGATTTATCGCTTTGTGGTGTGGTGTAAATCAACACATAACCAACCACTGGCCAAGGAGCAGAAAGGAATGACATCCAAAGTGTTGAGAGGCTTGGTGTACACTGAATGAAATTTGAAAAATTGTTTCGGGTTCTTTGGGAGCTTAAGTCAAATGGCAGTTGACTTGAGATGTCAACTGATTTGAGAGGAGTCGTGGAGAAGATGGTCAAGTGGGCTCCTTTTCATAGAATTGCACCCATTTATCCATGAAATCTCTTGAAATGTTAGAGGTTTCTTTTTGTTCTTGATCTCCATCAAGAGCAGCTGCTCAAGAGATCTGAACAAGGTTTGGCGTAGCTTATGGAGCCATTTGCTGCAAGGTATGCTGAGGAATAATAACCAGTCTTAAGCAAGCACTTGAGACACATCGACGTCAGCAGAATTTGAATGAGTTTGAATGAGTTTGAATGAGTGGACTGGTTCTAGAGGTCTCCAGTCTCCAGTCTTCAGTCTTCAGTCTTCAGTCATCAGTCTTCAGTCTTCAGTCCGCAGTCTTCAGTTTTCAGTCTTCAGTCTTCAGTCCTCAGTCTTCAGTTTTCAGTCTTCAGTCTTCAGTCTTCCGCCTTCCGCCTTCAGTCTTCAGTCTTCATTCTTCAGTCTTCAGTCTTCAGTCTTCAGTCTTCAGTCTTCAGTCTTCCGCCTTCAGTCTACAGTCTTCAGTCTTCAGTCTTCAGCCTTCAGTCTTCAGTCTTCAGTCTTCAGCCTTCAGTCTCCAGTCTTCAATCTTCAGTCTTCAGTCTTCAGTCTTCAGTCTTCAGCCTTTAGTCTTCAGTCTTCAGTCTTCAGTCTTTAGTCTTCAGTCTTCAGTCTTCAGTCTTCAGCCCTCAGTCACTGACAATTCTTGACAAAAGGAGGTCAAAAGGAGTGTTTCTTGGAAAAAGCAAACTGAATTGCATGTGCTTCCGGCGTCGAAAAGAGAACTGGGAACTGAAAACTGGAACCATGAACTTGCTCTCATTTATTCGATCCTATTCTATTCAAAAATGTTTCATAACAATTCTTGCAGTGTACACAAGATACCAGCCATCGAAAGTGCTTCCAGTTGTAGCGCGTTTTGCAATTATTAAGAGATCTAAATCAAAACTGCGTCCAGAACTTTCGAAACTCCAATACAAACACAACCCAGAACGAAGGGATGCCGTTGTTGTCCTTTTAGAAGGACAGTGATTTCGACCACAGAACAGGGAGTCATTTGGAAATGCATCGGCATAAATAAACCCCCAAATGGATCGGAATAGATAAATGGATGCACAGCACACAGAAGAGCTAAGTAAATCGATAGTGCGTCGAAAGCCCATAATTGTCAGAGATTTTCTCATAAGACTCCCGACAAAGTGCAACAAAGAGCCAGGACATGGATTGGACAACGATATGAAAAAGCGTGCCAATCCCGACATTTGCAACAACAGAAACAATGGCGCACTCCATTTCGGCATTTCAGGGCCGCCATCAATTCGTTGCTGTCGGATGGGACTTCCAATAGATTATGTCTCGTGAATTGAAACCCCACAAAGCCGTATCTACGTCAGGTTAATGGCAGTGCGGTGCAGCTCTCCAGCACCAGCGATAAGGAGAAGACAACAACCGACCCACAAATCACTCAGATTTACGACCCACCTCCAGGCGCTGTCTGAGCCCACAGACGATGAGAAATGGGAGCACAGCAATAACTGCTTCGTCAGTGTTGGAATGAATTTGACAGAATCTAATGAGTGTCACTGTCATCTGCATTTGTCCTCAGGTCGGCGAGGTTGGGTACTAATCCGCTTCGGTCGAAATCCCTTAAATTATTCACAAAATGAAGCAGCACCGTGAGTGCAAAGAGTAGCGCAATGCCTGTCACGAGGATGTGTTCGTTTGAAACCCATTCGGGGGATCCATTCAAAGGCGAATGCCCACAAGGTATTTAGCTCAGCTTTAAGCGGATTCAACCATCCGTTCGATTGTTCCATGCATAAGTGTTTTATGAAAAAACCGTGCGAACTGCGAACACAAAAAAACTCGCAGAACTCACACCTCAAAACTTTTGACTAACGAACGCAGCCAAATGAAAAATGGCTTAACCGCTATTTCCACGGGCGGGATTTTGCCGAGTTCAGCACTCAAATGTTGCTTTGTAGTGCAAAAACGAGTTGAAAAGTGTGTTACAAAATTAGAACTTGTGAAAGCTTTATGCTCCGTTATGTGTCAGTTGGCTGTGGATTGTTGGTTGTTTTTTATTTTCCTGTTTTTGTTTCGTTGTTTTTTTCATGAGTGAGTTCAAAGCTGGCAACTGGGGAATATGCGAATAAAGTATAACTTTGAAGTCCTCTCGCTCGGCACACCGACTGTGAGTAGTTATGAAATACAATATAAAAAAGTTTAAGTTGGAATTTAGTTTTTGCAAATGTGCACGTGCACATATGTGCGAATGTGTAAATGAGAAAATTCTAGATAAATGCGTCACCGTTAAATTTCATATTTGTTGGTTTTTGAACGGACTATGACAAGTTTCTTTCTAGAATTGAATGGATTTGATAACTTTTGGCAGTGGTTTTGATCAAAATTAACTGCTCCTGATGTTTATGCCTTTTTGACAACTGCTTTGATCAGGAACTTCTATCAGCTGAGCCATCGGGAAGGTCTATTGGGACCACCAATGGTCGCGAGTGCGCGACATTTTTGGCATCTTCTAGGCAGAAATAATGGCGATCAATTGGGAATTGTTGAGGCTGATATACAATGTGGCAACAAACACGATGGCTGACGACCGACGACTGCCTCTTAACGAGATGTTTAAGCATTTTAACATTAACCTCTTTTGTGACAGTAACTTTTCAGGAATTTGGGTAGCTGATGAAGACACCATCATCTCTCCCGAACGCATCAGTTTTTTATTTATTTATTTATTTAATTTAATAATCTACAAACTACTTATGTGCTTACAGATTATGAAGTTGAGAGAAGCATTGCATGCATTGCGCTGCTATAAAACACTTAAAATAAAGGTTCACATCACAAGTTCCACCAGACGAATGTTGGTGAACACGACCCACTGCTGAATAAATGTGCACTTTTTTGACCAGAATGTGGAGATATGTAATAAGGCTTTTACGGCGTTATCAAGTCGCGCCATAGTCGCAGAGGAGGTGGAAGAAGCAACATATCCTCTGCTCTGCTTCCCGAAAGGCACATACTTCTTCAACAATCTAAACGAGGTGAACAACATCTGCTGCTCTATTGAATCAATGAGTAGAAGAAAGACGAATTTATGTGGTGACACAATGTAACTTGAGATCAAAACCCTTTTTTCTAAGGATCAAAATCGCTCTACAAAACTCTTATCTCGCTAGGCTTTGTAAAGGGTCTTCCAATAGAGACTTCCAAACTTTGACAGTTGACAGCGGCCATATTGTTGGAGCAACATCTGTCAAATTGACTGTCATGTATTCAGTCTGTTTTGCCAAATTACCATGGACGGAGATAGCGTTGAACATTACGTGCAAATGAGAAAATTGTCTTATCAAAATGTGTGTTATGTTCGGGCAAAGTTCCACGCGCTTCGCCCATTTTGCGGTCGCAATAATCGTCCTACCAATGGGACTATTCTCTGTAAAAGAACAATAGTTCAGTTAGTTAAGCTAGTTTTAAGTATTTTTGCTTAGGATGTAAGAACCATGAATTTCTGAATAAAAATGCAAAAAAAGACTATTCGCAGTGTGGTGTATACATTTCAGTCCACTGGATCAGTAAACCACAGCCCACACCCATACGTAGACGGAAGATCTGTCGAAAACATCGCTGCTGTCCGTGAGAATGTGCAGAAGAATCCGAGGCAGACGATTTTGCGTCGCTCACAAGAACTCGACCTTTTGCAGACCACATAATAATAATAATAATGGCGGCGCTACAGTCCGAGGTGGACCTGGGCCTAGCTTATCAGCAACCACTCGTGTTGTGCGTGCTATTGTTCTGTCACGAGCGGAGGGGACCTACAGTTTAATGCCGACTCCGAACGGCGAGATTGAGAAGCCTATCCTAGACAATTATACTCTTTGAGCATTGTCAGGGATTCGAAAGAGGTGGAGCCGTGAAAAAAATGTTTGATGTTTTTTTCGAGATTCGAACTGACGACCTCGAGCGTAGGAGCCGACGCACCTACCCACTACGCCACGCAGACCACAACTTGACAAATTTTGCGTTGTGACTTGGGCCTTCACCCGTACAAAATTCAACTGACTCAGGATCTGAAGGTAAACGGCACGACCATAGACAGCAATGTGGGTTCGCTGAATGGGCTCTGGAGTAATCGGAAAGTGAGCCTATTTTTCATCGAAAAAGCATCTTCAGCAATGAGGCCCATTTCTGGATGAATGGGTACGTCAACAAATAAAAATGTTGAATTTGGGACGATACCGATCCACATGAGATCCAAGAGCGTCCAATGCATTCCGAAAAAATCACTGTTTTTTGCGGATTTTGGGCTGATTGCGTTTTCGGTCTATATTTCCTTGAGAAAGACGTTGGCTAGGCCATCATCGGCGAGTCAACGGCGAGCGCTATAGGTCGATGGTAACCAATTTCTTTTGGACTGAATTGGATGATATGGACACCACCGACAAGTGGTTTCAACAAGACTGTGGCACTACGCGCCACACAGCTTACGCCACATTTGAAATTCTGCACAAACGATTCGAGGGCCAAGACCGTGCCATTCGACGCCGTTAGACTTTTTCTTGCGGGGCTTTCTGAAGTCGTGGAACTATGCGAATAAGCCACAAACCAGCGCGACTTAATCGGATCAGTTTGTTTTTCCAAAATTTTGAATTCGATCAGTACTCCTTAAAGGCCGTGACAAAGAGTTCTGTCACTTGCGAAATTTAGAAATCTGTGATCTATTCAAAAACGATTGAGAAGTAACAACATGACCCGATGGAGGATTTAGATAAGGTACAGATCTTCGATCGAATCGTATTACTTCTCGATCGTTTCCATACAAAAATTCAACTTCAATTCTTTCAATATGTGCAACCGCCATTTCGATGAATGAGCCATAATGTCATTTGGCATGGTCTTGTCTTCCGAAACTTTGCAGGTGATCTGGTGCATGATTCTTAGCAGATCATCTTTGCCTGCCATGAATTTATTTAAAGCCCTAGAATTAAATTGTCTGAGCCTGCGGTCTGGTATTCTTCAGCGTTCGCATTGTCATACAGTCATACAGTTCAGGCTCTTGACTTGAGCGATAGAGAGAGTTGCACGGGCAGACTCGGAGACTGTAGGAGTGTATATGTCACTTTCAGCGTAGAAGTCGACGCTGAGATCACTACCGGGCGGCTATTTCTTCAACATCTTATGATCAAAATGTGTTTAAACCTTTTCATCGAATGACATACTAGGACAAAGCTCCAAAAAATCTCCAGCTTCTGCAGAAATGAAACAAATTGTTTTCATTTCTACCGCGAGTTGAATTTTCAGAGTCTCCCAAAGAAGCAAGAGTTCTTCAGATGTCCAGCGGTTCCTCCAAAATGGCAGTTTTTTTTTTCGGAGAATTTTCGAAACATTACTGGAGCACTCAGACTCAAAACTGGTCCATTGTACTACCAGGTAGCAACCTACTCCAGTGCCATTCATTTTATTCCAACGGCAAATGGTGACTGGACCAGATTCAATTTCACTGGGATTCGAACCTGAGACTTGGGAACCGAACTTGAGCCAGGCACTTAACCAACTGCACTATCCAATCACTAAAATGGCAGTTTCTTTAATCTGAACAAATACTACTTTCAGTGTCGTTCCTCCAAACAATGCCGTACCCGCCACTCCCCCGTAGCGCCACAATCCACGCTCAAAACCATCGTTTGATTGAAATTTTTGACAAAATCAAAATCACTTTTCTAATCCAATGGAACGCATTCTGTGTGCCTCCTAATGACGTTCGCAGCGTGCCAAATAGAACTTAAATTGAATGTGCTGCCGACATAATACCTCCAATTTGAATTATCTGCACCCGGAAAATTTGCATCTATGTTCGCCGAGAGTGGTCCAATCCCCGCGCTCGGGCATCACGAGGCTACCGAGCACACACACCCACTGGGTTGTGAAGAGGATTAAAATTTAATTGGAATCTACGCCCTACTGATGCTGATGCGCCCGGTCCGCTCTCCACCCGCCCGAGAGTCGGGCCATAAAGCATCGACGGCCGGAATGGCTTTAGATACGCGGAAGTTGCACAATTAGCGCAGCGCCCAGCGCAAAACCTCCACGCAAAACCCCCAGTACATTAGTTTCATTAACGCAAATTAGGTGTCGGATGGCACCCTCGACTGCGGCCCAAAATTTCACCCCTAATGCGGAAAACGGTTCGAGAGACTATCGATGCCATTAACGGGGCCGTGCACATTGGTCTCTGGCAATTAATAGATTATCAAAGCGAATTGCGTTCCGGCAAAGAATTGGGACTGGGATCGGGCTCGGAGTAGGTCGAACGGACGACGAACGTGGGGGAAAGTTTTCAAGATGTCAGCGGCGTCAGTGCTGCCAACGCTCACAAAGGCCAAGCACGCTGCTGCACAAAGTTTGAAAATGTTTTTAATTTTCTCTCGTGATTTGTTTTCGAATTCCTCGGTTTTCGGGTGCCTTTTGTTTGGGTTCTCTTTTTTATCGTTTTCTGCTTCCTTTTTGTTCGCGTCTCTTTGTACTTTTTCGGGTCCGATTGAAGTTGTGTTTTATTGTGTTCCTGCAGTTGTTTTCCCGTGCAGTACAGCGATGTCAGACAGCTGCACGGCCCCTGTTCCCCCACGTTGGACACACGGCGGGAGGGTGATTTTATTTTAGATACACTCCGGTGGGTGGTCTCCACTGGTGCAATGGAAGATTTTCAATTTGGGATACATTTTCCAACATCCCGATAGTGTCTGTGGGTAAACAGTGAAACCACGGAATCGGGGAGCAAAGCAGAGGAAGGTGTACCTGAGTCTAATAGGACGTGGCCAATCGAAGGGATGCCGTGGAGTGGGGCTTGATTTGTGATGCCAAAAAGTGGTTATCTAGTTCGTTAAGTTTTAAAAGCATTCCAATCAGGTTTAGTGGAATCGCAGCGAAGATAGATCCACATATCGATTGAACTAATCAACGACGGGAATGGGAAACTGTATTATAAACCGTTTGCGATGGAGAGATGGGATCAATTTACATACGAGTTTAATTTAAGTCCGAACGAATGCGAGGGACTTAAAGGTACGGAGAAAGGAGCCAGTACAGGGACAGAGTAGAGGACATTTTGCAAGGATGGCATTGCAAACCACAACAAATACTTGGGCACACGAGACCGTGCACAGGAGAAGGTATGACTCCAGCGATTTAAAAAAAAAGTTGTCAGAGGGACAAGTAGACGTGCAGTCAAGGCTGTGGCGGGACAAGTTTGAAATTATTATGTGTTCATGGATAAGGAAGGAGTCAGCATTCGCCCTCATGTACGTTTAGAAGTCGTTTTGAGTAGGGCATCAATGGGTTCTTTGAACGTTTGGCAGTGGGCAAGTGCGTGGAATAGTCAGAGGAAAATATTATTGCACATTTGCGGCTGTAAATAAAAAAGACTGTGATAGAGTGGCAATAGCAAAAACTGTGGAGACATACAACCGGCAGTGTCTCTGTGTCTTCGACAACGCAATAGAGGACGCTTGGGTTGGTCCACGCAAGTGGACAAAGACCGGAGCCAACTTGATATGTGGGCAGTTGGAAACAGCTGGCGAATGATCGAGCTTAGGTCCACCCAAGGTTGTGCTGCTTAATAAAGAAGAAAGAAGGCGTCCCAATGGTCACTTTAGTCTTCGCCTTAAATGATAAAGATGCGTATGGATCTACATCGCAGTACAAGCTTGGAACTTAAACAATCTAAACTTAAAAAATAAAACTTAATCTATAGCAGGGCTAAGGAGGAAAAGAACGGGTCTAAAAACTAAGACGAGGAAAAAGAGCGGGGTTGGAGAGAGTGGCGGAGAGAGGATTTACTTAAATGAAAGTCAAAAGTCTCTTCCATAGCATTAGCCAGGCGTAAAATTCTGGATATAGGCGAATTCAAACCATAATTACTCGTAGTTCGATGTTGTTGATTATGGAAGAGGGAAGTGGCCCTTAGGTTATGGGGATTGGCGTTGAAGGATACCTGTTGAAGAAGCGCGGGACAGGCAGTGTCGTCAGATATTAATTGGTGGAGGAAAATAACATCGGCGAATTTACGACGGTTTCCAGGGACAGCAGGCGAATAAGTTTCAGACATTCTGAATATGGGGGCAAATTATACCCGTCAGTCCAGGCAAAATTGCGAAAGGCGAAACGTAAAAACCTGCGCTAGATAGCTTCGAGCGTAGGGAAGGGACCAGACCAGGCTAGCATATTCAAGAATGGGTCTAACGTAAGTGGTAACTGTTTAGTGGCATAGGGGCTTGAAAATTCTTTAGACCATCGCTTGATGAAACCAAGAGCAGAGTAGGCTTTGCTGATTATATAGTCTATGTGGGAGGAGTAAGGGTTCTACCCTCTTCGTGACCATGGAAGCGTTGCACATATGCTTCAATTGTTTCTTACATTGTGCGTTCTATGCACCGAATTGCAAGAACTTAATGAGCTGTTAATGTTCCTTGAGACACAGACATTTGTGGCACTTCTCTGCATTTATTTGGAACGAGGACCTAAGTGGAAATGTTTACGGCTCCACCTCTTTCGGTGGCGCCACAGTCCAACTCCGAACGGCTAGTTTAAGAAGCTTTTTCTAGACAGTTATACTCCTTGAGTATTGTCAGTGACTCAAAAGAGGTAGAGCCGTTTGTTATAGCATGGTTGGCTGGGCCACTGTGACGGTGAGTAGGACGGCGGCACGCTTGCGGTTGCACGGCTTAGCTCGTCGGACGGGGCGGTTCTTGCGCTCCCACAAGTACACCACTAGTTGCAAACAAAAAAATATCGTGCCTAAAGCTAGCTAAGAGAAGATAGAAGAAGGTGAAAGGATAGAGAGAGGAAAGCCTAATACCCTAACAGACCACGGACGGACAACCAAAAGATAGGACAGAGAAAAGAGAGAAGAGACAGGAAAGAGGAAAAGAAAGGTGTTCAAGGTCTATGCCTTTACCACCAAAAGAGACCGGAAGGGACCTCGCGGAGCTAAGCTAACTATCCTAGACTACACCTAAACTAATCTACCTAACTTAAAACTATACCTATACTAAACCTAATCTACCTTAAAACTACCTAGCTTAGCCCTAACACGAACAACACCCTTCCAGTGTCGTTTCGCGATGCAGGTTCGTCAAGAACCCGAGGGTGCCTGTTGGTATTGGCACAAGTCCGCCTGCCCACCCCATCATGTCAATCGACATGCCTTTCGCTATCTCCCTTGGCGAAGTTTGTGGGAGATAGCCCCTTTGGCTCTACCGGCTCTACCCAAATTCGGTAATTTTGTTTGTTAACTTAGCCGCCGAGATGAAAATGCGCCTCGTCAGAAAAGATGATTTTTCACCAAAAATCGTTGTCCAATTCAAGCTGCTCTAAGGCCCAAATTGCGAAGCCGTGACGACGCGGATAGTCGCGCGCTGAGTCAATTGGACCTTGCAAGCGAATAATCCGACATCTTTGTGCAAAATTCTCCTCGGGCTAGTGCGTGAAATGTTGAGCTGTTGAGATCGATGGCGAATTGATGTTCGTGAATTGAGTCTCGCACTCTAGGCCACAGCCACATTCTCATCTGTGCGACGCGGAGGACGAGGATCATGAGTGTTGTCCACTGGCATACCAGTCTCATGAACTTTTTGCCCAAACTTGCCTCTAGCAGTCACGGAGGGTGCTTCATTTCGGCCAAATCTTCTTTTCAAAAAACGCACTGTTTGGGCTACACAGCACTTACTTTGGAAATAAGTTTTTTAATATTTGGCAGCGTTGTTCAAGCGTGAAGCGACTCATTTCGTTGCGCGGAGGTATGACACCGACTTTCCGTTAAGATATCGAGCGGGAAAAGCTGTCAGTGTCAAAATAACCAATGATTTAAAAAAATACCACTAGATGGCCCACCCTGTTTCTGAAATCAGTAATCAGTATTCAGTAAACGACTGAGAATTGAATCCATCACTTTAGCTGCCATCAGATTTACATCGCTCGACAATTCACATCTGATGAGGATATTCATACATTGTTCTGCCCCCGTCTTGGGAGAAATTTCATTCAGTGGTCTCTCCGGACAGTAATTCCTTGAGCTAACGAACGCCTGCATAGACTGCGGAACAAATTTCTGCTCTTCGAAATGATCCTGCAATCTGCTGCCAAGTGTCAAAAGTTTATTCATATCGTAGGAGAAAAATGAATATTCAAATCCGTGCTGCCACAATTAGACCCCATTAGCACAAGAGTCCTTCAACTCAACTAATTGAATTCAGTCCAGCCCCCCGCCCACAGCTCATACAGTTGCAACAAAGTCCCATTCACATCCGATCACAAGTCCAGTTTTGAAATACCAACTAATTTCAAAATTTAATCTTAAACCAAACCGAACAAATGTACGGGGGACCAGGGAAACAAAAAAAAACAAGTACACCCCCATTCATCCCTTTGCTCCTCATGACGACTAATTGCAATCATGCTCACTCCCCTTCCCCCTCTCGGAGAGGGCTGGGTTGTGAAAACGTGCTAGAAGCTTAAGAGCTCAGAGCTCCTCAGTGATTTCCCGACGAAGTGGACTTAGTGTGCGAGAAACTGTTGCCATCCGTTCTTCGATCACAACGTGTGGCACTGTGTGTGAGTCGAATGGGGTCGGCCGGGCTGGGATGGTGTTTTTCGTGGTGCCTTCTTGTAAAACATTTAATTTTTTTCCTCGTCTTTTAATCAAGGAAACAAAGAACACAACGAAAAAAAAAAAAAACAGAAAAGAAGTACGTTCATCTGCTGTGCACAGGAGGTATGTTTGTTTGTGTTAAATTGGAGACGAGAACGACTGCGACGACGACGAACTTTCTTTCACAAGGAAAACTGTAAAAGCAGAGAAAACTTTTAAGGATTCCACTAGGATTGTATGGGTTTTCCTTGTTATTTTTTCCCTTCAGCTTTTGTTTCACAAATTGTTTATCGGGTGGCGATGTTTCTTAGTTGATTCGATTTACGTCTTCCTCAATGCGGAGCGCTGCTTTGCTTTGCGAAAATAAATTAAGCGAAGGAGGCCGAATTAAAAATGGAACAGGATTTGAAGCTTGAATGTGCTGGTAAAACAAATTAAATTTGAGGAAGTTAATAAAACACATTTTCTACGAGTGCTCGTAAAATGTCAATTCTAACCGGTTGCCAAGCGGCCATTTGCTGTGTAATTGGTTGTCGGTGGAAAAATGTGTGCGCTCATCGAATGTTTCGTTCATTTTGGCCTGTATTACATCCCAAAAGTTATCACTTTTATATAATATTTAAAAAGAGATGGACCAACAATTCCATTTCCAATGACTTGTAAATTTTCTCCATCATAAATGCAACGATTTTCTGGCAGACGACTGTAGTCGCCGTAACACAGTAGATAATTTCTTCGACCCCACCGCTGCGGTTCGCAGTTGCGACTGGCCGCAGTTGGTTAAGTGCCTGCCACAAGTTCGAGGGGTCCCAGGTTCGAATCCCAGTGAAATCGAATCTGGTCCAGTCACCATTTTCCGTTGGGTAAAATTAACGGCACTGGAGTAGGTTGCTACCTGGCAGTACAATGGACCAGTTTTGAGTCTGAGTGCTCCAGTAGTGTATCAAAATACGTCCGAAAAAAAAAGGAAAAAAAAATTGTATTGCGGGTGGAATTCTGTAATGGAGGTATCTTTGCGAGTTGGTACTCCTTGGGTAGGTAGGAATACGGGTAAATTAGAGACTTAGGTTGGTAGGTAGGTAGGGTGCCCTTTCGACTGGGTCGCGGCTCACTGAGACCACCAGTTGGGTCCATTGTGCCCTGGGTGTGGGAGAGTGTACCCCGTGAGACCTACACTTTTACTGCTGATTAGAACTACTCCGATTGTTGTATATATCTCAGGAGATGCTTCAGCTCTATTTCATTCAGATACTCCAGCTCGTCGAAGAAGTTACTGCCTAGTGTTAGCAGTCTCCTTTCCCGTAGGGCTGGACAATCGCATAGCAGGTGACGGACGGACTCTATTTCCGCCTCGTCCCTGCAACTTCTACAGAAGTCGCTATAGGGGGATACCTAACCTTCTGGCATGGGTGCCAATCGGCAAATGCCCGGTAAGAACTACCACCATATCTTTGCGGTTTATGCTAATCACTGATAATTATTTCTTCCTGTTCAACATCGACCATAGGGCTCTCGACGTTGACCCATTATCCAGATTCAGCCATCGCTCATTTGCTCTTTCTAAGACTTCGTCCTCTATTTCTTTTCTTAGGAAACTTAACGTCATGTGGACATAAGGTAGTGCTAGAGATTTATCTAACTCTGAGCCCTACTTCGCTAACACGTCCGCTGTCTCGTTTCCTTGAACTCCTGTGTGTCCCGGTACCCAGCAGAGAGTCACCGTGTTTAGCCTGGAGATTTCGTTGACATTCTGTCTGAAAAAATTAGAGACTTACAATCGCACCTAACTTAGGCCAGAGGTAGAAGCCGTTATGCTCTAAAAGATGAAGACAAAGGAAACAACCACCGTAGCATACGTTGAGGGTTACAACCTCTCAGAATATACAGCCTTGGTCAAATATATTAGGCATCCTTATCTTTTTGTCTTTGCTGCAAAGTCACTTATCGGAAGTAATTAACTATCCGACACTATCACTAGGTTGTAAACGATTTTTATTTTTTTCTCTCATTTTTTCTCTCGGAAACTCTGCGGCTCTTGCATTGGTCGCTGTGGGGTATGTTCATTTCACCTTGTCCGGTAAGCTATGGTGCTATCCGCTTTTCCGATGAAGCTTAATATCTGGGTGTCATTCTAGATAGGAAGCTTCTGTGGAAAAAACACGTCGAAACGAGAATTGCGAAGGCACTGTCAGTTTTCTGGCAGTGTAAGGGAATTTTCGGCAAATCCTGGGGTCTGTCACCAAAAAGATCCGTGTGGATCTACACGGCTATGATTAGGCAACTTCTCTCCTATGCATCGGTCGTTTGGTGGAATAAGCTTCCGCGTAAATACGTAACTGCTGCTTTCACCAAACTTCAAAGAACGGTCTGTCTCGGCTGCATAGGGGCCTTTCCTAGTACGCCTGGCTCTGCTCTTGATGCACTGCTGAATGAAAGGGTGTACTCTCAAGGCCATCTTCCGTTTAAAAAGAAGTGGTTTTTGGTACAACTCGCACTGGAGTTTCAATCGCATTTCCTTTGACCCCAATCTTCTGGATATGCCGTCTGACGCACGGACACCTACACTCCAGCTGAGACGAACATACAAAGTCGACTTTCCCTGCACTCAGGACTGGCTCTGGCCAGAATCTGAGCCAGGAAAGGAATGTAGTCGAATTTTCACGGACGGCTCCAAGACCAATGAAGGATCTTTTGTGGTGGCTTCGTGGAGAGCGACAATTTTAGACTGCACACCTCGTTAAGTAAATTTGCGTCGGTTTTCCAAGCGGAAACCTATGCGATCCAAATGGCTACGAGCTATATTGCGAAGAATAGGTGGAAGGGGCGAAGTATTTGCGTCTGTAGCGACAGCTAAGCTGTGCTTAAGGCCTTGCTGAACCCTTTAACTTCTTCCAGGATAGTTCAGGAATTCAAGTCTTCTCTGAATTTGATCGGTAGCTTAAATTCGCTAAGACTTGTCTGGGTCCCGGGGCACCAAGGGATCACAGGAAATGAGATCGCCGATAAACTTGCTAGGCGAGGATCAGATGAGGCATTCTCAGGACCTGAACCTACACTGGGACTGCCTGCGTCCTTGGTTAGGGCTTCCATCGATGGTTGGACTTCTCGAGAGCACAACCGCAGGTGGCATGACTCTCCAGGATGTAGACAGACCAAGCGCATGCTTCCCAACGTCTGTAAGAAATCCGCTACTTTCTTGTTATCTCTTAACAGAAAAGACTGCAGACAACTTATTGGCGTACTAACGGGGCACTACATCATCAAAGAGCTAGCGTCGTTGATCCAACGCCTAGATTCAACCGTTTCTTATTCAGTTTTATCAGTCGTCTTCCGACTTCCTCTTTAATAATAATAATAATAATGGCGGCGCTACAGTCCGAGGTGGACCTAGCTTCTCAGCAACCACTCGTGTTGTGCATGCTATTGTTCTCTCACGAGTGGAGTAGAACCCCTACAGTTTAATGCCGACTCCGAACGGCGAGATTGAGAAGCTATTTCTTGACAGTTATACTCTTTGAACATTCTCAGTGACTCGAAAGATGTGGAGCCGTGAACAATTTTTTTTTTTTTTTTTTTAATTGTTTGCCTGAACTGGGGTTCGAACCTGGACTGTGAAAGTCTAATGCGCATGGGTCGACGCATGAACCCACACGGCCACGGCCATATTTGTCATTAAATCGTCAGTTTGGTGTCAGAAAAATGCGTTTAACCACTGAGAGGGGTCGTGGAACTACCTAAAAATGGTATCCCCAATCATACTTTTGGATGTTGCTCAAGACTGCGATGACGTTTAGCAGGCAGAATTTCAATACGAGCCTAGTTAACTCCTCCTCTGCAGTTTTATCCGTCGAAAAGATACCTTAGAGTCAAGCACGAAGAGGCCTATCCCCGTCTTAAAGGTATTAAAGCAAATCCATTTCTAACGTCACCACACTTTTATACTTGCATCAATTAACACTCTTCCTAAAGAAGCTATCCAACCCTTATCACCGCCATTGAATTGTGTTTATATCTCAGTCGCCAAAATAACAAAAGCAAGGACTAAAAAACACAGTCCAGCGTAATAAATTACGACGAATAATTGACGCGTTTGGAAGAACTTTAAGCTGTTTTATGACCAAAACTTCCGTAAGCCGAAACACGCCGCATAAAAGCCTCTCGTCGCGTCCATAAAAAGGCATATCCTTATCTTGCCGTCACAATGAGTCAATTGTTGTATCCGCGGCAGGATCTCTCGCAACGCCACATAACGACGACAATTATAAACTTTCATTAGGGACGACGCGACGTTCTCCCTTGAAATAGGCCATGCGGCCGCAAGAGTGCGAAGCGGTTGGTTGTGGTAACCACGCCCGCCCACTCAAATATTAATGTACGTCATCATAAATCAGTTGTGACATCGCATTGCGCTGTGCGTCTTCGTTGTCCCCATCTCCCAGTGCGGCGGTCGGGCGATGGGGAGTGAATGTCGTTTCCAGGACACCTTGGGAGTGGTCTCCGTTTGCGTTTGCCAATTCGTTTCGATTCTCCGCCAGACGACACATCATCATCATGGAAATTAATATTAGTTGTGACGGGTGCCTCGGGGCACGAATTCCCCGGACATTGACGTGGGATTCATCAAATATGCTCGCCCCACACGCTCAGCAGTCTGGAGCACAATGCGAAGTGTCTTACGTTTGTCCTTCCGTCTGAGGCCAGGACACTTAGATGCACATGGGAAGCGCTTGTATCCTCGCTGGATCCCCACTCCCATCCTCCCACTGTCCCAGAGCTGATACAAATGGATGGAGGAGGGGCGACTGTGCTTGGGATCGCTCAAGGCGGAAAGTGTTTTCTAATGATTGTTGATGTAATATCTGCAGGAAGTCAGACATCATAAATCACCGAGGAGCGGCACATGCCCTCGTTCGCATCCTCATAGATCTTCGGAGAACCGATAGAAATTCCGAAATTAACTTTTGCTCATGGGTGTACTTATCGACTGGGTACACATGATTTATCTACTGGATGTGTGGCGGGGAGCACCTCCCCCCGGCGGAGTGGGTTAGGATTACATTGTTTCAAGCAGAGGAACTGGTGCTCGTGTGGAGCTGTTTAGATGTTACTGCGTCTGCTTAATTGAAAAGATGGATGCAACTAAATAGTCCCTGTGGAAGCCGGGCTCCATGGGAATGCAGCTAACGACAGACATTATCGTTGGGAAGTACAGCAGTTGTTGTCACTGTGATGCTGATGATGATGCTCGGGTGAGCCCGGACGGGTGGACACTGGAAGACGAACTCGTGCTGAGTTTGACTGGGTGGTAATGATTGCCCAGCTCATGACCATTAACTCGATTTGAAGGGAAACCATGGGTTGTTATAAGTCCATTGCTTGTGCGCTGGGCGGTGAGAAAATGGACAAATATTTCAGAGATAGCGAAGGCTGCTCTTCCGAGAAGCTTTTGATTCTGGGAGCTTTCGCACTGAATATGGGGAACACTGGGATCTTGGGGGTGAGCAGTCATTTATACGTTCGGAGGAAATTAATTATTGGGTTTTTAGTTCTCTCTTTCATCTTGCTTCATTGAATTCATTCCATGAAATGCCATGCATTCAGGCATGAATGGGGAACGTTCCAATATCACTTCTCAAAGCAGAGGCATTGTCGGAGGAGTGAGTTTCGTTGGAGCTGAATGCATCACATTTGGGAAATTTTTTAATTGGGCGCTGGAAATGTTAACCGGAGATCCGGATTTTGGCCAAATAATCATTGCCTCCGCCGAATCTCAATTTTGGCTAACAAGCAAAATTTGCCATTTTTTACCGAAAACAATCCACAAGTGATCGAGCAAATATCAATGAGTGCACAAACATTGGCTATTTGGTGCGGTTTATGGCATGGCGGCATCGAATCCTATTTCTTTCAAAATCAGAAAGGAGACACCGTTATCGTCACTGGTCTCAGGTATAGAGCGATGCCTATACGACTGGATAGCGCAATTGGTTAAGTGCCTTCCCTAAGTTAGAGGAGTCTCTAGTTCGAATCCCAGTGAAAGCAAAGTTAATACACTTTTATCCGTTTTTTTTTTATTTTTTGTTTATAATTTGCGCGTGCAAAAGGAGTTACGAATACCCCTAAAGTGTTCGGAATGAAGACACAGCACGGGCCGAAGGTATAGAGGGAGAATGGGAGAGGAGGTACCTGTGCACATTGGTCTTAAATGTCTGCAGATTGTAGTAAGTGGGAAATATTGGGCTGGGAAGAGCATTCCAGATTCGTGTGGTGCGGCTAAAAAACGACTCTCTAAACTTAACTGTACGTCCAGAAACAGGCATTAGGGTGAATTGATGAGCATTCCTGGCGAGACGAGTATTGCAGATGAATTCATGGAGGGGAGGAATGCAATTGGCTAGCTCACTTGAGCATCGTTTGTTAAAATAGCGATAAAACAGTGATAAGGACGATGTTCGAGCGAGTCTATCGACTTCGCGATATTGCTGTCTCCTATAAGTTTTATCGCTCGTTGTTGTATTCTATCTAGCAGGTGCAGAGAGGTCTTGGGAGCACCAGACCAGATATGAGCGTTATACTCAAGCTTGGGGCGAATGAAGGCCTTATAAATTGAGGCCAAATCAGAGGGGGTGAAGTATTTCTTGCATCGTTTTAGGAAACCTAGACATTTCGCAGCATTTTTGGCGACCTCGAATATGCGGTCATTCCAACTAAGTGTTGAGTTGATACACATACTGAGGATGGAAAGTCTTTCAGTCTCATCGACACAAGCGCCATTCATTGATAATGGCTGATTATTATGGGATCGCTTAAGAGACAGTAGACAACATTGAGTTTTGGAAGCATTAAATTCCACTCTATTGTTTCTACCCCAATTTAGTATGCTGTCAAGATCGGACTTTAATGTGCTTAACATACGCTGCCGCTCCAATTCTAAGGCCGAAGAGCAGGGACGTTGCAACGAATATGAAAAGCTGAGAGTACTGTCATCAGCGAAGGGGTGGATTGGATTAGAAGTAGCAGACAGGAGATCATTTATAAAAATGAGAAAGAGAGTAGGAGACAAAACAAAGCCTTGGGGAACAGCAGCATTAATTTGGTGGATATCAGACTTGAACCCATCCAAAACGACTTGAATTGAACGGTTCGAAAGGTAATTTCTAATCCATAGAAGAAGAGACTCATCGATACCATAAGCACGCATTTTCGACGAGAGAGCCTGATGCCAGATTCTGTCATATGCCCTAGAAATATCAAGCGCAAAGATCTTGCTTTCTCCTGCATTGTGCAAGGATTGATTTCACTTTTCGGTGAGATATGCCATCAAATCAACAGTGGACCTGTTGCTGCGGAAAGCGTACTGCCGGTCATTAAGAAGCTTAATCAGCGTTTCATGACCTTGGAAAGAAGGGACGTTAGTGCTATGGGTCGGTAGGAGGAGGGTGACGAAGATTTGCCCTTTTTAGGGATGGGCTGGACAAATGCTGTTTTCCATCCACTTGGAAAGAGACCAGAAGAATAGGATAGATGAAAAGCTTACGCAGTATTTTTGGCAGCACAGAAGAACACTTCTTCAGAAGTATCGGGCGATACCATCCGGGCCAGCGGATTTATGCACGTTGAGATCTTTAAGTACTCTTGCAACTGCACGAGTGCGAAAATGGATTTGTCCCAACGCTCTCAAGTACAGGAGAAGACAAAGTCGATTCTGGCATCGTTAAGCTGGCCGCGAAATACGCAGCAAGCAGATTGGCCTTGTCCAAAGAGCTGGCAGCTGCAATGTCATTGCAAATGAGCGTGGGAATTGAAGACGAGCCTGAATTCCTTTTTTAAATTTGGTCCAGTCGCCATTTGCCGTTGAGATCAAGTTAATGGTACTATCACTGGAGCGGTCGTAGTGGTAGTAGTATAACTGTGGGTATCACAATGGACCAACATGGTCTAAGTGTGCTGATGAATTCACTACCAGCCCCCTAACATAACCTTACCTAGAGCGATGTTTATTGACTTTCTGTGGGCAGAGCTTAACAACATCGATATATCCGGACTGTAGTTCCAACAAGACAGCGCTACATGCAATACAAGCGACACAACACAACGCTCGAAGTTTTGAAGGAGAAATTTGGCGACTGGGTTATTTTACGGCGAGCCACCGTGACGATGTGATTTGACATAATTTGATTATTTTCTCTGAAGGTACGTCAAGTTCTTAGACTACCAACAACTTTGGAGTACCTCGAGACACACATTCATGACATTTTTGAACAAGGTACCACATATTGGACCGTGTCATCAAAAATTGTACCAACCGCTTGAAGCACTGCCAGCCCAGCAAATGTGACCATTTCAATAATGTGTAATTTCATACAAAATGGCATGAATGTAGCTTCAAAATAAAGCCAGAATCAATTTTCTACCTTACATGTTTGCGGTTTCATTTAAATTTCTTTTCTTATCGTTCTTATCTGGTCAACCTGTCAAAGACACGAATCTGAACTGAAGTCTTCGTAAAGGGCGGTGTTAAAAGGCTATGAAAGAAGTGCTGTTCAATAAATTTTGAAGATTGTTTCTTTTTTAAATGAGTTAATTATGGAAAGCATATGCTGTCATCGAGAAAGGACGCACAACATCGACGACTTGGCCAGAACGTCAGCATAAGCAGCTATAACTGTGAGGTAGTTAAATACTTCGTCTATCTTGGCTCCGCAGTAAACAGTACAAACAACATCAGTACCGAGATCAAACGCAGAATAACTCTTGCCAACCGCTGTTTTTTTGGGCAGAGTCCTCTCTCGGAAGACCAAGCTGACTCTATACAAGACCTTGATCATCCCAGTCCTGCTGTACGGCGCAGAGTCATGGATAATATCCCAAGCGGATGAACAGTGTCTTTGTCTTTTCGAGGGAAAAGTTCTGCGCGCGGTCTTTGGTCCTGTTTGCGTTGATGGCATTTGGAGGAGAAGGTTCAACCACGAACTGTATGGGCTGTACAGCGACATGAGTCTAGCCAGGCGTCTACGGACCCAACGCCTAAGATGGCTAGGCCATGTAGAGCGTATGGACAACTTAGACTTGGCCCGAAGAGTCTTCGACTGTGAGCCTGTGGAACAACGCAACAGAGGACGTCGACGTACAAGGTGGGGTACACAAGTCGAGGGGGACCTCGGCCGGCTTGGTGTGCGAAACTGGAGACAGCTGGCGAAAAATCGTGCTGGCTGGAGAGGCATGTTGGGTGAGGCCCAGGTCCACCTCGGACTGTAGCGCCCCAAGAAGGAGAAGAAGATTATGGAAAGTGGGTCTCCGGTGATCTAGTCTGACATCCCTTGAAAGCCATTTGTAGATTTCACCAACGTCCCTAGACGGACTATCCATGGCTTCATGCGACTTGTCCTTTACCTAACACTTCAGAAAGCGATAAGAATTAAGATTCTTAAGTGGAACGTAAGAAGAGGCATTTCGACACTTGCAGCTCCAATCGGTCGATGCCAGTCCTACGAACCTACTTTGAAAATCACATCTGAACAATGGGGCCATCACGAGCATTTGTGGACTTGAACAAAATACAATCAAACCCCACATTTCAAGGAAAAAATCCTACTCTCTGACATTGCCCCCAATGAGACTACCAATCAATAGCCGGACAGCACTCAATGATTGAAGCCACTACTCCATTCCACTGATAGCCATCGTGACTTGCAGCCACTAACGAGCCTTGAAAAAGCTCATTAAGCCAACTTCAGAGAAATGATTCCACCTCAAGACAAACTAAAACCAAACTCCAGCCATCTCTCATATCGAAGGGAAGGATGAGGGATCGCAAACTTTTCGCTTCCCATCGCCATTTTTCATTCTCACATAAATCTCTTGGATTTTCACGCCAAAATCATGAGCGCACACCATCCCCCTTCACATGAGAAATAGCAAGCGCTTAACCACTTTACCATTTACAGTTCTGTTGGCAATTAGATCGGACGTCTCCAACAGTCCGACGGCACCACACCACTTCTTCCGCTCACATGCTCAAGTGACAGAAGCAAAATTATCAGCAGCTGAAGAGGCAGCCGAAGAACAACGGCAAGAAGAACGAGATGTGTCATCACCACACACATCCCCCCACACACACACACACGTTATTAGCCGCAAAAGACCGTTTTCAAAATTCAACAAAATCACACTTATAATTGCCGCATGGTCGAAGTTTTACAATAAATTGAAAACTTTCCACTCCCGCCTACTCCCCTTCTCAATCGCCCCCCACCACCACTGGAGAGTCCTTCTCGAAAATTCATTTCAAGGAAGTTGCCTCTTCATTCCTCATTTTCCCCCCCCACTCCGCCCATTCGCATCTAGGTCGGTGGAGCGACGACGACGACGACGACGAAGAGGATGAGGGAAAAAAATGTGCTAAGGGACAATTTGTGATTAATATTTGTGAGTCAAGCGTTCTCCGCTCAGCCCCTTCTGCGGGCGACAAAGGCGAAGGAAAAAAGGACGAAAAAGTAATTTCAGCCCTTTGCTTAAAGTCAACCTCCAACAAAGCCACAGCAGAGGTCCACTTAAAATTCTCTGTGTCATGCGAATTAACGCTATCACATCGTGTTATCCTTGCTCCTTGTCCCTTGGCCAGGGAGCTAAATACTTGACTCTTGGTTAAGGAAAAAACCACAAGCGCACATACACTCAGAGGAAATCGCCTAAAGCCGACTTGACTCCTCAGTTGACAGCATGCTACGCCATCACCCACTTCTCGTGGTGTGGAGGCTGTTGGGTGGTGAAGGGAGACGGAGTTGGGTGTGGAGTTTAAGCAGGGAATGGTCCTGTCGTTCGTGGAATTGCCCGGTCAACTTGGGCAAAGCGCCGCCGCCGCCGACGGGAACGAGGCCAGGGACAAACTGTATGCAGATCTGTGCTGTGCTGCAAGTGTAACAAGCACAGCCCCAATTGTGTGACGCTGCAGAAAGGACATTCATTTCGGATTATGATGAGCCCCTGTCGTCGTTGTAGGTGGATTGGCCTGTTCCGTTGGCTGGTTATGTGTTCACAAACAGAATTATGCTTACAAATGTGCTTGTGCCAACAAAGCCACAAGACCAATTAAGGACACTTTTCTCTCCATTTCTGTAGTTCCCTCCCCCATCCTCCCCCATCGTGCGGTTTAATGCGGCTCTGTGAGAGGGTGTCCTTTTAGGGGTATTTCGGTGAAATGGAATTTTCACTAATATTCGATTAAAGTGGTCCCAGCAGTGTCATTCAGTGTGGATTCTTTTCTCTTTTCTCTGACCTTTCTGCCTCGCCCATGGCACTCGCACGGTTTCGTGATGATCCTTGTCTCAAGACGTTCGAGCAAGGATCCGAGTGCGGTTTCTTTGTGATATCCTCTAATTGCCTTATTAACACTGAGAGATGAGCTTCCGCCAACGAAACTAATTTTGTTCGAATGCTGCTAAAGTTTTCCGGGCACGAGCTAAGTCGCTCGAGGAGGGTGCGTGCCTGGTTTCGTGCTTCGCGATTTGAATGGAAAACAGATTTTAAACTTCCGTTCCTTGCCTTCTATTTTTTTTCGCTTTAAATGTTAATTAGTTTGGCTGTCGTTGTCCGAGGATAATTATCTAGAATTTGCTGGGAATTTGTTTTATGAGAGTGCTTTGGAAGTAGCTACGGCTTTGACAGAATAATCGAATGCAAAGAACGGTTTGGAATGTCACCTTGCTTTCTGGGTTCGAGATGAATACGGGGTGAATTCTGAATTTATGCAGTTTGACCATGAATCTTGGGACGGATACCTTTTTAACTCTCCACAAATTATCTTGCAAATAAATACGAGTCTTTAATTCTGGAAAGGCGGTCCTATCACTGATGTCGCGATAAGTTGTCTGTAGAGTCCGACCGAACATTCGGCTTCGGCATCAGCTTCAGCCACCTTGGGCTAAACATTCGGCTTCGGCCAAATGAGACCGAAGGTTTTGCCGAAGCCGAATTTTGAATTTTCTGTTTTTCTGTTTTTGGCTTCGGCCGAAAAACTGGCCTTCGGTCGGACTCTAGTTATCTGTCGACGAATAAATTGTCGGAGTTTTCTTCACGTATTCGTATGAGTTTAGAAGTTTTAACGCGTTCAAATTTTACTGAATGACGTCTCAACGACGATACCGCCACGAAGATGCCGAAATGGCCCAGCGAAGCTAGGTGCTGATTCTGGAGAGCTGGGCAGTGGCAAAGCAGATGTTCGATCGTCTCGGTCTCTTCCTCATCTCCGCAGCTTCATCAGGGGTAGATAGGCAGGTAGGTAGGGTGCCCTTGCGACTGGGTCGCGGCTAACTGAGACCAACGGTTGGGTCCATTCTGCCCTGTGTTTGGGGGACCTACACTTTTACGAAGCAAACTTGGACAGTTGGATAATTTTATTATTAAGATGATTCGAAGACACGTTGCACGAGCTATGACCTCGGAAAACGAGCTTATATTTGGAGCTTACTACCCCAATGAAGCATATTTTGAGAGCGCTCGCCGTAGTAGATTCACCCCACCGGAGGCGTTCTTGTACCTTGACGGGATTGGCTTAGTCCAGAATGCAGAGGGATGTCCATTGATATACCACGTGGTGCGAAGGACAGTGGATAGGCGATTCCTCTACGAGGGCGATGTCGCAAGCGTTAGTCCGGATGATCTCCGGTTCAGCAGATCTATCTCTATTCGCCACAGAGCGGAGTGTGACAAAGTTCCTGGATTCTACTGGTGGTTGCAGCCCCATCAAACGTCCCGGCTATCGCCATCTTAATCAACTTACATTTAGATTAGGGTAAATTTAAGAAAAAAAAATATAAAAAATCAAAAAAAAAAATTTGACAGCGTTGACACATTAAGTCAGCCTCAGACTAAAATGACAGCACCTTTCTGCTGAAAGAGAAACCTTTTTTTATTATTTTGACTTGAATATTCCGAGTCCGCAAAAACTCACAAAATCTCAAAGGTGAAGCGCATTTGAGGCAATTATTCCCGACGGCCTCATGGCCGCCCTCAGAGCATACGCTTCGTGTTTCGAATTTAATTACGGTCGAGGCAGTTCACAGTCATCGTGTCATTTCAAAAATTCGTCATCTTCCCTCCCGCCTGACCAGTAATTTCATTTGCCACCATAAAGCATACCTCCAATTACGCGCCTTTACACGAACCGAAGTGCCCACCGAAGGGGAGGGGACTCCAATAAAATGCCAAAAGTAAAATTAAATTCCCCAATCACCCCACCGTTGTCAGGTATCCTTTTATCAGAGTCCCCATTCATATCCGCACACATCCTCGAACGTCGCATCCTTGTGCCTTGCAGCAATTAAAGGACTCATTAAATTCCCAAGGCATTGCATTAGTGGTCATGCGTGCTCTCCAGCCATTGTCACACAAACACACTCGCGCCACCCACCCAAACAAACAGGTATGCATGCACCTACAACTAGAATGATTCAATTAATTCTTGCAGCGATGAAGGAACATTTCATTTCGCTCGTCAGTGTCTCATAAAAGATGCAAATGTTCCACAGGTACACCATCGAGAAGCAATGACACCGTCCCATGCCGCCGCCCGGTGGAGCTCTCGGAGGTTCCTTTCATGCGATCCGCACGGTCGCCTGAATATAAACGAATTAAGAGATACATTACCACGTCGTCGCTCTCAATTTTGTATCGCGCGCACATTGAATACGTGGCAACGACGACGATCTAGTTGCTGACAGCAGCGGCAGAAGGACTCGTCGATGTTAACCATCGAATTGCAAATTGGGGGCGACGCCACAGTTGCAACACTGCACAGCAAGAGCGAAAAACAAAACAAAAAATAAAAACACGGACGGAAACTCGAACTCATTTCAAATGGCACGGATGGAGAGTTGGTGAAACCGGAAGCACATGACGACGTCGCCTAATCTGCTTGCACCGACGTGGGAGCCAGCAGCCACGAATCCACTGAGGACCCTCGCCACCACCGCCACGACAACGGGGAGTCCTTGTTCAATGGGAATTTCGATGACTTGTCAAATTAACTAGTGATCATATTACGGTTGTAACCGTCATCGTGGCAAAGGAGGCGACGACGCATCGCATCGTGCATTTAAAGTGCGCTCAACTTAAAACGCTTTTGTCTTGGGACTTCATCTGGAACAGTCACCGGTGTGTGGCGTGGATGCCGGTCTTTGCGATTTTGATCACTAATCTTGAAAATAACTGTACACGGGTGCAGCGTTCTCGTGCAGTTAGTTGAATGGGGTGGCAACCGCTTGTGAAGTGTATTTGCACACAAAGTTGGCAAATTCACTGGAATTCAGTGTTGTGAGGCGATAAATTTGTGTGCTACTTGAGGTTTCATCCATTCAAAGGAATATTGACAACGCTGCGCTTGTTTAGGGGAAGAATTTCGGGAGCGGGGAGACGCCTTTGTTTACTGTGGAAACAATTTTGGAGCTTGGAATGCGTGTGCAATTATTTCGACAAGACAATCCTCGTCGGGGAACAATGTATGCGAAGCTGTCTGTTCAGAGCCCGCGGTGGATGTGTGGTTGGGGGACATTCTCGGGGAAACTTTGTTGTTAAATTGTACTTTCAATTTAAGTCTCGATCTCTGGCTGTGGCAATAACAACTCATGTGCCAATAACAACCATTTTTCGAAAACTATACCATTTTCAGCACAAGTCCTGTGATTATTCATTACCACTGTGGACAAATTCTGATCTCGTAAAACACACTGACTAACACAAAAAGGGTTACCATCTTTCAAATGACCGAAGAGGTGCAAGCAGGCGTGGATGACAAGATATTGGAGTGATCTGTCGAGTGGAGCTGGCAGTGAGGAGTTTTCTGGTAATAAAACTGAGGCTGCTAAACAAGCTGAAGCGGTATGAAATTAAAGCAAAATTATACTGTCTTGGCCAAATGTTTTAGGCTTCCTTTAAGATTCGTTATATCTTCAAAAAGCAAAAAAAAATTAATGAAATGAGAGGAAAAATAAAAATCGCTTACAACCTCGGATAGTGTCGCCGAAAGCCATAAAATTCAAACTAATTACTTCCGATAAGTGATTTGGCAGCAAAGACGAAAAGATAAGAGTGCCTAATACATTTGGCCAAGGCTGTATATTGTCTTTGAAAATAGGGAGTACAGCACCGACAACTTGGCCAGAACATCACAATAGTTAGCTTCGTGGTACTAATTGTCTTTACCTAACTCAGACAATTGTACCTACGACAGCTGAACAGTGATCGCACACAGGATATTAATAATAATGGCGGCGCTAAAGTCCGAGGTGGGCCTGGGCCTAGCTTCTCAGCAGCCACTCGTGTTGTGCGTGCTATTGTTCTCTCACGAGTGGAGGGGATCTACAGTTTAATGCCGACTCCGAACGGCGGGATTGAGAAGCTATTTCTAGACAGTAATACTCTTTGAGTATTGCCAGTGACTCGAAAGATGTGGAGACGTAAAAATATAAAAAACTTTTTTTTTTTTTCGAACCCAGACTTGACGCACCTAAGCAGTAGGCACTACTCCAGTCCGGTCTGGTCCCCCTACTATCTTGTTCACATCCAATGTTTAGAAGTCGTCCAGCGCAGATTCTTACGTTTTGCCCTTCGCGATCTCATCTGGGCTGACAGATGATTCGGAACGCCTAAAACTTATACGTCTCGAATCTCTTGAAAACCGTCGTGAAACTGCAGACTTACTCTTCCTCCACCAACTACTTACTACTTACTTTCTATGCCGCGTTTGTTCACATCGTACTAATTATGGCTTAAACTCCCCCATCTCCAGAATGTTACGTTTAGCTAACATCGCTAATCGCTCATTCGACTTCCACCTCTCAAAATCATCCTTCAGAAATAGTCTTAAGATTCGCTCTTCTTCCCCCTAAGTTAAGTTTTAATTCTTAAGTTTAGTTTATTAAGTTAGATTGTCTAAGTTCGCTTGTATTAAGCAGAAATAAATAAATAAATAAATACGCTACGGTGACCACGCAGAATAACTAATTTTTTAGGCCTTAGACCAGATTATGTAAGGGGGCTCTCTTCCGAAATACCAAAATAAAATTCTGACAGTCTTAGGCTTTCTTTACATCGCAGTGGAGTTGATCATACCGCGAGTGGATGCAGAACTCTTTGGCACTTTTGATAGAAATTTAGCGCGCTATTTTTATCCCTTATGCGCTGATGCCGATCAACTATAAGAATTCTTCAACGACATGATGTAAGTTAGAAGCTTCACATGTCTGGAACTTCAATCAATACGGCCCGCGTAATTGTAGACAATTAACAAGAGAATTTTCATCGATGAGGCAAGATAATGTGAGCCGAAGAGGCTTTCGAGGTCCAATCCACCTCGAAATACAGCGCCATCTAACGAAGAAGAACATTTATTGATGAATTTGTCCTTTTGTCCATTTGAAACCGACAGAAAACTATGGCTTGCACTTGATAGAGGCCCGATGTATCCATAGTTTGATCAATAGAAAGCGGGTTGACAAGGAGTTGCCGATCTCAGGACCTGTTACATCAGTCCAGGTTTAAATTTATTGCTCAGTTAAGCTCACCAATGAGCAACGTTTGGAAATTATTAAAAATTATTTCAGAAATTCTGAGTAGGTGTTGGCAACTTTCAGAGCACTTATTTCTATTTTTGGTCATAATAATAGTCCCACCAGACTGGCGTGCATGCTATTGTGGATAAAGTCGAGTCAACATATTCATTTTTAAGGTTCCGTCTACAAAAACGGAACCTTTATAATTTCGGTGTGTCCGTCCGTCCTTCCGTCCGTCGTGTCTGTCACACTTTTTTATCTCCGAAGTTTATGAAGATATTGGCATGAAATTTTGGAATTAGGTACTTCAGACCTAGATGTCATTTCCTATGCAGCGATTTTAAAAAGTGGGGCCATTTGGGGGTGGCTCCAGTACAGGTGAAGTTGACACAAATTTTGAAAAATTGTCGCACCCCATCGATATATATATCAATCAACAGATCTTTCGAAATGAGGTGGAGGTTTCTTTCAACACTTTTTTATTCAAAATACCGTTTGGAAAATATGGAGCTCCAAAAATTTTCCCCCCCTGCCATTTCTAAACCAAAGTGTTTAAAAATCTAAAAAAATCACAAAAACTTGGCTTCATTGAGTACTTTCATTTAAAACTATTGCGAGCATTCTGGCCCTAATGATTTTGGAGATATTGGCCAAAAACGGTCAATCATCGACATGCGAATTTTGAAGATCTGAAAACGCAGTTTTGAAGACATCAATGTAAGCATTAAGAAATGATACATTTCAAAATATCGATTTATGTTGAAATTTTGAAATATCTAAGATTTAAAACAAGAAAAAATTTTCATTTTCACACATAATTTCATGCTGTGTTCGGCCACTCTATTCGTTGATGAGCGTTATCTTTTCGATCTCACCCCTAAATGCCCAACAGAAATGAACACACACATACCGCAGGCATGAGCAGTGATTAGGTATGTGTATGATGGAAGGGATTTTCTGTGTTGGATAAACTTGGATAGAGATATAGGTATATGTAGGGATGAACATTTGTTTGTTTGGATGTATGAATTTATGAATAAATGGTTGATTTGGGTTGAATTTAGAAGAAAATTCAACTGAAATAGTTTAGAAACGTCGTTTGATATTCAGAAATCATCCTTCAATATTATGCGACGGAACCTTCCCCGTGCGAGTACAACTCGCACTTGCCCGGTTTATTTAATATCCCTGTGCAAGTGAGACAACTCGCCGGTGGAATTACGGAAAATATCACAGCCGTAAAAGCATCAGAAGATTCTTCTTTCCCTATGATCTAGGTAAAGGCCACAACAGATCAGATTTTCAAACTGCGGCAAATCCTGTAAAATACCCAAGAAATGCAGATCAACACTCATCAAGTTATTGTCGACTTCAGCCTGCACTACTTCGTAGAAGCATCGACGATATCCAAAGCTGATAAATAACCTCTTGATCTTTTCGAGTGAAAACTTTTGCGTGCGATATTTGATTCTGTTTGCATTAAAGGCGATGGAAGAAGAAGGTTCAATCACGATCTATACTAGTCAACGGCTGCAAGAGTCTAGCCCGCCGTTCTAGCGCCTATGATAGCTAGACCTTGTAGCATGGAGCATGGACTACTAAGCTCTGTGGAACAACGCAATAGATGACGTCCACGTCTGATGTGGCGTACGCAAGGGCAGAGTGGCGTCAGCCCACCTGATTCTCGGAATCGGAGATAGCTAGCAAAGCATTCTGATGGCTGGAGAGGTTTGTTGGTTGAGTCTCCGGTCCAACCTGGACTGTAGAGCTATAGCAACAAGAAAAAGAAGTTCAGCAATCCAAGCGGTGAACTCAATTGATTAATGCATTGAGCAAAAGTTTTCGTCGTAAAACAAGTTGCTGTCGATTATCTAAACAACTTGACATCTGTCTTTATCAAGAAAAGAATATTTGGAGGTAAGTGGACATCGTCGTGACGTTGTGGGTATGTGCGTCGACCCCAATGCACTAGTTTTGGTTCAAATCCCAGAACAAGTGACAAATTTGGTCACGGCTCCATCTCTTTCGAGTCGCTGACAATGCTGAATGAGTATAACTGTCTAGAAAAAGCTTCTCAATCTCGCCGTTGGGAGTCGTCAATGAACTGTAGGTCCCCTCCATACGTGAGAGAAACTAGGACCAAGTCCACCTCGGGCTGTGTCTCCGCCATTGTTATTAAATGGATTGAGCAATCATGTTAATTTGATGAACTATCCCCCCTAACTGTTTTAATTTTGACTAAAGGCACAGCCCCTAACCCTTTAATTGACAATATCATCAAGTCATAACTTACTCCCTTGTTTCAACTCTTGCCAACTTAAGCCACATCCTGCCATCAAGAGCGACGAAATCAAAAACCCAAAAGTTTACGGCTCAACTTTTCGAAAACCCATCAACACCAATACACACTCACTGTGTCTCGGTACATAAGCCTCAGCTGACTCGAAAATCCGTGCGGTAGCAGGTGATGCAAGCAATCCCCCATTTCCCGTAAGTCATTGCGAACTGATTCTCCGCAGTCCACCGCAACGTTGAAACGCCGTACCAACATCCCGGCAACATCTTCTCCCAGATGGCTGCTTCGCCTTGCACAACACCCTCCCTCCGGTGGGCTGCTCCTTACAACTTCTTATGTGCAAATCTCGTAAAACATAAATGCTAAAATTTCATTAACGACCGAAAGAGGAACGCAGCAGCCAGGATAACGCAAACGACAGGCAAAAAGTGTGAGAGAGAGAGAGGGAGGATGAACAAAAAAAAAAAAAAACAAGGAAAGGACGAGTGGCATTCCTTTCGCCACACAAACATTTAATAGCTTCCATAAGCCTCGGCATTTGAATGCGTGAAGTACCCAGCGTTGCCACAATTACCGCAGATAGAGGCGGCAAGAACGTGCGCCTGCCCCCATTCCCCATTCCCGTCCCGCCCAAGGATCGTAAAAATTATGAGCATTTTTCTCACTCAACTCACAGCAAGCTGGGGCCGCCTGGCCCCTCTCATACCCTCTCAATGAGGTAAAAGTGCCATTATAACACGTTTTGCATCCTGCATTTTCTGCACCTCTCCCCCTGACCATCATTCCATTCTCCATCTTTTTGTACGTCGTTTTCATTCTATTCTATTATGGGATTCCGGTTTTTGTTCCTCGCCCGCTACCAGGACTCATCTAGTCGCACTCATCGCTCGGCTCTCATCTTCTTCTGGCGCTCCGGTCGGGTCCGCGTGGCAAAAAGCAATTTCAGAGCGTTCGCCCTCTTTGTGCCATGTCCTAGATGACATGTAATTAAAATAGTGTGAAATATTATCTGTGGAAAATGGGAAGAAACACACAAAAAAGGGAGACGAGTCCTTGTTATTTACGTTCCGTTGCACACCTATGCTGGTGCCGGCGTTCGTGGCGTGGCTGTGTATTGAGTTGTCCTTTCACGCCGCCGGAAGGATACTTCTTGCCAGTGGCATTACCTCATGGATGCATGCCACAGGACTAGGCAAAAGTAGCGTATCTATTTGTTATTACTGATATATCCCTTTGTTCGTCCTTCTGCTCCTCTCACTCCGGTGCACCGCCGCACGAGCTTCTCTGGCAAGGATCAAAGCATTATCCTCTCATCTCTCGTTTGGATGCAGATACTTTTGAGATTCTTTAGAGCAAATGAAATCATCATTGAAACGAAGCCAAAGGATTGCATGTGCAAACGTATGTATGTGTGCGGGGGAGGGGCGAGGAAAAGGCAGCGGAACAAAAAAATTATAATTAAAGGATGCCCTCCTGGGAGTGGCTGCCTTCCTTTTGTTGTGGCCCTGTTGCCATCAGAACAGTCTATAGGCACGCATATATGACCGTGGTTGGCGAGGGGGGCAGGGGGGGGGGGACGGTTTTGTGGTAAGCCATGTGCTTAATGTGTGCATTTGCCAATTTCGCCACAATGCAACGCACAACTGTGGAAAATTGTAAATTTTGCAAATTGAATCCGAGCGCTCTGTGTGTCTGTTTAGCCGCGAAGCGTTTTCGGCCAAAAGCGGTTTCATCCTGCGGGGGGAAATGGCTTTTCTTTCTTTTGTTCAGGCGCCATTCATCGCCATTCAGAGAGGCCGGATGCGTGGAATGGAGCGTGGAATTAGGAACGCCTGCTACGCCGTCTACCGATTTGAGGTCTATTCGATCATGTTCGGCGGGTGTAATTGAATTATTCGCTGGTGAAATCAATGTAAAGCCGCAATTGAAATTCATTACCGTTAATTAGCAATGGGAAAGGATTTCGATGACTTAGAGGAACAAATGAGAGGGGGGAGCGGATGGTATAAAGTGGATTTAATTTGGTCTGCTGACCAGATGTGTGATGCGATTTATGAAAGTCACAATTTATGGTCAGTTAACTGCAGGAATTGAGCTTTGAATTGGAAAGATGAACTTAGCTGTGCCCAAAGACAAGTGAACAAGGAACTTAGGCGGGGTTCGTTAAGGTGGCTGACCGCGGACTCACTTAGGAACACCAAGCTTAAGCCACGAGCGATCAGTTGTAAGAGCAAAACAAAACCAATGATTCTTACTTTCCGATTTGAGTTTAAGCCATGACCAGAAAAAAAAAGATAGACTACAAAAATCCAATCGCGTGTGTCGAACTTTGACCCACAAACCACAAGCCACAAGCCACAAGCCACAAGCCACAAGCCACAAGCCACAAGCCACAAGCCACAAGCCACAAGCCACAAGCCACAAGCCACAAGCCACAAGCCACAAGCCACAAGCCACATGCCACATGCCACAAGCCACAAGTCGATATTTTTATAAACGTAGGAAATGAAAAAGCCTGACAGATACGACCGACAGACGAACGGGCGAACGGGCGAACGGACGAACGGACGGACGGACGGACACACCAAAATTATTACCAAAAGAGTTGCCAAGTCCTTATTGGAAAAACAGTGTCTCGGGAGAGGCGCTGCAGTGTAACTGAAAGTTGTTGTATTCCCTTCGAATAACTTCAAAAGATTAGGAATGTCAATAACTGCTTTATCGACGTGTCAGCAGAATTAATTGTCTTCCCTACCATCGACACTCCCGACCACGTTTCAGTTGCAGACTTAACTATTTAACTCCCACCAATTCAAGGCATTCCAAATTCACTTTCCCTCCTCACCTTGCCGCCCTTCAAAAGTTGGTCAAGAGAATCCTCCAATCGCTGCACCAAATCGTCAAATAAAACCCATAATTCTGTGTCCAAAAACTCAGTCTAAGTCCGCCTGCTTAAAGCACTTTCACTTTTTATTGACAGTCTTCCCCCCACCAGTCAGTCGTCACCGTCGTCGCGACGCAATCAGGCAACACATCGCACCATATTGTCACCACATTTTATTGTCACGCTCGGTTTGTATGCAATAAAGATTCATTTATAATCTCCCAAGAGGGAAAGTGGAAAAACAAATCAAAGTCACCGGCGTTTTCATTGCGAAAATATGTACCGTCCATAAAACACTCGATTGGACGCGAGACACGGAACAAGAAAAAACAGACAAACACGAAAACATTCCTTGCGACGACGGCCGGCATTTGCCGCTAATACTCGGCAAACCTCGTCGAAGTCAAAGCCAGAGCCTGAACAAGCACCGCGACGGGCAGCGGAAATAAACAAATCCCCTAGAGGTTTACCAATTTATTGAAAATAAAACTCCAAGTACCTCCAAACCCACCCCCGGGCGGCCAACAAGGGGGTGCAGTGGGCCGGGCTTATTAATAATTTTAACGACAAATGGCCGGGACAGTAAAAAATTCATCATCTCTCAAGCGCCGGAGCTCGAGAGGACACAACGCTTTCAACGGAATTCCGCTGACTGTTCAGATTTTATTGCTGATTCTCCAGATACACGTACTAAACATGTACAACAACAACAACAACGCCACCAAGGACGATGACGGCAACTAGAGATGGGTCGTGGGTCGTGGTCTGTGGGTGTGAAGGGGGGGACGGAGTGAAAGATGAAGAACTATGCGTGGAAAAAATTGAGTCTTGGATAAACATAAAATAAAAACAGGACACCATCCTGTCCTGTCCGCTCCTTGAGGTGGGTGGGAACTGCTGTTGCTGAAGTGCTGAGTGCGCTAAAGTTTTATGCGAGGGAACAGTTCGAAGGGTCATCGTAAAAGATGTGCGGTGCTGAATGTGGCATGGCTTGGCATGCGTGCAGCGGCAGTGTCAACGTTGTCGCCACGCGAAACTACAGTTGTCGGATGGTGTGAGTGATAGTTTCTCCTCGGGTGACATTTGACACACTGTTGGCGAAGGAATTCATAGGGATGCCTATGATATGTCAACGGGAATGGTGATAAAACATAAACGGGTGCCGTGGGGAATTGTCTGCTGATTGGCGCTATACCCTTGTCAAGGATGTCGTCATTGCACTGCAGAGCGCAATGGGGTTATGAGGGTGTGTGCTTTTTATGAGAAGGAGTTTGTCTTCGAATAAATGTAAAGTGATATGCTTTAGTAGAGGGCTCGCCTTAAAGGGGTTCTCTTTTGCTGCATGGATGTTGTTTGGGAGTACTTCGGTGGGGGTTTACACAAACCGGACCGAAATGGCATCTTGCAACTTGGGCGAGGAAACTATAAATAAAATCCCTCTGATTGAGAGCCCAATAATTGTCCAATAAAGATATTTAAGGACAAAGATGTCGATGATCTCTGTAATGTCTGCCGCCGGCCTGTTGTATGGACTCATAAATTTCAAGTTTGCTGTTCATTACGTCAGTACGTCAGTGCAAATTTGAAACTTTGACCGCCTCTCCTAAAAAAGTATAAAAACCGACTTAAGCGGTTATGCCTTGTGACCACAGAATATAATCAGATACTAAAACCCGTTTAGACATATGGTATTCAACTATGGGGTTGCACCAAAAAAAAAACAAATGTGCAAATGTTACAAACATTTCAAAATAAGGTCCTTCGAGCAACAGTGAATGCCCCATGGTACGAGTATATTAGAAATAGTGACTTGCATCGAGATTTGCAGATTGACCTCGTAGCAGATACAATTAAAAAGTACGCAATGCGTCGCAACGAGCGTTTGCAGATGAATATTAATCCTGAGATAGACGATGTCTTAAATGTACGAAACAGGCTCTCTCATTCAAGCCCTCAACAGGTTTGGCAGCATGCGTCTCGATCAAATCCACTTTGTCACGTAATCTCCCATCAATCTGTCCAGACCCGCAATAAATCTACAGTCAATGCGAGCTCCCGATATGTGCTCAGTGACTGTCACAATTGTTGCGGTCCTCCACTTAATCACAAGCCAGTCAAAATGTCATGACTCGCAGAACTCGGAGTCGATCCTTATTATTCACGTCGCAACTACTTACGTCGCATAAAAGGAATCTCCTCAATTAATTGTCATTAATACGCGCACACGATTTATCCTTTGATTACATAACCACATCCATTCGCTTCAAATTTGCAAAGATAACTTCCAAATCCGGTTTCTCCTCACGTACACTCCTCGGCCCGGCCTCGTTTTCGAAACCGAAACGAAGCGCCCGACCCCTGTATAAAGGTGGAAACACCGCAACTGAACTACGCGACACAGCAAGGACAGCAGTGGAGTCGTCGAGCGATCTGAGGGGAGGGAATAAAGGAGAAAAAAAAAAACAAATTAAATTAAATTTTACATTTGCACTCTCATCAAGTTCATGTCACTTCCCGTTTCATTACAAAACCGTGAAGGATAAAAAATACAAAAATTCCTCCACCGACTGCATCATCCCATCGCCAGCACACTCGACTGACTGGAGCGCTTGGGGTTGGGGATGAGTAGATAGAGTCGAGTTAGGACTTTGCTGGTTCATCAAAGTCGGTTTAGGGCATTAAAAGTCTGATCACGTTTTAGACGAATTCTAAGGGATGTAGCGGAATCTTTCTGTATTATCCTTTGCTATCAGTCTGAGTTTCCCTCTGAGTGTGTGTGTGTGTTTGAGGAGGAAACGCCCGTCCGTACGGTGAGAAGTGGAGTGTATCTGAGACGAAGTTTCTCCAAGAAATTCGCCCGGATAAGGAAAAATACAACCGAATGAAGTTTACTTTCTCAATCCCTTTCCTGACGGGGAGGAGAGAGTGGTGGGAGGGGGAGGGAGAGCAAATGAAACTCCTTCAGCCCAGAATCCTAAAGCAGCAGCATTCCTTCATCACTGCAGCGATTGTGGCAGACAAGACACACCATGTAGGCACAAATGCCTGTCAGAGGATGAACGACGAAGAAAACCAAAAAAAAACTAAAGACGAAGAAAGCCGAAGGAAGTGTAAGGAGCCGCCGAGAAGGACTTTCACCCCCGCTCTACCCCCCACACACACACACACACACACATCCCGTTCGTATGTTTGACCTTTTCTCACGTCTCGCCGGCCTCGAGCATGAAAGAAAGCACACAAAAACGTCCGTCAGTTTTTTGCTCGAAGGACCAAGTTTTTCCTTATTTCACAATTTTCCCTTCTTCAACGGAGACCAGGGATAGTGGCAGCAATCGGCTACAGAGTTTTTTGTTCGCTCGTCCGCCCTGACCTCCTCTGATTAGTTGGAGAGGGACGGGGAGCGATTGCAGTGCGGTTAAGATAAAGAAGTTGATTGGAATTGAACGAAGGAATCCTGTGCTCCTTGTGGCACGAAAAAACTTTTCTCTCCTTATTTCCTCAAATAACTGTCTGATTGAACTGAAAACATTCCTTCATGCGAAAACACTGTGTGTGTGTGGGTGTGTGTGTGTTGTCGATTGATGGTGACGACGACAACGACGAGGAGGACAAGGACGATGATGATTCCGATGCTGACGGTGGCGATGTGGACGGTGGTAGCGGTGCTGATGGTCCGGATGGCCGGTGGCGTATGTGTGCCGTGACACACCGCACAGCCCACGTTTCACATGGCAATCTGTTGCGGGGTGATCGATTTCTCTTTCGTCGGGACACAGCAGAGCCCACGCTCCAGAATGACGGGCACAATGGAACACACACAATGCCGGGTAATTGAAAATATTTCTGCTCTTATCTTTGTGCGATTATCGGCGATGCGCAAAACGAGTTAATTTTCCGTTCGTGGGGCCGGACGGGGGTGGTGGCGTTTCCAAAGTGCAGCGTCGATGAATCTCGACGAGCATAAAAGCGCAGTGATTTGCATTTTGTGGTGGAATAATGATCGGGCGCGTAATGACGAGTGTGCAGCTAACAATTGCCGATGCAGGTGACTGAATGTGATTTTGACATAACCACGCACTTAATTTCTGGGATGCGACGCGGATGGGGGATTTATTTGCTTCAGCAATTATAAATGGAATCCCGCGAAAATATTGCTCTTCGTGGGACCGAGATGGATGTCACGATTTCAGAATATCTGTCAGCATCCTTGAGTGGATGCATGTGGAGGTGGAAGTGGATACTGCAAAATGAGGAGGGATCATGTGGATAAAGCAGTGCAACAAGAGGTTAAAATTATTTACCATTATTTTCGGCATTTGTTAATAGCCCCCTTCTGAAAGTGCGGTGTTACCCCGTCTTCAAAGTTCTGCTCTATGGCGCAGGGGTATGGACAGAATCAAAACCGAATATAGCTCCCTCGTGTATTTGAGTTGATGGTGATTGGGGAAGAAAGCTCATTTATGAACTGCAAGAGTGCATCAAAGCGTCAACCGTCTATGGGTCTAACGCCATGCTGAATAGGCCAAAGGAAGAAGATTAATTTTCGTGGGACAACCCAACGGAGCTCGACTAAGATTAGACATAAGAGTTGTTAGAAACCTTATTTAGTCTTCCGTGCGACGTTGAAAGGGTTCGTTGCACGACTCATGCTCATTCCGAATTGAAGCGCCGCTGAAGGGCTTGTGAAAGACGGAACTTAGTATAAATTCGTCAGAAAACAAACAAAATATTGAGTTGACGGAGTATTTTGTAGAATATAAGGTGATTGCGCCAGTAGATCGTTATTTTTTCTTTGAATTGCGCCTCTTGTCGGGGACTAACCACTTCAGATCCCTAGTTTGATGCCATCAGTGGTGTACACTAAGTTGTTCGAGGCTCCCCTTCAATTCTGCACCCCACCTTAATCGTGAACGTTTTCTGTTTCCTTGTAGTCGAAGATTCTTTGGGCCGACGGACGCTCTACATATCTGAGCCCCTTTAGCGCTGGATCAGTGGACGCTTAGATGGTGACTCCTTCAATAAATATCAACGTAAACACTACCGAAGATCCCAGACAGGACGTTTCTCTCCAAATGACCAAGGGCTTGTTTATCCGCTTTGAAAATTTTCCATGCCTCTGTGCGGTAGAGCAGGACTGTGCTAATGAGGGTATTCTATACTGTCAACCTAGTCCTTTGAAAGAGGTATCTGTTACTCAATTGCCTCTTCGGCAAATTGGCATAAGTTATTTTATGCTTGAGTACAATCTACTGCGGAGATGAGGTAAATAATTTTCGTTATTTGGGACAAGACGTTAGGTCAGCGTTTTCAACATAAGAGTAAGGCGGAACAAGATACAGCTATCGCGACACCGTCACCCATCCACTGCGTATACATCGACACCGCTGATTATCCACCAGATGCAACTTTTGTAACTGACCATATAGCGTGGGAGCGAACGCTGCCAAGGCCACATCTCATCACACTCGAAGCGATTAGAATAATTTTGAAATAAGAAGAATAAGAATATCTCAGACAATAACCGATTCACTCCTTGTCTTTTTCTGAATCCTAAAAGTATGCAATACTTTTTCTTAAATAATACTAGTGTTATCCATTGGGGATGCAATATTCACTGTGAATCTGAAAAACTCAGTTGACTTATAGTCGCCCTTGTGGCCTCAAACACTTAGAACCTTAAGAGTGCTTCCTCATCCGAAGTGGAATAAAATGTCAGCACGAGATATTTCAAGGGCCTTCAAACTCCAAAGGGGTATCAAGATATTGTTCATCACTTGATGAGGTGTTATAGAAGCATTGCAGATTGATGGCCTATCATGCGAACTTGCTCATTCTCTCTACCATATAAAAATAACTGCCTGCCTTTAAGTACCTGTGCCTTATTCGGACACTGATTACAAATGTCTAGAAAATGCTTCTTAAATTTCACCATTCGGACTTTCAACTGTCCATCCACTTCTGAGAGAATAACGCACAGCACGAGTTGTTGCTGTAGAATAATAATAATAATAATGGCGGCGCTACAGTACGAGGTGGACCTGGGCCTAGCTTCTCAGCAACCAGTTGTGTTTTGCGTGCTATTGTTCTCTCACGAGTGGAGGGGATCTACAGTTTAAAGCCGATTCCGAACGTCGAGATTGAGGAGCTTTTTTCTAGACAGTTATACATTTTGAGCATTGTCAGCGACTCGAAAGAGGTGGAGCCGTGAACAATTATTTTTTGAAAAATTGTTTGTCTGAACTTGGATTCGAACCTAGACTGTGAAAGTCTAATGCACATGGGTCGACGCACAAACCCACACGGCCACGACGCCCGTTGCTGTAGAAACTAGGCACAAATTCATTTACCTATATTCTCAATAAACTTTGTGACGTCAATGATGTGGCTATCAGAAGTCTTCTTTTTCAGTCAAAGCTCCAAAAGCCATAAGTAGATACACTGGACTATTCTTTGCCTGAGTGCGTCTCTGCTGCCACCCAACGATTTTTTTTACCCATTATTTGTTAGGTTAGGTTAGGTTATTGGGTTGCTAGCAAATTCACCAGCACACTTAGACCATGTTGGTCCATTGTTATACCCCGGTCAGACTACTACCACTGATCGACCGCTCCAGTGACAGTGCCGTTCATTTGATCCCAACGGCAAATGATGAATGGACCATTTCATTACGTTTTCATATTATTGAATACTGCTTTCACAGGGACTCGAACCTGGCACTTAACCAACTGCGCAATCCAGTTTGCTTGATCTACTTCTGCGATTCATTCTGATTCAATTCTTGTTCTTCTTGCGACGCTACAGTCCGGGGTAGACTTGGCCTCAACCAACAAGGCTCTCCATCTAGCCCGATCTTTTGCTGGCTGTATCCCATTGTGCACGCCACGTTGGCTGAAGTAACACTCGTTTGTGGGTTACTTTAGACGTTTTGTGGGGCTCTGTTAAAGTCATACGTGTGCGTTCAAAATCTTCAGCTCCACTCTTCTTGTCACTGCCTTACTGTGGATCCTGCAGGTTACATGAAATGTGTAGTCAACAACTTCTTGATTAGTCTGACGCTTATAGCAAGGCGATCATCTTCCCTCATTGCAAAGAGATTTTTACTTAAGACTTGCAAATTTGCTTCAGATTTTAGAGAACATCTTTGAACTCTGCTGTAACCAGTAACAAGGGATCTCGAGTTCGTAACTTACTTACTTAATGTGGCGCTACAGTCCTGGGTGGGGCCTCAACCAACAAGCGTCTCCAGCCAGCTCGATCTTTAGCTAGCTGCCTCCAGTTTCGCACGCACAGTTGGTTGAGGTACCTTTCCACTTGCGTGCGCTATCTGAGTCGCGGTCTTCCTCTACTGCGCCGTCCCTCGGTAGTGGATTCGAAGACTTTCCGGGCCGGAGCATTGGTTTCCATTCGCTCTACATGACCTAGCCATCTTAATCGCTAGATCTTCACCCATCTGGCTAAGTCATTATGCTGTTGAAATTTATTGCTCTGTTACCTTCACTGAGGGTAGAAGATCTCGAGTGGTGGTTTGTGTTAGCCTATGAGGAAGCTCGATACCTAGCGCTGAAGGCTTGGATATGCTTACAAATATTTTAAGGACGTCCAACTATTTTATGTTACACTTAACAGACGTGCACTTATGACTCTCATCGACGTCAGAAAACTGCGCTAAGTGCACATATGCCTTAAGAATGAGTCTCCCATACAATGACTTAGAAGTTCCAGGGACGAGGAGGAGAAAGGGAGTGTAACAAACCTTCTCTGCATATTTAGTTGCCTCTCTACCCGTAAGAAGTTCTATTTGGGAGCTTACTTCTTCGACGGCCTGAGTGAGCTGAACAGCATCAGTATCAGTCAGCTTTTGAGCTTTACATCGCGTGCAGATTTTTTCTATTGTTAGGAAACATCCGACCCGCATGGTGTCACAACGGTCCAAGTTGGTCTAAGTGTGACTCTTTTCTTCAGACATTCACTTGCATCTTAAGGTAGACCTAAACGACGAACATGCTCGCCGAACTTGCTCGTTTGCGTTATCGCCTACACGGCGAACACATTTGGCGAACATTCATTTCGCGTTGTTCCTTCAAACCGTCAACATGTGTGATAGGTTTGCTCGCGAACATGGCCCTACACGGCGAACTTCAAAGCCAACGAACACGACAAAATCGAAATTTTTCGCCAACAGCGAGCGACTCGTTAACCAGCCCATACACGGGAAAATGCGGCGAGCACAAGCAAGTTCGGCGAGCATGTTCGTCGTTTAGGGCTACCTTTACCTAACGTTGTCTTAAGTTAAAGACCTAAGGAGTGTATTCTGAATACGGTTTATCGAAGACACATCCTTAAGTCTGCGGAAATTCTGTCATCATCCACAAATGATGGAATTCAATCGAAAGATAGGTTCACTAAAACCTTTTAAAGAACTTGGTGTCAACCCAGCACAACCAAGCCCTTTCAGGTGCTCACACACCTTCAGTGAACCCGACTTGTCCACACTGATCGAGGTTGAATTGGTTTCACTTCCGTTATTCCATGGATACAAAACACTTCAAGCATCGATATCAAAATGTCAACAGCAACCATTTCTCATGCTGAACGCAGGACGAGTGCGCCATTGTCAAGTGAGTTGTTGGGTCACAATTTATGACCACGATCCTCGCATATCCATCGGCGACATCCATCAACCAGCAAAAATCGCTTAGCTCTCCACTACGCGCACCTGTTGTCCATTAAAGCGCACCCCAGCGCTGCGTACAATATTCAATTTTAAATTCAAGGATGCCACCCCGCAGCCATGCACAGGGCACCCAACCCCCACGAAGCATCACCTGGATTATTCAACATGTTTTCCCCATTTACCCATTCAAGCGTCTATTCATATTTCTGGGCCATTTCCTACGTATGTGCGGATGCTACTGTTTCGTCGCTGTAACACATCCGTCAGATACTGCTCGGCGGTGATGGGGTCGAAAATATGAAAAAAATAAAACACAGTCTCTGTCTGCAGGCCACGCGAGGTACACATTCTCCGTGCGTGCAGATAATAAAACACGCATACGCCCCATTTGGAACCCATAATTTCGCGCTGGGCTAACCCAAGCGAACCGAGTTTGCTCCGCCAAGCAGTTGAAAACTGGGCTGGGGCGGGGAGGGTGCGCAGCACAAACAACCTCCGAGCTCTGCCAAAGCTCACAGTCATCCAGGCGATTATTTTTACGTGATTTCAGATTCAGTTCAGGTAGAAGATTCCCCGAGATTGCCATATCGACGACGATGACACGGGTGGGGGCAGTTGAATGACTCAGATCCGGACAGGAGATAGGCACGGATGACGGGAACGAGGGGTGCGCCGGTGATGATGACTATCGCGCTGGACGGACAAAGTTTAAGAAGTCCTATTCATCTCAATCAAAAGGGCATTAGGAGACGGGACGATCAATTCCTCCTCTCTCTCGAGCTCTCGCTCTCGAAAAGGACACCTCTGAGTGTCGAAAAATATTTGTTCTGCGACGAAGAAGTTGCCCCTCACGTCACTGTGTCGCACAAACTATCGAGGCGACCTCCTGATTCCGGCGCACAGGATGGAACGACGACGGTCTTGGGGGAGGTTACAATGATCCAATAGTTGGCAGCTGACAAAAAGTGGATTTCATCGCTGGCGCTGCACACCCGCCCTGGATGCCGGCGGTGGTCGGAGTACGCTTCCATAATTCTTATTCATCCCAGGTTCGCATTGTCGCATTGAATATAAGGACGATTGGATGAGAATTGCCAAAGAGGACACACTAACGTGGGGTGCTGTGCTGTGTCGGAGTGAGCCCTCGGGCTGAATACTTAAGTTGATATGTTCGATTGCGGATGCTACGCGATGGAGTATTTGAAAAATTATCCTTAATGAGTGCTTTTGTCTTTTTTCTTCTCTTTTTTTTGTGTTCTTTTGTCTTCTCATCTCTCTTTCTGGACTCTCCCCGGGCCCCGGCGTCGCGCCCATCTGCATAATGGATGAGGAGGATTCAGCGAGTCCTTTTTGTGTGCAGGCAAATGTCATTTTGTTCGACGGATGTGATGGCAGAGATGCTCTCGCTTCGCTTTGTCTTTAGCGACGACGGAGAAGACGCACATTTCCATTTAATCGATGATGACAGACCTTCAATTGGATGCTCGGCTGGTAAGCAAAACGTGCAGTGCCGGGGACAGGAAGACGGGGGAAGTTCTCGCATCCGTTGACGTTGATGATGACGATGACGATGACGATGACGATGTTGATGACGACGACGACGATGATGGCAGCTGCATGATGATGCTGCGAATGGAAATGGCAACGGGAACGACGAGTGAATTGCGAAGGCGATGTGATACCAATTTAAATGGCAATATACTCGTACCGATGTTGGTTTTGTGTCAGGACGAGAGTGGATACGGGGCCACTGATTGGGAATGGGAGCGCTCGTTTTGATGAATAGAGAGGGCATGTGCTGGAGCAGCATCACCACCGACGGCAAGACGGCTCACGGCGCGGCGGTTGAGTGGAAAATAATAGTCTTTCAGCGCGACTCTTTGCAATTAGTGGACTTGGTCGGGAGCGACGAGGCAGACTGTGGCAAACTGGAAATTACCGAATTGATGGCTGATGGAGGAGTAGTCATATGTAAACAGTTTTGTGTGGGGCGCAGTGAAACGATGATTCCTTGCGTAGGGTGAACGGATTATCCGCTGACTCTGGCAGCTGTTTGACTTCGATGGATTCGTGCGGCCTTGAGTGGTTTCCTCTCAAAGAGAAGGGGTTCACTCTTTGAATGCATGACCCACGATCCTGCCACAAATTAGTGCTTCTCTAATCGGGGTGTTCTTTTGTTTTCCCCGATGGAGTCTGACCAAAATCAAGAATATCGTTGTACTTTGCAGGACTGTGACTTCAGTGAAATGAAAATAGACTCAACTTTGGCAATCAGATATACATAAACAAGCTTAGGTAAATTTGTGCCTGCCTGCATAGAAGAACATCAAAAAAGTGTTTGACACTCTCAACACCTAGAAGTCTGTCTGTAAGTTCCATCTCAAGGAAGCCTTTTTTACTAGAGGTGTGACGGATATCCAGTAAGTATTCGGTATCCGGCCTATCCGGCTTCTTTTATAATATCCCGCCGGAGCCGAATAGTCTTTTGATACCCGGCCGAACACCGGATAGTCGTTTTTTTTTCAGTAAAAAACAACAAAATGAACAAGCAATTTAATATTGGAAGTTAAGTTCTTCTGCATTCAGGATTAATAGTTTATTACGTTTGTTTCCGTATACGATACATGCTTCAGGAATGAGTGTCTCACTGTACAAACTGCTACATGGAGATGATAAAGTAGTTTTGGCAAATTTGGGCACTGTCCTCCATTTACTGGCCACCAAGCCCAAGGGTCACTATTCCGTTCAAAATAAACTGTTTTGAGATATAAGTCAAGCTCGTTGGCGATATTTTTTTTGGCAGAAAACATAATTTGGCTTGCCTTCCGCAAGCTCTTTAAAAATGCCCCAAAAACTTTGCTGTGTAGAAAGTAAGAATATCTTGTGGAGGAGAAGGAGAAAACATGTTTAAGTTGGTTTTACTTGTAGTGGTCTGATTAGAGTATCAGACCACCAAACTATTATACTTTTAATTTGGGCAGATATCCGGCCGCCGAATATTCGGCTATCCGGCCCAGCTGCAGGCCGAATATTCGGTATCCGATATCCGGCCAAATCACTATTCGGTACAACTCTATTTTTTACTGTTCTCCACAATGAAGGAAGATGATTATGGTTTAAGTCAAAGACTAACCATAGATAATGCCGAGCCGTAAATACTTTCATTTACGACCTAAGCCTCTGCGTTGTATGCAGTTGTCTTTGCACTGTTTTAAACGACGGCCTACGAAATGCTTTCTCAAAAGAAGGAGAATTGCTCAATAGTTTATCGGATTTTTTGTGAGCTCTTGACTTAATTTTTTTTGACAAAGTGTGATTTGGTATCAGATTTTTTTTCTTTACACATACGAGATGCGCATACAGCTGAGTTTAAAATAATAGTAGTGACCTCTATTAAAAGAAAACAAATAGTTTGCAAAAAATTTCTTAAAAATTATTTTTCGTTAAAATAATAAAAATCCAAACCTTAAGTATAATTTTATGTTTTACAAAAACTCATTACTTTCTAAACTTATTAAATTTAAAAAAAATAGACTTAAAATAAAATTAACAAAGACAATTCACTGTTCAAAAAAATAGTAGTATTCATATTATTAAGAAAAACGGCCTTTAAATGGCATAAATATTAAATTAAAGTTATATTAAAATACACTAGGGGTAAATATTTATACCCCTTATTATTCAAAACAGCTTTACAACGACGCTGCAGGGAGTCTACTAAGCTGTGGCAAAGCTTTTCTGGGATTTTTGTCCAGGAATCCTTTGATATCTCCCAAAGGTCCCGATTATTTGATGGTTTTGCCTTCTTTAGCTCTTTTTTAATATGACCCGAAAGATTTTATAAGGGTTTAAGGTCGGGAGATAGTGCTGGCCGAGCCATACATTCAACATCATTTTACCGAAACCATTCCTTAGCTGCTTGACTCGCGTGTTTCGGGTCATTGTCCTGCTGGAAGGCACATTTTAAAGGCATTTCATACTCGGTGTAGGGTAGCGTAGTGTTGCTCAAAATATCAACATAGACATGTTGATCCATTATTCTGTCAATCGGGTGTATAGGCCCAACGCCGTAGTATGAAAAGCATGCCCAAAATAATATTTTTGACCCTCCAGTTTTAACAGTATAATTGGGTTGATATTCTGTGTTGGGTGGACGACGAATATACTGTCGAGAACCAGTACCTCCAAAGAGAACGAATTTACTCTCGTCTGTCCACAATACATTGTGCCATTTTTCAACTGGTCACACTATGTGATTCTTGACGAATTGGATATGGCTCTTGAGGTGTTTCTTTGTCAAAAGAGGAACTTTCCGTGGACTTCGTGCATGCAAGTCGTGGGCTAAAAGACGTCTGCGAACAGTCACCGCACTTACAGGAAGTTGAAGCTCCTTTTGGATATCAAATGATGAAGAACAAAGATGCAATTTGCTGTATCGGACATTGTGAAGATCGTCGTTCGTTGTGCTCTTTCTATTTTATTTATTACATATTTCATGACAAAGGCTATCATTGTTGGAGTACAACTTAGCAAATTTTGTATTTCGGCATAAGTTTTGCCTTCTCTTCTTGATTTTTTAATGAGATCACGCTTTTCTTGGCTGGAATGCTTGCCCCTTCCCACTGTAGATATTTTTCGCCCAAAAATGTGTTTTTTTATCCCGAATTTTTAAAAGACAAAGACATTACTTAGTTTTCTTCTTGAAACAAATACATAAAAGTCAAATATTTGCTTATAAATAGTTTTCTTACTATTTTTTTTCTTTCTTTTGGAGGATTTTTAGAAACACTACTGGAGCAACGAACTGGGACCCTCGAATTTGGGGCCGGCACTTAACCAACTGCGCCATCCAGTCGTGTTTTCTCTTTCTCTCTCTCTTTCTTACTATTTCTACTATTTTTTGAACAGCACTCTTTTCACTGAGATCACAAACTGGACTCACATGCATTGATCTTTAAGATATTTGCTATCACTTTTACAGTAATTTTGTTTGACATATTCCTTTAGTTTCTGGAAAAAAGCTGATTTCCTTGTGGAAGCAAGCTGAAATATTCATTAAAGCATTGTTGTGCTATGTACTACTATTATTTTGAACACAACTGTAAGGGCTGAGCAACAGATCAAGTCCTTGCGCCACTATAGAATTGCACTGCTCTTGCTTTTAAATGAGGCCGAATATTGATCTGACACTAACTAGCCATATGATCGCGATTGCAAGCCCAAAATGGAAACTTAATCCGTGGATGCCTGAGTAGGCTCATAGTACAGTTCGTAGTAAAACCTTCTCCAACCGAAATGAAAGCAAATTAATCCAAAGGTCGTTCGCAGACCCTTTTCCTCGAACTGTCTATTTGCACCGGCTCCATAAAATGGGACTGGGAGCCCAGCATGGTATTACCAGACACGGGTCTGTTTATAAAACGTCTCTTGAGCATTGAAATTCAGAGAATTAATCATTTGATCTCTACATCGGTGTGGCTTGTGTTCATGAAATTATAGCTGCAAACTATCGAATTTAAATTGAGTTTTTTTTTTATCAGAGGATTTTTGAAACACTACTGGAGCACTCAGACTCATTTTACTGCCAGTTAGCAACCTACTCCAGTGCCGTTAATTTCATACCAACGGCAAATGGTGACTGGATCAGATTCGTTTTAACTGGGATTCGAACCTTGGACCCCTGCCTGCCTTGGGGCAGGCACTTAACCAACTGCTATCCATCGAGCCCTTAGTCTACGCTAACGAGCCTACCACTTTAGAGCAGCTCGAAGTCAACATTTGACAGTCTATTGCTGGTATAACGCCGCGCATACTGGGCCGAGTCATAACAACTGCGCCCTCCAAACGCTTTGAGATTCCATTAATCGGGCATAGTTTCACCAGACCAGATCTTACACCGGCCTCTTATCTCACGAGGTTATTTTCAGCTGCTTTGCTCGTAAGTTCGTCAGGCTGCTCATCGGTACCTGCAGGCGTAATCAACTTTAAGACTTGGCCGCAATGGGCGCGTTTTAAAGTAGTATTTAATCGCCGCATACCACCGCTGCATTGAAGCGTAAAAGAATAGATATTACCTGTCACATAGAGATCACTTTCAACGTGCGTTATGTCAAAGAAATATTACTGCTGCTGCGTTAAAAATGCTCTCAGGGTGGCAAAGCCTTTAATTTGATGATTGCTACCGTTTCTGCTCTAAGGTCGGGATGGCGGAGCTTTCGTCCATTATCGCCGAATGCAACGTTTAATTAAATTAAGATGATTTTGGTTAGGAAAATGATATACGCGTGTCCCCTTCCGGAGAATAGACCTCCTTATCTTCTGCCTGATAGCGTATTAGGACATTATTAGCTCTTTCTCTTTAATTCTGTCTATTTCCTCTAAACTAGTCTAAGGCGCAGATTTTTGTCAATAGCTGCTTCGTCAACACACACTTTCATCCTTTCATTATCAAACTCACCGATACCCTTGCGGATCTGCCGGTCTTTCAGTGATAGCTTCAGTCGAATTTTTTTCAATTTGACGAATAACAGTGAGCAACTGTATGTCGTCTGAATTAAGTATCCTGTCTCTTAGATAATGACACTAATTTCTTACACTCAGCAGAACTTCTCCTTAATTCACAGGAATTTAACGACGATGTAAATGGTATCTTTGCTGGAACTCCTAAGAGCCATCATTCTTGGAATTGGCGAACTTTTCATTTGCGAAACCCTTAAGTAGCCAATCGGCAATAAGCCTCACTAACAATTACACTGCCCCATTTCAAGATAATCCACGATGACACAACCCATTTCTCGATAAGTCAGTTCAACAGCATTCTTTTCCCATCACACAAGCCTGCCATGCCCAAGTCAACGAAGCCTATAAACGAAACGCCAATCAAATGCCCCCTAAGTACACTTGTCTTCCCTTAAACTCCCACTAACATCTCAAAACCACATCGAAAGCCATGAAAAACTGTGCAATCCGCAGGAACTGCGATAAGACTAAACTTGACACAGGATGAAATCAAATCAACGAAATCTCCACCGCGTTGAGTCCCTAATAGTTTTACGCCCATCTCCTCGCCCACTATTGATTGCAGGCTAATCCCCCAGAGCAGTAAAGTCGTCATCGCGCTCGCTAGTCCCGCGATTTGGTTTCGCACTAAAGACACCCGAGCAGGGGAGAAAAAAAAAAGTTCAAAAACAAATTTTCAAAAATAGCTCTGTAACGGCACCCCACCCAGCAGTCACCCACACAACCACACCAGTCCCATTTCCAACTAATTAAAGTGCCACTGGCGATTGCCTCCGTCGAGCATTAAGCCGCCAACCAGAACCAGAACCCGAAATAAAAACAGAAACGCACTCCTCTTCACCATTTAGACAGAAGCCAAACAATTTTATCTAAGATCCAACCCAAGAAGGACCTGAAGGCGCGGGGACTCTATTTCAGTGATTTTCCAGTGGGAAAAGTCACGAACTCAGCGGAAATAATGAATTTTGAAAATGGAAGTTTATTTGATGGAAATAGGCTGGCAGGCAGGCAGGCAGGCTCTGGCACAAAAGCCAGCGCTGGGGATTGAGAGACAAAACAAAAGCAATTCAAGGGGAAAACTAATAACCCGGAGGCACATAAAACACGAGCCATTGGGTTTTCATTTCGGTGAGAGCGCGCCGCGCGATGTGGAGACGCCCTGTGTCCCGGAAGGGATTTTGTAGACGTATTTCCTGGCGTGCCTCTTATGGGGCTGAAGAGCAGTTGAGGACGCATTGCCCATTTTGGCATTTTGGCTTCGCCGCATCGTCGTTGGATGGGTTTAGGTAGCGATGCGGAGTGTTGGGGCTTAGAACGTTTATCTTATTAGAGATATGACGTGATGTCAGCCTGGGCAAATAGAGTTTGCTGCGGGGATGGGGTTTTAGGCCGGGCAAATCCCGAGAAGACGTGTTCTATTGAAGCAATTAAGAGCAGCGGGTTAGGTTGCGGTGGAAATTTGATATTTATGAAGCATTTGAATCTGTTTATCGGGCGCAATAAATTAGGTTCACCGTAAATGGTAGATGTGTACACACATAAATCATCTGGTTCAACCACTGAACGGCTGTGAATGAGTACTTTTTGGTTTTGTTGACACATAAGGCATCAGCATCAGCATCAGCATCAGCATCAGCATCAGCATCAGCATCAGCATCAGCATCAGCATCAGCATCAGCATCAGCATCAGCATCAGCATCAGCATCAGCATCAGCATCAGCATCAGCATCAGCATCAGCATCAGCATCAGCATCAGCCTCAGCATCAGCATCAGCATCAGCATCAGCATCAGCATCAGCATCAGCATCAGCATCAGCATCAGCATCAGCATCAGCATCAACATCAGCGTTAGCAGCAGCGTTAACAGAAGCGTTAGCAGCAGCGTTAGCAACAGCGTCAGGAGCAGCTTTAGCAGCAGTGTAAGAGCGGCGTTAGCAGCAGCATAAGCATCAGCGTAAGCAGCAGCGGTAGCAGCAGCGGTAGCAGTGACGTTAGCAGCAGCGTTATGAGCAGCGTTAGTACAGCGTTAGGATCAACGTTAGGAGCGGCGTTAACATTAGTGTTTAAACAGGAAAATCAGCAACCCACACCGAATTTAGGGTCCATCGTCGTAGAGGACAAGTCCAATGCAGCAGATTGGCATTAGCAACACACAGCCGTTGCAAAAAGAGGGAAATGGGTCGGGGAAACAAATCTAGACTGCAACAGCTGAACGCTGAAGAGCACGCACAAATAATGTCCTTCTCTGAGTCAACCAAAGACTGGGGGCTGTTTCAAGGCTGTCATAAAACCCAACCTGGCTGTTGTTTTCAGTTCTTTTTTACAAAAAAAAACCTCCCCCACTTCTTTCTGCTTCGCATCCTTAGCCTGCAATAAAAATCTACTTATCCTTCAACACGCACTCCTCCTGCTCAGGCTGCCGTGCAATTTATTTCGCCGCAGTTGCTTTTAATAGGCTTCAACATTTGCCAGATGGCGGAAAGCATACAAGCACGTCTCAAATGCCTGGAAATTAATTTCACAATATTTTGCACGTGCACTGCAACCGTACAGAGGACACACATCCTCCGCCCCCACACACTCACACTCAGCCACTGAGATGCTAATATGACTCCGACCGCAATAAATACAGAAAATATTCAAAACAAAGCAAACAACAGCAACAACAACTCGTCTAATGTTATTCCCAGTAGTTTCCAGTTGGATAATTTAATTGGAAAACTTGGAGGAATGTCCCTTCCTCGATAAAAGAAAACACACAACATACCAAATAAACAGGACAACATCAAAACAGGAAAAAGAAAATAGAATCCGCAGCAAACTTAACGTCCTCCCTCAGCGATAACTCTCGTTCATGAATAAATTACGAGAAATTTATGAGCAAAGTTTCGACTTAGGACGCTCCCGCGCTAGCTCCACTTTCAGCGCTCACACTCCCGCTTTCGCGGGCGAATGAAATGGGAAAGGACCAGAAACAAAAGCGAATGCATAGGGCCAAGGGAGGGGGCACTCCGTCACTTATTCTTTACACTTTATAAATTATCCTTGAGACAGACAAAGAAATGGCGCCCCCCCTGGAGCGCGCAGGGCTTGAGAATAGGAAAACTGCAAGGTACCACAGATTCAGGGACTCCTTGCCCTCGCGGGTGCCAAAACGAGTTGCCACCTGAAATCGCTGGCAGGACATGTAAACATTCATTCGCCCCCGAACGAGGAGCGAATAGGACGAGATAGGACGATGGCACTAGATTGTAGTGGCGGCAATCGAATCCCAAAAGATAACCGAGCGACCTTAATAAAAGTGAATTTTGAAGGGAGGCTACCCACCCGCTGGCAACTGTATTGCCGCGGTGACAAAACTTAGACCATTGTTCCGCTTTGCGAATTAAGAAAGTGCCAAGTCAAGTCGAGGGCGCTTTGTTTCCTTTGAGAGCACAGGTCCGTGAAAAGGTGCACACGGAGCAATAAGGAGTTCACCCCCGCAGCAGATATCGTGTCGGCGAGACTGTGGTGGCGACTGGTGGTTGCATTTAATGGCGTTGTTAACGCTCGCTTTGACGATGTGCAACACAGTTGAGCTGTCACAGATCAAGAAGCTGCTGTTGATGGTTATTGGGGCTCTTTGGAGTTTTATCTGACGCGAGAAGAATGAACACGCTTTTTGGTTTTGTATGCAGTCGTGTCGGAGACAGACTTTGTTGCGAGAGCTGCTTAGAGCCCTGCTGAGAAGGGATTTCGTTTATTGTTGACAAAATTGCCACTAGATTTGAAGCAACTGTCAAATCCTCTCTGCTTTTGATGATAGGGCGGTAGGGCGATGAATAAAAGGACCGTCAAGATTGTACCTCTTCAACTGTCCTTTGCAACAAGGATATGAAGCTCATCATTCCTATCAAGGGACGAATTTGAATTTTCTCGATTTGAATCCGAATAATGGTTCGGACATATCTCCCGACCGTTCTTCTACTTTTGTCCCCTAACAACCCTAAAATCTTATGACGTTTCGAATTTCTGAAGGGTGTTTTTTTAGAGGCTTGATTTTCAACTTGGCAGCACTGTTCGCAGTGACAGCCAACTTGATATTGGAGAGTTTATTTGTTGTCGGTATGCTTCGCCATTTTACAATGAATAGATTGATCTCGCGGCAATGTTTGCGCGAATGGTGCATATTTGCTTCGAAAATCATGGTTCAGTTCACGAAACTAACCACACGCTGTGCGGTCAAAGTAATAAAAAAAACCACAGCATCTTCTTCTTCTTCTTCTTCTTAGGGCGCAACAGTCCGAGATGGACCTGGGCCTCACTCAACATGACTTTCCAGCCAGCACGATCTTTCGCCAGCTGTCTCCAGTCTCCAGTTTCGCACACCAAGCCGGCCGAGGTCCTCCTCGACTTGTGTGCGCCACCTTGTTCGTGGACGTCCTCTGTTGCGTTGTCCCACAAGCTCAGAGTCGAAGACTCTTCAGGCCGGAGTTAAGTTGTCCATACGCTCTACATGGCCAAGCCATCTTAGACGTTGGATCCATAGATGCCTGGCTAGACTCATGTCGCTGTACAGCCCATATAGTTCATGGTTTAATCTTCTCCTCCAAATGCCATCAATGCAAACAGGACCAAAGATCGCGCGCAGAACTTTTCTCTCGAAAAGACCAAGAGACTGTTCATCCGCTTGGGATATTCTCCATGCCTCTGCGCCGTAAAGCAGGACTGGGATGATCAAGATCTTGTATAGAGTCAGCTTGGTCTTCCGAGAGAGGACTCTACTACTCAATTGCCTTTTGAGCCCATAAAAACAGCGGTTGGCAAGAGTAATTCTGCGTTTGATCTCGGTACTGATGTTGTTTGTACTGTTTACCGCGGAGCCAAGGTAGACGAAGTCCATTACTACCTCAAAGTTATAGCTGCCTATGCTGACGTTCTGGCCAAGTCGTTGATGTTGTGTGTCGATGACAGCATATACTTGGTTTTGCCCTCGTTTACCGCCAGACCCATTTTAGCCGCTTCCGTTTCAATGCCAGCAAACGCATCATTGACGGCTCGCTGTGTTCGCCCAATCACTTCAATGTCGTCCGCGTAAGCTAGCAGTTGAACGGACTTTTGGAAGATCGTGCCTCTTGTGTAAAACCACCGCATCTAGAGTGAGAAAATCCAAAATTCGTTATGAAGGAGTCGTTACAGCCACAAAAAGTTTCCGTCCAATGGGATTATCAACCGTCAAGTATAGAACGATATGAAACGACTTTCTGTGGGAAGTGCTCGACAACATCGATATATCCGAGCTGTGAATCCAACAACAAGGTGCTACATGTCACACAAGCGACGCAGCGCAACGCTCGAAATTGTGAAGAATAAAGTTGGCGACTGGGTCAACTCACGGCGACCGTTCATCAATTACCCACCGCGATTATTTTCTCTGGGGTTAAGTCAATTCCTTAGTCTACGTCTACGCTACAAGCGATTCCCTTTGGATGGACTCCAGCTTAACACTCAAAACGCTTTTGCCGGAATAATGGCTGAAACACAACAGTGCGTCAGCGTCAGCTTTGTCTTTCAACGCACACAATGCAAAGGACATTCACGAAATACTGCATCGACCGACGTAAGTGAATAATGAGAGAGATGAGAGGATCGTAATAAAACGTAAAACGTAATCCCAACGCACGTCATTATTCCACATGCTGGATATTTTTTGACAGAGGGATGCGCTGTAAGAGCGAAATTGAGAAATGCTTCCCAAATTGAGAGTTTTTTCCCAAATTGAGAACATTTTGTGGCAACTGACATTTGAGACATGAAAACAGCTGACTGAAATTATTTTAACGACAAAACTAATTTGAAATCCGTGTATGCTTGGAAGCATGAATACGCCAAATCACTTTTTTAATTTTTTTAACTTTCTTGGCATTCATTTTCCGCAATTAAATTCTTTAACGTTCATTTGTTTGACTAGAATATTTTTTGACTTGACATTTCGGAAATGAAAACAGCTGACGGAATATTTTTCATTTGATATTTGAGAGAGAGAGGGAACAGCTGATTAACGCACACCCTCCGTAACATGAAGTCGGCTAGCGCAACGCTCTGTTGTGTTTCAGCCATAATACCGCACCACAAATATTGGACCGAGTCATCAAAAATAGAACTGACCGCTTAAGGATGAGCTATTCTTTACATAATGCAAAATAAAGCTGGAATCAAATTTATGCTTCAGACCGTGTTGTTTTATTTAAATTTATTCTTCTATCGTTATTGTCTGCCACCCTGTATAAGACGTTTAACATCCCAGTCCTGCTCTACGCCACAGCCTAGAGTTATGGACAATATTTCAAGCGGAGAGTCATGTTCTTGGTACAATCTTTGGCCCTGTTTGCGTTGATGGCAGTTGGAGAAGAGGATTCAACTGTTTGGGCAGCAACATGAGTCCAGACTGGCGCCTACGTATCCAACGCTCTACGATGGCTGGGTCATGTAGAGAAATGGGCAACTTATCCCCGGCCCGATGAATCTTCGGCGCTGAGTCAGTGGGGCAACGCAACAGACGATGTTCACGTTAACGATGGCGCACACAAGTGAAGGGGAACCTCAAACAACTTGAAAACAGCTAACGTACGAGTAAGATCGTATCCCTACCGTTCGGCCGTAAAATTCTGACATATGGTGTTTAAGATGTTGCGGTCTCTACTTGTAGGAAATGATTCTTCTGCATTTTTTGTACACCCTTGGACCTGTATCTCTTAGCTCACTATCCTACCACTTTTCAAGTAGTTGCCAACTTCTGTTTCAGCCAAACGATTTACACTTCCGTGTGAAGACCCCCAAGAGAATGAATCAACACCCAAGCTAAAAAAAATAAGTGAATTAAAAGATCCATTCATCGATTCCAGCCTCACCTCAGCCGGTTTAATTTATGAGCTCCCTCTGCGCGATACAATGGCGAGTAGAGTTTAAAATAATCGTCGGAAGCTGCGTAAAGAAAAGCCGATACGATTTACTCATCACCAAGATTATGGCCCTAATCTCAGAGCCAATTAATCGTCACCGACTCTCGGATAAGTTTACTCAAAAATAAAACCCCCGATCAAAGCCAAGTCAACGTTCCGCCACCGCCACCGCCGACGGAAGTCTGCCTCATGGACTACCGCTGAAATATCTCCGTCACTCTTATCTGGGAAAACTTTCGCCAAGCGAATTTATCACAGGCAACTGCCTCGTAGCGGAAATCACCTGCCATTATCCGAGAATAGCTCTTATTCATTGCTTCCTTAATTCAATTAACTTGTGAACTTTGGACATTTATTAGATGTCAAGTGCCATATATATTCACACACACCCACTCACCCACGACGGGGCTGGAGCACAGGACCCCCGCCCAGTCACCAGGAAGTTATGCGCTCAATATAATCGGTTAATTGTGAAATTAACAATGAGTATCGTCATTACGCTTGATTTAATATCCGAGACCTCGCAAGGACGACAAGGATGTCGATGTCGATGACGAGGACGAGGACGACGACGACGACGACGGCGATACCGGTGAGGGGTGGCTCCGGTGATGCGGGTTACTTTATGAATGAGTAATTTGTCTGCCTAGCTCACCACCTTGGCCGAGACGGGACCTGACACCGGAAAGCCCGAACGTGGCAGAGAGAGGGAGTGAGAGGCAAACTAATTCCCTTTATTTTTTCCCATCACCGAGTGGGAGTCGGCGGGTGGAGGGATTACAACGGCATAACAAAATTAATATCACTCCTTGTTTGCCATAAATTAATATGCTTTATCAAAGTTGCCCAACTTTAACGATGTCCATTAATTAGCTGTTAGTGTAACAAGTACAGGGTGGCCGGGTGGTTGGGTGCTGGGTGCTGTCTGATGTCGTAAATGCCGGAGCTTTTGGGTTGTCTATGGAGTATTTAAACACGACTTCGGCACCATGTTCGTTTGTGTGAGGGGGAGGCAGGACCTGGGACTTACTCCTTCAGGATGTGCTTTGACTTATGACCGGACTGCTGGCTGGGTTCCACCTGCCCGCCCGGAAATGAAAACTGATTTCTTTCTCGTTTATCCTTGAGTGGGACTTGAAGGCCCTACGGTGGCATTGTGTGCTTTGTGTTCACGTGAATGACAGGTTTTTCTACAGAATTTCAAGTTTAATTTATTCGAAGAATTTGCTTGCCGGACATTCGCAAATAATGAGCACATTGTCCGGGGATAAGCGGAATAACAGAACAATGGAGCACACGTTTTTCGGTTTAATGACCAACTTGTTGTGAATGCGTGTAGTAACTTGATGGGAGGAGTCCTTAGAGGAGGTCGTTAAAATTTTCTGAAAAATTTAAATTTATTTACTTAGAGTTGGGCAGTCAGTGTGGTAGGGTGACCTCCGACTACTCTATTTTTAGAATTTGTCATTTTCCTGAAGTTTTTAGTTTTGTGGCATAGAGCCTCTTCAGTCATTTAACATGCATCAGTCCAGGATGAGCTAAAACGATCACTCGCAAGTTCACTCTAGTGTCTTTTACTATGAAGTCTTAAGTCCTTTTCAACTACAGAAAAAAAGGAAAGGATTGAACCAAAGCAAAGTAAGTATTTTTTAATAAAGAAATTAGAAACCAAAAAACAAAACAAAACCACGCTCGCCGATCGTCTTCTGCCTTCGGATGTTCCTACAACTCTGAGGCACTTCTAGAAAATATCCTTCAGCGAAAATCCTGAAGCAAGAAACATTGCTGCATTACTAGGGAATATGAACATTCATATGTTCCTACAAATTCGGCCATCCTGCAACATTCCTCAACCACGGGGAATGGTCTACCTGCTTATAATAATAATAATAATAATAAAGGCGGCGCTACAGTCCGAGGTGGACCTGGGCCTAGCTTCTCAGCAACCACTCGTGTTGTGCGTGCTATTGTTCTCTCACGAGCGGAGGGGACCTACAGTTTAATGCCGAGCCCGACCGGCGGGATTGATAAGCTATTTCTAGACAGTTACACTCTTTGAGCATTGTCAGTGACTCGAAAGAGGTGGAGCCGTGAAAAAAATCTTTGATGTTTTTTTCGAGATTCGATGCACCTACACACTACGCCACGGCACCCACCTACCTACCTGCTTAACATCTTATTTATTCTATTTATAGCTTAATTCGTAATCGTCTTCTTCGTTTTCATCGCTGTCATCGTTACTTTCGTCATTGGATTCATCTTCGTCTTTATTATTGTCGTGGCCACCCTTACCATCTTTAGTTAGCCATCTTCTTCGTCTTATCTGCGTCTTCCTCTTGGATTTATTGGAACATCAGAGTATCTCGTCAAATTAAAGTTTTGGAACGTCAGGTGTTTTGATTATTGACGGATTTTGGTTATGTGTCCATCTGGTGTTTTTGTATTACAGAGTGTTTGAGTCACTAACAGATGTTTCTTCGTCAGAAGTGTCATCATCCTGACCACTCCAGGGCTTCATGTGGTCGGCTGACGTCGTTGTCGTTCTCGGTCCCTCTTGGTTCCCAATCTTACGAACCTTGTATCGTTCATTTGGTGAAACCTGTGTAATTCGATAAGGTCCCATATATTTCGGATCAAGTTTTGAACCAGGGGCAAATTAAGTGCGTTTCACAGCAACCAAGTCATTTACAGCCGGTTTCCGTTTCTTGTTGTAGTCACGAGCGTTCTCTTCTTGAACTAACCGTATACCCTCGCGAGAGTTACATGCCGCAACTCGCAACATGCCCTAGTTGCATCCATGTACTTGTCTTTTTCTATTTCTTATATTCCATATTTGTTTACGTGTAATGATCTATACTGTCCTCCTCAATTCCTTCTTGTTGTCCTATTTGTTTACATACTAGCGTCTTATTCTAATTCCTTGTCTCTACATATTTGTTTACGTCTTGTTCGAATGGTATGTGGATGCTAAGCATAGTCAGTTGAGGATAAACCACCGAAGTATACACTTCTTCTTTTTTTTGTGTAATAAATTAAATAATTAATGTACAAATATGTGTTTGACTTTTCCTTTGTCTCGGAACGTAACTCGAGCTTCTTCTCTGACACAGTTACGGTCCTCATCAAAAGCTTTAAGGATTTCCTCATCTATGTACATACCTCTTAATATTAGCATCGGTCCTTGTCTTCATCTTGATCCCTGTGAGTACTTCGAACGGACTTCTTTTAACAGATCGTTGGTAGCTTAAGTTCAACAGCATTTGAAGTTTAGCGGTGTGACGATACCACTCGGATGGATCCTCAATGGAAAGCTTGGTCAACACTCCAACAATCAAACAATAATTAATGGCTCACTAGTCGTCGTAAGTAAATGTTGGATTCCTTGCGTCTCACAATACCCTGCGAAGTTATTAGACGTGAAGGCTGTGCCGCGATCTGAGATGATTCTGTATGGGTTCCCAAATATTGCTTTTTGTTGGTCCAACTTACTGATCACATCCTCTGATGATGTCGACTTGCAGGGGTAGATCCAAACGAATTTGGAGAACGCATCCACCACGCAGAAAGGTTTTTGTGGGTCGAACTTAAGGGATCAAGCTGATCTATATTTGAAATCAAAGCCGTAATCGTCCAAAGCCGTAATGGTCGTAATCGTGTTGCGCCGCCCATTGGGAGCAGACGACAAATAGAACTGAAGTTCAAACGCGAAATGTTTTCTCTATAATTGACGACTATTCGCTCCGCTAGAAAAAAGCCTAAGACTCCAAACCTTTGTCACGACTGGATGGCGCAGTTAGAGGGGTCCCATGTTCGAATCTCAGTGAAATCGAATCTGGTCCAGTCACCATTTGCCGTTGGGATCAAATTAACGGCACTAGGAGTAGGTTGCTACCTGCCAGTACAATGGACCAGTTTTGAGTTTGAGTGCTCCAGCAGAGTTTCAAAAACTCCCGAAGAAAAAAAAAAACATAGCCTTTGTCGATTTTGAACGACTTTCTTGCAGGACTCCTATGAAATGACTCTGATCCGCTCTGTAGCAAAAAGTGCAATCATCTGTACTCAAGCGTGTCAGAAACACAACCACGTAGCTCGCAACTTTTTCGATTCGTAGAAAAATGCTAATTTCCTTCTGGAAAACAAAAAAAAAATGCAAATGAATGCTCTTTAAGTGCTCCCCTTCCAGGAACAGACTGCCACTGACGCAAGCGTAAGTGAGTTGGAAAACCTGTCGGACCCGAGCATGATTTTAAAAACCATCCGAGATGCACACATTAATTCACTCGGTTGCCGTTCAAGCCTTGCAATGTGAAGCCTCTCGGGCATTTGTCTACCTATTTCAAGAAACATAATTCCATTGTTCCGCATTGTAATGTACCCAGAATCTAGATAATTTCCATTTTAATTGCACTAATTCCGTGACAACGGACGGAATCCCATGAATTCCATGAGCCCCAACTTCGGACAGGAGGCGAGGGAGACAGCACAGGAGCCCGGGTGGAAGCAGAAAAACGGAAAAAAAGCAGTCTACAAGGATCACCAGTACGACTCCTTGCCGAAAAACCCTCATGAAAGGGAAATTTAAATTTTGTATTTCCGCACAGGGTCGGAAAATTGCGAAACTATTTTTCGTATTTTTTTGCATTTTATTACTCGAACAATGTAAAACTTTCATCGCCATTCCCGGCCGAAGACGGGGCAGAGAAAAGGGACACACACTCATCCGCTCTCACACCGGCACACACACACACACACATACATTATCCGGAATGAAAACCCCATCTGGAATTATCCTTTTCGATTCAAACGAATCCAATTTATTCACGAGACCGCATATACACCACCCACCTTGGCTGCAGAAAACGGGCCGGCTCTGGGGTTGGGGTTGGTTTTTTTTTCCCACTCCCGCTCGGCCCGCTCTGTCATTCGTTTTGTCTTAGGTTTGAGGGGGTGGCTCGGGCGATAGGAATTCGCAAAAATTTCCCTATTTTCTTGTGGCACGTTCCGGAAGGCTGGCAGAAGAAAAACGGAGTGCAATGCTTAAAATTATTTAGGTGTCACGTATTTTCGCAGAGCGACGGAGCTTGGTGGGGGCAGCCACTTTGGGTGACGAGAAAAATAGCTGAAATAAAATAAAAACGAACGCCACGAGGAGGAGGTGAAAGAGGGCGGAGAAGGAGAAAAAGAAAATCATAGACAATCGAATAAAGGCACCTGTTGTAAAATAAAGTTTGTCTTATTGCACCGAACGAAATTAAACGAAATGATTATGAATGAGAAATATGCAAACAATCTTTATTCTAGTATATATATAAACAGTTGACATCAATGACGACTTAACTGAGTTGCGGTCGATATCCAAGTGACAGAGTGAACACTCGATCGCAAGCTTGGACCGAAACTCCTTCTCCCACTCATCGCTTTCAATGAAATTGTTGTTGTAAAGCTTATGCTGCGTGTCTTATGAGTGATGAGCGTTAGTGATTACGATATAGTTACGATAAGCTTATTTTACGATACAAAGTTTTGTTCTAATCCAGCAAAGAATTTAGGCAATTAAGTACAAAGAAAAAAAGAGTGAAATATTTAACATTTGAGAATTAACAATTAAAAAAAAAAAACAAGTAAATCTGGAACATCCCGGCCCCCCTGGAACCAGTTTCAGGACACGGGTAAAGCAGCTAGTTTTGATATTGGTCGAACAAATGTTCCCGATGTTGTTTTTACCGTCGCGACCCTCACACGTTCATCCGCACCAGGGTTGACCGATTCTATGCGACCCAAAATCCATTTAGTAGGTGGAAGATTGGGTTCCTTGATAACCACTAGATCGCCGGGACTAAGATTCTTGCTAGGTTTTTGCCATTTCGGTCGTTCCTGAAGAGTGGTCAGGTATTCAGAGTGCCATCGCTTCCAGAACCCTTGCACCATACTCTGAATGAGGTTCCAACGCGAAAGACGATTGGGTTGAGTATCAATGTAGCTTGGCTCTGGAACAGCTATCAATGGTCCACCTACAAGAAAATGGGCTGGGGTTAATGGATCTAGATCATAATCAGACATTGAACACAGAGGACGAGAATTCAACACTGCTTCGATTTGTGTTAGGACCGTATACAATTCTTCGTAAGTTAGAATCGAGCAACCTAAGACGCGGCGTAAGTGCATTTTAACCGACTTCACCCCTGCTTCCCATAACCCACCAAAGTGGGGCGCGGAGGGGGGTATGAAGTGCCAGGCTATGTCGTCCTTGGCTAGAGCAGCACGTATGGTGTCATTGTGTGCTTGATTCAGGACCAATTTATGCATTTCGGTAAGACAGCGACGAGCTCCTTGAAAATTAGTTGCATTGTCGCTGTATATGTTGGAACATTTACCACGGCGCGAAATAAACCGGCGTAGGGCTGCAAGAAAAGCGTCGGTCGTAAGGTCGCTTACTACTTCTAGGTGCATCGCTTTGGTGCACATACACACGAATAATGCAATGTATGCTTTCGACGTCTTTGGGCTACGGCAACGTGATAATTTTATTGTCAGGGGACCTGCATAATCACACCCTGTATTTGTAAATGGACGGCTTGGCTGGATACGATGTGGCGGAAGATCACCCATAATTTGTTGGCTGTTAAGTCTGCGCTGCATGAAACACTGCTTACAATTGTGAACAATCTTCCGAATCAGGTTCCTACTCCCCATTATCCAGTACTGTTGTCGTACGAATGCAAAAGTTTCAGAAACGCCTGGATGCAGATAACGCTCATGTATGTCTTTAATAATGAGGATGGAAACAGTTGAGCCTTTAGGTAAGATAATAGGGTGTTTCATATTAAACGATACGCTGGCATGTTTAATGCGTCCACCAACACGAAGTAGTCCCTCGCTATCCAAAAAGGCTGAGTACCTCCAAAGATTAGATCTTGCCTGTAATTGATTGTTTATTTGTAAGTGCTGAATATCATCTTTGAAGGAGGTCCATTGTATAAATTTTAAGATTATACTCCTTGCATGTTTAATGTTAGCGTAAGTTAGTCCGTAAGTAGCATGATTTTGTTTACCGACGCGACAAAGAAAAACGAAACGAAAACAATGAGCTACTATTCGTTGCAAGCGGTACCACGACGAAACCTTCCCGATTAAGGTATACAAGACATTTTCGTCAACCGATGTCACGAGAGCGTGTCTTGAAATTGGCCTTTCTTCAAGCGTGATAGAAGCAGATTCAGGCATCAAACAGTTCGCTGTAGGCCATTGTTCTTCCGGTAAGGACAACCATTTCGGTCCACTCCACCAGAGGCTATGACTGAAGAGATTAGATGGTGGAACACCTCGCGAGGCACAATCAGCTGGATTCGAATTAGACCGTACGTGACGCCAAGAGTATCTAGGTACTGTTTCTAATATTGCCGCGGTACGGTTTGCCACAAACGTTGTCCACCGACGAGGGGGCGACGACAACCAATGTAGGACAATCTCCGAGTCACACCAAGCGAATGTCTTTGAGATTTTCACACTGAAACTGGATTTAACCAACGTTAACAGCCGAGACAACAATAACGCTCCACAGAGTTCTAACCGAGGAATAGAAACGGGTTTCAAAGGGGCCACTTTAGTTTTCGCTGCAACGATTGTTACAGAAGCCTCTCCGGAAGAGTTCTTCGAACGAGCAAACACGACAGCAGCATAGGCCACTGATGAAGCATCTGAAAAGCCATGGAGTTCAATAACTTCGGTAGATTGGAAAACATTTCGCGGAATACGTATAGTTTCGAATGATGGTAATTGTTGGCGGTAGGTTAACCATTTTTCTGCGATTTCAGGTGGTAGTGCATCGTCCCAATTCAATCCTAACTCTGACGACCAGAGCTCCTGGAACATGATTTTGAATAGGATTACCGAAGGAGCGAGAAATCCTAATGGATCATAAATACGCGCAATTTCCGATAACAACGTTCTTCTTGTTAGCGATGGGCACGGATTTCTCAGATTAACGCGATATGAGAACGTGTCGGTAGCTGGGTTCCAAAACATTCCCAACACTTTGACTAGCGATTCGGATCGTTCCGGATCCACGAAAGAATACTCGCACGCTTCAGGATTTTGTTTTGAGAGTAAAGTCCAGCAATTGGAACTCCATTTACGAAGTTGGAGGTTAGCTTTCGACAACAATGCAATCAAATCCGACTGCAGACTTAACAACTTTTCGACTGAGTTTGCACCGGTCATCACGTCATCTACATAGACGTCATTAAGTAAAACTCGAGCAGCGTCCGGGTAAATTGCCTGATAATCTTCGGCAATTTGTTGTAGAACACGAACGGATAAGAACGGGGCAGATGCTGTGCCATACGTAACCGTTCGTAAACGATAGTGCATAATTGGATCATTATGAGTCTCGCGCCAAACGATGCGTTGGAAATCAGTGTCACCTTCGTGTACCCATATTTGCCTAAACATTTTTACTATGTCGGCAGTGAACACAAACCGATGCTGACGGAAACGTAGGCATACACCCAAGAGATCGCGTTGTATTGGTGGACCTATTAAAAGACTACTGTTCAGTGACATTCCATTAGAGTCTTTGACCGAACCGTCAAACACTACGCGAAGTTTTGTCGTCGAACTATCCGGTTTCAATACCGCGTGATGTGGTAGGTAGAATTGTTGAGAAGCGTTCTTGTTAATTTCACTTGAAGGGATAAGCTCCATGTGCCCAAGTTTCAGATATTCACGCATAAAATCTCTGTATTGTATATACAGATCAGAATTGTTCCGAAACCTACGTTCCATTGAACGTAACCGAGAAATCGCCGATTGTAGGGTATCTGCAAAACTTGGATTCGGTATTTTAAACGGAAGTCGCACGATATATCTTCCATCCGAAGTGCGAGAAAAGGTTTTTTGGAAATGAGCTTCTGCAGGATCGTTGAGAACATCGCGTGGTTTACAAGTACCAACCTCCTCTAATTCCCAGAATCGTTTCAGAGATTCATCTATATCCATGGCTACATGAAATGAGGATATTTCTTTGCCATTGTGATGTTGAGTGAAAGTCTCACCTGAAACGACCCAACCAAAGGTTGTGTTTTGAGCAATCGCTCGGCCTTGGTGACCTTGAATTTGATCTGGACGTAGAATTGACCAAACCTTATCAGCCCCGAGAATAATGTCCACCGGACTGGATTTGTTAAATGCAGGATCCGCAAGATCTAAATTTTGAAGATAGCCCCGGTCTGATATATCAAACGAATTTGATGGTAAATTTGACGTTAATTTACCTAGGACAAATGCATCGACCGAAATATGAAACGAATTGAAGCGAGAAAAAAGTTTTATCGACACATATCCTCTTGTTATCCCAGCGTCTTTGGATGAGAGTCCTATTACTGGAATTCGCGCATGCCTTCTGGGATATCCTAGTCGTTGAGCAAATGCTTCAGATATGAAGGTAGATTGAGAACCTGTATCCATCAAAACACGACAATTTATGAAATGCCCCCGATTGTCCTGGACTTTGGCCACGATGGTAGGCAATATTGTTTGCCGTTGAAAACCAAAGTCAAGCGAATGATTACTTATCAGTGGGGGAGTATTCGAAGAAGAAGGCGTATCTGGAGATGAAAATCTGGGCGATACAGGTAGAACTGACGACGATGCAGGTGTTAAATTTGAATTCGAGGATGACTGAGAACGTCCGACCGTTGTATCGTCATGGTGAACTAGTGTGTGATGACGAGATTTACATACGCGACAGCGAAAAGAAGACCTACATTTATTAGACGGATGGCCTGGCCGCAGGCAATTAAAACACACCGACTGTGTTTTCGTAAAGTTTCTTCTCGATAATATGTCTAAAGCAAGGAATTGAGAACACTGTGTTAGACTATGGCCACCTTTACACATGATACACTGAAAAACATTTTCTGTAGTTTTAGCAACATGCGCTTTTATTTGTTTTACGGGTTTACATCGCGCGTAATTGGATTTGCTAAGAGTTTGGCACGACTCCAAAGCATCACATCTTCCTTCCAGAAACTGAATTAATTCAACGATAGTGGTATCATCGCGAGAACCAACTTCTTCCGCCCAAGCATGTTTTGTTTCGTCATCGAGTTTAGTCAATAAAAGAAACACTAACCAAGGATCGCGACTGTTTTTCTCTAGTGCACTTAAGCCACGAATCACCTCATCTGCACCGTCGGTTAATTTTCGCAGTATCTGAACGTTCGAATCAGTCATAGATGGAAGCGAGAGAAATGATTGAACAAATGATTGCACAATGAGATTGACACGATCGTATCGATTTTCGAGTCTTTCCCAAGCTTCGATGTAATTTGCATCTGATATTGGAATGTGTTTGACTAGATTAGCCGCATCCTCACGTAAGAACGACTTCAGATAATGAAATTTTTGAGTTGCCGTCAACTCGGGTTTATTGTCGACCGAACCCATGAATAAGTCGCGAAAGGACGGCCAATCTTTGTAATTCCCGGAAAAAGGAGGCACCACTATTGGAGGCAAATTAACTTTACCGCACACGTTTTTCGACGAATCGAGATTTTTCAACAGAGTTACTTGTTGGTTAGCGATTTGTTTCAAAACCGAATCATCTGAACTTGCCTTCTCAGTAATTTGTCTTTCGCGAATTGCCTTTTTTAACCCGGAATGAGCTTCAAAGTATTTGGACTCATACACCCCGAAATCATTCTCATATTCGATAATTTCATCACCTTCCACGTGTTTGAGGCATTCATAGTGTAACGAAGAGAACTCGTTCCATGATTCTACTACCCTGCTTAATCGAATTTCTAGCATTTCAAGCGTAGTCGTGTCCTGTATAGACGCGAGAAATTCTACCGCACGAGTCAAACACGCTTTCGCATTACCGCGCTTTTGCTTAGCAACATTCATTTTCAAATATCACTTTTATTAGTATCAATATATATACTATAAAGTAAAATCAGTTCTTCAAAATGATATACTCGTATGCTGCAAAAACTTACTCTCTAAGAATTATAATTTCACTATAATTTTGAGAGATAAACTCAAGAAAGTTTGATGTAACCAATTTACACGCGGTCTTAAGTCATACATACATACATACATATATCCACCATGCACATGCAAATTCAATCCACAAAAAAAAAACCAAATATTCCGTCTTGAAGGACCAAATCTTATGTTGTAAAATAAAGTTTGTCTTATTGCACCGAACGAAATTAAACGAAATGATTATGAATGAGAAATATGCAAACAATCTTTATTCTAGTATATATATAAACAGTTGACATCAATGACGACTTAACTGAGTTGCGGTCGATATCCAAGTGACAGAGTGAACACTCGATCGCAAGCTTGGACCGAAACTCCTTCTCCCACTCATCGCTTTCAATGAAATTGTTGTTGTAAAGCTTATGCTGCGTGTCTTATGAGTGATGAGCGTTAGTGATTACGATATAGTTACGATAAGCTTATTTTACGATACAAAGTTTTGTTCTAATCCAGCAAAGAATTTAGGCAATTAAGTACAAAGAAAAAAAGAGTGAAATATTTAACATTTGAGAATTAACAATTAAAAAAAAAAAACAAGTAAATCTGGAACAGCACCCAATATCCTTTCGCTGCATGGGCGTTTGTTGTGTACGGCGCACAGTTTGTTCGTGTAACCCCGTTGATTTCCTTAGACCCGACCCAGCAATAAAGTGGCAATACACATCGGCACCGGCACGGAAGCAGTGAAGGGGTATTCACACACAGGACCATGACAACGGCAACGAAAGGAGGAAGTATAAATTTGAAAATTAGGATCTCTTCAGGATGAGTTTGATTACACTATGAAATCAGCAAGAGGACTCTTCTATTTTTTGTCATTTTCCCTCGGCAGTGTTCGGTGAGTCGTTCCGAAGAAATTGTATTCCAGAAGCGAATGACGAAGACGGAGAAAGAATGGGACTCGTCTTGGGTGCGAAATAGAAAAATACAAGCAGGTTCCGAGCGGAGCGATGAAAAGGAGAATTGACTTCGAGGAAATGAGAATATTATTACAGGATTCAATGGAAATGCGGAAGAATGATGATGGGACTACTCTCCAGCGGGACTCTGATTAGTTGGTCCAGAACTTGAAGTTGCTTCAATTTGTCTTGGCTTAAAGTTGAGAACTGTGAAGTAGGGAGTGATTGAGAGAGAATGATACGCTTTAAGGACCACTTCTATGGGATGGCAGGAGGAGGGTCTTAAGTAAGTGAGTTCATACCAAATGGCATCCTAATTTTGCATTCCTTTGAAATGCATTCTAAGAATCCGAAATTATGGAGAAAAGTTAGATGCTGATGCCCGTGAAAGCTTTTCGGTCTCAAGATGGCACAAAAGTGGATGAGCGAGGATAATATTTCCGATGCATTGGAATGTGAGTCGTTGCTGGTCAACTTTATTTAATTTATGAACCTTGACAAGTTTATATATTGAGGAAAGGCAAATGTTCCAGCATGCCTTCGACCACACACTAAACAATTTGATGTCCTTACAGCAAGCATCATCATCAGCGGAACTTCCTGCATCAACATCTAATTACTTATTTATCAGGCAACCGACACTTGGAGGGTCTAACCCTGAGCGATAGCCGCCTTCCATAGCTAACGGTCCCGGGCACGCTCCGTCCAGTCATCAAGCCAAAGTCATCTTACTTTCGCAATCAGTTGGTCTTTATACCGGAAATTAGGTCTTCCTCTCCTTATCGAACCGGGAAGGTCGGATTCGAAGACTCTCTTGGCTGGAGCAGTGAAGTTCGTTTTCTTTTTGTGGCCAAGCCAGTTTAATGTGAGGATTTTCGCCTTCCGGACTATGTCCACGTCCTTGTACAGCTTATAGAGTTCGTGGCTTTGCCCTTTTCTCCATTCGTTCTCCTCGCAGACAGGACCAAATATCCGATGGACAATTTTTCTTTTGAAGGCGCCAAGAATCAGCTCTGCCAAGCTGCTTGTCGTCCAACTATCGGCTTTATCTAGCAAGACTAGCAGGGTTTTGTAGAGCAAGATTTTGGTCAATCGAATCAAGAGTTTTGACTCATGTTGTTTCGACAAAACGAAGAAAAAGCAGTTGCCAAGGGTGATTCTTCGTCGGCTCTCCACCAAGATGTCGTTTTGTGGAGTTCACATTTGCCCCGAGGTAGGCAAACTCCGTATAATAATAATAATGGCAGCGCTAAAGTCTGAGGTGGACTCCTTAATTTCCTCATAATTGAAGCTGTCAATTGGGACGTTTCGTCCTAGGTGATGTGCGACGGATCGATCGTACACATTTCGTCTTCACCTCCTTAACTTCAACAGGCTGGTCTGTTTCGCCTGTTCTCCTGCCGTGAATGCTTCTACAACGGCACGCTAGGAACGCGCCAAAATGTTTATGTCATCTGGGGACCCCAACAGCTGGACCGATTTCGCAGAAGATGGTGCCTTTCGTGTTTACACATGCCCTCGCATCGAAACGTTCCTTGCGGTGAATGCCGTCGTTTACGGCTTTGAAATCGGTGAAGAGGTAGAGCCTATCGATTTGAAACTCGCTGGTTTTTTACAGGATTTTACGTCAACACACTCCAAAAAATGATCAAACTGAGTCGTTTATTGATTTTGATAAGGCATTCAACAGCATAACCAGAAAGGTTATACGCAGTAGGAAAATCCCGAATAAACTAATCCGTATTATTAACGAACAGTGGCAAAGCCACCCAGGCTGCGTCATATCCCACTCCTAATGGCCCAAATACGATATAAACAAGACCAAATCCCTCATTTCCAACAGTAAGAAAATCATTCGCATCTTAATAGGGGTTCTCACTGGCCACTGCACGATAGGTGCAATGGCTAAGAGACTTAACCTCCCGCGAACGATTTCTGTAGGAGCTTCAGAGATGAAGAAGAAATTGTATCAGTGGAGCATCTCCTTTGCCATTGCCCTGCTCTACAAGAACGACGGCTCACTCACTTGAAAGCAAGGTTCTTTCACGAGCTCAGCGATGTGGCGAAGGTACAGATCCCTGACCTAAGGAAATTTTTAACTAGAACGGGGTGGTTTTGGTGATTGCATGCTGACTCTGCGTTAATTCTCGGTAAGCACGCAATCCTTACAGGGCATACACTATGGACCTTCACGGCCTCTGGGTGTAATTGCTGGCAGCAGCAAAAAGCCCTTCTAACCTAACCTAACCTAATCTGTATTATCAGGGGTACTTACAATGAATCTACAAGTCCCGTGATGCTCAGAGGTAGGTTGTCGGGGAAATTTGAGATCCAAAGTGGAGCAAGACAAGGCTGCATCACCATTTCTTTTCGTGATACGCCAAAAATCTTCGACTCTAAATCAGTGGAACACAGTAACAGAGGACGTCCACGTCTAAGGTGGCACGGAGAAGTGGAGCGGGATACCAACCAACTTAGAGTACCCAATTGGAGGTTGTTAGCAAAAGATCATGTTAGCGGGAGAGGCTTATTGGTTAAGGCCCAGGACTGTAGCAGCAAACCAAGAAAATTCGAGGTGTTCTTCGAGCTCTGTCGATGGATCTACCCAAAGCACCTGGAATAAGCTGACGACGTATGCCTACTTTCGCACAAAATGATGATCCTCTACGAAATAGTACCAAGGATGGGCGGAGAAGCACTCAACGTCTGACTAGAAGCAAGCGTAAAAAAATCATAAGCCCTGAAACGAGCGCAACAATTTAGATGTGCATTGCTGGTCAGCCGACTCAAAGAGTAGTGACATTTTGTGTATTCAAAGTAGAGGGGAGCTACAATTTTATTCCGACTTCGAACGACAAGGTTTGAAAATATTTTTCTTGTCTGTTATAGGGCCCATACACATCACGGACACGTCGCTGCAAACCTATAGTAACCTATAGCAACCATAAGTCTGTGCAAACATCCCTTCGGCACACACGGTGCAGACAATCTGCACAGACATTAGTTTGTATCGTTTCGTCGTAGTCGTCGGGTCGGAAAAATGACATGAAATTTCCAACTAGTCTGTGCAAAACTCAGTAAACACTACACAGACACGTCGCTGCAGACCATGCTAAATTCAAAAATTTTTTAATTCACGCAGACGACACGACACAGACAGTCTGCGCAGACTTGTTCATAACAACAAAATATATAGGTTTGCAGCGACGTGTCTGTGTCGTGTATGGGCCGTGTATGGGCCCTCTTACTCTCCGAATATTGTCAGTGAATCGAGAGAGTTGGTGCCGAGAAAAGGAAGTTGTTGTGTTCGGGATCGAACCACGAACCCTCTTCGGAAGAGTCGACGCACTTTCCATCGGCCATATTACGGAAAAATATCTCATCATCGAAAAAAGCGAACAGTCTGTAACTCAATTTAACGACTGGATGGCGCAATTGGTTAAGTGCCTGCCCAAAGTTAGAGCGGTCCCAGGTTCGAATCCCAGTGAAATCGAATCTGGTCCAGTCACCATTTGCCGTTGGGATCAAATTAACGGCACTATTAACGGAGTAGGTTGCTACCTGGCAGTACAATAGACCAGTTTTGAATCTGACTGCTCCAGTAGTGTTTCAAAAATCCTCCGAAAAAGAAGTACAAACAAAAAACATCAGTACCGAGGTCAAACGCAGAATAACTCTTGCCAAACGCCGGTTTTTTGGGCTCAAAAGGAAATTGAGTAGAAGAGCCCTCTCTCGGAAGACCAAGCTGACTCTATACAAGACCTTGATCGTCCCAGTCGTGCTTTACGGCGCAGAGGCATGGACAATATCCGAAGCGGATGAACAGTCTCTGGGTATTTTCGAGAGAAAAGTTCTGCTCGCGATCTTTGGTCCTGTTTGCGTTGATGGCATTTGGAGGAGAAGGTTAAACCACGAACTGTATGGACTGTACTAAGACTTGAGTCTAGCAAGGCGTCTACGGATTCAACGCCAAAGCTGGCTAGGCCATGTAGAGCGTATGGACAACTTAGCTCCGGCCCGAAGAGTCTTCGACTCTGAGCCTGTGGGACAACGCAACAGAGGACGTACACGTCGTGTCGTTTTCAAAGAAATATGGACCGATGACGCCCAAAATCAACATCAAACAGTGATTTTTTCGAGGCGCATTGGAAAATCTCGAATCTCATGTGGATTGGTATCTTTGTTGACATCCTCTGATGTATCCGAAAAGGACGTCAAGAAATTATGGATATTAGTCAAAAAATCGAAATGGTTCCAGAAATGAGCGGCAGCAAGTCGGATGTGGCAACACAATGGACCCTATGGGTCTAAGTGAATCCAATGTGCATATGTTGGAAGCCACCATACCTACCTACCTACCTTGTTGACATCCATCCATTCATTCCTCATCGCTGATGATGGTTTTTTGATGAAAATTAGGGTCAGTTTCCAATTGCTCCAGAGCTCATTCAGCGAACACACGTCTATGGCCGTTTACCTGAAGCTCCTGCGTCAGTTGAATTTTGTACGGGTACGGGCCTTGTGGGAGACAAAAAGTCTCGTAAATTGAATTGAAGACTGAAGACCTGAAGAAATCTCTACGCTGGCGGCTTTCTAAATGTGATGTGAGCCATGAAACAAAAATATGGTGGCAACCCGAGGGCCTTAAGTTTAAGATCGATAATTTTGTGACTGGTTTTTATCTTCCAGTAACTGGAGAATTCTTGAGATAACTCTATTATTTCAGAGTCACTGAATATTTCCAAAGCCTACATGCCTTCCGATAACCCCAGTATTTTATAAGCCGAATTACAGCCAAATTGTCGCATAAAATCACAGCCGAAAATCAGATCAAGGCAAAGTATAGCCAGCCATCCTTGTCGACAGCCAGGCGGTCAGCATATCCCCGAAGCTTGCTTTAAACTGCCGAAATGAGCTGGTCTCACTAAACGATCGGTGTATCCAGGAACGCAGCAAGACATCATGAACAACTTTACGAATCGGCCAGACTGTTCGTCGCCTCCCTGTGTCGTGCGTCATCAAAACACGTCTGCGGCATTCGCTCATCCCCACAGAAGCGCTCGTATCTTCAGCTTCATTTCAAAATTCCACATATTCGACATCTCATTTCGTCTTAATTCGATCTCCTCCCATCAGCAACCCACTCCAGTGCTCCGCCCCATCCGCTTGTGCAAATCGAAAGACAGCCAATGTGAATATTCATAGCAATTTGCGTTTGAATGTCTTCTTTCTCTTAAAACCACTAAAAGCGACACAAAAAGAAAAGAAAAGGAAAAAAATGCAAACAAACACCCACCACACATGCGACACGCTGTGTAATCTCATTTCTCATGAAGGATATAAAATCCGCGGCGGTGTGCGGTGACAAATATTATCACCAAAAGTTGTCAACGCACGTAACCACACGCTCGCATACCGACCGACTTCATGCGCTTCATTGCTTGTTCAACTCACTCGCTTGTTGCGGTATTTCTTATCAGCGTGTTCAAATTATAATCCTCTTTCCATCCATCCATCCCCTCTCCACAGCTCCTCCATCACGCCGTGTTACTTGTGCCTGCCGGAAAGAAAGTAATTTGCATACCGGATCAATCTCCAGAATTAATGGCTTTCGTTGTGATAACGTTATGTTCAACCGCAAAGACCGACGGGGCGGGGGCGGGGGCGGTTGACGATGGCGATGGGGGATGGGCGGATGAAGAGTAAAAAATGACGACAAACACTCTCAGGATATCATCGGCAACAAGGAGCAGCAGCAGTCGGCAGCAGTAAGTAGCGACTGCGGCAGCAGCATGTGAGCGCTCACCACCAGCAGCGTCTGCCTCTAATGTATTAATGGTACGCACAACCCATTTGCTGTAAGAGAAATGAGTGTGCCATCCTCCCCCACTCCCACACAGCGGCCCACCCCCCGGGTATTCAAAGTTGGCCCGCCAACTCAGAGATTCTCAAGCGAAATGATTAACCCAGTCAAGCAGCTCTAACTTCGGCTAAAGGAGACGGCAAGCAACGACAAAAAAAAAACGAATCACTTCCCTAAGCATGCTGAAAGGTAAAAATGTCCTGCCAGAGTGAAAAAGCGCCAGACGTGCATTAGGCTGGCAAAAGTTGAGCCGCCCGCCTCCCCAGTAATGGCCCAGTAATGGGACTGGTGTAACGTGTGTGTGAAGCTGAAACGCAGTGACGTTCTGTCGTTTCTTAGGCTTGGGCCTGTCCCGGAATCTGATTGAGCACATTCGTCGCAAAGAGATTCTTTTAAGCCCAGTGGGCCGGTGTAACTTAGGACCGTACTTAGATAATTTTTATCCTTGCAAATGTGTGTGATAATTCTTAAAGGATACACACAGTCACCCGCGCCCTCCCTCACCGACGACGCCGTGTGGCTGCTGCTGCTGGTGACTTTTTATCTTTGTATGGAAATTTTCTTGGATAAGGACGAATTCCCGAAAAAAAAAAAATGAGACGAAGAAACGCCTGTGAAGGAAGTAAAAGGACACATTTTCCGCTCCAAGATGAATGACTGAGATTTATACTGCTTTGAGAATTCGTGCAAAAGGATACACGAAAAGGCGGTCCTTGGCTTGGCTCTTTTGGTGGGGCTTTCTTTTCTTCCAACTTCATCTTTTTTCCTGCCCCGAAAGTTGGGACTGCTCAGTGCATTGTAAGTCATCCGTCGGTGGATTTGTGTGTGACGAAGAGCGCGGTACAAGCGTACACGGAGTGAATGTTGCGCTTGAATAAGTTTAAATTATGTACCCAGCAGCAGGCATTTCAATTTACTCTGGGGAGGCGAAGAAATGACTTGTTTTTCACCCTCCCAGAGACTGAATGCGGGAAGAGAGATAAAGGACACAGTTTTTGTTGTTCCGAGTATCAGTGTTTCATTATGGAAGCGAATTTGTGTGTCTCCCTTTAAGGACACTTTAACTGGGTTCCCCGGGAGGGAGTGGGTGCTTAGCATCGGAATGAATGGCCCAATTCTTCATAAATCAGAATACGATGTATTCCCGGAGATAGTTTGATGGATATCCTCTTGATATTGAGGGCGAAATGGAATTTCTGGGAGATTGCGCAACAAATTGAATGTCACGGAGTTTGAGGGATCAAGTCACGTAGGGGACTCCAATAAAATGGCAGAGTGGATCTGAGGCCACAAAAATGAAAACAAGCTTCACGCTCTATTGATGCTTGAAATATTCATGAGAGATTGACGATAGTTTTCATTTTGCAGAAGTGTCTCGTAAAAATGTTCTCTGCAGTCGTTCATTTCTGTTCGAATATCCGTTTCTGTTTTGTAAACTTATGCGTCGTGTAATTATTTTCGAAAAGGAACACTCTGAACCTAGCTGGGGAATTCGTGAGATCCGTGCCCTCTCTGTAACTTTCTCGAGTAACTGACAATGCTCAGAGAGTGTAACTGCCTAGAAAAGCCTCTTCTCGGGAGAGAACAATAATATGCACCAGACTAATGGTTGCTACAGAAACAAGATCGCTGAGGGTCTATGGTTCGATTTCGGACACAACAAAACGGATCCACCTCTCTCGAGTTGCTGCCAATCCACAGAGAATATAATTGGCAACAAAAGTCGGAGTCGATATAAAATTGTAGGTCTCCTTCATAGGTGAAAGAAGAATAGCACGCACCAGTTGAGTGGTAGCTGCAGAAGTTAAACCCAATTCGACGCGGACTGTAACACAACCTGAAGGAAAAGAACCAGATTAGAACGATAGGAAAAGAAATTGAAATAAAACAAACACGGCGTGAGTTATAAAATTGATTCTGGATTTATTTTGAAGCTACTTTCATACCATTATGCATAAAATAGAACATCATTTAGATAACTGCCTTGGCTTCGCTGGCAGTGCTTCAATTGGTCAATCCAATTTTTGATGACTCAGTGCAACATGTGCGGCGTTATTCTGGCAATGGAGTATCGAATGTTGGCCTCGAGCTCGTCCAAAGGTGTTGGCTTGTTAGCGTAGACAAAGGACTTGACGTAGCCCCACAGAAAATTATCGAGTGATGTCAAATCGCATGATCGTGGTGGCCAGTTAATAAACTGTTGCCCTGAGATGACCAAATCGCCAAATTTCTCCTTCTCATCTTTAGGCGTTGGGTCGCTTGTATGGCATGAAGTATCCGTTTTGTTGGAATCGCAACTCGGACATATCGATGTTGTCGATTTCTGTCGATTTTGCGGATGCATCGATGCTTGGACGAACACCTATGGATTGTGTTCGCTCGAATAAAGGCAATTTTGGTTGTTGACATAGCCGCTGAGACAAAAATGGCCTCGTCCGAGAAGATGATTTTTTGGCCAAAAACCGGATCTCCGGACAAGATATCCGGTATCCAATTATCGAACTCACGGCATTATCTATGGTCGTTAGCCTTCAATTCGTGCATCAGCTCAATTTTATACGGATGAAGGCCTAAATCCCATCCCAAAATAAGCCGGGTTGACTCTCTGGCGATGATCAATTCAGCTGATCGGGGCTGAATTGAAATCTCTGGGGCCCTCTGATTTTTTTCATTCCGCACCAATCTCTGTTTCGTTGGTCCAAAACTTTTCCACTGTGCAACGAATTGCTTGCACACTGAAGCCTGATGGTGACCTACCTCATGACAAAATTCAGGTCCACGTTGCGTCTACATAAGCCGGTGCCGGAATTTCGATGAATTTTTTTTAACAATTTCCGCACGTTCGGTGTAAAATTTTTGAACGTTAGGAAAGCTTGAAAAATTGCGTGATGAAATGGCATACCTTACTGAATATCTTGACAGCCTAATATCACTGGTAACTTTGACAGTTGCTGAAACATAAGAATTAAAATAACTATCGTTGTTGTCTGGTCATGCTTTAGTTTACATCTATGCCGAAGGTCCATCCCGGTCATAACAACACGGTACCTCCTCTCTCGAGTGACTGAAAATGCTCAGAGAGTGCAACTATATAGAAAAGCTTCTCAAAGCTTGCTCTTCAGGGTCGGCACAAAATTGTAGGTTCCCACCACTCGTGAGAGAACAATAGCACGCAGCAGACGAGTGGTTGCTGTAGAAGCTAGGCCCAAGTTAACCCCGGACTGTAACGTCACCGGAACAATAGGCCGTATTCCTCTTCTGTTTTTCAAAGATTTGTATGCCCAAATGTTTTATTTGTCAATTTGTGCTGAATTCATCGAACTCCCTACGTGCTACCACTCATGATCCCCATCAAGTTTACTCGCTTCAACTTCGTCGACCTTAGGTCACAAGATTCCGAAGTACTTCCAACCACAATCGTATCGGATTACCCTGGGCAACGCTGATGCCTATTCCTTTTCACAACACCCGCCTTATCAAAATCCCTTTTGTTTCTGCTCCAACCCCCTGCGGACCCCATCCACCTAAACAAGGACAAAACGAAATCTCGACACAAGCCAGGCCGAGGGAAATAAAAGTTACTCAACCCGTTTCTCATCAAGTGACCTTATCGGCCAACCAATATCGAATGAAATATAGAAAAGTTCTAAGGGCCTCTCCGGCCGCCACCCTTCAGTCAGCCGTAATAGGGTCACATCCAATTCAGGCCAAATCGACAAAAACGAAAACTAGACTAATAAAGGACGCAATTTAATATAACTTTAGGTCGTTAGCAGGGTCAGGAGGAACATGTGTTCATACCTATCGAATGGTCCAATGCTTCACCCACCCCCACCCCAACTCAGCCTTTCAGTTAGTTATCGACGGAGCTCGGGTTTCAAAAGTCATCTCACATGTGGTGAATCGGTTTGATTGTTAGTTTTTATTAGATCCATCTCCACACACCCAGACCCGAGACGATGCCATCACATTCCACTTTTCACCTCACGTCGAAGGGATAAGCGACCCCAATCATCCCCACCTACCAGCCAATCTACCAACACCGACCTTGTTCACAGACAAATGTTTACACAAAGTTCCTGAATGGATATCTAACGAATGTCCTGGAACTTTTTTTTTCAGTTTCAACTCTCCACCCACCCACCGGCCGGCGTGGGGACATGGGGATTACTTCTAGCCGGTGGAGCTCAGGTCAATAATCATCATGAAGTCCAGGACAGAGCACACAGAAAAAAAAACACAGAAGAAGTAAAACGGAAACGGTCCCACTCACATTGTGTGCCGGTCTCATTCGCTCAACCGTGCCCCGAGACAGAAGACAGCCGAATGGATGTCATATGTGTACCGCCGTCCCTTAAGGAGTGCACAAAACAATTTTGGATTTATGAACATCACTTTAAGGCACGTGCTTCCTGACAGTGACGGAGGCAGCACTCGGCTCGCTTCAGCTCACAGGTCTCGGCAATCGGCATTCGACAGTTGGCAATCGGCGCAGACAAAGCTAACCGTACGTATGTGTGTCGCCATGGTGCGGGGCACAATGTGTCAATGTGTTTTATTTGCCAATAAATATCGTCTCTGTATGAGGTGCCCTCGGCCCTCCGGATACGGCCGGCTTTATTAGATTTTTTGTGCGTCGCTCCAGAGTGGAAAATAAAAACCATGAGGGTTAAATTACCAGCCATCCAATGTATAAATGGCTCACATATAGATGTGGGTCGTAAATACCACTCTGGGTGGGTGGTGGCGGTGGCGGCGGCGGTGGGACCCCCCTCTGTTGTTGGACGATGAAGGTTTCATTATTGGAACAGCTTAAGAAAATGAGCATTTAGGACGATTTATTGCCGAGCGGGAATGGGGTGAAATCAGTTATTGAGGGACGTGCCTGGATGCCGAAAAATCACAAGTTAAACTCTCGCATGGGGACCGACGCCGCCGCCGTCGGCAACACTCACTGCACACACACGAACTGTGCTTTGCGGTTGACCTTGCTTTCAAGGGGAACACTTTCGAATGGATTTTTAAGGTGACACCAGGAAAATGTTGTGAGTGATAGGGAATAAAGAAATCCCAACTTCAGTCGATGAAGTAGTCATCTTACCGAGCTTTGAAGAAGTCGGCACAGCGATTAAAAACCTGAAAAACAACAAAGCCGCAGGCTCAGATGGCTAACCATCAGAGCTCTTCAAGGCCGGTTTCAATGTTCTGCTAGGGAGCATGCACCAGATCATTTCTAGAATTTAGGAAGACGAAAGCATGCCCGACGACTGGAATATCAGCCCCATATGCCCTATCCACAAAAATGGCGATCTTACCTCCTGCAACAACTATAGAGGTATATCCCTGTGTGAACGTCTAAAGCCGTTTTGCACCGCACTAATCGGCACGTATCAGTGTGGCTTCCGGCCCGGAAAATCGACTATAGATCATATCTTCACACTAAGGCAAGTTCTAGAGAAGACCAGCGAGTTTCAAATCGATACGCACCATCTTTGCATCGATTTTAAAGCCGCATACAACAGCATTCATCGCAAGGAACTATTCGAAGCAATTGTGTCGGACCACGCTAACACATACGCGATGCACCGCGCAGTTCGGCTCGAGGACCCCCGAGCCGTTTGAAACCTGCACCGGATTTCGGCAAGGAGATGCGCTATCGTGTGATTTCTTCAATTTGGTACTGGAGAAGATAGTGCGGCAGAAGGCACTATCTTCTACAAATCAGTCCAACTGTCGGGATACGCAGATGACATCGACATTGTTGCGCGCTCCCAGCGCGTCGTAGTAGAAGCTTTCACGGCGATTGAAGAACAGGCGAAACGAGCTGGTCTTAAGGTCAATGAGGATAAGACAAAATATATGCTGTCGAGCAAGAAACGATCCGTCGCACACCACCTAGGGCAAAACATTACTATCGACAGCCACAATTTTGAGACAGTGAAGGAGTTTGTCTACCTCGGGGCAAACGTGAACTCCACGAACGACATCACAGTGGAGATCCGACGTAGAATCGCCCTTGCCAACTGATGCTACTTCGGTTTGTCAAAACAACTGGGCTCAAAATTCCTGACTCGAAGGACCAAAATCATGCTCTACAAAACTCTTATTCTTCCAGTCCTGCTATATGGAGCCGAAAGCTGGACACTAAGCAGAACTACGAAGCTGATTCCTGATGCCTTCGAAAGAAAAATTCTACGTCGGATATACGGTCCCGTCTGCGAGGAAGGCGAATGGAGGAGAAGACAAAATCGCGAACTCTGTGAGTTATACCAGGATGTGGATGTAGTCCGGAAGGCAAAAATCCGTCGACTGCACTGGCTCGGCCACATCGAGCTCATGGACAACAACGCTCCAGCTAAGAGGGTCTTCGAATCCGAGCCTCTTGGTTCGAGAAAGAGAGGAAGACCGAACCCCCGGTACAAAGACCAAGTCATCGCGCTCGTAAGACAGCTTGGTCTTAACGACTGAAAGCAGCGTGCCCAGGACCGTCAACGATGGAAGGCAGCGATAGTTCAGCCTCAGACCCTACATGGGTCGTAGGCCTGCTAAGTGAGTAAGTAAGGAAAATGTTCCTTTCTTTAAGATTTGCTGAGGTATTGTTGCAGTATCAGTCAAGAAATGGTGCTAAAGAAATCTGGACTTTTAAGACTTTCACTGAGACGGTTTCGATATAACACCACATTTCTTGCAATATTCACTGTCAGATGTGACGAAATACTCATCTGAACCCAATTGAGTGCCCAACTAGCAGATTTTGTTGTGAGGGCCACAAGTTGGGCGAACATAAACTTGAATATTGATTTGGGCCGTTGAATTTCAAACAGACAAGAAGACATTTTGCACATAAATTCCCTGGTGAGATCAACAACTCAACACGAGTCTCAGTGGATCTAGTGCCTGTCTGTACGCATGTATACGCTTATTCTGCTTTGTCTCCAACTCTCTTCTTCATTTTTATAAATGATCTCCTGTCTTCTCCTTCTTTTTCTTCTTAGGGCGCTACAGTCCGAGGTGGACCTGGGCCTCACTCAACATGCCTCTCCAGGCAGCACGATCTTTCGCCAGCTGTCTCCAGTTTCGCACACCAAGCCGGCCGAGGTCCTCCTCGACTTGTGTGCGCCACCTTGTACGTGGACGTCCTCTGTTACGTTGTCCCACAGGCTCAGAGTCGAAGATTCTTCGGGCCGGAGTTAAGTTGACCATACGCTCTACATGGCCTAACCGTCTTAGACGTTGGATTCGTAGATTCGTAGCCTAACCGTCTTAGACGTTGGATTCGTAGATGCGTGGTTAGACTCATGACGCTGTACGCAACACGACTGGATGGCGCAGTTGGTTAGGTGACTACCCCAAGTTCGAGGGGTCCCAGGTTCGATTCCGAAATCGGTCCAGTCACCATTTGCCGTTCGGATCAAATTAACGGCACTGGAGTAGGTTGCTACCTGGCAGTACAATGGACCAGTTTTGAGTCTGAGTGCTCTAGTAGTGCTTCTAAAATCCTCAAAAAAAAAAAAAAAAAAATGACGCTTTACAGCCCATACAGTTCCTGGTTGAACCTTCTCCTCCAAATGCTATCAACGCAAACAGGACCAAAGATCGCGCGCAGAACTTTTCTCTCGAAAATACCAGGAGGCTCTTTATTCTCTTGGGATATTGTCCATGCCTCTGCGCCGTACAGCAGGACTGAGATGATCAAGGTCTTGTATAGTGTCAGCTTGGTCTTCCAAGAAAGGGCTCTACTACTCAATTGCCTTTTGAGCCCAAAAAAACAGCGGTTGGCAAGAGTTATTCTGCGTTTGATCTCGGTACTGATGTTGTTTGTACTGTTTACCGTGGAGCCAAGGTAGAGGAAGTCCTTAACTACCTCAAAGTCATAGCTGCCTATGGTGACGGTTGCTGGCCAAGTCGTCGATGTTATGTGTCCTTTCTCGATGACAGCATACACTTGGTTTTTCCCTCGCTTACCGCCAGACCCATTTTAGCCGCTTCCGTTTCCAGCTGTGTTCGCCAATCACGTCAATGTCATCCGCGTTAGCTAGCAGTTGAACAGATTTTTGGAAGATCCTACCTCTTGTGTTGGCCAGTGAGTTTTGCACGATCTTCTCAAGAACGATGTTAAAGAAATCATAAAAAAAATGATCTCCTGTCTGCTACTTTTAATCCAATCCACTCCTTCGCTGATGACAGTACTCTCAGCTTTTCATATTCGTTTCAAGACTCACGACCCTGCCATGCGGCCGTAGAATTTGAACGGCAACATATGTTAAGCACATTAAATTCCGACCTTGACAGCATACTTAATTGGGGTAAAAACAATAGAGTGGAATTCAATGCTTCCAAAACTCAATGCTGTCTACTGTCACTAAAGCGAACCCTTAATAATCAGCCATTATCAATGAATGGCGCTTGTGTGGATGAGACTGAAAGACTTTCCTTCCTCGGTATGTGTATCAATACAGCCCTTAGTTGGAATGATCACATATTCGAGGTCGCCAAACATGATGCGAAATGTCTAGGTTTCCTAAAACGATGCAAGAAATACTTCACCCCCTCTGATTTGGCCTCAATTTATAAGGCCTTCATTCGCCCCAAGCTTGAGTATAACGCTCATATCTGGGCTGGTGCTCCCAAGACCTCTCTGCACCTGCTAGATAGAATACAACAACGAGCGATAAAACTTATAGGAGACAGCAATATCGCGAGTATCAATAGACTTGCTCAATAGACACTGCCGTAATGAGTCTTCCTTGTCTTTGTTTTAACGCTATTTTTACAAACGATGCTCAAGTGAGCTAACCAATTGCATTCCTACCATTCATGAATTCGCAATACTCGTCTCGCCAGGAATGCTCATCAGTTCACCCTTGAGCCTGCTTTCGGACGTACAGTTAAGTTTAGGGACTCGTTTTTTAGCCGCGCTACACAAATATGGAATGCTCTTCCCAGCCCAATATTTCCCACTCACTACAACCCACATGCATTTAAGACCAATGTGCACATGTGCCTCTTCTCCCTTTCTCCCTCTATACCTTCGGCCCGTGCTGTGTCTTGATTCCGGACACTTAAGGGTCTTCGTAACCACTTTTGCGCGCGCAAATTATAAAAAAAAACGCAAATGTGGCACGAAAAGGCTCGCTTATCCATTTGGTTTTCATTGTACGGATTGAGTGAGTGAGACACCGCACTTTGAAAACAAAGTCCATTAACTTATGTCGGATTATGAGTCCAGATTGTAGAGTCTGAATAAGAGCTTTAAATGGCTTGTGTGAACTTCCACGGCATATCCCAGTAAATGTGTTGCAAAGCCCGGTACATTCCCGGTACATTGTGGTAAAAAAATTCAAAATTCACAAAGAATACGCACTTCTCTTATGATTTTTAATTAAGGTCTTCACAAAAAAACTATTATTACGAGTCCATAGCTTTTAGCTGCTTAGTTCTTAGTCCGTTCCTCTCAGCTGCTTATCGAACCTCATGCATTATGTGGCTAATATCTCTGTAATGAGAGATGGCAACATTGTCATCCCCGAAATAAAATCCTTCAAAGTGATACCTAGGAATTAACGTTCAGCTGTCATTAGAGAGAAAAACTCATCCTTTCATCGTGACTGGCATAAAAAAGTTCGCTTTTTGTGACCTCTCTGACGAGTAATCACGATTTAATTTTAGTCCGCACTTCTTTCTCCGGTTTTCCCTTTTCAAGTGACGTCAGGAGGAATTCTGCTTTTATCGCTTTCCTGGCGATGTCTAACCTTTCATTTAGCTGGGAGATAATTTTCCGCATTACGTGCTTGTCTCCCGTTCAACGACTTGATGCATGAGATTTAATTATCTGATTGACAACAGAGGTTAAGCACGATTAAGGCGACGCACACAAGCAGTGGCGGACCTCAATCGACTTAGTGGCAGGGAACGGAGACTATGAGGCACTGATGGGAATGCAAAACTTGGGAGGATATATAGATGTGGTTCTTGCTAGAATTTTAAAAGGCACGGGGAAAGACCGGTAGTCCAGGCGACCCGCATATGACCGCTTTTTCGAATGGAGCATAATAACGCCGCCAGGCCAGTATTTTCTTACCGCCCTAATCGACAGCAGGACTGCAGGGAATGGAAGGGTGCCGTGTCTCAGGCAGAGACCCCTCACGGGTCGGGAGCCTGTTAAGTAAGTAAGTAAGCTAATCAAAAACTACGGTTGAACCAGACGTAAGGGCCAACCATAATGGCTATACAGAAACTTAAGAGAACTGAAGCAACCAAGCGAATATACCAAAAAGACACTCAGCTTCGGTACGCTCGGTCACTTCTGCCTACTTACGCAGGAGGGAAATGAATCGCCCTCTACGTAAGCAAATGCCTGTTGACAGCTGCATTCTCCTTAAGTTTCCATAAGCAATTATGGGCACTTTGAAATTGGACAATGTTTCTTGTTACTTTTTGTTTGGTTTTTGTACGGCCATTATGGCTGACCGTTAAGTGAAGTGTACGAATACATGAATTTCGAAGCATTGGATGACTGATTTCTGGTTTATCCAATAGTTGGGCATTTTCAAAATCACCAAGTCCAGTTTATTGTTCAATTTTTGTTCGATTTTTATTTTTGTAAATGAAATGGTCGAAATTATTCTCGAAGCCACGTGTGCCAGTACAGTGTACATCTGCGTTGAATGGAAGTTTTGTGTAAACATCCATTTCATTCAAATTGAGAGCGAAGCATTGTTGTTAGCTGGTTGTTTGCTTATTGAAAGGTTTTTTTTGATTAAATTGTCGAGCTGGAGGGTATTTTAAAAGGATAAAAAGTTCTGTGTGATCGGAGCAATGGTATGGATTGAAATATTTAAGACAGGGGATTCATAGACTGTGGCTTCGTAAAGGCCGCTGAACAGCTTTTTCTGTTTAAATGGACAGGCGATTCGGAAATTGAGAGAACCAATTGTGAAAAAACGCACCTTCGTCTGAATCTGAATTCATTAAATATTCGTACTCAAAGATGGCCAGTTAAGATAGATAATAATAATATAATAATAATGGCGTCGCTACAGTCCAAGGTGGACCTGGGCCAAACTTCTCAGCAACCACACGTGTTGTGCGTGCTATTGCTCTCTCACGAGTTGAGGGAATCCACAGTTTAATGCCGACTCCGAACGGCGAGTTTGAGAAGCTTTTCTAGACAGTTATACTCTTTGAGCATTGTCAGTGACTTGAAAGAGGTAGAGACGTGAACAATTTTTTTGTTTTTAATTTATTTTGAACTGGTATTCGAACCTAGACTGTGAAAGTTAAGGTCGACGCACGGACCCACATGGTCACGGTGCCCGCAGTTAGGTAGGTAGGTATGTGGGTAGACGGGCTTAAGCCACGTCTCACTTAGGTCCTTAGGGACCCATTGTGATGCCCAATTGGAGGATAGTATCCCCTTTTTTAACCCTTGTCGCACTCATGGTCCTTCGTTGCGTCGGAGCCATCCCGATTTCCTTATAAACCTGTAAAGAGATCTAAGAGGTATACTTGAGATTTCATGTAAGTCTTGGAAGAAGAATTCTCCCAGTGTTCTATGACGCAACTGACAAAGACTATGGCAGAGACAGAGACAGTGAGGAGTATCCTCACTTTCCTCCTCGTCACCACAGCCTCTACAAATGTTGTCGTTGGAGAGTCCCATTTTCATGGTGTGATTTCTAAGATGATTATGGCCAGTTACAGCTCCAACCACCATCGTTAGCAACTCTTTGTCGCACTGAAGGATCTTGTCGGTTTTTGCTCGGTCGTATCTGGGCCATAATGCTTTAGTAGTCGCACATGTAGACAGACCGCGCCATCTACTGTTTGCCATTTCAATGATCATAGTATCCACCTTATTCCTCAGCCCTGAGAGTGGCGGTTTAATACCCTGAATTGCTTGTGGCGCGTCGGTCACTGACCCTGTTCTGGCAAGTTCATCAGCTATCTCATTGCCGGCTATGTCCCTATGTCCTGGGACCCAGCACAGATTGATCGAGTGCTGTGAGCCAAGAGCCTTTAGATCTTCGCGACGTGCCCGCAGTTAAGATTATCCATCAAATATAATATGAATAAAAAAAAATAAAAGAAATATAAATAAAACAACAATGGCATGAGATATAAAATTGATTCTAGCTTTATTTTTGAGCTACATTCATGGCATTTTGTATGAAATAGAATATCTTTCAAACGGCTGACTTGGCATCGCTGACAGTGCTTCAAGCGATCGTTCCAATTTTTGATGACTCGGTCCAATATGTACGGCGTTATTCTGGCAATAGCGTCTCGAATGTTGGCCTCGAGCTTGTCCAAAGTGGTTAGGCTGTTACTGTTGACTAAGGACTTGGCGTAACACCACAAGAAATTATCGAGAGGTGTCAAGTCGCATGATCGCGGCGGCCAATTGATGAACCCTCGTCAATGAGATGACCAAGTCGCCAACTATATCTTTCACAACTTTGTTCGTTGCGTCGCTTGTATGGCATAAAATACCGTATTTTTTGAGCTACATCTTGGATACATTAATGTTGTTGAGCTCTGGCCACAAAAAGTCGGTTAACATTGCTCACTAACTGATATCATTGAAAGAAATGGTGCTTCCTTCCTCGTTTCGAAAGAAATAAGGTCCGATGATGCTGCCTTGCCATATGCCACGCCGAATAGTCAATCTTTGTGAATGCATTGATGTTTGATCGAACTTTTGTGGATTGTATTCATGAATGGCAATTTTGCTTATTGACATGGTCGCTGAGCTAAAAATGGGCCCCGTCCGAAAATCGGATTTTTTGGCCAAAGTCCGGATCTCCGGTCAACATTTCCAGCGTCCAAATAGGCGCGCTCTTACGGCGTTGTCTATGGTCGTCTGGGTTTAATTCTTGCATCAAAACGAACGCAGGCCTAAATCCCACTGCAAATCAAGCCGTGTTGACTCTTTGTCGATGCCCAATTCAGGTAATTGATGCCGAATTGACAATTCTGGGTCTTTTTCAATACTGAACGCTACGTCGGCTATGTTTTCTTTATTTTGCATCAAGTTCTGTCTGATTGGTGGCTTAAGGTCCAAGAGAGTGCACCCATTCTCAAACTTTCCACGGTGCGACGAATTGCCTGCACCCTGAATCCATGATGACGACCGACCTTACGACGAAATGCACGTTGCGTATTTACATCTGAGCCGGAATTTGGAAAATATTTTTGAATAATTTCCGCACGTTTGGCAAGCGTGAAACGATACGTGATGAAATGGCAAGCCTAACTGAATTTGTTTGACAGATGGATGTCATTTGTAACTTTGACAGCTGCTCAAACCAAAAAAATATTGGAAACTCATTGCTATCCGGTCACTCTTTAAAACCAGGTAAGCCTCTTTATTTCTGATTTTTCAGGATGTCAACTTCTGCGTTTCTCGAAGGTTGTAACAAAGGCCATGTCAATCGTCCTTCCACCTGCCTTATGAGGCACATAATCCTCCTGTCATTTGCTCAAAGCAGCCTTCAACAGTCCTGCATATCTAGCTCATCTGCAGTGCGGCTCAGAACTCATCGCCAAAATGAAAGCGGATCTGTCAGCCTGTTTCCGTCAGGATTAACCATCTGATGGATTCGCAGCGAATGCGAAATTCTTGCATGTCTTCCAGATGACTGTGTCTCTGTAACACACATCGTCTTGAACCCTTTCCTCGTTCCTCGCGACGAGCAGACAAGACAAACGAATCATCCAATCACACCTCCTTTGCGCAAATGAACACGAAATGTATAAAAATGTCCTCGGCTTCGGATGAGAAACGACTCGCGAATATTCCAACATCAATTCACAAAGAGGGAATCCTTGTTACGTTAAGCTCTGCTACACATCAGCAACCTTCTTACATCAGCGGGACACAAAAAATCGTTTCAGGTGCCACTGATGCCGCCGTCTTTTTTGAAGTGCCTTGCCTCGGCATACGAAAAAAACTGAAGAAAATTCTCAGATGAGTGGATCTGCTTTAAGCACCAAACGATGCCTCATGCGGACGCGACTCCTGGGGTACAAACTACAATTCCTCCAAATACTTCTTAAGCCGCCCCCGCTCTCGGAACATCCTTCTCCGCAGTAGGGCTTCAATGTGGAAGGATCAAGTTTATAACATTTCCACTTCGAGAGCGTACCTTAGTCGTCGCTTTCGCCTCCTTCATTGTCATCCTCGTTGTCGTTGGCGTTGCCACCGTTTCATCCGAGCAGTGGCCCAGGCTCGTGCTGGCGGCACCCTTTAACTCCGCAATCGCCCACGTTTCCTTCCACGGAGGGATGTGTATGTACATGGAACTTTTGGATAGTTTTCAAAACCCGATGGATGTCACGATAAAGAGCGTTCAAAGTTTCGTCCTCCGTGCGTCCTGCGCTCGTCGGGTCTCCCCCACAGCATACCGGCGAATCGTAAATTCTAAAAAGGAACTTTCATAGCGCCTACGTGACACGATATCCTGCTGCTGAAGGAAACCGCTTCGCTTTCCTCCATGTTTATGAACACACAGCAGACGTGATGTCTTCGCGAAGCGAGACAGAGTTTCACTTCAAGAGCAGCGCTCTTTCCCGGTGTGGGTGTGCCCTCTTCGCCGCCTTTATCTCCTCCGCTTTTCGCAATTAAGATTTGAAAAAGTGCAAAGAAATTCACTTTACTTTTGGATGAAATAAAAGAAGGACTGGGCAAAGGACCCGCGAGTGCTGAAGTGTGCTGCGTTGTACTTGTGCCCGTCGGATGTGTGAATGAACCCTTCGGGTGGGGGGGAGTGGTGGCTCGCGCTGTGTTCAAGTCTTTCCGCTGTGCTGCGTTAATTGAGTAGCACTATCTCAAGGATATTGAATTCGCACCGGCGGTGTGGAGGATGGATGTAGCCTAGGACGTCAGGCAGTGGGTCGTTGAGGAACGGTTATGGCTTCAATTTGAAGCTCCCGTTTGAAATGCTGGGTAACTTTCAGCATCCCGATTGAATTAATTAAGTTTGAGTGGCGAGCTGGTGGAAGGCGGGCTCTAAGCTGTGGCAACCTTGGCGCTGGCTATTGATTCCAGATAAGATTCTGTTAATCAATGTACTTTGCTTCAGAAGATCCTGATTGAATCGCTTTCATTAGACGCGGCGGGAGAGCTGAAGGATTACTTGGAGTCTGACGGATTATGGTTTCTTGTTTGGGGATAGGATTTTCTGGGTGCGGATTTATGCAGCACCGGTCATCGTGTGGTAGATAGATAGCAAAGCAACAGAAGGATTCGGCGGAATGAAAGGGGAATAGTAATTTTCTCCAGACTAAGATGTACCGGAGGAGGGGAGATGGACTTCATGGTGACTGGAAGCAGTGACCGTGGACAGAGATCTGATTTGTGTTTCTTCAAGCGTTTGTAGGATATGTGCAGGAATCTCCGTAGCCTTTTTAACTATTCTAACGATTTCTGCCGAAGTGGTGTCATAATTTCCGATTTCAAAGCAATGACTTGGTCTCCGTGGAAATAACAACCACCGTGTATTCTCTTCACTTCTATGGAATGTTGCGGTAAACGAAATGCAGTCAATACTAGTCCTTCAATTGTCATGTTTAACAGCTGTCAAAGTTACTAATCACATTCAACACACGACTGGATGGCGCAGTTGGTTAAGTGCCTGCCCCATTTTAGAAGGGTCCCAGGTTCGAATCCCAGTGAAATCGAATCTGGTCCTGTCACCATTTGCCGCTGGGATAAAACTAACGGCACTGGAGTAGGTTGATACCTGCCAGTACAATGGACCAGTTTTGAGTCTAAGTGCTCAGTAATGTTTCAAAAATCTTCCGAAAAAAAAAATTACATTCAGCTGTCAACAAATTCAGTAAGGCTTGACATTTCATCACGCATCGTTTTACGCTTGCCAAACGTGCGGGAATTATTAAAAAAATATTTTCCAATTTCCGGCTCGTGAATTCGCAGCGTGAATTTCGTGGTAAGGTCGGTCGCCATCATGACTTCAGTGTGCAGGCAATTCGTAGCATCGTGGAAAGTTTGAGAATGGGTGCACTCTCTTGGACCTTAAGCCGCCGACCAGACAGAACTGGATGCAAAATAAAGAAAACATAGCCGACGTAGCGTTCAGTATTGAAAAAGACCCAGAATTTTCAATTCGGCATCAATTAGCTGAAATGGTCATCGACGGAGAGTCAACCCGGCTTGATTTGCGGTGGGATTTAGGCCTGCATTCGTGCTGATACAAGAATTGAACCCGGACGTCCATCGATAATGCCGTGAGTTCGCTAATTGGGCGCTGGAAATGTCCAGAGATCCGGATTTTGGCCAAAAAATCATCTTGCCGGACGAGGCCCATTTTCAGCTCAGCGGCTATGTCAACAACCATTTTGGCCATTATTGGAGCGAACACAATCCACAAGAGTTCGACCAATGATCAATGCATTCACAAAGATCCGTATTTCTTTCGAAATGGGGTAGGAGACACAGTTATCGTCAATGGCCTCAGGTATAGAGCGATGTTAACCGACTTTTTGTGACCCGAGATCGAAAACATCGATGTATCGGAGCTGTGGCTCTAACAAGCACATGGAGCGTCGTCATACAAGCGACGCAATGCTCGAGGTTGTGAAGAAGAAATTTGGCGACTTGGTCATCTCACGAAGAGCGTTCATCAATAGGGCGATGGGACACCATTCTATTATTTTCTCTGGAAATATATATAACGAGCCAACCACTTTAGATAAGATTGAGGCAAACACTCGAGACGCTTTTGCCGGCATAAAGCCGCACTTATTGGACCGGGCCATCAACAATTTGATCGACCGCTTGAAGCAGTATCAGCTACGCTGAGGTAGCCGATTGAATGGTGTGCTATTCAATGTTCAAAATGGCATGAATGTAGCTCCAAAATAAAGCCAGAATTAATTTTATATCTCATTCCATTGTTCCTTTCTTTCGATTCGGTGCAGATCAACTGAATTGGGGATCGACAGAGAGTTAAGTCGGCTCACTTCGCGGTTCAATTTGGGACTACAACCCCTTAGATTGTGCTAACGCAAGAATTAAAGCCGGACGACCATAAAAAACGCTGTTAATTCGCTAATTGAGCACTGAAAATGATGCCCGAAATCCGGATTTTGGTCGGCGAACCAGATTTTGACGATAAATTAATATTGGACAAGAGCCATTTTTGGTTCAGCGGCTACGTCAACAACCAAAATTGCCATTCTTGGAGCGAACACAACCCACAAGTATCCGACCAAGCATCAATGCATCCACAAAGATTGACTGTCTGGTGCGGTATATTTCAAGGCGGCATCATCGGACTGTATTTCTTTCGAAATGGGGTAGGTGACACAGTTATCGTCAATGGCCTCAGGTATAGAGGGATGTTAACCGACTTTCTTTGGCGAAAGCACGACGACATCAATATATCAGAGCTGTGGTTTCAACAAGACGGAGCCGCGCTACGTACTATACAAGCGACACAACGCCCAAAGTTGAGAAGGGGATAGTTGGCGACTAGGTCATCTCACCGTTCATCAACTGGTCGCCACGATCATGGGACTTGACACCACTCTTTTATTTTGTCTGCAGCTAGGTCAAGTTCTCAGTCTACACTAACAAGCTTACCACTTTGAACGAGCACGATGAAATCATTCGAGACCCCATTGGTGGAATATCGCCGGGTATATTGGACCGAGTCGTCAAAAATTGGACCGACGGCTGGAAGCACTGCCAGCAAAGTTGAAGCATGTATTTGAATAATGTTCTATTTCATACCTAATGGCATAAATGTAGCTTCAAAATAAAGTCAGAATTAGTTTTACATCTCATGCCATTGTTTCTTTCTTTAAGTTTCTTTTCCTATCATTCTTATCTGGCCACCCTGTAATAGACTGACAAAGAAGTCCTACAACAGGAAGTTCAACCTGAAGAACATTTAACTCCCCTCCTGACGACTTCATTGAAAAATGATAACCATCCTCCCTCCAGCGCGAACCCCTCTCGATTTCAGCCAAAATATTAGAGGTCTTCATCAGTTCAAGTGCCTCAATTGAATTTAATTATAAATCAATATCCGACCTTTTTTGTGTATCTTAGACATTGCTCCTGTTTATCGAACACAAGCGATTAGCATCCACCTTCCTGCTCCAATTTGGAAGCCACCGTGCCGCTGGGGATGTATCTGCGATCCAATTTAATTTTCATTACTTCCATTCGCTAATCAGTCGTCGGCAGAGGAAGAGGCTGGGCGCAATCTGAACTCCATCAGAAATCAAACTTTTTTCCCCAGCCAAGGCGACGACGCCCCTCGATGGGAGCGGCAAGGAAAAAATTAGAAAAAAAAATAGTCCTAATAAAGGAAAAGATGAAAAGATACCCAAAGATGAGAGACGAAAAGTCTAGGGTCTTTTGCGTGTCGACGCTAAGTCCTCTCTTCCACAAGTCATCTTCGCGTTCATTATCCGTTCGCCGGCAACCGACACATGAACGAAACTCAATTCTATTTCGTCTGTCTACGTTGATATATCCGATTAGTGGGGAGGATTAGTGTCGTAAGATACACAGATACTCATTTTTTCTTCCCTCCCCCCGCCCATGTGTGGATATCCTCTGAAGTATCTACCCCCTGACAGACACATCCAAGGCATTTTTTCCCGTCCCCGCGCTCCTTGAGGAGCTTATCGTTGTTGTTGCTGTGCCACATGGAACGTCAGCGTTGGCAATAAATCTAATTCCGTTTATTTAACATATCAAAATCTCATTAATACTAGTACGCACACGCACAGGCGAACGAAGGAGGAGGCCTCGCAGGAGGCCGCCCTGGCCCCTGAGCGGGGTTACATAGATATCTGCTTCCTTTAATCTAATCATCTGGCGTTATTGCATCCCCCTCCCAGGGCACTCATCCACGCAGCAAGTGAGAAGGCGCACATATAAAGGAATTTTATTTTCGAGTGGAAAATTGGTAGACGCTTCTTTTGGGGCCTTTGTTGCGGCGATTAAAACAAGATCACATTAGCTGATGTGCTCCCCCGATGCCGATGGGGTGTGAGGGGGCCGCTTTCTTTGATGATGCTGAAGTGACGGCCGGGGTGTGGGACCTTAACAAATTACCCCGAAGAATATCAATTAATCGTTAAGTTCCTCCGAACGAGGCAATGGCGGGTGGCTGCTGTGGGGTGTGTTCAGTATGTGTGACGTCTGTGGGGGTGGGTGTTTACATTAGCCTCATAGGCAGAGTCGATGTGTTTGTACTCGGGGGCAGATGAAATCCCTTTCAATTAAACGTGGGTGGAGCTGCTTTAATGGGCAATTTTTCTGTGGGTAACTCAATCGGATGTGTACATCTACCCGGCTGATGGGAGATTGAAGGTTCTCCTTCGGAGAAATGTATTTATGCTCGAGTGGTGGGGCTGTTTCTCGGAAAAGGATACGTTCTTTGGTCTGATTACAGTCTTTTGTGAATCGTTAGATAACGAGAAGCTTTAAGACTTCATCAGGAAGTTTAAGACAACTAATCATGGGGTTTGTTCGGCGAGAAGCAAGTCTTTTCATGGCTGATGGGGTTTTGTTTTGTTTGGTTGAGAAAGTTCCTGCACTGGGGATTGAATTTGCTGAATTTTTGGAAAAATTGCGTTGCGTTGCATGAGACAGGAGCCCTGGGGCGATGGAGTTTTGGAACAACCGAAGAATGGTGAATTTGCATTCGATTCCAGTAACATGACGTGCTGTGGAGATACGGAGTCATCCGACAAGAGGTGCCATTTAACATTTTTCACCACAGAAAGGCACACATCTCTTGGACATCAACTGCGGATCTGAGAGGTGTTACACCACATGAACTGCATGATAGTTGCATTTCCCGTGTGCTCTCGATATCCTGACTCCTGACGGAAATCAGTTTATGGGCCCATTTGGCCTTGGTTGTGGTGTCCCGTCTGACTTGCCACAGTGCCACAGATGTTGCCCTTTCTTTCTTTTTCAAACTGTTCACGCTGGTCTCTAAAAAGCGGTTTGCCGCTCTTTTCTCTCTAAGTGTGTTTGTTGTTAGCCTTAAGACTCTTTGCATCTCGTTGGCCAAAATGTCGATAGGGACCATACTCGCAATGACAGGCTGCGTTCGAAATGGTTCGGAAAGCGCTAGTTATCCTTATTGCGCAGAGCTTGTAGGTTGACAAGAGCTTCTTTGCTATCTCTTTGGTAGCGAGGGCTTTAGCCCAGACTGGTGCAGCATATAGATTGAGCTTACCACTATGGAAAGCAGGAGCCTTGTCGCGTATACAGGTCTTCCAATGTTCCGCAGCTTCCCAGAAAGCGCTGCATGCATCCGTGGCGCTTTTTTGCTGCAGTACTCGACGTGGGTTTTAAAGTTCAAGCTGTTGTTGAGCATTACCCCCAGGTATTTTAGGGCCTCTTTGGATCCAATTAGCCGGGAAATAATCCGGAGCGTAATCCACAGTCATTCGGCTAGTTATTAAATCAGCTTCGGTCTTCAGCTACTTCCAGGTCGGTAGATTCTAGTCAATCTTTGATCCTGGCGATTGCTTCATTTGTGGGGGCTTCCACCTCGTGGATGTGTCACGGTGACAATATCGATGTCGTCGGCAAAGACGATGACCTTAACTTCTTGTGGCAGCGTCATTCGCAGCACTCCGTTGTACACAGGAGAGGTCCAAGGACTGATCCCTGAGGGATGCCCGCTGAAACTTCGTAGCACTTTCGGCCATCGTCTGTCTGATACCTAGGTTTCCTGCTGTTAAAATAATTGGCGATTATCTTCTTCAGGTAGAGACGCGTACTTATTTTGGTCAGGGCTCTCATGATGCATGAGCAGTTAGCGGAGTTGAAAGCGTTTTTCACGTCCAGCGTTACTACGGCACAGTACTTTTTTGTGGCTCCTCTCCATCTTTCCTCAGTATCGCTTCAGCTGCTGTGCCTGCTACATCTTTAATGGCGTCAATGGTAGAACGAGATTTTCTAAAACCATACTGGTGGTCGGACAAAGCTCACCTATTTTCTGTAACGGCGATAAGTCTGCGTATATGATTCCAGGATCTTTCCTGTTGTATCAAGCAGGCATATTTGTCGATACGCCGAGGGTTCTCCAAGTGGTTTGTTGCCTTTGGGTAGTAGCACCAGATGTTGGAGTTTCCATGATTCAGGGAACATCCCCTCTTCAAGCCATATTTGCATCGTTGCTATAAAGAGTCTTGGTCTCATCTTGACGGCTGTTTTGATCGTGGATTGTAGTGAGGCCAAAATATTTGTGTGGGAAGAGCATTCCCTATTCGAGTGGTGCGATTGAAAAACAAGTCACTAAAATAAATTCTAGGTCTGAAAGTGCGTCTCCTGGCGAGACGAGTATTGCCATAAATTCGCACTACCGTTGGAATTCCACGGCCGAAGACCAGGGTAATGAGTCTTGGAACGAATGTGAAAAGCTGAGAGTATTGTCATCAAAGAAGGAGTGGATTGGATTAGAAGTAGCAGACGGGAGATCATTTAAAAAAATGAGAAAGAGAATCGGAGAGAAATCAGACCCTTGGGGGACACCAGAATTTATTTGGTGAATATCAGACTTGAACCCATCCAAATCAACTTGATGTTCGAAGGGGCTTGATGGTGAAAGTGCTTGATGATAACCTGAAAGTAAATAAATCCTTGAATTTAGATCCTTGAAGTGGACACCTATTCCCACTCCCTTATCCGTATATGATCCAGATTTACAGTCAGTTCTGAAGGGGATGAGAATTGAGAAGACTCTCGAGAAGAGTTTTTGGCTTTTAGACGTCGGTGTCTTCAGGAAGTAACTCTTATCGATAATAGTGTTGGACGCAATATGTACGGTGTTGTGGAGTCTAACCGGTGCATAATGCTACTATCGATGAATAATACAGGAAGGCACAAATCGGCCCAGATGACATCGACTTTGTCGGCGTGAGCTCATAAAAAGTGGACTTCTTGTTGGTAGCGTAGTCGAAGGAGTTGACGTAGCCCCAGCGAAAATAGTCGAGTGGTGTCAATTCATATGGTCGCGGGGGACAATTGATGAACGCTCGCCGAGTGATGACCAAGTCTCCAAATTTCTCCTTCACAACTTCGAGTGTTGCGTCACTTGTAGGTGGCTGAAACAACAGCTCGGATATATCGATGTTGTTGAGCTCTGGCCACAGAAAGTCTGTTAATATCGCTCTACACCTGTGGCCAATGACGGCAATGGTGTCTCCTTCCTCATTTCGAAAGAAATAAGGTCCAATGATGCCGCCTTGAAATAAACCGCACCAGAAAGTCAATCTTTGTGGATGCATTGATTCTTGGTCGGATACTTCTGGATTGTGTTCGCTCCAATGACGACAATTTCGGTTGTTGATATAGCCCCTGAGCCAAAAATGGCTCCCGTCCGAGAAGATTAATTTTTCGCGAAATCCGAATTTTCGATCAAAATTCGACGCCAATCAGTTGAATTTTCGATCAAAATCCGGATTTGCGGCACATTTTCAGTGCTCAATTAGCGAATTAACAGCGTTGTCTATAGTCGTCCGCCTTTAATTCCTGCCTTAGAACAATCTAATACCGTTATAGGCCCAAACTTAACTGCGAAGTGAACCGGCTTAACTCTCTGTCGATGCCCAGTTCAACTGATTGGCGCCGAATCGACATTTCTCGATCTTCTGCGGTACTGACCGTTACGGTGGCTATGTTTGCTTCATTTCGCACCAATCTCCGTCTGGTTGGTGGGTTAAGGTCCAAGAGAGTGTACTCAAGCTCAACATTGTTCACGGTGCGACGAATTGCCTGCACACTTTAGCCATGATGACGACCGAACTCGCGACGGCATTTACGCTGCGTATTTACAACTGAGTCGGAATTTCGATATAAATTTCAAATAATTTCCGCACGTTCAGCAAGCGTGACGCGATGCATGTTGAAATGGCAAGCCTAACTGAGAATTTTGGCAGCAGGCTTTCACTCGTTACTTTGACATCTGCTGAAACATGAGAATTGGAAGAACTATCATTTCTATCTGGCCACCCTTTAGTTTGACAAATGAAAGTTGAAATGTTTACCCACGAAGGAGATTGAGGGACTCAAAAGTTGTTTTACTACAATTTCTTCTGCTCTCTAGACTATCCACTGGCATCCGTCAACAAAATCGTTCACACGTCAACCGCCAATCGATTGGCACCAGCATCATGTGAGCCAATGAATTGCCTTGGCTTTATGACTTCACTTAATAACCTCCTTGGACACCCCCCTGAGGACACTGAGGACATTAACGAAATTTTGTTGATACTCCCTCAGTTCTTTCTGCTTGACAGCTTATCAACAAAGTATCGACGACATAACCTCAAAGAGTGTAATTTCATGAAAACGACCAACTGGACCAGAGCGACAAGTCAACACGACTCACAGAAACCCTGGCAATCACTTTAATAAACGTAAAATGAGATACATTGTCCAAATGGCCATCGCCATCGCCATCGCCACTGCCATTGCCATCGCCAACGCCAACGCTATCGTCATCGTCTTTGACGGTCCACTCCATCACTGTTTACACTTCAAAGAGTCCAGCTGGACAGGAGATCTTGGGACACGCCAAGGACCAGCAGCGGCTCTGCAAACAATCACCGACGCTCGCACAGACACGGACACAGACCGAGAAAAAAGTCCATCCCTTGTCATCATCGTTTACTTGTTACATTGAGTAAGCACAACTACACAGCATAAGTGCGCCGTTACGAGAAGTTAAGGGCACGGCGTAAAATGAATAAAGGAGCAAAAAAAGACGTAACGATACTCGTTTTTCGTGTCCTTTCTACTCAATGTTTGTCAAAGACCGAGAGAGAGACGAAAAAAGTAAATAGCAACTTCTTAATTTTGTCCTCCTTCATCAAGTTCACCTCGTTAGTGTGCGTTGTGTGCAATGGATTCTGTCCAGCTTTCAACTTACTCGTAGCCCGAAAACCAACCCCACTCCCGGGAGACGTCGAGTGCTCGGTGCTTGGTTGAAATGCCCCATTCCAGCTGCCTCCGAAATGGACAAGGTAACAACCGTAAACGAAGCTAGTTTGTTATCCTTTTTGTCAAGTGCTCTTACACTTGACAAAAGATACACCGACGACAGTACGATGTCAACGACAATGGGCAACGAAGCAAATCCTCAGCCATCATCACCACCACCACCGCCACCACCAGCGCCAGCAGCGACATCAGCAACCCCTCTCGGGTTACACACAGCGCTGACGCACCTTTCAAACTATCATCCCCCATCCGAGTCGTGCCTGGCAAAAACCGTTTCCCATTGTCCGTGGATAGGGGTGCAGGAGTGAATGAGTGAATGGCCACGAAGGCGACCTGGAAGCGGGCTCTGTCGGTGTTGTTTGGCCATTATTTATCGCCTGCCGTCGAAAACAATACAAAATATTCGAGAAAAAGTGGGTGGAACCGACGACGGAGGTGTGGTGACTTGTGGGTATGCTCGGGCAGACGTGCTCGTTGACTAAGTCGAGTCAATTGTTAACTGGACATATGATTTCGACCGGGATTGCTGGGTGCGTATGTGCTTCAATTGAACACCACTCGCCGGATTGGCTGGGAGGCGCAGTCGACTGCCTGCGGGAGGAAGACAGCTTTTGATGCAAAAAAAAACATGTGAAACAATTGCTCGGTCTATTCTGTTGAGAGTTTACATTGAGGCTCTTGCAATCTGAGAGGAACTGCAGCTCATGCGGTACAGGGTGGGCCAAAAACAAGTTTCTTTTTAAAAGTGCAATAAACTCAACAAAATGTTTTCCATGAATTACGGTTTTATTAGTAAGAACAAGCACTCCCATTAATTTCGAAATGCAACGTCGTTCATCGGATTTGAGACGGTGCTACAGGAGGTCCATTAACTTACTTAGGGTACGGCGGGGCTAATTGGGCCACGCGAATTACTCAAGAACTGCAAGTACTATATGAACTAACCCGTGCAAAACCGGTCTCAGTTGCATTGTATCAGCAGATTGAAAAGCACACGCAATTTTTTGTTTTTGAAGTGAAAAAGTAAAAAAAACTTAACAGGCCTACGACCCATGGAGTGTCTGAGAATGGGCTATCGCTGCCTTCAATCGTTGACGATCCTGGGCACGCTGCTTCCAGTCATCAAGACCAAGTTGTCTTACGTTCGCGATGACATGGCCTTTGTACCGGAGGTTCGGTCCATTAAAGTAAGCCCTAAACGACGAACATGCTCGCCGAACTTGCTCGTTTGCGTTATCCCCTACACCGCGAATACATTTGGCGAACATTCATTTCGTGTTGTTTCCTCAAACCGTCAACATGTGTGATAGAGAAGCGCAAGTGATGAATTCCCCGATAAAATCGTGACTGACTGTTGACATTGTGCTTAATCCGCGATATGTACTCGGCGACGTTCACAGCAAAAAATGAGGTTTGCTCGCGAGCATGGCCCTACACGGCGAACATCAAAGCCAACAAACAACGGACAAGATCGAAGAGGAAGAAAGAACTGCATAGTTCAGTGTTTGCAGCTAAATTCCACTGCAAACCCTAGCAAATTTGTAAACCATCAAATCTAAAACCTTTGTGTATGCCACAATCTCTCCTCCTCCATGCTGTCTCAGTTCAGTGATGCATGGCAACTATCTAATATCCCCGTTGCACGATAGAGGAGAATCTCCCCCCTAGCTGATGCAAGGCGGTAACGTATTTGCAAAATGTCGCTTGCTGTGGATTATGCACCGGCGGTATCATTAGTCCATTCTTCTTCGAAACGACTATGACGGAGAGCGCTACCGATCGATGACAAGACGGTACGGCACGACTCACCAAAAACCTGATTCCACAAAGAATGCACAACCGATTTGTGGGCATTCTTATCTCAGAAGCGTCTTAAACTTGCGACCAAGATCGTGCGAATTGATTACGTTGCCTTACGTCGCAGTTTTCTATAAGGAGCATACGCCTTATAATTATAAAAAATAAAAATAAAATATATAAAATTAGACTTCTCGCGCCAACCACCCAAGCCGTTGCTGCACGTGATGTTATTAAAAGCGCTTTCAAATATAACAAGAAATTCGTAAAGATCTCAAGCCAACTTGTTTTTTTTTTAACTTTAACGTTTACCCCTTAGTTTTTAAAAACCCTGCAAGTCAAACCGTTGGGAAAGTATCGTCACCTGTCACCTGTTATCCATGTCGGATTGGTGAACTGCATGAGAAGGTCAAATTTCCGAAAGCATCTTTCACTCAATTGTCTACCCAATAAAGCTTAGATCCATTCCAATACAGTTCACAGTCTGATATTGAGGCAACACCAAATTTGCGGTATGTTCAGTCCACCATTGTCCCTTATTTTTAATTTATCCCAATTTCTGATCCAATTAACTCCGGTGTGAAAATGTAATATGGGATGCCCACGAAACCGATGTCGCACACAAGTGGAGAAGGACCTCAAGCCAACTTGGAGTGCCTTATTGGAGACAGCTGCTTAAAGACCGTGCCAGCTGGAGAGGCTTGTTGGTTGAGGCCCAGATCCCCCCGGGACTGTAGAGCCGAAGAGGAAGAAAAAGAACTGCGTAGTTTAGTGTTTGCAGCAAAATTTCACTGCAAACCCTAGCAAGTTTGTAAACCATCAAATGTAAAACCTTGTGTATACCACAAGCTGAGCGACTGGATGGCGCAGTTGGTTAAGTGCCTGCCTCAAGTTAGAGGGGTCCCAGGTTCGAATCCCAGTGAAATCGAATCTGATCCTGTCACCATTTGCCGTTGGGATCAAATTAACGGCACTGGAGTAGGTTGCTACCTGGCAGTACAATGGACCAGTTTTGAGTCTAAGTGCTCCAGTAGTGAAAAAAAAAAATACTACAAGCTTCCCTCCTCCATGCCGTCTCATTTTAGTGATGCCTGGAAACTATCTAATATCCCGTTGCACGATAGAGGAGAATCCCCCCCCCCAGCCGATGCAAACAAACATTTGCATATAATAATCGTTTCGAATCAACTGCCGACCCTTCCGTCGCCCATGCCCCCAAAACCTGCCAATGAATCAACCCAACACCTTCCAGCTAAGGCCTTCAATCACTTAGCTTTGACGGTTATTGCGGAACGAAAAGTTACCCCCGCACATTATGACCGCCATTCAAGATCCTTCCAAGAAGGGAAAAATGCCCCGTCACTCACGCCTCGCCCCACCCCGTGCCGGTCTCCCGAGCGCACCCTTGACGAGAATATTAATTACAGTCCTCTTTGTATGCGCATCAAGTGCGAAAAATTATTTTCATTCAGAATTAACTTTCAGAGCCCATCATCCGCCCCGTCCACGGGTGCCTTTATTGATTCCCCATCTTCGTCAAATCACGCAAGGCCGACCGAGGGAGGGCTTCTTAAAAATTATCCGCACGTACCTACACGTTACCGACTGGCTGTCCACAAAATTCTCAGCTGACAGCAGAAAAACAAAAATTGAATTATTATTGCCACGGCGAGATATAGGCCGTGCAGGGTGGTGCTGCTGAAGGACACAACAGACGGGGATTTATGTGCGTACGTTCGGCTAACCTGCTGCATGCCAAAAGCACACACACCAGCCACTCCCCACCGGCAGCGGAGGGAAAACAGATATAAAATAGGAACAACAAACGGAATTAATTGCCAAGATTTACGACAGACAAACACTAAACAGGACACATACGTCGCGTCACCGGAAGGCGAAAACGAGGCGATAAAAATCCACGTCAGGACTATTAATTGGCACCCGTCCCCCTGCGGGGCGCCCGCTTCGCTCAGTAAGAATGCATTGTTTGCTTGTTTCGCCCTGTGGAATGCCGGTCGGGTGGGGGGCAGGGCGTAATTAATTTGTTAGCCTTGTTTTATTTATGATAGCCTGGACTGGCCGTGTGTCCGTGCGCTCGCTCTCTGTGCCTCTGCAGCGTCATAATCACCACTGACACCATCAGCACAACCCGATCTTTCGTGGCGATTCGCTCCTCTCTTGGCACACCGGTTGGTTGGCATCGTCACCGTGGCCATCATCGTCCACATCATCATTAAGATCTCGGTGGGAGCAGAAGTGGCTGCAGGACACCTCCTGGCAATTATTGTCAAATTAATGGTCTCCATAGTCGGGCTCCTGCTGCTCGCTATGACCTTTTTATTTCTCACTTCTTCTCCCACCTCCCATCTCCCGCCTCGCGCCATTCCTCCTCGGCGTTCCCGACTGCATTTGGAGTTGTTGTCAGCCTTGGGTGCGACACAAGTCATCTTGCCGTATCGGCCAGGGCTCGGGACAGGGTCGTTCAGCAATTAAAAAGCAGTACCAAACTCGACTGTGCGCTCTCTAATTACGGACGATTATGCCAAGGGAGCTGAAGACACACAGACAGTGGAAATCCGACGGAGTTAGCGTTCCCAGGATCAGGGACGGGGCTGCAGCCGTGAATAAATGCATCGGGGGGTTTAATTTAGGGCCCCCACCGGAGGGGAATTCATAAAATTCAATTTCGCCTGAAATAACGAGCTAACTGCAGTCAGCTTAATTCGATTTATAACCGACACGGCAGCAAGGTGTGATGTTGCACACGACCGGCGAGAAGGCAGAACGTCACCGTGGGCGACAAGGGTGTGCATCGGGAAAGCGGTGAATTGGTGTTTCCTCAGATCTATGGTGAACATTGGCGGTGAATTGGTGTTTCCACAGATCCATGATTAACATTGTCTGAGTCTAGCCGAAGAGCACCAGAGCCTCAAAATTATTTTGCATCTGAACCGACATGCCGGTGTCCCTTCGTCGGACGCCATTCTCCACTACTCCACCCTGGTCCCGGTTTACATCGGAAAAAAAATTGTATTAAGCTCGGGAAAAAAGTTATCTATGACAATAGCTGGGTGACGAGAGAGACAACGAGCTAAAAATTTGCAAATTGCTTCGCAATTAAACAAAGTACGGGCGATGGTCCGGGACCATCCGCAGCGAATGATGTAAATAATTCTTTTCTTTTTTTGGTGCGCTTGGATTGAGTTTCAACTTCGATCAAATATCCATTACGATTTGCGATGCGGGGATAAAATTCTGGCACGGATAAGTCACAGGAGTGGATTAGGTGACGCTGGTGCAGGAGACAAAGGTTGGGCGCCATTCAGTTTGATGGACCGAAGGAGTTTTTTACAGAAACATTTGAATATGGGATTTTCGGCAAAGAATGGGAGAGAATTTCAGATTCTGTTGGGTGTCTTGTATTCAAGGTTTGCAAACGAAAAGAGATTAATCCACTTGCGTAAAACGACTGGATGGCGCAGTTGGTTAAGTGCCTGCCCCAAGTTTGAGGGGTCCCAGGTTCGAATTCCAGTGAAATCAAATCTGGTCCAGTCACTATTTGCCGTTGCGATCAAATTAACGGCACTGGAGTAGGTTGCTACCTGGCAGTACGATGGACCAGTTTTAAGTCTGAGTGCTCCAGCAGAGTCTCAAAAAATCCTACGAAAAAAAAATACACTTGCGTCCTTAATGTTAACCAATAGCCAGGCAGCAATAGAGAGTGGGTTTAAAATAATTTTTGTCTAAATAGAAACTCAAGAGAAGTTGAGCAAATGAGTCGATAATCTTAAAAGGGTGTCATGATAGTTATCCTCGACTTACATTTTTACCCCTCTTCCAGCAATTTAGGCCGCATATTAGCAATATACTGCACGACATTGCCTTCCAAGGCTTAATCCACTGCATGACTTGGCCGCATAGATCTAAAATACCTCAACAGAAAAAGAGTCCAGGGACGTCTTGGAGGGTCCTTTGCTTGATCAAATAGACTCCGAAAAATTGCTTCCATAATTTGAGGACTTCATTAGCAGTGTGACATGTGGAACCTCCTAAGGCACCATCTTGACGGCCATTTGGAAACTAGAAATCATGGACCATGGCAATGTACTAGGAGTCAGGACCCGAGGTGTTTTTCGGACTCTATTGAAAGCTGTTGTACCACCTTTGGGTTTAATTCGAAATTCGAGATTTGGAAGTAAGACGTGCATGGATGTAGAAGTTGGTTCCAGCTACTACGGCTACTACTACTACTACTACTAGTAACTGTCGCACACGAGTGAAAAGGGACCTTAACCTGGTGTTCGCTGCTGGAGACAGCTGGTGAAAGATCGGCTTTCTTGGTTTGATGAATATGAAACTCTGAATAATGACATTGGTTGCATAGCTCGAATTCTTATAAATGAAAGACACAAAAAAAAGCCCAAGTCACTCTTGACAACCTCCTCTTCATGCCTGTGAAGTTTCATTGAAATCGGTCCAGCCGTTTCGGAGATTAGCCCAAACAATCAGACCGACAGACACTACGATCGCATAAAAAAATCCTTAGTCACTTTCGATAACCTCCTCTTCATGCCTGCAAAGTTTCTTTGAAATCGGTCCAGCCGTTTCGGAGATTAGCCCGAACAATCAGACCGACAGACACTACGATCGCATAAAAAAATCCTTAGTCACTTTCGATAACCTCCTCTTCACGCCTGCAAAGTTTCATTGAAATCGGTCCAGCCGCTTCGAAGATTAGCCCGAACAATCAGACAAACAGACACTACGATTTTATTAACATAGATTTACATACACACTATATTAACCATCATTGCCTCAATCATTTAATTATTCGCATACCAAAAACAACAACACTTACAGGCAGGGGGAATAAAATGCGCACATGTACGTTTGTGTTTAAACAAATTTAGCAGATTTACGCAGCAAAACTTTTTATTTTCAATAAACATAAAAAAAATTCAAACGCGACTCTTACCGATTACGTCCGTTCACAATACGAGTTCGATGAAAAAGAACCTTAACATGATCACTCATTGACAGCTGTCAATGTATTTGCCGAGTGTATGACATCAGCCCATAGGCTCCCACGTATTTGTTGTTGTTTTCTTTTTATATGGACAAAATCAGATGTTGACATATGAAGTCATAACGCACGAACTTGTCAACCAATTCCGTGCAAACTTTAGATAAACTATCTACACCATTATACGAACAAACCCTAAAAAGGTTATCGAATTCAGTTTGACCGTTCGTGAGTTATGAAGTCACAACGCACTTGCAACAATTTTTTCTATACATAGATTGGAGCAGAATCGATTCACAATTTATTTTTGCGTCCCTCCGACCTTAGCTTAGGCTTAGCCCTTTCACTGATCACTGGTCGGAGAAGTATAAACTAGCTCATTGGGACAGGATCCTCTCACAATCTCCTTCTGCATGGCTTCAACTACTGTGCAGACAACCTCCAGTCACTTTGGGCCCCACTTCCATTCAAATTCAATCAATTGAACCGCTCCCGTTCGAATATATTTCCATCGAAAACGGCTAATGGTCGATTAAAAACTCGAATATTGTAATTTGCCAGGATGATTCCTGTTTTTTCTGCTCCCATGCCCATCTGGATGGTATTTGCTCATAGTCGGTCGGTTCATTGTTCATTAGTGCATTGAAAAACCATTGCGCTGCAGAATGAAATCACTTTTCGAGAGCATTAAAGGACTGGTTAGATGCCATTGCCAGATGGGCGCACTGCGTGTGCTTCCACTGCTCGGCGGCAAGGACGTTGGCGGTGGTTTTATTAGTAAATATTTTTGTTTAGCGCATGATTAAATCTTGATTGCCAGTTATCCGATAGATGGTTGTCTAGTTGGTTGGCTGAATTGTGCATTCAATAGAGTTGACGTGAATGGGCTCGTGTGCGTCTAGGGATCGGCACTGACATTTGATTGTATTCTTTTCAGATATTTATTTGCCGTTGCGATGGTTTTCGACCATAGTTTCAATGGTTTTTCGATGGTGATCGGTGGGGTTAAGTGTAATTAGTGCTTGTGGGATGTGGTCTGTGTTGTATTTTGTTATCTGGCACGTTGACATAGAAACCTTGTTCACAATACTTAATTTACGCTGGCCCCGAGGACAGCTAGAATGGGGGCGTGGTGTGTTTGGAAAATGTTTTGTTGGAGGTGTTTATCTTTTCAAGTGAAAAACACTCGATTTAAGTGTCCTTGTGAAGGCGAGATTCCAAATCTAAAATGTCTGCGGATAATAGTTGTTGTTTGTTGTTCACCCACTAGGAGATTCGTGTTGGTGTCTTGTCTAGTAAGACTCGTCTTATTTGGCTTCCTTTAGAGCATGCATCAACTTAAATCCCAGGAGGGTAACCTAAACACGTTAAACCAGTGAGCGGTCAAATGTATTTTTTCAATTATGTAGACTTAATCCGATACACTCTTCTCATAGGAGGTTGGAGAACGCTGTCGGACTATCACACGTCAAAGGAAACGAAAAGGTTTAATAGCACAGAGTAATTCTAGAGAGTTAAACTTATTGAACAACTGAGATCACATGGATGGGCAAAGTTGAACAGGATGAGGGTGTGTTCAGAAAATTATTTCGAGAGTCTGTTCAGATAGGTAGCCGAGCCTTTGGGACAACACAACAGAGGACGTCCACGATTAACGTTGCGCACACAAGTGGACTTAAACCAATTTGGAAAAATCGTGGCAGCTGTATAGGTTTATTGGTTAAGCCCCTGGTCCAGCTCGGGCTGTAGCGCTACAGGGAAAGGAGGGATCGTCTACCTTGTTGATAAAGCATGTCGAAATTCACTAAAAAAATGGAGGAAACTAGATCCATTCAGTGAAGTTTAGATAAATGATGAATGGAATCTCAGCATTGGTTCCCCGATCCACGAAAAAGGAGACCCTCTGAAATGCGTCAACTATAGAGGCATCAGTCTTCTGAACATTGCATACATGATCTTATCTGCCGTGTTGTGTGAACGCCCAAAACCATTCATCAACAACCTGGTCCGTCCATACCAGTGTGGCTTTAGGCCAGGAAAAACCATCATCGACCAAATATTCACACTGCGGCAGATCTTTGAAAAAAACCCAGGAACAGCAAATCGATACCCACCACCTTTTCATTGATTTTAAGGCCTCGTATGACAGCGTCTATAGAGACGAGCTATACAGAGCAATGTCTAGTTTTGGCATCCCTACCAAACTCATCCGTTTGTGTAGGATGACGATGGAGAATGCATGTTGCTCCATCAAGGTCGGTGAAGACTTAACCGAGACCTTTGATGTCAAAGAAGGATTCAGACAAGGCAACGCGCTGTCTTGCGACTTCTTCAACATCATACTTGAAAGAATTGTGCAAAACTCGCACGCCAACACCAGAGGCACAATCTTTCAGAAGTCTGTCCAACTACTCGCATATGCCGACGATATTGACATAATCGGAAGAACACAGCGTGATGTCAATGGCGCTTTTGTGAGTACTGCGGCGGAGGTCGCGAAGGTGGGTTTAACGGTAAATGAGGGCAAGACCAAGTATATGCTGTCAACCAGAAAGGACACCCAAGACCGACGTCTCGGACAGAACGTCACAGCAGACAGATATAACTTTGAGATAGTCAAAGACTGTCTACCTTGGAAACGCTATCAACTCAGACAATGACACCAACGCTGAAATCAAACGAGGAATAACTCTTGCTAATCGCTTCTTTGCTTCTTTGAGCTAAGAAAGCAATTGATAAACAAATCTCTCTCTCGAACAACCAAGAAACCCTGTACAAGACCTTAATCGTCCCAGTCCTGCTATATGGCGCAGAAGCATGGACTTTGTCAAAAGCGGATGAGGTTGTTCTTGGCTGCTTTGAGAGGAAAATTCTTCGGGTGATTATCGGTCCCGTTTGCATAGAGGGTGAGTGGAGGAGATGGTATAGCAACGACCTGTACGAGCTGTTCAGCGACATCGACTTAGCCAGAAGGGTGAAAATCCAAGGATTGAGATATCTAGGTCATGTAGAGCGAATGGAAACGAATGCTCTGGCCCGGAAAGTCTTCGAATCCATCCCCGAGGGACGGCGCAGTAGAGGAAGACCGCGAAGGAAGACCTCAGGTGGCGCACGCAAGTGGAAAGGGACCTCAACCAACAGCGCGTGCCAAACTGGAGGCAGCTAGCGAAAGATCGAGCTGGCTGGATATGCTTGTTGGTTGAGGCCCAGGTCCACCCCGGACTGTAGCGCCACACTGAGGAAAAAAACTTTAATTTAACTCTACAGGGTGGGCCAAATACTAGTTTATTTTTAAAAATGCAATAAAATGAAAAAAAATTAATATTGTCCTCTGTTTTATGGCTTTATTACTAAAAAAACCGTTCCCATTAAGTATGAAATACAACGTCGGTCAAGTGGCTGCCTCGGATGGCTTCGCAGTAACGCATTCTGTCACCCCAATTTTCCAAGACCTTGATGATACCACAGTAGCTCACGGATTGCTTGGATGATATTGGCCTTAAGTGCTTGAGCCATTTCCGGATTGATGGCATAACATGTCCAAGGGGGACAAATCGCAGCTCCGAGGCGGCCAATTGACATAGCCAAGACGGCTGATAACACGATTTGGGAATTTTGTGCGCAAAAGATTGATTGTGACATGGGCTATGTGGCATGGCGCGTCATCCTCCAAGACCCAGAGGTCGTCCAAATCCATGTCTTCAATTTCAGTAAAAAAAAGTCGGTTAACATGGCTCTGTAACGCCCACCGTTGACGGAAACGTTGTTTCCAGCCTCATTTTCGAAGAAAAGTGGTCCAATGATGCCACCACTTCACAATCCGCACCAAACTGTCACTCTCTGTAGATGCATTGGCCTCTCGACAATAACGTGCGGATTTTCCGAGTCCCAGATGGGATGCGGTAATTTTGTTTGTTAACATAGCCGCCGAGATGAAAATGCGCCCCGTCAGAAAAGATGATTTATCGCCCAAAATCGTTGTCCAATTCAAGCTGCTCTAAGGCCCAAACTGCGAAGCGATAACGAAGCAGATGGTCGCGCGCTTTCAATTGTTGAGTCAATTGGACCTTGTAAGCGAATAGTCCGAGATCTTTGTGCAGAATTCTCCTCAGACTAGTGCGTGAAATGTTGAGCTGTTGAAATCGATGGTGAGTTGATGTTCGTGAATTGAGTCTCACACTCTCGACTACTGCAGCCACATTCTCATCTGTGCGCACCGTACGACGACGGGGACCATAAGTGTTGTCCACTAGCATATCAGTCTCATTAGCTTTTTGCACAAACTTGCGTCCAGCAATCGCTGTGGGTGCTTCATTTCAGCCAAAACTTCTTTTCCAAAAACGCACTGTTTGGGCTACACAGCTCTCACTTTGGAAATAAGTTTTCAGTATTTCCCAACGTTATTTCGTGCCGCGGAGGTATGACACTGACTTCTGCCAAGATTTTGAGCCGGAAACAGCTGTCAGTGTCAAAATAACCAATGATTTAAAAAAAATACCACAAGCTGGCCCCCCTTGTATTTTCTTTTCGATGATAAAAAGTTGGGTCCCATGGTGAGTTTAACTTCAGTTGGTTAATTGCGGGAAATGCTGCCGTTTGAGCCATCGAAACGAACCTGGGATCTCGTACGTAGGAGTCGATGAGCGCATTGCCTCACATCAACCCCTCGGTATTAAACTTTACTCCTCTTTCAACGAATCCCACCAAAAATTCAACAAAATCAAACCTCTAATACATCATGATGACATCGTCTGATGTTTCTGTCGGAATCTCGAGTATCCCCGCCGCAAGCAGGCATCTCCGAGATAAGCAACTTTTTGCTGAAAGCAATAAATTAGCGCTTGTCTCCCTTCAGGTTAACTTCCGAACGCAAAAACATTCTGACAGATCCAAGATCTATGAGCTCACTCAGCCCGCCACACCGAAGACAGCACACGCCCTGAAATGTGAATTAAAATCGCTTAACCGGAAACCTCTTTCGCCTCGCGGCTCCCACTCGACGTCATTGCCCCCGAGACATATTGCCCACGAGTATCTGGGCCATCAAAGCTTACGCAATACATCATTCCATCGAGTCACGAGTAAGTTTGTCTCCGTGATGTCATTAACCTTGAACCCCACTCACCCAACCCGCCCCGCGTAGACCTAACGCAATCCACATACAAAAAAATTATTGTCTCGTGCCCATTACGAAGTCAAATCAAAATTTATGCCAACTCGTGTACGAAATGTGGGTCATTCCAGTTAAGACATTCTCAGCAAAAAGAAAATCCTTGAAACCGTTACGATAATCTCAATTTATTTACCCGACTGCCATAAATTTACTCCCCCACCCCGGCACCTTTCCCGAGAAAAACACATTCCAACTACAAGCCCCAGCACCCCCACCCGCCAGCCACACCCTCCGCCCGCCACTATCACCCCATCAAACATCGCTATTTCGCTGATGTAAAAAGTTGCCAAAATAAATTTTTATTAACGTAAACAAATGTGAACAACACTCCATTCGGAAGGGAATAACCAACCACTATCACCGCCAGCATCGGAAGGACTCGACGGCAGTCGCCTCCGACCCGCAGCGCCCCACCCCGACCTGGCCGGGTCCGAGCGCACACCCGCATCCCTTCCGAGTCGAGGAATACGAGTGAAACTCCGAAAATAAACCAAATATGGTGACATAGGAAAAACATTGAGTAAACAGGATAAAAGCAATAAATGGTCGAGTTAGATGAAATAGGAAAGAGGGCGAGCGTCGGTGTGCGGTGTGCGGTGTGTATGTGCGTGCCAAGATGAGGATGTTGGTCTCGATCAGGGGGGGAGACACGTTAATGGAATAACACTCGAACAAAACAGTCAAGCAGCCGTCAGTCGTCGAGTGTGCTGGTGACTGGGTGGACGAGTGTGCAGATGAACGGATGGATGGTGGGATGGGGTGGACAAGAAGCGAAAACGGAAATCATCTTTATTCGCATGGAGACGTCGTGAATTTGTTCAACTATTGGCAGCGTTGGCGTCGTCGAATGGATACGACAGCAATAACAAACGTCCTTTTGCCACACAGCAGGAAATTGAGAGGAAAACACACATTCCCAAGGAGCAGCGGTTCCCCACAGCAGTCACCTTTGTTGCGACGAAAGACCATTCATACGAGAGGACACACACTCTTTGGTGGGAAGTCTTCTTTTTCTTCTCCGTTGTTAGTCAAGTTTTAAGACCACCTGACCACCGCATGCTCTCGACTTGTGCTTGCGACTTTTATGACGACAGTGTGTGCTCAAAGAATGCAAACACTTGCAAAATTTAAGTGGCCCCCGAATTGCAGTGGCGTAATGGGGGCGTGGAATTAAGGCAGGCACGTAAGGCATTTACTGCCGCGGTGGTAGTTTTTCATAAAATGTTTATGTTTCGTTTCAAATTTGCGGCCCAATGTTGTCGTGTTAACAGGTTTCGCCGACACCGCGTTTAGATGTTTTTTCCTGATAGTTTGTGTTAACTAATCAGTCGTGGGTGGTGTTGCTGTGAAGTTAATAACTCACTCCTATCCGGTGACTGAACAGAGATGGTGAAAGCTTCAACCTCAGCACTCTCTCTGGGGAGTAGGTGATTTCTGTCAAAAGGCAAATTTAGACGGCAAAAGGACTATATTTCGAAGTTTTCTCGTTGAGCAGGGCTTGAATTGATAAAATCAGTCTTCAATCTAAGCCATTTTGGAGCTGCAGATCGGCCTGGATTCAGGCTGATAAACGGCAATCCTTGATTTGTTCATCAGAGATTTTTTTTGTAATTAAACATTCCATGAACATCATTTATGAACAAAAAAAATAGTAAGGGACCCAAATGGCTACCTTGCGGCATCCCCGATTTTACAGTTATTACACATATACTGCTTAGACCAGACATTTTCCAGCACACTTTGGGAGGGGGTCTTCCCTACACCGTGGAAACTGCAGCACTTGGTTCATACTTCTGCCAAAAGGAAGGAAACCACCTGGAGAACCGTCCTCGTATCGCCCAATTTGCCTATTGGACACATTAGGCAAGATACTAGAGCGGGTCATCTATGAGAGGTTACTGGCAGTGGCGGAAGCAAATGGTGCACTGTCAATCCACCAATACGGCTTCAGAAAAGGACGGTCAACGGTCGACGCGATAAAATCTGTGGTAAACTTGGCCACAGACGCTATACAAGGAGAGAGTTGGAGATGGGTAAGAAAAAAGTATTGTGCAGTGGTTACGCTGGACGGTAAAAATGCATTTAACTCGGCGAACTGGTTGCACATACGAAGATCTCTAACTGCCATGGGCACACCCCCTAACTGATGAAGATAGTCATGGACTACTTCAACAACAGGAGCCTTATGTACTACACCGACGATGGGATGAAGTACTACAGCATAACGGCGGGAGTTCCACAATAATCAGTTCTCGGACCTCTATTGTGGAACATTATGTATGATGACATCTTACGACTAGAGCTTCCCGAAGGAGTTCGAACAATCGACTTTGCCGACGACATTGCTGTTGTTACAGAAGCTAAACATATAGAGAAAGTGGAGATTGCTACGAATACAGGAATCTTAAAAGTTAAACATTGGCTTGAAAATGCCGGTCTGGAACTAGCGGCCCACAAAACGGAGGCTGTACTCATAACCAGCCGCAAGAAGGTGGAATACGCGAGCTTCTTAGTTGGAGATCAGACGATTAGGTCCAAGGAGTCTGTTAAGTACCTAGGGATCGTGCTGGATAACAGGCTACTCTTTAGGGAACACATAAAATACGCCAGTGAGAAGGCGGCACCAGTGAGAAGGCGTACACAAGGAGCGCTCTCACGAATGCTCCCAAATATCGGCGGGCCAAGATATGAACGCAGAATCCTGCTTTCGCGGGTAGTCAGTTCGGTCCTCCTGTACGCCGCTCCAATTTGGGCTGGAGCATAGGACGAATAAATCTGATGAAGACGTCAGTCTACAGACTCTGCGTAATAAGGGCGATCAGCGCTTTCAGGATCATCTCTGATGATGCGGCGTTCGTCATAGCAGGAATGCTGCCCATTGACATTCTTGCAGACGAACTCAAGAGGGTACACCATAGGAGAACTTCGGACCGGCGGCAGGCCAAAATCATCACCAATGTGGCAAGCCAGATGGGACGTCTCCACAAAGGGAAGATGGACGCATAGGCTCATTCCCGTTATCGAGACTTGGATATTAAGATCTTTAGGAGACTGTATCTACCACCCTTCGCAGTTCCTATTTGGACACGGCGGTTTTCGAAAATATCTGAATAGATCTAAATGCGACGGTTCGCCGCTATGTCCACAATGTCCAAACGCCGAGGAAGACGCAGAGCACACAGTGTTTGACTATAGCCGCTTTGAGCACGATAGGCGAATGGTGAATCTACCAAGCCCCGAAAACATGATCCCTTACATGATGGAATCTGTAGAAAATTGTATATTGCGATGGTCCAACGGAAACTACGGCAGGCGGAAGCAGAAAGAAATTCTCGAGAGGCCACTGTTCAGAATATATCGTAAATCGCTAACCAGCCCCGCGAAGTAATACCTAAAGGCAGTCCCGCGGGGAGAATGGTAGAAGGGTGCAGGGTGTGGGTTAGTACGCAGGCGTATTCCCGAAATTGATGCATGTTGATAGCCCGGGCTATCTTTCGAAGATTGCCACAGCCTTGGACGCAAGCAAAAAAAAAAAACACATATACTGCTCAATTAACCCAATATGGGCAATGTATTCGAGTATTTGGCAAGTTCATCTGCTTTGCCATTCGCTGGCAATATCTTTATGGCCTGGGGCCCAACGCAGGCGTGTGTTGAACTGTTTAGCCATCCCTAGCTCAGGCCTTCATTAGGTTAAGTTAAACGTTAAGTTACGACAATTCTGTCCCAAGCGAAGGTTAGAGACCCAGTCTGATCTAGAATGACAGTTTTCTTGCATTCCCTTGTTTCAGAATGCCTCCCTTACCCGAGGCAACTTAATTAAGTCTACTTCATTCAGGTTGTGTGCTGTAAATTGAATATTCTCATAACCTTAGCCCCAAAAGCCCTTTCCCCACGTCTCCAAGTCCTTGAGTATCTATCTATCTACATATCTTTGTGCTCATCTTCTTTCATGGCTTTCAAAAACATCAATCTCGCATTAGCAACCGCAGCTTAAACACCCATCTTCGAACGCGAGCCGTAAACCAAAAGATTTCAACTTTACAGCATCAATTCGCTGGCCAATGATCAAATTTCATCCAAGAATGAAACCCCAGTGCAGGCCACAAGGCGGGCGGGCGTCTTTATGCAAAAGTCCGTCCGAGTCTTTCACGAAAAACAATGTGGCAAGCCATTAATGTTCAGATTTCCTTCAGCACCATCGTCTCCTCTTCGTTTTATGAACACTCCTCGCCCGCACCCGCCAGTGCTCGCAACCAGCCGCAAATATTTGAATGTGAAAAATTTTAATTAAGGCATTCGCCAGGGGAAGGCGGTCTACCGCACGAGGCCCTTTGGTTCACAAATATTCGTTCGCTCTCGGAGTGCCAAATGCATTTTCTGCGTTTCGCCTCTCTGAAGACCGGATGGGTATCCCTTTTCTCGAGTACAAAAGGAAATGCGTTGCCTGCACGGAGATGGCATCGTATTCATGCAACAATGAGTCACAAACACAGAGAGAGAGAGAGACCGCCAACAACAACAACTTAAGCTATGAGGCAACACCCAATGGGTGTCTGGATGCATCTTCCGCATCATTCCGGCCGCAACCCGAAGTGCTTGCTGCTGCTACCTCTTTCAAACATTCCCATCGTTTTCTGAGGTTGCACTTAAGTATCCTTGCCAAGAGGGCCAAACGGAGAAGCCAGATGAGGAGTCCCTCGCGCGCCACCTTCCTTCCTCGAAGGAAATTGTTTTAATTTTCATGCAGTGCAAGCGAGCACACTCTGTAAAACCACGCTAAGCGCTTACTGAATGAATGACTGAATGAAGGGAAAATCTCGCGCAAGGACGCGCCAGGATACAAGCGGCACCATCCCCGCCGTTAGTTCAAAGCCGCAGTTTGAGGCTTGAGGCGACAAGTATATTGGGCTGATTTGCTTTGGATCCCCGCTTGTTGCAAGCGCCCCTCGCCGCACATCGTTCGTTCGTCAGCATCCTTCTTTTTTTGGGGTGTGTACAGCTTAATTCTGCGGCTGAGTGTTTGGCTTGCTTTTATGGGTGTGGCCGGGTCTCCTGTGCAAGTGGGCGGTGGGCAGCGGTCGGTAGTTACGCTAAAGTTTTGATAAAGTTTTAAAACTCTCCTCGCTGTTGTTGTTTTCTTTTTTTTCCTGTTTTGTTCTTATGTACTCCGGAGCAAGTAGACTCGTAGATTTTTTCTTTCGTGTTATCTTTCGTGTTTTAGGCGATGGGGTTTGTGTGTGGGGGGAGGCTGGGCTGGTAAGCAGCTAAAGGAGTAAGTAATTGGAATAAACAACAACGGGATTAATTTATGTTTCCACTGAGGATTCGTTGATTTTATGAAGTGCTTCGGGGAATTGTTTTGCAGAAATGCGAATTGAAAATCCGTGGAACTGAGCATGTAAGTGGGTAGACCTTGCAGTCGGATGAGGGAAATTAATCTATTTGCGAGGGGGTGACGGGGGAGTGGGGAATTCGAGGATGAAAGGGAATTTGTCTATAAGAGCGAAAATCGGGAGAATACTCTTATCCGAATTAGGATAACCCTAAGCGGTACTCGAAGGAAATTAACCCTCTTAAGTTGTCGATTTCAAGTGGGCGTAGGTTATGCCCACAGAATTGCTGAAATGTTTTCCATTTAATCCATACGGTGATTACGTGCTGGAAGCGACATAAGGACATAATGCGGTGGGAGCACTTAGGCTCACTGCTGCTTAAGATTTTAGTTGAATAATAAATGCCAGAGGGTATCGGTGAAGATCTGGTGGTTTATTTTTAACGCCATATGAAGAAGAATTTGCTCAGGAATTTGCTTGCTTAGAATCAGCTTTTCATCAAAATGTGAAGAATAGCAAAAGTCCAACTTTTCTCGTCGACCTCTTATGATTTTAAAGGATTCATCAGTCTGTAAAAAAGAAAACATTTTTAAGTAATGCCCTATCCACGAAATGGGCGATCATACCTCATGTTAGAACTGTAGAGGCATATCCCTGCTCAATGTCGCCTGAAAGGTCGTATCCAACGTAATGTATGAACGTCTAAAGCCTTTTTTGCAAGCCACTAATGGGCACATGCCAGTCCGGCTTTCGGCATTGAAATCGAATCGACTATAGACCGAATATTTAAACTTCGCCAAATCCTGGAAAAGACCAGCGAGTTTCAAATCGACACGTATCACTTTTCATCGCTTTTAAAACCGCATACGACAGCATTCATCACAATGAACCATTCGATGCGATGGCCGAATTCGGGATCTCGGGAAAATATATCCGGTTGTGTCGCGCCAGGCTAAAAAATGCGCCATGCACCATGCAGTGCGGTTCCAGAATTTCCGAACCGTTCGAAACTTGAGCATCCCCGGTGCAAATGCCGTGTGATTTTTTTAATCTAAATCTAGAGAAGATAGTGTGGCAGGCAGGTGCAGACCCGAGTGGCACTATCTTCCAGAAATCAGTCCTGGGTGACGCTGGGTTGCACAGATAATATCAACATTTGCCGCGTATTCGCAAGGAGGCGTTGTACCTGCTTTCACGGCGATTGAAGGACGGCCGAAAAGAGCGGGTCTGAATGTAAATAAGGAGAAGACAATATCGATCGCCCATCATCTGGGACAAAAACATCACAATTGACAGCTACATTTCGAAGAGTTTGTCTAAATCGGACCAAACGTGATCTGCGCAAAACGACATCTTGGTGAAGAACGCTTGGCAACCGCTACAACCTCGGTTTGTCAAACCAATTTGCTTCAAAACTCCTGACTCGAAGGACCAAAATGCTCTACAAAACTCTAATCTAATCTACAAAAATCTAATCCTGTCAGTCTTGCTATATGGAGCTGAAAGTTGGACGATAAGCAGGACTGCATATAGGGATGCAACATCGTTTTGAAAAACATCGATGGACAACAAAAATTGATGTTAAAAAACATCGGTATTAACAACGATACATCGATGTTTTTTCCGATGTTTTATTTATCTTCTCCCTCACACAAATTGGTGGCTATATTTACGATGTACTGTACCTAAACAACCAAATATACTAGTCTTACCAGTTTCAACCCAAAAACCTTCTCTGTCTTTGTGTCTTGTGTCTGTCTTTGTGGCTTATCGGGCCAACAAAAAACCCAAAGTGACGTTGGAGGATCCTACGGTTCAGAATTAGGGTTCCCGATAGGGCCCTTCATGCAAGTTTACATAGCGAGTCGCTTGCTTCAAGACCAACACCCGTTCCTTGGCTAGTTTGGCTGTTGACACGAGGTCTGCTATGTTCACGCATCCAGCCAATACATGCCGAAACATGAACCCTCTCCGATTAGCCACCGACCGACGATCAAAAACGGATTTGGGGAAGATTTCAAAAATTGGTTGAAGTATACAATTTTACACCGCTACACACCAGAAATGAAGAAGCAATCAATCACAGTGAACTTAATGCTTTTTCTAGGGTCGTGGAGATCAATATCTACGTAGGGATAAGAGAAGGAGTTCGAAGACAGAGCTCGATGGCAAACGCTTTCGTCTGCATGGCTCGCTTGTCCAAATGCTGAAGGAAAAAGTTTAGAAAACGTAAAATCATACTCTTCCTATCACCCATCTGTCGTCTTTCTAGAGACCAGCTCTTATTGCATTTACCGAAATTAAGGAGTCTCAAACATGAATGAAAACATATCTGCCATCACCACGTCAACAACTATCAACATTGAATGTGCCGACATCTTTAATGCAAATGTTCTAATCGCAAAGCTGATGATCCTTAAAAGCCATGAGCAATACCCTTTCGGAAAATGATTTCGAACAAGTGTTTTCCATTTCCAAGATATTATCACTCCGGCAGTTAACTTTAGCCTGCCATATCCTTGACAAGTGTCACTGACTCACGAAGAACCCAAGCCGACCAACAGCGTCAAGCAATGCCAGCAGAATGGACTGTGCAGAGCAAAAGGACTTCAAGTTTCACTAATTATGAGCGGAGGGTAATAAGTAAGAAAGTTTATCCTACTTTGGGGCCCAAATGAAAAATTAATCAGAACTCCATTAATTAATCCGAAGCAGCGGCAAAGGACCGCCGAAGGACAACGGCAAAAACAAAATCAACCGGACATGCCAGCGACGACGACGTCCGACGTCCCGACGGCTGAAATTTATGTAAATTCACTCACAGCCCCACCATTTTATTTTATGGTTTTGTTTTTACTTCCTCTCCGGTTTGTTTTGCTTTTTCTGTGCTTTTCTTTATTTCTTCCTCCATCTGTACTTCCCTTGTAGACATCCTTATTTATTAGCTGCGGTACCATTAATTATATTAGAGGCAACCAGTGCGTTTGTTGTTTGTGCTTCGGCACGTTGGGCGTGCCTACAATCAGTGGGGATCTGGAAACTTTTGAAAATTATTGATAGAAAAGTTCAGCGATGTTCTTGGAGCTGTGACTTTCTCTTTCTCAAGACATGGAGTGATATCACAAGGAGAGGACGTTGGAGAGGAAAATGGGGAGCAGAGGGTGTTTTTTTTTTTTGGTTGAAAACAATTATAATTAATTGATTATTAATTTGATTTGGGATTTTGAGCAACAGAGACGTAATCCAAAAAAGTGCGAGACGCTATTTGAGCAAGTAAAACAAGATCGGAAGGAGCTCTCACTTGACAGTTATTCGACAAAAAATGTACGGTAATTTTAAACGATATAAGATTTAAGCACGAAAGGAAAATAAAATTAAATAAAACAACAAAGGAGGGAGATATAAAATTGATTCCGACTTTATTTTGAAGCTTAATTCATGACATTGTGTGCTTACTTACTTACTTAGCAGGCCTACGCCCCATGGAGGGTCGGAGCCTGAGCTCACTGCCTTCCATCGTTGACGGTCCTGGGCACGCTGCTTCCAGTCATCAAGACAAAGCTGTCTTACGTCCGCGATGACTTGGTCTTTGTACCGCAGGTTCGGTCTTCCTCACCTTCTCGAACCAGGAGGCACGGATTCGAAGACCCTCTTATCTGGAGCGTTGTTGTCCATGCGCTCGATGTGGCCGAGCCAGTGCAGTCGACGGATTTTTGCCTACCGGACTACATCCACATCCTGGTACAGCTCATAGAGTTCGCGGTTGTGTCTTCTCCTCCATTCGCCTTCCTTGCAGACGGGACGCGATATCTGACGTAGAATTTTTCTTTCGAAGGTAAGAAGCAGCTCCGCAATTCTGCTTAGTGTCCGACTTTCGGCTCCATATAGCAGAACTGGCAGAATAAGAGTTTTGTAGAGCATGATTTTGGTCCTTCGAGTCAGGAATTTTGAGCCCAGTTGTTTTGACAAACCGAAGTAGCATCAGTTGGCAAGGGCGATTCTACGTCGGATCTCCACTGTGATGTCGTTCGTGGAGTTCACGTTTGCCCCGAGGTAGACAAACTCCTTCACTGTCTCAAAATTGTGGCTGTCGATAGTAATGTTTTGCCCTAGGTGGTGTGCGACGGATCGTTTCTTGCTCGACAGCATATATTTTGTCTTATCCTCATTGACCTTAAGACCAGCTCGTTTCGCCTGTTCTTCAATCGCCGTGAAAGCTTCTACTACGACGCGCTGGGAGCGCGCAACAATGTCGATGTCATCTGCGTATCCCGACAGTTGGACTGATTTGTAGAAGATAGTGCCTTCCGTTTTAACAGCAGCCCGCCGAACTATCTTCTCCAGTACCAAATTGAAGAAATCACACGACAGCGCGTCTCCTTGCCGAAATCCGGTGCAGGCTTCAAACGGCTGAGAGTTCCTCGAGCCAAACTGCACGGTGCATCGCGTATGTGTACACAACCGGATCAGTTTTCCCGGGATCCCGAATTCGGCCATCGCTTCAAATAGTTCCTTGCTTTAGACGTTCACACAGTACGCTGGACAGAATCTTGTAGGCCACGTTGAGCAGGGATATACCTCTGTAGTTGTTGCAAGAGGTAGGATCGCCTTTTTGTGAATGGGGCATGTGGAGCTGATATTCCAGTCGTCGGGCATGCTTTCGTCTTTCTAAATTCTACAAATGATCTGGTGCATGCTCCACGTGAACATTGCCACCACTACTTCATCGACTGTAGTTGGGATTTCTTCATTCCCTATCACTCTCTCCTGGTCCGGCTCGCTAAGCAGCTGTTGAAAGTGCTGCTTAAACACATCCACTATTCCCTGCGGGTCAGTTACTAGATTACCCTCACAATTTCGAAGAGCCTGGGTGCATTTCCTAAAGCCTTTGGCCAGGCTTTTAGCTCTTTTAGGCCCGTATTTTTTGTTTGTCCGTAGACTCCTCAATATCCTTGAGCTGGGAGGTTGCGAGAGACCTTTTCTTCAGGCGTAGAAGTTTTTTCTCCTCCCGTTTTCTAGCCCGATACTTCTCATGCGCTGCTCTAGTTTTTCGTTGCATGCCCCCATGCCGCCATGATGACATTGTAAATGAAATATTATTCGAATGGCCGCCTCGGCTCCGCTGGCAGTGCTGCAGGCGGTCGGTCCAACATGTGCGGCGTTATGTCGGCAAGAGCGTCGCAAATGTTGGCTTCGATCTTGTCCAAAGGTGTTGACTTGTTAGACTTGATCTAGCACCACAGAGAAAAAATCGAGTGGTGTCAAGTCGCATGATCGCGGCGCCCAACCGATGTACGTTCGTCGTGAGTTGACCCAGTCGACACATTTCTCCTTCACATCTTCGAGCGTTCCGTCACTTGTATGTATGGCATGCAACACCGTCTTGTTGAAACTACAGCTCGGATATATCGATGTTGTCGAGGTCTGGCCACAAGAAGTCTGTTAAAATCCCCCTATACCTGAGACCTGAGACAGTTGACGGTAACGGTGTCTCCCACCTCATTTCGAAAGAAATAAGGTCCCATGATGTCGCCTTGCCGTAAACCGTACCAAACAGTCAACCTTTGTGGATGTACTGATGCTTGGTCGAACACTTGCGAATTGTCTTTGCTCCAATGACGGCAATTTTGCTTCTTGACATAGCCAGTGTGCTTAAAATAGGCCTCGTCCGAGAAGATGAATTTTTCGCCAAAATCCGGATCTCCAAACAACATTTCCAGCGTCTCGTCCGAGAAGATAAATTTTTGGCCAAAATCCGGATTCCCGGCCAAAATTTCCCGCGTCCACGGCGTCTAGTCTGAGAAAATGAATTTTTGGCCAAAATCCGGATCTCCGGCCAACATTTTCTTCGCCCACGGTGTCTCGTCCGAGAAGATGATTTTTTTGTAAAAATCCGGATCTCCGGCCAACATTTCCCGCGCCCACGGCGTGCTGTATGGTCGTTCGGCTTCAATTCTCGCGTCAGTACAGTATAAGTTTTGAAAATATAAATTTCGAGCCAGGAAGCCAATATTTTCCCCATTTCCAGTGATCTTCCAATGATGCGTTGTAGCGCCTTTCGATCTGCCCTCGTTTTTATGTCTTTTGTGTCATCATTGGTTGGCAAGGGACAACGGGTAGACGACGTTCAATTAGGGTTTGCGGCGAGGGTCTCTCGCTCCTTCTCTCCTTCTGATGTGCTCAGGGTCCTAGTCTAACAGATCCTCGATAGTCCATCCAGGGACCTCTTCTTCACAGACAATCTGCCGGTATGCCACAAAATGTCTTTGAAGACGGCATCTGCTCTCGTCTTTTTTGCAAACCCTAGTCATCATTCGTTGGCAATGCCTTTGAAGACAGCCGGAGGAATATTATAAATCTTTTTACGCAACAAATCAAATTTAAAGCATCTCCTCCCCCGAACAATGGCGCACTCACAAAGGAAAGCCGAAAATTGTCTGCCCCACATAACGTAACCTTTCAACTCGACAATGTCTCCCCCTGTGCTGACATCCGAGACCGTGCCGCACCCAAGCCCATTCAATCTACAAAAACTGCTCAGACACCCATTTAAATGAATTTCTTTTATCAGACATGACCTCGAGCACAAAAGGAAACTGCCAACAGCTCTTCACTTTACACAAACCCACAAAACGAGCAAAAAGCACACGATAAAAACTGAAATCATATCTTTCGAATTGGCCCACACACCCCCTACACCCTGCTGCCGCTCCCTTATCAAGCAAACCAACAATGGTACCTCAACTTCTTTCAATTCATCCTTTATTCCTTCCATAACTGACTTGCTCCGCTTTCAATAAAACGCTCGCAGTACAAACGTCGGCCGCCTTCAACTACTCTGGCCTCTATCTATGAGCAAGGCATTCGCTCCCACCCTCCCTCCCCTTGTTTTGAATACCGCCGAGGAGGAGAGCAGTCCTGCAAGAGAAAGGAGAAGAGCAATTCTTCATCTATCGTCAGATGGGTATGTGTGAGCGTACTTCCGCAAGTAATTCCAATTGAATTGAAATTCGAATATCCCCGAGCCTGCCCGCAGCCCGCCCTCGGAGAGATTCACTTCCGAGGAAATTGGCAGTACCACTGGTGTCTAGGACGCCATGGATGTGTGGCGGGGAAGGACGGAGAAAAGTAAAACAAAAAACGAGAGAATAGAATGTGAAAGATGATATGAAAAGCAACTGAAGGCAAGGGTAACAAATGGTTTGCTCGCCCTTTTGTGATACCACCGACAGAGTTCCCCATGTGCCCTTAACCTCCCACTCCTTCGGGCGACGCCATCGCCATCAGAGATGCGGGGCATTATTTATGTGTTGCGCCAGGAATCTATTTGCACAAAGCACCACAAATCTGAGCATCGGATTAAATTGAAATGTAAACTTTTGCCATTTTTTTGCCCTCGCTCTCTCTGTCTCTCTCTCTGTCTGTCTCTCACCCACATTGCGATTCTTTTTTGTAATTTTGCCGTTTTTTTCTTAGACTCGGTTGTCGTTCGTACGGCTCTTCTCGATGTGCTCTTTTTCGCCATCCATCTGGAAATTTATGAGCCCGCTTTATTCGCAACTTTGGGGCCCCACAATTCTTCGCTTATCCGTGGGGCTGCAGCAGAGAGTCGGGCGCATCGCACCGCACACATGTGAGTTACAGCTAGTGCACTCCTTTTCCCAGGATATACGATTCAATTTTGACAGCCAGAAGATATATTAAGCGATCCCCGAATGGTTAAGAGCGGGCTCACCCCCACCCGTTACAGGACGCGAGAGGGGATTGTGTATATCATTTTTGCAATTCGCCCGTTGTTTTTTTCTCCGCCGCCTCCCGTCTCTCATCAGCCCGCAGAGTCTGAGTGTGTGTGTGTGTGCGGCCAATAATTCATATTGCGCTTTGAAGTTTTTGAATATCTCGAAGGTGGTGGTATCCGCCCTGGAGCTTGCACTTCACCTGAGGCATCTCGGGACCGCTCCTCTTGCTATCTGGGCGACTTCAGCACGAAGTGGAGCCGAGCTCGAATGGGAAATCCTGAAAAGTTTCGACTGCACGTTTCGGCTGGGTAATTTGTTCCGATTATAAAAGTTTTGTTGTGATTATAGATTTAAACCGACGGGGATGTGGGGCGGGGTTCTGTGGCGACACGATGTGTGTGGAATCCGATTTTGAGAAACTCCTTGCGGAGCTACGTGCTCTCGTGTTGTTGAGTCGTATTCTAATTTGCCGTAGTGGATGTGCAGAGGTGCGGAGTCTTGAATGTTACCTCAGCGCTGGTGGAGGCTGTAGTTCTATTTCGACTGAAGTTCCGATTCGAGTTCCGGAAGGGTGTATGCGTGTGTGCTCGGCAGCAAATTGAAAGGCACTCTCATGCCACCCTTGGCGTGGTGGGCTTGTGGTCTTGCAAGTTTAAGGAATGTGTACGTGTCGAGACACATTCTCGTGGTTATATAATTCGAATAGGCAGAAGAATGTCTGTAGGCACTCAATAATTGATGTAACGATTCGTTAAATTTGTCCTTCGAAATGTCTCATTTTCAGAGAACGTACATCGGCAGTCTTGTTTATGATTGGACCAAGTCCAAAAACTCGCCTGGTTGCGCCTGGGCATAGCTCCTGATGAGTTAGAGTCGATGGCAGAGAATCGAGTGGCCTAGAGATCTCTCGTGCACGCATTGCCCCGCGACACATTTAGTGGAACATGCGGGTCACATCAAAATGATGATGATGACCTTAATTTAAGACTCCTTCTTAAAGTGGTCTCGTATCTTCAAAATCTTCATCCATACGACTGGATGGCGCAGTTGGTTAAGTGCCTACCCCAAGTTCGAAGGGTCCCAGGTTCGAATCCCAGGGAAATCGAATCTGGTCCAGTCACCATTCGCCGTTGCGATAAAATTAACGGCACTGGGGTAGGTTGCTACCTGCCAGTACAATGGACCAGTTTTGAGTCTGAGTGCTCCAGTAGTGCTTCAAAAAAAATTCCTTGAAAAAAAAAACCATCCATCCTTCCATGCAAACTTTGGTACCACACCTGGTTCCCAGCCAAACCGTTGAAATCTCAAAGAGTATGTGGACGAACGACTTTATAAACATTAATTCTTCACTTAAAGACTGACAAAATCTGTGAGAAGAACCTTCAAACTCGAATAAGGCACCGATTTAAAAACTACTCCTTATCCAACACAACCGTTTCCCCAAAATACTTCCCTCCTACAAACTACTTGACATATCATCCATCTTCATACACTGGTACTTATCCCAAAAATATATAAAGTCCTTGTAACAAGCAAGTTGGATGTGTTCGAACTCAACAGTGACTGCACTGACGTTAAGTACCCGGCGTTGGATAAAATTGCTTCAACTTTAACTTGTGAAGTTTCCTCTTTTTTCCCTCCTGGTGTCATTCTTTCCTTGACAGCCACCCTCTAGTCTGGCGAAAGTTAAATTGACATTTTTCAAGATTCTTGCGTTTCGTTATGAGTTTCGATGAAAAACTAATTGAATTTGTTCAAAATTGACGAACATTGTAGTCGCAGGAACGTATGGATTTGAAAGATGAGAGGCCGACAGAAATAGACCGTGTTCGAATACGGGGTATTTTATGACCGTGATGGGGGAGTTTTGTGTTTAAAAGTTATATAAATAGAAAACCTTGAAATTGTCGTTAAAGATTCTAAGGACGTTCTGCAACAAATTCTATTTTTGGATTGAATTTTTATATTTCGAAGCTGTCAGACATTTTCTGGGTGAAAAGTTTTGGCTGGTATTCAAAGGCAATTATGACTTTGGAAGTCAACTTGCTTGACTTGTAGGATAGGAGGTTTATCAAGAACGTTGCCAAAAGTTTAAAACAGAAAAGCTGATATTAGATGATCGTTACCATGTTTTCGTTTATTCTCCTCCATAGTTTTCCATGGCCAAATGTTTAAGTTCTCCTTTAAAGCGACACCAAAACTAAGCAATCAGAATGAAAACAGCTGTTCAGACTCTGTATTTTATTTCTTCCTTTTATATACACATCGTCAGCTTACGGTCAGCCTATGGCCAGTGTTGTCATCCTAGCTTTGATTCCGTCCTTGTAATCGGAACACTCAAGGTATTCTTCCAGGAGTCCCTCTTTTAAAGCTCGCACCGGCGCTTCTTCTTGTCTGGCGTCTTCTCGTCTGCAAAGTGTACCGCATTCTAGTGGCAGAGATTGAAGATCTTCCACCGAATCACTTTGGGGACCACCCGCCCCTCGTCTTCGTTTACCTCACGGAAGAGAGGGCATCCTCTGACGAGGTAGACCTTTTTGTGCAACTATTTTTTTTCGTCTTTTCTTGTTTTTCTGCTGATTTCTGGTATAGTGCAGCACTCTTTCCAGGCCGTTGAACCGTCTCGGTGACTTCGGAGCATCCATCGGGCAACATTAAGGTGATAGGTGATATGCTCCTGTTCTTGCGTTCTATTACAGTAGACGCTCGATATAGTGAACTAATAAAAACCGGGTCTGTTCACTGGAGCGAGATTGTTCATTGTAACGAGCGTTGGTTGCTTGGAGCAATTTTCATCTGCCTTAATTCGTACCACATAACTAAAGGGAATCTTAGAAGAGTCTAAGAACAGAGAATCTATTCATGTGTCTAAATAGGGCATATAGAAGGTCCCTCTTTAAACGCTTTCTATCTTTAAATTTAGATAAAAAAAAAAGTGAGTGTGCAATATCATCTCCTTCTTCTTCTTAGGACGCTAAAATCCGAGGTGGACCTAGGCCTCACTCAACATGCCTCTCCAGCCAACACGATCTCCAACTGTCTCCAGTTTCGCACACCAAGTCGGCCGAGGTCCCTCTCGACTTGTGTGCGCCACCTTGTACGTGGACGTCTCTGTTGCGTTGTCCCACAGGCTCAGAGTTGAAGACTCTTCAGGCCAGAGCTCAGTTGCCCACACGCTCTACATGGCCTAGCCATCTTTGGCGTGGGATAAGTAGACGCCTGGCTAGACTCATGTCGCTGTACAGCCCATACAGCTCGTGGTTGAACCTTCTCCTCCAAATGCCATCAACGCAAACAGGACCAAAGATCGCGCCAAGAACTTTTCTCTCTAAAAAAACCAAGACACTGTTCATCCGCTTGGGATATTGTCCATGCCTCTGCGCCATACAGCAGGACTGGGATGATCAAGGTCTTATACGGAGTCAACTTGGTCTTCCGAGAGAGGGCTCTACTACTCAATTGCCTTTTGAGCCCATAAAAACAGAGGTTGGCAAGAGTTATTCTGCGTTTGATCTCGGTACTGATGTTGTTTGTACTGTTAACTGCGGAGCCAAGGTAGACGAAGTCCTTAACTACCTCAAAGCTTTAGCTGCCTATGGTGACGTTCTGGACAAGTCGCCGATGTTGTGCGTCGCTTCTCGATGACAGCATATACTTGGATTTGCCCTCGTTTACCGCCAGACGCATTTTAGCCGCTTCCGTTTCAATGGCAGCAAACGCCTCATTGACGGCTCTCTGTGTTCGCCCAATTACGTCAGGCAGTGAACTACATTGAACTAAATGAACGAGATAAACGAACTAGTTCAGTAAACAGATTTGAACTCAATTCAGCTCTCTCTGGAATACACAAGCCTAATCACAGTGTACATTCTTCACGAGTAATTTGTAGGCAGGTAGAGGCGACAGTGGGTGTTAGTGGGCGCCGGGGAGTAGTGGGTAGGTGCGTCGACCCTCGCTCGATGTTCTCGGTTCGATTCCCGAAAAATCACCTAAACATTTTTTCACGGCTCCACCTCTTTCGAGTCACTGAAAATGCTCAAAGAGCATAACTGTCTAGAAGAAGCTACTCAAAATCGCCGTTCGGAGTCGGCATTAAACTGTAGGTCCCCTCCACTCGTGAGAGAGCAATAGCACGCACAAAACGAGTGGTTGCTGAAAAGCTAGGCCCAGGTCCACCTCGGACTGTAGCGCCGCCATTATTATTATTATTATTAGAGGCGACATGAGCTTAGAGATCGTTCAATTTGACTCCGTTAGACTTTTTCTTGAGGGGATTCCTCAAATCGCATGACAATGTCAAAAATCCGTAAGCGACCGATGCCCTCAAAGCAAACATAACCCGATAAAATTCAGACCCAACTATGCGCCTGAGTCATTGAAAACTGTACCTCTCTTATAGTCATCTGCCTGTGAATCCTCTGAGGCCATTTGAACGATTTCATACTCCCCACATAGTGTCATCTTTGATATATCGCACACAACTTGTTCAATTCGGTTCCAGTACCCACCCGTTTCCGTTGGAGAACTCTGAAGTTTGAATGAACCGTGAGTTTTGTCTACTCAAAAACTGAAGTAGGATCAACTTTTCCAATTGAGTGAAAAGTCGAATAGGTCTAGTCAGCGTCCCACTCCTAAATCAAATCAAGTATCTCCTTATCCGTGCTGCCGGCAAAAACCGTTCAAGCATTTTTTGATAGTCTCACGAAACTCCAACAAGCACCCGTGCTTTGCAAAACATGCCCGGATGTTAGAGAAGTTTAAACCCACTAGGAGCTGCATTGATCCAAGAACAATTTCCCGACGCCTTTCAAGTGTTTCCAGCTTTCAACCATAACACGACAAAGGCATTATTCCATACAATTTTTGCAACTCAATACCGCGGTCCATTTAGTTCAAAGTGCCCATCCTAATGGCATTCAGTGCACGTCCTTCTCCGAAAAGTTTTAATAGATATCCCTTTTGTTGCTATCGCACAACCGACGAACGAGAGCCAACCGGCTGCAAATATCCATAAAACTTTTCACAAAAGTTAAACAATCCCACTTCAACTTTCTGGATTTCTCAATCTAAATACTGCACTTTGCAACATCACGCAGTCGCCCCCCATTTCTCCCCAGGACATAGTGTTACATCCTCAGCTGCGAGAGCCAGCAGCAGGAAGATGCACAGACCCATTGCAAGACGACATTCTTCAGCAGTTTCACTTTTTTCCCTGCCAATTTGTATGCATCACCCCATAAAGGCGATGAGAAGACCTCAGCCATTCACACACAGACACACTCAAACCGAACCGGGACAAGCGTCTTCAGTCTATGATCAACTCCATTGGCAAGTTCCTGAAACAAATACACAGTTCAACTGCGGGAAACATGTGCACCCGGCAATACGCCAGAACGAGCATCAGCAGACTCACTGATGTCTGCACTCAACCGGCAACTACGACCCGACTATGACACACCAACCAACACGGACCCAGTCGATGTCTGGAGCTGGAGCTGGAGCTGCAGCTGAAGCTTTCGCTCCCTCGCTCGCACGACAAAGGAAGGAAGCACCGGAAAATGTGCATATTCACTCAATTTTTCACTCCATTCAATATGAATTGTAATATTCTTCGGCGGAGGGGCCACGGGCGCACTTTCTAGTTTCAACCACCACCACGTCGCCCGCCCCACTGCGCCATAAACAACAATATCAATTGAAAACGAACTGAGAATCGGGAGCAGCGGCAGTCGCCCGCAATGCTATGTGCAATGTGCACTGTTCCAGGATACGGAGGGCCGGCTCAATGGTACGTACCGTCGACGGGTGACGGCGCTAGATGGATTGGAAAAGTGAACCATGCAACTCTCATAAAACGCTGCTGCACTGTCGACATTAGGCGATGGCATATAAATTGCTGTGTAGCACAACTAAATCGGTTATGCGCTCAGCAAATAACTGTACAATGTCAGTTATGCGCATAATAGAATGCTGTAGCGTAGCGTGTGCATCTGTCGGCGAAGTGCCGATCGACCGTGGTGAATGGGCTGCCCTCTAACGCGCTGTTCCAAGAGGTGGTCCTGTTGCTCGATTTCTTCTCTCTCGCAACACGAAAGTGATTTTCACGTTGAAATTGGAAAATGCTCGTTGTATCTTGCAGCTGGCATCGGGCGATGAGTTATGAGGGAAATTTTTGTTATGGCAATTGGGCGATACACATCGCTCACCTCTGGCGGGAGGTGTTGCCCAAAACTCATCACTTACACCGAAAAGCATTTAAATATGGACGATGTGGTGATTGATTGAACGGAGAGAGCGCACTCTGCTGCGGAGGGGGGAAGAGGAGGACACATTTACTTGCAGTTTGACGGGTTGCAAGGATTGAAGGCAAGTTTGCACCATTGGCTGTCGAAAAAGTTGATCGCGACAATGTTTCTGGTGTCAACTTGAAGGGGATTACAGACTTTCAACTTCGGATCTAAGGAAGTGGAAATTTTATGGTGGCAATTTTCTTCTTTCGATGGAAAAGTTTTCCCTGTTGTCACCGTACTTTGCAGGTGCCAGTGGACTGAGTGAGGAGAACTAATAAAAGTGACAGCTCTAAGCGTAGAAACTGTTGTATCGGAAGACTGTTGCAAATGCTTCCTCTTGGGCAAGTATGTTTCCATGTGAAGTAGAATCGCCGATTTTATGGATATAAAGTGGATACAATTTTGTTTGTCGATGCAATTTCGGAGTCAATTTAGTTTGACTAAAGGTCGTCTGGAATTCCATCAAAAAAGTGGAACAGGAGAACTCTCGCTGCTCCATTAGGTCGGTAACGAACTTAATGAAAAAATAATTTTGGCAAGGCCACACGCTGTTGTATTACTTATTCACCACCATACGCCTAAAACTCACTCTAGCGGCAAGATCTTCCAAAAATTTGCAGAAATGTTCGTATACGCGGATTGGAAGATTAACGTGATCGGACGTTTGGCGAGCCGTTAAAGAGGCGTCTGCTGGCACTGATACAAATAAAATTGCTCAACTAGTTAATGAAGGCAAAACGAAGAAAGGATATGTTGTCTTCGGGAAGGGACGCACATCGACTACTTCGCCAGATCGTCACAATGAGTAGCTACAACTTGGAGGAATTGAAGGACTTCGTCTATAACGCCGTAGTCCTGCTCTATAGCGCAGGAGCATGGACAATATCGGAAGTGGTCGTTGTTCCTGTTTACGTTGGTGGCATTTGGAAAGGATTCAACCACAACAACACGAGCTTAGATAGGCGTCCACGGACTTGATTCCTAAGGCTGTTATGGGCAATTTTTAGGATTCTAAAGGAAGGAAACCCTCTTAACTGCGTCAAGTACAGAGATATAAATCTTCTAAACATCGCGTATAAGATTGGTCTTGCGGTGAATGACACGAAGGCGAAGCACATGCTGTCTACAAACAAGGTCCATCAACACAATCACCAGAATAGACAGATACAATTTCGAGGCAGTAAGGGACTTTGTTTAACTAGGCTCAGAGGCAAATTCCGGAAACGACACGCCTGCGGAGATTAAACGAAGGATAACTCTGGCCAATCGCTGTGTCTTTGGTCTTAGATGGCAATTGAAAAATACAGTAGACGCTCGATATAGTGAAATAATAAAAACCGGGCCTGTTCACGGGAGCGAGATTGTTCATTGTAACGACCGTGGGGTGCTTGGAGCAAATTTCATCAAAATGCGGATGTTTTGAAGTACAATTCATCAAAAATAGAATATAATTACAATTTTTCTTTGTAGTAACTAAAAAACCAAGTCAATATTTATAAAAGAAATATTTTGTTTTTAACAAAAATAAATCAACCGTAAAAAACGTAATACGCAACAAAAATAATACATTCCATATACAAGCAACACGCACTTTGTATTTGCTTCAAACAACCCTAAACTGTGTACCATACATAACATGACTAAAGGTGCAAGATTTTCGCTCAACACGATGAGTAGATGAAACTGTATAAAATGTTGTGTGTTCACTCTATTGGATTGTTCACTATATCGAGCGTCCACTGTAATATCAAATGCGGACAAAGAGATTCTTGGTCACTTCAAGAGAAAATCGTTCGAATTATACTTGGTCCCGTCTGCGCAGGAGTTTAGGGGAGAAGATTGAACGAACGTCGCCCAGGGTTGCATCGGTTGAGCCAAGCACATTTAAGTGTTTGGCGGAGGTGGCCCGTTAGTGCGCCGATCAGTCGTCTGCAGTCTTTTTTGTCAAAAGAAAGATAAGAGTGTCGCGCATTTCTTACATAAGTTAGGAAGCATGCGCTTGGTTTATCTACATCTTGGAGAGTCATGCCACCTCCGGTTGTGCTTTCGACAGGTCCAACCATCGATGAAAGCCCTAACCAAGGACGCAGTCAGTCCCGTCAGTCCCTGTGCAGGTTCAGGTCCTTCCTCTGATCCTCGCCTAGCAAGTTCATAGGCAAACTCATTTCTCTTAATCCCGTGGTGGTCCGGGAAACAAATTTTAGCGAATTTAGACTACCGATCAAGTTCAGAGTAGATTTGCGTCCCTGGACGCAAAGTGGTTTTCGGCTTTAATCACAGCTTGGCTGTTGCTACAGACACAAACACTTCGCCCCTTCCACCTGATCTTCACAATATACTGTCCCTGCCCATATTATTAGACGCACTATAGATTTTATGCGAAAATGCGACTGAAAGACGTCTGTACTTGTTTACGCTCTGTTACCATACTTTGACATTATGCATCTATAATGCAACATATCAAAATAAAAACGTAAAGAAAATAAAACCACAAAACTCATTTCTCATCTCATATGTTCCCCTAAAGGGGTCGCGAGGGTAACGCACGTACGAGAGATCTCTAGGCTGCTCGATCCTCCGCCATCGACTTTAACTTGGACTTGGTCCAACCACCTCGTCCTGGGTCTGCCAAGCGGTCGCCTACCTGACGGAATCGCATTCAAGACACGCCTCGGAATCATGAGGATGGGGACATTCGTGCCACGTGACCAAACCAACGAAGTACAGCACTTTCCGTTCGAAGAAGCAGCTGCCCAACATTGAGTTCCTTGCGCACTACAGTGTTTCTCACTCTATCCCGGAGAGTAATTCCCACAACTTCACGAAGAAATCTCATCTCAGCAGTGATCTTAGAGTCTGTAACGTTAAAAGTTAAAAATATTGCTAATAATTATAAAAATTCTTCAGTGCGTCTAATAATATGGCCAGGGACTGTAGTTCGTGGCCATTAGGATCGCATAAACTCAATAGCTTATACCGTTTTTATTCACTTCCAAACATGTTAATAACAATTGCTCCTCAATTGTACAATTGAGTTGAGTAGGCTTATCGCTTCCTCAAATCGAGTGTACTTACCGCAAATAGATTTAGCCGCAATTCGTTGAGCAACTTATTTCAAGAACATTTTCCGAGAAAAAACACGCAGCTCGTTTATTGGAATTTTCGTAGTAAAATATGCGATTATGAGCGCCCTGTACCAAAAAAAACTACCTGGGATTGAACTCTTCAGTGAACGTTTTACTCAACTGTGTGGGGCTTAAAGAGGGTATGAGTAGGACAACTTGATATGACTGATTTGTGGCTTTGCCCCATCTCTAGTTTGACAACGATTGGTTTGCATTGTTTGTCAGTTCGTTTATACAAAATGTGAATAAAGTATTTTTCAATCAACAAAAATCATTCATGTTTTAGGAAGTCAAGATCATTTCGTACGCAAAATTCGGATGAAATTCAATTAACTGATGCACCGATTTGTGGAAAACAAGGAGGCCTCCTTCACTGCTGTTTATTTACTCATCAAATATGTAATTGAATTGATTAGTCAGAAACAGGAAGGATGGAGGAATTTTGATTTGCGAAACAGAAATTCCGACGCTATTATTTACTGCTGCGGCCCCACTCATAGATTCTGTAAACGGCATCCAGGTTGGAAAACTGTTCTGAAAATTTAGCCTTTTACCTAGGACACTGCCAGAATAGAATTCTTAGAAGAAAAAGTTGAATATATGCGAGAACACTAATTCCCAAGAATTATGTACATACGATAAAACCAAACCTTCACATGACGTCCGTTGTAACAGGAGCAACGAGAGCAATTGTTTCAGTTCCGGGAATTTGTAACATCAACTGCTGCTTTTATTACTCTTTCATCATCAATCCTGTCTATGTGTGGGAACAGTTTTTTGTTGGTTTATAAGGAGAAACATTTGCTGCTGCGTAATTTGCCTATCTACACATGCACCATATAGAAAGGGTTTTCCAGCAGGGACTTCCGAATTTTGACAGCCGATAGCGGCCATATTATTGAAGCTATATCTGAGAAATTGACTGTCATTTATTCAGTTTGTTTTGCCAAATCACCAGGGCGGGACTTAGCGTTGAACAACACTTTGTTTTATCAAAATGGGTATTCTGTTCGGGAAATACGCGCGCGCTTCGCTCATTTTACGGTCGTCATAGTCGTCCCAACGAGAAGACTATCCACAGTGTAGGGGATAAATTTGAGTCCATTGATACAGTAAACGATAAATCATCATCGAGAAGTTGACGGAACACAAAATCTGCCGAAAACATCGCCTCTGTCCATGAGAGTGTGCAAAAGAATCCGAGGCAGTTGATTTCGCGTCGCTAAGAAGCACTCGGCCTTTCGCAGACCACAACTTGGCGAATTTTGCGTCGTGCCTTGGGCCTGCACCCTGCACCCATACAAAATTCAACTAAAGGTAGCCCTAAACGATGAACATGTTCGCCGAACTTGCTCATTTGCGTTATCCCCTACACTTCGAACACATTTGGCGAACATTCATTTCGTGTTGTTTCTTCAAACCGTCAACATGTGTGATAGGGAAGCGCAAGTGGTGAATTCCTCGATAAAATCGTGGCTAACTGTTGGCATTGTGCTTAATCCGCGATATGAACTCGGCGACGTTCACAGCAAAAATGAGGTTTGCTCGCGAACATGGCTCTACACGGCGAACATCAAAGCCAACGAACACGACAAAATTGAAATTTTTCGCTAACAGCGAGCGGCTAGCGACCCAGCCCATACACGACGAAAATGCGGCGAGCACGAGCAAGTTCGGCAAGCATGTCCGTCGTTTAGGGCTACCTTAACACAGGAGCTAAAGGTAAACGACCATAGACAACGTTCGCTGAATGAGCTCTGGAGCAGTTGGAAACTGACCATAATTTTCATCGAAAAATTATATTCAGCGATGAGGCCCATTTTTGGATGAATGGATACGTCAACAAACAATACTGTCGAATTTGGGACCATATCAATCCACATGAGATTGAAGAGCGTCCAATCCATCCCAAAAAAAACATTGTTTGGTGTGAATATTGGGCTGGCGGCCTCATCGCATCGGTCCATATTTCTTTGAGAACCACACAACGTTGGCCAGGCCATTACCGTTAACGGCGAGCGCTATAGGTCGATGATTACCAACTTCTTTTGGCCTCAATTGGATGATATGGACACCAACGAGTTGTGGTGTCAACAAGACGGCGCAAACGTGCCACACAGCACACTCCACATTGGAAATTCTGCACTAGCGATTCGAGGGCATGGTCATCTCACGTGGAGGTGATGTGAAGTGGCCACCGAGATCGTCCGAATAGAGCCCGTTAGACTTTTTCTGAAGTAGCAGGTCTATGCGAATAAGCCACAACCAAAAGCGGCCCTAATTGCCAACATAGCCCATGCCATAGGTAAAATTCAGCCTGATTTATGTGCCAGAGTAATGGAAAAATGGACATTTTAGATGTGCGCCACCCATAGAAGTCACGACGAACATTTGAATGTTGTATTTCACACATAATGGCATCAATAGGCCTTTCAAACGAATAAAAAGCTTTGATGATAACTCACACACACATTGTTTTATTTGAATTTAAAGATAGGAAGCGCTTAATGAAGCCCCTTTAGTTATCGGCAATACAAGCAAATTGCCACATATCGTCGTCCATTTCCATGCAATTACACCGTTAGATTCAGCATGCGTCGAGCAAGCTGGACGCCCTGATTGAAATTTGGTTAATAAACCGACAAATTGGTCAAAAAAGCAGTCAAGCTACATCAGCTGTCCATCGAAACGGGAACTCATCCACAATTAGAATCGATGACACTGCAAAACAAAAAAATGATCTCTGCCCATCCTGCAGGACACATTAGACACACACACAGAAGCCATCGTACCGAGATTGGCTCAAACGAACTTAAACGCAAGGCACAATTGTGAAATTCAATTCAATTGCGATTCTCCAATCTGCAGAAAATTGTTTTTCCTCACAACGAGAGAAGAAAATTACAACAAGCCACCGTTAGTCAGGACACCCATAGTCCATTCCCCATCGTCTGCACGGTGGTTGAAAGTGCATATGTGGTACAACAACTCCCCCTCGCATTGGATCGCATCGGATATGCCAAAATGGAAAACCTACAGCAAACACTCCACTTTAATGCTCTCCCGTAACGAACCTTAAGAACGAGTGGCCTCACGGTGGGTGGAGGAGTGGCTGAAGTTCAGTCAGAGGTGTTGGCCATCGAATTGAAATTCAGAACAGGATAGGTCCAGACAAGGAAAATGAATGGAAATGACAGTAAAGGAACCCCAAATCGAGAAAAAGAAACCAGCCACAGCAAAGCCCGGTAAGACGAAGACGGAGCAGTGAGGACGAGCGCCGGCAGAAGGACGAGGAAGGACGAACATCGCACACTCAAAGGGAATATGGAAATGGGAAAATATAGTATTTTTCACACGCCCTCCAAATCAGAACCACAGAGACTATCCATTTGCTGGAATAATACCCAGTGAATAAACCATTATGGTTATGGGCTGTATGAGCTGAGCGTTACGAGGGTGGACTGGCGACCGGCGAGCAACTGCGAGGCGGCGGATGGGATCCTGCAATAACCATTGTTCCCAGTGGCGCTGGTGGACTTCCTTTCTGCACACAGTCGACTCTCGGTGCTGGTTCGTGTCGAGGTCTAGTTTGGATGTGCTTTCGTCTGTTTGTGGCACATAGACCCAGATTCACACTCCTGTCTCGGTTTGAATGAGGGCTGTGGGGTGGGAACATCACCCCCCCCCCCCCACGGCTGCCCACATTGTAAGCGGAAGCTGAGGAAGAGGAGCACAATAAAACCCGAGTCTCCGAAACGGTAGTGATATCATTTTTGTATTTAAATGAGATGTTATTTTATGGTGAATGCCCTTGTACGAGGGTCCTTTTAGTGGTCCCTTCTTGTAAGCTAACGCGCCAACTCTTTGAAGCGTCGCATTCGCATGCAGGCTGCTTTGCATTCCCCCAGGAGTGGAGAGCAGCGGAAACTCTCGACGAGCTGGCAATGCGTTAAGTACTTCGGGGTTTTGGGGCGCGCACTGTCCTGTGGATCGTGTTGCTTGTAAGCTGTGGAAGGATGACATTAAAAGGAACTGTGGGCATGGTGAATGGAAATCATTGCCATGTCGTCATTAAAAGTGGAGAATGCTCGAGTGGGAATCAAAATATAAATTCGTTTCTCTTCTGGGGACAGTCAGGGGCGTTGGGGGCGTTGGGGGCGAACGGGAGGGCAATTGTTCAATTGAATGCCTTCTTAAGTGGATGGTAATATTGAGAGAAATGATTGGAAGTTGAACATGTGCGTTTAAGAGGCGACAGACCCCGGGGGGATTCAGATTGGGCCTGATGTTGTCAATTGTTGAGTGGGCTCTGTTTGAAATGGCATTGAATTGATCGAAAAATGATGGTCTAGACGAAAATTTGGTGCTGAGTGTCATGTGACATCGTTGCTGAGGGTACTCAAGGGGAAGATGGCGAAGTTTTGCTCTTGAGATGTCCTTTGGTTGGTTATTGGGCGAATATTGGACATGGAATGATGTTAAGGGGTTTCAATGAGAGGTGCTGGAGAAAGCTGTACACAGAGCTTACTGTGAAGTTTGTGAAGAGGTGACGAAGTTCTGTGAGTGAGTGAGTGATCTTTACCAGGTATTGCACCACTTCGAGACCCTGAGACTGTTGCATACACCCAGGATTTAATGTTAGCCCACAGACGAACCGTTTTACATAGTATCAAATATTGCATAAAACGACTGGATGGCGCAGTTGGTTAAGTGCCTGCCCCAAGATAGAGGGGTCCCAGATTCGAGTCCCAGTGAAATCGAATCTTGTCCAGTCACCATTTCCGTTGGGTCAATGGACCAATTTTTGAGTTATTTTGATTTTTTTTGAGGCTCTACCCTGGAGCACTCAGACTCAAAACTGGTCCATTGTACTGCCAGATAGTAACCAACTTCAGTGCCGTTAATTTGATCCCAACGACAAATGGTGACTGGACCAGATTCGATTTCACTGGAATTCGAACCTGGGACCCCTTGAACTTGGGGTAGACACTTAACCAACTACGCCATCCAGTCGTTTCAGACTGTCAGGACAGACGGTTAAGAGAGTAGAGAGCTTCTAATACCTTGGGAGTATTGTCTGAACCGATGGAGGAATCAAACTGGATAGGCAAAGCAAAATCAGCCTTTGGGATGCTATCCACAGTTTGGCGAAGTAATGCAATTAGCTTAAACACCAAGCTACGACTGATCCGTTCCAACGTTGAATCTATGCTACTTTATGGATGTGGCCATGGAGGGTGACCACCACTTTTACGAGCTGCAAAAGTTTGTCAGTAGGTGCCTACGCTACATCTTAAGGATATTCTGGTCAAGCCGTATCTCTAGTGAACAGCTTTATCAGGGAATGGACCATGAACCTATAGGCACAGCCATACGACGACGAAAGTGGCAGTGAATTGGTCACACTTTCCGAAAGGTTGACAGGTCGATAGCTAACCAAGCGATGCAATGGAAACCGCTTGCTCAGGATGGCAGGATGCGGTCCTAAAGAGTATGTGGCGCAGAACAGTTGAGAAGCAAGCACGGCAACTGGGAAAAAGTTGGGGCGAGCTGAGGCACATTTCCAGAAACCGCACTCAATGGCGCGTAGGCATAGTAGAGGCCCTAGGACCCATAAGGGGATAGAGGACATAAGTAAGTAAGTAAGCAAACCTCTTTACATGTTTTATAAGAACAACGGGATGGCTATGGAACAACCATGGACAATGAGAATGGCAAGGAAAAAAGGGGATTTCAATCCAGAATTGGTCATCACAATGGGTCCTCAATGACCTAAGTGGGACGTGGCCTCCGCCCGTCTACCTACCTATCTACCCAACCAGACAATCCAATTGATTCAACCATCTACAACTACTATTAGAACAAAGCTCCAGGACTCATTGGCCGCACGACTTAGTCAGTTGGACATTCGACTGCACTTTTTTCCAAGATACTTTTCCAATATCAACTTTAATCCTTAACGCCAGCAAATTCAGTGCTCTATTCCTCTGAGCTTTTGGCAATGCACTTAACAATCCATGCATGGTCAATTTGCTCTCTACGAGTATCTAAAGCAGGATCAGTGCAGTTGAAAACCGGACTTCATCCTCTTCTCACCCACCTGCTCCACTCGCATCTTTAAAGGATTTTCGCTCCCTGTCCACTCACATCATGGGCGCAACCTCCTAGCCAACAGACCAGAGACCAGAAAGGCAGACAGACACCGCTTGCAAATGGTCTAATGCAACTGTCAATTCCAAGTTTATCGCTAGAAACTTTTATGGGGCACCCTCTGCGTATTCCCCATTCACTCGATTTATGGCTCGAATCGCATGAATTTTTATCGCAAGGCGAAGATATTCTCTCCTCAACATGGAATTTGAGTCTTCTTTTATTGAGCCATCGCTCCCGGATACAGTCCCAAATTTGAATACCAAATCATGGCCACCAGAAGTGCTGCACCGCTTGTTTTAATTATCGGAGAAGGTCTGCTCCTTAACAAGCTCCGAAATTTATTAAACCCCCCGTCGACTTTCCACATCACCGCCCAATTGGGCTGGGGTCTCTAAAAACCTTAATCACTTCTAATAATCGCAAAATTGAAAAACTTATGTGCTCCCTCTTGGGGAAACAGCTACGACGACAGTTAGAGAAAAACTTAAAGCAATTTACCTCACCGACAGCAGCAGTACAACAAACATCCCTGTGCAGCCATGAAACAATACGGCAAACCTAAGAAACTTCAGCAACATCTCCACCTTAGCCAAACACAAGTATCTGCTGGATGTGCTGAATGTGTTCCTGTGCGAGTGTTGGTGGGTCGTTGGCGGGAGGGTGGTGGAGAACTTCGTTACGTTTCATTTCAAACTCTTTTCGTTCTCTAACTTGCCCGGAGAAGAGTGCAGGAAAAAAAAAGAAACAAAGGATAGCGCCCACCCAACCAGCAAGTCGGGATCGCATTTTAATTGCAAAGCAAGGGGCCAAGGGGAGGGCGAAGAAAAACGAAAGAAAATCCAAGCAAATACCCACCAAACTGAAATGGGAATCTGGAGAGTTGAGAGAGTTTAGTTTTATCACACAACTTTGTCTCTACAGGATTACATTGATGGAACTGCTTAAGGATTCGATTCCCCTGCCATCTCGGCGGAGCGCAAAAAAGGCAAAGAAACGAGTCTATTTGGTGCATTACTTCATTTTTTTTCCTCGCATCTTCCGCTTTTGGGAAGAAAATTGTTTCTTCCTCTTGTCGGGGGATGACTCCGCACCCCACCGGGGAGTGGGCCTTCCAGTGGGGAAGGACAAACTTTTCATATTGTTGTAAATGGCATCACACATTAAGCACCGTCGCCACTTGTGTTCATGTGCCGAACAGAGGGAGCGGGGGGCGAGGTGTGTGATAGTTTAACTTTAGCAATGGGATCCATTTAAGTTAAATTATGCATTCGACCAGAGGTCGCTGCGGGCTGAGTTCGCGTTGCGGCGACACTGGCAAGACTTGCACAACGCGACCCGAAAGATGTTAAAAGTTAATTAAGAGATATTTCGCCTGCAACTGGCTGAGTGTGTGTGTGTGTGTGGAGTGTGGGAGTCATTTTCTTTTGTTAATTTTCTGTTTTGTTCATTTTTTTGCATTCATTTTGGCGTCATGTTCACAGCGTTGCTGCGAAACTGCGGAACAAAGTTCGTAAATGTCTTTAAGGTGTAGACGGAGAGGGGCGAAACGTTAATGGCGGACACAAAGAGGGTTGAGTCAATGCAATTAAGAGTCCTCGCCGTGCGTTTGGCTTCGAAGTGAATATGTTCTACTTGTAGACAAGACATTAGAACTTTTGTGTTTAAGCGGGGAGACTCCGGGTCATTAAAGTTGGCCTCTGGTTGCGATTTAACAACTCAGGCAGTTGGTTGTAGGTTGCTCTTTCAGTGGAATGGGAGGGAATGTAGTTTAAATCACTGTCTACCTCAGTTGTGATCTGATTGGTTTAGTCAAAGCAGACAGATATTTAAGAGGCCTAAAATGCAGTTCGGCTCGAGGACCTCCGAGCCGTTTGAAACCTGCCCTGGATTTCGGCAAGGAGATGCGCTGTCGTGTGATTTCTTCAATTTGGTACTGGAGAAGATAGTGCGGCGGGCTGCTGTAAACACGGAAGGCACTATCTTCTACAAGTCAGTTCAACTGTTGGGATACGCAGATGACATCGACATCGTTGCGCGTTCCAGCGAGCCGTAGTAGAAGCTTTCACGGCGATTGAAGAACAGGCGAAACGAGCTGGTCTTAAGGTCAATGAGGATAAGACGAAGTATATGCTGTCGAGCAAGAAACGATCCGCCGCACACCACCTAGAACAAAACTTTACTATCCACAATTTTGAGGTAATAAAGGAGTTTGTCTACCTCGGTGTAAACGTGAACTCCACGAACGGCATCACAGTGGAGATCCGACGTAGAATCGCCCTTGGCAACCGATGCTACTTCGGTTTGTCAAAACAACTGGGCTCAGAACTCCTGACTCGAAGGACCAAAATCATGCTCTACAAAACTCTTATTCTGCCAGTTCTGCTATATGGAGCCGAAAGTCGGACACTAAGCAGAACTGCAGAGCTGATTCATGGTGTCTTCGAAAGAAAAATTCTACGTCGGATATATGGTCCCGTCTGCGAGGAAGGCGAATGGAGGAGAAGACACAACCGCGAACTCTATGAGCTGTACCAGGATGTGGATGTAGTCCGGAAGGCAAAAATCCGTCGACTGCACTGGCTCGGCCACATCGAGCTCATGGACAACAACGCTCCAGATAAGAGAGTCTTCGAATCCGCGCCACCTGGTTCCAGAAGGAGAGGAAGACGAAGAAGAAGCTTGGTCTTGATGACTGGAAGCAGCGTGCCCAGGACCGTCAACGATGAAAGGCAGCGATAGCCCAGGCTCAGACCCTACATGGGTCTTTTCTTAAAAAATAATAAAAAAATGTTTCATAAGAGGTGCAAAGACAGACTTGTTTAAATTTCCTTCTTGAAAAAACTGTGCTCTCTATGAGACCATCACCCGGAAGGAAGATGAAAAAAATGCAGTCTTCCTAACTCCTCATCTTACAGAAACGTTCATGTTTTCGAGATTTTACTGTATTTTCGATTTCAAAATTCAAAACATTAAGGCTCATTGTCCGCTGAGTTTCCTCTCAATTATTCTTGTCACGACTTCTAGCGTTCAACACGCTGTCAATGAAGCGCATACCCAGAGGACCCTTTAAATTCACTTCCTTAATTGTTGACATATTTCTTTTAATTACATTTAGGTGAACCTTCCTCTTTCGGCATTTCTTTTGGCAACAGGTCCTGAGTTATATTGACACCATTCCCCAAGAGCCACAAAACTAATGACTGATAAACGCATATAACAAAATTTTACCTCCTCATAATCAACAGATGCTTCTGCAAACGTCTAAGTCCGGATAAGGACGCACAAAGTGTGCATTACACCCGGCAACCTTCAGCAATATCCATTTTCAGTGAATACCCGGTTTACGACACCCAGACACTCAGCTCCAATCTCAATAAAAGTCAAAAATTATTATCCTCCCGAATCTTCTGTCAGCGGCTTTGAGATAAATTTTGCATTCATACGCCGAAAATAAAATTACCAAACCCCTTCTTCAACTGACACCTTTACAGCTCCGCGATGCGTACACGCTCGCCCCATTCGCGGCAATCACAGCCACCACAGCCCTTGAATGTTTTTAATGAGTCCATTTGCAGAAACTCAGATTATGGCAGACCGAGGAGTCAGTTTATATTCTCCATTAAATATAATCTCTCCTCCTCTCCCACCGCCGCCGACCTCCACGACGTCGTCTCTTCCATGCAGGGGTGGAGAAAGCACTCTACTGGGGGTGTCATGCAAAGAGACACAAAGTTGGTCTTTTCGAGTGAAAAACGGATACATTCTGGTCGATTCAATAGTCGGCGATCCATCCCCTGAGCCCGGGGGAGAGGGTGGCTGAAAATATTCGCAATTAAAAGAATGACACCCACCTACCGGTATGAAATTGGATTTTCCGGTGATAAAAAGAATGAAAAAAGTTGATAAACACTTTTCCATTCTTCTTCATCTTGACACTCACGCCACGCGCGATAGAACCCGTCCCATCCCCGTCGGCGCGCTGGTCACGAGATGAAGTCGTCTCGCACTGCCTAGTGCGAGAGTTTCATTTCCAAAGTTTGTTACAGCAGTTGGAACTTTCCTTGCGGATAACATAATTGACGACTGTATCTAATTTATATTTGTGTCATAAAGGACAACGGCGCGGAGGCGGTGTCCTGGCTGAGCCGGCAAACGCAACAACGGCCGTCTAACGTGTGCTCGTTTGGGGTTTGTTTTTTTACAGAGCAGTTAACTGAGAACTTTGAACGTGAAGCTACCCTCTGCCTGTCCATTCGGTAAACAGTTACAAAACAGTTATAATAGCCTGTGGGAAGTTTTCCGAACAATAATTGCAGATGCCGAGATCTGCCGAGATAGAAAGGGATATCACCCAGGTATCGAGGAGATGTGTCCTTGGTAACAATCCGATTCCGAGTGTTGGATGGGGGGCGATGGTGTTGCTGCTGGAGAGTGAGGCCGAATGAGAGGAGGCCTAAGATGAAATAGGAAGATAAAAATGGAGAGAAAATTGCCTTTTATGCGAGGGTGGCAGGATATCCCTTTTAATTGGAAGTTGATCCCATCCGGACATCAATTGCCTGGACAGGCTTATCTATTATTCCGTCCTAGTATTTATTGGCGTTCATTGAGTGGGGGATCAAGGACTACGATAAAGGCTTTGCTTCAAGCGTGTGTGTAGCTCGTGGCTGGTGTATGAGTGTATGCTTTGCATGGATTTAGATACTCTGGCATCGGCTTTGGTTATGGCTTTATCTTCGCCTGGTGGTTGAGGCATTACAAGGGCAATAAAGAGATATGTGGTGACACATATTTTTCATTGTAATGCCTGTCTGGAGATGAGACAAAGGGTGAAAGTTTGTGGACCGATTGCCCCTCTCTAGAATGGACAACTGTTATGTATCCGATATGGAAGCTAAAAGCGGATGAAAAGGATTATGATTATGGTACTCGGCGACATATGGACGATTTTGGATTAAGTACGGACATCATGAGCACATGCCTTTCTCTCATGTTGAGCATTAAATCATTCTGCAGATGGTATCTGAATCACCACTGAGCTTGCTTAGAACATGAATGATTTTTTTATTCAACTCAAGTACAATAGCTAAACGAAGTGTTTTTTTAGGCAGGTTCATCCCCATCCCCATCCTCATCCTCATCCTCATCCTCATCCTCATCCTCATCCTCATCCTCTTCCTCTTCCTCATCCTCATCCTCATCCTCATCCTTATCCTCATCCTCATCCTCATCCTCATCCTCATCCTCATCCTCATCCTCATCCTCATCCTCATCCTCATCCTCATCCTCATCCTCATCCTCATCCTCATCCTCATCCTCATCCTCATCCTCATCCTCATCCTCATCCTCATCCTCATCCTCATCCTCATCCTCATCCTCATCCTCATCCTCATCCTCATCCTCATCCTCATCCTCATCCTCATCCTCATCCTCATCCTCATCCTCATCCTCATCCTCATCCTCATCCTCATCCTCATCCTCATCCTCATCCTCATCCTCATCCTCATCCTCATCCTCATCCTCATCCTCATCCTCATCCTCATCCTCATCCTCATCCTCATCCTCATCCTCATCCTCATCCTCATCCTCATCCTCATCCTCATCCTCATCCTCATCCTCATCCTCATCCTCATCCTCATCCTCATCCTCATCCTCATCCTCATCCTCATCCTCATCCTCATCATCCTCATCCTCATCCTCATCCTCATCCTCATCCTCATCCTCATCCTCATCCTCATCCTCATCCTCATCCTCATCCTCATCCTCATCCTCATCCTCATCCTCATCCTCATCCTCATCCTCATCCTCATCCTCATCCTCATCCTCATCCTCATCCTCATCCTCATCCTCATCCTCATCCTCATCCTCATCCTCATCCTCATCCTCATCCTCATCCTCATCCTCATCCTCATCCTCATCCTCATCCTCATCCTCATCCTCATCCTCATCCTCATCCTCATCCTCATCCTCATCCTCATCCTCATCCTCATCCTCATCCTCATCCTCATCCTCATCCTCATCCTCATCCTCATCCTCATCCTCATCCTCATCCTCATCCTCATCCTCATCCTCATCCTCATCCTCATCCTCATCCTCATCCTCATCCTCATCCTCATCCTCATCCTCATCCTCATCCTCATCCTCATCCTCATCCTCATCCTCATCCTCATCCTCATCCTCATCCTCATCCTCATCCTCATCCTCATCCTCATCCTCATCCTCATCCTCATCCTCATCCTCATCCTCATCCTCATCCTCATCCTCATCCTCATCCTCATCCTCATCCTCATCCTCATCCTCATCCTCATCCTCATCCTCATCCTCATCCTCATCCTCATCCTCATCCTCATCCTCATCCTCATCCTCATCCTCATCCTCATCCTCATCCTCATCCTCATCCTCATCCTCATCCTCATCCTCATCCTCATCCTCATCCTCATCCTCATCCTCATCCTCATCCTCATCCTCATCCTCATCCTCATCCTCATCCTCATCCTCATCCTCATCCTCATCCTCATCCTCATCCTCATCCTCATCCTCATCCTCATCCTCATCCTCATCCTCTGGTCTCGTCGTTAGTTGCCACTAGAACGAAGGTGCCGCACGGCTATAAATTCCGAAGGGGGTTCTTGCCCAAGCATTTTGGCAAAAGTACCCCGGATACATCACATCACATTAGACAAACCAATCTTCATCTGGCATCATTTCCAGATCTCGTCTTTGCTCATTCCGCTTTCACGTACCATGGCCCTTCATTCACTGTTCGATCGTAATTAACTTGTCACTCGGGGTAGCCAGAAATGCTGCACAGTCTGCATGTGACCACAGGTGTCTGCTCATATTGCCCCGAAGTCCCGCATCGACGTCCCATGACACCTTGGCGTAGGAATTAATCACACCCCGCCCCAATATAATTCAATAACCGAAGAGTTCCCGACAAAGAGCACTCGGCAGGTCGTAGATCCCGCAAAAGCCACATGCAAACTCAATATCCAACATCCGCCATCGTCTTCGTCGTGTGTGATACACACGCACACACGCCCATGCAAATCCATTCCTCTCAGAAGTCATCTCCCTGCCGTTGGTGGCTCCGAAAATATTGGCAATTCACGTTGAAGTTTTCACGTCACTTACTGGCGCCCGACTAAGCACACCCCCATGCCCCGAAACCAAAATCCCGCACCTCGAATCCGAAGTCCTGCCCAAAGTTATCGATGTCGAATTAAATGAGTGTGACACAATCCGACCACATTTTAAAATTTATTGCTCCCAGCAAAGCGCTCTCCAGAGGGTACCGACGTACATACCTCCACCGCCAGCCACCAGCCACCAGCAACAAACTTACATTCCAGGATGTGCCAAAAATCGTAGCGCTTTTCCCGAAAACTAACTTCGATTTCAGAAGCAGAACCCACTTCTGACACTAGATACAATTCATTCTTTGGTCTCGGTTTGGCGTTTGCCTTCGTGCGCATTTGGATTCGAGAAATCGAATTTCGACTTGGTAATGCGCTTCTGTGCTGGATGGAAGCATCTCACGCTGTAGGATGTGCCGACAGCGGCACCAGCTACACTGTATCTGTATGACTTTGGCTGGGTGGTGTGTCTAATACACATTTACAAACAGGAAATTGAATTTTCGATTCGGTGTAACTTGAATGTAATTTCGATTCGCATTCGGTATTCGTAGTGCGACTCAACATTTGCGCCAGCACGTTGGTGTCACCGGCACCACGTGACTGGTGTAATTCCATCGGCACTGGTATTTACTGGCTGCAACACACACACACACACAACACACAGTCCTCCGCCGACGACAATAACGACGACATAGTGGGGAACATCGTTTACCATTAGAAATTGCTCGATGTACCTTTGGATGACAGATACGTTTTGGCAGAGGGAATGCGGGGTTGGATGTGTGGATGTGTGTCGCTCGACTGGAGGTAGCGATCGTTAGAGCAGCAGCTTAAGTTTCAACTTTTTGATTGCGAACGCTTCTGGAATCGTAATGACGAAGAGGTGTGCGTCTCCCCTGGCATTGGGCTGGGTGGGTGTACAGGTTGCGGTCGGAATTATTTTTGGGAGAGTCGTTAGAGGAGTAACAATTTGGATTTTTCACTCCATGTGCACAGGATACACTAAACTACGTAATAACAGAGCATTTGGTCCATTCATCTCAACGGCAGCTTGCTCCTGTATCCATAGGAAAGTCGCCGCAAGCTTTTTGGAACTCGAAAAGTTGCGAGTTTTGCAAAGCAACTAATTATGTGTGAAAGTGTACTGGGGGATGTGCGTTTTTTTGCCTGGAGTGGAAAGGGAGAGTTGAGGTGGTGATCTTCTAGAAAAAACACGTAAAGCTTATAATTCAATAAACGCATACCCTGAATTTAATCAGAGACATTAAAACGACAAAATTTCCAAAAATTAATTAGAAAATCTACAAAGTTGTGTAAGGAATTCGAAGCGAAAAATGTGTGAATGATAGACTGAAATGCACCATACCTTTCATTGATTAAAATTCCTTCCAGTTTTGTGACCATTTCTTAAGAAAATCCAAAAGAATCAATTCGACACTGTTACGACTCGGGATTAAGACTTTAAAAATGTATATCAACTTATGTAGAGAATCGATGTTGCAGCCCGTTCATTCTCTCATTTGGTGTCCCTTAAGGCTGACAACGTAGTCCGCTTCTATTTATCTCGTTCATCAATTATTTTAAATTAATTATTGTCAATCAGGGCTCTGTACCGGGCGCCATTATCTTAACTTTTCAGCAATTTTAAAAAAAGCACGTCACGATGTTCCGTCCAGCCTATAAGTTACACCATATTTTTTACGTCTTTAGCTGATGGATCTGATTTTCTCATACCAAATCCAACAATACTGCTACATCGGCCTAAATATTGAATACAATTTGACGGCAAAAAGTGGATTCAAATTTTTGTCTCTGTGGAACGTTAAGTTGGCGTAGAGTTCAATGACTCCTTTTAACTGAGTTTGGATATACAAGGAGTACACAATTTGTAAACGTAACTAAGGAGTACATTTTTGCGCAGTTTTGCTGTCTATCAGATTAAGAATAAGTTGTTTGGGTGTCTTCAAGAAGAATCATTGTTTATCAGAGCAGCAGTCTACGACGAGTCTGGGCTGACACTATTGCCGCATTCCATGCAGTCACCTTCACAGTCATCAAGACAAGGTTGTCTCGCAACCACGACCACTTTGACACAAGAAAACAAAAAGGCTCATTTTTGAAATGCGTGAAAGTATGGTCCGATAACTCCACTAGTCCACAGACCGCAGCAAACTATGACATTTTCGGAAATTAAAGGCGTTTCGAGTATCTCGTGTTCATTATCTTCGCTCAAAGTGTGACAAGTTTGCTTATAGATATACCCATTCGTCCAAAAACGAGCCTAAATTTGAAAATAAGGCTTCAGTTCTCACACGAGTTCGATCTTGTCTTTTAGATGAAGAAAATTTGATGGCTTTGTGTGGCGTGTACAAGGTGGGCCATCTAGTGGTTTTTTTTTTTAATCATAGGTTATTTTTAGATTGACAGCTGTTTCCCACTCGAAATCTTCACAGAAAGTCAGTATCATACCTCCGCGGAAAATCGTACGTTGGGAAATGTTGAAGATTTATGTCCAAATTGAGTGCTGTGTAGCCCAAAAAGTGCGTTTTTTGAAAAGAAGTTTTGGCCAAAATGAAGCACCCCCGCGACTGCTGTACGAAAGTTTGTACAAAAAGTTCATGAGACTGGTATGCTAGTGGATAACACTTATGGTCCCCGTCGTCGTACGGTGCGCACAGATGAGAATGTGACTGCTGCACTATAGCCTGAGGAGAATTCTGCATATAGACCTCGAATTATTCGCTTACAAGGTCCAATATACTCAGCGATTGAAGGCGCGCGACTATCAGCGTCGTCATCGCTTCGCAATTTGGGCCTTAGAGCAGCTTGAATTGGACAATGATTTTTGGGTGAAAAATCCTCTTTTCGGACGAGGCGCATTTTCATCTCGTCGGCTACGTTAACAAACAAAATTATCGCATCTGGGGCTCGGAAAACCTGCACGTTATTGTTGAGTCGATAAGCCAATGCATCGACAGAGAGTGACAGTTTGGAGAGGATTGTGGAGTGGTGGCATCATTGGACCATTTTTCTTCGAAAATGAGGTTGCGAACAACGTTTCGAACAACTGTGGATTTATAGGGCCATGTAACCGCCTTTTTAAGGTTCCGTCTACAAAAACGGAACCTTTATAATTTCGGTGTGTCCGTCCGTCCATCCGTCGTGTCTGTCACACTTTTTTTTCTCCGAAGTTTATGATGATATCGGCATGAAATTTTGGAATTAGGTACTTCACACTAGATATCATTGCACATGCACCCAAATTTAAAAATTGGGTCCATTTGGGGGTGGCTCCAGTATAGGTGAAGTTGCCATTAATTTTGAATCATTGTCGCACCCCATCGAGTTATATATCAGACAGATTTTTTGAAATGAGGTAGAGGTTTGCTTCAACAGTTTTTAATTTAAAGTACCGTTCGGAAAATCTGGAGTTTTTTTTAATACGTCCCCCCTTGCCATTTCTAAACCAAAGTGTTTAAAAATCTGAAAAAATCACAAAATCTTGGCTTCATTGAGTACTTTCAGTTAAAATAATTTCGAGCATTCTGGCCTCAATAGTTTTCGAGATATTGGCCAAAAACGGTCAACTATCGACATGTGAATTTTGAAGATCTGAAAACGCAGTTTTGACGACCTCGCCGTAAGCGTTAAGAAATGATACATTTCAAAATATCGATTTATGTTGAAATTTTGAGATATCTAAGATTTAAAATGATAACTATTTTCATTTTTACACATAATTTCATGCTGTGTTCGGGCACTCTATTCGTCGATGAGTGTTATCTTTTCGATCTCAACCCCTAAATGCTCAACAGAAATGAACACACACACCGCAGGCATGAGCAGTGATTGGGTATGTGTATGATGGAACGGATTTTCTGTGTTGGATAACCTTGGATAGAGGTATAGGTATATGTATGGATGAATGTTTGTTTGTTTGGATGTATGAATGTATGAATGAATGGTTGATTTGGGTTGACGTTAGAAGAAAATTCAACTGAAATAGTTTGGAAACGTCGTTTGATATTCAGAAATCATCCATCAATATTATGCGACGGAACCTTCTCCGTGCGAGTACAACTCGCACTTGCCCAGTTTATTTTTACTGAAATTGAAGACATGGATTTGGACGACCTCTGGTTCATGCAGGATGGAGCGCCATACCACACAGTCGTGGCATGGGCTCAATCTTTTGCGCACCAAAATCCCAAATCCTGTTACCTGCCGTCTTGGCGATGTCAATTGGCCGCGTCAGAGCTGGGATTTGACCCCCTTGGTATTTTTTTTGTGGAATCGTAAAGGACCGATGTTATGCCAACAATTCGGAAACCATTCAAGCACTTAAGGCTAATATCATCCAAGCAATCCGTGAGCTACAGCCCGAAACCATCAGGAAGGTCTTGGAAAATTGGGGTGACAGAATGTGCTACTGCGAAGTCAGCCGAGGCAGCCACTTGAACGGCGTTGTGTTTCGTTATAAATGGGAATGTTGTTATTCTTACAAATAGGGCCGTAAGGCATGAACAAAATTTAATTTTGTTAATTTTATAGCCTTCTCTTTAAACTTGTATTTGGCGCACCCTGCATAACGAAAATTCCTGTGAAGTTTGACGACTTTTGCAGGGATATCAATACTAGACCTGGCTTTGTCTTTACGACTTGTAACGTAGGCCGTTTACAATTTTTTTGTTTTCAGAATGTGAAAGAATCTAATGTATACCACAGAGTAACGTTTTAAAAAGTGGAAGAACTGTAGCATTCCTTCCACTCCATGTCAGATTAACGTTGAGATTTGCTGCTTCTTACAGAAATAAATATTAAATTAAATTAAATTAAATAAATATTAAATATTAAAAAAAATTTAAATATTAAATAAAAAAAAAAATATTTACGACTTTTAAAAATATAATTGGGCTTTTCAATGGATATTTTTTATGTTCTTAGTCTGACTGTGATTCATTGAATTTTTATTGGCACCTCTTTCAATCTTCCAATTGAAAAATGGTCCAAAATGCAGGGTCGTCCCTGCAACACCCCTGACAAAATTTGTACTAAAATAAAAGCTGCATTTGGCAGAAGGTTAATAAATCCTACATCAAAATGTTGCCAGTGATGCACATCAGCATTTATGCGTGGTCTATTATCTAGATTTCTAGCTTACTACGAGTAATTGCATTTACGGCCAAAGAAAGTCCTTTATTATTTTATAGCAAATATTTTCTGCTATCAAATTCGGCTGCTGAAAGTTTTTAAAGTGCACACCAGCTCCCATGTTCCTATTTCACCACGTCCTCACTTTTTACCGCCTCTATCGCCTCACCCAACCAATGAATTAACTGGATTCTCTGTGAAAGTCATGCGAAATCATCCCGAAATGAGCAACAATTACACCGGCGCATGGTGACACTTCCCATAAAGATTAACCCTTAAATCCTCTCGTCATCGGGCTCGGATCCATCCTAATTCCAAGATCCTCTACGCAAGCACCGGCACTACTGCCAAATACCATGGATACTTGGTATTTGTTCCAGAAATCCACTTAAACGCCGTAACATAATTCGCAGAGATACCACGCTCCTCTGTCCCGTGAAGAGTAGACTGCCACTCCGAGGAACCAGATAACACAACCTTCCAAGGATTTTCCCCAGATGACGGCATTAAAATTGTCCACAGCCGTCACTCCCACACCCTCGCCAGCAGTATCGCAACCCGAATTGTGTGTTTTTTATCCCCCCCCTTCCGGTGCTGTGTTATGCTCGTCCTTTGTATGGCCTTGCATAAATTCCCAGCGCACAGCAACACATCAACATCATCATCATTACTCCGGCGGACGGGGGTGCGGCAACGAAAGCCATTGTTTCGCCAGCCAGAGTGGCTTCAGGAGCGAGCTGTGGGGGGATGGCGACTCCAAGCACACAACCACACACCAGCAGCAAGCCGAAAACAAATCCTTTTCGTACTCAATTTACCGTATTAAATCGATTTTAATTTCAAATGGACTAGAAATTGTATTTCACTTGAAGCCATTACACATAGACTCGGCCACTTCACACACACATACGAGCGGCAACAACAATGGTAGCTACAAGACCCTGCGGCATAAATATTCAGGATTAAAGTTTTGCCGGAGTTTTGTAGCTCAGACCACAATTCAATTAAAATCGCCTTCGGTTCGGAGCTAAACTAAAGCGGCGCTGGCGACGCTGCCAGTGGCCTGGTGTTCGTTTCGGGCCACCCTCACCCTTCTCAGTCGTTCGAGTAACCCCGATGCAATTATCATTGTGACGTAGCTGAAGTATGAGAGGCCCTGAGTCGATCTATCCTCGCCTTGGACAGCCCTTTCGCTGCACACACAGTTCTGCTTGGTGTGCTGTGAAACAATTTTTAACGCCTCATAAAGCTGAAGCACCCTCCTGCCGACGACCGTCGCTAACACCATCCCCGTGCGCCACCGTTCGACGCCACCCGTGCATAGTCTTCCGCCTACCGACCGTCGGTCGTCCGATTGTGATTCCGATACTCAGGGCGGTTTCAACTAATTTCGGAGCACAGCTACGAGTATACGGGCCACTGGGGCTGCTTCATTAACAGTCCAGTAATTAAGTTAATACTGGTTTTTCTTGTGCCATGGACGGGTGATGAATTGAATGGGTTCACCGTTCACCGTTCACCGTTCACCGTGCGCCGTTCGTCGCTCACCGAGAGAGGGGTTGCCTGTGATTCAAGGATGCGTACCGGGGGTGGGTGAATGTTTATTGTTTTGTTGGTCCGTTGTTTGCTTCTCTCCTTGTTAGGGGTGCTTCGGACGTGTGCTCGGTGCTGTGCGGGCTTTGCCAGTAATTTTGATATGTTTGGAGTTGCTTAGAGCTCGCTTAGGAAAGGATGAATGATTATCTCGAAAGGACGTTGCGATTTTATGGGCGGTAAAGTTCGTAATAAAGCGAAACAAAAAATAACGCTGGACGGGGTTCCGCAAAAGTTATTCGTTTCGTGTTTTGTGAGTGTTCTCATTCGTCTTCGACGTGGTTTTGATGGTCTGTCGGTTTATGGGGGGGATATTTGTTGCCAATGACCACTAAACTGTGCACGAAAGCCGTACGAGGCCACCTATGCACACCTAAATGGCTTTTTTCGAGCGGAAGGATTGACTGTTTTTACGAGAGTTTCTTAATGTCTAACTGCAGATATTAACAAGACATCTTTCGTCCTCGTTGTAGGTGGCGGGGACTTCATTGACACATAAACTCTGGTGGTTGCCAATTCATTTTCCATGCATTTTCTAAGAATTTCTTTTCGCACCGAGATGGGGTCGTTTGATGATGGTCGAATGCAAGACTCTGTGCTGTTCTCTCTGGATATCAGTTTCAGAGTGAACTAATTTTTGAGACACTGATTCTTCTAAAGTTTGTCTGGGTACATGTGTGGAAGCGCTTCTCGTCCACCTTCAGCAGCCCACAAGCAAGGGTGACAAACAGGTTTCACTTATTCAAAGTTAGAGCTTTATTGTTTCCGTTTACATTTTCGCGTTAAATTGGATGGAGCAACCTGATTCGAGAGAAAATCAGATGTGCTGTCGTAGATTTTGGTTCGGTTTGTGTTGATCGGGATTTGAAGAAGACGTTTCAATCACTTCCCGATCTGCACAGCAACTAGTCAGATGTACTCACGAAGAATATTCTGCTGTTTGACAATGAAGGCAGGGATTTGTTCCAAGACAAAGGTGGTGTCGAGGCGGGCTCCAATTGTCAAGTGTCGAAGCAGCCAGGTGGATATTGTGCTGGGGCTTAGGTAGGTGGCTTCCAACGTATGCACATTGGATTCACTTATACCCATAGGGTCCATTGTGTTGCCACATCCGGCTTCCTGCCGCTCATTTCTGGAACCATTTCGATTTTTGGACGAATATCCATAATTTCTTGATGTCCTTTTCGGAAGTATAAGTTAGTGAGCTTAGATTATATTCTCCCAGGGTTTTCTTCCCTATGGAGGCTAAGGCTGGACAATTGCATAGTAGGTGTGAGGGGGATTCCTCTTCCTCTTCATCCATGCATCTACTACAGTAGTCGTTAAATGGTAACCCTAGTCGTGCTGGGGCTTACTGCTTAAGGCTAATGCCAAACAGTAGAGTCACTCAATAAGATCAAGACGTTGGCCTTAATTGAGTAAAGTCGTCACAGAAATTCATACAAAATTTGTACAGGATCCATAGAAATGACATTCAGCTGTACTGTTACATTTTGCAGATTTGCCTAAAACATCATAGTTTTCTTTCTTTCTTCTCCTTCTTTGTATGATACTACTGTCCGGTGTATGCCTGTGCCTCGATTAATAAGCCTCAAAGGCTAGAGCGATCGATTGTTTGATGTCTCCAGTTTCTCACAAAACAGTTGGCTGCTGACCTTTTCCACTTTTTTCAATTCTGTTCACCACCTCAGTCGTGGACTTCCACTGTTGTGTCGTCAAATAGTCTGACAGTGGAAGGATCTTTCGGGCAGAGCAACGTTGTCCATGCACTTGACGTGGGTAAACCTCCTTCGGCGTTGCACACCTAGACGCTTGACAAGACTCATGTCGCTAGACATTTCGAAGAACAATGAAGTAATTCAAACTCGGTTGATCTGACCCACATAATTAGTTTTGTAAAAAATTGCATCGAAGAAATGCAGTTCAGCAGTTTCACAATAGCAATTCGGCAACCACTTCGCTCCACTAACTAGGTCAAGTCAATAGAGTGCGATGTCCGCATTGTAGATCAGGTGAACAACCGAGCTACATATGTCCAATACTTAACTCGCGCTGAACTCTCCAAGTGACCAAGAGTTTCTACATTCGCTTAGTATATTGTGCATGCCTTTGCACTGTAGAGCAGGACTGGGGTGATCAAGATCTTGTGGAAAGTCAGCTTGGTTCTACAAGAGAACAAATCGGTTGGCAAGCGTTTTTCTGCGTTTGATCTTGGAACAGATGTCGTCAATCCTCTATACCGTGGATCCGAGGTAGACGAGTTTCTTGACGATCACGTATGGTAACATTTGCCCAAATATTCGATGTTGTACGTCCTTCCTCGAAGACAGAATATATCTTTTTACTGGGTCTTCAAATGATCTGAACAAAATAGAGCTGAAACTCCACCTGAGATACAGTCAGAGTCAAAAGTGAGTGAACATTCAGTCATCTGCTAAAGGTTTTTCCCCTAAGTTAATATTCACCGGAATGAGGTAGATCAGACATGGATATATCAAATTGAAGCTCTAAAGTCATACTTTGAAATATGGTAAATAATATTTAAGATAAGTGTATATATAAAACATTTATTTGAATTTTAAAGAGAAAAATGCTAAAAACAGCATTGAAAAGCGAGTGTATATATGGTTGTGTCAGTGACTGTAAGACATAAAGGCTCGATTCTGTTAAACATTTGTATGAAAATTAAGACCGCTATATACGATAACTGAAAAAGCGGCTATGCCTTTGCCAACGTACCATTTAACCTACCTACCTACCTTCTTCACAAAAATTATTTTTGTGGAGCAGCAGGACTCTCGCTGCACATTGTTATCCTGCACAGCCTAACAAGTTAGACAGGAACATCAGAACTAGAAATGGTGCTGTTTAGCTCGTCTCTACACATTGTCATAAGCCGCCTTGAAATCAACGAATATGAAGTGAGTGTCGATCTCTATTTTTTGTATTTTTTCCAGTGTTTGCTCAGTCTAAATGTCTGGCCTTTTGTGGACTTCACACAAGATCGCAGAGAAGGTCATTTAAGGGGTCTTGTAAATCGGTAATTTTTCTTCTACTTCTGTTGGTGGTACAGTCCGGGTGGACCTGGGCCTCAGCCAACATGACTCTCCATACAGCACAGTCTTGTGCTAACTGCTTGCAGTGGCGCACGATCAGCTGAGGTCTCTTTCCAGCTGTGTACGCCATCGGAGGCGTGGTATTTCTTTACCGCGTTGTCCCTCGGACTTGCAGTCCATTCAACGTTTCACATGGTAGGTAGATAGGGGATAGGGCGACCTTGCGACTGGGTCGCGGCTCACTGAGACCAATAGTTGGGTCCATTGTGCCTTGGGTGTGGGGGTTGTGCCCTGATTAGAACCACACAGATTGTTGTATATATCTCAGGAGGTTCTATTTTATTTAGATCCTCCAGCTCGTGGAAGAAGTTACTGCCTAGTGTTAGCAGTCTCCTTCCCCGTAGGGCTGGACAATCGCAAAGCAGGTGACGGACGGACTCTACAGTAGTCGCTATGGGGGATACCTAACCTTCTGGCAATGCCCGGTGAGAACTCCCACCACCGTCCGTATATCCTTGTGACTTAGGCTAATCATTGATAATTATTTCTTCCTGTTCAACACCGGCCATATGGCTCTCGACATTGACCCAATATCCAGATTCAGCCATCGCTCATTTGCTCTTTCTAAGGCTTCGTCCTCTATTTCCTTCCTTAGGAAACTTAACGGCATATTGACATAAGGTAGTGCTATGGATTTATCTAACTCTGAGGCCTCCTGCGCTAACACATCCGCTCTCTCGTTTCCTTGAACTCCTGTGTGTCCCGGTACCCAGCAGAGAGTCACCGTGTTTAGACAGGAGATTTCGTTGACGTTTCTTTCGTCTGCATAGCTTGACTAGTTTCGACTTTACAATATCCGACGCTATGGCTCTTATAGCCGCTTGGCTGCCGGAGTATATGGTTATCGTTTTTTCAGTCAAACTAAGCTCTTTAAGCGTAAGTGCCGCCTCATTTATTGCTACCACTTCTGCTTGGAAAACGCTACATTCGTCAACGTTTCACATAGACTCTTCTCTACCGCTTCAAGGTTTATCCAGCATTGAAGAGATAATTTCATGGAGACGTTGGAAGGCATATGAAATATTATACACATTGTTAACTTTATTGATACAATAAGCTTAAACTCAAGATTTTCTGGGACGGGCCGTTGATGTCCATTCGCTCTACAGCCATTTGAGACCGGAGCCACAGACTCGTTTGACCAGATCCATGCTGTCGGATGAAGCAGCCTGTGTGATCGTTGGTATAGTCCCCATCGACATTCTCGCCAAAGAGATGCATAGGGTCTACCTAAGACGAACGGCAAATCGCGCGGAGACTAGCGCAAGATGCCTGAAAAAGGAAGAAAAGGCCATAGAGGTTCTATGGCACTGTGGCAAGCCAGATAGGACACCACAACCAAAAGCAGATGGACCCATAACTTGATCCCCGCGATAGAAGCCTGGGCATCGAGAACTCACGGAAACCACCACTACCACCTCACGCAGTTCTTGTCGGGCCATGGAGGTCACCGGTAATACCTCCACGGATTTGGTCACGACAGCTCGCCCTCCTGTTCAGAAAGCGCGGGCGAAGAGGAAGACGCAGAGCACGCAATATTCCATTGCAGACACTTTGCCGCGGGAAGAACAAATTTACCAACTCCCGAACTCCTGGTTAGCCATCTGTTAGATTCAACTGACAAATGGCTGGAGATGCTCCTTTATAACGACCGTCCAGAAAGAACTAAGAAGGCTCGAAAAAGTGAGGAAATCCGAATTGGACAATGTGGAGCCCACAGTGTGATATGCTAACCAGCCCCGCGAAGTAATACCTAACGGCAGTTCCGCGGGGAGAGTGGTTGAAGTGTGAAGGGTGTGGGTTAGTACGTAGGCGTATTCCCGAAATCTAGTACTCGGGTTTGCGAATCGTGCATACTGATAGCCCGGGCTATCAGTATCTTTAGAAGATTGCCACATCCTTGGATGCATAAAAAAAAAAAAATCTTTGAACGGCTTTTTGGTCTCAAAATATTGTTGCAATTTCATTGATCGCGGATAGATTTTGTTTTACTGACCCACACTTATGCCCACGTTCTCAACACCGCCTTAACATCTGCTAACAGATACGGATGTGCTCCAATACTCTACAAAGGTCATTCCAGTCATTTCATTTAATAAGTATCACGCCCACTACTCAAAAGTTTGAAGAAAGCAAAACAATTTTGATTCTCTCATAAGCACGCGTCTGACCTAAATCACCTGCTCCCCCACGCTGCGCCGCCCATCGGCATAGCCTTGCGAAACAAAATCAAAGTCACCCGGCTCTCATCCAAGAGTCCTAAGCCAAGGCAAAAGATTGCCAAAAAGTCGTATTACCTAGAAGACGACAGCCCAAAGCCATAAATTACCCTACTATCCCACTGTGTACCACAACACATGCCAGCCCTCCCACCATCTGCCACACACACACACCCAAACAGTGGAGCGGGTCAAAATGAGAGTAAAAAAGTTAAAACATCTTTTCATTGAAATTCGAAAACCTGCTCAACAGACAACTGTCTCGGGGAACGCGGTCCTCTTAAGGCCCAATACCCCACCCTTCTTAATGAGATAACTCGTTTAAAAGGCTAAGGACGAGCACACACACACACTCGCTCACACGCTCACGGAAATGAGAACATCAACCTACAAAACCCCGATATGAATGCTCGAGACGTGCACCTTTTTATTGCGACGGGATTCAAACTCGGAAAATGGGTTAAATGACAAAACATAAAGCAATTACACTCAGAAACGAGGGCGTGCCGGGAGGGGCACTGGCGGGGGGGTCTGAGAGGAGCCGCGCACACTGCTCTTGGGCTACGTACATAGAAATGCAATTCTCTGCTGTGCCATTGTCTGGCGTTGGAAGAAAGCAGGAACAATAGGATCGACCTCAGCAAGTGCATGCATACACAGCCAATTAAAGTGGGCGCTGTGAATTGGGTGGGGGTGTGCGAGGGGAGAGCAAAACAAAACGCCACCACCACCACCGTCAGCAGCATCATCATCATCATCGTCGTCATCATCACCGTCGCAGAGTCGACGCCGTCGTCGTCATCATCATCATCCCAGTTGTCGTCCTTTGTTGAGCATTGGCTGAAGATGATAACTTTCGGTGCCAGCAAATTGCACGGATGGGATGAGTGCTGTGGCGGCGGTTGGAGGGGCTGCTTTGTATGCACACTGCATCTGATTCGTATCCTAGACCTACAATACAACCTGAGCCAAGAAAATGGCAATTGCCGTTTATTGTTGAGAATGTTCCTGTCCTTTTTATTTGAAATTTGGAATCAGTCTGTTGGACTAATCCTGGGCATGGGCTGGCCATTGTAAACGTGACCATGTGCCTTGTGTTCGTTGGATGTTCAATTTTCCTTGGAGGTGAGGCCGTAAAATCTTCATGAAGTTCGATTGTTTCAGTGTTTTCGTAACCTTCGTGGGGGGTGGTTTTCAGGATATAGAGGCAGGGAGCTACAGTCTTTAAAGACTTTAAAGAGGCTTCAGACTATCTGTGGGCAGAGCTAGATAAGACTTGAGTTTTCTATCAAACTTTGACCTTTCACAGAGGTTGTTCAAATAGTGAGTGGGCTCCCAGTTTGCTTTTGTTTTCCCATTGACTTTGAAACTTTTTGTCGTCGCTTATGAAACCATGCTCTCTAAAGCAGAAAAAGGGATCTGCCTGAACTTTGCCTTGATTGCTGTTTCCAGCACATGATCGCTTTAGGATAGTATTCTTCATTTGGAAGGCCATGTGAAATTAGTGTTTGCTCTCAAGTGTAAAGTAGATGCCGTTTAATCAGTCTCAGCAACATTTTCTTGGCAAGCATGGCCAGCGAGTTCTTCTTTAATAATTTTTATCCGTGCAGCGTGGACAAATTTGTTTCAGAAAGCCGATACGCATAGGCAGCATGGGAACGTATGACTTCTCCTGAAAGAGACATTGCACCAAAACGAAATGAATTGGTTGAACGTGCCAGCAAGCAAGTGTAATGGAAAACAGCTTGCCTTTGAGTTCCTAAACAGGAGACGTCGTGAGATAATGCGAAGGTTTTTTGATAATTCAGTGACTTTTTCAACAAAAGATATATTTTTTGACAAGTAAGTCTTTTTTTCTCGACGTAGCCTACTAGCTCAAAACATTTAGTCCAGAGTTTTTGAATTTTTGTATTCCCTCCAAATAAAGAAGCTTTGTAGCTTCAGCACTGTTGAGGTGGACGGTGGCACGCTTTTGGTAGGTAGGCTTATCTTATCGGACGGGAGTGGTTTTCGTACCTTCTGATTTCGGTCGAAACATGTCTTTCAGCTGAGAGGAGATCGGAAGAGATGCAAAGATACATACAGCTTATAGGTAGGATTATATACAGACTTATAGGTTTAAAGGTGGAGGCGGTTATACAGAAGGAAACCATTTGCCAATTTTTCTTTTTCTTTTCGGAGGATTTTTGACACACTACTGGAGTTTACTTACTTACTTAAGGTGGCGCTACAGTCCGGAGTGGACCTGGGCCTCAACCAACAAGCGTCTCCAGCCAGCTCGATCTTTAGCTAGCTGCCTTCAGTATCGCACGCACAGTTGGTTGAGGTCCCTTTCCATTTGCGTGCGCCACCTGAGTCGCGGGCTTCCTCTTCCTCTTCCTCGTCCCTCGGGGGTGGATTCGAAGACTTTCCGGGCCGGAGCATTGGTTTCCATTCGCTCTACATGACCTAGCCATCTCAATCGTTGGATCTTCACCCCTCTGGCTAAGTTGATGTCGCTGAACAGCTCGTCCAGTTCGTCGTTATATCTTCTCATTCACTCACCCTCTATGCAGACGGGACCGAAAATCACCCGAAGAATTTTCCTCTCGAAGCAACCAAGAGCAACCTCATCCGCTTTTGACAAAGTCCATGCTTCTGCGCCATATAGCAGGACTGGGACGATTAGGGTCTTGTACAGGGTTACTTTGGTTGTTCGAGAGAGGGATTTGTTTATCAATTGCTTTCTTAGCCCGAAGAAGCAGCGATTAGCAAGAGTTATTCTTCGTTTGATTTCTGCGCTGGTGTCATTGTCTGAATTAATAGCGGTACCTAGGTAGACAAAGTCCTTGACCACCTCAAAGTTATATCTGTCTGCTGTGACGTTCTGTCCGAGACGTCGGTATTGGGGGTCCTTTCTGGTTAACAGCATATACTTGGTCTTGCCCTCATTTATCTTCGCGGCCTCCGTCGCAATACTCCCAAAAGTGCCACTGACATCACGCTGTGTTCTTCCGATTATGTCAGTATCGTATGCATATGCAAGTAGTTGGACGGACTTCTGAAGGATTGTGCCTCTGGTGTTGGCGTGCGAGTTTTGCACAATTCTTTCAAGTATGATGTTGAATAAGTCGCATGACAGCGCGTCGCCTTGTTTGAATCGACATCAAAGATCTCGGTCAAGTCTTTACCGACCTTGATGCAGCAGCGTGTATTTTCCATCGTCATCCTACACAAACGGACGAGTTTGGTAGGGATGCCAAAACTAGACATTGCTCTGTATAGCTCGTCTCTATAGATGCCGTCATACGCGGCCTTAAAATCGATGAAAGGTGGTGGGTATCGATTTGTTACTCCTGGGTTTTCTGCCGCAGTGTGAATATTTGGTCGATGGTGGACTTTCCTGGCCTAAAGCCACACCGGACCAGGTTTTTGACGAATGGTTTTAGGCGTTCACATAACACGCCAGATAAGATCTTGTATGCAATGTTCAGAAGATTGATGCCTCTATAGTTGGCGCATTTTAGAGGGTATCCGTTTTGGTGGATCTACTACTGGAGCACTCAGACTCAAAACTGGTCCATTGTACTGCCAGGTAGCAACCTACTCCAGTGCCGTTAATTTGATCCCAACGGCAAATGGTGACTGGACCAGATTCGATTTGACTGGGATTCGAACCTGGGACACCTCGAATTTGGGACAGGCACTTAACCAACAGCGCCATCCGATGACACGCATATTGTGGCTGCGAAGAGACTCAAGAAATATCTTGTATATTTTTAAGATTGGCTTAAAAGCACAATCTCTAAATGAGGGCAAATTTCAAGTCAGTCGACAAAAGCAAAACCACTTTCTCTGATGTCAAACTTTTAATTTGACATGTCTTTTATTTGCAGACAATACAAATCGAAGTCTATAACTCCTGTTGTTACCCAAATATGAGTGCTCTCCTTAACTAAGTCTAAATTTACTCAAATTGTGTTTCTTCTCTGAGGGCATACGGGTATTTCTACACCCCTACGACCCTTCTCACAACCCCCGGAAACCAATTCCCATTCAACTATCTAAGGAGCAATAAAACAAATTCCCACCTGTCACATGCGTCATTTCAAATCGAATTAGAGACGCATCATCTCCGTGAATATTAATTTATGAAACAAGGAAATGTTTTCATTTACCCCCAGCGCTGTTGTGCCCTTTCAAGGAGCGCCAGAACGACCCAACACAAGAAAAGGAAAAAAAAATCCAATTGGTTATCCTTTTTGAGGTTACAAAATATAATTCGCCTCGAGTTGTTTATGATACGGATACACATTCTCAGCTACATTCGGCCAAAATCGATTGGATATAAAAATTCGTCACCCTTCGCCCTTCCTCGCTCTACCGCAAACAAACAAGCACACACTCCAGAAATTGGCATACGTCACCAGCCAACAACCAACAACTTAAGTCGTAAACTCCTTCGCATAGGCTTACCACGATCCATTTTCCCAAAGTCACGTGATTGAAATGGGACGAAGTTCGAGGAGGTGGCGGTGGCAAAAATCCACTTTGATACTCCGGTTAAGCTTATTGTGACCCGCTAGCGATGTTCCACATCCAGGGCGAGTCGTAGAGTCTGTCGGTTGATATTGATACCCATTTCGAAAATCGGTTTTTCATGTTGAAAACAACACCACCACCTTGTCGGTAGAACTGCCATCCAACGGAGCCCTGCATCTCTGTAAAACCGGCTGTGGGGCAAAAAGCGATTGTCATGGCCGCGCCCTGTTTTTCACTAGTTTCGGTTCACAATCATATTTCAGGATCAACTTAACTATCTCCCTATTGTGGATTCGTGCCTCTGTGTGTGCGCCATGGATTCCACATAATTTAATCTCATCGCCGAGATGTATACACCATCCAGGGCCACCACCCCCGTTTGCCTCCCTTAACCGACAAAAGTCAAATACCAGCGTGCATGTACTCCACTCGGCAACAACAAATAAATCATTTTTAGCAGCAAGACACACACACAAAAATGCTCTCTCTCGATGACTGGGGGTGATGATGGTGGCGATGGTGGCGATGGTGGTTTAAGCTTAATATTTCCCCATCCTGCCGCCCTGCAGATCTTCCTTCGCCTCACCCACTAGCTCTTACGGATTGACAACAATGCAAATACACAGTTAAATAGATGAAAATAGGAAACAAGAAGACAAAATAGCAGACAAGTAGTCGAACAAATTGGAAGGATATGACGCGATGATGAGATGAGTTTTTCACTCAAAAGGATGTCACCGAATCACAGAGGCGAGCAAAAAGTGAAAAGGGAAAAGGATTTTTCGAGAAAAATCATCGTGGTGCCTTGTGTTCTAGCCATGAAAAGCGGATTTCGTGTTTGCGCCATCTTATGTACTCCCAGTACATACAGTTATACTCATTTCACTCGGTTTTTTTTTATTTTTCCATTTTTTCCATTTTTTCTCTCTCAAACTCCTGTCCCTGCGGTTAGCATCGCTGTGCGAACGAGGAGGAGGAGTGAGGTTACTCGTTGAGCTTAAATTCTTAAATTGGATAATAGAAATTTAGGGTTATTACTTAATTCAGTTTTGTCGGAGAGCGTGTATCTGAGGGGCGGTCCTAAATGGATCCCTGGGATCTCTGGGATCTCTCTGAATGTGGCAGATTTAGAGGATGTCGCCTGAGTGAATTGTCATTAACAGAGTTTAACTGAAGGAAGATGTTGGATTTTAAGTACTCGTTGAGTGAAGTGGTTAATTGCGAATCGTGGTAATTGAGAGTAATAACTGATAAGATCCCCAAAGAAACAAGTTCTCATTTGAAGCGCTCTCTGAATGTGCAGCTGGAGCTGGAGTACTATTAGACACAATTTAGACTTGGCCTTGTTAGATGATGATTCTTGGTGTCATGGGATAGAATGTGTGAGTTGCTGCGACGGGCGGGAAAGAGAATAAATTATTTTTTGTTGATGTAGATGTGCCGCCTAGTTGGCGCAAAAAAATAGGTCCCTAATGTTTTCTTGTCTGTTTTTTTTTAACCTCAGTAAAATTTCTCCTAAGCAAATATTCATGAAAAGTAAAGAAAACTTAAAGGCAAAAAACGGCAGTATTTCGTAAAACCAAGGAGTATTGGTTGAGGAGTGGTGTTTACTGCCTCTGACTTAGACATGAAGTCGGCAGAAGCCAGGCACTCAATTTGATCGAAAGTTGCATACCAAAAATGTCCATTTTCCATTTTGAGAAATTTCCGGGGAAGTGTGTCCCCGAGCAGCATCTCGTTTGATGCTGTTAATCAGTAATCAACTCAAGACTACTGCGGTCTACAGATTTGAATAAGGTACTCCGCAGAGTGCCGTACTCTCACCTTTTCTTGTTTTTTTTTTCAGGGAAAAGGCCTGCACGCGATTTTTGGTCCTCTTTGCGTTGATGGCATTTGTAGAATACCATGAACTGTACGGGCTATACAGCAACATGTTTCTAGCCAGGCGTATATTTATCAAACGCCTATGGGGCGCTTATGTAGCTCCGGCCCGAAGAGACATCTGCTCTGAGCCTATGGGACAGAGAATGTCCACACAAGTATGGTGTTCACAAGTGAAGAAGAACCTCAATAAACTTGGTATGCGCAAATGGAGACAGCTAGCAAAAGGGGATTGCTGGTTGAGGCCCGTATTCATCCCGGACTGAAGCACTGTATGAAGATGAAGGAAGAAATTTGTAAAGTTGTTGCCTTCGCAAATGATGTTGCTTGTTTAGACATATTTATCCCGACGCTTAAGGATCTCGTGCGCTATGCTGTTTCCGTAGCTTTGGTATATTTTAATTAGAGATTTAAATCGTATGTCAATATTCAGTCAAAAGCGCGTATAACGACGTATCGGTTATAACGAAAAAAATCTTAGGTCCTGCCTGAGCTCCAATATATGTAATCCAATGGCCTAAAAAATGGTTTACAACGACATATCGCTTACATCGACGAAATTCGTCATTCCCTTGAAGGTCGTTATAACCGATTTTGGGGCTGTACTTTCCTACCTTCTGGCAGTGGACTTGGACATCCGACATCTACTGTAAGTAAGTGAAATCGTAGATAACTTTTTGGATTGGACGTATCACAATTCCTAACGAACTTTTTATTCTACCACAGGACATGGATTGCATCCTCCCTCTATTCGTCTTCGGCAAAAAAGGTTCGGAGATTGGCCGTTGGGTGGTACAATACATTTCAGATGCGGCAGATGTGGAATAAGAATTATTCCAGTGACCTCATAATGCATACGTATTCATCTTTCCTTCTTCTTATTCTTCTTTTGCTTACACTTACTCTAAACGAGATGGCCGATCATCTTTTACATTCATCTCAGTTTAGTGCCGGGGCACCAGGCGCTTTATCAGACGGAGATATATTTCGCTGCAGTCGTACCTCCAGTAAAACTTTATGCTACCTTAAACTAAAATTCTAGTTAGAAATAAATTTTTAAAACATATGGACTACTTTGCAACTAGCAACGATTTGAGCATGAAGCGATTAAACAAAATATTTGTGCCTCAATTCCTCTTCATCTCAGGTTCAAAAAAGTTTCCCTTCAAATCGATAACGATAAAGGAAGATTGCGACTGTTCGTGTAGAAGAGCCCACCGAAAGTTGGATTGTGATTTTTTAAAAGGACGGCTTTAGGACTCCCTCTAGTCGAATTTTCACGGGATGTCAAAATTAGTTCGAGTTATATGGAGTTCGACTTAGAGGACGGTTTTTGTATGGAAAATGAGGGGAAGCCAAAATAAATATGGCGAAAAAATTCGAGTTAAAGAAAAATTCGACTTAGAGGGAGGTGACTGTAATTCCAAGGAATGGCGTGAATTATAAGTTAAATGAATGAGCGACTGGATGGCGCCTCCAAACTGGAGGGGTCCCGGGTTCGAATCCCAGTGAAAGCAAAGTTAATACGCTTTCATCGGGTTTTTCAAATCTGATCCAGTCACCATTTGCCGTTGCGATAAAATTAACGGCACTATCACTGAAGCGGTCGATCAGTGGTAGTAGTCTGACTGAGGGTATCACAATGGACCAATCTCGACTAAGTGTGCTGGTGAATTCACTAGCAGCCCCCAAATTCAACCTAACCTAAATGAATGCTATTTTTATTTCAATCTCATGTCTGATTCGAAAAAAGATTGGCCTACATGTGTCCTTCTTACTTAGCAGGCCTACGACCCATGGAGAGTCTGAGCCTGGGTCCTGGGCACGCTGCTTCCAATCGTCAATACCAAGCTGTCTTACGTCCGCAATGACTTGATCTTTGTACTGGAGGTTCGGTCTTCCTCTCCTTCTCGGACCGGGATCGTTGTTGTCCATGCGCTCGATCTGGCCGAGCCAGTGCAGTCGACGGATTTTCGCCTTCCGAACTACATCCACATCCTGGTACAGCTCATAGAGTTCGCGGTTGTGTCTTCTCCTCCATTCGCCTTCCTCGCAGACGGGACCATATATCCGACGTAGAATTTTTCTTTCCTACATGTGTCCACTTGATACAAAAATTTAGAAAAAGTTAAAAATCAATGAACATAATCATGATTTTTGACGTAAAATTATTCTGAGTGATGATATTAATTTTCATTTGTTTGGGTACGTAAAGAAATTAAAAAATCGCATCTAAGGCTCCAGCGCCCGAAGAAAAAATAGTTGGATAACCGTCTAATCCATAATGTGTGATATTTTAGTGCGTTTTTTCGCTGGCGGTGCCATTGGATCATATTTTTTCAAAAATTACTATAGTGCGACTAGTGAACGAATTACACCCAGTCGCAGAAGTAAGAATACACCCAAACTATTAAAGATGCAATCTAATAAACAAGTTTATTTGGCATTAATTCCCACTCACTGAATAACATGTGATTTGCCTATTATCTGTATATCTGCTAAATAGTAAAACAACGGTATAATTTGTGGTGTATATTGAAGGGATACAATTTTTTGCAACCATTTGCAACAAAGCGCGTTATAAATGTAAGTATTGCTCGTATATGTATATGTATGTATATCTTCTATATTTTTTAACCTCAAGTCGACGTGTGACAAGTTTCTCTAGTGGTTTCTTGTATTTCAATCAAACATTTTTAAAATAAATATAACTTAAATTATGGGACTTTACCTAAAATCCTTCTTCCGCATTATTAGGAATGGCATCACGTGGAAAAGAGCTCCCGATGGAACTGAAGGAGTGACAAAATATCTCAGTAATGAAAAATGTAAGTTTTCGCTTTGTGGTGTATATTTATTTTTGTGACTAAGTGTACGTTACCGAACCATGCAGATTGACATTTTTTTGCTGAACGTGGAAGACGATTATTTTCATCACGATGCAACATACCACACAGTCGATAAAGCAATAGGTCTGTTGTGTAACAAATTTCCAGGATGGGACATTTCTTGAAGTGGAGACTTCATTTGGCCGTCGTTAGATTTAACACTTATTTGTTTTTTTTTTTCCAAAGGAGCACAAGTGCTTCCAACGATTTGTGCTCTAAAACAGAATTTCAGAGCTATTCGCTAAATACTCCCGCAATTATGCGAAAATGTGACTACGATTTTCTCTAAAGTCAAAGTATGAAAACTTGGCCAAAGAGGGCCATTTTATTTCGTTACTATCTTCAGTGTGTACTTAAGACTAATATAAAAATATTGTCACTCTTCGTTGAAGTATTGCGTTTTCTATCGGATTTAAATAACACCTCTTCTGCTTAATTTTGCTTTAGAAAGAAGATCCATAACCATAGCTGAGAGGATTTGTGGAGAATTCTCCTTGCCTGCAATATCTTCAAATACATACTTCATTTTCACATTGGTTACTGTAAAATGAAAAGAAGTTTAAGGTCGCAGTTAATTGGATTAATCCAAAATTTGTATGGATGTTTGCGTTATTGTCTTGCCTCACCGTCCTTTATGCAGCTTATAGCCTCAGCATCAGAGAGATATCAACTGTGTCCTCTTGTGTAACACTCACTTAACCCTTTCTCCAAACGGTGTTTATGCCACAGTTTCCCGTCTCTCAACCCTTGGGTAAACAAGCTGATTTGCCCAAGGTCTTCTCAATTAATTACACACTTTTATGGACTCAGCAACATCCATCTCCTACATCAGACGATTGTCCTCATTTAAACAGTGCTGCTTTCCAACATTCCTACACCCCCACCCAAAAAGGAGCTTCTCCCCCCACTTACACTCGATCAAGAGCGAGGCAAGGCGAGGCCAAGCGACTGACTGAAACTTCGGTCTCAATTCACCGGCAATTGTCCTTGTTTGCCTGGTCCTGCAAGATCCGATAAAAACTCCAGGCCAGGCGGCAAAAAACAATCCTCACTGGCGCCTTATCGCTGTGGAATCTTTAATTTGGAAGAAAAATGACAGGCAACAAGCAACCGCTTCGGCCTTTCCTTCCCTGAGCTGACTTAAACATTCCCCGCTGGACTTACTGCAGACTGGGGCTGTTAATGTTGTCCCGTTTTTCAATGGATATTCCTTATCCCTTCCGCCAGTCACTCCGCAAAAAGAACAGGCACCCAACCCTCCCCGGGGGAGGTTACTTAAATATTCGCAATCTCTTGTCACTGACAAATCTCACTCAATTAATTCACCTTTCGTCCTGTCCCAGGCATTTATCAGCAAATTCACCTGGAAGCCAAAATCCAGACAAACAACCGGCGAGTCGACCAGCAAAAAAGGACGACGCACTGCAGCAACAGTACACCCGTTCCGTTGCCAACAAAATAAATCGTCATAACCCAGAAACACACACCACTGCCGGCCACTGCAAGGGGCTCGTAGACGTGTGACCCATGACACCCTGTCTAATTTGGGGCCGACATCTATTGCCGGTCCAGGAACTCTGACAGCATCTCATTCTGTTCCGAAAATGAAAATGGAAAATTAGGACATAAATCAGCGAAAGCGATTGCCATCCCCAGAGTGTCAGTGTGGCATAGCCGTTGTGGTCCATTCGTTCGTTCGTCCGTTGTCCTTGCCGATGTCCTCGTTCCCGTCCAGCATCTCTGCCTGCTGCCTGTTGGTGGGCTGAAGCGGAAGAAATTAAGCTATTTCCAAATAAATTAGTTATTCCTCGATTATGATTAACGACATGCCATCTATAACTCTGTCGATACTTTTTCATGCGCAGGGATGTGATGTGGGGCATGGGGGAGTTGTCTTAGAGAGCATGACCCTGCGGTGGGCGGGCGATGGGGAAAGATCGAACCACAGGCCATAATTTCACTTTGATTTGACGTGGAAAAATCGTTGCGATGGCTGCTAGGCTCTTGTGTTTTTTGTACTCGCCCGTCCTTCGATCTGGATCACCCGAGTTATTTTCGTGCGGCAGCGTGCGGTGCAGGCCATTAGGGACACGGGGTATTTTATTGCACAGTCAGCCATATTAATGACTTATTCGGTGCCGCATTGAGGAAGGAGATGATTTTCTGTGTGTTTTTTTTTCGTTTCGTTTTTCCTTCTATTACTCAGTCAGGGGTGAGGGCTGGGCGGTCTTTTGAGGTGGTTGATGTTCAAGGATGTGCATTTAATGGTCCGATCGGAGGATGGGGCTGATGAGGATATTTCGCACGTCATTCGGTGGTTGAGAAGCGTGTCGCACTGGGAGGAGAGTCGATAATGTGGTCGTGAGTGGAGGCAGCATTGCGTTCACCCACTCTTTGGTCTGTTGCTACTTGTATTTTTAATACTAGGCCTAACGCCCTTTGACAGGAGTTCTCTAACCTAATATCTTAGCTAAGAAAGGGAAGGATTTAGAAAACTCCAGTGCCGTTAGTTTGATCCCAATGGCAAATGGTGACTGGACCGGATTCAATTTCACTGGGATTCGAAACTGGGACCCCTCTAACTTGGATGGTAGACACTTAGGCAACTGCGCCATCCAGTCGTATCCATCACCCTTACTGCGAGACAACTTGTGCCAGTTGTTCCACGGCCTTTTACAAGAGCGTGCCTTTTCTCATTCTTCCATAGCTTCAACAGCAAAAAAGACAGTGACTTTCAGTTCTGCACGTGGAATGTGAGGTCCCTGAACAGACCACGTGCAGCCGATGAACTCGCGGAGGCCCTAGACTGCTATAAAGCAGACGTTACCGCAATCCAGGAAATGCGATGGGATGGGCCCTGGCAAAAAGAGGATGAAAAACTACGATATCCACTACGGTGATTGTTACAGAGAGAGATGGCAGCGATTATTTGGATGTGGATTTGGTGTTCGAGGCAGACTTAGGCAAAAAGTTTTAAGCTTAAGTACATAAGCGAGCGCCTCATAACTATCCGCATCAAGGCTAAATTCGGCATAATCAGCCCAAGCCCCAAGAGGAGGACAAAGATGATGATAGCAAGCATGACTTCTAGGATCTCCTAGAAAGAACGTACGATCAATGCCCCAGCTACGACACTAAGATCGTTCTAGGAGGTTTCAACGCTAAGCTGGGTAAAGAGGATATTTTTGCTAGAGTCATCGGTAAACACAGCCTGCACGACATCACGTCCGAAAACGGACTCAGGCTGGTGGACTTTGTTACGCGGCGAAACCTCTCTGTAGCTAGCACGTGGTTCCCACACCTCAACATCCATAAAGGGACCTGGCGGTCCCCTGATCATTCAACCGTCAACTAGATTGATCATGTTGCGATCGACGTTAGACACTCCTCCAGTATTCTTGATGTCCGAACGTTCCGAGGCGCCAACATCGACTCGGACCATTTCCTTGTTGTAGCCAAGGTAAGGGCCCGGAGATCGACAGAACAACGGAGTTGAGGAAGACAACCACGGTTTGACGTCGAAAAGCTACAATCGCAACAGACTGCCAGGAACTTTGCCGATCGAGTCTCCCTGAAACTCTCCGAAAGTTCGACGTCGCCTGCACTAACAGTAGACTAAGAATAGAAACGTTGTCAAAGAGCCATCAGAGAAGCCGCTACTGACGTGCTGGGTTTTAAAACGCCAACAAGGAAAAACCCCTAGTTTGAAAACGAGTGCAGGCAGGCACATGCAGCAAAGCAAGAAGCCTACTGGCCAACGCTGCATCGAACTACGAGAGCTCTACGAACAGAGAAGAAGGGAAGAGAACCGGCTTCTCAGGAAGAAAAAGAAAGAGCACGAGAAGCGCGCGATCGAGGAGATGGAAAGGTGTTATGTTATGGCAGGAATGATGTCCGAAAGTTTTACCAAAGGTATCGAATGGATACAAAGTTCGGACAGAAGCTTGCCGGGACGAAAATGGACAGCTAATAGTAGATTCGCAGTCGATACTGAGAATTTGGAAAAATCATTTCTGCAGACTGTTGAACGGCGATGAGGACACAAACAACGGACGATGATAGAAGAGAATACCGTCCCCCCGACCTAGACGAAGTCAAGATACCGTTATCGAGACTGAAGTCTAATAAAGCTGCTGGTGCAGATAGTCTGCCCGCTGAAATGTTTAAAGCAGCTGGAGGTGATCTGGTAGGGCGCATGCACCAGCTCATCTGTAGGATATGGTCGGAGGAAAGCATGCCCCATGAGTGGAATCTCAGTATCGTTTGCCCGATCCACAAGAAAGGAGACCCCTTTGACTGCGCCAACTATCGAGGGATAAGTCTCCTTAACATCGCCTATAAGATCTTCTCTGCCATTTTGTGTGAACGCCTGAAACCATTCGTGAACAAACTGATAGGTCCTTATCAGTGTGGTTTCAGGCCGGGGAAGTCCAGCATCGATCAAATCTTCACACTGCGGCGGATCCTGGAGAAAACTCAAGAAATGCAGATCGACACACACCATCTATTTGTCGATTTCAAGGCCGCATATGACAGCGTGTATAGAGACGAGCTATACAGCGCCATGTCTAGTTTTGACATTCCTGCCAAACTCGTCAGACTGAGCAGGATGACGATGGAGAACTCTCGTTGCTCCATCAAGGTCGGTAACGAACTCACCAAGACCTTCAAAAAAGGTTTTAGACAAGGCGACGCGCTGTCATGTGATTTCTTCAACATCGTTCTTGAGAAGATCGTGCAAAACTCACTAGCCAACACAAGAGGTACGATCTTCCAAAAGTTCGTTCAACTGCTAGCTTACGCGGATTACATTGACGTGATTGGGCGAACACAACGAGCCGTCAATGATGCGTTTGCTGGCATTGAAACGGAAGCGGCTAAAATGGGTCTGGCGGTAAACGAGGGCAAATCCAAGTATATGCTGTCATCGAGAAAGGACGCGCAACATCGACGACTTGGCCGGAACGTCTTCATAGGCAGCTATAACTTTGAGGTAGTAAAGGACTTCGTCTACCTTGGCTCCGCAGTAAACAGTACAAACAACATCAGTACCGAGATCAAACGCGGAATAACAATTGCCAACCGCTGTTTTTTTGGGCTCAAAAGGGAATTGAGTAGTAGAGCCCTCTCTCGGAAGACCAAGTAGACTCTGTATAAGACCTTGATCATCCCAGTCCTGCTGTACAGCGCAGAGGCATGGACAATATCGGAAGCGGATGAACAGTCTCTTGGTCTTTTCGAGAGAAAAGTTCTGCGCGCGATCTTTGGTCCTGTTTGCGTTGATGGGACTTGGAGGAGAAGATTCAACCACGAACTGTATGGGCTGTACAGCGACATGAGTCTAGCCAGGTGTCTACGGATCCAACGCCTAAGATAGCTAGGCCATGTAGAGCGTATGGAGAACTTAGCTCCAGCAAGAAGAGTCTTCGACTCTGAGCCTGTGGGACAACGCAACAGAGGACGTCCACGAACAAGGTGGCGCACACAAGTCGAGCGGGACCTCGACCGGCTTGGCGTGCGAAACTGGAGAAAACTGGCGAAAGATCGTAGAGGCTGGAGAGGCATATTGAGTGAGGCCCAGGTCCACCTCGGACTGTAGCGCCCTAAGAAGAAGAAGAAGCTTCAACAGCAACCGCACGTGTTATGCTTTTATGTGCTCTTCGTCTGCTTATACGGCCTAAGATGTTATGAAATGGTGGCTTCGAGCCTGTGGGAAAACTTAACAGAGGAAGTTGACGTTTAAAGCGACTCAAAACATCTTGTTGTGCGTAAGTGAAGATAGAAGGAGATCGTGCTAGCCAAAGAGACTTGATGGTTGAGGCCCACTTCCATCTCGGATCGAAGCACCATCCAAAAAGAAGAAAGTGCGTAAACCATCTAGTACTAGCAGTGAAAGAACTTCGTTAAGGTGGAATATCCTGATTGTAAACTTTACAGAAAAGGAGCAAAGTTGTCTGTCAAGTGTTTACTCACAGCGACAAAGAAGATGTTTTCGTCGAAGTTAGTCTCCCATCCTCCAATTATTGGTGCTATCGTTAAGGAGATGGAAAACATTCTGACTAAGATAGAACCTAGATAATCAGTGGCGTTATCCTTCCCTTGATGATCAACTCAGTGGAAACTAAACCCAGGCGAACCCCACGTCCTGCATATCTTATTCATCCCTCTGACCACAGTCTCAGAGCTTTTGAAAACGTCAATCGAATCCGTATTCGGGGACATCCTCCCAAACAAACAGCAACTGTATTTGCTTTCCACAATTCGATTCGAATTCAGTAGCATCGTCAATCGATGCGATGTACTCGTATCTCGTTGGTTCCGCATCAAGGAGCACATCCATCCACACGCAGTCACAAGCTGAAACTTAATTGAAAAACTTAAGAATCTCATTTAAATTTTAAACGATACGAGCGTCTTTGAAGCGTGCACACTCGTATGTGCGCATGGTTGTGCGCACAAACAACGCAACTACTTTCGAATTGCAAATGAGTGTGAAGCATTTCACTTTGAGGATCCATCCCCCCACACTTTGTTGTACGTCTGTGCCGTCGTGTGTTCAAGAGTCGGTTCCGAAAATACGTTACAAATGCAATTTACTATCGAGCACATTGAATGCATTTAAGATACTTAAGTCGTTAGAGCTGATGAAGAAGCCAACCGATGTGAGGAGGCGGGAGACACAGCAAAGCAGATCCCAGAGAAGCCTGCCGTTTGAGGAGTTAAAACACATTTTTGGGAGGTAAATAACCTTTCGGGATTCAATTTGGAATAGTTCATGCAATCTTGAAGTTGAAGTCGATTAAATGATTTGAAGTCTTCGCAGAGAGGAGCTGTAAGCCAGTTGGCAGTGCTTAATGGAAAAGTTTCGACTTAAGTCTGGTGAATGTTTTCCAAAGTGAGCCTGTCTCCCCACTCGAGTGCACTGTTTAGCTGTGATTTCATCAGAGCTCCGACGGAAATTAATTATAAGCTAATGTACGGGGGACGGAGGGTTGGTAGCACGTAACGAGCGGGCGATCTAAATGCGGTTGACCCAATTAGCCACCTCTCGCTCGTTTGGATCACAGTTGTCCGAGCACTCTCCGGACTCGGTCAGCCGATGCTCCATGGACTAGGGCCAGGCTTCATAAATGATTTGGCTAATTGCATTCATTAAGAAACCTACCACACGTTGCAGGAGTGTGCCGGTTGTGCATACACGGGCATTCCATGGCCACGTCCATGCACGCAGGCACAGACACTGTACACTGGGTAAATCTTAATTAACTGCTAGCAGCATTGGTATTGCCGACGCTACTGCACGGACAGGACACACATCCACCCACCGGTCTGCCGGTCTGCGCTCACCCCCGCACCGTGCCGGAGCTGGTGGTGTGATTATTGGATGACTGGTTGGTTAGCAACCAACCGAGCGACTATTTTCGAATTCCATTTGAGTGGAGGCAGCATAACCAATTTTGTTGGTGCACCGCATGCGTCACATTTAAATCACACTCTCCCGAACCGCTTGCGACCCTCCGTCCTTCGTCAAACAGGGATGCAATCAGGGACTTTGATTTCCTCTCCTTGCGCTGCGCGTCGCCCTGCGGTCAGCTTTGCTTTGTCTACCGTTGGCTGGTTTTGTTAAAATAATAGGCGAGGCGAAATTAAAGGACTCGCCTGATCGGTCGTTCTTGGGAAAAGGGTTCGTCGATGAATTTTAATCGGCACTCAGTCGATGTGCGGCCCACGCTGCCACAGACTGCCACTCTGTGTGCCCGGCCATGGCCACGGTGACCGTCGTCATCCCGAACTAATCCATCGCCCGAACAGCCTGCGTCGACTGCAGACGGACGACGAGTGGGCCAAAGCGGCAGTGTGCATTATCGATGACAGAGAATAATTATTGCAATCGGAAATTAAACTCGTTATCGGAAATTGATTTCTCGTGATTTATGGGTTCGATTTCATCCGTCATTTCGGGTTTGCTCGTCGCTGTGCGCGCCATCATCGAGAATGATTAAGGATCGTTAATTGCTTCGCAGCCGCCACCGGTGGGGGTGAGGGTGCGAAACCAAATGTGCCATGCAAATCGCCTTCTTTCTTCCTCGCCGCCTCGTGCACCTTCTGCTTTGGCGCCAATGGGTGTGTCCCAGTGGCAAATCACCATCAAATCATAACCAGTTCTCGCAAGGGATTCCGACGGGGTCGTTGGGGGGGCTGCAAACTTTCAAGGCGAAATCTTTTGACACCTTTTAGAGATATCCAGCCAACACACACACACACACGGACACACTGTAAGAGTGTGCCCAGGAAGCGAAAGAACATTGTTATGCACTCTGAGGAAAATTGCTTTCCAACCCAAATATGCAACTTTCCATTGATCCGACGAAGGATACGGCATTTTCTTCGCTTTTTTTCCTTTGCAGTGTTTGCTTCTCTTTCAGGTCGTCGTATTAGTCATGTTCTCGAAGTGGCGGAGAGGCGGAGGAAAATTGACAGGTGCAAAACTGAAACAGTCTGTGCCGCAAGTGAATGAGTGGTCGGAAACGAGTGAGCGTTTGAATGGGAATACATAGGCTCTAATTTTTTAAGGGGTTTAATTGGAAGTAGGGAGGTAATGAAAAATCATTTGTATGTTTTACCCCGAGGCTGTATATTTTAAATGGTTTTATGTAGATCCATAAGTGTGTTGACTTGGTGTAGGGAAGATGTAAAAACATTCCGTGCGAACTCGTGCAAAACAACGATGATTGCACCAGAAATTGAGGACTAAGACATCATTCGAAAACCTGTTACATATCAAAGGAATTTTTAACATCAACAAAGCGTAGGTGCTGTACAAAGCCGTAGGTGCATCCAATCTTAATCGAAATCCTAACTCGGAGAGGACCCTCCTTCTCACTAGCGGACAACCTTTTTGCCCCCTCTTGACCTTCTTTCCTCTCCAGGCAACTTTCCCACCATGCTGCCAGATTTTTAGCTATAGTTGCGTTCTCCCTTGCAAGAGATTCCGATACGTTGTTTAAGCGGGTCCTTCAACTCCGATGCGGTCGCGGTTTTGATGACCGTCCTGACACTGTCTAGCGTCTACACAGTCTAGAGTTCGCCTATCCCTATGACTCGGCAAGGAGGGAGGCGTTGCCGGCTTTCGGTGAGGGAGAGTGCGTCCGACCATTGCCATCAAGGTCCTTAGTCTTAGCATGGGAGGGAGAGTACGTCCGACCATTGCCGTCAAGGGCCTCAGTCTTAGTATCCTCCCTCCTCCCTGCATACTCAGACCTAACGCCGCCAGTGTGTGCATCGGAGCACGGTCTAATGTCACGCACGATCGCGTCCGTCTGAGTGGTTGCATTCACCGGTTCGACTTCCACTTTCTCCAGCCGACTGCCGAGGCCTGATCCAGCCATAAAACTGTGGAAGGGACCGACTCGTGAGAGATCATCTTCCATCTTTTGCTCCAATCCAAAAGTGTCGTATTCAAAATTGAGAAGTGTTCAAAAAGAATATTCTTGAAGAAATATCCCTCTTGTGGGCACCGTGGCGTGGTGGGTAGGTGCGTCGACTCCTACGCATTTTTTCCCAACTCTTTTTGATTAAGACTGAAATTAGAAATTGTTTAGCCATTCCGACATTAAATGCCATTTTGATGTCAAAATCTCTTTTAAAAAACCAACAGGCTTCACAATGGGCACCTTCAAAAGAACTATTGGACAATTATTATAAACGAAGTACTAAATAAATATTTTGAAGCTTTTTGAACTATTTGATGATTGGAACTCAATTTTAAGTTTTATTTATTTATTTATTTAATTAAACATTAACTATATAACCTTTGCTTAAGCAACAGTAATCTAATTTTTTAAATATTGATTTCTTTTAAAAGTTTATTTATGCATTTATTAAGTAGTCCTAGAATAATGCGTTTAAACTTTTTTCAATAAATTTGTGATAAAAACTTACATACATACATAGTAATTAATTAATAACTACTGAAATTGGAACGACGTTTTTTTGTTGAAATTGGTTTGTTTTTTTGTTTATCAAATTTAAGCTAAGTTTCATTAATAATAATATTAATAATAATAATGGCGGTGCTACAGTCCGAGGTGGATCTGTGCCTAGCTTCTCAGCAAGTTTCATTACGGATCTTAAAATGATGTGATAAATTTCACAAATATTCTGATAAATGAACTGAATTATATTATTATAGACAAACTAGTTTTGCTGTTGAAAAAAACTGGTTAAATTTGTGTGCACTGCCTTCGAGAGCAAATTCTCCCCTTTAGACCTCTCAAATACTCCCCAGCGAAAATTTGAAACGGCAGACCTGCTGCTAATGCCTGCTAGGGTGTCTCACAAAAGTATTCTACAACAACAACAAAAAGCAAAAAAACAAACTAAGATCCAGGAAAAAATATAATTCCGAATACTTTTGTGAGGCACTGTATGTGTACATTGTTGTTGAGAACTTAGGGATTCAAATAAATGTGAGAGATACCACTGATCATCGTGTCGAGTTGTCGAACTTAGGATGGATTTTATGTGTTTATTTGTTGTGATAATCATGGAAATGTTTAATCTTCGACATCTCAGAATTGGCACATAGATCATAATTTCTTAATGCTTATGTTGGGGTCTACAAAGCTGCGTTTATAGATCTTCAAAATTCGGATGTCGATGATTTACCGTTTCTGGCCGCTAAACTGTATTCTGGATCAGAAAGATTTAAGCAAACCTCCACCACATTTTAAAAGATCTGCCGATTGATATATCACTCGGGTGTGGCAACTTCACTTAGACAGGAGGCACCCCCATGGCATTAAATTTGTATGCATGAGATATTAAATAGGCCTATATGTATCTAGGCCTAAAGCACATAATTTAAAAATTTCATGCCGTTATATTTATGAATAGGAGGTAAAAAAGTGTGAATTAAAAGATAAACGGACAGATTATAAAGGTTCCGTTTTAGTGAACGAAGCTTTGACAACACTAACAGATTGATACAATTGGTTTTAAGGATCAAAACTGTGTGGTGTTAGTACTGGGTTAAAAAAAACATACGGATGTCTCCATTTATACAACTTAGTAGAGTTCCTAGTCCAAAATAGGATCAAGCTACAATGCAAGAAGAATTGGGAGAAGATACTTTTTTTGATCAAAAGACTTATTATACCTCAACGTTGGCCCCAGAAACATACGCTTCAATGTTCCAAAACTTGAACGTGGATTCATGCACTTTTTCTCTTTCATTTTAGACGTTCGCCATTCATATGTTAAGACATCAGAAGGAGCCCGAGGTCTTAGTGCCTAAGGATACACTCATCCAACATTCGCACCCACAACAACGCGACCAACAATCGCGGACTAAAACACCAAGCGACAAGTGGAGTCAACATTTGACTCGGATTAATCCTCCACTGGGATTATTTTACCCAGTACCATCCGTGACTCTCCTATTGACAATCTGTGTCAATTATTCAGCCCAGTATTCAGAATCAGACTTAATTAAGATGTCTAACGCCCCCGTCTGACGCCCCGCCATAAAGACATCAAACAAACAAGCCCACTCAAGGGCCAGGAGCGTGCTTTGAACTCCGGAATCCCGTCACCATACTTTGCTCGGTTGTTTGTGATTATATCTGCAAAGCATTAGGATCCATAGAGACTCCAGTCAATCCCTTTTGCGACACTCCCAGACTTAATAAATTATTCAACGAAACAAATACTTTCGAGCCTCCGAACTTTTCATTCGTAGCCAACCCTTCCCTTCTTGCCGGGGACACTATACCCCACAACAAGATAGCAACCGATGGAGAAGAAAAAACACGAGTCTGCTGGTGGCAATACCACCCACCGTCTTCAGCGGCAGTCTCGGGTCTAACAAAATGCCACATGGGGTTAACATAGATTGAAGGAGCTTCCGGAGGCATTAAATACTTTTAGTCACGCACTAAACTTTTACCTTGATCCGAATAAAGTTGAAGCAATCTCGGCACACGTGTAGAGGGTAGGCGCAGATCTCTGCCTTGTCCCCCGCCGGGCCGTGCCGTTTAGTCCCCCTGAAGGAGAGCATTGAGGTGAAGTCGGCTGCATTGTGTTCACTCACACACTGCACCAGTGGAGCAGCGGCAACTCAGACCGAGACAAGAGGTGAATCATGTGGCAAGGCTGAAGCCAAGCATAGAGGAGGAGATTAAGCGGGTAAACCGCTCACTCACAATTGACAGCCTGCCAAGAGGGGGGTGGTGGTTGGCTGTGGTTGGGGCGGGTTGCCTTGTTTCCATTATTGTCCCGCTTTGTTGGCATATTTTCTGTGTCTTCTGTGCTTTTTTCCTCTTTATAAATTTTTCATTTCGGTCCTTTCTGCCTCGGCCAAGTGGCGTGTCTCGACTAATGAAGCAGACAAACAGTCGCAATTAAAGTCGTAAACTGCGAGGCGGTGGATGGGCGTAGACACTGACGGTGCGTAGGGGAGGAAATGAGAAAGGGTGCAGGTGGAAGGAAACACCTTTTTCCGTGTCACGGTGTTGGGTTGCTTCCCTTCGGAGTGCTGGTGAAAATAATAAACTTTAAGTGGGAACGGGTTGGCTAGGGGTTCGCATTAGCGGGAGGAAATTGGTTCTAATCAACTCGCTGGTAGATTTGTTAGGAGGTGACAGCTGGAGATTATGACACACAAATGAATGATTGTTGTCTGCGTAGTTCACCTTGGCAACCGAAGTGAGTTGAGCACTGATTGAGACTGAGGCTGTAGGGCGAGCAGGTCTCTTGAGCCCAGCAGTCATAGACGATGTGACCTAGTTTTTGCAGGCAGTTTTGTTGCGTTGTGCCAATATTGGCGATATTCGATTTGCTTTGATAAGGAGCTAGTGGGAAGTGGATGTGGTTTTTAAGGATAACCAAAACCTAGTCTTCCCTTAAATTGCAATTTTCATGTTGAGACCTGCTTCAAGTACAGGACTAGAGTCATCACATAAAAAAAATGCATCATTTTTGTTCAAATTAATGTTAACGAAAGTCCTAGTGAAGCTTGGAAGTTGAAAACCAAACCTACGCCCTCTTACGACATCATTACTTGTGTTCTAATCTCAGTTGCACCCTCTCCTTCATTTGAACAATTACATCTGCAAATTATTGTCATTATTTATAAATATTTATTTATGTAATGTGCAAGCTACTTTAAATAATTTTAGACAATTTTACTGTTTGGATGCGTTGTTTTTTTTTTGATTGATGACACGATCTCTCCGTCGGTCCATACCAGTGTGGCTTTAGGCCAGGAAAGTCCACCATCGACCAAATATTCACACTGCGGCAGAAAACCCAGGAGTAACAAATCGATACCCACCACCTTTCATCGATTTTAAGGCCGCGTATGACGGCATCTATAGAGACGAGCTATACAGAGCAATGTCTAGTTTTGGCATCCCTACCAAACTCTTCCGTTTGTGTAGGATGACGATGGAGAATGCATGTTGCTCCATCAAGGTCGGTGATGACTTAACCGAGACCTTTGATGTCAAAAAAGGATTCAGACAAGGCGATGCGCTGTCTGGCGACTTCTTCAACATCATACTTGAAAGAATTGTGCAAAACTCGCACGCCAACACCAGAGGCACAATCTTTCAGAAGTCTGTCCAACTATTCGCATATGCCGACGATATTGACATAATCGGAAGAACACAGCGTGATGTCAATGACACTTTTGTGAGTATTGCGACGGAAGCCGCGAAGATGGGTTTAACAAGAAAGAAAGCAATTGATAAACAAAGCCCTCTCTCGAACAAGCAAGGTAACCCTGTATAAGACCTTAATCGTCCCAGTCTTGGAGCAGAAGCATGGACTCTGTCAAAAGCAGATGAGTTAGCTCTTGGCTGATTTGAGAGGAAAATTCTTTGGGTGATTTTCGGTCCCGTCTGCATAGAGGGTGAATGGAGGAGAAGATATAACAACGAACTGGACGAGCTGCTCAGCGACATCGACGTAGCCGGAAGGGTCAAGATCCAACGATTGAGATGGCTAGGTCATGTAGAGCGAATGGAAATCAATGCTCCGGCCTGGAAAGTCTTCGAATCCACCCCCGAGGGACGGCGCAGTAGAGGAGGACAGCGACTCAGGTGGCGCACGCAATTGGAAAGGGACCTCAACCAACTGTGCGTGCGAAACTGGAGATAGCTAGCTAAAGATCGAGCTGGCTGGAGACTCTTGTTGGTTGAGGCCCAGGTAAGTAAGACACGATCTCTCCAACTGTTTACGGAGTATGTCACTTTATCGACATTCAATGCTTCTGTTTCCGATGAGTTTTCTTTCATTTATCGTGTGGGAATAACTATTATAAAAGTAACTCCATTGACTAAAGCTGCGATATACTAAAGGACTTCCGAACTTTGATAGTTGACAGCGGCTAAAATAATAATGGCGGCGCTACAGTCCGAGGTGGACTTGGGTCTAGGTTCTCAGCAACCTCTCGTTTTGTGCGTGCTATTGTTCTCTTACGAATGGAGAGGACCTACAGTTTAATACCAACTCCGAACGGCTAGACTGAGATGCTTTTACTGGACAGTTGTACTCTTTGAGCATTGTCAGTAACTCAAAAGAGGTGGAACCGTGAAAAAATGCTAGGTGTTTCCTTCGAGATTCGAACCTTCAACCTCGAGGGTAGGAGTCGACGCACCTACCCACTACGCCACGTCGCACATGACTTCCTCTTCAATAGCATTTTGAAATCCCACCGTCTCAGAATGGTCATACGGCATGCCCGTCTTGGAGACACATTAAAAGGAAAATGGAACTAGTAGCTCCATGTCGTGTGGTTCGTTAATGGTATGGTAAAGAGCTCATGTCTTTCTTTTTGTCTGTACTGCGTTTCAAGTAGTCACAGCTTCTAAAGAGTTTGTCGTCAGATGTGAATCATCTTATTCGTCGTAGTTGGCGCTATGCAGATTGTCCAGTGCCAAATTGCTTCTAAATAGATAAACGTCCACATATCAATGTTCAAGCCAGCTAACATGGTAATAGTCAATGTGTTTAAGGGGGGAAGTCAAGACGTGTAATTTAAGTCTCCCGTATGTGACCTACTCGTCTTTTTTGCAAAATCTCTCTTCCCTTGGCTCTTGGGAAGATTCCATCCTGATTCAAGCAAGAAAGGCGTTTCGAAGTTCAGTTTTTTTTCAGTTTAGTTTCAAAGCATTTTTTTTATCTTTTAAAAAAGCTTACATTCTAGAAAAAAATACTTAAACTAGATAAATAATAATAGAATTCTTATACTATCTTACTGGCCCTATGCGGGCACTTTATGTCTTTCGGCTTCTTTTTGTGTATTTTACATATATTTTTTATAATATTAAAAAGAAATACTTATGCTAAGAAAAATTAATTAAAAACCTAGTAATCTAAACACTTTTTTTTATTTATATTCTTAACCTTACTTAACACTAACTTAAAACAACCTATTAAACATTTTTTTTTAAACGTTTTATTTTATTTATTTTATTTTTTTTTTTTATAGTTTTTGGTTTTTTTAGATTTTTTTCCTTAAAATTACCCTAATCTGATGCCCAAACCTAAATGTAAACTGGTCGTAAGGAACGAATTATTGAAAACAATTGGGGCGTCTGATGGGGCCGCAACAACCAATAGAACCCCCGAACCTTGTCACACTCCATTCTGTCACGAACAGAGATGGATCTACTGAACCGGAGATCATCCGGACTAACACTTGCGACATCGCCCTCGTAGAGGAGTCGCCTATTCACTGTCCTTCGCACCACGTGGTAGATTAATGGACACCCCTCCGCATACTGGATTGGGCCAATTCGGTCAAGATACAAAAACACCTCCGGCTGAATGAATCCAGTTCTGCGAGCGATGTCATGATATGCTTCATTTGGGTAGTAAGCTCCAAATATCAGCTCATTTTCCAAGGTCATGGCTCGTGCAACATGCGTTCGAATCAGCTTTATAATAAAATCCACTCTGTTCATTCATGTGGCCGGGACAAGGGTTCAACCCGGAACCCTGCCTGTCCTACACCGGTCCTCAATTTATTCCACCAAACCAGTTGCTCTAATCTTGGATGCGACTGAAGAAACTGGGCAATATCCCTTTTTCATCTCCGGCACCCTTTTCGATTTGAATTAAAGTTGAAAGCACTTGACACCCAATCCCGACCAGACTCTTCCACTGGCACAACGATAAAATGTTAATTCAATAAATCCTTGCTTGAATATAAAAATGGAAAAAAAAACTGTCTAATTACCCACAGAATACAGCACCGGGAGACTACTGTCCATTGCAACCCACAGTTCCCATGCTGATTACTCCCCGCAACCACACCAGGAACCACCACGAGCAGTATAACGAGGATAAAATAATGAAATTAACGCTCCTCCCAACCGCACAACAGCGAGACCCCTCCGAAATCCTGTGGGGATGAATTCAAATTTATTTGTTCTGCTGAATTGATAACAACTTTCTTCGGGTTTCCGCGTCGTTAGCTCCCTATGCAGTGTACAAAGTTTTGTGTTTCAGCAGAATCATCTCGCGGCCGTTAGCGCATCTTCCATCCGCCAGCAAAGTCCAACATCGAACGTCCTCCAGCGAGTGCCGGCTATCAACAATTCCTCAAAGCCGCTAATGCCACCACCATGGCTATGGCCATCGTCTCTGCTTCGGTTCGAATCTGTCGGGCGGCGCGGCAGTGGGAGAGAATCAGCCAGCCGTATCGATTCCGGAGAGTGCTCGGAAGAAAGTCATAAATTAAGGAACAACAGCCGGGATAAGGAACCCGAACTGTGGGGATCTGCGGTGATGCGCCCAGCCTCTGGCAGGCGATGCTACGCTCCCGGTTTCATGTCGAGTGCGACTTACTGCTGTGAAGAGGATGGCTTAAGTACTTGGTGCACTTGGTGTGATGTTGTGTTCGCATTTCTTCGTATTCGATGGGGCGACGCCTAAGGATCGTTGCCAATTCGAGCACTAAGTCTTACCTTGGGCTGGATAGGATAAGCACTTGGAACACAATAATTCATTTGCGTTCTGTCACCTCAGAGAGGCCTGCTGAGTTGTGACCCAGCATGGATGCGGTTGTTCGCAATGGAATCCAGTGCAACAACAGTTCGTCGGTTGAAAGTTTGTTTTAAGACGAATCCACTGCGATACTTTATCGTGGGGTTCAGGACGTGTCGACTGCCCGAGATGTCTGCCACTTTTCAGGAAAACTTTTGAAAAGAGTTGCTGCAAGTGATTTTTCATTTCGATTCAATAAATCAAACCGGACGACGAGGGACGAATTGCTGACCTGTCAGTGCCTGGTGTTGCCTAACGATCGAGGCTCGAATGTGATGCCATTAAGGGTGTGATTTAGGGTTACAGCTGCACGTCTTGCCATAAGTCGGAGGTCACATCCTGACGTTTTGTTTCGATTAAGGAGTTTGTTGTGATTTGCCTTAGACGAGGACGTGTTTAGTTTCGGTTTTAGTTCACAAGAGGGGAGGACACTGAATCCAAACGCACTCATTGCCTGGATTTTGCTTTGAATTTACAAGAGGAGATTCTTTCAATTCATTTCAAATCAGTTTTGCATTTGAAAAAGTGACACAAAGCGAGCAATACAAGAAGCAAACGTCGATTTTCGTTTTAGCTCCCATTTGATGAAGGTGGGATGGTCGGTAGACAGTCAAGAAGTCACGTTTCTCTAAGGCCCTAGTGGACCCATGGTGATGTCCAACGGCATTATTTGAGAAGTCGAACAGTATGCACTTTCCGGGGTTTTTTTTCGGATTCCAGTGCTCGAATCCCAGGTTCGAATCCCAGTGAAATCGAATCTGGTCCAGTCACAATTTGCCGTTGAGATCAAATTTACGGCACTGGAGTAGGTTGCTACCTGTCAGTACAGTACAGTACATGCGTTTCAAAAATCCCCCGAAAAAAAACGGACAATGTTAAAGAAATGAAACTGTCATGTCTTTCGGAGTCGCATTAAAACTGGTCTCCTCCACAATACCACGCACAACACGGGTGGATGCTATAGAAGCTAAGCTTAAGTCCACCTCGAGTTGTTGTACCACGCACAGAAGAAGAAAAAGGTTAAGCCTGACTGAGACTACGTTCTATTCCTGTATCACCCCTAACCGACTTTTTAAATTCACCTTATCGACATTCTTAATCAATTCTGTCAACCTTCACTCAGTTACGCCTTTAAAAGCCCGCATGAGACTCTTTTCCAGACAAAGAACCGACGAAATCTCATTTTGAGTTAACTATTCGGTAATAAATCGCCTTTAAGAGCCAAACGATACACTCGAGCACCCACATGCAACCCTTTCATATTAAAGGCTGTGGTTAACACTTTATATTTTCACAGCGTTCCCCAGCAGACGGCGCGGAGAGTCGCAGTAAAAAACGAAACGAAGGAACAAAGTGCCACCTCGCACAATGCGGTGTCCTGGGATGTGATGTGCGGAGGAAGGCGCGATCCGCCTTAAGCTTGTTGTAATTAATTTCCAATTAATAAAGCATTGTGATGCGGTGGACGTTCACCTCAACTCGGAAGGCCGCTGCGCTGGTTTTGGAGGAGGGTTAACCGCGTACTGTTACGCTTTAATGGGGGTCGTCACGCCATCATGTGTGTACGGCAAATTGGTGACAGCAATTATGGTTAAGATTCATGAGGCCGACGAATGAACGAGGGGCCCGGCACTGGGAATCTGAGAGATGACTGCGAAAATGCGGAGTCGTCGATTTAAGGTTGAGACGGGTGGAAGTTTTTACCCTCCGATTGTGTATTAATTGAATTTAAATATTTGATCCTTGATTGAGATGTCCTCGGGGGACGTGTGTCTAATGTGTGAAGTGATTGTTATACTTGAATGCTCACAAAATTGTTTACGTAGACGATGGTAAATAAGGAAGCCGTGGGGTACAGGTGTATTTAAAGAAGCCTACTGACTGCCCTGTTCGTTGACTTGTCTTGAATGCTTGAAGGAAAATTCATTTCACACTCTTATTGACTTAACAACTTGAAAATGAGAGATTTTTTTGCAAAAATATAGCTTACATATATCAATTAAACATCAATGAGTACGCCAGGTCAGGTCCAGGTCCACCTCGGACTGTAGCGCCCTAAGAAGAAGAAGAATAAGGTATATGTATTTAGGGTCCGTTGCGAGAACAGTTATTTTTTTCTGGGAATTTTTATCTCATGCTGTCGACGGTTAAAATTTGTACTCTTTTCCTTTACAAGTTCAAACTGGGACATAGTGCGTCTCTGGCAGCCGAAAACATAAATAACACATTTGAGAATATAGCGGTGAACGAACGCACCATTTGGCGTTGGTTTGGTAATTTCCGTTCGGGAGATCCAAGCCTCAAAAACGAACGGCGTGGGAAACCGGAAACGGTAGTTGACGACGCCATTTTACGAGAAACGGTGGATGCTGGTCCAACAAAGACGGTGCAGGGCATTGCACACAAACTGGGAGTATTCCCCATGACAATAAGTCGACGCCTATCTCAAATAGGAAAAGTGAAAAAACTCGACTAGTGGGTACCCTATGAAATGAACGAGGCCCAAATCTAACGCCACTTAGAAACTTGTAACTATGCAGTCAAATATTGTGAGGAAATCGACATAATGCATACGAAACTGACGGAAAGCAGTCTGCGTTGGCAAATAGGCATGGTCCGATCCTGTTGCACGATAATGCTAGACCCCATACCTCACACGTTATGGTGCAGAAGATTCTACTGTTGGGATCCAAAATCCTTCCGCATTCACCGTACTCTCCTGATATTTCTCCAACAGATTATTATCTTTTCCACAGTCTGGCGTCAGTTTGTTGGCAAACGTGTTCCGAAACCAAGCAGAGGTCATAGAAGCCTTTAAAAACTTTTTAGCGTCAAAAAAACTTTTTGTAAAAAAGTAATAATGGACCTTTAATCACAGTGGAAGAAGTTATGGATGTCAATTGTTCATATTTTGACTAAATACAATTTTTTTAAAAAGGAAATATCGACTTTAATCTGACATTTCATGCGGTCACAATCAAGACGAAGGCAACCATTCCCTTCGGCCACATTTCTTCAAATGGAATATATTGACCTTATCATCCCTTCAAAACTTGATGTGACCTGATTCCAAAATTGGTCCCCTAATAATGTTCACGTTTTCTGAAGAAACCACAATTCCATACCTCCCCGCAGTAGTCAAAATCTGTTATCGTCCCTCAGCAAGTTACTCCCAACCACTTCGCCTTTACATGTCGATTATGTTGCTGCCAAGCCCAGGCCGACTTGTCCACGGTCTGGGGGCGAGGCTACAATGAAATTCGTACGAATTTGAAAACAACTCCTCTAAAGTCCTTCAGGAAGTAATTTCCCTCATGTAAGAGGTGGTGTGCGAAATAAATTATATCGACCCGCTTCTTGGACACAATCAGGCTGCCCTATGGGAGTCCCTTTGTGAGAGTCACAATATCGCCTTCCTGGTGGGCTTGAAGGCTGGCGCAAGCAGACGGGTATAACCTGTAGAAATGGAATACAAAGAATATGAAGAATGAAGTTCACCTTCAAGGCGCCGCCATTGAGAGCATGCTACGACCCCCATCCCTGTCCAGGAGCTCGAGTGCTCTGGGTTATATTTCGCAAAGCATGCAAGTCTACGGTTAGAGTGCACGTGTGTACATATGACTGACGGGTATTATGCAAATTGTTTCATTGAATGGGAGTCCCTTTCTTTGCGTCCCATCACGTCACTGGTGGCGACGAGATTTTTATATTCTCCTAGAAATTGTTCGTTATTTCCTGGCAAGTAAGTCATAAAGCAATTAAGGAACGAGAGTTGGCAACAATTCTGGAGGTAGGTACTAATTTAACGAGACTGCTTCCAAAAATGGAACTACAATGAAGGTACTCTGTAATTTGGACTATTACACGAGACAGACTTCAAGGAGACAACTGCTTTGTGCCGGTCGAAGGAATGACATTTGAGGTACAAACTTTTTCAGCTAAACAAGTACATTGTCGGTTTGATGTAGTTTGGATAGTTCCCCTTTGGCCCTTCCAAATAGTAGTTGAACTTGGTTTCACAAAATGAGTGTAAACAAATACAATGGCATCTACGTTTGATGAAAAACTATGTCCTCCAAGTGCAATTTTGAGCTTAAGAAATCCGCAAAGATGAAGTGTAATTCTCGTTTTTTGTGCTGCAGAATGAGCAGGTTCTTGGTTTTGAAACAAATGTCTGCATTTTTGAATGCGTCCGGTATTATTTCAGATTAAATTTTAAAAAATCAAGTATTGACCTTCCAAAATGCCAGACCGTTTGGAATTTTTGAAACAGGCGGTTCTGAATATCTAGCAGCATATTGAATACCCACATTCAACATCAGAAGGATTTTCCAATACTCTTCGACTAATGATCAGTTATCAGATCAACTGAAGGGGTTAAAGTGAGTATTCATTAATTAACTTGAATCAAAAGAATTTGAATACATATTGTGGCGCTACAGTTCGCGATAGACTTGGAGCTCTTTGGATTTTAATTTCTTGTTTTGAGGATGTTATTGTTCTTTCACGGATGTTTAACGTTTAATGTTGACTGCGAACGCCGATGTCTGAGAAGCTCCTCCTAGACCGTTACACTCTTCGATTATTGTCAATAACTCGAAAGATGTGGAGTAGTGAAAATATGAAGGATGGTTTTTGGGAATCGAACCTTAACTTTAAACGTTGGATCGACGCCTCTACGCCACGGCACCACAATCAAAAGAAGTTAACGAGATCTATTTCTAAGACTTCACTTCGGCATGAAAATTGAGAGGTGACACTCTTTTCCAATTTTAAAAGTTAATATTTCAAATATGTTAGTTCGAACCATAGGCTTGGAAAAAATAAACATTTTGATAGACCACACAGGCTGTTTAAAAAAGTTCCAAATAAGTAAGTCAGTCATTAATTTTAGTCTGAAATAAAAGACATCGCATCTTCGAAATTTTTCGAATCATTACCAAACTCGTCATCTGATGTGAACAGGGAGGCAAGCTGGCTGCCCTCCGCACTCGGTAAGTTTTACTTTGAGGTCCATTGCGTCGTCTATAGAACCTGCCGAAGTTATTTTTCTCTTTATAGCTTTCGAGGGATGTTAATACTTACTTATCAGGCCTACGTCCCATGGAGGGACTGGGCCTGAGCTATAGCTGTCTTCCATTTATGGCGGTCCCGAGTACGCTGCTTCCAGTCGTCTAGACCAAACTGTCTTGCGTCCACGATGACTTGGTCTTTCTACATGAGGTTCGATCTTCCTCTTCTTCTCGAACCAGAAGGATCGGATTCGAAGACCCTCTTAGCTGGAGCGTTTTTGTCCATGCGCTCGATGTGGCCGAGCCAGTGCAGTCGACGGATTTTTGCCTTCCGAACTACATCCACATCCTGATACAGCTCATAGAGTTCGCGGTTGTGTCTTCTCCTCCATTCACCTTCCTCGCAGATAGGACCATATATTCGACGCAGAATCTTTCTTTCGAAAGAACCAAGGATCAGCTCTGTCGTTCTGCTCATCGTCCAGCATCGGGCTCCATAAAGCAAGACTGGCAGAATAAGCGTTTTGTAGAGTATAATTTTGGTCCTTCGAGAAGTTTTGACCCTAGCTGTTTAGACAAACCGAAATAGCAACGGTTGCTTCGGATCTAAACCAGGACGTCGTTTGTGGAGTTTCTCCCCTCTTCAACACAGTTTTCTCTACTTTACAATCTTCTCAGAGAGTTTGTAGTGTGACATTGAAAGGTGGTGCGTTTCTCCTCAGTAGAGGAGAACTTGGACGATAATAAGGATCACTGTGACAGTGAAGACAACATTAACATCGTCACAAAATATGATCGTAGACCTATCAATTTATTCGTAAGAATTGTCGTTTATTAAACGTCGCTGAGACTGACGTTACATTCTGAGTTACATACTGAATACTTCCAACGTCAATAGAGATTATCAAATCCACGTCACTGTAAGTATACCTGGAAGAGGATACTGGGCAGAACACAGTGCTGATCAAGCCTATTGCACTGACATTTGTACAGATGGCTCGAAGTATAAGGAAGGCATTGGGGCAAAGCACAGCCTTAAAATATGCTAGGCGCGCTGTATTTGTCAATCTGAGTTCGTTGCTATCCAAAAAACAGCAGCAGTCTTTGTAAACCCTGAGTATTCTCACACGAATATATTTGTACACAGGTAGCCAGCGCTCAAAGCAGTCCAAATTTCGTCAACAACTGTGTTAAAACTCGTTTAAACTCGTTGTAAGAACTTTGTAGAAATTACTTAATTTCATTTTCGGCATGAGGGAATCCCAGGTAATGAAATGGCTGACAAGCTAACTAAGGGAGGATCCTAAATCGGGGCAGAACCAATAAACCACTCCGGTCCAGTTCTGGTAGTTTTCATCGAAATCTAGGTTGAGCTGCTGAAAATGGCTGGGAATATACGATTCAGGAGTATTTTTTTCCATTTCATTTCATTTTCATTTATTTGTTACTAAGTATCGCTGTACAATAAGAATATTCTATTCTTTAATAAGTACAGGGCTTAAAATATAACTTTGATAAATATTGTGAAAGTGAAAGCAGGAAATATTTCCTGCCTTATTACCAAGATCTTTTGTGATGACAGTGATATCCACAATACGAAAGAATTAATCGCGTTACCCAGAGTGCACACTCTGGTTTGTACCATCCCGGGCTTTGCCTTGTGGGCTAACCTGCTCTTAAACTTTTCTCTGTCCCCACTGATATGTACAGGAATTGCATTGAGTCAGGGGTGGGCTGAATTTCAAAACACATCCTCTGTTTTTGGCCCTCTTTGGTCAGAACTAGACATAAGACTCTAGGACACCAATTCTTAAAATCACTGAATTATGTGGTCTCCGTAAATCCACATCTCCTCTAAAAAGTTCGGCTATGCCTCAAGATTATTTTGTCGCAATAAAGGACTGATGCAACATCTAGCATAACTCTGACATGTACCATCACTATGGACCAAGATTGGTTTGTGACAGTCTCAACCACAACCCTTAGCGTAACCAAACCTAATCTTGCCGCCATCCGCATCGGATATGTCTTCTTATTCTTCATGAAGGCACTCTCCGCGAACTCATTCTCTTATGGTCGATAGTGCGAGCAGCTTCAAAGGAGGTGTGAAGACTTTTCCTCCTCTTCTTCATCCATTCACGTTTCGCATGGTGTAAGAGTCAAGAACCCTCGCACATGTTGACTGACGGAAAGACATTTTTGTAATCTAACCATCACCTCCAATAAAATGATACCCCTGTCATTTACAAAAGAGAAAATGTCTGTTGCTGGAAATGAAGATCAAACTCGTCATAACCTTTTCTCAAAACGCCTCCTTTCAATCGCATAACCTTCTTGCCTCTTGTGTGCCGGACTTGACAGTGTGGTTATCCACAACCCATAAAGAAGGTCAATACCCTGAGCACCACAACATAAACCTGCTCGATATCAACGAGACAAAATATTCCTCAATTACAAATTAAACCAGAACAGCAACCAATTAAATTGTGCCAAAACCCCAACGACCGAATATCATCTGGCTGCTCAGGAATCCGAACCGATTCAAGGAATCACTGGCAACACAATGCATTGAATGTCCTTTGAAGCCGAAGCCTTACCATCGGTAAATTAAATTACTAAAGAAAATTCAGTGTTTCTACCAAAATACCTCTCTGTGTAGTTGTTTCATTCGTTTTTGACAGTCAAAATCCCCCCAGATGCCTGAGCCTTTGTGTACGACCCGTCATCGGTGTGTAATACACACGAAGGCGACAGGCAGAGACAAATATCCGAAGCTATGGATGCTGAATTCCGATGAAGGCATCCCATCAATTGGCAACCGTCTCTGAGTAGAGCAGAAAGGAGAAGTTAACTTAGGGCAGTGAGTTATGTTTACTGGTGGTGAAAAGCTTATGCTTGGGGATGGAAAAGCTCCATCGACAGTGACATGCATTGTGTATCGAAACATGTTGCGAAACATGGTTTCTTTTTCTGTGGCAATTTGATGACTTAAAGGAAGATATCAACTTTTGAAAATGTTGCATGCAGGAACATAGAAACGTCAGGATTTGCTTTACGCCTGAGCTGACTTTTAGTAGATATAAATCCGGAACGAGGCGTGAAGTGAACCTTCATATTTCATAAAAGGGCTTTACTTGTCACAAGTTATTAAATCTGATAGTTACTAGGTAGGTAGGTATGTGGGTAGACGGGCTTAAGCCACGTCTCACTTAGGTCCTTAGGGACCCATTGTGATGCCCAATTGGAGGATAGTGTCCCCTTTTTTACCCTTGTCGCACTCATGGTCCTTCGTTGCGCCGGAGCCATCCCGATTTCCTTATAAACCTGTAAAGAGATCTAAGAGGTATACTTGAGATTTCATGTAAGTCTTGGAAGAAGAATTCTCCCAGTGTTCTATGACGCAACTGACAAAGACTAGGGCAGTGACAGAGGTAGTGAGGAGTATCCTCACGTTCCTCCTCGTCACCACAACCTCTACAAATGTTGTCGTTGGAGAGTCCCATTTTCATGGTGTGATTTCTAAGATGATTATGGCCAGTTACAGCCCCAACCACCATCGTTAGCAACTCTTTGTCGCACTGAAGGATCTTGTCGGTTTTTGCTCGGTCGTATCTGGGCCATAATGCTTTAGTAATCGCACATGTAGACAGACCGCGCCATCTACTGTTTGCCATTTCAATGATCATAGTATCCACCTTTTTCCTCAGCTCTGAGAGTGGCGGTTTAATACCCTGAATTGCTTGTGACGCGTCGGTCACTGACCCTGTTCTTGCAAGTTCATCAGCTATCTCATTGCCGGCTATGTCCCTATGTCCTGGGACCCAGCACAGATTAATCGAGTGCTGTGAGCCAAGAGCCTTTAGATCTTCGCGACAGCTTGCGATTATTAAGAATGGTGTCCATCTTTTGGCTTGTCTGTTTATATTTTTAAGCGATATAAGCAGAAGATGTAACAATGAACTATACGGTCTGTAGAGTCACTTTAGTTTACACAGACGTCTCGAATCCAATGTCTAAAATGATAGAAAAGCCCCAACATCTTAGCTGTGGTCTCAAGAATCTTCGACTTCGAGCTTGTAAATCAACTCATCAGAAGAAATGCACGAGGAGGCGCTCACAAGAGAACAAGGATTTCAAACAACTTGGTGTGCGCAACTAGCTGTCACCTATCATGAGTTAATGTAAGCTGGACAGGCTTGTAAGTTGAGAACGTGGCCATCAGCCCGCACTGTTGTGTTCAGGGGAAACAGTTTTAATATAAGTTCAAGTTCAAAGCTAATCATCGGCATAAACTCTATTGAATTCTGAAAGCAGAGAGCATTTTGGAGACATATGCTCTTAAATGCAGCGCGGATGGTTTAACAATGAGCAACGACAGCCTTTCAAACCATGCCTTTTCTGTAATTTACGCTTGCAGTTATCAAGTCCTAACCCATATAGATCCATAAAAGTTGTTTAAGAAATTTCAAATCTCATCCAAGGGTTTAAATGACTTAAAGTCTATTATTGGAATCTAAAGAATTTTCTTTTCTATGGCAACCGGACTTAAGCGTAGTCATTAATGAACCTTCAATGTGTAAGGTGTCCCCTTAGTTCAGTAGTACGAATGGTGTCGCGTTTAATAAGAATAATAATAATGGCGGCGCTTCAGTTCGAGGTGGACTTGGGCCTAGCTTCTCAGCAACCATTCGTGTTGTGCGTGCTATTGTTCTTTCACGAGTGAAAGGGAGTTTAATGCCGACTCCGAACGGCGAAACTAAGAAGATTCTTCTAGACAGTTATTATCATCGCATTGTCAACGACTCGAAAGAGAAGGAGCTGTGTGCTTTGAAAAAATTTTGTTTGTGCTGGGATTTGAACCTAGACTTGAAGTCTGGTGCGTATGGGTCGACGCACAAACCCAAACAGCCACGTCGGCTTTAATACTTCCTCTTATTCTACAGTCAGGAGGGGCCATGAGCATTACCTTAAAGTACCCTTTAGCTATCAAAGCTGTTGTCGCTAGTTGTAGACTAATGTCAATGATTGCGGTCCCTATACCCTAGTACTTGTCCCCATAATCGTGAACGTCCTCTATTGCGTTGTCACACAAGCTCGCAATCGAATGCTGATCATTTCAAAGATATGTTGTGCATGTGCTGTGTGTGTACCAGGATGATCAGGTTCTTGAACAAAGCCAACTTAATACTTCCAAAGAGGGTTCCTTTACGTAATTATCTCTTGACCTTCAAAATAGAAATTTGCAAGACTTATTCCGCGTTACATTCTAGTTACTACTTTTAACTTTTTTTTCTGCGTTTGACCTTAGTGCCAATGCTGTAGACGACAAATGACGGCTTACTGAACAGAAGCAACTTCAAAAATGCATTTTTTTAACTAGAAACACAAGGCTAACGAAAGGAATTGCAATTGGGGCAAATACAGATAAGTGCAGGCTACAAAGCTGACACTAGCTAATTTCTTAGACTTTTGTTTTAAAGTAATTGAAATAAACAAGCATTTAATGCAGCATGAAACAGGACAACAGATTAAAGGGGTAAACTCCAGGGGAACGATGTATTTAGCTTTTTGGGGTTTTGTAATTTTTTACAGGAACTGAAGTTCAGTTCAAATAAGTCAACATGAATTATGAGATGGAGAAGTGATATCAGTTGTAGGACGATGATTGGGAGAAGTGAGTAGCAGGTTAAAAGGGCGGTTTTGAATGGGTTCAATTAAACACTTTTTCCTTGTTTGATTCCGCCACGGACATTGGTCTAAATTCTGTGGCAAGCACTAGTAATGTTTGTGGAATTCGTCTTTCTTTGCGGTGTACACTTTCTTGACAGTTATACTCTCTGCACATTGTTAGCACCGACGGACGCTAACAGGACGCCAACAGGTGACAAGGAAGTTTGTACATATATCCGGAATCGAACCAAGGGGCTTTAACTGCGCCAGGGCGGGTAAATGACAGCAAAATTTAATGAAAAAAAAACTTGAGAGCAACAATTTGAAATTAAGGCTTCTGAAATAAGTTTGATTTTAACTGGAAGAAGCATATCTACGGGCTCATGATTTCCAAGGATGTTATAATAATAATAAAGGCGGCGGTACAGCCAGAGGTGGACTTGGGTCTAGCTTCTCAGCAACTACTCGTGTTATGCGTACTATTATTCTCTCACGAGTGGAGGGTAGCTATAGTTTAATGCCGACTCCGAACGGCGAGATTGAGAAGCTTTTTCTAGACAGTTATATTCTTTGAGAATTGTCAGTGACTCGAAAGAGGTGGAGTTGTGAAAAAATGTTAGGTGTTTTTTTTCGAGATTCGAGCCTTAGCTTTTCTGGACAGTTATACTCTTGGGCAGTGTCAGTGATTCGAAAGGGGAGAGAAATCACAAGTGTTTTTTCGGGAATCGAACCCAGACTTCGAGCGTAGAAGTCGACGCACATACTAACTGTTCCGAGGACATCAAATTTTAACTTTACCAGACCACTATGTGGTTTTTGAATACTCATGGAATGTACTATTTTATTATTCTCACCAAAAGCTCTGGTTAAGTCCTTAATGCAATTTTGACTATTCTCTCTCTTAGCAACCATTCCAATTTTATGACCAAATTGATTCAGCAAAGTGCATTTCTGAGGGTTCCAGTACATAGATTGTCTCAAAAGTTAAAATTCTGGGTCACTTACTGCACGAAAAGTTGTACAATTTTCATGCTTGTCGATATTTGTTTCAGACCGAAGTAGAAAAGAAAAAAAATATTTAAAAGTGAAAACTATCCCAAGACCAGAACCAATCTAAACCGTCATTTCAGTTACGCCTTAGGAAGTCTGTTACAATCGGTTGAGCTGAACGTCTTCTATTTCTATTATAACTTGAGTTCTTCTCAAACATAGGACTTTCCAACTTGACCTAAACACTTTTTTTTTTGTTTTTTTATTCGGAGTATTTTTGAAACACTACTGGAGCACTCAGACTCAAAACTGAGTCCATTGTACTGCCAGGTAGCAACCTACGTGAACAGGGTGGATAATTTTATTATTAAGCTGATTCGAAGGCACGTTGCACGAGCTATGACCTCGGAAAATGAGCTGATATTTGGAGCCTACTACCCCAATGAAGCATATCATGAGAACGCTCGCCGAAGTGGATTCATTCCACCGGAAGCGTTCTTGTTCCTTGACCGGATTGGCTTAATCCAGAATGCAGAGGGATGTCCATTGATCTACCACGTGGTGCGAAGGACGGTGGATAGGCGACTCCTCTACGAGAGCGATGTCGCAAGCGTTAGTCCGGGTGATCTCCGGTTCAGCAGATCTATCTCTTTTCGCGACAGAGCGGAGTGTGACAAAGTTCCTGGATTCTACTGGTGGTTGCAGCCCCATCAAACGTCCCAGCTGTCGCCAGCTTAATCAGCTAACTGTTGGTCGCTTATGGCCAACTTACATTTAGGTTAGGGAATTAGACTAGGGTAAATTTAAGAAAAAAAAATATAAAAAATCCAAAAAAAAAAAAAAAATGTTAGATAGTTTAGTTTAGGTTAGCTTAAGTTAGGTAAGCTAATTTTAAGTTAGGTTAAGAACATAAATAAAAAAAATTGTTTAGATTACTAAGTTTTTATTTAAGTTTTTCTTAGTATAAGTATTCTTTTAATATTATCAAAATATATAAAATTACAAAAGAAGCCGAAAGGCAAAATAAATTAAAAATTCCTAGATTAACTTAGAGTGCCCGCATAGGGCCAGTAAGATAGTATAAGAAACCATTTATCATATCTAGTTTAAGTATTTTTGCCTAGAACATAAGATTTTTAAAGATAAAAATAAAAAAATGCATTTAAAACAAACAACAACAAACAGCAAATGGTGACTGGACCAGATCCGATTTCACTGGAAATCGAACCTGGGACCCCTCGAACTTGGGGCAGGCACTTAAACAACTGCACCATCCAGTCGCTTCGACCTAAACACTTGCATTGAACCCAAAAATTCAAGCCAGTAAAGAACATGAGTCCATCATTCTTAGACTTCATCAACTAAAGTACACAACTTAAGTACGCATAAGCCTACAGCTCACAGCTTATTTGAAAAAAATTCTTCCAAAACTGCTGGAAATACCTTTGGGAGAAGTTTTTTTTTTAGCTCTTCTATTACTACACTACTAGCTACTCAACATTGCAGCAGCCCAAGAACACCGTAAGGAAATGTCAAATTTACTCCACCAAAATGGCTTCAATAGCTTTGTTAAAGACTCCCCAGTCCTCAAAATTGTCTAACCAAACAAACCAATTGACAGCCGCTTACTATCAAGGTTATCTCCTCCTACGCCTCGCTCTTTAAAAAAGGACTAGATGTAACCTTTCCCAAATAGGTCTCAAAAATGTTGGAAAACGAAATTCAAAGGCACAAAAGTAGACTAGTGACCCAACATTTAAGCACTCAATGTTTTCATTTCCTGTTCGGGTCCGCATGTTAACCATCTCGAAAAGCGCAGGGAACTTTGAAATTTGAACAATGTAAAAGTGCTCCACCCCTACGATTCCCCCGCTTCACTTCAATAGCAAAGGTTACGATGGGATAAAGTCCCAATGCTCTAATGCCCATCTTCTGAGGCGCTTTTGTTTGCCAATGGCCTAAATGTCCCTCCTAGAGTCGTGCATGTACATGTGACTATGTGTACACGGGGTGGATATTCACCAAACTCACCACAGTGGCAGTGTCCCTCTCTCGTGATTGAAAGGAACGAGAGAGAAAAAGAGACTTCTGCTGTTTTGAGGGTTTTCTTTTTCGTTTACGTTATCCACTGCGCTGCCGCATTCCTTCACACAGGACGTCATAAGGACACGGAGAGCGAAACGTCTCTTACACATTCACCAATGCAAACGGCGTTTGATTCTGATCAGAGAGTTGGAACTCGCGAGTGGAGAACGAGAGCAAATGACGGCTTACAGCATCCACCCACTACGCATCACCCTGGGGGAGAAATGATTACACAATGAAAGGCAAAAGAATCCCCTGCAGCAGTAACTGAATAAACGTATTCTCTCGGAGCACTCCGAACGGGAAAATAAGTCAGCACACACCCCCAACCCCCTAGGCACAGGCACAGGGGAGAGCGAGCGAGCGAGTGAGAGAGAGTAAAGTTCAACAGTTTCAGGACATCGACTCAGTGTTTATTCGGTGAGATAATGATCATCAGGCTCATCCTCACACAGATACACATCTTCTGCTCCTGCTGCTGCTGCTGCTGTGGGAGGGGAAGGGGTGACAACGGTACTGAGCATGTTTTCTGGAGCAAAATTCGTGTTTTCGTGTTTCGTCATCATCTTCTCTCCGAAACGGCGGCGTGTTCTTTGCCATCTTTTCGTGTTTTTTTTTTCTCCGTTCATCTCCGAGTTTCTTTTGGTGAAACTCCAATTTGGGAAAGTTTCGTATCCTTGTCGTTGTACACCACTCCTAGGTGTTTGGTTGAGTTTTTGCCCCCTCCTCATGCGCTCAAAGATACTCGTGTTCTCTTCTGGTTTTTCTTCTCCTGGAAAAATCGGTTCATTGTCGTTGATTCTGGTGATTGCCTGTGCTACCAGTTCGCTCCTGCTGCTGCTGCTGTTGGGGGTACACAGTTACCGTGGTTCTGCTGCCTCTGTAGCAGCTACAGCTGCTGGTGTTCCAACGACAATGGTACAGTGGTGGTGGAGCAATCCTCTCGGATATGACAGAGCGATACTTTACTCTACTCCACCGCCGTTCGTTCGACTGTGTGTGTGTTGGTGTTTGTGTGTTGGGGGGGATGTTAAGGACTGCTGTGTGTATGGGTGTATACGCTTGTGTTTATTTCATTTTTTCGGGGGGGGCTAACAGTGCAAAATTTCAGGGCGTTTAGTCCCAGATCGACTTTTCATTGAAACGGATTTTTCGGGAAAAATATTCTCGTGAACTAAAAATAGTCCAGTAGTGTCGCACCAGACTGACTGGCTGGATGGTGGTTGGCTCTTGCCTGCTCTCCAAAAAATTTAGTGCTGCTCCACTCTCGGGGTTGACCCCCTGACTCCAAACTACTCCACCACTACTCATTGCCTGCCAGCCCGCCTGCCTGCTGCCTGCCTGCCAGTGTTCAACTTCCATCGGCGCCTGCTACATCACGCAAAAGAGCTACTGACTTTGATTTCAGTCGATAAGGAGTCCGGTTAGTAGTCGTACGGTAGTGGTGGTGGTGGTAGGTTCTCAAGTTACTGCGACGTCACAAATATTAAATAAGTGTGCTTTTTTTTTGTTGTCTCCTGTTTTTGTCCTTTTGCTACCTTGCCTTGTGGCGGGTGTGAATTCTGTGCGAAACGACGGTTGTTGTTGTTGTTGGTGGGTATGCAAAGAAAAAAGAAATAGTTTTCATCCCCATCAGCCTTAAATGGCCGGTCTTAAAGGTGCAATCAAAATTTAAGTTGACTCTCTTCGGCAGAAAAGAAAAGGAAAAATGTTAAAAGTGATTAAGATACTTCCAGTCGAGATATTTTCGAGCGAAAAACTAAACACAAGTGAACCTTTGCACATCAATACGGTTCTCATTTCCCAGGATTCGATAAGTTTCGTGATTGAAGAAATCTTTAAGAGGCTTTAAAAAACCCCGTTTCTGACCTCATTTTCGAGTGAAAATCAACGAAAAAATTGGCGGCCAATTAAAGAGAACTCGTGTGTGAAATGTTAACACATTAATACTAATGAAATTTTGTGGTGAGTACTTTTTGCAAACATATTTTCCATTCTTTTTGCATCATTTCGCTTAAAATTTATAACACATAATTTTACCAGCACTTGAACAGGCTTTGACATGAAAAATGCATCCGATCATGTCCTGGGGGTGGTTGTAAATATTGTCAGTCCTGCTCAAACAGAGGGTTTGGGTGCTTATTGAATTATTTTGAGCCACCGCGAGTGGTGGTGTTTAACCACTCCCACTTATGAAGTTTTTCAGTTTTTTCTGCAACACTCTTGTGGAGTGTGTCAATGGGCGGTTGAACTGTTTCAGAGATTCTCAACACAATGTCGGCCCATTAGCACTAATGAATAATTGGTGATTATTGGGCCCGGGGGGAAATGATTCGTGGCAACCGAAGTGATAATTGGAAAAGGGCATTTTTTGTGCTTTCGAAATGATGATTCTCTTTTGCTCATTAGAGACCTTTGCCAGCCCAACAACAGGTTTCAGTGGCGATTATCATATTTAATGCAGACGCAAGTCATCTGCCCAACACAATCGGGTTTGGGCCAACTAATGAGGACCGAGCTTCATCGATGAATTTTCCCTGACGGCAACTCGATTCTGAGACCACCCTCTCCTCTAGCATTGCCCATCCCAGAAAACTTGACCAATTAATTTCACTCAAATATTCCAAGAGCAAGCTTTTCAAGGATCTTTTCGATGCAAAGCGAACCCCTGGATATTGCCAGATGGAATTTCACACAGGACAGCATCAATTTCCCTGCACAATGCACAAGATGAATGCATTTTGTAGTGGAGAATAGAGTCCTCAACGTTTTCGATAATTTTCAAGATATGCACGACAGATATTTGAGCCTGGCACAGAGGGGGACATTCGTTTCCAAATTCAATCCATGTCGTAGCATCTGTCCAATTAAGTGGAGCATAATTGCGCTTAGAGGGTGACATTCTGTGAATGCAAAATGTCAGATGTGGGTGGGATTGAGTTTCTGTCTGGCAAACACGTGCTGTGATGAAGCGAAAGAATGTCTTAATTGGAATTGCGGAGACGGAGAACTTCTGAATTTGTTGCGGTGATAATTTTTAATTTGAGGACACTCACAATTGCACTCAACGGAAATTGCTATGGCGTCCATTCAATGCAGAAGGAAGGTCTCTGAGTAAAATGGAGTTAAGTCACAGTCAAGAGTGGCGAGAGAGGGAGTTGTCTCGAAACTTCGCGTTTGATGGTTTCGCAGGTATCTAGTTAGTGAAGCGTTGGTCTATTTTCCGAGGTTGATAGGATATACTTCAGACAATAGCGCATTTGACAAAAAAGAAATTCGAATATCTTCAAATTTTCTATATAAATCAATTTCAGCTCACTTTGAGCTTGACTTATGGATGTTTTTCGTTAACTTAAATTAAAATTCAGTCCGAAGTTGAAGAAAGACATTCCCTTGAGTCTGGATAGTCGAAAAGGTTGGGTTGACTTATTAAAGAATAAATTAAATTAAGAATTAAAAATTAAAAAAAAAAATCTCTTGGCCTGGGGAATAATATTTAAATTTAATGAAATTGAAATGGGCGCAGATAATGCGACTTCTGTCAAGAGGTCTCCTTAGCAACCAATTGCGCAAAAAGTGGCTTGAAATTCTTGAGTTACCAAGCTTCAGAAAACACCAGTCCATTGAGGGTCTTTACGATCTCATGTGGACATTGGACCACACTTTGCAGGCACACTCATGATAGGGTTTCTATCGAATTGACTCAATGTTTGGCTTAAAACAAAATTTTATGTTGCTGCTTATTCCATTTCCAAGAAATAGAATAAAAACCTTTTACGATGTAGCCAATTAGCTCAAGGCCTTAGTAGTTCTTGCTTATGCTGACTATTATTTTTTTTATATTAATATATCAGCTACTATAGTAATAAGCAGCCAATTCAAAGTATTCGTTAGTTATCTTAAAAAAAATGTATAGTAACGACAAATTATATACCTAAGATTCTTGATCCTAGGATAAGATGCCAAACTTCGCTTTATAGAATAGCGTCCAACAGTTAGAACATTATGTCTTATGGTGGGTACGAAGAGACTACTGAACATATCCTCTGCTACTGCAAAAAGATAAGCAAACCAACGACCTATCCATTTTGAATTGGGTTGTCCCGAATCATCATCATCTGAGCTAAAGTGTTAATGAAATACTCAAAAATCATTAAAAGACTGAGTTTCATAGCTGAGCTAAAGGGTGGTCCAACGAAAACGCACGATGATAATTGTAAATAAAACAAAAAGTTTTCAGAGAATTATCTTAATACTTTTTATTATGATAGAAGGATCTATGACAATTATGTGTGAAATAAAATATCGGCCAAATGCTTGCCACGGCTTCGGTGGCATACCTCTATCCGATGGTACATATTTTCAATGACTCTGAGACATGATTGAAGTTTAATGTCGTTAATGTGCCGAATTTTCTCATCCTTTAGCTCTTGAATTGTTCTTGGCTTATTAATGTGCACTTTTTCTTTTAAATATCCTCAAAGAAAGAAGCCCAACGGTGTCAAATCACATGATTGTGGCGACCAATTAACATCGCCACGAAGTGAGATAACACGGCCATTGAATTGCTCGAGCAAAAGAATCGTTGTTTCGTTGGCTGTGTGCCAAGCGGCACCATCCTGTTGGAAGTACATGTCGTTCAGGTCCATATCCTCAATTTCTGGCCACAAGAAGTCCGTTATCATCTCGCGATAGCGAACACCATTCACGGTAACTGCTTGGCCGACCTCATTTTCGAAGAAATATGGCCCGATGACGCCACCAGCTCAGCAACAGCAATATTTTCCGCAGAACGCACTGGCCGAGCATGCACAAGTGTTTTCACATTTCCCACGCACCCGGTTTGCTGAAATTTGCGCACAATTCTACCGATTGTGGACACATTTGGTCGATTATGCTGACCAAAAAAATCACGAAGTTCACGAAATGTATTTTGATTTAAATGCCTATTTTCGTAAAAGGCTTCCATAATCTTAACGCGCTGCTCAATTGTGTTCTTCTCCATGGTTGAATTTGTCAAATACTGAAACAAAGAAATGTCAAATTAAGTTGGGCAAAAACTTGACGTTAAGGTGTGACTCACAATTAACATCGTGCATCGTGCATTTATCTTTTATAAAATTTTAGTTGATTAAAGAAATCAAAATTAAACCTCTCATGGCCGCGGTAAAGGGGTCAGTAGCACCAAGCCTCACAGAAATTAGGTTTTAAGTTTAGCAGAGTTGAACTTAAATGTAGTTAATCCTTAGCTGGTTCAGAAAGAATTGATAAATTGGCTAGGGCAAGTATAATAAGGTTTTCTTATAATGAAATAATGACAGAATCAATGAGATTCAATAAATCTCTGATGTCTGATTTCGTAGAATTAACCCCTTGATTTGATGGCATTTAAATAAGTGTTCGAATGAATAAGGCATTTCATTTAGCAAAAGTGCATGTACATAGTGAAAAATTTAACACTTTCACTTTGCTGCTTTGTGCATTGTGCACTCTTGCATCTCTTGCTGTGCGATTGAGCCGTGGGAAACTTTTGACGAAATCTGGTATACAGCCGTTAGGCCAACCAAGAAGAAAATGACTTTCTATACAACCTTTAGGCCAACCAAGAAGAAAATTAGCTCTAATTTCAAGAAACTAACTAAACTATTCAACTGCTCATGGAGCTTTGTCACTGATTCGCGAGTTGTACTGAAGTGGAATTAAAGATTATGTTTTTTCTCTGTCAAGAATCGAACCTAAGAAAATGGCGTAGCTGTCGACGCCCTAAATCTCAATGCCAAGACGACTACCGACAGTGATTATCATACGAACGTGAAAAGCTTGAGATCGATGTTTTTGAATTAGTCTTTTTAAGTTATTTTCATTAAAAATTTATTAATCATGGTTTACGATGCAAAATTAAACTAGAAACCAAAAGAATAGCATTGAAGACGGCACGATGTAGTCTATAGGAAAGTAGGGATGTGGGTGTCTTAGCGACTTACTGCCGCAGGCTACATAGGTCAAGGGTTTGGGTCCATTGTGTCCTGGGGACCAAGAGTTTGCGCCTATTGAGTCCTAAAGATTGTATATCCTATCACTGTGACGTCCATACCTTTCGCTGATGACTAAAACTACACAGATTTCTGTATAAATCTTGCGAGGTTTTTCAGCTCAGTTTTTTTTCAGACTTTTCTGCTCATCGAACAGTTTCTACCCACTGTCTGCATTCTCCTACCCATTAGAGCTGTCCAAGAGTAGACTAAATGGCGAACAGATTCAATTTATCCTTCGTTGCTTCTTCGTAATCCATTAAAAATAATATTTAAACATTCTGTGGTGCACTAATTTGCACTCCGAAGCCTTGAGAGCTCGAACTCGAATGTGAAAGAGAGCCTACTTTTGTCACCACTCAAAAAAGGCTTTTACCCAATCACTTCAGATAAGAGCCTACAGTTATCGCTTCCTCTCTTCCTTACTGATTTTCTCTCGAGTTTAGGACTTTCCCTGATTTTTACTCTAACATATACATCGGTTGCACCATGTGGTATCAAATCTACAGAATATCAATTGGAACCAATCCAAACGACGACTGGATGACGCAGTTGGTTAAGTGCCTGCCACAAGTTCGAGGGGTCCCAGGTTCGAATCCCAGTGAAATCGAATCTGGTCCAGTCACCATTTGCCGTTGGGATCAACTTAACGGCACTGGAGTAGGTTGCTACCTGGCAGTACAATGGACCAGTTTTGATTTTGAGTGCTCTAGAAGTAGTAGTGCTTCAAAAAATCCTCCAACAAAAAAAAATTTTAGGAATTATGTCAACATCCGAATTTTTTTCTGCATAAAAATTGTAGTTCAGACGCTCCTTTGGGCTTGTGAAATGTCGTGAACAGTTCTGCTTATTTGTTGACTTCGTTTGTGCTTCAGTACAGTTCAGCTTTGGTTCATTGTCAAGCCAACGTTCTTTCTTTTGCGGTGGACAGAGTAATGGTGTCAGTCATACGAATAGATTGTTGAAACCTTTCCTAGTGAGATGGTCAACAAATTGATCTACATACAATTCCTCTGTGAATTGGTGAATGAAGAATAACACTCTGTTGGAGTATGAAAGCTCTAGCAGCAACTGTAGACAATTCTGCGATAGTTTGGGTTTGGTTTTTGCGCATCAAGATCTCTCCGCTGTCGAAAAGAACGTAAATGTTTATGGTTTAGTTAAGTAATTTTAAAATTTTCTCTGAGCTGATGTCGATGGCATAGAGTTTTGTACGGAATTCTGTACGAAAGTGTTTTAAGCTGACGTTCATGCACAGTATCGGTCGTTCTCCTTCGAAGTCTCCTTGATCTCATTTGTTTTTGAACTGTTTGTGCATCGGACTTGCAATTCTGGTGGAAATAAAGATTTATTAAATTCCTACTTCTGGTGACCCGGTTCTATTCAAAGTTTCACCAAAAGGCAAAATTCCTAATTACAGTCGAATTTTCACGGGATATCAAAATTAGTTAGAGCTAGAGGGAGTTCGACTTAGAGGGAGTCGACTGTAGTTAGGAATTTTGCCTTTTGGACTGCATGTACCAGGGGAGGATTGGTAATTTTAGTTTCCTTTGTAATTCTGTTTCCTCAGCAAGCAGAAGTCAACGCAAAAAGCCCTCTTTTTTCGGAGGATTTTCGAAACACTACTGGAGCACTCAGACTCAAAACTGGTCCATTGTACTGCCAGGTAGCAACCTACTCCAGTGCCGTTAGTTTGGTGCCGGCAAATGGTGACTAGACCAGATTCGATTTCACTGGGACTCGAACCTGGGACCCCTCGAACAAGGAGCAGGCACTTAACCAACTGGGCCATCCAGTCGTTATAAAAAAAGCCCTCTCTGCATGAAGCTTTAAGACATACCCAAATGTTCTCGTATTTAAGGTAGCATTCACTTCGAATGACTACAAAAATAGCCAAAAATAGCCTCAATGAGGAACGGATAGAATAATCCTTTTCTAAAATGCTTGCTCTCAATGAATGTGTTTCCTTGTCACTCAAATTGCAAACAAAAATCGCAAATTGCACTTAATGGCTTCAACGACTGATGTGCTCGTCAATCTATCAAAACTGCATCAATTGTAGATCCGTCGCAACAAGCTCAAGTCATCATTTCAACCGTGTGTCGTCTACCTCAACACAATTTCAAATTCACTCAAATCCATTGTAACGGATAAACACTAATGGCATTGGCAATAAATTTCAAAAGCTCCATTTGTGAAATGAATTCATACCCATTCGCAAGCAAGCGTCATCTGTGTAAAGATTAAATCCCCATAAGTAGAAGCCTCATTCATATGGATGATGCTGTCGTTCTTTTTTTTTTAAATCAATTTGTTAGTCTTAAAACAACAGAGTTAAGCCCCGAATGGGAAAGGCCTGCTTAAGTACCCTTTCCGCCGCCCTAAGTCGGAGTAAAACTTTCTATAAATCTTTTATGAGTGCACATCACTCGTAAAAGCGGAGGCATAATGAAACTCGAAAGTGTTGCAGTAAATGTCATTGTCCCCTTAAATGTTATTAAATGACAGCAATTTGGGCTAAGGAACAAAACACATAAAGTAGTTTATTGTTTTATATCTGTGAAGCCTCCACGGTGCCTCCACTGCGTCCTCGATCCTCGGTCGATGGAGGGCTCGGAGGGTTTTATTGCATTCATTGTACTAAATCGCCCATGATACACAACCGAATAAGGCACAAACAAAACAACATCAGCATCAAACAAAAACAACAAAAAATGAGGGAGAGCAAAAAAATGGAAGTGAATATCCTCGTAAAAGCCTCACTGGAAGCAACAGCAGCCAGTAGCATCAAGGATGTTCCTCGTAAAATGCAGTTTTTGTGCTCTTCGTTTCCTCGTGGAAGTACTTAACCGACTTCACCAGTGAAGTTCAAAGTAAAGCCTTTAAAAGTGTCACACGAACAATAAGGATATTGTTATCTTACACACCTCTCGTGTTGTATTGCAGCAGCTGCAGCTGAGCGAGGGTGGACAAGAGCAGTGGTGGTTGCATGTGGTGTTCTGTGGTGCTGGGGATGATGACGAAATGGGACGTACGAGTGCACTTTCACTCCTCTTCTAGATAATGGAAGGGATTTGCTGGTAAAAAAAGACCACATGCTCGATGCGATTTTACTTTAATTGAAGATGGTTAAGGGCTTCGGCGACGGAGCACCACGTTGAATTTTACTTAAGTCTGTACAGGTTTAATTAATATGATTTCAGGAGCAAATTAATGTGTCCTAAGGCTTCTCATGACTGGCATGGAAGTCAAATAAGTAGGTTCCATCACAGTTTTTGTATGAGTCGGAGCATTGAACACTGAAGTTTGACAAGTTTTCAAGCCGACTGGAACTCTGTTTTATCGGATCAGACTTGGAATTTGTAGTGACAATCGTTAGTAATCTATTAAAACCTTCAAGAAGCTTGAATGGTCTTTCTAGACTGCTAAACCTAAATTGAGACGTTTTCGACGCATCGAACCTTAATTTTGCATTTAAGTGGTTTGTTAGTTTGGCTACACCAACTCTAGAAGCTATCGTCGGACTTACCCATTTTCGTGAGGAACATAGCTGCAAATTATGCCATTGAACTGCAGCTAGAATATACAGTCAACACCGGTTCAAGGGACTGACGAATTTGGTCGTTGTAAGAGCTCAGGCGGGACCTAAGAATTTTGTCGTTATAACCGATACGTCGTTATAACCAATGTCGTTTTGACTGTATGTTCAAAACGGGCGACCTAGTGGGTCACCTCAGGTTACTCGACTCAATCCCTAACAGAGACATGTTTTGTACAATGCCGGACATTATGGTTGGGCAGCATTGTTTCGGCAGGTTATTTGATGAACTGTGAAGACTGGTCCAATGGTGTTCCAACACTAGATCCCAGAAGTCTAATATGGTACTCGGACGGATCGAAAATGGATTCTAGAGTTGGGGCTGGAGTCTTTGGACCCAACACTAAGATCCTTGTACCAACGGCTGAAATTCACACCATTGAGATCTGCACTAGACACAACCTTCTCAAGGGTATCAAAAGCGCTAAAATACAAATCTTTCTTTATCGTCCTACCAAAAGGACTCCAAAACCGTCAAATGTTGCCACAATGCACTGTAATCCCTCGCCAAACTCACGCCAAGTGAAACTTGGTATTTTGTGCAGTAAACATTGCACTCATGTGAAATCGCTCAAAACATTCATACGAGTACGTTTCAGAGAGAGTGAATAGTGTACTCATCTTGCTATCAAGGGATCAAGCAGTGTACAGTATTTGTCTCTCAAGGTGTGATATTCGATTTCAGTGTACAGCTTGTTGAAAAATGGCAATGAATAGTGTACACTGAAGTATTGCACAATTTTAGAAAGAGCAAACGAATGCATTCATGCAGCTCTCTAGTTCGGAAACTGCGTTCATAAACGGTTCACATGAACCGCAACATAGTGTCAATTGAACAACAGCTAAAACGCTGATTAACGAATGGAAAAATAAACTTCGCCTAGACCATTGGACCAATGTGTCGAGTCTTAGGCAATCCAAACGATTAATCAGACCCTATTCCTTCAAGAATATTCTTAGACTATATAAGGAAAGCTTAATGAAGCTAACGAGCTTTCTTACTGGCCACTGCGGCCTGAGCCTCCACCTTAACGAAATGAGTCTGTGCCAGAACAAAGAATGTAGGTTAAACCTCTAAGAGGACGAAGCATACGAACACATTTTATATTAATGTCCGGCATTACACCGGTTAAAGAAACGTATTTTCCTTAGGGAAATACAAACTTCAGTGGAATTAAAAAAGTTTACTACAAAAGATATACTATCTTTCATAAGGGAAGCAGTGCGCCTTTTGGATTAACTCCACATCTTCTTCTTCCTCTTAGGGCGCTACAGTCCGAGGTGGACCTGGGCCTGACTCAACATGCCTCTCCAGCCACCACGATCTCTCGCCAGCTGTCTCCAGTTTCGCACACCAAGCCGGCCGAGGTCCTCCTCGACTTGTGTGCGCCACCTTCTACGTGGACGTCCTCTGTTGCGTTGTCCCACAGGCTCAAGGTCGAAGACTCTTCGGGCCGGAGCTAAGTTGTCCATACGCTCTACATGGCCTAGACATCTTAGGCGTTGGATCCGCAGACGCCTGGCTAGACTCATGTCGCTGTACAGCCCATACAGTTCGTGGTTGAACCTTCTCCTCCAAATGCCATCAACGCAAGCAGGACCAAAGATCGCGCGCAGAACTTTTCTCTCTCTCTCTCTCTTCTCTCTCGAAAAGACCAAGACACTGTTCATCCGCTGGAGATAATGTCCATGCCTCTGTGCCGTAGAGCATGACTGGGGTGATCAAGGTCTTGTATAAAGTTAGCTTGGTCTTCCGAAAGAGGGCTCTACTTCTCAATTGCCTTTTGAGCCCAAAAAATTGACGGTTGGCAAGAGTTATTCTGCGTTTGATCTCGGTACTAATGTTGTTTGCACTGTTTAACTCCACATACATTTTCCAAATTATTTAAGGTCCAATATTTCAAAAAGTGAACATTTTTATAACACAAAAAAGTCTTTAAGGTGATTTCTTTCTAAGCGACTGGATGGCGCAGTTGGTTAAGTGCCTCCCCCAAGTTCGAGGGGTCCCAGGTTCGAATCCCCAGTCATCATTTGACGGGATCAAATTAACGGCACTGGAGTAGGTTGCTACCTGGCAGTACAATGGACCAGTTTTGAGTCTGAGTGCTCCAGAGTGTCTCAAAAACTCTCCTTGATTTTAGTTGCTCATTTTTATAGCAAGACTCCTTAAGGGACTTCATCTAATTCTTCCTGCACAAAAAGCATCGCTTAAACCAAATTAAATTGTTTAAGTTGTTAAAATCTTAAACATTTGTGTATTTTTAATAGGAAATGCATTCATTGAACACAGTCCTTTGTAAGTTACCTCTGAATGTTTCAAAAATTCAAAAATAAGTTCTCTGAATATGTTCAATCTTTTCCTGCCATATTTTTGAGTTTCATTGTGCGAGCATAAAAGTACTCTGATAGACGCGCATCATTTTACCCCAGTTTTCATTCAAAATCCTCTGCAAACCTCCATTACAATATGTCACCCTTTCATGTCTTCAAAGCAAACGAAGTGCTTTTCAAACTGCAGGACAGGAAAATGTGATACAGCCAAAATTTTGTTTTAAACTTCCATTTATACACAACAAACAGACTCTGAACAGATGATACGAACACATTTCCTCATCCCTCGAAAAGTTTTCGTAAAAACAAAAGTTTTTCATTTTTTAATGCAACTTCCAATGCTCCTCATCTCGAATACTGTAATAGTAGATATCCTTAATTACCATAATAGACGAGTGAGCTTCTGGGAAGAAATTCATTAGGGTTGGAGTTGAATGCCGATAGATGATTCCCTTGAAATTTGAAATTTTTAAAATGCTTCAAACACACCTCCAGCTAGAGGGGAGAATACCTGTGAAATATGTTCTGAATTGTAATTTCTTCAGGTATGGATGGGGATGCATTCAATTTCTGGAGGGTGATGAGGATTTGAAATGGAATCTACTTCTGAAAATGAGAGATATTGAAAATGCCAATATTCCGCATTCATTCGATTCCAGCAATCATCCTCTCAGCTCTTTGATGCTCCTAATCAATCAATTCAAAGGCAAGTCTGTATTTACAAACGTACGTTCGTAAATTGTCTTTTCTGGGAACGCAAAATTCTTGGAATTCATTCAATTTGTCATCGACCTGATAGGAGAAATGTGACAAAGATTGTAACACCATCCGGGATTGGTAAGGGATACCATTTAAGTCAAAGGAAGAGGGTTGGGTGTGACAAAGTAAAATTCAAATCAAAAGCTTTCATTCTCTGACATAATTTGAGTCTAATGCATATTGAAAACCTCAGAATAAAGAACAATTAGTTGCCAGATAGCTCGAGGTTATGTCTTTTCTGCTTTCGTTAGCTTCGAGGAATCCATACATTTTCACACAAGCAGTGGGCAGTAGCATCTTCTCCAAGGAACTTTACATTAGCTTCGTTCTTTGTTTTTCTAACCACTGTTTCAGGCAGAGAATGCGGCAATTCACGAGACACTGTCCTGGCTTAGGTGGAATGCAATGACCGTCCACTATATTTGCATTTTCATGGATAGCCCGGCAGGAAACAATTTGAGAGTTTGAGAAGTTTGGAAGAAGCGCTGGCACAAGTGCATAATATCTAATGAGGACTTTTTTGAAAACGGCAACATTGATGAAGACGAATAAATATTTTTTTTTCAAAAACATTTTAATTCCCCTCATTTCTGATCACACCTTGTACATGCATTGCTTAAGCGTCTCTAAAAAATATAAACTTGTAAGCCTATCATCAAAGTGAGGGAAGGATTCTTCATTATTGTCAATTGTTTGACGTTAGGCTAAAAGGTCTTAAGCCAAAAATCATTTTGGGTTTTTGATTGGGTTTAATTCAATTTTTTTTCTCTTTCATTTAATAATAATAATAATGGCGGCGCTACAGTCCGAAGTGGACCTGGGCCTAGCTTCTCAGCAACCACTCGTGTTGTGCGTGCTATTGTTATGTCACGAGCGGAGGGGACCTACAGTTTAATGCCGACTCCGAACGGCGAGATTGAGAAGCTTTTTCTAGACAGTTATACTCTTTGAGCGTTGTCAGTAACTCGAAAGAGGTGGAGCCGTGAAAAAATGTTTGATGTTTTTTTTCGAGATTCGAACCGACGACCTCGAGCGTAGGAGTCGACGCACCTACCCACTACGCCACGGCGCTCACATTTTCATTTGGTAAGTCGTTAAAACACAACTTCATTTCAGAGCTTATATGTCATCATTTCTTTTTTTCGAACACATTTAATTCCGTTTGCAAATAATGAATCTATTTTCAATTTGGTTTTACGAAAAACTGCAGTTTCCGTCTTAAGGCAGTTTTGCCTAACGTCAAGGAATTGCTCTCCCATTCTTCTTGCCTTATTCTTCTTAGGGCGCTAAAGTCCGAGGTGGATCTGGGCCTCACCTGATTGCTAGATTGCGTTAAATCGCTTTGTCTAGTGATGACTTCTGTGACATTGCTCATTTCCCCCATCTTATGGATAGGAGTTTTTTGGTCTTGTTCATATCCAGTATTGGCTAGATCAGCTTCACGGAGAAGAACACATGAGCCCTCCATTTCCAGATTGTTGCCGCAATTGCCTCTGTGAGTAGTTAGGATCTGATCGCTTGCTTTCTTGGGGCAGGCGTCCCGTTGATAAAAGTTGGCTCCAGTTCTGTTTTGAATTTTGAAGAATCGTCTTTGTAGCTTCGTTTATAATTACACCATGGTATGCAAACCATGGTGTGTAATTTCATTCAGCGATATGTAGCTTTGTTTTGCAATCTTTAATCTAGTAGCTTTGTTTTCAGAGCCTTAATGGACAACTGTCTGTCTATGTAGAGGACTATAGACTCGTCGATTATCAAACACATGGATAGCAAGACGCGATGTGGATATGTCCGGTAATTTAGTAAAGAACCCAAGTTCCGTCGAGTGTTAAGTATTCAGAATAAATTCCAATAATAATTCTAATAATAATAATAATAATAATTATGGCAGCGCTACAGTCCGAGGTGGACCTGGGCCTAGTTTCTCAACAACCACTCGTGTTGTGCGAGTAATTGTTCTCTCATGAGTAGAGGAGACTTACAGTTTAATGCCGACTTCGAACGGCGAAAATTGAAAAGCTTTTTTTTTTGAGTATTGTCAGTGACTCGAAAGAGGTGGATCCATTACAAAATGTTACATGTTTTTTTCAAAATTCGAACTTTAGACCTCAAGCGTAGGAATAAATTCTTAGGCAATATGATTTCAGACCTTGTCACTTTGGCATTATTTTCTGTTACTGATAAATCTTTGGTAGTTGATGCGCCTATGGAGGTTTCGCTCTATGGGGGATCTGATTAAGAAGAGGACAGATCCACGCGGACAGTTGCTTCACTTGAAGAAGAGAAATGATGATCACCAACTGTCCTGTGTGAAGGGTTTTGTTCCCCTGATCGGATACTACGAGTCCCAATTCTGCTTTGGTAGGCACCAATTTCCTTTAGACAAAAAAGGGCAGCAGACACGGTTTTGTTTCCAAAGTGGTTGAGGTTATGAGACGTAGTGCTTCAGTAAATATTTATTTTATTCTTAAGCTTAATACAAGTGGTAATAGACTAAATCTTTTTACAATTTCTTACATAAAACTACTTAAAACAACTAGAAATATAAAATATTGTAGGAAGAGGAAGAAATTGTATTTTTTAAAGTGCTCTTGTTAGTATGAAACTGAAACGTGTTTTGAATTTCATTTGTTATCCATAACATTCTCGTCATAGGCTCGTTACCACCGTAATTAGTACGATGCAACTTGAGATGGAAAGAAGGTACTGCCCTAAGGCAACGAGAATTAGTCTTGAGTGAAATTTTTGTAGCAACGCAGAGAAATCAGTGATGCCGGTTAATAACTGATGTTCAAATGGTATATCAGCAACTTTTCTGAGTTTAGCAAGTGATTATGTTGGTTATATCTGTCTGACCAAGGTATTCCACGTAGAACAAAACGAAGAAATCACCGTTGGACACACTCAATCCTATACCTTTGCGTATCTTGATAGGAAGACCAGACTTGACTAGCGTGTTCAAGAATAGGTCTAACAAAAGTGCGGTAGAGGGACTTCGTCACGTTCGAGAATTCTTTCGGCCAGCGTTTCACGAAACCGAGAGCAGAATTAGCTCTCTACTTTCGATGCCGAAAAGCCAAATCTATTGGCTGAAATCCTTGCTTTGACTTTGGAACACGTACTCGAGATAAAGCTGAAAAAACGTTCGATTCGAACGCGTACGTAAGGTTTCAAGTTTTGCTTGCTGCCTAGATTTGTTAGATAGATTTAGAGAAGGTTACTTTCTATTCTTATGCTTTGGTGTGAATAACAGATTCAATAGGGGCTGTAAATGTTTTCCACAACACGCAGACGATGACGAAATGCTTGCAGTGTCCGATTGTTTGGAGACAGCACTCCATTGACCCTTGAAAGACTTTCGTTTTTAATTGACGAACAAATTAGGCCCAACCAAAACTCCAGCATGAAAATCACACTATACAGTTTTTTTAGTGGATGCAATCGAGTCTTTTGCTGCTCAAAAAGACATATTTTGCTTATTGACCAAGCCGAAAATTAGCTTCATTGCCGTAGATGATGAGGGCCCTTCAGCTCGTAGTCGAGCTCATCTTAATTTGGGCCTTTGCTAACCCCTTCTCAACGTATTGTATTTGTTTCGGCCGCCAACAAATGACGTACGTTCCGCGAAAGAGTTTAGATTGAACCCAGATATTGGGTATTAAGAAGCTACTATGACTTTAAAGACGGAAAGAGAACTTCATTGATCCGGAAAATGCAACCGGAAATTAATTCTTCATTCAAGATGATGTCTACCATCGGCCCAAATCAGTCATTCTTTTGTCTTCCTACACCTCACATGATTAAGCGAGGCACATACGAATTTATGTCAGGCCTCCCCCTTTGACAGTCCTCGGCTCGTCTTGCGTGCTTACAGAGTTTTCCCAAAGCCAGTCTGCGTGTTATTTAATGGTAAACAGTTTCAACAAAGTCTCAAAATGTAACCGAGAGTTACTTTAAGAAGTTAAGCTCCTTTAAAGACTCGGAACTATTTTTTATTCGCATTCGTGACCTTGTCCCCAGCCTGTCATACAAGTTATGTCACCGTCAGGTTAGTCGGCACGCTATCCTCGGCTACGGAAGAAATATTTTTATCCTGGCTCTCACATAGGCGGAGGCGATTGGTGGTTTCGCATGATGAGTGGTTCTGACTTAAACCCTCTGACCTCACCTCGTGGGTGGCATGATTTCACAGCACGCAATGGGCGGCCTCAAGAAATAGGAGTTTTTGCGAACCGTCAAATCGATGATGGTATCTTCAAGGCGACAGTTATCAATTGCTGCCGCTAGCAATCGCACAAAAGCCCCCCTCGGTTGACGATTACACTCTCAAAAGCAATTAATGATGTACATCCGTCTGAGAATCTGAGTATCCTTGAGTCAAGATGAAATATGAGTAATCAAATACTTTCAAGTGTATAACGAATGCATTCAAGGGCGAATGGCTTGTGTCCGGATGCGAGTACATTCCAAAAGATTGAGTACAAATAAAGAACCGCGGGAATGAAGTGGAAGGCAGCTGTTGAAAGTGCATGAAATGGGGTCAAGGCTGAAGTAAAAATATCGCAGACATTCTAGCCTAAGGCATTCAGTTTTTGTTTCATGGTGAGTTCTGAAACAACAACAAAAAAAGAAAATAAAGTGTTATGTAGGGCATTCGTTGAGACAAATAATATGAGGTCCTTAGCAGAATTTATGTCCAAGGAAGACGATTAATTTATCGCAAGTCGACTGGACAAATTTCGATGCCCTGTTGACAGTGATGATCTGTTTTGGCCATTTTGTTTGCTTTACACTGAATTAATCTTCGAAGATATTCAGTAAACTGCTTCTACTTAGGTCTGAATTTAAACTGTAACCTCAAAATGAATCTCCTCGTTTTGGCCAATTTATATTGACTTAGTGAGATGGTCATCACACAGTTCGTAGAAGCATTACCCGACTCGACTGAACTCTGCAAATTCCGAGATAACTCATCTCTGCTCTCATGTAAGTGCTTTCGTAAATTCCCCTATAAATAGAGGAGAGTGGGTACAACAACCTTTCAAATGCCTATCCGCAGTGTTTCAGTGTTTGATTGTCACTTGGAATAAGCGAATTCGTCTCCCTATCACACTCAATTATTCCCTAAATAGATAAAGCATCTCATCAACTGCTCCGCCATTGTGTTCCGCATGAATCAGTGACTGATTAGATCTTCTGAGAGGAAATGCCTTCTCGAACCCATCGTTGTCGTCATCATGACGAGATAACTGGTCCTGTCCCCTGCCAATAGAACTGTCATCTTACCCATCCCTTAAAGCCCCTGAAGATCTTTAAGAGCAGATTATTTCAAGTCGCTTATTTTGAATAGAAACCCCCCCCCCCCCCAAAGCACCACCGCCCACCGCCATCCGAACACTACAGAGCATTTGCCATCAATAGGGAAACAGAAACTGGAAGACAGGTGCCTATAATCGGATTACATTATACCTCCATTATAAGATGTATCCACAGGGTGTGGTATCTTTTCCTTTGTAAAAAAAAAGAACGCACACACTCGCACTCAGCCCATCGGTGAAGTGATAATCAGAATTAATGCCTTGTGATAACTGAAACACAATAGGCTCGCAATGCTCCTTTTTCGGGGGGTGTTGGGTTCAGGAAACGGGAGTAATTGAGTGAATTTATGGGAGCAAATTTCAAATAAATCATATCAACAGTGCGGAGGCATGTGTAAGCCTCGTGAGGTATTCGCTCGGATGGGGAAACAGATGAGATTATGTATCTTCGGATCAGATCAGGTGACGAAGAAAAAGCTGAGGTTGAAATGGAGGTTTGTGAACTGCGATGTGATCTTAATTTTCCCGTCGGATTGGGAGGATTTTTCTGAGGAAGAGAAGACGCTAAAGTCAAAGTTGCTTTGAAATCGGATTTTGGAGATTGTGGCCTGGAGATTAGATGATGAAAAGGAATTCAACTCAAACGCATTCACTGGGGAGTGTTGAGCCACGACCGGGCTTTATCTTTTTTTTTTTTAGAATTTGGATTTTTCATACTTCGTGGAATATGTTTCATGTCGGAATAATACGTTTAGTCTGTTATGGGAAAGACTGTCTTCCGTATGGAAAATAGTGTCTTCCGTATTTCTGTCAGTTTTTAATTAAATCACTTTTTGCTCTTTAAAGTTAATTAATGGTGCCCTAATTTAAGAAATGTCACTACACGAAGTATCCGACTTTAAACGTCTGAAAACAGACCTCAGAAAACAGACCTCAGTTTACCTGAGGAGCATTCCTATCAAGAAGTTGAATTAGGGTTAAGTTCGTGAAATGCTGGTTCACTTAAACACTTTTTGTTAAAATTGCGTGGGACGGAGGTAACATTACGAAGATTTTCCAACCGACTTCGTAAAATGACTGCCTCCTGCAAGTATGCCCGCTTTAGACTACATGCAGCTTTTAGAAAGAAGTCTGGGAAGCAAAGCCAGGGAACGCCCGTTGTATTCGAGCAGCGGGTGGATATATCCATTGTTACTTCAAGTCACACCATGGACCTTCACGTACTCTGGGTGTAATTGCTGGCAACAGCATAAAGCCCTCCTAACCTAACTCCAAGTCAAATCAGTAGAGGTGAGCAATTTTTTCCATCGTTTAGGGAAATCTGGACATCTCTCAGAGATATTTTTGCCTTTAAATGTGTGACCACTATCAAGCGTAGAAAGTCTTAAAGTTTCAGCGATGCAAACAGTTGATTTTTGAGGATTTATTTTAGAGACAGCATTCAGTTTGCTATCATTAAATTCTACTCCCTTATTTACACCACATTTAATTATGCTGTCCAGGTCGAAAATGTTGTTCTAACTCCACGGCCAAGGACCAGGGACGGTAGCCCTGGAACGAATATATCAAGGTATGAGTGCTGTCATAAACAGAGGTGGGAGTTGGAGAGGAAGTGCGATTAGATGAAGGACATCTTTCATAAAAATGAGGAAAAGTATAGGTGACAAAATAGAGCCTTGGGGGGCACCATATTTTATTTCGTGAATATCATATTTAAAACCGCTCAAATGGCTTGAATTAAACAGTCCGAAAGTGGACACGCATTTTCAGCAAGAGAGCCTTGGGTAAAACTTCCCCCAAAGCCTTTGAAATAATAGAGCAACAATCTTGGTTTCGCCTTTTGGAATCTTCAACTGTTAGCTGTGGGACAACGCAACAGATAAAGTCTTCGATCGAGGAGTTGCACATAACTGAACAAGGACCTCAACTAACTTAGGTTAGGTTGCATTGAGGTAGCTGACTGCAAATAGCACTTAGAACAATGTAGGCCTATTGGATTGGAGGTCTCCTATCCAGCAAACCATCTGGTGCTTGCCACGAAGCTTAATGGAAGCCGACGTTATGCAGTTCACTCAAGTCGTTGAAAAAGTAGGCTCAATTGGGCGTACCTAGAAAGTCATTTTGCTAGCTGGAGAGATTAGGGTACACACTGGATTGCAGCACCATGTAAAGAAAGAATATTGTTTCCGCCAACATGTTGCAATAATTAGCTCCCCTTTTGAGCAAGATTTTGGCCACCTCATCAGCACGCGATTTATTCCTACAGAAATCGCTATGGCTGCATATAAGAAGGAATGTAGTGATTTAACCTCGCAAAGAGTAGGAGGGATGGAAAGCTAATTCATTGGATATGCCAGTGTAGAAGAACCATCAGGGCCAAGGAATTTGTGGGTTTTTAAATCTGTGAGTACTCTTGCAACTGTAGGTGTGCGAAGTGCATTAGTCCAAGGGACCATTCAATACTCAAAGACATCAAAAACTTTGTTTGAATTACATTTCTGTTTCATACAGATTCAATGTATTTGAGTATTTGTCAGCATATCAATTGCTCTGGTTTAGGACTATGAAGTATTCCAGAAGTGCTTCTTGAGCGCCGTGTGGGTTTTTGCATCGACCCATAAGCACCATTTTTTTTTTAGGGTTTTTGAAACGCTACTGGAGCACTCAGATTCAAAACTGGTCCAATGTACTGTCAGGTAGCAACCTACTCCAGTGCCGTTAATTTGACCCCAACGGCAAAATGGTGGGGGACCAGATTCGATTTCACTGAGATTCGAACCTGAGATTCCTAACTTGGGGCACGCACCTAACCAACTGCGCCATCCAGTCGCACTATACTTTCAAATCTAGTTTCAAATCCCAGTTCAGACAAACAATTTTCATGTTTCATCTAGACCACACTACGAGTCGAGGAATTGTATGCCTCCAGACATCTGGACAGATTGTGAGGCTTTTACTTACTCCAAATATTATGCCATTATCTAGAAAAGCTCTAAAAGAATGTCTGAAGAAAATTCAATGTTATCCATTCCACGAAACCATCACTTTGCTGGTTTCCTAATAAGAACTAAATAAATCGGGAGATGAATCATTTCTAAGACAAGCCATCTACTGGTTTCTTTTTGAATCATTTATTATTTTGACATTGACAGCTCTTATGTGCTAAAAAAGTCAGTAACATGTTTTCCCTGTTCGAAATAGATCGGTCTACACTTGAACAAAGTTGGAAAATATTGTAAAGCTATTTCCAAAACTTTGCTGAAACTGTGTCGATTTTGAAAGAAATGTCGGTCGAAACTGCAGCTGGTGTACGCAAGCTTGTGGAGACATTTCGTTCGACTGGTTTGCTATCTGATGACCGAACATACCTACGTGTTCGTCCTTTGCGCTCAACGTAAAGTTTTTGGTGAAAGTTCACGTCCAAACCTGCGACCCTCGACACATCGTGGATCTCAGCAACTGAATATCAGTCTCCACAGGCTAGAATTTTGCATACAGATCTCGGATGATTCTGAACGTGTGATTTTTTGGTAAGGTTTTTGGAAAAGCGACATTATTGGCTTATTTTTCTTTCAAGAGGGAAAGGAAAAAAGCGGAAGAAGTAACAGTTGATGGAAAACAAGAACGAGGTATGTTATCCGATGTCTTTTAGTCAGAAATAGAGGATTTGGTCGGACTGTGGTTCCAGCAACATGGCCCTTTTTCTGACCACTTAGTTCAAACATAAGTCGTTTTTAAGATGTTGCTTAACCGTAACGAAGCTACGATCTTGCTCCTGGAGGTATTGTATCGGGTACCATTAAAGATCGACGCTATGCCAACAATCCAGAGACGACTCAGACCATCAACAACAACACTCATCAAGCTTTTCGTGAAATAGTGGATTGGTAGGTAGGATGGTCTTCTGTAAAAGCAGCCAAGGCAGTCATTTGAATGAAATAATATTCCATAGTGTAAAATATTGTGTGGGCGCCGTGGCCGTTTCAAAAACAAATTGTTCACGCCTCCACCTCCTTCGAGTCACAGACAATGTTCAAAAAGTATAACTGTCTAGAAAAAGCTTCTCCATCTCACTGTTCGGAATCGCCATAATTGTGAGAGATCGTGAGAGATCAATAGAACGCACAACACGAGTGGTTGTTGAGAAGCTAGGCCCAAGTCCACCACGGACTGTATCGTTTATTATTATTATAGTAGTGCTTCTGCATCTGGTTATTGAATACTCCGTTTATGAGAGAACTCTTTGCAAATTATTTTCTTATCTAATTGGAAGAAGATTGCGGCTACTGAGCAAACACTTTTTTAGCGCCCTGAATAATCTGAAAAAGTATTGAGATTCATACAAAACCTGGGTGGTATTAGTCATCCGTGAAAGGTATGTACATATCTCGCGGTGGTAGTATATTTTAATATTTCTGGCCCCAGAAATTTGGACTAAACCGCGGCCGTAAGCCAACAGGGTACCCAAATACTTACTATCACAGTTGGAAGATTTATGTTTCAGTCCAAATCCAAATCCAAAACAAAAATCTCCTTAAAAACGTTCCTATTGCCTTTAGAATCCTTCAGAATTACTCCTTCTAACTTGTCATCATGTTCTCTTTATGGATGTTCCTATTCTCAACATATGGATTTACTTTGGTTTTGGAAAAATTAATTTGCTTTTGTAGGTGTTTTGGGTACTTTTTGATGAGTTTCGCAATGAATTCGATTCCATCAGGTAGGCGACCGCTTGTCAGACCCAGGACGAGATGTTTGGACCAGGTCTAAAAACTCGCCTGGTTGCGCTTGGGCGCAGTTCCTGATGAGTTAGAATCGATGGCGGGAGATCGAGTGACCTGGGGATCTCTCGTACATGCATTGTACACGCGACCACTTTAGGAGAACATGCGGCTCACTGAAAATGATGATGATGATGATGATGATTGATGAGATTTGGAATCTGACAGTTGGGTTATGATCGAACGAAGTGGTTTAAGTAGCTTCGATTTTTGAAAATTGACTGACGAGATTGATGACTCAACATCATGTTCGAAAATGGTTCGAATATCAAATCCATGAAATTAGACGCTGCCATTGATGTTGTAGTGAGAGGTTCAAAAATTCTGAGAAAATTCTGAACACAGGTACGAAAGAGAATTGTTGTTTAATTCGGAGAAGAAACGCTCAGATCTATTCAAGAATCATTAAAGACAAACGCACTCTAAGAAAGCATCAGAACGCATATCGAGGCAAAAACAAACTATCGTTTCCAGTAAAAGAAGCCAACAATCGGAGTGGCACTTCAGCGCACTCAACCCGAGAAACATTTTTTATCCTCTCCGCAACTTAATCCTAATTAGAGAAGTCCATTGTTTATGTTGCGAGAGTAACGCCCGCCATTACGGCTCTGCAATTACATACCTCGCCATCCGTCGTCGGGGGCTCTTTGTTAATTCGTTTTAATTGCCAAACATTAAGCCGCTCAGCCCTCAGTGCCGACCATCAAAACAGCACTCTAATTGAAATGGGGATGCTGTCAAGAAAAAAACAAGGCAAAGCACACAAAGCACAACCACCACCGACATCCGAAGGATAACCAATCACACTGGAGGCATTCGCACACAAATCTATTAGATTAATTGATTCTCCAGATTGGTTACCGAAAACCGTTCGATATAATATTTACAATCCACTTTAGTGGCAACTCGATGGGATGCGATTGAATTTCATTACGAAAAGGGGTGAGTCTGTGCGGCAGCCGCCAACTCGTCTGTTGACGATGATGTTTGTGCTTGTTCCATCAGCGAGTACACTCACACAAATGCAAATTTCGATTCGAGAGGACGACGAGCGCTGTTGTTGGGCGTTGACGTGAATGATGCTGTACGCAGCGACGGATGTACCTCAATTGCCGAGCAAACACCCAACAAAGCGCCGGCACACTCTCCCGCTCTCGAATGTTCCCAAATGTTTGTTGTAATCTGTTTAATTGTTTGTACAATGTCATAAGTATTCTCACTTTGGGGGGCGGAAGGTGGAGCTGGGAAAACTTTGCCTTTCTGCGTGCTTCGGCGGATGATCACCTGGCGGTGCAAGCATCAAGCAGCCATAAATAAGGATCCAATTTCTTGTCGCGTATGGAACCTTACACGCGACCCTTCACCATTCGGGCCCTTGGAGTGTCGTTGATGCATGCAGACACGAATGGACGAAGAGCGTGTTAAATTGCATCTTAGCAGCTGCAACGTCTGACGGGTGGGGAGTGTGTGCTTGGGCATGTGTTGAGTTGCAAGCACTTTGGGCGTTGGCCCGATGTAATTTAATTATAAAGTTGCCAACCATAACGTCTTCCTCAGCGTCGTTGTCGCTGCCGGTGTGCCCATGTCACATATGGATGCGCTGCGGATCCATTGTACCGAGTCGCACACATGTTGAAGTTTCCACCCGACAAAGTTGTCTCCGCCTTGAGTTTTCGGCTCTGCGTTTTTTTCCCCTTCAGCTTCGTCCTTGTCTCCATCGTGCGCGTGTATGTGCGGCGGATGGAACCCGTTGCAGGTGTTACTAGCAGATATTTAAATATTATTTAATCGCATACACGGTGTTAGGTGGAGTGATACTGTTCGAAAGTTTCGCCTCACCTGCGTCTGACTGGTGTGGTGTAAAGTTCAACTGGGAGGCAGAGAATTACCCTTGACGGAGTGTCTGGGCGCCACCAGTGTTTAATCGGGTGGGGAGGGTGTAATAGTTTTGAGGCAAAGTTTAAACTGTGAATCCATGGCAATCTGGTTGAAGACGGGCAATTCTGGTTTGATTGCTGGATAATGCCACTAATCTGCGTGTTTTGTCAGCAAACTTTGCTGGTTGTCTTGCAACTTTCATGCAACGGATGTAATTTTGTGGTTTCTGGAGACGGCTTAACAATGACAGTGGTGTTTTTGTGGAAGACACATTGGGATGCTTCTGTTACCATAATTTTAGAAGGACAGCAAAAAAATTCTGACGAGGAATGTGCGAATTCGAATTTTTCACCGAAATTGAAAAGAGAATTCAAGCAGTGATCGAATCAGTCATCAAATTCACGTTCATTTTCTAAGAATTTTGTGATTGATAGCTTGACAGTCGGCTTGGTGTGCGAAACTGAAGACAGATGGCGAAAGATCGTGCTGGCTGGAGGGGCATGTTGAGTGAGGCCCAGGTCCACCTTGGACTGTAGAGCCCTAAGAAGAAGAAGAAGAAGCTCGATAGATGTTCCAAACTTTTTAAGTCGACAATTTTTTTGTTCCTTACAGTCTATGTGCCCGGAAATTTCTTGGGCACCGCTCCCATGGGACAACACAAAAATCGCAAACAGGGGACAACCAAGATTAAGCTGGTGCATTGAACAGGCGTTCTGGAAATAACCATAACCTCGGATTTGTCCACGTTAACCTCCATCCCAGCATCAGCACATATGGCAGCTGCTTTTTCGTACGAAAAGGGCTGTACTTCGATGGTTTGGTCCCGTGGCACGAATGTGCCCATCATCACGTCTTCCGAGACGTGCCTTGAGTGCGATTCCATCAGATAGGCGACTGCTTGGCAGACCCAGGACGAGATGGTTGGACCAAGTCAAGATGTTTATTATATATTATTGTGTGTATGTAAATCCATGTAAATCTATACCAAATCGTAGTGTCTGTCTGTCTCATTGTTCGGGCTAATCTCCGAAACTGTTGGGCCGATTTCAATGAAACTTTGCAGGCATGAAGAGGAGGTTGTCAGGAGTGTCTTGAGCAATTGTATACGTTTTTGGTTCATAAGAATTCGAGCTATGCAACATATGATATTATTCAGAGTTTCATATTCATCATAATAATAATATTAATGGCGGCGCTTCAGTCCGAGATGGACCTGGGCCTAGTTTGTCAGCAACCACTCGTGCTGTGCGTGCTTTTGTTCTCTCACGAGTGGAGGAGACTTACAGTTTAATGCCGACTTCGTACGGCGAGATTGAGAAGCTTTTTCTAGAGCATTGTCAGTGACTCGAAAGAGGCGGAACCGAGAAAGAATGAAAGGTGATTTTTTCGAGATTCGAACCCTAGACCACGAGCGTATGGGTCGATGCACTTCCTCACTACGCCATGGCGCCCACATATTCATATTCATCATGCTGAAGCGAAAATAAACGACACAGAATCACCTAAAGTCACAAACGTGCAAGTTCTAAGAGACGGTGTGAGCATACATACATTTTCAGTTATTATTTTTCCATTTGTGTCTATAAATACCATTGAAGGTTCGTTTGCATGTATGGGATAAATTTCTAAACAATTGCACCGATCCTTAAGCAATTTTTGACACTATTAGCACCGATCGATCAGGAATCGGCCACTGGCTCTGGAAAAAACAGAAATTTGCATCTCTCAGCAAACATTCGACGGAGAATTATGAAATTTTGTACACATGTAAAGAACACCGGGGAAAATGAGATCCCTTGTAAAAAGAAGGAGACATGCCCACCAGAGAGGGCGTAGCGAAGTACGCTGGATAGTCTCCTTCTTCTTAGGGTGCTTCAGTCCGAGGTGGACCTGGGCCTCACTCAACATGCCTCTCCACCCAGTGCGATCTCCAACTGTCTCCAGTTTCGCACAACAAGTCGGCCGAGGTACTCCTCGACTTGTGTGCGCCACCTTGTACGTGGCCGTCCTCTGTTGCGTTGTCCCACAGGCTCAGAGTCGAAGACACTTCGGGCCGGAGCTAACTTGTCCATACGCTCTACATGTCCTAGCCATCTTAGGCGTTGGATCCGTAGACGCCTGGTTAGACTCATGTCGCTGTACAGCCCATACAGTTCATGGTTGAACCTTCTCCTCCAAAAGCCATCAACGCAAACAGGACTAAAGACCGCGCGCAGAACTTTTCTCTCGAAAAGACCAAGAGACTGTTCATCCGCTTGGGATATTGTCCATGTCTCTGCGCCGTACAGCAGGACTGAGATGATCAAGGTCTTGTATAGAGTCTGCTTGGTCTTCCGAGAGAGGGCTCTACTACTCAATTTACCTTTTGAGCCCAAAGAAACAGCGTTTGGCAAGAGTTATTCTGCATTTGATCTCGGTATTGATGTTGTTTGTACTGTTTACTGTGGAGCCGAGGTAGACAAAGTCCTTCACTACCTCAAAGTTATAGCTGCCTATGCTCACGTTCTGGCCAAGTCGTCGATGCTGTGCGTCCTTTGATGACAGCATACACTTGGTTTTACCCTCGCTTACCGCCAGACCCATTTTAGCCGCTTCCGTTTCAATGCCAGCAAACGCATCATTGACGGCTCGCTGTGTTCGCCCAATCACGTCAATGTCATCCGCTCATCCGCGTAAGCTGGCAGTTGAACAGACTTTTGGAAGATCGTGCCTCTTGTGTTGGCCAGTGAGTTTTGCACGATCTTCTCAAGAACGATGTTAAAGAAGTCATGACATGACAGCGCGTCGCCTTGTCTAAAACCTTTTTTGACACCAAAGTTTTCGGTGAATTTGTTACCGACCTTGATGGAGCAGCGAGAGTTCTCCATCGTCATCCTGCTCAGTCTGACGAGTTTAGCAGGAATGTCAAAACTACGAATAGACATGGCGCTGTATAGCTCGTCTCTGTGCACGCTGTCATATGCGGCCTTGAAATCGACGAATAGGTGATGTGTGTCGATCGGCATTTCTTAGGTCTTCTCCAGGATCTTCCGCAGTGTGAAGATTACGCAGGATAGTCTAGTTTATCAATTTAAGCTCTTTAGTGGCGGACTTATCCAGTCAAAATCAGGTCCTTAGTTCACTTAGTTTTCATCTCTACTGGCATATATCTCAACTCTACATTGGCAAAATAAATAACGTTAACTTCCCTATCTTGTTACAGATTGTCTTCTTAAACCGCAAGTGATGCTCAATTTAAAGGTAAGTTTCAAAATAACGTCTGCAGTAATTAATTTAAACTTAACACAGATCTGACATATTTCACTCCTTGAGTAAGTGCACAGAGAATAAATTTGAAGCTCTTTCCTAATTCAGTGTTGGGTTGCACTATAACCGACCGGTGCCAACGCTTACAGCAGAAGAGGTGCTTCTGATAAAGAAGCAGCAAGTGCCCCTTAACAGACTCGAACCTGGTAATTGGGTGATAAAACTCCAGGCGTGGGTAGGCGTCAATAGAGTGAGAGTGTATGAACCCAATTGTTTGCCCTTGAGGCAGCTCTTTACTATACCAGATGGCATCACGTTTTCAATTGAAATCATTTGAATTGTAAACCATAACTTCGATTTCAAACTTACTGGCCACATTCTTTAAACTCGGCCTATACCTCCTCAAAACTCACCTCGTCGACTGCGATTTCTTTTAATTATCCTGTCATAATCGCCAAGAAGAGAGGGCGGCGGCGTGGCGTAGTGGGTAGGTGTGTCGACTCCTACGCTCGAGGTCTAAGGTTCAAATCTCGAAAAAACATCTAACATTTTTTCACGGCTCCACTTTTTTCGAGTTCTACGTACAAGGTGGCTTACACAAGTCGAGGGGGACCTCGGCCGGCTTGGTGTGCGAAACTGGAGACAGCTGGCGAAAGATCGTGCTGGCTGGAGAGGCATGTTGAGTCAGGCCCAGGTCCACCTCGGACTGTAGCGTTCTAAGAAGAAGAAGAAGAATGGTATGCTTTGCCGAATCGACGAAGTCCTCCTTCGAAGTAAGCTTCTCTTTAAAATCTGCTACCCGTAGGATCAAAATTTGCATTGGAATCTCTTACGTATTCCTAAAGAAAAGATTAAATTTATTACAAGTATTAAAACTTTTTATTAAATTAAAATTTAAGATTAATTAAATTTAATTAAATTAAAATTTCAAATTAATTGAATGTAATTAAATTAAATTATTCATTTTATTTCGTTTAACAACATATTTAAAGGGATGTACATCAATTCGATGAAGGATAACCCCTGTGTTAACAAAAAACATTATCAAAAAAGACTTGCCAGAATGTGCCGCAAACTGATATTTACCTTCCAGCTACACAAACGACCTCGCGCATGTGATACTTTTCCCCGAATCCATATCGACACAAAAAAAAGAACAAAACAAACCGAGTTGCACCCGTATCTCCCGGCATATGTACACTCAATACCCCACCAAGCCTTAAAGTTATTAACAATTAATTTTCGGCAATTTGATACAAACTTTTCAATATCGGGCATCGACACAAGAACGTAGAAACCACCGAACGCCAGTGAAAACAAACTCTCGAACACGTGAACATTTTTTTTAAAACACCACCGATGTTACGCAATGTGGCCCCATCAGGGCAAAATTATCGGGAAACTTTGCCCCCGAGCGGTGAATGTCATTTCAGCACGCTCCGTACATGTCGAGAAACGAGCCCGCCCGCCTCCAGAAAATTAAAAAAAGAGTACGCCAAAATAAAATGTTGCTCTCATTTAAATTTTTTATTTTTTTGAGCATGATGACTGCCATATTTGCAATCGCAACTTTGATAATTAAACAACCCCTGACTGAGCCAATCTGGAGTAGAAATTCCCTCTGGCCGTGGCATATCTGTGTAGCCGTGCTGTTCTGTCCTTTTTGATATTTTTATCATGTCCCAGCGGGAGGACAGTGGGTGGCGGCACAATTCTTCTGACAACCTTCTGGTTTTTTTTTTGTTTTTTTTTTGTCGCCCAAATTCTTTTCTACCTTTCGTCTGTGTTTGTCGCTTCCGTTTTTATTTCACAGCCAACCGGTTTTTTTTTTTCACTTTTTTGCCAGAGGCTGTTCGAACGGCAATCCCACGGGCACGTAATGTAAATAAACATTTTTGTTGGTTAATTGCTTGGCTGAATACACAGGGTCTCCTGGTTATTTGTCGTTTATTACCTGCCAAACGGGGATCAAAAATACACAAATTACTTGGGTTGAAAATTAAAGCGCCTTGGGACCGCCAGTTGGTGGCCCCCAGTGATTGAGGGTCGGTCTGCTTGTCAGATATTGTGGATGGCATCGATTAGGAGGCTGATTGGATTGGCTGGAGGGGCGAATTTTCTTTACACATCGAACGGCGGTGTCAGGATTTGTCAAATTGGGCGAAGTGGATAAATTAGAAGGATTTCTGTTTGCGGATTGATTTCTTCTTGAACTGAGAGAAATCGTCGATAATTGTGAGGGGTCCTGGTTTGTTCGATGGAAGGAACATTTTAAAGGTCTTTCTTGCAACGACACGAGTCAAACATTCAAAACAAAGTAGTATTGACTTCGAAGTCTACAGCCCTTAATACCCCACCCCATCAAGCTTGATTTTCTCATATCCTTCCTTCGCTTACTTTAATTAAATTAATGTCCGTTGATATTCATCCATTCGAGCGTGCAAGATGGTCCTCGTGTAAGTTATCCCCACTCCTTCCCAATTCTATGGAGCGCCCTTTAAGACTTCACTCTTCATTGAATACAAGGGATACCGCAATATTGAGTTTAAGTTAAGCCCTATTTAAGACTTATTTATGAACGGCAGACCATCTCCTCCTGCAATTCTAATCCTTTCACTATTCATCTCAAGAAACAGGATCAAAAGGTTTCACCGCACGACCCCAAGGTGTATGCAACAACATCCATTCATGCTGGTCCTTCTTCGAAAGCATTATCCTGCTGCAAATATTTTAAATTAATTTGCCAAACTCCGGAAGACAAATCCTTTCTTCTTTCACATCGTCTGGCATCCGCTTCAGGAAGTTGTTTATTGATTACGACCAGCCAACCGACCGACCTTTCAGCATCCTCGTCTCACAGCCACTGTGACTGTGTGAGTGAGGTATTTTTGTTCTAGCTTCCAGGACTCAGATCCTTGTCACAAGCTCCGAAGCTCGGGTGCACATGAGGTCAATTTGGCCACAGTTTGCCGCAACCCCACCTCAGGATTTCTCACTTCGAATGACGAAGGATAATGTCAATAACACACAATTCAACCAAAATTCAATACCACTTCCCGTAGCTGTCTTTGCAAAGAATTTTCGAATTTTCCCTTGAACCCCGTGTGTGTCTGTGTGTGTGCGTCCCAGTGACTCCTTTCCGCCTCTGTGTGTGCTGTTACTGAAATTCAATTTGAATCGAAGATACATTTTCCAATCCGTCATCATGTGGCAGTTTTCCGGAATTAATGGCTACACCTTCGACATCCTTTCAAGACAAAGTCCCTTATCTTCCCATTACAACAAATCGACGATGGCAAGAAACCAGCAGGTATGCCAATGCCAATAAACCTCCTCCGCCCCTGCCGCTCCTGCCTGCTCCACTGCCAGGATGGCGGGGTGGGTTTTGAGGTTTTAACAAAATTGGGCGGCTTGCCTTGTTGATTTTGATTGATGTGTCTTACATCCTGTATTGTGATCGAGAGTGCATTGAACAAACATTGGCTGGTCACAAAATAACCAGGGTGACATGGGTTAAGCTAATACCTTGACGCACATGCAAACACACACGGTGTCTGGGTGAAGGATATTGCAGGGCTGGGCTCCCCCGGTAAGGAATCAAATATTGATTTATCCCATGTCTAAAGTCACAAGTGTGATCATTCCTTTGGGATGGAAGGATAACTCCAAGGAGCACTGGAAAATATTCCTTCAACAAGCGAGTGTGGGAAGGAAAGGACGCACTGACCCGTTGTCAAGATGATTGAGCTGTTAGTTTTCACCTTTTGTTTGGCCGAGTGGATGAATAAGGATAAGATTACATAAAGGATTAGGCAATGTTGGGATTACTTACGTCAATGAACGCACAATTTTTTGAGTGAACGATTTTTCTTCTTTCAATTTTCTCAACAATCCGACGTAAATTGGAACCGATAAGAGATTGATTGTTAGTCTAAAGGACGGCAAGGGATTAATGAAAAATTCATTTGACGAAAACGGGCTTAGGTGAGGACTGGGCGATGAGTGGGCGGCAGGCACAAGTGGGAGTATGTGCACGGAATCGATTTTTTTTCTTGGTTTCCTATTTAATCCCAAAATTCGCAACCTAATCTGTCATCGAAATCTTTTGTGTTCTGCTTAAGAAGGTTGCGCGGATCATTGGCCAATAAGTGGCGGAAATGGGGCTTAAGACAAGACTGGGCCATGACAGGATTGGGCCATTTGTTTATCAGCGGGACTGTATTATCCATCAATGCAATTAAGGATACGGTGATGTTCAATAGATTTCACGTGGAGAAAGCGATTATTAGAGCGGCAACTTAAGGCATTTCAAAAAAATGACCCAAAAGAATTGGTTTTCAAATATTTTCACAGCTTCGTCCTTCTTTGTAGGTAGATAGGTAGGTAAGTGAGTAGACGGGCACAAGCCACGCCTCACTTAGGTCCTTAAGGACCCATTCTGATGCCCAATTGGGGATTAGTGTGCCCTCATAACCCTTGTCACACTCATGGTCCTTCGTTGTGCCGGAGCCATCCCGATTTCCTTATGAACCTGAAAAGAGATCTAAGAGGCTTATTTGAAATTTCCCAGGTGTTCTATGACGCAACTGACAAAGACTAGGGCAGTGACAGAGGTAGTGAGGAGTGTCCTCTCGTTCCTCCTCATTACCGCAGCCTCTACAAATGTTGTCGTTGGAGAGTCCCATTTTCATGGCGTGGTTTCTAAGATGGTTATGGCCAGTGAGAGCTCCAACCACTATCTTTGTCTCACTGAAGGATATTGTCGCTTTTTGCTCGATCGTATCTGAGCCATAATGCTTTAGTAGTCACACATGTAGACAGACCGCACCATCTACTGTTTGACATTTTAATGATCTTTGTATCCACCTTTTTCCTCAGGTCTAAGAGGGGCGGTTTAATACCATGAATTGCTTGTGACGCGTCGGTCACTGACCCTGTTCTGGCAAGCTCATCAGCTATCTCATTGCCGGCTATGTCCCTATGTCCTGGGACCCAGCACAGATTGATCGAGTGCTGTGAGCCAAGAGCCTTTAGATCTTCGCGACAGCTTGCGACTAGGTTGGACTTGATTTCTGTTGCGGATATAGCTTTCATGGCCGCCTGACTGTCAATAAGAATGGTAATATCAGCTGGTGGTATTGCCATCATTGATATCGTTTTGGCTGCTTGTTTGACCGCCAGGACCTCCGCTTGAAACACACTGCCATAATCAGGGAATCTGATTGAGCAATGCAAGTTTAGCTCATTTGAGAAAATGCCCGCGCCTGTGCCTGCTTCCATCTTTGACCCGTCGGTATTGACGAGTTGTTGATGGGTTCATTAGACACCCACTCCTCTCTGGTGAGTTATTGGCAATTGAGGGTCTCTCGAAGTCAAGGAATGGGAGCCTATAGTCGCTCTCGACTTCTGATACAGCAAGTCTGTTAAGAATACTTGCATGTCCAGTGGTACCTGAGCGCCAGTTGCAAGATTGACTTATTCTCAGAGCACTTTTAGCGGCGATTGTCTGCATATAAAGGTCAAGCGGTAGCATGTAGAATCCTTTTTTGTAAGATTCCGTCTACAAAAATGGAAGCTTTATAGTCGGCTACCTTAAGAAATTTTATGATCTCTTTAGATGGAATGTCCTGGTAGTCTGTTCCTGTTAGCGTGAATCTGCTGGTTATTTTACATCTGCTTGGTGTCAGATTTGGACATTCGACTAATAGGTGTTCCATGGTCTCCTTTGATTCTACGCAGTGTCTACAGTTTTCATAGGAAGTGACCAGTAAGTGGACCACATAGTATTCTGAGGTCAGGCTCGTGAAGATTTAGAGCCTCTTTGGTTCTTCTGGGATCATCCCTCATGAATTTTTTTTTGGAGTGCGTAAGCCACGGAACCTTCCCCGTGAGAGTACAGCTTGTACCTGAACAGTTTATTTTTAGAAATTATTACTTTTAAAGTTAAAACATTGCATTCGGAGTCGGCGCCGTGGCGTAGTGGGTAGGTGCGTCGACTCCTACGCTCGAGGTCGTCGGTTCGAATCTCGAAAAAAAAAAAAAACATCAAACATTTTTTCACGGCTCCACTTCTTTCGAGTCACTGACAATGCTCAAAAAGTATAACTGTCTAGAAAAAGCTTCTCAATCTCGCCGTTCGGTGTCGGCATTAAACTGTAGGTCCCCTCCACTCGTGAGAGAACAATAGCACGCACAACACGAGTGGTTGCTGCGAAGCTAGGCCCAGGCCCACCTCGGACTGTAGCGCCGCCATTATTATTATTTTTATTCGGAGTCGGCTTTAAACTGCGGGTCCCCTCCAATCGTGAGAAAACAATAGCACGCACAACACGAGGGCTTGGAGTAGAAGCCATGCTCAAGTCCACTCATTATTAAGGCGAATTGGTCATTTTGAAAAGATCTCATATTTAGAGATAAAGAAAAATATACAGTCGACTCTCTGTAATCTCGCACTCAGAAAGGAAACAAAACGCGAGGAAGTGCGACTAACAGAAAATTGGGTTAAAATACTCAAATCCAAATTCATAAATCTACCCCCGTTCTGATTAAGTTTTGCCAGAACACATCGATAATCCGCATGTGTCACAGATGTTGCCTGGTTAATCTCCCTCAAGCCCACACCCGTCACGCGAAACAACCGCAACATCTGTAAGCAGCGTTTGAGGACTCATAAATTGTCAAAAGAACCGAGCACATGTTTCCCAATTAAGGCTTGTAAATTCGGCGAAATCCATAAAGTCGGGAGGAAGCGATTATCGGGAAGTGATAAAGAATTTACATTTTATGCGCAAATTAAACGTTAATTGCTCAATCATTGCCAACTGTATGCTTTCGACGTTCAATCGCAGCCTCAGACAGGAGGTGGAAGGAGGCGGCCGAGGCATGGTTTCAGATCTGGCCAAATCACATAAATTGTATCTGAATTTAATTGAACGGCAGTAGAGCAGCACCGAACGCCCATAATCATCGACACGAAAAGTGAATTCCGTTCAACACGAATACCGCATTACCATCTGCGAATTACCAGACGAATAGAAACCAAAAAAGGACCCCCTCCTCGCTCACGATTGTCAGATATTTTGTGGATCGTAAAATTTAATTAAGCATCACTGACAAGTACACAGATGTCGATGTCTGCAGTGGCCATGTGTCTGTGCAACAAGAGCGCCCGCCAACACCCAGTGAGTGGGTGTAAAACTTTGCCACCATGAATAATGAATGACAAAGGGGAGAAGCCTCCTTCTGCCCTGGCTGGGGCCTCGGCACCCATCTCGTTTGACATGTTCGAGGATACGAAGCGACGATGATAGATACAACCGAAGACATTTTAATGTAAAATGGGGGGAGATGAGACGGGGCGAAGGATAAAAGTATCTGGGAAGCTTGAAATGCAAGATATTTTCTAGGGTTATGTCGCTTCGAGAACATGACACATTGGCACCCAATCCCACACCGACACAACCAAGGGACATTGTAGACGCAGATGACGAACGACGAACGAGGAGTGACGCCCGACGAACTACCATCTCCTGTCAGCACCCAGCGAGCTGTCAACAATCTTGGAGATGCCGTGCCATTGCCACCGATGAGAGGAAACTGCTGACGAGGAACTTCAAAGCTGTGCTAAGTTCATGCAGACACGGCGGCAGGGGGCTGATGGAAAAAGGAATTTCGGAGTGAAATTGATATAGATGCCTGCCAAGCTTCGGGTACATCCAAGGGCGTAGCATTAAAGTGTATCCGTCTTTCATCCCGCAGTCGGGTGGGTGCGGATCGTGGGCTGGGGGCGCATTCCTGGAGGGAATTGTTGCTGCAATTTTCCAATGCAGCTTCTTTTCAGGGAAAGAGTGCAGAAGTAAAATAGAAAATTCCTCGCCTTAACCACTGGCATGAGTGCGGAGATGGAAAAAGGAATCCTCGGTCAAAGGATCAGAACCGGAAAATTCAATAATAACAACCAGGCGACCGTTGGTGCGGAAAAATATAGAAAAAAGCGACTCTCTCCCTCTCTCTCAGTCAGTGGAGTCCTTCTTCTTTGATTCTATGAGCGGTATACTTGAATGCCCTGAACATCTTAACGCGGTTAGATGTGCTCACAGTTGAACGCAAGAAAGAAAAACAGAATAAATTGACTTCAAGTCCATTCTCCACTTTCAACCTGTTTCCCGCCTCCGCCGCGCCGCCGTCGGGAATGTTTGAGTTTGCTCTTGCATTCAATGCATCGGTAAATGCGCGCTTAACTTGAAGTTCTTCCTTGAGTGCCGCCAAGATCCTTGATAAACGTTGCGGGCCGGAGACGAGATAGGTGCATTGCATTAGTCACACTTGTGTGGTTTCAACCACGCAGCGCTTCGGATTATGGCATAAGCCGGGCTCTGACGCAAGACGCACTTAACCGAATTAAGCTGCAATCATCGTGTGCAGATGGTATTCAGATGTCTCGGAGAAGGATTTATTCATTTTTGTTATTTAATTGGTCAAGGGTTTTTCAGCGTGAATGTCAGAAGACTCTCTGAGCCATGCAGAGGGTGGGGGATTATCTCATTCGCGAGGATGTGCGCTTCGTTAAAGTGGTATGAGATAATGTCCTTCAGAGTGCGAGTGAAGTGCTAATGAGTTTTGAAATTGAAGGACGTCGAACGAAGCCAACGAGATAATCGGGAAAGTGTATTGAAGCCTCTTCAGAAATGGTTTCGAGAATAAAGAAGATTTAAGATAAGACATCGTCTTTTCTGGTGAACCATGTTCAGTTGAAGGATTTGCTTTTGCCGTGAGTGACTTTTTGACGAACGCAATCAAGGAATCAAAATAGGAGGGAGGAGGAAATGGGTTTTATTTTATTTTGAGTTGATTAAGTTTATTTTAATTTAAGTTTAGTTTTTATTTTAAGTTAACCGTTTTTCAAGCAAACATCACTTTGGTAGTTGGCAGTTAATAGGCGCAAATAGTTACAACAAAACGATTTTAAAATATTTCTCTCTGTTTGGATGGAAATAGAAGGGAAACTCTTATCTTCTCTCTGTTTAAATGTTCACTTCCGAAAAGTCAACGAGTTCTTTGCCGACCTCAATGAAGTGCTAAACATTGGATCGGTGATGGATTTGATTTTTATTCAAGGTGTTGTTATTTTATGCATATCGCCGTAGACATAGCCAACGCATCACCATTGGGCTCTAAGGTCTAAAGTCGCTAGGTCATGTAATGGAAAACTTAGGTCAAACCTAAAGAGTCTCGTCTGCGAATCTGTTCCAAAAGCATCTGAGGACAATCGTCATTAAAATGGCGTACACTAGTGGAAAAGTTCCTAAATCAACGTGCGGTGCAAAACTGAAAACTGCCAGCAATAGACCACAATAGCTGGAGATGCTTGTTGGTTAAGCCCTAGGTTCACCAAGACCATAGCCTCGTACAACGAAGAAGAAGTAATTGTCCTATTAAACGGCTCTCCGAATTTTCACATGCGGATCGAAAATGGATGACGGTGTAGGATTAGGCGTCTACTTCAAGGATCCTAATATTAACCTATCCCTCTGACTTCCGAAACACTGCAGCGTCGTCCAAAGGCTATCATGGCTTAAAAGCAATGTGATATCAAAAAAGACATAAGCGTACGTTCAGATAACCAGCAAGGACACGTTCAGACAGACCGCGATTTTATGCCTGGACTCGATCATATTTTATTCCAAGATCTCAATGAACTGCCGCCTGTCTCTCGATAAGATGACTAAGCATTTTAATGCTTTCCTCATATGGGTGCGGAATACTGTGACATTCTAGGATATTGCGAAGCTGATGAACACGCCAGGCAAGGAACGGTCTCCTAACTTTTACCTAGTGGAGAGTTACTGGCCATTCCTTTGCGGCATCCAAACATCTTCTAAAACTTGAAAAAAATTAGAAACACTAATCTTAGATAGGTGGGCTCCGTGGCCGTGAGGGTCTGTGCCTCAACTCATATGTACTAGACTTTCAAGTCTAGGTTGAAAGCCAGGAAAAGACACACAACTTTAGAAAAAAAATTGTTCATGGCTCCACCTCTTTCGAGTCACGGACAATGCACAAAGAGTGTAACTGTCCCCTCCACTCGTGAGAGAACAACAGCAATTACAATTCGATTTGCTGCGGACAAGCTAGGTCTAAGTCCAACTCGGAATGCAGCACCGCCATTAAAATGAATAAATCATAGATGGTCCAAAAGCAATGCGGGCATAATTGCAAAGCAAACTTAACTTTAGAGGCTCATTCTGTCTAAGGCGACTGAACAGGCTAGTACTCAAAATTCTCATCGGAGTCATTAAATTACACTGTGCAATCAGCAGACTTACCTCTTGGTTGGGAATCCCACACAACAAATTCTGCAGAGACAAAGAAGAGGAGGAGACTGCAATACATCGCCACTGAACATGTATAGCCCACTCCATTCGTAGGAAAAGTTATTTGGGAGACTACTCATTTGACTTGAATGAGATAAACAGCATCAGCATCAGCATCAGCATCAGCATCAGCATCAGCATCAGCATCAGCATCAGCATCAGCATCAGCATCAGCATCAGCATCAGCATCAGCATCAGCATCAGCATCAGCATCAGCATCAGCCATCTACTCTAACCTAATCTAACCTTTTACATGGGCAGGATCAGAAACTCATTAAGTTCCCCGCATTTCTTTGACCCTTGTGACATCAGTACGGAGACATTAAATCAAATGCATTAAAACAGAGAAGTTCAGAGGATTTTTTGTACTTTGCAGCAAGTGCGTCGAGATTTTGGCTACTCCAGCCTTATGATCTCTGTTGAGAACTCACGTATAGATCCTCGTGTATAAATTTGTCTTATCGCTTCAACACTCACAATCATTAATTTTTTGCTTATGCTAACTCTTTTTCTCTAATTTTATATGAATTCTATGTTTAAAACTCTCATTCTACATGTAATATTCTCAATTTAATTTGTCTCATGTAAAAGCTTTTCTATACTCTATTCTCTTCATATCGAAAGCTCTATTCTCATTATGTTAAGACACATGTTAATTTCTCTGTTAGTTGATCTTGCTTAACTCATTATGTAATGCTGTATGTACATATTTCCTGAGTATCTCAATTTGTATTCCCAATTCAATGTTCTCCATTCCAATTAGACTTCCTGGTAAATTGGAATTATGAATCTTTCTCTTTTGGATCTGGACCACCGAGGAAGAAGGTTGTACTAATAAAAATATAAATTTATAACGTGGTAAGCAAGGGTCTTTGAATTTTGTCGTCATCGCATCATTTTTGAAGTCATTTTCGCTTAATTCTACTACATTTTTTGGTCCTTCGTTAAGCCGAATATTGAACAATAATTGTGTGTGATTTAAACAATTAAATAAATTGAATATTTTCGTGTTTTTGAATACTTTTGTGCATACATACAGATATTGTGCATATACAGGCATATGCAAGCCACGTGGACAGACAAATTAATTGTAGCTGTGCACTCATTGAATCAAATTTACATTTGTACAAATTACATTTGTATTCCACTAAAATTAGACAATTTTCTTAAATATTCTGTGTTGGTGGTTTTCGATCGGTTCCGTAAGACATGAATACCTTAAAGGTGAAACGTGGACATTTAAAAGGCTGCATAACTCGGTCAGAAACATTCGCGAAGAATATAAATGAAAATGTCGCTATCGAACTTCTTGAAATAAATTTGAAAAGACTGGAATGTTCGTGGTCAGAGTTCGTGTCTCTGCAAAACCAGTTGCTAGAATTATCAGTCGACGGCAATTTAGATTCGGCTGATGAATTTTCAGAATATGAAGCTAAATATTTCATGGCCCAGTCAACCATTACGAAGGCCATTCGCGAAAGACAACGATCTGAAAAGCCTGTCGTTAGTGAATCTGCGTTAGATAAATTAGCAAATCAGCAAAGTTCACTATTAAAAATTCTTAGTTCGCCAAATCAATCGAGTTCGAACTCTATTTCATTGCCGAAACTCAATATTCCAGTATTTTCTGGGGACTACAAACAGTGGCCAACTTTTCGTGATCTATTTGTCGGTTCTATAGACGCGAATTCGAGTTTAAGCCCCACTCAGAAGTTTCATTATTTGAATTCTTTCCTTCGTGATGAAGCATCCGCGTTGATTCGTCACATAAGTATAACCGACGCTAACTATACGGACGCTTGGGAACGTTTAGAACAGCGATACGATCGGTCTAACTTTATTATACAATCGCATATTCAAACGTTTTTGTCAATGCCTTCTATGAATTCCGCGAACGTCCAACTTCTGCGCAAATTAACGGACTGTACAGATGAAACCATCAGAGGATTAGATGCACTCAAATCTACCAGCCGCGATCCGTGGGTGATATTCATTTTGTTGCAAAAACTTGACCAAGATACCCGACGTGCGTGGGCGGAAGAAAGCGGTACACGGGATAATTGTACGATAAATGAATTTCTAACATTTTTACAAGCACGTTGTGACGCTTTAGAAGCTTGTCTATCACTCTCTCGTCCTAATCAATCTCGAAACAGGCCTAAAGTTATTCAAAATCATTTAGTGGAAACAACCGTGTCCTGTCCTAATTGCAAATTAGACCACACCTTAACCAAATGTCCAAATTTTTCGTCACTTGACATTAACACTCGTCGCTCGTTTGTCAAGCAAAACTCATTATGTTTCAATTGCTTACGGTCGGGTCACTCCGCATCTAAATGTCGCTCAAACTTTAGATGTAGAGCTTGTCATTCTCGGCACCACACATTGGTGCATAATCAAACATTGTCGCCTGATCTTACAACTATAACCTCATCGTCAAACTCCTCAGCAGCAGCAGCATCATCCAATCCATCGCCCGCAACAACATCTTCACTAACGCTATGCTCATCGATCTCCGCTGGTAGTAGTTCCTCTCGTCATATTCATACAATATTGCCTACTGCCATTGCGCAAACTGTAGATAATTGTGGTAGCCTTAAAAACATTCGGTTGTTGCTGGACTCTGGATCACAAGTCTCCTTTATTACGGAAGACATGGTCCAACGGTTGGGTCTTGTTCGGAAATTTGCTCGCATCCCCGTGGTAGGTGTAGGATCGACTTCAGCAGGCGTGACAAACGGAATTGTCACTCTTAAACTGTTCTCTCGTTTTGTCAATCAATATATTGAAGTGTCATGTTACATTGTGTCAAAGCTCACTTCGCTGGTACCTGCTTCTGCATCTACAATCATCGACTCATCAATCCATTCGCTTTCATTAGCAGATCCCAGCTTCTGTTTACCAGGTCATATTGACGTTTTAATTGGGGCAGATAAGTTCTTCAGTGTGCTTAATGGTGTTCCAAGAAAAAGCCAACCAAGTGGACTTGATCTTATTCCCACTCTTTTTGGTCTAGTAGCTTGTGGTAAAATGGACATCTCATCGGAACATCCTGTCAAAACCTTTCACACTCACTTGGATACATCCAACTCTTTCGAACTTGAGCGGTTTTGGCGCATCGAGGAAATTCAACAACCACCTGCTTTGTCGCTTGAGGATAAACGTGCAGAAGAATTATACATTCAAACGCATTCTCGATTACCGGACGGCAGGTACGTCGTAGAATTACCTTTCAAAAGTGATGAAAAAATAGATTTCAAGGGAAGCTTTAGTGTCGCATTTAAAAGATTTCTTTTCTTGGAACGAAAGATTGCAGCCGACCCATATTTAAAGCAGCAATACGTCGATTTCATGAACGAATATTTAAGACTAGGTCACATGGAAGAAGTTCCAGATAGCGAATTACATCTACCATCAACTGATTGTTGTTATTTACCGCATCATGCTGTGTTTAAAAACGATAGCAGCACAACCAAGGTTAGGGTAGTTTTTGATGCTTCCGCTAAGTCAGATGGAAATGTTTCTCTCAATGATTCGCTGTTGACAGGTCATTCACATCAGAGAGACCTCTTTTCAATTTGTATGGCATTTCGAAGACATCGCTACACAATTTCTGGTGATATAGAGAAAATGTATCGCCAAATAATAGTATCACCAAGCCATACAAATTTTCAACGTATTCTGTGGAGAGAGTCAAGTGATCAGCCCTTGAAACATTATCGTTTGTTAACGGTCACTTACGGAACATCTTGCGCACCCTTTCTTGCTATACGTACATTGTACCAATTGGCCCAGGATTCTCGCGAAACATACCCGCGCGCTTCAAGTGTACTACTACGCGACTTTTACATGGATGACGTAATGACCGGTGCGGATTCGGTTGAAGAAGTCACTTCCCTTCGTTCAGAGCTTGTTAGCCTCCTTCGCTCAGGTGGATTCAATCTTCGAAAATGGACAACGAATTGCTGGCCGTTACTTTCGAGTTTACCAGAAGATCAACGTGAGCTTTCCCCAAGGCAATTTGAGGAGTGTAACTCAGTAAAATTGCTCGGTTTGCAGTGGTTTCCAGCTAAAGATTTGTTTTCCTACAAGGTTAATTTGCGTTACAGTTCATCGATAACGAAACGACATATATTATCGGAGTCGTCCAGGATATTCGATCCAATAGGCTTTCTCACTCCAGTCGTAATCTCCGTAAAAATACTCTTTCAAGAGCTCTGGCGAAAAAATTATAAGTGGGATGAACCTATATCACTAGACCTTTCTAAAAAGTGGCAATCGATTCATGAAGAATTACCTATTCTTGAAACTTTGGACATACCAAGAATACTCTGGAAGTCCTGTAATAACCTAGAGTTTATCGGTTTCTGCGACGCATCGCTTGATGCATATTCAGCAGTAATATACTGTCGCAGTTCAGATTCCGCGGGACAAGTTTTCAGTACCATCGTAGCTGCTAAGAGCAGGGTATCTCCCATTAAGGTAGTTTCTCTTCCACGCCTCGAGCTCTGCGGAGCATTATTGCTTTGCCGTTTAGTCAACAAGCTTAAAGAGTCTTTGCAATTCAAAGACATGAAAGTTACTGCGTTCACTGACTCAGCAATTGTCCTGCACTGGCTGTCAGCGTTACCAAAAAGGTGGTCGGTATTCGTATCAAATCGCACAAGTGAAATATTGTCGGTACTGCCTCGAGAGCACTGGAACCATGTGCGATCACAAGATAATCCCGCTGACTGCGCATCCCGTGGTATATCACCTTCTCATTTGTTAAAAAATGAGCTATGGTGGTCTGGACCATCATGGATAAAGCACGAACGTTCTAAATGGCCTATATCCAACATCACTTTGAGCGGCATCCCTGCAAGCGTTGATCTTGAGGAAAGAAAAGGAAAATCTGCCCACCAGGTACTCGTAACTCAACTTCAAACTGCAGACATATACGAAAATATCATAACCAATTGTTCCAATTACTTAAAAGCAATTCGATCGTTGGCGTACGTTATTCGGTTTGTAGCAATCGTTCGTAATCAACCTGGTTCTCGGCAAGGTCGTTCGCTTTTATCTGTTGAATTGTCAAACGCAAAACTCAAATTCATAAAATATTATCAAGCAATTGAATTTTCTTCTGAAATAGAAACTATTAAGCGCGGACGAGTTCTTAAGAAGGGAAATAATTTGGTATCTCTTACTCCGTTCTTGGATGAACAAGGCGTGCTTCGCGTCGGTGGTCGTATTCGAGAATCTGAACTTAGTTACTCTACAAAACATCCTATCATTCTCGGTAAGAGTACTCGGTTCGCGAAACTCATAGTGGAACACATACATAAAAAACACTTGCACGCTTCAATTTCGCTAATGTTCGCCATTCTTCGACAAGAATTCTACATTGTTGGTGTCCGTAATCTCTTACGCAAGGTCGTTCATGAATGTGTGTCGTGCTTCCGCCATCGAAAACGTGCCGTTGAGCAGTTGATGAGTGATCTTCCAGCTGAACGCGTCCGTTTCGCGCGTCCCTTTAGTAAAGTCGGGATAGATTATGCTGGTCCAATATCGTTACGTTTGGCTAGAGGACGAAATCCTAAGTTTGTCAAGGGCTACATCGCGTTGTTTGTTTGCTTTACCACTAAGGCAATTCATGTGGAATTAGTTGGCGATCTTTCGACAAGCGCCTTTCTTGCCGCGTTGGACCGATTTACAGCTCGTCGAGGGAAGCCAATGGAAATATGGAGTGACAACGCAACAAACTTTCATGGAGCTAAACGTTGCCTCAATGAGATGTATCAACTACTTTTAAGTGAAGATCACACCGATGCAGTCATCGATCACCTCTCAAAGGATGAAATATCTTGGCGTTTTATACCACCTTCCGCGCCACATTTTGGTGGTCTATGGGAAGCGGGCGTCAAGTCCGTGAAGTACCACCTAAAGCGAGTCATCAAGGACCATAGGCTGACATACGAAGAAATGTATACCTTCCTCACACAGGTGGAAGCAGTACTAAACTCTCGGCCTATGTGGCCGACATCAGACATGGACCCAATGGCTTTAAGTCCGGCGCATTTTCTGATTGGTGCTTCGCTGTTATGTGTACCTCGTCCCTATATGTGTGAAACATCTGATAGTCCCTCTATTAATTGGTCTCTTTTACAGAATCTAAAACAAGGCTTTTGGCGGCGTTGGCATACCGAATATTTAACATCATTGCAACATCGGGCTAAGTGGCACACTCAAGAAACTTCCCTCAAAATTGATGATGTTGTTTTGGTTAAGGATTCTAATCTACCTCCAACCAAGTGGATATTGGCACGAATAAAGAGTCTTCATCCTGGCAGGGACCATCAAAAACGTATTGCAACAATAGTCACACCAACGGGAGAATATGTTCGGCCAATCGTCAAACTCATACCGTTGCCAATTGCTGAAAGACCGGAGTCTTTCAGGGGGGGCTGAATGTTGAGAACTCACGTATAGATCCTCGTGTATAAATTTGTCTTATCGCTTCAACACTCACAATCATTAATTTTTTGCTTATGCTAACTCTTTTTCTCTAATTTTATATGAATTCTATGTTTAAAACTCTCATTCTACATGTAATATTCTCAATTTAATTTGTCTCATGTAAAAGCTTTTCTATACTCTATTCTCTTCATATCGAAAGCTCTATTCTCATTATGTTAAGACACATGTTAATTTCTCTGTTAGTTGATCTTGCTTAACTCATTATGTAATGCTGTATGTACATATTTCCTGAGTATCTCAATTTGTATTCCCAATTCAATGTTCTCCATTCCAATTAGACTTCCTGGTAAATTGGAATTATGAATCTTTCTCTTTTGGATCTGGACCACCGAGGAAGAAGGTTGTACTAATAAAAATATAAATTTATAACGTGGTAAGCAAGGGTCTTTGAATTTTGTCGTCATCGCATCATTTTTGAAGTCATTTTCGCTTAATTCTACTACAATCTCCTTTGAGCTGTTTGAAACCTCTGTGCATGTGATATCTGTCAATTCCATGTGATGCTCAAGCTCTGTGCCCGACAATAAGTGCCCCCGCAGTAATGTGCATTTTTGAACTCCTCAAAGGCTTATCCGGATCTCTGTGACTCTCAAAAGATGAGTCCGAAATGGCATTATCGCGGCACAACTCAGTCGCCCTCAATCGCAACTGTAATGCAATCACTCATGACACAAAGCCTTGAAATACGCTTTAATGCAAGCCATGCCAGTTCAATAACGATAAAAGCAATTATCGCCATAAGTACGCACTGCAAATAAATAATGAAATTAAGCAAATAAGTGAAACACATTTAACTGCAGAAACAACAGGAATTCCAATCGAAAGATAAAAAAAACGTTCCACATACGCCACAGTGACCAAAAAATAATATTTTTTTAATAAATAATATTTACAACATTATCAACTGCTGATAGCATTGCCGTCCCCTTCTCTCACTTCAATTAAACGGATTTCTGATGCGATTGCAGAATAATTGCGCCGCACCCCCATGCAACCGGGTGCAGAACCACTGCAGGGCAGCGCACAAGGTTTTGTGCACCAGCATAAAAGCTCCATTAATTGCAGGCAAATTTCGAATGAAATTCTCAATTATTCACCACCAAACACCAGATAGATGCTACTGACTACCCTCCCGCCCTCTCCCCTCCCGATCGCACACAGAAGCACGTAAAAAATAAACCAACTTCGTCCCTATCGCCACGGAATGGCACACGAAAAATGCATGAAAATAAAAAAAACAACACCGAAACAAGCGAACATTTTTCGAGTCGTAAATTAACGCGGTATCACAAAAGTCACATACCAAACCACCGGCAGATATCCTTGGCAAAAATAAACGGAGCAGCAAAGCCAAAAAAGGAAAGCATCGGAAAGCGAAAAGCAGAAATATGCACGTCCCTTAATGTGCCGTCCATTCAAATGCACTGAAGCGTACACACAGTACACACAAGGAGCGTATCCTTAAAGCTCAATCCCGAACCGATTCTAACAGTGATCCGGTTGAATTTACACATAGGACCCCAATGCCCGCCGGCTCACATTCCGACGGTGGATTTAGTGGATCCGTTCCGAATTCCGATATGCGTATGTTCACAAATCAATACACTTCCCTCCGCCACCCTTCAGTGCGAGTGCGAATGTGTGTGTTTGTGTACTCGTGCAATACAAAGAAATATCACAAAATAATGGAAATGTCTGCGCTACATCACAAAAGCCTTATTCGATTTGGCATCGGACTGGATTGCGGTGGCAGTCGAATGTGTGCTGGCTGCAGCTAGACTCCGAATGGAAGATTCTTCTGTTCCATGGTCGAAGCTATAAATTATCTGCCAGCACGTTCCTCCCTCTCCTCATCTGGCGGAGATAAACACGAGACCAGAAGGAATCCAGTGCAACAACTTTTTACTGCCTCGACGGTGTGTGCCAGTGGCAGGAGCACACTATCACCGAAGCATATTTCACGTAACCAGCACCAACGATAGGTTTCCCATTTTTTTCCTCCCTCTCGCATCATGTCCTTCGCCTGGCATAGGAAATTTATTGTTTTCCCAGGACAACTCAGAGAATGAGAGAGAGAGGCGGCAGTAGAAATTACAACTTTAAAGTTCGATGCCAAAACGAAGAAAAGAGAAACGGAACCAGTCCCCCTCGCCCCATCGACCGTATTGTGCACGTCTTTAGGGCTTCTCTCTCGTTCTTTCTGGAAGTTGATTAAAAGTCTGCACGTACACCGTGCTGTGACACCCGGGGTGGGGCTTGAGAATGCACACAGAATGGGGCGGGAGATGATTTCTTGATTAAAATTGCAGGTGATGATAACAAACCAGGTGGCTCCAATCGACTGCACTTCATCCTTTCATCAGTATGCAGATGCACACCCCATGCCAAAGAATCGAGGGGAGAACAAACAAAAAAAGTATGCCCCCCGTTTCTCGATGAATTGGAAATTCAGTCCGTTGAGGGTGTGCGGTGCATCGTTACTTTTTTGGAAGCCAGTCAGGACCTGGAGCTGCATGTACAACACATCGGCGCATGGGAGTGGGCATGGATATTGTGTTGATAACTTGTTCCCGGTGAAGTATGATGGCATTTATTACAGAAATTTTGAAACAAGGATACAGCTTGTATTGCAGGCAGGACAACACTGGAAACATGATTGCACTGTGAAGGCGATTTTGTGTACGTAGATTGGAACTGAAAATATTCTCTGGAATTTATGATTCAATCTTGTCACTCTTTTCTTTCATAAAGTTAATCTTTGGAGATTTGAAAACGGCTGGTTGAGAAAGTAACATGAATTAACGTGAGAATGTAGGCCGCTTTTGCAAAACTTGTCCCGAATTCTTTTTCAGATTGAAAACAGATGTGAAAGAAGTGTTATTGGATCAAAGATCATCCTCAGAGCTTTCGATTCCGCTCTAAAAATGACACAAATTCTGAGTCCCTAACCATAGATGGGTTCAAAGTTGTCACTAGATGAAGTCACAACACACTGGGGCAACTGGCAACCAAATTTGCTTTATTTTTAACTGAAATTTCGATGTATTTGGCTCTAGGAGTCATTTACCATCTATATAAAGATGCTGGATAAGGCATTGTATTCAGATGTTTTTCGTCTCCTTCAATGTTGCCTCTTAGTCAGAGAAACTCTCTGTACTTCTCCTTTAAACTCGATTACTCGTGTTAGTGTTAGATTATCCTTAAGACTTAAGTCTTACTTAGGACCTCAAGTCTCGCGCATCGAATGAATTTCCATCCAATAATGAGCCAAAACTCTTTTCTTCCGCTATTCAATACCGACACACTATGTGCACCGCAATCTCTTTATACTTCAAGTGTAGTCTGAATATATCCTTTTAGAGAAGCCCTACTTTCTCCAGATGACACTTGACGATCCCATGATCTGTGGATAGTGTCTCCACCCATTTTAAATTGGTTTGTCTTAAGGCTTAGAACTTATCTTTAGTAAACGCCCGATGATAGTTATGATGACATTTTCTTCTGTTTTTTTTTTCATGTTTAAGCGCCTTCTTTGGACCAAAATCGGTCTTTGGTGCTCTGCCATGACCTATTTGTTTATCAGATAATCAGTCAGTCATCTGGCTAAAGCCGCAAATTATTCCGAATTAATCAAATCCGATGAAGATCCCTGCTTTTCTAGGGAGTGCGCTGACTGCAAACAGCGTGCTCGGGACGGACAATAGTGGGAAATGGCAGGTTCAGACCCTCCAGGTGCTTTGGCCTGAAAAGCAAAAAAGTAAGAGCATCTTCAGTGCATTGGCATTTCACTTAAATTACTCTGACACGACTTTCGAAAATAATAAACAAACAAAATTTTGAGGCGACTGTACGTCCACAAGTCGATGATTCAATCGGAACAGGATCAACTTAAGGTTATTGCACTTCGTCTGCTGCACTTGTCTTCAACTTCTGAGCCTTACTCTGTTCGATGCCATATTTACCTCGGAACTCTAGGTAACTGCCATTCTGTTTTGAAGGCTTTGCGTAATATGGTTCGTATATCTTTATTGTTAAGATTTTGTCGACAAAAACGGAACCTTTATAACTTCGGTGTGTCCGTCAGTCAGTCGGAATGGATATACAGCCTTGGCCAAATGTATTAAGCACCCTTTAAGATTCGTTATATCTTCAAAAAACAAACAAATTAATGAAATAAGAGGAAAAAATAAAAATCGTCTACAACCTCAAATAGAGTCGCCGAAAACCATAAAATTCAAACTAATTACTAAACTCATTACCATTTGCCGTTGGGATCAAATAATGGCACTGAAGTAGGTTGCTACCTGGCAGTATAATGGACCAGTTTTGATTCTGAGTGCTCCAGTAGTGTCTCAAAAATCTTCCGAAAAAAAGCTCGTTGGAGAAGATCCCACTGCCCACTGTCTGTGTGAAAATGCATGGATTCCTCCAAGCTAACGAAAGCAGAAATATCTAAAAGACATAACCGCAAGCTATCTTGCAACTAATTGTTCTTTATTCTGAGTTTTTCAATATTCATTAGACTCAAATTATGTCAGAGTTAAATGAGAATGAAGGAATTTAATTTAGTTTGTCACACCCAACCACCTTCCTTTGACTTACCAATCCCGGATGGTTTTACAATCTTTGTCACATTTCTCCTGACAAATTGAATGAATTCCAAGAATTTTGCTTTCCCAGAAAATACAATTTACGAACGTATGTACGTAAATACAGACTTGCCTTTGAATTGATTGATTAGGAACATCAGGAATAAAACCCGCACCAAAGGGTGACACATGCTGGTCGCATTTGTTTCTCAACTCACTCGTGGAATTTTTGAACTTAAAATTTGACAATTTTGCTAACAAATTTTTATAGATTTTGAATTTTTCTCAACTTTGCAAACGCGTTGTTTTTTCGTGCAACGTTCAACTTTTACTAACCCTGGACTGACACACATTTAATTTTTTATTGTCATTGGCAACACCTGACTGCAAAAATAACGTAAAATTCGAATCTTGCGTTTAAATTGGGACACCTTTTACGGTTCGTTATTTGAAATGTTGTCTCCAGACAAGGGATTTGCCTCACTGATTGGCTATTATTTTACGTAGCAATGAGCTAGACAATTCTCTGACTCTATGCAGAACTGTACAACAAGCTTAATTTTTAAAAATTATACTCAATGATTATCCTTACTTTGAACGGGAAATTAGTACAAAGAACCTGGTGCCCTTTAAATTGCTGTTTCACAACACAAGCTCCTCGAAGAAAATCAAGCCCAGAATTAAATTTCAATCAAATGTATATGTTTTTCTTCAAATTTACTTAAAAATTTAAGTCAAATAACTGACTGGGAAAATTTCTTGCAGTCCATACTGTCACCGGTCACACCATCACTTGAAATGCAAACAATTTGACAGATATCCCAGTCCTGCCGTTGTGTTCATTACAAACTTTAATTTTGTCCTTCGAGAGAGATCAATGACCAGGCTTCGAATCAATTTGAAAACTCCTCGCCAAAGTTGTTGAAATTCAAGGATCCCTCTCCTTTCCGGACTCCCAGAGTGCTATCCCGAAAAACAAAAAGAACTTTGGGTTCGGTTTTGGTTGGAGATTTTGAATAATTTTCGATTTATGATGCAGCATGGAATGGAAGGGAGATACATGCCAAAATATAATCGCCCCATAAACACACACAATCCCAAACATCTGTGTATCTGGGTGTGGATGGTTTATGGACTCATCCATATCCTTGTGATTTATGATACAATTCCCATTCACTTTCCACTCAGGAAATCTAGCATAATCAGCTTAGAATAACTTTATAATGAAGTTTGATGTGGAAACACTGAACATTTTACGGTCAATGGTGCCGAGATAAGGACCAGCGATAGAGGCTGTAATCTGGCAGAGGCAGTGGCAGCGGCAGCGGGATAAGTCACACAAATGCCACGTAATGAAGCAATTTGATTTTAATTATTGGCTGCCATGTTGGAGTGGATAATGACTATAAAGCTGATTGGATTTTCGTTTGATGAGTTCTCTTTTTTCGCCTTTTTTTGGAAAATAAAAATTCATTTATGGATTCGATCCAATTAGGTGGGATTGTGAGTGGGAGAGATCTTTTGATGGGATTCCGAGAGATGGGCGAAGTTGGAGCCGCTCAAAGTGTTTTGTAATTGAACAAGTATTTACGGGGGATGCGTATGGGGCTTAATGTTAAGCAAGGCTTTCGTAATTATGCAAGGGATTTTTTGTTGATGGTATTTTACTCTAAAGTGGTTGAGGATACGGTTGCGCAAAGTGGTAACCAAAAGTGGCTGATGTGCCTCAGCGAGGAATGGTTGGGACAATTAAAAATGGATTGATTTTTACGAGTCTACTTTCACCACACTTGTGTTTAGTCGTGTGTTAGTCTTCTGTGACAAGTTTCTTTCGCTTCTGCTGTAGCTTGAGGCTTATTTGCATAGACCTGTAATCTCTGAAAACCCCACATGAAAAAGCTTAACGGGGTCAAATCCCACGATTTCGGTGGCCATTTCAGATCACCTTCTAGTGAGATGACCTTGCCCTCGAATAGCTCGTGCCCAATCAAGGCCGAAAGAAGTTGATATTCCACAACCTATAGCGAACGCTGCTGACGGTGATGGCCTGACCAACGTCGCGCCGCTTTCAAAGAAATATGGACCGACGACGCCCGCGTCGCCAGCCCAAAATCCACACCAAACAGTGATTTTTTTCGGGATGCATTGGACGCTCTTGGATCTCATGTGAATCGGTATCGTCCCAAATTCGACAATTTAGTTTTTTTGACGTACCCATTTATCCAGAAATGGGACTCATCGCTGAAGATGATTTTTCGACTAAAATTGTGGTCAGTTTCCAACTGTTCCTGAGCCCATTCACCAACCACACATCGTTGTTTATGGTCGTTTACCTGCAGCGTCTGGTTTGTACGGGTGCAGACCCAAAATGCGCCAAATTGTGGTCTGCGAAAGGCCAAGTTCTTGTGAGCGACGCGAAATCGACTGCTTTGGATTCTTCTGTACACTCTCACGGACAGCGGCGATGTTTCCGGCAGATCTTGCATTTCGCCGACGTATGGGAGCTGGTTTACCGTTTAATGAACCAGTAGACTCAAATTTATCCCATCTATCATTGCTATCTAGTTACCCTTTATTTTCAAAATACACTTCGTAATGGAGACTTGACTAATTCTCTTCTCTTTCCTTTCAGAATTTCCCCCACCAGCATCCAGCCTAAAACGAGGTAAGTCATCTTTCTCTGCAAGTGACATCCCATAAATTCCCCAATCGCACACGATCTAATGTATCCAAACCGCACTTCAAATTCATCACACTAGGCCGACTAGTCTGTAGCCCAAAATGACTGCAACAGACAAGCCAAAAAACACAATAGAATCCACACTCTCACATCCAGCGAAGTGGAAATGCGAAATGCTTCTCCAGTTAGGCTCATATATCACTTGCCTGCTGGAAGTCAACCGTTAAATTCATGTATTGTTTTTCGTTTTCCCGTCGGTCCTCATTTGTATTTTCGAACCGATTTCGATTCGCTGTAAGGATTTGTGTCCATGGCCATGAGATATATTCCGAATTGAACGTGATTCAATGCTCAAAACTCACTGAATGTGAATTTCCGGAGCCGACGCTTATGGAAAAGTGAACGACGCCAACCCTCGGAGGCGTGTTCGGGCAGACCGAGTGGCGCCCAACCGTTCGCCTCATCCATCATGGACCGAACGGAACACCCCACATCAAATGGGAGCACATGAATAAAGAATTAAAAAAAAAGAAATGCTAAAGAAAATGAAAGGAAAAACGACGGGAGTTTGGAATTTAGAATTTTCCAATCAATTTCATTCAAACTATGCAATTGGATTGCGTTCCGGTCCGTAGCTGGAGATGGAGAATGAATGGGGCTCTGGATTTGAATTTGCTGACTCCGAGCGCATTATGTAGTGGAAATCTAGTGAGCATTTCACTTCGGTGAATAAATTGAACGATAGAATTTCCCTTGTTTTTAGGTCAGCAGCTCCAGTCGGGAGCCCAGTGTATTTGGGGGCTTTAAGCATTTATTACGGAAATCAGTTATGATGGGAAATAATTTAAATGTACAAGGCTCTTCACACCGTGGCATGATGCAAGTGGTGCTAAATTCAGGCCGGAAAATTGGAGAGGAATTTTGTCGGTTATTTGCACACTTAGGCGACACTCGTCGTTGCAATTTGAAAACTTATTGCATCGGAAACTGCTTTTGTCCTCAAGCAAGGTTGCTATGGTCATTTTGAAAATTTGTTTGCGTTACCTCGTAATGACGTGAATGTAGGCCGCCATGTAGTGGTATTTCTCCAGAAAATATATTTCGTCTAACTTTTAGCTTGAATTGCATCCTTCTTACATTAAAGTGTGACTGCCAAATACGATGTCAGGGCTTGAGACGCTAAAGACGATGCATATGTTTATAAACACTCGAGATTTCAAATCTAAGCTTCAGTTGAACTGTTGTGCTAATCAATGTACTTCCATTTCCATTTCGACTGAGTTGAGAATCACTAAGGAAGTTCTTTTGCCTGTCTCCTCCTGGCTTAAAGGAGGCTGCATAACTGCAATCTGTCACTAGAACCTAACCGAACCTGCATGCCTGCCGACACAGCAATTTTTATTTTCAATTTTTGACATGATGCCTAAGCGTTTGAATTGATTGTTGAATTTTTACTCTAAATGTGGCAACTATCGACCAAAAATTTGACTTCTACCCGCATTCAATTTTTGAATGTAAACGAGGATCATCCAATATTCGATGATAACAAAGGCCAAGCAGTTTTGACTCTTGCACTTCTTGCACCGAGTGGACCTTGTGAGACTAACAAGTTCTATATAAACTCACCACTTATTTTGCTCCAGTTACTTCAACCGATGGTGAATCGACACATTCAACTTTTGCGGAAGACAAGGCTCGATAGCGAACATAATTAAGGGCCATTCGAATAACTTGTTCTGATCTTGGATTGTGTTGGTTGTGAAATGAACGTAGGTTTTGAAAAACTTCAGGATGTCGAGTACGATGTTCTATCGAAAGCAGGCTAAGCTAATTCTGTATCTAGAAGCCGATTCGAAAAACAAACCTCTAAAACAGTGCAGAGTCAAGTTGTTTTCTTAGTGCCTCCCCCAAGTTAGAGGGGTCCAAGGTTCGAATCCCAGTGAAATCGAATCTAGTCCAATCACCATTTGCCGTTGGGGTCAAATTAACTGCACTGGAGTAGGACCAGTTTTGAGTCTGAGTGCTCTAGTAGTGTTAAACAAATCCTCCGAAAAAAAAGTTATTTTCTTGATCGTTTTGAAAGGGAATATACGGCGCTCGGTCTTTGGTCCCGCTAGTGACTTGGTGAGAAGATTTAACCATGAAATATACGGCCTGCACGGAGTCGTCGATCAGCTTTCGAAGAAGTAGAAGAGTATTTAAACTGATCCATTGATCCATTGATCACTTTAGACATTAGACTAGACTAGATTAGCTTCAAGTGGCTGAATGCAATTTACAGTCCTAACATGGACTCGTGATGGTAACACGAGTAACCGTTCTGTGGCATGGCATTTAGCTCATCCAAGCGGCTGAATAGCATCAGAATCAAGCTCCTTTCTAGACAGAAGTTAGCTCGCAGGTGGGCTTTTCTGTGTTACAGTCTGCATCTTCTTCTCATTTGTGCAACTTTTGAACCAATCATTGTAGGGAAGACTCCTAGAGACAAGAATGCCATTGATGCATGATCCTGTTATGACACTGCAGAGTTAAGTTGTTTTCTTCTGGTGAGAGTCCTGAGAGGTGGTATGTTCACACAGATTAAGCAGACGGAACGTTTTAATTTAAGTTTGAGCTAAATTTGCTTGGCAATGAAGTCATTTGTGTAACTATACAATGAATCAATTTTATGATGAAACAAAATAAATTGAATGTCACACTTATTATTTTATGGGCAATAAAAGGGGACTTAGAAATAATTCGTAGTCACTGAGGAAATTTTTTTGAACACCTTTTAAAATGTTTGCGTATCATTTTCTTCTAGATTTGACTAGTTTTTGTGAAGCGAAAGATGTTCACAAGTTGGGACTATATACAAGCTGCCTATGACTTACTTTCCAACGAGTAAGTCGCATTCAAGGTTTTCAACCCACTCAAGTCGTCCCCGAAATAAGAAGCGCTTTACAAGGAAGCTTGCGGCTCGGTTCAGCGTTCATAGATATGATTCGTAACGAAAACGAGTCCTGTCTGATGTCAGTCTCAATGGAGTTCACAGCTAGAACTAATGGAGTTCATAGCTAGGGATCGAATCAGTTTTAGAAATCGATGTCCCAATATCCAATTCAAACCCAATAAGATATTCGTATTAAATTTGAATCAGTATCAATAAAATTAAAACAAAATCTGGGTAGTAAAGGACGGCTTCAGTTCAACCCACAAATTTGTGCTTTCTTCCTTAAGTCCTTACGTGTTAGTTAAGTGCATCTTTACTAAAACTCCATTAAAATCCTCTACTAAAGGGTCATTCATTTTTCGATTTCGAGAGCAAAGCTAAATAAAACACACACAGCGATACATTTTTGATGAAAATTTTAGTTCATAATAAAGTTCGGACTTTGCCATTAAGTGTGAAAACAATATCATTCAAATGACCGCCTCGGGGAGATTCGCAGCGTGCGATTCTTTTGAGGTATTTTTTAACCACTTTTTCGCACATTTCGGGCGGTATCTCTGTCATAACTTGAGTAATGTTAGTTTTTAATGCGTCTAGAGTTCGGGGATTATTCGCGTAAACACGTTAGCCCCACAAAAAAAACGGACGGTGTCAAATCGCAAGATCTTGGTGGCCAATCGACGTCGGCAAAACGTGAAATTACGTGACCCGGAAACTTCTCACGCAATAAAGCCGTAATTGGTCGTGTTATATGGCTTGTTGTCCCGTCTTATTGGAACCACATATTGTCCAAGTCACGATCTTCAATAATAATAATAATAATGGCGGCGCTACAGTCCGAGGTGGACCTGGGCCTAGCTTCTCAGCAACCACTCGTGTTGTGCGTGCTATTGTTCTCTCACGAGTGGAGGGGATCTACAGTTTAATGCCGACTCCGAACGGCGAGATTGAGAAGCTTTTCCTAGACAGTTATACTCTTTGATCATTGTCAGTGACTCGAAAGAGGTGGAGCCGTGAAAAATATTTGATGTTTTTTTCGAGATTCGAACCGACGACCTCGAGCGTAGGAGGCACCTACCCACTACGCCACACACCTACCCACTACGCCACGGCGCCCACGATCTTCAATCGCCGGCCAATAAAAAATTGGTTGTCATTCGATCATATCGCTCCGAATTCACCCATTGGCAACTTCGAAGAAATACGGACCAATGACACCTTTCGACCATAGAGCACACCAAACAGTCACTTTATCTGGACGCACAGGCCTAACGACATCAGCAACGCTTCCACTCTTTTCAAATTTCTTCACAATTCTACTGATTGCTCGCGTAGTCGGTCGATTATGACGACAATAATCATCGCGTAATGCGCGAAAAGTGGCTACGTTTGAATCACCACTTTTGTAGTGAGTTTTAATAATTTGAACGCGTTGTTTGATTTTCAACCGATCCATTATTGTAAATGGAAAACATTCAACTAATATTATGACACTTCAAATGACAGCTGTGTTTGACAGGTGTCAAATACCAGAGCTACCAACTTGGAACTACGAAATGAATGACACTCTATAACAAGAACTTACACAAAACTGTGCTGAGAAGCAATTCAGTGACAAAACTGCTTGAAGTCAGCTTGATCCGTTTTTGTTGGGATGTTTTCGAGTTATGTTAACGAGTCCGGATCCACAATTCAAGTGATGCGCCTCCTAATAATTTGGCAAAGACTCTCCTTATACAAATCAAATGTTAAAATCGAAGATATATACAGCCTTGGCCAATTTATTAGGCACACTTTAAGACTCATCATATCTTCAAAAAGCAAACAAATTAATGAAATGAGAAGAACAAATAAAAATCGCTTACAACCTCAGATAGCGTCGCTGAAAACCATAAAATTCAAACTACTCGTAATTACTTCCGATAAGTGATTTGGCAGCAAAGACAAAAAGATAAGGGTGCCTAATTCATTTGACAGCTACATTCCGGATGGACTTCGGTCAAGTTTCTGCACCGTACAATTGTTCTTTCACGAGTGAAGCCAGTTAGTCAGTCACAAGTGAACAGTTTGATTAGGACTCCGATCGGCGAAATTTGACAAGTTTTCACTTGACTGTTATACTCTCTGACCATTGTTAGTGAGTCGAGAGAGGTTAAAAATGAAAATTATTGTGCCCGAAATCGAATCAATATCTTTTTTACAAGACCCGACGCACTTCCGCCTTAAGCCACTTCGACCACAAGATGAATGTGGGTAGAAGCTAAAAGAATTCGTTGTAGAAGTGTATTAAAACCCAAGAAAAACTGAGCAAATATTCTGAATCTTCAGAGAGTCAATTTTCACTAACACTAAATCCCTGAGCCAGGAGTTTAAGGTTCACGAGACTAGACCTGGGAGTTCTTTAAATTGCTTCCTTTGTTTTGTGTTCCCTTTCCACGGGAAGAGGACGCCAACCCTGAGCATCAAAAATCACAATACCTTTTCAATTACAACTTTAAAATAGATTTCCCCTTCTCTCCCTCAACTAAAAAAGTGAAACAAATAAAATTAAATCGACAGCAACGGCCACAAGATGTTCGAGACGCTGAAGGTACTTAATACAAAGTTAATCAATCTCATTTACTTCACTCTGGGCGACCGTAACAACCGCCATTTAACACACTCCCTTTGGCTGTGTCTCCACCCGCCCCCACAGCACCCAGCGCCCGGCATCCCCGCAGCAAAGCTCAACCTATATATTCATTCCAACTTGTATAATTTTTAATCAATTAAGGCTGTCAGAAAGTGTGACGTGGTACAGCGTGTTGGCTGTCAAAACTTAAATGATATATGCCCCCCTCTCCTGTGCTGGTGGGTGGGGGACCATCGGCAACATCCTTAATGATCCCCATCGACCATTATGAGCAGACGACTAAATATACCCTCATGGCAAACAAACACACTCCCACCCCCTCCCGGCAGGCAGCAGAACCGAAGGCACTGAAGCGGCACAAGCAACAACAGCCACACACGTCCTTTTGGAGCAACATTCTGTCTCCGTCGTCATTATTTAATATTAAGGACATAACCGATGCTTCCTTAGACTTCGTATGTACCTACATACATGGCCACATGTGCGAGAGTGGTGGCAGGGATCCGCTGCTGCCTGCGCATTGGTCCTCGGTGTAAATATTAAAAAAGCTCCCGACCCACTCGTGGGAGAAGGAAGCAAGACAGACGCCTTTTTATTATTTTCCTTCGCCGTTGCCACCGTCCGCGTCGTCGCCACCGCCGCCGCCGGTTTGTCTTCGAATTCAATAATCCTTCGACTGGGTCTTGTTGCTCCTTCTGCTGCCACTGCGGCAATCATCTGAGTTATATTGGTTCTTGACACTGGGCAAATCTCCGGGATATTTATAGTTTTCCAAACGAATCATCTGCTTTATGGCGGATGCGGATGGATGAATGGAGCGACCGGGTCGAACAGGGTGGCGTGTGAGAGCAAAGGACGAACTACGTATGAAGTATGTTGTACAGCATCGTTATCGTCATCATCATCGTCGTTGTCGTCGTCAAACTGTGGTTACGGCACCAATATATGGAACCTAAGATGCTCTTTGCCTTGAGTTGCTTAGCGGGACATTCATAGTTGAATGGTGTGGGTGGGGGGTGCTGTATGGGGGGAGGAGAAAACTTATTTTCAATTGACGGTCGGATGGTTCGCCTCATTCTGATCTATTTTTTGTCGTTTTCTCATTTTTTTCTACTCCTGCTCCTCTCCCCTCTCCTAGTCATCCTTTTGCTGTTGTTGGCAGTTGTTTGATGGCTGATTTAGTAGCGGAAGTGGGTTGTCTCCCCTGCTCCGGCTGCCCCAGTAGTGCGGCAGTGGGGGCGAAAGTTTGTCCATTCTCATCTTATTAAAAAAGTTTCTTTGACAGTTCCTCTATAGAGCCCTGACTTATTCCATCCACTCGTCGATGTGTACGTCTCGCATTCTTCTATTCAATGGGCGAGGCGAGGGGCTTCCTTCTCTCTGTTTCTCTGTTTGGAAAATCATATTTAACGTCAATGTCGGTTTAATTAAGAAACAGCAGCGAAGTGGATCTCTAAGAGGGATTAAGTTCTGCGGTCTGGTTGAGCAACTTCAATCCGAGGATTTGCTTTAAGCTGCAACTCTCCGCCATGCTTGTTGCACTGAGTTCTTCAAATGCTGGACGCTTCCTACTCTGTAGTCGAGCAAAGAGAACGATGGCTTAGACAGTGAGAAATAGAATTAATTGCATGTTTTGTGCTACCTGTGGGTGCGATTGGGTGGTGATTAGGTGAGTGTTGAAATAAGCTTTTAAATGCGCTTGTGAATAGGAAAAAGGGGTCCGACATCAGGACATAACACTTAATCCGTTGCAAGAAAGACTATCTGTACTAAGAGGTGAAGTCAGGACGGTTCCCTGTTAGAATCAAAAGCCAAAGTGTATTCATTAAAATGTTCAACTATAATCTTCTTACTTCTGCAAGTTGTTCTTCAGTCCGTAGGGAACGTGGGCTTCAACTAACCTCCCAAACTCCATCCGACGTGATCTTTTTCCAGTTGTCTACGGCTCCGTTCTCCAAGTGGGTTGAGACATTTTTTACTTTGTGCGCATCACTATATCTGTGGTGGTCCCATCACCCTCCAGCGTCAAATTAAAAGAATTTACAGGCTGCAGCTAAATTTCGATTTGTTTTTCATAGCCTAGCCATCTAAAAAGCTGACTGATTCATAAATCATCCCAATTTGATCCGCGTAAATTGTGGACTTGTCATCAGCTGCAAATGTTGGTCAAAGATGTTGGTCTTAAAGACTGAAATTGAAATGAATACTTTAGAACTGCTGTAGAAAAATGGGTTTTTTTTTCAGTCAAATTCAACTGCTTTTTCGATTAATACTAATAATAATTGCGGCGCTACAGTCCGAGATGGACCAGGCCCTAGCTTCTCAGCAACCACTAGTGTCGTGCGTGCTATTCTTATCACACGAGTGGAGGGGACCTGCAGTTTAATGCCGACTCCGAACGGCGAGATTAAGAAGTTTTCTCTAAACAATTATATTCTTTGAGCAATGTCAGTAACTCAAAAGAGGTGGAGCCGTGAAAAAATGTTAGGTGTTTTTTCGGGAATCGAACTGAGAACATCGAGTCTAGGAGTCGACGCACCTACCCACTAGGCTACAGCGCCCACTACTTTTTCGATTATATAAGTTATTAATCCTAAGGGCTAACGACCAACGGCCGCACGGAAACTTAAGAGAACTGAAGCAATCAAGTGAATACACAAAAATTACGCACTGCTTCGATCAGTTTCGATAAGTTCGTTCAGTTTTGCCTACTTACGCGGGAGTTTTGCATCCTGCTCAAGTTTCTATAAGCAATTATAGACACTTTGAAATTTGACTATGGTTCTGGTTGAACGACTGGATGGCGCAGTTAGTTAAGTACCTGCCCTAAGTTCGAGGGGTCCCAGGTTCGAATCCCAGTGAAATCGAATCTGGTGCAGTCACCATTTGCCGTTGGGATTAAATGAACGGCACTGGAGCAGGTTGTTACCTGGCAGTACAATGGACCAGTTTTGAGTCTGAGTGCGCTGGTAGCGTTTCAAAAATCCTCCGAAAAAAAAATGGTTCTGGTTGCTTTTCGACCTTTAAACTTAATTTAATTTAAAAAAATAATTATTTTACAAAATAAATTAATTTAAAAAATTCAAATTTAATTAAAATTAAAATTAAATTTATTATTGATCAGGACTCCTCGAAATGTTGGTAAGGTCTTGAAGACATCGGTGGGCAAGGTTTTGTGATTTTTGGTCCAAAAAAAGGTTCAAGAATTTTTCACAACCTTATTTTGTCCATCATAAAAACATTGAGAGGTTTCTCTAGATCAGTATAAGTCATAGTTTAGTTGTGAAGGTGTAAGGTCAGCCAAAAATGCATAAAATACCCGAACTTCTCCCAATTGTCGACGTATCATAGAAAATAAATCTTTTCATTTCGAAAGGGTCATCATGTTCATATTGTGGTCAAGTGGGGTAGTTTATTTCCAATAAACGGCGTAATCAACCGTTTCAAAATACCTCCTAACGTCCGTTCGCGTGGTGCATATGTCATGTTGCGAAACCTTTTCTATTTTTTCTCTATTTCTTAGTCTTTTTGCATAGTCTACATTAGCAGAGATAAAATGACATCCCAATAGAAGTCGTGACCGATGAAGACTGCGCAAACACAAGGTGAGACCACCCAACTTAGTGTAGGAAACTGGAGATATCTGGTAAGGGATCCTTCTGACTACAGAAACTTCTTGCTTAAAGCCTAGGTCCACCTTGCACTGTTGAAGAGGACAAAAACGATGAAAAAGGAGAAGGAAATAACACAGTGCTCGTATTAAAAAATAATGGAAAGGCTACAGATTCTTTTCAAACTAATTTCGGTGCTTGGAAAGATGAACAATTTCGAAAGATGGTTTTATATCTGTTCATCTTTTCGAGATTCTGTTGTGACTTGGAATCTCTGACTTCGTAACATGAAATCTTTAGACGAACTTACGACAGACCTCTTGTGGTTCCCTTACCAGTACAACGCAGTGCTGCCAGTATTTGTAAGTAAAATTCACCACACTGGGGAAGAAAAATTACCATCTCACTGAAAATTGATCACTTCCAAAAAACGGTGAGCAGTGAGGCATCAATTTTTCGAAAATTCTGAATTTCAAAATTTTGTTTTTAAGGGGAACGATCTGTAAAGTTTATTGTGATTTATTGTGATGATTATTTATTGTGATGATGATGATAAATGATCTGTTTATTGTTTATTGTTGTCCGCGAAGAAAAATGTTAGATTTATTTCACCTTATTTCATTGTTGTATCTTTGCCTTAAATTCAATGTTGACACTAGAGAAGGTATTGGGCTGCATTTGTATTCTTTTACGTTCGTTTCCTCCACCGTGGTTTAGTATTTCTGCTTCTTAGCTCTGCAGCTCGCTTTTTTGTGGCATAGGTTTCAGCCATCCATTCAACTCGGGGTATTCCAACCATAGATTTGTTAAAGAACACAAACAAACGGAAGGATATTTGTTTCAAAAGAAATTTACCCTTTTTTGTAGAAAAAAACCTTTTTACCAAATGTGTGGACTGGGATTTGGAATTTCCCACGAAAAGGTAAACTGGCAGCACTGGTACAACGAAAGAAGTTTGATTGGAAATTCATCACATAATCGGAAGACTTATTGGAAGTGGATAGCTTGTAACTTAAGTGGCGGCTCAGACGAGCGTTCTTTTTAAAGCTGTGAGGCCGATTGTGCGTGTAGAATATTCATAACTATGTTGAGGGCTGAATACCAGTACGTTCCTGTGGTGTCGCAGTGACGTCGCGTTGTTGCGCGTTCTATTTTTGCCGCAAATCCCAATGGAAACGCTGTGTTGTATGTTTTTTACAGTCTTGTTAACACTGTTTTATATTGAGAGGTACACATGATTTGTTTAACGCAGAATTTTGCCGCATCGTTAAGAAAACCCTTGTGTGCATCGATATTAAGTGCTCCAAAAGCGACGCCAGGATCAGGATTCCTTCTGTCACTCAGGCAATGCCATCTAAATTTTCCTGAAACATCTAATGGCAGACATATTATTTGTGCCTGCGACTGCTAGGATGAGATTCACAGACTACTGCTTGAAAAAGACGTGCATCAAAATGCGTGCAGCAAAATTAAAGAATTTTTTTTAGAAATTAAGAACATTTTTTTAGTTTTGATGCAGTCCACATGTAGTAGATCAGCAACAATTTGACACAATTTTGGCATTTGACACGCAGTATTTAGAAAACAAAAGTAGCTATATTCTTTAACAGGGCGCCGTGGCCGTGTGGGTTTTTTTGTGTTTTGTTTGTTTGTGTGTCGACCCATACGCACGATATTTTCAAATCTATGTTCGAATCCCAGTTCAGACAAACAACTTTTCAAGAAAATTTTTCACGGCTCCGCCTCTTTCGGATCGCTGACAATGCTCAAAAAGTACAAATGTCCCGCCATTATTATTATTATTATTTTCTTTAATTTATTACATTTTCTACATCAGTGTCAAAAAATTATTATTATTTTCTTTAATTTATTACATTTTCTACATCAGTGGCAAAAAAGTATTTATTTCTCGAAATCAACTCTCACTTTTCACAATGACGGCAAATTACTGCTACCTTATCAAATTTTATTGCACATCTATATCGTTGTGCATTTCTGCACGCATCAATGCATGCAATTAAGACAGTGCCAAGGTCCCTCATATTTGTGAGGAAAAAAACAAGAAATTCAACGGATTTTGTAAACCGTTAAATTCCTGCTTTAAATTCAATCCCCGACTATCAAATCCCAATCAGCACAATAACGCAATGCACACGAGAACGGAAGCAGAGAAACAATGCCCACACAAGCGGGACATGAAATCCCATAAACAAAAGGGATATCACCAGAATTAAACCTGATAAATCCCTGTGACAGAGAAAAAACCAAACAAAACAAGTACCCAACAGATTCCATAGCCGCGATTAGATCGGTTGTCATAATTCAGCGCTCTAGGCAATCCCCCAGCGACCGCTTTATATTCTCACTGCGTAAACCGCGCATAAAATTCAAAAAATCGCAACAAAAAAATCACAAAATTTCTGAATACCGAATCCCTAATCGCGAGATATTCAGCATTAAACACAAAATGAAAATCCCTAATAACCACGGACATGATATAGGGATACGCCACATCCGCCACCACACAGGACTGGTTGCTGTCGGTTGTTTACAGGCCTTTTTATGGGTTCAAATGTACACGCACTCTTTTGGTTTTTTGGTGGTTTTTCGTCCTGCGTGTGTACGAGTATTCCCCAATTACCGACCCTCGGGTGTGGATACAAGAGAAGCAGAATACCCACGAAGCCAGTGAAAGCAATTTTCCGTTTGACAAGCTTTACGACCCTTAACTTCATTTGGGGACACACCGCCTCGCTTCCGTTGCGTGCGTTTTTTTTTTTCGTTCCTGCTTTTTTTTTGGACTCTTGTTTTAATTTCTGCGCACTGATCCGTTGAATTTTTTTTTGTTCCTTCTGTTTGGAGGATTTTCCCAATTTTTACACGAATGTTAAGCGAAAGTCAACACCTTGTTCACGGAAGCGGATTGCATCGGTTCACTGCAGGGTCGAGGCCAATTTACAACAATGGGAGCGGAAGAGGGCGGATGGATTTTCCACTCGATATAACCCAATCGTGAAAAATCTCATTATCGCCATTCATCGTCAAACGGCTGCTTGTCCCTACACTTGCTGGCGATACAGTCCGAGGGTGGTGGGCGGTAAGTGATAATGGACAGCGGTGGAGAAAAGGCTCTGGTTAAGTGGCTTTATGCGGATGTCCCTCTTCAATATCATCTTCAGTCTCCCATTCGCCCACTGCGCCCACTGCGCCCTAATGGAACGCCCGAACGCCTCTCAGTGAAAATTGGAACTTATCGTTTGTAGTGTAGATACTTACGTGCTGGCGTGTTCGTCTGTTAAGCCGAGAATGCAAAGTGCCTCTCTATCTCAGCGATTATGAGTGTCCTTAAGCTCCTTATGTGCCTCGTCCTCCCCGCCTTCCTGCCACGGCCCTGGCAGCTGGGATAAAATAATATTTCTCTTAAACTTCAACTTTTCTCGAGCGGGTGGGTGGGATGTCTCCATTTTTTCTACTTATCAGCACACATCGTTACGCTTTCTGCATACAAAATTATTTCCTTCGCCTCCTGCCCGTCTGCTTCTGAGAGAGTGAAGGACTCAGGCCCAACCTGGGTGGGTGCGTGTGTGTGTGTGTGTGCTTGGGATGAACTCATCTTTTATGACTAACGTGCAGCAACTTGTCAAGTAGAATGTCTAATTTATGAAAATTCAATATTAAAACGTATTAAATGAATCATAAAAACCAACGGGGCCGGTAGAACGTCAGGCCAGTGGGTGGGGGAGTGAGGTGCGACGTGCGATGACGCTGAGACGGAGAAGAAACCTCTTGGCGGGCAGGAAGGACATTGTCAACTCGTAGAAGTGGCAATGGAATCGTTAAACTGTTACAGCGCAGACCCCACACTCACGACCCCCATTGTGGGTGGCTTTTGGTGGGGCCAGGCGGTGGCTTTATTGTCATAGGGGAATTGAAGTGTTCCGTTACAGTTGAAAATGATTGGTTTTGGTTTCCGCGACGAGTGTGGAAGGAGAGGGCAACAAAAACTGAAGGGGAAATCGAGTGCATCAAACAGGCAGGAATGAATGCTAAACACAGGATATGCATAAAAACAGGATGTTGATGGCGTTTATGATCGAGTCCTCAGGGTATTGGGTATTTGCAGATATTTATGAGCGGAAATAGGTGAACATAAACATGGAATGCCAACGGAAGCCAGTTACTGTGTGATAATCCTTTGACCGTGTTATTTACGGACTGGGTGTGAAGTGTCAATGCAAAAGTATTCAATTACGATAGAAAATTTGTTGGAGTTTCATATCTTTTCACTGCCAATTTATTAGCTGCTAACTCTTCGTGCGGTGTTATTCTTTTGGAGTCTCTTTATGAGCTAGCAACTCTTTGACTGCTAAAATGTATAAACAACCTTGCCTTTGTAAGTCTGTCATGTTCGACTAGTTTCTGGGCAGTTCAAGATGTCCCTAAGACACATTAGACACTTGTTACTCCATTCAACGTGAAGATAGTCCTTCTCAGTACAGAGTCGGTCAATAAGGTCATAATATTTATGTATTTAAATAAGGTTACGGGCTGAAATTCATTCTAGACTTGTACACATACCAGATTTAAGTATGGTATTCGATGACCACCGCGACCACAATTGCGTTGATTGATTCTTTGAAGGCACTATTCTTTCACACACTTCGCTCGGAACATTGGCAATTTCTATCGTTCCTGGTCGCTTCTTGTTGGCATAAAACCAGACTTTATGTTACCCCAGAAAAGGAGATCCAACGGCATGAGCGATGTGGTCACTTGACCGTACTATTTCTTGAGATTAAACGATTTTTGAACTTCCCCTTCAAGAGATCAACAGCTGTGTGACATAATAATAATAATAATGGCGGCGCTACAGTCCGAGTTGGACCTGGGCCTAGCTTCTCAGCAACTCACCTGTGTGACATGTGGCACCATATTTTTGGAACCACATATCACTGATGTCATGTTCGTCCAATTCTGGCCAAAAATAGCCTCCTTATATGGCAAGGATAGAGAACGCCATTGACCGTCACACGGAAAAAAATACGGTCCAATCACAACTTCTGTATGAAGTCCATGGTCACCTTTTGTGGATGTAATTGAATCTCTTGAAGCAATTGTGGTCTTTTAAAAGTTTATCTCGCTAAGCCAAAATTAACTTCATAGCTGAATAAGATTTTTCGATGTAATTTAGGATTTTTCAATGAAATCCACGATTTTCTTCAAATAATTGGACAAGTTTCCACGCTTCAAATTGTCAAGAGGATTTAAGAGAGTAAGATTAAAGCCACGACTGGATGGCGCAGTTGGTTCGATGCCTGCTCCAAGTGAGAGAGATCCCAGGTTCGAGTCCCAGTGAAATCGAATCTGGTCCAGTCACCATTTGCCGTTGGGATCAAATTAACGGCACTGGAGTAGGTTGCTACCTGGCAGTACAATGTACCAGTTTTGAGTCTGAGTGCTCCAGTAGTGTTTCAAAAATCCTCCGAAAAAAAAAGATTAAAGCCAAGATCTGTATGCAAAATTCTCCACAATATGGAGTGAAAGTTTCCCATTCCTATGATCGACGTGAAATCGACTGATTTGGATCAATTCGAACTGAAGCGAACAATACGGCGTTGGTGTTACCTTTTTTGGGATACCTGGGCAGGCATACTTATAAATGACAATCCATGTTGAAAGGTTTGTGTGAGAAAGTGGTTTGTATACGCTTATTACGTAGCCCTTTGTTCAACATTTCGCGAATATAAAACGTGTAAGGAGTTTAAGGAGATAAAGGTACATGAGGATACATGTCATCATCTGGTCCTGTGTGTGTGCATGCAGGATCACTCTGCTGTCCACTATCAACACTCGCTCGCGCTCTCATCACTTGAAGCAGTTGCAGTTGAACAGTTGCGTAATACACTTCGATCAGTCGACTTCAGTAATGGAGAACCCACGCGAAACAGAGCAGAGACAGAATTTGTTGTGTATATTTACAGTCCACTAGGCAATAAAATCTTGAAATAATTCCTTATGTCTAATTTTTTAAGAAAATGTAACATTGCTGCACACCGCAGTATTTCGGTCTTTGCCACTGTATTGCTTGTGTTGGAAGCTAAACGTCATAGACATCAAAACGCAGCATTTTTTTTTTCGGGTGATTTTTTAAACACACACTTTAAGCACTCAGACTCAAAACTAGTCCATTGTACTCCCGGTGCCGTTCATTTGATCCCAGCGGCAAATGGTGGCTAGACCAGATTCGATTTCACTGGGATTCGAGCCTAGGACCCCTCTAACTTGGGGCAGGCACTTAACCAACTGCGCCATCCAGTCGTCTGCGGGTGACTGTAGCATAACTCGGGCATTACTTCGACCGGCGCTTGTCTTAGTGGCACAGGAAGATGGTAAATAAATTGACGCGAATTTATTTGCTGTAGCACACACAGCCTTGTGGGATTATGATTACAACCGAAAATTGGAGTAAGCGCTCTTTAAATTGATACACAGAAATTCGGTAGCAATTTTGAATAATTTACAAGCGTTACTTGTTTGTGAACTTCATCACAATGCAAATGTAAACCTCGGCTGACGTTTCTGCATCCCCAGGTCATAGAAAAAAGGCTCAGAATAGGTTTGTATAAAATACAAAATTGCTATGTCCCAGTTTAAGCGAAAGCTCACCTCTCTGAAGCTCTGCGGGTGACAAGAATTTTCTCAACTCAACTGACGTTTTGTTGGCACTATTGAATATGTTGACGAAGCCTGCAAACGAGAGCAGGAGTGAGTGATATTTGATGATTCATGTGTTGATGTGGAAATGATGTATTTTTTAACAGCTTCGATAGTATGTTACTGATGACAGTTTATTTATCGATTGCTTGAAATATTTTAAAATTGCTCAACCGCAGGATAAACAGAACTAAAGTTTTCTCCATCAGAGACATATTAACGCACAGAATTATGCAACCATTCACGTGAAAACAATCTGAGATTCGTTTGAGATAATTTCGTTTGCTACTCAATGCTCAAAGGTCTGAGAAGCAAAATTCCATGAACTCTGTCTCATTGTGCATTCAATGCCGGATGTCTGTCTTTCAGGGAATATACCAAATTTGAGATATCTTGTGCATTTTATTGTTTCTTCTCAATGCACAGTTGCTTAAAGCACTTAATTCAAGCTTCTTAATTAAAGGTGCTTGGTAAGGAATTCCTTCATTGTACGGTAGAGGCATCAGCATGAATCTAACTAGGTCGCAGTTTGCATATCCCGTCTCTGCTGTCATGGAGACGGCTTCTTTTGTGTGTTCTTCTGGTAAATACAACTTCATGAAATCTGTTAGTGATTGCCTTCCAAATTCTCTCACTATTTCTCTCCACAAACCAAATTTAATGCTATTGCTTTGCCATAATGTTGAGAGTTATCTCCCGACCTGTTCCACTCTTTCTTCAGGGAAACAATTATTTTTCAGACAAAACACCAGCCCCTTGGCGCCGAATTAAGTGATAATCGGGATGTCAGCGATCAGCGACTTTGTAACGGTAAATAGTACAAACAACAGCAGTACCGAGATCAAACGCAGAATAACTCTTGCCAGTCATTACTTCTCTCCACTCAAGGGGCAAATCATTAATAGATCCCTCTCTTGAAAGACCAAGAAGACTCTGTATAAGACATTTAGCATCCGTGTCAAGCTCAACGGTAGAGAGACGTGAACAATACCCAAAACGGACGAAGTAGTCTTTTCGAAAAAAATGTCTGCTTGCGATCTTTGGTCCTGTTGGTATTGATGGCATTTGGAAAAGAAAATTCAAACACGAACTATATAGCCTGTACACCGACATGAGTCTAGCCAGACGTCTACGAATTCAGCCAGAATAAGATGGCTGGGGTAAGTGGAGCGCATGTCGGTTGGGGCATAGGTCCATCCCGAATAGTAGCACCATAAGAAGTACGAAAGATTCACTGATACTCTAAGACGGTATTTTCGACAAAGAGTCTACAGCTAAACTATGTTTACTACCTTTGTCATTTACTCAGTCGATCTTGCCAAATCACCGTGGATGGACATAGCGTTCAATAACGCGTGCATATGAAAAAAATTGTTTTATCAAAATCGGTGTTCTGTTCGGGCAATATTCTGTGGGCTTCACTCATTTTGCGGTCGCCATAGTTGGTGCCGTGAAATACCGCCGAGTGAAATGAAAGCGAAATAACGCCGAATTTCCATTTTCGGTCTTGTTTCACTTTACTAAAGTGAAATAACGAAATCCAACCTTCGGCGTTATTTCACTCGGCGTTATTTCATGGCACCGCCATTGTTGCCTACCCAGAGGACTATTCGCAGTGTGGTGGATAAATTTGAGACCACTGCTTCATTAAACGATAAACCAATGCACGCAGGTCGACGAAACGCGAGATCTGCCAAAAACAGAAAACATCCTCGCTGTCCTTGAGAGTGTGCAGTAGAATCCAAAGCAGTCGACTTCACGTCGCTCACAAGAACTCGGGCTTTCGCAGAGCACAACTTGACAAATTTTGCCAATTTTGTGACTTGCACCCTGCACCCCTACAAAATTCAACTGACCCAGGAGCTGAAGGTAAACGACCAGACCATAGCCAACGACGTGCGTTCGCTGAATGGACTCTGAAGCAGTTGGAAACTGACGCTAATTTTCATCCAAAAATCATCTTCAGTGATTAGGCCCATTTCTGGATGAATGTGTACGTCAACAAACGCAACTGTCGAATTTCAGACGATACCAATCGACATGAGATCCAAGAGCGTCCAATGCACTCCCAAAAAATCACTGTTTGGTGTGGATTTTGGGCTGGTGGCGTCATCGGTCCATATTTCTGTGAGAAAGTCGCGACATTGGCCAGGCTCTTACCTTCAACGGCGAGCGCTATAGGTCGATGTTTACCAACTTCTTTTGGCCTGAATTGGATGATATGGACACCAACCACATGTGGTTTCAACAGGAAAGCCACACAGCTCGCGCCACATTTGAAATTCTGCACGAGCGAGTCAAGGGCATGGTCATTTCATGTGGAGGTGATCACAACTGACCACCGAGATCTAGAGTCCGACAGAACACTCGAGTCGGCTTCGGCTTCGGCTTCCATTTCGGCTTCGGCCGAAGGTGATCAAAAAGCCGAAGTTCGGCTTCGACCGAAAAACTGGCCTTCGGTCGGACTCTACCGAGATCGTGCGTTTCGATCCCGTTAGACTTTTTCTCGTGGGGTTTTCTGAAGTCGCAGGTCTATGTGAATAAGCCACATACCACAGCGGCCCTTAAAGCCAAAATGACTCATGCTGGCCGTCAAATTCAACCTGATTTATGCGCCAAAGTCATGGAAAATTACATATTTCAGATGCGCCCCACCCAGAGAAGCCGCGGCAAACATTTGAACGATGTTGAAATTCCATATGCAATGGCATTAATAGGCCTCTTAAACAAATGAAAAATGTTGACGATATCTCACACACGCTTTGTTTTATCTAAGTTTAAAGATAGGAAGTGCTTAATGAAATACCCTTTATTATAGCCACACGCAAAGACTTTCACAAATTTCATTGAGCCGATAACTAAGCCAAGGCCATTTCCAATAATCTGAGTTGTGCTTCTTATAAATGTCCCTCTCTTCATCAAAATTAAGTCGTCTGTCTCAAGCATGCGGCATAAAGAGTTGGAGGATTGAGCAAACATCTCTTTATCCACATCAATTAACAAGCCTGATGCATGACGACCATCAATTTGGCTCACATCAGACGAAGTAAAGCAAATGGAGTTGGACATTCATCTCTCTTTCAATCATGAGCCAAATTCGGGTTGTCCAAATCGACAGTTGAAAATGTCGTGAACACAGTCAGTCAGAGCCATCAATTCGCTCCTAATCGTTATCATTCTTCAGTTGATTGATATTAGCACAAACAAATTAACTACCATCCCCCCGAGGCAAACCTACACTCACCCCCATCATTAAACCGGACAAATCACCATCCATCACTTAGAGTCATAGCCTCCACGTAATGGGTCCTTATCTTAAGCCATTTCTCAATGTCCACAATGACTTGGACGACGCCACCAGCAGCGCTAGTAACGACATGACCAATTTAAATTTACTTTGAACAAAATGGAATAGAAAATCACTTCTGTCAAGGCACTCACCTACCACCTACCCACCTACCACTCCGTCCGTCCGCCACTGGTCTTGTGTCATTTATATCAGTGGCTCACTCCAATTGGGAGAATCTGATACGACCACAAGACGACACAACGACCGGTGGTCCCAAGCCATTGGTTGTCATAATATTTATTTGCTTAAGGACCTCGTTAGCAATTCCAATGATATTTGCAGTATGCTAATTTCCCACCCATCCACCCATCCACCCGCCGTCCTCCTGTCACAGTCAAAGGGAGAGATTGAGAAGTTAAGTGATAAGGAAAATTATTCTGCCCCGAAAGCAGCAGCAGCAGTACATTCCCATTTGGACGTGGTCCTTATCAAGTGCTTTCGCCGACCGTAGGGGTGGGAGGAAAGATTTAATGAAAATAATAATAATAACGGTAATAATTGTCAACTACCCCAGGAGGTCATTCATAGCACAGGGTGTGGCTAAGTGTGGATCCATGGAGAGAGTCCGTGAGGGTGGTGGGGAGGGGACTCATTGATATATCGAAACCCGATGGCACTTAAGGCCAGATGCTTCTCGCACATAATTTTATTGAAATGGGCTCTGCCGAGGGTGCGGAGAGATGAGGAGCATTGCAGCTGCCAGTGATGGTGGCTATCCTTATCCTTCTCCCTTTTGCGTGTGTGTGGGTGTTTTTGTTATTATTTTTTTTGCCTGTAACGCTGCGTGTTTGCTTCTGCCAATAATCCCTTTTAAAGTGGAGATAATTGCACCCACCACTCTGGATGGCTAGAGGAGGAGTCTCCTTGGATAATGATGCGTTGCGGATAGCTGACAGTGGCCCTGGTCGTAATGATTCATCCCCCACATCACACCACACTTCGAGCACAGTGAGTGGGGGAAGATTGCTTTTTGCCTTTGCCTTTCTGTTTTTTATTTGCTCTGCTCATCCATACTGCCTTTAAGGCACGGTGAACTCTGCACAGTCTCTCGATGTGATGTACGCTAGCTATGACTACGGCAATCCTTGTTGCTGTTGCTTTTGCCGCCACATCCTTCATCACAACGGATGCTTTCTGTGCTTTCAGCGCTCTCATCGCATCAGTAGCCCCATTCCGCCCACAGGCAATAAATTTGCGGTGTGTGCACCATCTGCAATTTTATGCCCTAGTTGTGAATTTTTCATGAAAACAGGTTACACAAATATGAGCCAATGATGGTATTTGCTGGATACAGTCTTTTTTCCTCTCTCTCCCCCCACTCGACGTTGAATCTCTTTGTTTTTTGTTCGGTTGTGTTTTTTGTTTCCAGATGAGTGAGCGCTGTAAGGGTCTGAGGGTAGGTTCCGACGGCCTGATGAAATGAAAATGGATCGCTTAGAACAACAGCCATTATGGATTAGCATTTTTTACATTTTCACCAGTCGCCCCACCCCCAGCCTTCGGTGTTTTAGTGCCTTCCTTGGCCCGAATTTAGTCGATTTTGCTGTGAGGGTATGGGCCAAGTCGCAGACGGCATCACCTGTGCAGTGAGGCGAACGGTAGAATAAGTGGTTTAGCTGGGTGAGTGGGTTAATAAATTGCAGAAATAAATTAACTTGAAAAAATCTTTCATTGCGGGCCTGAGTGGTTTTTATTTTTCATGGAAATTTCATTTACACCCGAACGAAATAAAAGGGAACGGAAGCCAGATACGGAAATTATGCATGCAATTGCGTGGCAATCAGATACAGGCGCACAGGCGGTATCTTTGAGGTTTCATGAGAATTTAAAATTGTATAATTAGCATAACCATTTTCGGTGAATGTGTTTCTGATCGAATGAGTCCATTAATGTGAGAACTGATGGGCAGGGCTTGGTTTGTAACCGTTGCTTGAGGCGTGAGCGGGATATGCGCGTGGTATTAATTTACCTGACAATCAATGGACGGTTGGAAACAAATAGTCAGGTTACTGGATCTGGCAGAGAATTCACTTGGGAATGAGGATAGACGCCTGGACGTGATGAATTTTAAGGGATGAACATTTGTACAGGGCGATACGTACGAAAATCTAGGAACTTTCTGTGATTTTTTACTTGCGTCAGGCTGGACCACGATTTTTTTATAGAAATCTTGTTCATAGAAATTGCTCTATTCATTGAAATATGTTTTTGAGAGATAATTGTGCTTATTGCAAACTATGAGTTATAACCTCTAAAAGGGATATTTTACTATGCCTACAAATATCTTTCGATAAATGTTAGCTTCCAAGAGGTCCAAAGCCTTCGGTTTTTCACTTAAAAGTAACCACATTATATATGCCCATAGGAAAAAGTCCACAGTTTTGACGCCACATGATCCTGGAGGGCAATTGGCTGGTGTATTTTGCGAGATGGTGCTCGACTCAAAGGTCTTCTCTAAAAAAGACAGAGTCATTTCACCAGAGTCATTTCACGTTAAGGCTATTCAATCGGGGAGCGAAAATATCAGTGATCTTTGATTAATAAGGATTTCAATTGATTGTAGAACATAGGCCGCCAAAAGATTTTGGGGAATATGCTACAATGATTCTACCAACCAATAATCCGCAACAAACAAACAACAATTTTTAACGTAACGGCGTCTCCAAATTTTTTTTCTGTCCATTTGAGAGTAAAAATGTCCATTTGAGAGACCACTTAGAGAGAAATATTAATCTATTGAAGTTTTGTGAAGGACTTTTAATGCATAACAGTTAACATTTTTTAAATTATGCCTTTTGTTCACCCTAATTTATTTCCTTTATATTTTAAAATAATTAAAATGTAAACATTTTAATTTAATTTAATATTTTAAAATAGAATAAATTTTAATTTAAAATAAAATAAATAAACTCTTGAAAGCCACTAGGCCGAAGCTGGGCCAATGAATCCCCTACACATATTTATGCTCCAAAAAAATAAAAAAAAAATAAATTTTTGTGAAAAAAATTGTCTATAATTTTCAAAATTTTAAATTTTTTATTAATTCTTGAAGTATGTAGCATAATGTTGTTTACAGAATAGCATATCGGGTAAATTGCTTCCAAGTCTTTGTTGATATATACGCAATCTATTGTATCCATGTCGATATCGGAAAAATGGGACTGAATTTCGTAGACCCAACGCTCTAATTGTTCCCTCATGATGGTCGTGGAATATTTGGCATAAGCTTTCGACGTTTTTTTCGGTGGTTTTGAAACACTACACTGGAGCACTCAGACTAAACACAGGTCCATTGTACTGCCTGGTACAGTGTACTCCAGTGCCGTTAATTTGATCCCAGCGGGAAATGGTGGCTGGACCAGATTCGATTTCACTGGGATTCCAGCCTGGGACCCCTCCAAGTTGGGGCAGGCCCTTAACCAGCTGCGCCATCCAGTCGCTCAAACGTGTTTAATCGCATGAGGAAGCAGTCAATTCAGCACACCAAAATAAGAAACAATATGAGTTCTCTCAGGATCTTAGGTCGCAAACGCCTATGTGAGATCTCTCGACATTAAAACTTCACAAACAGTACTCTCAAATGGACAACCATCCGAGAGTAATTCTCGAGAATCTACAAACAAAAACACTATCAAATGGGCAGGTACAGATCAGATCCGGCAATTATGTTTACAGATGTAACCATTCAAGCCCATCATGTCAACCGTAATTCTGTCGAACGACATTTTTCCCAAATTGCACCATGAACCATTCAAACTAAATACGAACAACTTCCAACCGCTGCTCCAAGATGAGCGCATTCATAATAAAATGGAGAAACAACAAATTAAGAATCAATTGTCAAATTTACTCCCACTTAAGTTAAGAATAACAGGGCAAGTGCGAGTTGTACTCCATTTCCAATGTCTTTGGACTTTGGAGATAACAAAGTGTGACAGGCACTTTAAACGGACGGACGGACGGACTGTCACACAGAAATTATAAATGTTCCATTCTTGTAGACGTAACCTAAGGAAGTAGAGAACCGTGTCTTAAAAAAATAAATATTTAATAAAAATTGTTGCAGAAGGTTTTGACTTTATTTGAAAAATGTGTCTCGGTTTTCTCGATTGACTTGATCCGGAGACTGAAATCATGTTCCTGTTCAACCAAAATGCAACACATAATATAAGACCTGTTCTTGCCCTATATATAGGGTCATAGCTATATCAACAATCATCGCAAAGTTTGTTTTCAGCCATCAGTTGCCTCTGGTTATTAGGCATGAATCATACTATTCTCAAAAATTTACGATTTACGAGCCTCGTACGTTAAAATTTCCTTTGAGTAATTGATTTTAATCGCCGATGTGTGGTTTTCTTGCTAAAATTACCTGATCTCTTTAACGCTTAAAATCTGATCTCCTCAGTTTACGTCAAATAGTGAACACATTCACCAAACATCAGGTGAACACAGGGGTAAAGTGGATCTTGGAAATAGTTTCTATCGACAATAGAATTTAATTTTGTTCCTACACTTTTTAAAGGCAACTGTTTTTTCGCTGCACGTTAAGTGAACGTTCATGCTCAGCAAACTGTCAAACTGTAAGCTTCCGTAGGTTTCAGAAAGTTTACCACTGAATTCAACGTTAATTTTTCGAATTTCTCGACGTCGTTCCATTGAAAGTTCATTCATGATCCAGTGAAATAGCAAACTCAGCACAAATTAAATGGAAGCTATCAACTATTGAGCCCCGTGGAGAAATGGGTAAGTGCGTCGATTCCTACGCTCGAAGTCTGGGTACGATTCCCAAAAAAAATCATTTGATATTTTCACGGCTGCATCTGTTTCGAGCCACTGACAGTGCTTAAAGAATATGACTGTCTAAAAAAGCTTCTCAGTCTTCCTGCTGGGAATCGGCATTAAACTGTAGGTCCCCTCTACTCGTGAGAGGACAATACCACGCACAATACGAGTGGTTGCTGAGAAACTAGGCCCAGGTCCACCTCGGACTGTAGCGCCGCCATAATTGTTATTATTATCAACTATTTAACTAAAATGTTAGAAAAAATAGTTGTCATCTAGATGTTTGCGTTTTTGGAAGTTTTTTTTCGAAAAGAAGTCAGTGATATGAGAGTTGAGTAGCTTAAAATAAATCAACGAGTCTACGATGAAGACTCTGTTTTACCTTCCATCATCCAAATGCAGTTCCCTTACATGATTCACATTTTATATTAAATTTTGGTCATATGTGGTATCTTCTGAACTAGCAGCAGACGCAGTAAAAGAAATGCAGTCAATATGTCCATCTATGTGCTTTAAGTACTTTATCTTCCCATTTATACATTTATTTTTTATTTTATTTTATTTTTAATTTATGTATAACATTTATATATGCATTTCTTTATAATATATCCTCCCTCTTGTTCTTTGTCGTTGTCACGGGTCGACTTAAAGAGTAAGTTGTCTCAAATCTTTTTGATAAACTGTTGGTCGCTCTTGTTAAAATGCCACATTAACAAGCAACTTCTAAGGTACATCCAACTTCTGCAATAAATGTGCGTCAAGTTCCGAGAGCTCTTATGACCGACAATCGGTTTCGAGAAATACAACCCTTAAAAATGACACAATTCAACCGTTCATAAAGAAAGCTGCATGGCATATCCTTAAATTGCTGTAGTTCCATATTTCAACAACCGACATCTGTTTGCTTAATGTCACAGCTCATAAGGGTTAATATGTATTCCATCAGATATCTGCTTCAATTCTGTTCACCCGCGCCCATCAGTCGCAGGTTTTACGACGACAGGACCTACCTTTTTTTTTTCTTTTCGATTTTCTTTTTTTCTTTTTCACATAAATTGTCCAATTAGTGATGGAAGCTTTCGTAAACTCTTCATAAGAACAATTTATTGTACACGCTCACGTCCTGTGCTGCGCCACTCATTCCCCAGCGCACATCACACAACGATCCCACCTCAGACGGAAGCATACGTGTAATTTTATGGCCGACAAATTTCATCAATTTCACACTGAATCCAATTTTATGGCATTCTGATTCCCATGACGATACAAATCGATTAATTTATATAAATGCCAAGATGATGTAGACTACGATGACGATGATGATGATGATGATGATGATGCATCCAATGATGATGTGACATCGCAAGCAGCCTCCAGTGGAACGGACATCTCTCGATGTAGTGTCCCCATATGTCATCCATCTGGCTTCCTCGTCGTCCTCGTTGTCCTCGTGCACCATCTGCAGACAATTAATCATTTTTTTTTGCTCTTCAGCTTTCGAGAGAGCAAGGCAATCTGGAGGACTTGTATCTGATTGGATCCTTTCTGATGCTCGAGTGGAAATATATTATTTTATCCGAGAAATTAATGAATCTGCGGCTCGAGATACAGCGGGAATATGCCCCAAACGAGGCGTGCGGATAGAACTGAAAACTTACCCCCCACTGTGCCTTCAACCGCTCACGCCCCAGCCCCGGGAGGCGTTGTGAAAATTTTCGGAAATTTATTTTTTCTTTAAATTTCTTCCCTCCCTTCTGGCTCTCGCTTTCATCCCTTGTGCTTGTGTAGCGGTCTTATCTCAGAACATAAGGTTAAAGATGATTGATTAGCCCTAGGCCGGGCGACGTTCCATTGAATGTCATTTTGCTATGACAAGGATTACGAAAAGAAACGAATTTTCCCCACCCAACTCGCCTACTGTTGCCAAGTTAGCAATCATTTATATGACATGCTTCCCTTTATCCCTTGTGTATGCTTCAAGCAATCATTTAGCGGAAGAACAACAACAAAAAGTTGCTCTGTTGCTTGTTACCTTCTGTTTGTGGTGATGGCGGTGGTAGTCCTCGTCTATTTGGCAACTCACTTAACAAGCTCCAGGGGATTTCATATTTTTTCTTGAAAATATCTTCAAGACACTTAATCACAGTTAGTGGGTGTGTGTGGGTGGCTCTGAAAGTGTGCGGGCTGATGAGGAGGCGTAAACTTGCTGCTGTCCTACCTTGCCTGCGTGGCGGGTAGGCCTGCGATGGACTGCGGGACCTTGTGTCATGATTATCGCATTTTTTGGTAAAATTACTTCGTCATAGTGTAGGCATTAGGAGTTTCATTCTTCTCGCCGAAGCCTCTGGGGATTGATGGTCAGGTGGGGGTGTGGATACGCGCCCCCTCCCCACAAGGGTGGGTCAAAATAATGCTGGAAAGGTGGCGAACATGAGCTGTTGCATCGTAAAAAACGAAAAGAACTACGAAGACGAGGAAAATGAAATGAATAATCCTTGATGATATTATTGGGATGTCGGAAGGAAAGTAAATCACTTGATGGGCAGGAAGCCAAAGCGGAGAGATACGCAAAAAAGAAATGAATCTAAGGTTAGGGATCTGATTATCTTGCGGAGGAACGGAGAAAAGCCGGATTTTGGGCGCCTTGATGAATGGTTGCGAATGCGGATTACATTCAAGAACATGAAAGTCGGCGGGGTGGGGGAATTCGTTTTCGTTCAGCATCTCTTGGGGTGGTGTACCTGGAGACTGAAGTTTAATTAGTTACAACCCTCAGGAGGGAATGATAAATGAAATGCATGCTTTGAGGTGATGAGTCCAAATAGGAATTGTTCATGCCAAGACGCTGAAAGCGTCACTTGTAGGTCTTGGGGGGGTGGAGTTATGTTTTGAATATAATTCTTTTTATGCTCATACATATTCATTGACAAAGTACTTTTTCTCTCACTGGGATGATGGATGCCTCTGGAATATTTTCTGTGAGAGTATTATAATTCTAGATCTGTGTGCTTAAAAATGTCTGTATTCCGTATAAAGGGTGAGCCAAACACAAGTTTCTTTCGAAAAATGCAATAAAACGAACAAAATTAAATTTTTTCCATGCATTATAGCCTCATTAGTAGGAACAAACATTCCCATTTATTATGAAATACAACGTCGTTCAAGTAGCTACCTCGGCTGGCTTCGCAGTAGCGCATTCTGTCACCCCAATTTTCCAAGACCTTGTTGATGGTTTCGGACTGTAGCTTGGATGATATCGTGGCTGCGAGACAACCTTATCTTGATGACTGGTGACAGCGTGACCGAAATCGGTGACAGCATGGAATGCGGCAATAGTATCAGACCAGAGACAAATGAAATCCAGCAATCCGTGAGCTGCAGTCCGAATCCATCACGGACTGTAGCTCACGGATTGCTTGGATGATATTGGCCTGAATGGCTTGAATCGTTTTCGGATTGTTGGCATAACATCCTTCCTTCACGGTTCCCCACAAAAAAAAAGTCCAAAGGGGTCAAATCGTAGCTCCGAAGCGACCAATTAACATCGCCAAGACAGCTGATAAAACAATTTGGAAATTTGGTGCGCAAAAGATCGATTGTGGCATGAGCTGTGTGGCATGGCGCCCCTTTTTTCATGAACCAGAGGTCGTCCAAATCCATGTCATAAATTTCAGTAAAAAAAGTCGGTTAACATGGCTCAGCACCGCCCACCGTTGATAGAAACGTTGTTTCCAGTCTCATTTTCGAACAAAAATGTTCCAATGATGCCACCACTCTACAATCCGCACTAAACTGTCACTCTCTGTGGATGCATTGGCTTCTCGATACCGACAATAATGTGCGGGTTTTCCAAGCCCCAGATGCGACAATTTCTTTTGTTAACGTAGCCGCCGAGATGGAAAAGCGCCTCGTCAGAAAAGATGATTTTTCGCCCAAAATCGTTGTCCAATTCAAGCTGCTCTTAGACCCAAACTGCAAAACGATAACGAAGCGAATGGTTACATGTAATCGAATGCCTGTGCCGGAAAACCCACGGTCATCAAAAATATTTTGAACAGGCCAAAAGGTCATGACCGAACTTCCGTTCGCAACGTCAGCGATAACGTCGAAGGTAAGAACGGAAGCAAGAATTTGATGACTGCGGTGATTTTGGACAAGTGTGCATGTTTGATTGAATACGACTTCTCGCAGTCTAAGATGTACAGCCGGGAGTGTAAGTCGAAAAATAATAATAATAAAGTAAAGAATAAATTAAAGAAAAACAAATAGTCTTTAATTTTACAATTTTTGCTGACTCAATTGGACTTTGTAAGCGAAGAATCCGAGATCTTTGTGCAGAATTCGCCTCAGGCTAGTGCGTGAAATGTTGAGCTGTCGAGATCGATGTCGATGGCGAGTTGATGTTCGTGAATTGAGTCTCACACTCTCGGCAATAACAGCCACATTCTCATCTGTGCGCACCATACAACGACGGGGATCATGAGTGTTGTCCACTAGCATACCAGTCTCACAAACTTTTTGCACAAACTTGCGTACCACAATCGTGGTGTGTGCTTCATTTCGGCGACAACTTCTTTTCAAAAAAACGCACTCTTTGGTCTGCACATCACTCAATTTGGAAATAAGTCTCCAATATTTCCCAACGTTGTTCAAGCGTAAAGCGATTCATTTCTTTCCGCGGAGGTACGATACTGACTTTCTATCAAGACTTCGAGCGGGAAACAGCTGTCAATGTCAAAATAGCCTATGATTTAAAAAAAAACACTAGATGGCTCACCTTGCACACGCTTCAACAACGCCATCAAATGTTCTTTCTCTGAAGGACAAGATTAAACTCGTGTAAGAACTGGAGCCCAATTTTCAAATTTATTCTCGTTTTTGGACGAATGGATATATCAATAAGCAAACTTGTCACCCGAAGATAATGAACATGAGATACTCGAAACGCCTTTAATTCCCGAAAAAATCATAGTTTGCTGCGGTCTATGGAGTAGTTGAGTTATCGGACCATATTTTTTATTTCCAAAATGAGTCCGAGGTGGACCTGGGCCTAGCTTCTCAGCAACCACTCATGTTGTGCGTGCTATTGTTCTCTCAGGAGTGGAGGGGACCTACAGTTTAATGCCGACTCTGAACGGCGAAATTGAGAGGCTTTTTCTAGACAGTTATACTCTTTGAGCATTGTCAGTGACGCGAAAGAGGTGAAGCCGGGAACAATTTTTTTTTTAAAAATTGTTTGTCTGAACTTGGGTTTGAACCTAGACTGTAAAAGTCTAATGCGATTCGATCGACGCACAAACCCACACGGTCACGGCGCCCACAATTTTTTTCTTGTGTCAAATCTTAATCTGACAGCAGGCACCATTGCCCGAAAATGTACTCCTTAGCAACGTTTAAAAATTGTGTACTCCTTGTATATCCCAACTCAGTAAAAAGAAGTCATTGAACTCTACGCCAACTTAACGTTCCACAGAGACAATAATTTGAATCCACTTTTTGCCGTCAAATTGTATTCAATATTGTAGCGATGTAGCAGTATTGTTGGATTGGGCATGAGAAAATCAGAGCCATCAGCTAAAGACGTGAAAAAAATGGTGTAACTTATAGGCTGAAGGGAACATCGTGACGTGCTTTTTTTAAAATTGCTGAAAAGTCAAGATAATGGCGCCCGGTACAGAGGCCTGGTTGACAATCTTTAACTTTTTGTTGTTAAGACACCGGCATCCAAGACGGTGTTGAGTCGTGTTAATATCTCAACCAATCAAACGAGTTTTTCGAGTGTTTAATGAAGACGCAATAATCAGAAATATACCATTTAAGTTCGTAAGTTCGTTTCGTGACTTGAAGCAACAGAATTTGACGATTTTCTGGTAGTTGGTGTTTGAAATCGTCATTTTTGAGGGTAAGCCAGCAATGGTTTCGGACTTGGAGGTCACCTTCCCTTCCTCCGTAGCCTATTCCTGAGATATGTCCTCAAGTACTGCAAAAAGTGTTTGAAAACTGAAGCTGCAATATGCAAGAGTGGACGGAAATCAAATTCTTTCCAAAAAGTTGCATTCGATTTTTTTAATGGACCACTCAGACTCAAAACTGGTCCATTGTACTGCCAAGTAGCAACCTACTACAGTGCCGTTAAATTGATCCCAACGGGAAATGGTGACTGGGCCAGATTCGATGTCACTGGGATTCGAACCTGGGACCCCTCGAACTTGGGGCAGGCACTTAACCAACTGCGTCATCCAGTCGTGCATTCGATTAGTCAACATCCCTTCAGCCCTCAAATCAGTTTTCAATTTGTCCTAAATATAGTTGCCTCTCTGTTCCATCATTCAATTTTGAACTTTCAGCACGTTGTACCTAAGCCCCTCAGATGCTGAAAATCCCAAAAATCCCATCGCTCCTTGTGTGATTTAGATTTTTAATACGCAAGCACTTTCCACCAACCATTCGACTAACAAGATGATGTCTTCTCTTTCAGATGTTACAGCTGCGGCTTTGAGATGTCTCCACTCTCGTCAGAACAAAGGGATATGCACGTAAGTCCAAAAAAACAAGGCACCTCACTCCCTCGCCCCCACTCCACCACACATCCAATGCATTCACTGTGTGGATACAGTGTTTTTAATTTCGTAAGTAGATCTGTTTGCATCACAGATAATTTTTTTCTCTTGCACATAATACATGAGATTACGGTTACCTCACTTCTATCTGCAAATCCATCAGACACCTCATCCGCACGGATTGAACCAGCCAAACACCCCCTCCGCTCCTGCTCGTTTTTGATATTCAAAATGCAAATACAGACGTTAAACTCGGTTTTCCTCAATCATTTAATGGAACCTGAGACAAGGACGATGTGATGACGATGCTCACGAAGATGATGCTGGCGATGATGATGATGATGATAATGACGTTGAGGATGACCCGATTAACTCCGGCCAGCAGCGTCATCCCACCCCATCCGTGCCCCGTCGTCGGTGCCACCACTTGTTTGCTTTGTGAGCATTTTACGTTTGGCTGGGTATCCGTTTCATTTTGTTTCGTTTCTCGTGAAAAGCAAACGATCTCGTAATTAAATTTTAAAATTAAAAGGTCAACACGAACGGACGGAGGAAGGCGAATGCAAAATTGGGACGACCGTACGAAATGAAAGGATACAAGCGGTAGAGAGGACGTGTTTTGGTTTCTGGCGAATCCTTTGGCGTATCTGATTTCATTACAATTATAGAACTGCCGCCGGGGAGGGACAGGGATAGACTGGGATGGACAGACAGGCTAGGGGCCGAAATGAGCTTTTCAGTGCGGGATAAAAATGGATTTTTGATTTAGTGCGAGTCATATCGTATAGCCTTCTGTCTCTCCGGCCTGGCCAAACGGAAATAGGACACGACCTTATAATTTATTCAGCATCATCCATCCAGCCCGTCTTCCCCACTGAACGTGGCCACGTGTGTACGGTGGCGTATGTATTGCACGCAGTGTCATTGCCTATCACTCCCTAATTGTATATTCTGCTCGAGTATCTCTCTGAGAACACACGTGTATGTGTGTGGCGATGGTGGGGCCTCCTGTGTTTATCATGCAGGACGAATAACAAATGAAGATGAGTTGCCTTGGAATGGCATGCGAGTTAAATAGATCTCAAGCTTAATTATTGATTGCTATCAGGCCTTCAGTCACATCATTTTCATCTCACAGCCCTCCGGATGCTGTCGCTGTTGCTGCTCTCCTTCAGTCAGTCAATTTGCAAGGAAACTCAGATGGAATTCTCGGAATGTCGTTAACCTTTTTTTTCTCTCTCTCACTTCTGTTGCCTACTTTCCTTGCTGTGTCTCGGAAATTGCGGACCGGGGAAGAGGCATGTATTTATTTGTGATCCAAACTGCTAATGGGGCGCAGAACATAGGGCAAGCCTAATGAAAGCTTGTCAACTAATTGTTGGAATTCATAACAAGGAGTCGAGAGATTTCTGATTAGTGGCACATTCGGAGCATGACATGATTTCCTTTCATCTGTGCGAGGAAAATTAGAATCAGTGAAGATTCGGTCAAAGGAATCTTTAAGCTTCATGGCGGTGGTGGTTGGGGGATGAACGGGGGACGATTTTAGGTCCTTAAAGAGGATGCAGGGTTAGAGACACGGATATGTCATTTTTTGATTAGCGAATGTAATTTATCATTTTTCAAGCGTGAGAAAAACTTTTTCTCGTTAAGTGCGAAGGATATTGAGGAAGAATTCTGAGAACAGAGTCTGTTTTGACTGAAAGGTTTAGGAGAGGATAAAGTTGAAGGATTCGGCAGAGCGAGATTCCGAAATTTGTGTTAATGTAAATCACATTATATTCACATTATAATGCTCTTTGCTCTTTTTTTCGTCTGATGGGGCCATCTTTCATCATACAACGCCTCAAAATGTGGCCGAAAAAGTCATAGAAAGAGTTCCAAGAAGTTCAAAAATCCCTGAAATTAACGTTTACGACTTGCTCGGACAGATTTTCTTGGCTAACCGTAGTCTGCAAGCCTTTTGCACCTTTTTTGAAAGTAACTTTGTATTCCGTCACTATTTTCTTCAAATCACTGAAAAAAATACATTTCTGGCGCCTCTTACATTCTCTCTCTCAACACACAAAGTTGGGCGAAGTCCTTTTCAACTCATGTGCGTTCTCCTTATTGTAGTCGTTTTCAATGACGTTGACCCGGACTCAGATTTATTGAGCGGGGACGTACAGCCTAATCACCTTAGTGTCTGTATCCCCTGATGTCGATATACGACCCATTCATTTCATTATTGAAACTCTTTCTCTAAAGATGTTGAGTAAGGTAATGGAAAATATTTGATTTTAGTGGATTCATTGCAAGACCTTCTTCTTTCACCGCTGAAGTCCAAACTGGATTTGAATCCAGGTACTGTAGCAACTACTCGTGCTGCATGTCCGTATTGTTCTTTTTTAAGCGGCAAGGATCGAGCATAGACATTAAGTCGAGAGCGGTCGTACCGTGGTATGTCGGAGTCGCCAAAGTTTCGGCAGCCACATTGCAACACCTAAACCTTAACCCCAAATCAATAAAAGTCTAGTCAATCAAAACTCAAAGCAGGAAGAGACTTTCTGGCTAATGCCCAAAGCGCCACTATAGGGAAGAAAACAAAATTATTTACTGAGTGTTCGTCTACGTTCGGCTCATTTAAGTAATGCTGCAGTCCTGGATGCATTGGTTTGCACCACATAAAATGTCAGATTTTCGCTCAGTCGGAAATAAGAAATTTTCGAGTGAACATCTGAACCAGAAAGTTAAATTTTCTTTTTGTATAAAATAAAATGGTACGTGGACTTGACGTGTGAGAATTCTAGGGTTCGTTCCAAGTACCGCTATTTTTGTTCTAGGAATTTTTTACCATGCTGTCAGTAGTTTCAAATCGAACCCTTTGCCCATACAAATTTAAAATGAGACATAATACGTCATTGGCATTGAAAAACATTAAAGCCGCATTTGAGGATGTAGCCGTAAACGCACTAGACGACCTTGATTTGGAAATTTCCGTCTTTGGAGATATTAGACCTAAAAACGAACCACGTTGAAAACCAGAAATCGTATTTGACGACAATATGTTGAAAGCATCGTTATTATCAGACTCAATAAAAATATGTGAGTATCTGTCATAACAATAAGTCAACACCTATCACTAATAGGAAAAGTGAAGTGCCTCAAAATCGGTAATTTCTTGTGGTACAACCTAATATTTGGGCCTCAGCGGACGTGACCATTCGTCTAGATCGATATTAAGCTAGCACGTCGAAAGGTAAGCAAAACTCTTTCTAGCTGCGCTCCACAGGGGAGACAATCACTTTGCTTCTCAGGTTTTGAGTCAAAGACTGTTGGAGTCGATACCCACTCGCTGCTTTAAACCTTTAAACCATGTCCCTGCACAATCTTTATACATGCAGTTTTCCACTGAAACGTGCAAGAGTACCTTAATTTGATATTGTTGTCGACAATTAGAAACGACTTGGTCTGCCTTTATTTTTCAAATGCCTTAGATACAGCGATTGGGAAGAGTGATAGGTTAGGTTAGGTAACCCCCTTACCTGACTACCCCCTAGTGAGTTCACCAACACACTTAGACCATGTTGATCCATTGTGATACACACAGTCAGACTACTATCACTGATCGGTAGCTCCAGTGGTAATAATATAATAATAATAATGGCGGCGCTACAGTCCGAGGTGGACCTGGGCCTATCATCTCACCAACCACTCGTGTTGTGTGTGCTATTATTCTCTCACGAGTGGAGGGGACCTACAGTTTAATGCCGACTCCGAACGGCGAGATTGAGAAGCTTTTCCTAGACAGTTATACTCTTTGAGCATTGTCAGTGACTCGAAAGAGGTGGAGCCGTGAAAAAATGTTTGATGTTTTTTTCGTGATTCGAACCGACGATCTCGAGCGCAGGAGTCGACGCACCTACCCACTACGCCACGGCGCTCCAGTGATACTACCGTTAATTTGATCCCAACGACAAATAGTGTCTGGACCAGATTTGAAAAACGGGATAAAAGCGTATTAACTTTGCTTTCACTAGGATTCGAACCTGGGACCCTCTAACTTAGGGCAGGCACTTTACCAACTGCGCCACCCAGTCGTTAGGGAAGAGTGATCCATCGTTTCATTTTAAAGGTGGTGTCGTGGCTTGAATTGATTGTTGAGCAATGTTAGTGAAAGTCCTTTACTCCTGAGAATTGAAGCTGTCTCTGGCATTTTGTCTAACCCCAAGAGAATAATTTGTTCTAATTGGTTTGAAAAATGTATTGTAATTTCATACGGTAACTTGCGAAGAGAATTGTACCAAAAGTCTGCGACTTGCTTGTGACTATTTATGAGGATCAACAAGCAGTGGTATAAGTCAAAACGACGAATGGACTGAATAATTATTTTATTTCATTTTATTAAGGCTGACTGACTCCAACATCGTTTTTATTTTTCATTGAGATCATTGTATCCATTTTTATGATTGTTCAGATTTGCAGCTAACCTGTCTTATGTTTTGATTCTTGACCTCCATCGATGCTTTTGATTGAGTGAATCAGAAACTGCGTCTCATTTAGACCAACAGTTTGAGTCTATTGTGGCCGTAATGATAAAAGGAACGAATGATACTACCATGATACCCTTTCCTATCAATTGACTGTTGAAAACACTCACATTGAAGTACATACCTTAGGAAGCTTTTCAGCTCAAACTCATTCAGATTCTTCAGCTTGCCAATTTATTTGTTGGCCAATAGCTGCAGATTTTCCATTAACTAGAGCTGGGCAGTCACAGATTTGGTGGCAAAAAGATTGTATTTTAGCAGTAATTGCTGTGGTGGATGCCTAGAGACATTGCCTGGGTGCCTATCACAAAGTATCAATGTGTTCATGCTTGCGACCGAGATTGACCGTAAATAAGGATACATCCTTGCTCAACGCCGCCCACAGGGCTTATGTCCTTGACCCAGTGTCTATATTCAGCAATCGGTTCATCGTTCAACTCCTACCTCAAAAAATTTTAGCGGCGTATTTGCATAGGGTTGAGATACAGACAGAGGCTGTGGAAAAATCGAGATCAGTATTGTATTGGCGACCAAATGTAAATCTTTCCTTTAACAGCTCAGTAACGCAGAGCCCTAATATCGACAGCTAATGACAGTAAATGATTTCATCCAACACGAAGCTATATGCTTCCCTTGAAAAACGAAGCAAATTCAGTCTGTCAAACCAAAAATGAAGTCCCTAAATAAAACGATAAACATTTTTTCCTCAAAAGCACTTACCTAACCAGTGCCGATTACGGGTGCCATTGAACTCGGAGCTGTAAGTTCTTAAGCCAATCTTGTTCATTTCAGGAGCGGATTTAGTCGCCCTTCAGCCAGCATCCATCGTTGCAGTTTATCAACCACAGATTGGGCGGATATTGATAAAGCCAACCCAGAGCTACGTGAGAGTTACCAATCTTTCCCAAGTCCATCTCTTGCCACTGGATGAATAAATCAGACCCTTATCCCCTTCCTTCCTTTGATCCCTCATTTTATCTGTTTCCTTTAAAAGACTCCCATAATCAGAAAACAATGAACAATTCTTTCCTCAATCCCACGCCCAAAATGTCGACTAACAACTGAACAGTTTCAAGACACCGAGTTCAAAGGAACAAAAATATAAAAATTTTATTGAGTTATGATTTGCCAATGACCCTAATGGAGTTTGTTCCATCAAATATTCATTCCTTCAGATGACTTCAATTAAGAGCGGTCCTCCCCCTCAATTATTTCCTGCTTAACCAAATAATTTGGGTCAAAGCAAAACCCTTTCAATGTCGCCCCTCAAAGGCTTCAAAAAAAAAGAAAAAAAAAAAACAAACACGACTCCATTCCTAAGTGGATCACAATTGTGCTGTTTGCGTTGCATAACGAAATTCGGTTTCATCCCTTGTTTGTACACATCAATTTTTTTGCTAAATGAATGTGTGTCGTCCCGAAATAAAATTTTTCAACCACTCTCTTGTTTAATTACTTTCGTTCCCTTCAAAAATATGCCACGAAAAAGCGAAAGCGAGACCGATTGATGGCGGACGGGGGATGAAGGGATGAAAAAAAGGAAAAATAAAGCAAAGATACATCTGAATCCCTTCGGTGCAGGCAAGAAATTTCACCCATTAAACTTTTCCCAGCACACTTTCGATCGAAAGTTATATCCTTTTCTATTAAAACAACCCATTTTCGAACTCGAACTTGAGCACTCAAACCACTCCACCACCCACGCCACCAACACACACACACACAGCAAAGCCCCATCGACCAATTTTAAGTGATAAAAATTCATGGAGAATCTCTCGCACATAAAAAAGAGGAAACAACAAGGAGCCATAAGAGGAGGAGCGAAAAAAAGGGACGAAGTGAAAGCAAGGCAGTCTGTGTTTGTTGTTTTTTTTCCTCGTCCATCCGTCGCCATTCGGTCTCCGGCCTGGTGATGGCTGAGGTGGCAACACGGCCCCCAGGGATGCTGGGGGAGGGATGCAATAAAAATTGAAACAAAACAAAAGGATATTAGCGTAAAACGAGGGGATGGGGAAAAACCCCGAATACAGAAGAGGAAAGATAAAAAAAAACTTTTTTTCGCTTTCAAAACAAACAAGACGAATTCGAGGGAGGGTGGGTTTTCTTTTTCTGTGTTTTTTGCAATCGCCATTGGCAACTGTTTCCCTGCGAAGAAGGCGGGGGCGGATGGGTATCCTGTTATGGGAAAAGTTGGGAGCGCGAATGATGTACAGACTGTGAGTCAGAGGATACAGTCTCTCTGGGATGAAGAGTCGAAGACATCTTGCCAGTGTCAAATCTATTACATACGCTCCTGCAGCTCCGCCAGAGCACACGCTCGCGCCACGGTGGGAGATCAATTAGGTTAATTGTGAAGCTGGTAGTGGTTATATGCAAACTTTTGAACTAATCTCAAAGTAATTACACAGTAGTTGAGTACTTATAATGCGACGAGATAGATACGTTCGGATACTCGGTTCTTTTTTTGCGTCTGCTGTCAACCACCGCTGTCACACATACAAGCATCAGTGTCCTTTTGTACTCGAACATCTTTGTGTGCTTATAATGTCTGGAATTGAATTCCTTGAGCTGAGGCCGGGGGAGGACTGGAGATGGCAGCAGCGGCGCAAGTTTTCCTCTTGTTTCGCTTTTGTCGTCCAAATAAGAGTGAAAAAGTTAGTTAAGGATAAAAGTAGGGAATTCAACTTTGGGAGATATTTCTTTTCGCAATTCACCCATCCCCGGACCAATGCGGAGTCTGAGTGCTGAAACTTTTTCCTCCTCTGACTTATCCGGTCTAAGCCAATTCCACTTAGATGGGCATTGGGAGATATCGCGGGAGGTGCAAATGCCAAGTTTGCAGCATTTTTTTCTTCCTCTTCTTCTTCTTCTTTTGTGTTGTTTCGCTTTTAGTGGAAATCCTTTTGTTGATCTTAGCAAGGATAACGACACACTAAACAGTTGTGCTTGGTGGTAATTACAAAAGCTGCAGATAGAGAGAGGGACAACTTTTAATTTGAGTGGTAATAGAAATTCTACTTAAATGAAAATGTCATTTCGAAAGATGGGAATAATTAGATAGTTTGCTGCTTCTAATAAAGGAAAGTTTCGCCTCGACTCGGTGTGGTCCCGGTGGAGAAGTGACATCGTGGCAAATCTATTAACCTTTGTGTTGTTTGTTGACCGCTGTTGAATTTCATGAAAACAAACTCAGCCATTGGATGACCTCTCTCAATTTCAAAGTTCTACGGTAATTGACTTGGCACCGTGGCGTTGTGGGTATGTATTCGGTTGTACCACATGAAATGTCAGATCTATCACTTAGTCCTCAATTAGAAGCTGTCAAGTGAACACCTGTAGAACACAGTGAACTTTTTTTTTACAGAGTACAGTGGTATGTGTGTTTGATGCGTGCGACTTTTAGGAGCCTTTGAAAGTACAGTTATTTTTTCCAGGAATTTTAATATCATGCTGTCAACGGTTCAAATTCGTATTTTTTTCCTTTAAGAGTTCAAACTGGGATATAATGCGTCTCTGGCAGCCAAAAACATAAACGACGCATTTGAGAAAATAGCGGTGAACGAACGCACCATTCAGTGTTGGTTTGGTAATTTCCGTCCGGGAGATCTAAGCCTCGAAAACGAACCGCGTGGGAAACCGGAAACGGTAATAAAAAAATTATCGGCCCGTGCTGTGTCTTAATATCGGACACTTTTGCCCGCGCATATTATAAAAAAAAAATTAACGACGTCATTTTACGAGAAACGGTGCATGCAGATCCAATAAAAACGGTGCGGCACACAAAAAGAGAGTATCCCCCATGACAATAAGTCGACACCGATCACAAATAGGACATTTTTTTTACAAAAAAAATCCGACATTTGATTTGGTGTCAACCTAATATGTCGACCCCAAAGCACTAGACTCTCAGGTCTAGGTTCAAATCTAGGAACAAGCTACAATTTAAAAAAAATTGTATATGTCTCCACCTCTTTCAAGTCACTGAAAATGCTCAGAGGCTCCAGAAAAGGCTTCACAATCTCGCCATTTGGTGTCGGTATTAAACTACAGGTCTCCTCCACGCGAGACAGAACAAAGCACACACTACACGAGTCGTTGTTGAAAAACAAGGCCCAAGTCCACCCCGAACTGTAGCGCCGCTATTAATATTATTTATTTAGAGCTTCGCAAAAATCACAAAAATTTCTTATTCTCAGAAGCAAAAAATGGTTTCGAAATAAAGGCAATCTACAAGGCTGCGAGTCTTTTTCAAGAAGGCAAAAAATACGACGGTACAATTAAGACCACTGCTTGTTAAGCTTTTTAACTTATGTACACGTGATCAGATCAATCAGGCTTTATGAACCAGAAGTTGAACAATGTGTAGCAAATTGATTCTTAAGAAACTTTCAAAACTTACTCGTCGCCTAACGACACGCTAAGTCCTTTCCAAACAAATCATAGTTCATATCACAATTCATATCACAAATATAAAGATGCGTAACTTTCCAGATGGAAAACGCCTAGCCCATTCAAAATTTTGACAGTTATTCACGCATCTTTCAATAAATTTGACAGTTAATGATGAATGCACAAATATTTCCTCATTTTCACTCACATTAACTTGGATTCATCATTACCCCACGAAAATGGCGGCACATTCATGAATGGTTGCCCATAGTAACAGAAATATTTTAATGACTTTGTTCGCAGGCTTTAGTAACTAAAGCTAATTTGTATCATCATTTATATTTTATAAACGTAATTTAAACATTCACCCTTATTACCACTGGCATCAACTTAGATCGACTCCTGTCGTTTTGTGAGTCGAGGCGGTTAAGTGGCGTTTTGTCGGTATCACGGTAGCGTAGTTTTACTTACGTTCTACATATATTCTACAGAAAAAAGTTACAACTGACAGATTTATATTTTTCTTTATTTGAGAGCAAAAGTAACTCGTCGGTAATATTGAAAAATTATTTTGTCAAAAATATTGACAGCATTTTGATATTTATGCCGTGGAGTAGTGATGATGAAGAGGAAACAAACTGAACTTTGTGCACTCTGTATAGTTTGTAAGCAGCCAAACACTTTCCCACAGCGCAAGAAGTTTTACTATAGCCTTATCTGTTTCATTGAAGTACTTTTGCCTGAACGGTTGTCCCCCAGTGGCTCCTACTTACTTTGTGTTGAAAATTATCTATTTTTTACTTAAAATTTTGCATCGCACCAAACCTAGGTATATATGAAATAAATCTTAGGTTTTCTCTAATTTTTTATCTAGTATACTTACTTGTTGCCATTCTTTACGTAAGGTGGTCCTAAGCTATTTAATATAGCAGCTACTCAGTTTTCAGCGAAGTCGTTTGTGGAACAACCCCTTTGAAATTGGTGACCAAGCTTACATTTTCTTTCATCAGCTCTACCAACCATTTTATTTGTCTATTTGTTACTTTTACCCTTAAAAAATATAACTTAAAAAATAATATAATATAACTTAAAAATAACTTAAAAATAAACTTAAAAATATAACTTCAAAATAAAACCAAATGTATCGACAGATACAACAAAATTCACATTTTAAATAGATTTTTAATCTTTGGCGTTAACAAATTTTTTCACGACAAAAATAGGCGTTTAAGTAGGCGTTGCGGCACACTATAACTACAACCGGAATAGCGAAGAGTTACGTTCCACAAACATTAAACTTAATTTTTCGTAAAACGACTGGCGTAATGCCAGCTATAATCCTGATTTCTTACAGTCGTTTTTCGACAAGGCGTTCAACGCCAGTCGTAATAAGGGTGATTATTATTTTCAGTATTTTTTCCACCAAATGTTTAAGACCCTAAATATTAAAAAAAATAGTGCTTAACGAAAGCATTTTGTGAACAGTAACTTCACTGCTCCCCCTACTTTTTGTTTTGAAAATTGCCATGACAACATTTGAAAAATAAATAACAAACTTATGAGCGTTTAGATGACTCTGGGAGGATCGCATATGCATGAAATGTTTTCTGAGGAAAATATGTCGAAAATGGAACTATATGGGATAAAAACGGGACAGCTTCACCGTAAAATCAAATTTGAAGTAAGATTTTCGCCGAATCTACACTATTTCATTCCAATTTGTGGAAAATCAAGTACTTTATTTTCGATATTCTGCCTTCCTCCGTTCATGTAAACACTGTCCATGCCTATTTCACTACATTAGATTGGAGGGAAATTCTATCAGCTGTTCGGCATAGCTCACACGCATTCTCGGTGAATCGTGTCGGTGAAAATGTTATAAAAAACGCTGTCAGATGAAATTAAGGAGCAAGAGACGTGTGTAGTCCAAATTTCCAAGGCACATAGGTTGACACAAGAACGCAGCAAAACTACGATTAAGTTTGCGCACACAAGTACAGGTAGAAAACAATCAATTTGCATAAACTGGGGCCGAAAAAATCGTAAAACTTTGACAAGATTTTTGGTCGAATTCATTTTGGTCTATACTGTCTTCTAAGAAGAAGAATGCGAAATTCTTCCATGTCATGTTGTTGACTCGTAATAAACATCAGCAGAGTTTACTGTTGCATTGAGTCACAACACATAGACACTCATTGGTAATTGCTTTAAATATTTTTTTCCATTCTATTACGAAATTTAATGTCAATCGATCCATTTCAACAAAACAGTGCCAGGATATAATAATAATAATAATCGCTGCGCTACAGTCCGAGTAGGCCCAGGTCCTAGCTTCTCAGCAACCACTCGTGTTGTGCGTGTTATTGTTCTCTCACGAGTTGAGGCGACCTACAGTTTAATGCCAACTCCGAACGGCGAGATTGAGAAGCTTTTTCTAGACAGTTTTACTCTTTGAGCATTGTCAGTGGCTCGAAAGAGGTGGAGCCGTGAACAATTTTTTTTGAAAAATTGTTGCTTGTGCTGGGATTCGAACCTAGACTGTGAAAATCTAGTGCGCATGGGTCGACGCACGAAACCACACGGCCACGGCGCCCCCATAACGCCTGAATAATACCAAAAACAAAAACCCTCCGGATATCCAATCTGATGATATCACAAGACTGCTCAAGGGCTGCGGAGTGCTGAACATTCTTGTTCAATGAGCTGTAAGGGATTCAAAAATCGTTGATAGACCTTTTTCAACAAACTAACGTAGAATTCCTAGTGGCAAATACTCGAAAATCATTATTGGCATTACAGACGAGTCGTTTGGCCATACCCTAAATGCTGAATCGAAGGACCGTGTTGGTTTTGAAACTACATCTGACGAATTAATAAATTCCCCTTCCAGGGCAGTTTTACTCATCACCCGCCAACCGATTACGACTTAATCTGTGTGTCATGTCATACGTCCGCGCTAAAACTCCCTCGTTACTGGTCAACGGCCACTCGGTGGGCTTCATATTTGCGGTGGGCACAATCCTGGGCAACGCATTTGGATTTTTCAAATACAAAGAGACACACACCAGCCATAGACATAATCCGTCCAATATCTGTGATGAGAGTAAAGGCCAAATATTTGCCAAACTGCTCCGCTTTCGGGTTCTGTGCAATCAATTCTGTGTAAGCCTCCACATGCCCTGCTGGCTTGGTTTTGCGCCGCCTGAGTGTAAACACTGCACAAACTTTGAAAAAGCCGCTTCGGGAACACCCACCCCTCCAAAGTGAACCCTTTAAATATATGAAAGGGTGCATAGAAAACACCACCCACCCCCAACCATGCGAATGTTTACCTTTGAAAAATTCATCTGCAAATATTTTCCACAGAAATAAATATTTATCTTCATTTCGAAACCAAAAAATGCGCAAAAGGACGACACAAAAACCGACTGAAACAATGGCACAAAGCTGCTCTCTGGCCATGATGAGCGACGAAATGATGTATCTGTATCTGCGATAGAAGTCGGGTGGATCCATCAAACCGGCATTCAGTGTGTGCGGAGAGAAAGATTGATGCGGCAGAGAACAACAGCTGCTCGGGTGGATTACTTTCGCATACACACAAGAACGAGTGTGTGCACACATCCCTCATGCCGAAGAACAAGGCAGCCAGGGAGGGGCGTATTACTTTCTCATCCTGTTGCTGTGGCGCGCATCAAATAATCCTTGCAAGAATCCTATTTCATTGTGCAATTTGTCATACATTATCTGGATGAAATCCAGCGGAGTGGGGTGCACTCGTATGTGCGGCTTACATCGTGATGAATGTGTACGATGTGGGCAATGAGGTGGGGGATTATCATTCGCATTCGCATTCGCATCATCCACCGCCACCCATTTCATCTGGCTCTCAACTGACAGCAAATTGATGCTTCGCCCATGAAGAGTTGTTTTGTTTGCTCCTAGTTCTGGTCCTCGTGTGGGTCCTCTTCTCTCATGTTGCTGTTGCTGTTACTGTTGCTTTTGTTTACTGTGTGTCGTTGTTGTTGTTGTTATTACATTGTTGTCCTGGGCAAAAATAAACTCCCACCCCCTCTCATAAACAAATATTAACGAAGAGCAGCAGTAGTTGATACTGAGCGTGTTTGCTTTGCTCTTGAAAATACTGGATGAGGGCCTGAGAAAGTGATGGTGAACTTTTGTGATGTGCACGCTTGCGGTGCCTTCACACCCCCACCCCCCGGCCTCGCCTGTTTATGTTGCATTTCATGTGCAAATGAGTGGTTACATCCACTTGGCATTGCGTTGATTAATTTTTATCATGCATCCCTTAACGCATTATTTGATTAGAATGCATGAGTGCAGAGTTGGGTTTGGTTGGGGCTGAGGTTTTTCCATTACAGTTGAGGTGGCCGGATATGTTTACGTGGTCGAGGTTGTACGGAGCTCAGTCAGTTGGTCAGAGTTGGCTTTTATTTTGGTTCAATTGGAACGTCTACGGGTTCGATTTCATTTATCCGTTTGATTTGATTCAGGACTGCACTTCCAGGTGAGTAGATGTGTAGAACATGATGCATTTGGTGTTCAGTGTTCAGTGGTTATGTCCATTAGACGCGTTCGCTTGGATATGCTGTGTAGTGTTGTCGGCGTGGAAGATGGCATTGGAGGATGACTGGGAATTTGAAACAATCGTATCTATCAGGACAAAAGGGACATTCAATTGAAATCAATGTGTCAGTGGAAGGGTCCATATGACGTTCAGCAACTTTAAAGGAGCTGTCGAAGCTCCGACTGGTGACTGTTTCTCTCGTCAAGTTAGTTCAGATCCCTTTTAACCCAAATCTCGGCTACCGTCAGCTTCAACGGCAAAGAAAATGTAAAACCTTGTATAGTTTTCATTAGGCGATCAAATCTTAAAATTCTGGATCACGTTGAACCCTGGATAACGTTGAACTCTGAATAAATTTTAGTTCTGGATAAATTTAGACTCTAGATAAAATTGAACTCTGGATAATGTTGAACCGAATAAAGTTAAACTCTGGATGAAGTTTGACTCTGGATAAAGTTGAATTCTGGATAACGTTAAACTCTGAATAAAATTGAGCTCTGGATAACGATAAACTCTCCATACATTTCAAATCTGTATAAAGTTGAACTCTGGATAAATTTGAGCTCTAAATAAAGTTCAATTGATCCAATTAAGTGCCAAATTGTATAGCTATGTTTACCTCAAATCAAGCCAGAGGTTTAACAATGATTGACATACTTTCAAACCCAACAAGCGCCAACCGATACAGTTCACAAGACAAATTTAGCAACCTCTTCATCTCCGATAGCTTGTGTTAGAAAACCATTTCCATGCATCGCAGCCGAACTCAATTTCGTTCAAGTGAACGTCGGAAAGCATCTGCAACCTCGTCTTTCCCTCTCCGCCAGGCATCAAGCTGTCCCTTCACTCAATCTCCAACTTTGTGGGCATCCAGGCATTCACACTCACCGTTTCACGATTTTGCGCTTAGCAGCTTCTGGTAGCCACATGAACGACATGAATGATGGTTAACTTTGGACAAGACTAACAATCCAGTCCCGGATGAGAGCCCGTAGATTTTCGTGACGGCTCTCAAACACATAACAAGCTGTCCATTCCCTGGATAACCAAAAATAGATATTTACCTTTCAACCATTTCATCCCGCCCCGTCCGTCTACAGAAAATAATTACAAGCCCAATAAGTGAACAAGGAAATAGCCAGCTATTCGACGTTTCCCTCCAATTTCCTTGCCTCACACCCATGCCGGGGCAGACATGTGCTCAACACAATTCAAACAATATCAATTTTCCACACGCATATTAGGCACAATAACTCTCGAACAACAACCACCCCCAATGGCCTGTCAGATGCCATGAGAGGGCATGATTGGATCTGTCACTTGTTACACGCCAGTACCTCCATCAGGCATCGTCGGATCCACACCGAAACAATTTCCACCCCAATTAAATGCGTGCCAAGTGAAGCGTTATTTAGTTACGGTCATTACTTTACACACAGGCGCTCGCCTTCTAGGGGCGTTACCTGGACCTGCACCCCAACATCCGACCGAAAAGCATCCAGAGAGTGAAGTGAGTGAGAAAAAGCAAAAAGCAACTGCCTCCGAACAACGGTAAGAATAATAAAATGAACTCCACTCAACCCTACTCAAGCCTTCACCCTTCAAGACCCGCCACGGCACAGCAACAGCACACCACCCCCCATTGAATGGGGTTCACTTAATTGGTGTTGTGTGAAATTTATGAGTTCAAGCCCGTACCTGCTGGTGTGTGTGGATGAATTTTACGACGCCTCCGTGTGGTGCTTTAAACTGCACTCTTCGCCACCAGCTCCCCCCACGTTCCACTCGTACACCTAGGCAATTGGAAAGATTTAATGTCCTTGCAGCGAGTACACAAGCCCAAAATTAATTGTCGACCTTTCACCATCAAATTCGTTCTGCTGCAGCCCTGCATGCGGACTTGGTAGCAGTGCACAACTGTGTGCGGTGTACGTCCGCACCGGACCATGAAGACGAAAGACCTGGCCGAGGGTTTTATGGGCCCATCCGCAGAATCATTATTACGGATTGGTCTGGTACTGCCCTGATCCCTCGAAGTGCACGACTAAACGAAATGGACTTTGCACGATTGTACATTTCGAACCGTACGTGCCCTCAAAGGGCGATGTGGGGGTGGCTGGCGTTGTTCCATCTACACACTGTTCAACTGGTGGTCTTGAGATTTTATTGCCCCACAGAGTGCAACATCGTGCATTTAATAGTTTCAAACCGAATGCTGATCTTCGCAACGAATGCACACGGCAGTGCGCCCATCCTCCCAGAGATTGCTCAGTGGAACTTAAAGACGTGGATAATGCAGCGTTTTGATGAAACGACCGAAATGAACATCAGCTGTTGCTGTTTGCAGAACCATTTCGGGACTCATTTCAGTGGGAAATAATTAAACAGCAGTTATGCGGTAGATGAACGGGGTTGGCAGCCGAGTGCTGGCATAATTCGACATAATTGCTTGAGGGGACCGAGTTTGACAGATGGAGAACGGAGTTTTAATGATCTGCGCAAATAAAGCGAACACCTTTTGGCTGTTAAACGTGGATCCAACGCCGACGATGATAGCGCAACTGGTTGTCGTTAAATTTTCCAAATAGCTTTCCAGGGGTAGTTTCGGGTAATGGAAATTAACTGTGAAAGTGTTTTCTGAAATGTTTCGAAAACTTTCAGATCTTCACTTGATGTGCAATGAAATGTGTGTAAGTGGGGGGATTTTGAGAACTTTAATGAGCCCCATCCCGTCGACAGGTGGCAGCAACAAGTGATGCAGGAGATGGCATTGAAAGTTGACGTGTTTTTAGAGCACCCGGAGTGTTTCAAAAACACTCCGGAAAAAAAGAGCGGTTTTCGAGAGACAATGTTTTCGACAAATTTTCCAAGCCTTTGTAGCCCTATGTCCTCAACAGCACACACAATGTTCGTTTCTAATGCGTAGACCAGCGACTTAACGTATCATAAGAAAACAAGACTTTTGAGGACAATTTAAATTTTTCCTTCGATTAGTTGATTGTTTCGTTTTCTGTATGAGATGTAGCGCCATTCTGATGAAACCATACTCATGCAGTTCAATCATGGACCAAAAAGACAATAACCATGGTTCAATAGGCTTTTCTGTTGACTGTAATAAGTTAATTAACATCAATTTTAAAAAAATGTGGTCCACTGACTCCACCAGCCCACAGACTACACCAAACGGTGCATTTTTCCGAATGTGTTGTCATTTCGATGATCTTAGGTGGATTATCATCACTCTGAAGATTTTACCCACTCCGTCAAAAATGAGCGAACTTTAACCATATCTTTCACTGGGCAACACTAAAGACGAAAAATGTAAGGTGAATCTATTTTTTTGATCAGGTGTGTAAATTTCCAAAATTTTGAATTTTTTCAATTGTCTACACTAAAGTTGTAGCCTTCAAAATAGTCCCTATTAGATACTATGCACATGTGCCAGCGGTTATTTAAATCCCCGAAACACATCTTAAACTCGATCTTTGGGATAGCCTTTCTTTCAGCGTCGTGCTTTTAGTGTCATCTATGCTTGTGAAACGGCAACCCTTGAAGGTTCTCTTAATTTTTGGAACTTGTCTGATGAAAATGGAGGTCGGGGCACTGTTAGAGTATTGCTTTTGGCCAAAAATTCACGAACAAGCAATGAAGTGTGAGCAGGTACATTATCGTGCTGCAAAAGCTGCCACGCGTATCATACCCAAAACACTCGAAAACATTTTGTGAGTGAGCTAATCGATATATGTACCAACATCATCAGCGACTTTTCTGATTGTGATTCGCTGATCGTTCATAACCATTTCTTTCACTGTTTCCATGTTTTCATCGGTTGTTGATGTGCTGTAATGTGCGGTGCATTTGCCATCGTGGTTAATTGTTAACAGGTTCCATGTCATCATTTGGACACTTCTCGCGCTGTCGAATGTCAGTGTCATTTCTAGTTGATTTTCTGTCGTCGGTTAAGCCTGTTCGATGTTTTCTCATATCTGCATCGCCTTTTAGCTGCGTTTATAGCTGACGAACATTGTCTAGGTTATCAGGCTCCAGTTAGTTGGGCAATTACCCCTCAATTAAGAACAAACAAAATGAAGTCTTGGCAAAATGAAGCTGAAACCCTCCTCAATCACATCTAACTGAACCATAACTACCATCCTCGTGGCAACAATCTTATTCTGCAAAAAATCGCCACCTTCACTTTCTTAAAAATCCTCTCTGTTCGCTTCATAGTTGCCATGTCAACAATTCCATGTGAAGATCAAAGCGAACTCGGCACCAAAGTCGAGTTCAAAGGAAGACTGTGCATTGCTCAACACCTTCGACTCCTTGAGGTACCTTTCGAATTCCAACCAAATTAACGAATTCAAGCAAATCCGTTATTTTATGTCATCCCTTGCTGCACACACACACGCCCATCCCCAATGTCTCCTTCATTAATTCCAAAATCACGATGGTTTTCGGGGGAAAAAGAGAGACTCTGTTTATATCACAACAAACACCCGCAGGGTAGCAAACCGAAAACAGAAAAAATAAAAACGAAAAGATGTAGTCAGGATGCCAAAGAAACTCTCGTCTCCGGGATCTGGTGTATCCCGCCTCGAGGAAGTACAAAAATCAAATGGTTTATTCATCCTGGCATGAATGAAATGCGAGCATCCCTCTGGCTGGCATAAAACAGGAAATTCGTGCCGCACACACACATCGACGGTGGGGATTGTACATCATCGGGCGCCATTATTTTCTGATCAGACCGACTAACTTCCTTCCAGGCCTATGCTTTGCCTTCGATACCATCTCGTTGTTTTCTGTCTTGGAAAACACATTCATTATGTACCGACCGCATGTACGCCTAGCGTCTTTCGACGGAATTCATTTGCCACCCAACCAGCCCACCCCATAGACAAACAACTACTCACCAGCGCTTGTACTCGCTTAATGTGCTCGAGACTACAAAACACGAGTCCTTCAATTCTGTTTCACGAAATTACCTCATCGTACATCCTGGAGAAAGAACTAAATCCAACCAACAACCACTACCCCGGCCACCAGGCCACATACACATACATTATGCATCTCGGAAAGTGTACGAGTTACGACTCCTTCCACGTGGAGACCTCAGCCTGTCTGTCTGCGTCGGAAGAGCGAATGCTAAATAAATTTAAAATGTTTACCCAGCACTCACCCGCACACACACACATGGAGAGACACCGACAAAGTCCTCTGCTAGTCAAATATTATGTCCTTTTGAATTTTATCTGTTTAACTAATTTAAGGACCAGCGGGTGGAGTGGGGCCTGGCGAAAAGAAATCACAGAGGAGGGCATTTATCGGAGCAGAAACACAGGCTGGTATGTTAAGAGTGCGCCCACGCCACCCCACACCACCCCTCGTGTGTGTCTTTCTCAAGTGTAGTTTTCAGGGAAAATGCCTTTTTGGAGGAGTCGTTCTCTGCGTTTGCGACTAGTTTCGGGCGAGTGTGCGCCTCCTCCCACTCGGAGAATCCCTTGTCGCCCACTCTCTTTATAGCCTCCAAGGACGAGCTCTCCGTCTTTTGATCGTAGATCCTTGCTCGGGGAACAACAAGGAACATCCAGCCGAACAGAATTATGTTTGTTTTAGTATTTTGTTCCCCTTTGGCTTCACATCCTGTTATGAAGGTTCCATAAAAATGCCACAAGTCATGTGTGGGCGAGAGGGAGATCCATCAAGGTGAGTGGGTCCTCCCCCTTGTCGGCACTCGTGTCAGTGGTTGTTTGGCAGTTTAATTTTATCGAAGAGGTTTCGATGGGAGGTCGTTGTGGAATTTATGACACATCGACCCATGTTCACTTCGGGCGTAGATAACAGGTGTGATTAAATTACGAAATTGAGGATTTCCTTTTAAGAGCTCAACTCGAAAGTGGCTCGTAACCATAACGTTGTTTGAGTTTAAAAACACTTCACCCCACCCACGCTGTCGCTTTGCTTTGGTTGAGTTGCTCTAGGGCCCTTCAACGCCTCACCGCTTCGCTCGGACAGGGTGGCGACAATGAATGTGAGAGAGCAGTGATTAGGGGTTTTTAGAGACTTCGGGGCTATTACGTTCAATGGTCCTATAAATTTTTGAGATGGCGACTTCTGGTCAAATGTGGTTGTGGCCATAATAAAAGCACGAATGCGTTTTTTAGGACACAATTTGCGGGCGGTCACTCTAATGAAGGTTAATGAGGACGAAAGTACGTAAAAGCAGGCAGCAACCAAAGATCTGCGCGTCGACTGCCGCAACGACTTTCAAATATCGTCCAAATCGCGTCTTATGATGTTTCATAACGATACTTTCACGAGCATTCAGAATCTGAGAAGTATTCAACTGACCTTCATTTCCTCAAGCGGATTGAGCGTAAACTCTAATGGAAATTATGTTTTCTGTTGGGGGCTATAAAGCGCAAATTTTTGGATCCTAGATTACCCTTAATTGTGGTAAAAAATACGTTGAAGTTGAACTTGCTAATTGATTGATGGGAGACCTGCTGAAATGGTTTTATTGTTCAAACGGTTTTCATGTCAGTAAAATTTCTTAGCGACCTCATTTCAGTTCGTTGACATCTTTTCATTTGGGCAACACAAGTCCACCCCGGACTGCAGCGTCACAATTGTGATATTATAAGATGGTGCCCGTGAAGTCACTTTAAACCTCTTCGTACTGCTTTTCATTCAAAAATTTCTTGAATAGAGGAAACACAACACTTCCAAAACGAACTTAGTTGGTGCTGTAGTCCAACAGCATACAAGCTTTCAACCCAGTCTCATCTGCCTTGATGCATGTTAAGTCGATGTTTCTGTTTCCCCGTCGTTCCTATGTTGTCCTAATCTTATAGGAACACCTTGTACTTGTGTGAGATCCAAACATCATAAAAATACAGGCCTTGTGAAATAAACGAATCCGTAGTCAAAATACGTGGAGGTTCCTTTTCTAAAAGCCCCCAGTGCATCTACTTTCGTTTTCAAATTGAATTTCCCGCTTTGGACCGTGAAGTGAATCACAACATGAACAACAGAAAAAAAACGTGGCATGAGTAGGCAAAAGAGTCTCCTTACGCCGCGTCACCATTCTCGTTACTCACCTTTCATTTCCATCACTGAGTTATTCCCTTTCTGTCAATTGATCCTCATCTGTCATGCCTGAATACCGGAAAATTTAAACAAAAGCAACGCAAAAAAAAAACTCAGAGAATACCTCCTCTCGAACAGGGTTGAATGGTCAAAAGCACAACAAATGAGCATTAAATTTCGACCCATCAACCCTATTTTAAATATAAATTCAAAAACCCACTACGCTTTGTTTACTTTTCACCTGGGCCGCCCGTCGGACGCCTTTGCCCGTCCGTTCCGTGAGGCAGGGGGCCCACTCCCATTTTACGGCACATTTCCTATTCATAACATTTCCATTTCCCCCGGGGGCCTTGCCGGAGCTCCGACACCTTTTCGCAATATCAAAAACAAACACTTGGACTCAATTCAATTCGGCGTAAGCAAAACACTTTGCACCTCTTTCGTGGAACCTCTTGTGTTCCATTTGAATGCCTTTTTTTCGTTTTTTTTTTCTTTCATGTTTTTTGCGGAATGTCCCCGACTCTACAGCTCCAGAGGAGTGGTTTTTTTCAAACTAAACCTGAAAATAGATTTTCCTTTTTTCTTCACCGTTGTTGCGTTCTTTCGTTTCAACTTGGCCTCTACTCTTTTCATTCCTTTGACTGGTCATGTGGCACTTTGGCAGGCTTTTTGCGCACAAGAACAACAACAACAGGAACTAGGAAATAAATAAATTGGATTTTGTTGGGAATAAATATTTTATTTTCCGTAAAAAGGAAATGAAAACAGAGAATGCGAAGGGAAGACGAAGAGGAAGCTGATGATATACATAAATCTAACGCAGGCTGCAGGACATGGCCAACTACTCAAGTCCATATGTGTTGTTTACGAGCGTGTCCTTAACGAGTGAGTGCTTCGTAAGATGGCCAGATGCCATTAGGCAGACATCAGTCGTCCTTAAATGGACGCATTTTCCTATGTGAGTCCTTGATAGGATTCTAGATCCTTGCACTATTGCTGGCTGCCACTGGGTCATGCGGATATTGATGCGAATGAGTGCTCTGCTGATTTATTTATCCCCAAGAGTATTTTTGTGAAGATGGATACGGTTGTTGAAATGCTATTTCTCTGAAAGGTATCACATCGATGGACGGTGAGTGGTTTCTTAACTATTCATTCAGTGCAATGAATGCTCACTTGGCACATCGAGCTATGGTGTGCTGATCAGGGGTTACTTTGAGAATGGAAAAATGTACAGACGAGAGATCTCAAAAATCATCCACTTTTTGATAAATTAAACGTCTTAACAGACACTTGTGCTCTTAAGCAAAACTGATCTGTCTTTCATAAGGCTGGCGAGTGTATATTAGAGAGGGTGACTCTTCTTGGCTATAACTGCCCAGAAGGTATGACAGGAAACATATGAAATATCCCGCGTATTCAAAATAACTCCGCAACTGACTAGCCACTGAATGGGAAAACGTTGAATTATATGATTACTGGCTGTTAAATGGCGATGAGGACACAAACACCGCTGTCAGGCAGAATGTTCCACTCATCACAACGGACGATGATAGAAGAGAATACCGTCCCCCCGATTTAGACCAAGTCAAGATAGCGATATCGAGACTGAAGTCTAATAAAGTTGCTGGTGCAGATAGTCTGGCCGCGGAAATGTTTAAAGCAGCTGGAGATGATCTGGTAGGACGCATGCATCAGCTAATCTGTAAGATATGGTCGGAGGAAAGCATGCCCGATGAGCGGAATCTCAGTATCGTTTGCCCGATCCACAAGAAAGGAGACCCCCTTGACTGCGTCAACTGTCGAGGGATAAGTCTCCTCAACATCGCCTATAAGATCTTCTCTGCCATTCTGTGTGAACGCCTGAAACCATTTGTGAACAAACTGATAGGTCCCTATCAATACGGTTTCAGGCCGGGGAAGTCCAGCATCGATCAAATCTTCACACTGCGGCAGATCTTGGAGAAGACCCAAGAAATGCAGATCGACGCACACCACCTATTTGTCGAGTCCTGCCAAAATCATCAGACTCAGCAGGATGACGATGGAGAACTCTCGCTGCTCCATCAAGGTCGGTAACGAACTCACCGAGACCTTCAATGTCAAAAAAGGTTTTAGACAAGGCGACGCGCTGTCATGTGATTTCTTTAACATCGTTTTTGAGAAGATCGTGCAAAACTCACTGGCCAACACAAGAGTCACTATCGTCCAAAAGTCTGTTCAACTGCTAGCTTACGGGGATGACATTGACGTGATTGGGAGAACACAGCGACTCGTCAGTGATGCGTTTGCTGGCATTGAAACGGAAGCGGCTAAAATGGGTTTGGCGGTAAACGTGGACAAAACCAAGTATATGCTGTCATCGAGAAAGGATGCACAACATCGAGGACGAGGACACACTTGGCAGCTATAACTTTGAGGTAGTTAAGAACTTCGTCTACCTTGGCTCCGCGGAAAACAGTACAAACAACATCAGTACCGAGATCAAATGCAGAATAACTCTTGCCAACCGCTGTTATTTTGGGCTCAAAAGGCAATTGAGTAGTAGAGCCCTCTCTCGGAAGACCAAGCAGACTCTATACAAGACCTTGATCATCCCAGTCCTGCTTTACGGCGCAGAGGCATGGAGAATATCCCAAGCGGATGAACAGTCTCTTGGTCTTTTCGAGAGAAGAGCTCTGCGCGCGGTCTTTGGTCCTGTTTGCGTTGATGACATTTGGAGGAGAAGGTTCAACCACGAACTGTATGGACTGTACAGCGACATGAGTCTCGCCAGGCGTCTACGGATCCAATGCCTAAGATGGCTAGGCCATGTAGAGCGTATGGACAACTTAGCTCCGGCCCGAAGAGTCTTCGACTCTGAGCCTGTGGGACAACGCAACAGAGGACGTCTACGAACAAGGTGGCGCACACAAGTCGAGGGGGACCTCGGCCGGCTTGGTGTGCGAAACTGGAGACAGCTGGCGAGAGATCGTGGTGGCTGGAGAGGCATGTTGAGTGAGGCCCAGGTCCATCTCGGACTGTAGCGCCCTAAGAAGAAGAAGAAGAAGAATTACATGATTCCAGTTCAACCTCTGCTTCTTCTTAAGTTAGGCTACAGTCTGTGGGCACTAACCAACAAGTCAACAACTGAGCATGGCCTCGGGTATCCAGCTTTGCATATTGTGTTAGTTGAGGTCGTCCTCATGGCCGCGTGGCAAAAATATCCCCAGCATCACGACTTCCGAGGCGTGCCTTGAATGCGATTCCATCAGGTGGGTTACCGCTGACTTGACCCAGGACAAAATAGTTGGGCCAAGTCCAAACACTCGCCTGGTTGAAGTCGATGGCGGAGGATCGTGTGGCCTGGAGATCTCTCGTGTATGCATTGCCCCCGCGATCCCTTTAGTGAAACATGCGAGTCACTGATGATGATGATGATGTCCTCCTCAAAGTGTGTCTTTTCTAACCTAAATTGTAGTCATCCGCCGTCTGAAAGTCGAAGAATTTTTACGATCCATTGCTCCAACGAACGTAGCTTAACCAGAATAGACGGTGCATCTGTCTACACTCAGGATGCTGCACAATTAGTATAGTTTGGTGTAGGATCTTCAGTTCCGATTGCCGTTGATACTATCTGAGCTTAAAATCGTTGTTAAATTGAACAAGGGCTTCCTCTATTAGGTGTCTACATGAATGCCTCTGTAGCATAAACCAGGACTGAAACAAAAACCAAAATGTTGAGAGGAGTCTTTTACTTGAATCAGTTCAGGTGCGTGTGCCTGAGACAAGAAGACAGCTCATAAAATCGGCTCACGTTTCAATTTAAAGAAGCTATCGCATTCTGCAGTTAATTTGTCTAAGCCTTACGGAGCAGAAAGTCGATTAAAAACAAGCTGTATCCACCACTGTATTCCCTGCTAGTCATCCCCCATATCTGGCAAAGATGAAGTTGAGAGATGATTTTGCTCACAAATGCTCGACTACTTATGATTCAGTGGAATCTGTCAGGCATTTGATATTCTGAGTCATTTTTCAATGAACCACCCATCAAACGGACAATCTCATCTGAATAATGTAGCCGAGATCCCAGTTAACAAACGATATGTTTATTTGGTTGAAGAGACATGTTGCTGAAGGTCATACTGCAGACAAAACAAAAAGAACGTCGCTTCGAGGCAATTCAATCACACTTCACCGCCACAAGCCCCACAAAGCAGCTGTCACCGCATCCCAGTCGAACGCAGCCAACCAGGGGACACAAGTTAAAGCATTAATTTCAGTTGACTTCGGATATGAAATGCGAAACGTTATCATCAATCACTGTGATTGATTTGTGCATTTGAAAGACCCGCCCAGATTCATAGCGTTTCGGAGCACTGCGAGCACCTACTTATGTATCTCCGCAATAAAATTTCCCACACGTAACCGTTGGGTGATCCATTACTTCAGCTTCAGGCCACAACTCAGACGTAGTCACGAATCCTTATAAAATATAGGACACATGCGACTCACCTCCTATCGTCGGGAGGAAACTGAAGTGGTGAGTCCTTTTTTGTAAGCAATTATGGAGCCAAGGTCATTGGTACGTTCGCCTGATGCGTGCAAATATTTTATTGTTCGTCGAGAGCACTTGTAGGCTGATGGAGCTGGGATGTTATTGACGTGCTTTTTGCGATGCCAATTGTGTAACTAATGGCTACCAAGTGGTACGCTATTTATACGTGCGCAAGGAGGAGGAGGAATAGAACGGAATGATTCCCAATGAACAGGGGTGGGTTTGAAATTAAATTACGAACTCTTTGTGGATCAAATTTCATATAGAAGATATTTTGATCACAAGACAATTTTCTATCGCTCTCTTTGTCCAAAGCAATGTGTCTCAAATTACCTCCATAATGACGCATGCATCATTCACGTAGAAAAAAAAATTAAACATGGGAATCAGGGTGAAAAAAATGATCCAAATGTGCCTATCGAATATCCAAATTTACTTTCAGAAATTGTTCAGCGATTCTAAGAACGAACAGTCGACTCAGGAGGAAGGCGAGATCGAACACAAGTCAAAATTCGAATTAGGAAAAAGCGAATCAACAGCCATGCAGGAGGTAAAGGTTTCAAGGGATACCAAATTAGACCAATGTATTTGATCCCTTTTCGTCCCTCTTCCACGATTCTTCTTAGTTAGGAAGACTCCCTAGATTTCTTCACATATCTTCTCTGACCTTAATCCAGCATCTGTTTAATGGGGATCTGGCTCATCGGCTGAGTTTCTACCCAGTAATGCCAAAGAGTTTATATTCTTCTGCTGCTGACAACTGGATGACGCAGATGGTTAAGTGCCTGCCCTAAGCTAGAGGGGTCCCAGGTTCGAATCCCAGTGGAAACAAAGTTAATACGCTTTTATCCGGTTTTTCAAATCTGGTCCACTCACCATTTGCCGTTGGGATCAAATTAACAGCACTGTCACTGGAGCGGTCTATCAGTGGTAGTAGTCTGACTGTGGGTCACAATGGAGCAACGTGGTCTAAGTATGCTGGTGAATTCACTAGCAGCCCCCTAATCTAACCTAACCTAACCTAACCTATCCTATCCTAACCTAACCTAACCTAAGCTAACCTAAGCTAACCTAACCATTTTCTGCTGGTTACTACCGCATATTGGCACAATATATCGCGTCTATTCTTTCTCCAAAGTCAGTCAAAGTCAGTAAGCATCAAAATCAGAAAAACCCTATTTGAAATTCCCAGTATCTTAGGAGTGCGCCATTACCCGTTTGAGTCTTCCACGCCTCATGTTTACAACTTTCCTCTGAACGACGCCTGATGTTTAAATCGTTGATCCATGGTTGACCACCTTCTTTAATATTCCGCCAAGTCCCACTGATCAGATAATCAACCATTTTGCTGCCTAAAGTAGCAAATTTCGAGCCAAAAGCTTCGAGAGTTATGTCTACTTTGTTAGGGACTCCGTTTTTCGTTGCCTTCGATCCTGTAGTGTAACCAAAGTAACCTTGATGTCGTAACACCGTAACACACTCTAGAGCCAATTGTATTGAATTTTGATTGATTCATGCTTGCGATCCCGCCTAAGTGTCCATTGCATTTGAGTCCTTCATTTAAGTGATCCAAAACGTTTAACAAGAGAATCATCACTTTGGTGCACTGAGTCATTTTTCCGCAGTTCAATATGCTAGGCCCAGTCCCAGTTCCTCAGAGAAGAAACCTGCACCATCCTTGCCTTCTACATTGTGATGAGATAAGAACGATAAGAAAAGTATATCGCTGTGGTCGACCTCTGGCTGCAGAAAGTCGGATAAAATCGATCAATGCCTGGGACGATAACGGTGTCTTCTTCCTCATTCCGAAGGAAATAAGTACAGTCCGACCGAAGGCCAGTTTTTCAGCCGAAACCGAAGCCGAACTTCGGCATTTTGATCACATTCGGACGAAGCCGAAGCGGAATGTTAGGTCGGACTCTATTTGGAACATATTTTGCAAGTTGCATTCGCATCATTTTAACGAAATAACCCCAAATTGGATTTTTATCTGCCATGTTTGATGCTCTTTCTACCTTAAACCAGTACAAATAAATTGCATGCTTGTATACAGACCACTTAATAGTTTACCAAATTGCAAATGCAAAATCTTTTGATTTTAAAGCTGTAAACAAGCGCATTTTCAAAATACAAAATATCCGACAATAACAAAATAAAAAACACACCGTTCCTTGCAATTTCTACTTTTACAGAAAACAGAAATCTCAACATTCGGCTTCGGCAAAATCTTCGGTCTCATTTGGCCGAAGCCGAATGTTTTGTCGAAGTTGATATTTATAGCCGAAGATGGCCGAAGCTGAAGCCGAATGTTCGGTCGGACTCTAGAAATAAGTTCCTATGAAGTCGCCATGCCATAAATCGTATCAAACGAACAATATTTGTGAATGCATTGATGCTTGGTCGAACACTTATAGATTGTGTTCGCAACGTAACTGCTTGTTGACATATCCACTGAGTCCAAAGAGGACCTCATCCGAGAAATAGATCTCCGCCAAAAAATTTCCAACGCTCAATTTGGCGATGTCTATGATTGTCCGGCTTCAATTCTTGCGTCGTCATAATCTTATACAGATGTAGGTCTAAGTCCAATCGCAAAATAAGCCCGTTTGACTCTCTGGAGATGTCCAACTCAGCTGATAGGCGCCGATTCGCGGCGGCTATGTTTTCTTCACCAATCTCTGTCATCTCTGGTTAGTTTCTTGAGGTCCAAAAAAGTGTACCAACGTTCGAACTTTTCCACTGTGCGACGAATTCCCTCTGAACACTGAAGCCATGATGACGACGGACCTCACGACGAAATTCCTGATGCGTATTTGAGCCGGAATTTCGATAAAATTGTTTAATAATTACGTTCGGCAATCTTGAAATACAACCGATGAAATAGCAAACCGTGTTGAATATTTTGACAGCTAGATGTTATTTATGACTTCGACAACTGCTAAAACATAACAATTGGAAAAACTGTCATTGTTATCTGGTCACCCTTTATAAGCTACACAAATGAAAGCGCAGTCTGAAAAGGTTGACTTATGCTTTCCATCGCATTTCTGCCCGTACAATTTGATCTGTTGTTAGCCGGTTTGGGGTTTGATGTATATGGAAGGAATATTTTTCATTACATGGCGGCAACAATCCTGGGTGGACTTAGGCATTGCCTCTGCAGCAAAGCTTTGTTCACTCACGAGTATGGCGAATAGCTAAGTTAAGTTAAGTTAGGTTAGGGGGTGCTAGTGAATTCACCAGCACACTTAGATCATGTTGGTCCGTTGTGATACCCACAGTCAGACTAGTACCACTGATCGACCACTCCAGTGATAGTGCCGTTAATTTGATCCCAACGGTAAACTGTGACAGGACAAGATTTGAAAAACCGGATAAAAGCGTGTTAACTTTGCTTTCACTGGGATTCGAACCTGGGACCCCTCGAACTTAGGGCAAGCACTTAACCAACTGCGCCATCCAGTCGTCTAATGGCTAAGTTAAGGAAGTATTTCTTGACATTTACTTGCCCTGGACAGTATTAGTAACTTGATACAGGTGGTGCCGTGAAAACAGAAGTTGGTGAGTCTGAGATTGAACCATGGACCTTCAGCGTTAGAGTTGACACATTAGGCCACCGCTGTGTAGTTTACAATCTCTTCACAAAAACAAAGTTCGCTCTGTGGGATGACAGTTCTCAGATTCCTTAAGAGTGTTCTCTACTCAGTGGAACTTAAAGTGGACTTAACTCACTCAGCATCACATTTCTGTTCTGTTGTGTGACATTTACATTCTTGTTCCTTTGGACGTCACATAATTTTCAAAAGAAACCATTGTCATCACCCAACACTCGAGCAATTTCCCCACAGTATATCCGATCAATCCAAAAGCAATCTAAAGTGTCACAAATCTAATCCCCAATAAAGCCATCCTTCTGAGATTTTTACGAAAGACATCATGCAGACGTAATCAGCCTCAGACTTTGTAACGATTTCCATCTCTGTCCCGTGCTCCCGATAAGAAAATCTCCATACACATCCAATCTGCATGAAGCAATATTCTGTAATGAGGAAAACAAGGCAAAGAAAACGAAAAAAAGAAAAAAATGAAAACCCGATCCTGGAGATACTCCTGGAATCTAGATTGAAAATTGCTTAGCCGCAGGAGATGAGAAACTCTATCAATATTCTCCTCCAGCAATTTCATAACGCAGACGATGTCTCCTACTGAATTGCATTGTATCCACACACGTGCAGATGCACTCACATGTCCCATCCACATCCAGGAAGTGCCCTAGGCAACCTAATGAATTTTTCATAAACATTCTCGCTCCTCGCGGAGATGAGTCCCCATCCCACGGCCCCCATCTTTTCATTTCATTTGTTTCCCAACCGCATTTTTTCTCCCTCGCATCCCAACATCCTCGCATCTCTTGTGCATGAATTTACATTTTATGTATATTTCCAATGTTGTACTTATGGGATATGTGTCTGTCTTTTTTGTGTTTTGCTTGCAGCGCTGGAATTGAAGATGCTAATACCGATATCACCACCATAACCGTCAACCGGAGACAACAGCTGAGTCCTTCGGCAGTGCACGAGCAGATAGAGCACTGGGATATTAGTTAACCGCAACGTATGCCAGTGCACACATGTGTGCTTGTGGACGAAACAGGGATATGCATGTTCATTGATTCAAAAAATGGAAATTGTCAGAACGGCTAAGGGTTGCAGTTGCAGTTGAAGTTGAAGTTGAAGTTGAAACTTCAACGTGCCCTGCACTGCAAATCAACCAACCACTCGGCGTCGTTGCAGTTGGGTGCGGATTGCGGTGAGTCGATGGCTACGGTCTGGTGTATCTGTAACCTAAGTTGTAATGACTTCCGATACTAATATCGGAAATCATTTATCTCGGAATTGACAGCCAAAGGAATTGACTTTAATATGTGCTTGCACTCGCAATCGTTCGGGTGGGTGGCGATGGGCGGCATGGTTTCCGCTTTTTATGTGCTCACGCCTGTCATGGCGATGGTTGTCATCGTCTGGAATTTGTAAGACGCAGACGTCTTGTGCGGGAATGCTTGCAAATGCTCCTGTCTGAATCGGGCAGTCGTGGGTTTTCGGAGAAAATCCCTTCCTTCGGTGTCGCCAATCTCACGTGTCACTTGACATGAACAAATGTTACCTCCTGGCATTGCAGCGGGGGACGGCTTTGTGAGTGAAGGGTTCCTGCACCAGAATTTAAATTCACATCAAATTAAGGACACAACTCGAGTGAGTCCCCATTTTGCCGATGAACAGCCTTAGGTCACTCAGTAAAAATCACGTAACAGGGACGGATAGAAAATATTTCGAAATCCTAATGCGGTTGTTGGAGACATTATTCGATGAATGATGGAACTTATTTGGGACATGAACGAATCTCTTTGGGGTAAGGTTTGCTTGTGCGGAATGGAAATCGATTGATCTTCTCGGAACCGAATCGAATCCCAGCGCACATAGCCCGCAAACATGAATCCATGTGAAATCAGAGAACTCATCTTGTTGCCAATCAAATCTCACTAATGATGGGGGATTTATGTACATCGAATGTCGAAGGGACTCGATATGGTTTTATGGTCGAAATTGAGAAGTTGACAAGAGCGTGTTTGAATGATATAAAGTTTTATACATGGACATGCGGAAATTGATTGCGAACGGAGGGAAACATTTGAAGGGAATCTTAAAGTTGAGCATGGTGAAAGTAAGCCCTTGAGGACTTGATAAAGCGTTTCTTTTTATTGAAACTCACATCGGTCATTAGATGATAAGGGTCCGGAGAGTTGACCTGAGCGCATAAATATTTAAGAGAAAAATAAGGCCTAATCGACTAACAGCTTACGTTTTTACAGCTCTGCCATAAGTCATTCGGGAAACTCTGTCATCAGTAGAGGCAGAAAATTTGATTATTCTTATTTTCTAAAATGGATATTTGATCGCGAATATCGAACCGTCGTTAGAGTAAACTCTTCATAGGGAAATAGTAGTCGCTTTAAAAGCGAATCTTTTTTTTGACGACGCCTTAATGTTGTTGGGCAGTTTGGGTTATCTAGAACCGCACATTTATCTCTCTCCTTCTTTTCCTTGCTCTACAGTCCGGGTGGACCTGGGTTTCAAGAAGCCTCTCAAGGTGGATCTTTTCCCAGCTGTCTCCAGTTACGCACACAAGGTTTTTTTTATAAGGTCCGACTCAAACGACATTTGATTGACTTCAAATCACTTCCTAAATTCACTATTGAATTGCTTCAGGGTTTGTGTCTTACTAAAGTCCTGTTTCGTGTTTTCCTTGTCTGTGTTCAATCTCAAAATCATTATGAGTGTCAAAATTCATTTACACTAAACAATTTCCTGACAGGTATTTGGGTAACGACTTCAAAATGACCTAAGTCCCAAAAACTTCAAAGATTGATTGAAGTCCCAAAAAATTCAACGAAAATTGTTGAAGTCCCTAGACCTTGACGAACATTTTTGATGTCCTGGAGATTTCAACGAAAATTGGTGAAGTCCCAAAGAATTGAATTGAATGCGGTTGACTTCAAGTGAATGGTAAAGACTTCAAAGTGACTTCAAAGAATACAATGCGATTCCAAAGACTTGCATTCAATTCATTTCAGTCTAAACATTGCTTTAAGGGATTGGTCCAATCAGAGACTTCAAGAAGAATGTTGACTTCAATATCGAAGTCAATTGCCATAAAATAATTTGAATGAATTCAGAGAATATATTCTAAGAAGATTTTAGTCCTTAACAACTCTGCCCATGAACAAAATGTCTATATTTCGAGTACTTGAGCGCTGAATTTTTTTTTTCTGTGTATTTTTGAAACTAATGGAGCACTCAGACTCAAAACTGGTCCATTTTACTGCCAGGAAGCAACCTACTCCAGTGCCGTTAATTTGATCCCAACGGCAAATGGTGACTGAACCAGATTCGATTTCACTGATTTCGAACCTGGGACCCCTCGAACTTGAGGCAGGCACTTAACCAACTGCGCCATCCAGTCATTTCAAGATCTCAACACAATCAGCCCTTATCCCTGAATGGCACTTGCATCGAAGAAACCGAAAAACTTTCCATCCTCGGTATGTGTATCAACTCAACACTTAGTTGGAACGATCACATATTCGAGGTCGACAAAAACGCTGCGAAATGTCTAGGTTTCCTTAAACGATGTAAGAAATGCTTCACCCCCTCTGATTTGGCTTCAATTTATAAGGCCTTCATTCGCCCCAAGCTTGAGTATAACTCACATACCTTGTCTGGGGTTCCAAAGACGTCTCTGCACCTACGTGGAAGAATACACCAGAGGGCGGTAAAACTCATAGGAGACATCAATATTTTGAAGTCGATCGACTCGCTCGAAGATCGACGTAATGTCTCTTCCTTATCACTGTTTTATCCCTATTTCAACCCACAATGTTCGAGCGAGCTAGCCAATTGCATTCCTCCCCTTCAAGAACTCAACCCCAAGACTCGTATCGCTAGGAATGCCCATGAATATACCCTTAAGCCCTCTTTCGGACGTACAGCTAAGTTCAAAGGCTTGTTCCTTAGCCGCAATACGCGAATATGGATTGCTCTTCCCAGCCTAATATTCCCCACACATTATAATCCACAGACATTTAAAGTCGATGTCCTTCTCTCCCTCTTCGCCTCTATACCTTCGGCTCGTGCTGTGTCTTGAACCCGGACACTTAAGGGTATTCGCAATCCCTGTTGCACGCCCAAATAATAAAAAAAAATCATTTGGCGCGAGATATTACTTTTTGAAAATTAAAATACAGTTTTTCCAATTTATTTTTTTTTTATTTTTTTTATTTTTTTTTATTTATTTATTTTTTATCTGCCAACGAGCTTCACAACAAGAATGACTGTTCAAGGGTTTGGCTGAATTGCTTGTGTTTGAGTTTACGTCAGAATTGATAATGACAGCCTTTTGCCTTTAGACAATTGACTGTACATGCAGAACCCCATACTTATCCTTCTTGTTCTTCTTCATATGGCGCTACCATCCGGGGCAGACCTGGGCTTCAAGTAACAAGCCACTCCAGCCTTCACGATCTTTTCCAAGCTGTCTCCAGTGCACAGACCAAGTTGTTTGAGGTCCTTCTTCTCTGTCTCCACTGCACAGATCAAGTTAGTTGAGGTCCTTCTTCCCCGTCTCCAGTGCACAGACCAAGTTAGTTGAGGTCCTTCTTTAACTTTATACGCCAACTCAATCACGCATGTCCTCTGTTGCGTTTTCCCCCAGGCTCAGAGCCGAAGACCATTCGAAGGAGACATGATGAAACACGAACCTCTTACGCGTATCTAACGTTTGTAGATGGAAAAATATAATCGATGCAGTCGCAGATTGAAGGTATCGATAAATGGATTTTCTTCTGTTCTTGGTTGTTTCAAACAGGGAATTTTCTGCACAGATATGGCGATAGAGCAGCTCTTCATCAGCAAAATACGACACGCTTGCATTGTCCTAAAACACATGACCACACAATATTTCCACCCCTTAAAATGGAACAGGAATAGTGCCTTTGAACCAAATATTGATGAACAGTCTCTTGAAGAGACAATGCTCAAAGAATTAGGGATCAACCTTGAATCATTCGTACTTCTTTACCCGATAAAGAGTATTCACATCATCGACTAAAGCCAGCAAAGTACTCGATACCCCGTTAAATCTTCATCTCAACTTAAGACACGCGTAAACAAACAGAGGGGAAAAAACACAAGCAACTTATAGTGAAATCCTGAAAACCATGCATTTGAGCTTGGCATCCTTCAAAGCAGGCAACTAAATCGACTATCCAATTGCTTTGATGTGGCAGCCCTTCCACTTGCCACCTTATGTCCGACATCAGCGCCGTTATCTTGCGAAATTCAATTGAGAACCCCCACGAGGATGCCATGTTTGTGTTCCCATAAACTCTTACATCATCTCATCTCCTCAAGAAGAATACCCCAAGAAAAAACCCCTAAATCACTTCGGACTTCCGGCGAATAAACTGAATACCACATCCCCCCCGATGACGAGGGCGCCTAAGACTTTTCAGAAATTGTCACAAGTTTTTGAAACTCTTAACTCGCAAAGAATTGCCCACTTTAACCCAATTTTACAATCCACCCACTGGCAGGAGGAAGGACGAGAAATATTCACTTCATCACTACTTCAGCACCCGCTCGTACTTCAGTCGGCTTAGCTTTAAGCCTTTAAAATGGTTTTTCCATCTCGCTAGTAAGTAATGGCAAATCAACCCACCCCCGTAATGTCGTAAAAAGAAACTACACTCCTGCCTGTGTCTGATGGGAGGATGGGGGGATGGGGACTCTGTGTGTGGGCATGTATATCTGTCGTTTCGTCTGTAAACTACTCCAACAATGGAGCACATAATCACGAACAATCACCAAATACAGGGGAACGAAGGGAAAAAAAGGAGAGGCGAGGAGTTGGAACTGAGAAGAAAGCCAGAGCAAGGAATAACCCCTAAAAGAGCAGGCAAAGCCTCTAATGATATTAAGAAGTCGTTTGAGAAGAACCACTCCCCCAAACTGTTTCGAGGAGCCTCCCTTCGGCATAAACCCTTTTTAACGAGTATTTTCCCTTCTTATCCTTCTCTCGCTGCACCCAGCCCGTCTCTCACACACTTACACGTACTCCTGGGTGTAATACCCCATTTCTGTGAAGCACCCTCCGTGGGTCGACCGAAGGAGGCACAAGCATCACAAGATAAAATATCTCCAAGTAGTATTTCGGAATCTTGTTACACAAACTTCTCCCTGGCCCTTGCGCCAGTCAGTCGGTGAGTGATGGGAGGCAACAGGGGAGGTGTGCTTTATTAAAGAGGATTTCATGCTCGTCATCTTCTGCTATTATTGCTGCAATGTTCGTCTTATCGTCTCTTCCTCATCGTCCTCGTCGTCAATGTCGACATCTTAGTCTTCGTCGTCGTCTCCATCGTCATCGTTGTCGTAGTCGTCGTCGTCGTCGTTGTGTTCATCTTCGTAGTTGTCATCTTTGGTCCTTCGTCGTCCTTGTCGTGTACGTCTGTAAGTTTCGCCGTGTGTATGCATGGGGCGCAAGTGTTGCTCCTTCTCTCCGGCTGTACACCAGTAACGGCTCTGGGCTGTGCGGCAAGACTGTTACCAGCGGCATCGGTGGAGGTGGTTGTAAGCCTCAAGAGGGAAATACATCTTCGCACCTTCCGCTTCGAGCGCTCTCCGTGTGCACCAAGCGCGCAATGTGGCTATGGAGTGTTAAATGAGGCGTTCAAGTCTACAATTAATCAGTGGGTGTGTGCTCCGTGGAAGTGATTGTTTAGCCTGTTTTGTGTTTTAGTGTGTGTTCTCTCGCCTCACACGGGAGGACGTTTTAATTAAATGGCAAAACGTTTTGATGTTTTCATTTGTTGTTGCTGCCTATTATCCGGCGTCTTTAGGGGAAGAGGGCCTAGGCTAGAAAATACTTAAGGACTGCCTTGGGATAGATTCCGTTGACAAGGTGAGTGAGTGTGCATGTCGATCTAGTTAATTGACAAGTGGTCTGGAATTTCAAGCCAGAGTTTAATGTAGTGACACTTCAGGTACCTACACCTCATGCAATGGAAAAGAAACTGCGGATGTTTGCGAAGTTTTGGCTTAATTGTGTAGTGCCTTTGTCATTTGATTGTCAGCAATTCGACACTCAAAACTTGCGTGAAGAACGATTTCGCGGGATTAGTCTTCCGCAGTCAATAGCAACGAAACTGTGGCTGAATTCTTGTCTCAAGTTGTGTCCGCCGTGGCGTAGTGAGTAGTGCGTCGAGTCTTATACCGAAGATCCGCGGATCAAATCCCTGTCAACATAGGAAATCCTATTTTTGTGGCACCGTCTCTCTCGAGTCAATGAAAATGCTCAAAGACTGTAACTGAATAAAAAAAGCTTCTCAACTCCGCCGTTCGGAGCATATTGGTCCCGTCCATCCGTGAAAGAAAAGGACAAATCATTAAGCGTTTTCTATCTTTAAATTTAAATAAAATAAACAGTGTGGAAGACATCATCCATATTATCTATTCACTTGAAAGACCCATCGATGCCATTATGTATGCAATATAGTATCGTTCAAATGTCCATCGCGGCTTCTCTGGGTGGCAAGCAATAGAAATGTCAAATTTTCAATAACTCTAGCGCATAATTCAAGCTAAATTTGACCGATGACATGGGTTATGTTAGCTTTGAGAGCCGCTGTGGTTTGTACCTTATTCGCATCGAAAAGCGACTTCAGAAAACCCCACAAGAAAAAGTCTAACGGTGGTCAAATCGCACGCTCGCCGTGCTCATTTCACATCACCCCCACGTTAGATTACCCTGCCCTCATATCGCTCGTGCAGAACTTCCAATGAGGCGTGAGCTGTGCGGCACGTAGCGCCATGTCGTTGGTGTCCCTATCATCCGATTCAGGCCAAAAGAAGTTGACATTCATTGACCTATAGTGCTCACCTATGACTCGGCGGTGATAGCCCGGCCAACGTCGTTCTCAGAGAAATTTGGTACGATGACGCCGCCAGCCCAAAATTTGGTATTTGGTATCGTCCCAAACTTGGCAATTTTGTTTGTTGACGTACCCTTTCATACAGAAATGAGCCTCATCGCTTAAGATGATTTTTCGATGAAAATTAGGTTCAGTCTCCAACTGCTCCAGAGCCCATTCAGCAAACACACGCCGTTATCTATGGCCGTTTACCTATTTTGGACGTGTGCAGGCCCAAGTCATGACGCAAAGTTCGCCAAGGTGTGGTCTGAGCAGGGCCGAGTTCTTGTGAGCGACGCGAAATCGATTGCCTCGGATTCTCCTGTACGCTCTCACTGACTGCGGCGATGTTTTCGTTTTCGGCAGATCTTGCATTTCGTCGACGTACGGGTGTCGGTTTAACGTCTTCTGAATCAGTGGACTCACATTTGTCCACCATATTGTGAATAGTTCTCTCGGTAGGAGGATTATGGCGACCGTAAATTGGACGAACGAAAAAGGCGCGGAACGTAGCCTAAACAGAACACCCATTTTGATAAAACAATTTTATCATTTACACGTGTTGCTGAACGCTATGTGCATTCATGGTGATTTGGCAAAATAGACTGAATAAATGACAGCCAATTTGACTGATGTAGCTTCAACCATATGGTCGCTATCAACTGTCAAAGTTCGGAAGTCTCTATTGGACATCCTTCATTTTGCATAGTTTTCAGTCAATTGCCATCGCTTTCTTTCTAAATCTTCTTCACTTTTTTGCTGTTCTATAGAGTAGTTCATTGCCAGGTTAACCAATTCTTGTGTATAGCGATGACTCCAATGTAGTTGCGGTTTCTTTTTTTTCTTTGCAAAAGAACACTTGTACACTTGGCAAAATACATCGAGCGTTCGGGCACACGAATCTATCGGCCACAATTCAGTGGTCAATAGAGCTCTCTGCAGAATAATCTTGATTCACCAGGAGGGATATCTCCCCAAATGCATGAGTATACTCATCGGATCTTTCCCCAGAATACCTTGTTCGGCATTTGACTTTCCCGGTATTCTGGTAAAACGAAAAACTAAATTTGCCAAAAAGAAACCCAAAGAATCCCCGATCTGAAAACGAATAAATCTCACAATCAATTGAATTGTCCACCCCTCTTGAGAATTCACAACTAACTTCGTTTCGATTGCAAACTTTTCCAATTGAATCTGGGTTACTGGTCAATACGGCGAAACTCCACACAACCACAGTCTCACGGTCGAGCTCCAGAGCACAAAGAGCAACACCCATACATCCCCAAAGGCAAACAGGCAAAAGGATACTAATTCCATTGATTTCTTACGCCAAATAAACTCTGGCTGCCATTAATTAAGTCTTGTCAAGTATTTTACTTATACTTACCATTTTCACTCGTTGGCTCAAAGGAAGTCGACGTCTTCCACATGCACACTTTCACGTCTACTCAACGAGCCCACGCACACAGCGAGGTGTGTATTTGAATTGAAAAAAATTACCCGTTCAAAGGAGGAATGGAAACGAATGGCTGTAGCAACCGTTTGTATCTTCTCAACGGCGGCGTCGTCGTCTCCGCCGATGGCACGTGAGCTTAATTAATTATTTTTTGCACGGTATTAGGTTTATTTGCTTCTCTTATATTTAAAACATTTTCGTGTTCTTTGGCCTCGGTCTTTGCTCATTTATCTCTTGTGAGGTTTACTGCTCACAAAAGCAGACGAAGTATAGCACTTAGCCTTGAGAGCTTCTCTAACCTTTTTCTGGTTACGCGGCTTGGATATTAAAGCACGGGTGCTGAGAGTCTGCGGTCAGGTGTTGTTTGTGTATTTTGAAGGGTAATCGAATTTAGGTGGAATTTTTTGAAAATGCTTGTGTTAAATCAGGAGGAAAGCAAATATTTCGGCTGTTCATCGATGAAAGACTTAAAATTATCTGTTTCAACAGAATTCAACAGCGAGAGCGAAGGCACTCCTATTCCATGGTTCGACCCAAACAACCCCTAACGTAATCTGGCCCATCTCAAGAGTGACAGGATAAATAATGTGCAACCTGTTGTCTCACGAATCGTAGAAAAACAAACATTTACTTACGTAGCATAGCAAGAACTTCGGTTAATAATAAAAATAATGGCGGCGCTACAGTCCGAGGTGGACCTGGGCCTAACTTCTCAACAACCACTCGTGTTGTGCGTGCTATTGTTCCTTCACGAGTGAAGGGGACCTACAGTTTAATGCCGACTCCGAACGGCGAGATTGAGAAGCTTTTTCTTGACAGTTATACTCTTTGAGCATTGTCAGTGACTCGAAAGAGGTGAAGCCGTGAAAAAATGTTAGGTGTTTTTCGGGAATCGAACCGACAACATCGAGCGTAAGAGTCGACGCACTTACCCACTACGCCACGGCACCCACTCTTCGGTTACCCCATCCTTTATTCATTTGCTTTCTTTTCAACTGAGGATCGAAGAACATACGTAAATCACTAATCCTAATGTAAATAATTTTTTCACTTGATTTTTAATTTCGTTACAATCGTGACTATATTTTGTGATGTCACAGTCCACAAAAAACCTAAGTCTAACAATAGTGTTGGGTCTTAAGGTCCACATCATCATAAAATTTAAAAAATAAATAAATAAGTACGTGTCAACAAAGCCCCGTCACATTTTTATGTGACGCATACAATTTGGCTGCAGTGTGAGTTTCTTGGACCGCCTGTCCGGTTTTGAAGAAAAAAAACCTCACTAGATAATTCCAACAGAACACAAAATTAACCACACACGTCACACAATTTTCGTGACGTTTTCTCACACATTTACCCACAAAAGCCGTCTCCGCCGAACGCTTCCAGTGGGACTTCAGATTCGCTCAAATTATTCACAAGACCAAAGTCTAATTAATTTAAATCCATTCACAAACCACAGACGCTCTAAGGCAGGTCCTTGCCACTGCCTCGACTATCATCTGTTGATCAATCGGCAAAATCTAATGTTTCCCCTTTCAGAGCCGAACATATGCAAACGATTTCGTATCTTTCCTCAAGCACATGCACAAGGCAAGTCCAGGGTTGGGCACTTGCTGAATTATCGTCCAACATGCACATTCAAGACCGAAAATAAGACCCACCGGATGACGACCTCTCTGCCTTATTTAATGATTCCTCTGACTGCATTCTCGCTCCTCGCTCTGTGTCGAAGGGATGTCGATAAAAAAAAACACTCACTCACACAGCTCTAATAAGTCGTGGTGTTCCTTTTCTGCTCTCATTATCCTTTTTGCATGTTGCCCCGACCATGTGTGATTCTAATCTGCATGAGGCGGGGATGTACGAGTATGTACCGCCTTGTGTTCTTGCAAACATGCAAACCGCATATAAATTTCCACCGGATCCCATAATGGGTCAGGCCACACAATATCAAACTTAGTTATGTGCCATTAAAATCCTCAGCTACGGCAGAGTCTTTCTTCTGTTGGAAGTCAAAATCTCATTTAACCGAAGGACGATGGGGCACAGCGGGAGGGAGAGATCTCCCTTCGTATTGTTTCTTCTACGAATTCGAAAGGAGCAAAAAAATGAGGAAATCGTCCTTGTACCTTGTGAATGAAGAGGAGTTCGAGGGGAAATTTTAATGACTAACGTAAGTTCTTGTGCCAAAGAGTTCCGCTTTGTCTTCCTAATTCGTAAGGAGAAACTGGTAATTCTTAGTGTGTGGTGGCTTTGTGTGCAATTTAAAAGCGGACGACGAAGGAACGGGAGGAAATAGTTTTTTTTTCGGAAATTTGTTGGGGACGAGCTCACCAGTCATTGTTCAACAAAAAGTTGGTGATTGGATGATGACATTTTATTGTTCCTAATTCACAAGAGAATTTTCCTGAACGAAGTTGCTTTACAGACGATTCAAATATGGAAACTCACAAGGGCACATGCCGTGTTTGAGCTAAAGAATCGATTCAGTTGGCAATTGTGACGGGATTAATTTAGCTACAGGATACGGTTGACCATGACTTTCGTTGGATTTAGTTGTGCCAATATGCGATCAGTAGAATGGTATTTCCGAAGTAGTTAAAATGGTTTTCAAATGAAACAGGAGACATTTAGTTCTAGTTGACAAGGTCTAGTGCCTCGTGATGGTGCAAAAAATGCCCAGAAAAATATCAGGAATTGTCAATCCCAACATTTTCCTGACAAATACTCAACCATAAAGGAGCAACTATAATGGCCGAAAACGTAAGCTTACACGCATGTCAAAAACGAAAAGTTAACACAGTGTCGTCAAAGTGTCCAATTTTTTTTCCGATGTTTTTTGGAACACTGCACTGGATAACTGGTCCACTGTAGAAGGTAGCAAACTACTCTTCTTCGTAGGGCGCTACAGTCCGAGGTGGACCTAGGCCTCACCCAACATGCCAGCACGATCTTTCTCCAGCTGTCTCCAGTTTCGCTCACCAAGCCGGCCGAGGTCGCCCTCGACTTGTGTGCGCCACCTTGTACGTGGACGTCCTCTGTTGCGTCGTCCCACAGGTTCAGATTCGAAGACTCTTCGGGCCGGAGCTAAGCTGTCCATACGCTCTACATGGCCTAGCCATCTTAGGTGTTGGATCCGTAGATGCCTGGCTGGACTCATGTCGCTGTACAGCCCATACAGTTCGTGGTTGAACCTTCTCCTCCAAATGTCATCAACGCAAATAGGACCAAAGACCGCGCGCAGAGCTCTTCTCTCGAAAAGACCAAGAGACTGTTCATCTGCTTGGGATATTCTCCATGCCTCTGCGCCGTAAAGCAGGACTGGGATGATCAAGGTCTTGTATAAAGTCTGCTTGGTCTTCCGAGAGAGGGCTCTACTACTCAATTGCCTTTTGAGCCCAAAATAACAGCGGTTGGCAAGAGTTATTCTGCATTTGTTCTCGGTACTGATGCAAACTACTCCAGTGCCGTTAATTTGATCCCAATGGCAAATGGTGACTGGACCAGATTTGAAAAACCGCATAAAAGCGTGTTAACTTTGCTTTCATGGGATTCGAACCTGGGACCCCTCTAACTTGGGGCAGGCTCTTAACCAACTGCGCCATTTAGTCCATCAACAAAGTCCATCAGCAAAGTGCTCATAGTTGCTAATAGAAAATTAAGGCGAATTCTTTTGTCAACTGACATTTGCACACGTAGAGAGCAATCCATTTTCCCACCGCGCAAGTAGGCAAAAGTTAACAAACTAACCGAAACTGAACGAAACGGTTGCTATTGTTATGGTCTATTATTTTTGTGTATTCTCTCGGTTTGTTAAGTTTCGGTACGGCCAATTTAGTTGGCTCTTAAGCCTCATGTCCATCACGAAAATATTTCACGAAAAGCAACAATAAGAGCCACAGACGCGAAAAGATTTCTTTCATATTTACATACTAGAGGTCTGCAATAAATGTCTTGAATCCAGTTTTAAGACATTCATTTTATTTTAAACACACTTCACTATTCTATTGCATAGTGAAATAAATGAATCGAGTAATATTTGAATACTTTATGAGTATTGCACCCATTTTAAATCAAATGCTTACTGCAGTGTATTCATATGGATACTCATAAAACAGTGTACACTACACTGAGTACACTGAGTAGTCTGAGTTTCTTGTCGGGACGTGTTTTTCTTCTAACACGAATAATACAATTGTAATATTACCAAAATCAGTTGCGCGAGAGGGGAGAGTGTTGTAGAAGCAAAATAAACAAGTCAAGACTCGTTTACTAAACCTTGCACTCATTGTATTCAGTGCACTCAGTGTATTCAGTGTATTTTGTACAGTAAACATTGCACTCATATGAAATCGCTCAAAACATTCATATGTTTCAGAGAGAGTGAATAGGGCACTCATCTTGCTATCAAGTGATCAAGCAGTGTACAGTTTTTGTCTCTCATGTTGTGATATTCGATTTCAGTGTACAGCTTGTTGAATGACAATGAATAGTGTACACTGAAGTATTGCACAAGTTTAGAAAGAGCATATGAATGCATTCATGGAGCTCTCTACTACATACAGTGCCTCACAAAAATATTCGGAATTATGTTTTTTCCTGGATCTTAGTTAGTTGCATTTTGCTGTTGTTGCAGACAGAAAACATGCATTATTTTTTCTGATTTTTTATTAACAGTGAATAAATGTTGAATTGAAACTGTTTTTTTTTATTATAATTATAACAATTATTTGCTGTTTAACAATCTAACATCCAGGAAAAAAACATAATTCCGAATACTTTTGTGAGGCACTGTACATCCTCAAATGGTTCGACTTTGGAAGTTCATGTCTCAATTTTAAACATTGTGCATTTTTTGACGAACGATTTTGATCTCGTTTATCATGTCTAACGAGAGAGTTGGTAGATTTACCTTGTCTTCCAGGATTGCTGCTATACATCCTCATTTGAATAATTTATACCGTAATACCCTCCATTAAGACATGCCCGACAACAACTGCAAGAAGAGAATAAGAACTGTGTCATCTATCAGCCCCTGGTGTGAATAACCTGACTCATTTGTCTTTTATATATTTGGTCCAAAAGGCTTAACAAATATAGCTCTTAATGGCGTATTTTCCTTGTCATCTCTTGCAAGCTTGACATCTTGTCAATTCGAGGTTGCCCTCAGGTCGTTCTCGTCCGCATCGCTTGTTGGGATGTCGCTGAGAATCATGTTTTAGCTAATAATCATTCTGCCCACACCTTCCTTTAAGACTGTATAGTCATTTTGAACTTGCCTACATCAGTATGCCCGGTATTTGAAAGTAAACTACGGTTAAAGTCTGTTAAGCTTGGTCAAGCCATAACTCTTGATGTCTGCTGGCTTGTTTCTTTTTCTTTAATTTTACAGAATTCTTCATTGCACACCGTGGTGTGGATTTCATGCCGGATTTGTGATTGGACCGTTTCTTCATCCATGAAAGTAATCGTAAGTAAGAAGTTGGAGAACTATTTTATATTCTATAGCGCCGCCATTATTATTGTATTATTGTAACAAATTCGTTACGAATCGGTGGTGATAGTCGAAGTCAAAAATCAAAAAACGGGTGACTTTTTTGATGAAAATCTAAACTGTCCAATAACTCCTCAGCAGGCCCGGTCCTAGCTAGACGAGCTGTCCAAAACCTGCGTTTAGAATTTTTGAGAATTTTTCCTAAGGAAATATTTGAGTGCTTTTATAAGAAATTTTAAATTGCATTTTGTTTGTTTAGGCTTACAATGCGCTCCCAACCGCTTGGCGCCCTGTGCAGTTGCACATCCTGCATATATGGTGGGGCCGGCCCTGGTCTTCAGAATAATCTTAACTCACATTTGTAGACTTTTCTAACGCTACGTCATCAAGATTGATTCAACAACGTTGGAGCAGGGATAAGGACCAAATTTCTCAGATGCCATTATGGTCGTAACTTTTTGGCTAGCTTCCCCGTGCCACTAAAATTGCTCAGATATAATTTAAGTACACAAATTTGAAGACTGTATTCAACAGACCCTTCGGTCTTGGCTTTTTGAATTTATCGGGACGCATATGAACGCTTTCCTTTGTGTTACCTTCTCAGCTGTTGTTGATACCGTCAAAGAAAAGGACACTGCTGTTCGCAGGAAACGAGAATATCGGTTTCAAATGAGGCACGTTTTGGGTGAAGAATCATGGGTCAAGATTTAAAACTGTCGTCAAAGTTGTAGCGCTTCAGAAAAATTCTTGACAGCGCCGTTTGCAGAACTTTCGAAAAAGAGCTTTTAATTGACCAAAGACGGATGCTCAAAGTGAATCGTGCTCTCCGAAAATACATTTGAAGCTTCCGAGCAGTAGAAGATGACCAGGAAATAACAAACGTCAACCAAGAATATCCTTTCGTTCCTTTTAAACATTGGATACCACTTTTCCGTGCGATAGGCAAACTCCATCAACACCCGCAGTGTCCCAAGCCCAAGTGAACTCTTTAAGTGCACATCAAAGGATAACGGAAAGGAAAGCGAGAGAAGAAAGAAAGAAAACCAATAAAAGGCGAGTATGTGCCTAAGAACTACGTGATCGTAAGTGCCATAAAGTGCACGTTCGTTTGTCGTTAGCCATGTCCTTTCAACTTGCCGTCTTTCTTGCCACTCTACGTTTTTCGTTATCCTCCGCACTTTTAGTTAAAATTGCATACCAAGCTTGCCAGTGGTATCAATTTCCCGTCGTCTCCGCCGCTTTTCCTGACCGAGAGTGAAGTTTGTGTGAATCAATGCCAGCCACAAAGGAGCATTTCATTGGCATCACCTCCAGTGGGTGGGACTGACCAATAAATCCCGACGAATCTCCATTTCAATTCCGATTGTGGCTGACGGGAGCTGTGTGTGTGCGGCAGCCCCGAGGGTAGGAGATAACAAAAAATTAACAGCCTCTACACTGCGGAACATGCTTTTAAGCGCGGGCACAAGCGATTCCGTGTATACCCTTCGAGAGGGAAACACCTGACACAGCCGAAACTAAGGACGCGAGGATAAATTGTTAGTGGCTGCCGTAAATCTTGGGCAAGAAAAAAGAAAACAACACTTTGGCGCTGATAAAGGAACTTCAGGAATCCCCTCAGCCGCCTCCTCGTGACACCCGATGAAAGCCGCAGAAAGTTTCGCTAGCACTTTGAAGGGGCGGGGCGCGGGGCGCACAGGCATCTGAATGAATGTTCTTTGTTTCGCCAACGATGAACCCTGAGATTGGTGGTTTAACCGCAGGCGGGCGCAACGTAACCCTCTAAAGGAGCGGAAAACTTGCTCAAACTTATCCTTCGTGCACACTCTTTTCAAGGATTCCCGCACATAAGCGCCGCAGGAAACAATGGGAGCAGGGGAGCAGGGGAGAAGGGGAGCACCAGAGAGTTGTGTCTTCCGCTTCCAGTGTGCAGTGTTTTAGAGGATGCGTCTAATTCATTCTCGCCGTAGATACGAGGGACTTATGCAAGAAGGATGTCGATAGCGGTAACTTTATCCGCTAACTGACAGTGATTAGTTGTTGTTTGCCTGATGTATAGCGCAACCTTACCAAAGCCCCACTCTTATCTCCTTTGAATACCACTTAAATACCCCCCCACCCGCTGCTATCGGAAATTCCCCAGTCAACCTTCGCCCGGCTTTCGGCTTTCAGAGGTTTCGGCTGAAGTTCCTTCGCAGTCAGGATCGCCTTTGTTGAGGTTTTAAGCAGGAGGGTGGGGGTTGGTCGCTCCCAAACATCGCCTGCGGCGTCCAAATCCTCTAGTCCTAAGCCCCATTGATGGAAGAGTCCTTGCTGTTAAAAGGGTTTTTTTGTTGTGCTTCTAGCCTAGTTGGGGGTGGTGATAGATTCTGGAGTCCGCACCGAAAAACCCGAACCCTAAAGAGCGTGTCATGGTAAATTTTCCAAAGATTAATTATATTGAATGGGAACTTATTTACTGCAGTCTCGCGGTTGAGGATCTGCAGGGAAGGACTCTCTGTTTGCTGTGAGAATTCAATTTGCAAGCAACCACACGCACAGACACTCATTAACGTCGTCATGCAACGGGGGATGGTGCTGGTGGCGGTGGCACTGATTGTGTTGCATGTGAAGGATACTTTATTTCTGTAGTTCTGGCTGTTGTTGGCGTTGTTTGAGTTTTGGTGTTTGGATGAGCGATGATAGTTTTTAACTTTGTTGACGCTGATGGTCAGTGACTGGGTAGCACTGGGGTGTGACAGTGGTGATTTCTCATTTTATCACCGGGGAAGTGATAATCTGTTGGTGGCACGCAATGTCAGGTACAAATGTTGTCTCAATTTGACGAAGGGTTAAATGAAGTGGGAGTGGGTGGATGGTATTTTTGGAATGTTTGTGGTGTGATTGGATGGTCAAGGGATAGTCTGATTGATGATGATTTGTTTCGAACTGGTCGGCACTTACTGTGGAGGGTGTGGGTGTTTTGTAAACATAAGAGCGAAGGAATATATACTAGGGGCGTTATTTAATTGAAAGGTGTGTTTTAATATTCAAAAGATCCGTGTCAAGTTGGCTATTGTTTGTTTAAGATTTTGAGGGTCAATGAGTGGGCAATGTGACGTGATAGGTTAGAGGTTAGGCAATAAAATCGTTGGTTTCCTATTAGGACGTGGGAACATAATTAAGAACTTCCATAGAGCCTTTGTAAATCGGACAGACAAGACAGTGTCCTGCTGAAATGGAATTCCACTTCACTTTTCTCTCTAAATCATGCTAAGAGCGCTTGACTTAATCACTTTGTGAACGCCGTCGTACAGAATCTAGAAACAGCTAAGATGGTGCGTCCGATGATTTAGTCACTTCTCAAATGATTTCTGAAGGAGTTGCTTGGATTAAGAGGAGGGGAAAATTATTTGTTTTTTCTTTTCTGTTCTTGTCCGGAACTCGCTGCTCTTAGACATCTGCTCGTGAGCGCCTTTTTCTTCAACAGTCTTTGCAGCGAGGTACCCATTCCGCCAGAGCAATGTCTTACTTGTTGCTTTCCACGAATGTTATTCGATCTTGTTTTTCACATCACCCGTAAGTGACCATGGTCGCAAACTTACAGCGACCAGTTGTTAATGGTTCGATGGTAATTGAAGGTACGATCTGGGCGTAAGAAAACTGCGTAAAATCCACTGGGTATTCAACGGAGTAACAAAAGGACAGCTGAAACTATTAAACCCGCTGTTGTCAAGACACGTCTTGATGTCGCCCAAATTTTAAATTAAATTAGAAGACGTTCCAAAAAATCTGCACTTTTTCAAGGGAAAATCCAAATCGTTAAGACAAAAAATTGGTATAAAACTATAAACAGTAGGAAGACCTGGAAAAAGTGACGGTTTGAGAACTGTGTGGATAATAATGTCTTGGGAATATTTTGGATTGAGACCCCAAAATCGTACGAACTTAGGTAAAGATCCTTATTGTGTAGTAAAAAAATTAGATTTGTTCTTTTTTATTTGGTTCCATTTTTGGTTGCGAGACTGTATTTTTTCGCTCCTTTATTTACCCGAAATGTGTCCAGCTGTCCGCCATTTGTCTCCAGTTTTGCACACCAAGCCGGCCGAAGTCCCCCTCGATTTGTGAGCACCACCTTGTACGTGGACGTCCTCTGTTGCGTTATCCCAAGGGCTCAGAGTCGAAGACTCTTCGGGACTAAAGACCGCGTGCAGAACTTTTCTCTGGAAAGACCAAGAGACTCTTCATCCACCTGGGATATTGTCCATGCCACTGCGCCGTAAAGCAGGAGTGGGATGATCAAGGTCTTGTATACAGTCAGTTTGGTCTTCCGAAAGAGGGCTCATTTGCCCTTTGAGCCCAAAAAAACATTGGTTGGCAAAAAACTGTGTTTCATCTCGGTACTGATGTTGTTTGTACTGTTTACTGCGGAGCCAAGGTAGACGAAGTCCTTTACTACCTCAAAGTTATAGCTGCCTATGGTGACGTTCTGGCCAAGTCCTCGATGTTGTGCGTCCTTTCTCGATGACAGCATATATTTGGTTTTGCCCTCGTTTACCGCCAGACCCAATTTAGCCACGGAAGCGGCCATCAATGACGGCTCGTTGTGTTCGCCCAATCACGTCAATGTCATCCGCGTAAGCTAGCAGTTGAACAGACTTTTGGAAGATCGTGCCTCTTGTGTTGGCCAGTGAGTTTTGCACGATCTTCTCAAGAACGATGTTAAAGAAAGCACATGACAGCGCGTCGTCTTGTCTAAAACCTTAGTTGACATTGAAGGACTCGTTGAGTTCGTTATCGACCTTGATGGAGCAGCGAGAGTTCTCCATCACCGTCCTGCTCAGTTTGACGAGCTTGGCAGGAATGTCAAAACTAGACATGGCGCTGTATAGCTCGTCTCTATGCACGCTGTCATATCGATTTGCTGTGTGTCGATTTGCATTTCTTGGGTATTCATGTCCAATGTACTATCAGGTAGCAATCTACTTTTACTAAAATGTCATGCAGGCGCTACTGTTGATGAGGAATCTACATCATCAGCTCTCACCTCATCAGCACCGAATAACTCCCACCTGATAGGAGCAAAGGCGGGACAGTGGCAGAGGAAGTGCTCTGCAGTGTCAGCGTCTTCTCCAAAGGCGTCTCAGAGGTTTCCATCTCTTAGGCCAAGCACATTTAGGCGTTTGGCGAAGTTGTAGTCACCCGTTAGTACGCCGGTAAGTCGCCTGCAGTCTTTCTGTTGAGAGATAACAAGAAAGCCGCGGATTTCTTACAGACGTTGGAGAGCATGCGCTTGGTCTGTCTACATCTTGGAGTGTCATGCCAAATGCGGTTGTGCTCTCGAGACGTCCAATCATCGATGCAAGCCCTAACCAGAGACGCAGGCAGTCCCAGCGCAATCCCAGTAAAGGGCCCTATTAGACTAAACTTACACTGGCACGTGTTATAATAAAAATAATAATGGCGGCGCTACAGTCCGAGGTGGACCTGGGCTTAGCATCTCAGCAACCACTCGTGTTGTGCGTGCTATTGTTCTCTTACGAATGGAGAGGCCCTACAGTTTAATGCCGACTCCAAACGGCGATTTTGAGAAGCATTTTCTAGACAGTTATACTCTAGCATTGTCAGTGACTCGAAAGAGGTGGAACCGTGAAAAAATTGTTTGTCTGAAATGGGATTAGAACCTTGACTTGGAAGTCTACTGAGCATAAGCCGATGCGCGAACCCAAACGGTCACGGCGGTGACGTGACTGTGTTTAATTTACGAGCTTATGTTATTCTTGGTGTATACCTTGGAACCGAAATAAATTAAATTTTTGACCACATCAAAGTTTCAGCTGCTTTTTGTGACATTCTGGACAAGTTATCGATGTTATGCGCCCCTTCTCGAAAACAACATTGACACCTCATTCACGACGTGGGGCTACAATTACGTCAATGTCATCCTGGTATGCTAGCATTTGTGTGGACGTTTGTGCTTCTAGTGTTGGTCAAAAAATCACATGACAGCGCGTCGCTTTAACTAAAACCTTTTCTGACATTGAAGGTCTTGGTAAATTCATTACCAACATTGACGGATCAGCAGTGTCATTCACTTCATTCACTTGACCTGACACAACGATTTTTGAAGAAATGCTCAAACTTTGAAGATCGATTCTTGAACAATTAGGCCCTCCGTTTGTTTGCTTGTTCATAAAATATCTAAGAAAATTTTAACTCATTTTATGTACAATAACCTGATTAAAGCCTGTTAAGAGCTTAAAGGACTTATGGGCTTTTCATAGCTTCTGACTGGGCAAACAAATTGATTCGTTTGTTGCAAAAGAATAGTTATCCGCTCAAAGGGTGGTCATGCCTAACAACTCCAACAACAGATCACCATTTGACTCATAAATTAACCCTCTTTGTGCCTTATCAACGTCACCGAAAACTTCTACCTTGAAGTGACGAATCAACGTCAAAAAAGGCGCACCCTCCTCACGTGGATGTGGCATGTCTGTTGCCTCAGTCACCTCACCGAAGTCTAAAGTTGGATGTGTCAAAATAATACATAAATACCCCATCAACACCGTCGGAGTGAAGAATTTTCTCCTTTTCTTGCGCTTTGAAACTTCATCCCGCATTGACACGTAATTGACATCTGTTCCTCGCCGTAATTATTTTGTTCTGTCACTTCGCATTCTGTCAAACATCTGACAAACAAAAAGCACAAGAAACGAACAAAAATACCACCGTCACCGTCATCTCCCGAAATGGTATCTCATATTCGGTTACATTATTCAATACGTGTCCTTTCAGCAGCCAATTTATCCATAGACCCTGGAGCACCCCCTCCGTCCCCGAAGCAGGCATCTGTCAGTCGTTGTTACGAAAAAAGGAAACTTGCCCCAGGAACAAAGGAAATTTATTAGATTTCCACACGTGTGCTTAACACGGTTTAATGCGAGTTCACACATCCTTCCAGACCAATCCCCCGAGCTGGGGATGTCTGATGGCTGAGTGTGCCACAAATCAACCCTCTGATTCACTACACACCGCAATCGTGATGTTCGGCTAAGTCGCCGTCGCCGCCACCGCCAAAATTCGCCCTGAATGTTTCATTCGCATTACGTTTTCATGATAAGAACGCCCAATGTGACTTAAGTGGATGTGTACTTCATTTCTATCATCATCTGTTTATCCTGGCAGGTGTAGTTTACCGGGATTTCCTCATGCATGTCGGGATCATAACACATTCGCTGTCCCTCTCTGCTCTGCAGCCAGCAGAAGCACGACGGCGGCGGCGGCAGCGTATAACTTATGCATTACCCTCGTGTAGCGAAGGATTCGTTGTTTTGAAGGTGGGCGGACGGGGCACTCCATCAACATCAGTTGTGATTTGGGCGGCGGATGTTCCAGTGCCGCTTAGAATTTTCGTCTGCTACAGTTCCGCTGTTGCACACATCTCGGTCCCGAGCACAACAAATGACAAGCGAACAAGAGCAGCAGGGAGACATGGGACAACTATGATAATTCCCAAAGGATTTCAAGAGGACGACGCGACGGCGGACTAAACACGACCCGCAGAGCAAGTTGAAAAATGGATGAGCCCCAGGAAAGGGCGAAGCAAAAAACAGCAAAATGGCGTATTTGATTTCTTTTCTTTTTCGCCCTCAACCGGATGCCTTTTTTTTCCTCCTCCACGATGAGGGTAGCCTTGGCGCGGGGGAGGATGTCCTTACCCACCCAACGCCCCCATTCATCTGCATTGCGATTAAATATCCTAACTTCCAATCCGGATGGCATGGGCACTGGCACAGATAACAAAGGGATGCGGGCGAAAATTGAGTGTGATGAAGGTGAACACAAAGGAATGACGACAAGAGAAAAGGAGATTAAAATGGATGGCGGAAGCGGAGTTTGAACAAAACAAAAAAAAAAGAAAAAGAAACCGACAGCAGCGAACAGAAAAAACCCGTGGGGTTCGAGCGGAGAAAGAAAAAACCCTAAGCCAAGGATTAGAATGAATTATTTTGCTTTTCCGGACTTCTCGTGACTTGTAGAAGTGAATTTGTTGCTCGTGAATTATGTGAAATACAGGAAAAATCTAATTAAAAACAGTTACGAAGGATTCAAATGGAACGAGGACAAACAGACGGAAGAAAACAACGCGGCAGAATACCAACGCCACCCAGGGGTGGGGCTGCTCAAGATGAATGGGAGGATATGCCAACCCGCTGCCAAGTAACTGGATCAAATCTTTTTTAAGTTTTTGTCTTTGCTTCAATTTGATCCCTCCTTGTAGTGCAGGGTGGACTGGCGATGGTGAATTTCAAATTAAGGAAATTTGAGAATTTTCCTCTCGGGGTGGCGTTGATTCTTAGTTTTTTTTTTTGATTAGATTCTGTTTGTTCTTGTTGAATACAAGTCGTTGGTGGCTTCATACCATTTGGCGACTGCTAGGGGGGAATTCACTGAGATAAGATGATGATGGGATGACCATGGGAATAATGACGTTTAAGGACCACAATCTACTTAATTGTTGTATTCACATTCAGCAACTCGTGATCTGACCTTAGGTTAGGTTCGGCGGCTGCTAGTGAATTTACCAGCACACTTAGACCATGTTGGTCCATTGTGGTACCCACAGTCAGACTACTACCACTGATCGACCGCTCCAGTGACAGTGCCGTTAATTTGATCCCAACGGCAAATGGTGACTGGACCAGATTCGAAAACTGGATAACTTGGCTTTCACTGGGATTCGAACATAGGACCCCTCTAACTTGGGGCAGGCACTTAACCAACTGCGCCATCCACTCGATTTAGTCTGACCTTGAGCAGCTGTAAAGTAGAGGAAGAATCGAAGCCCGGCTTGGAATAATCAAGAAAGTTAAGGTCTTGAAGATTTGAGTACCAAAATGTTCCAAGGAAGCAACAAAGGCATATGCTGCCGAGCAAAAATCAATCTGCGGCCAACCAGAATTTAAAATCACTGTCAACAGATACGATTTTATGGTAGCAAGAGAGTTTGAACTCTTCAAACTATGAACTAGTGGAGATCTGACGTGGAGTCGCCTAAACCACTGCTACTTCGGCAACTTGGGTTAAAATTCATGAAAATACTGACCACTGCTTAGAGTCGTATATTTACAGAAGGAAGCTTTTTAAAGCATTGTCTGCATGTTGCCATTCTGTTGATGTAAAATAGTGGGACTAGCCTGCAACTGCTCGTTGATTCTCGATTTGTCTATCATTTTTGGACTTTCTCCTAACCCAAGGGACACAAATTTTGCACTCCCGAAACCACTTTAATTGTAAAAAAAATATTTGAAACCATAAAAAATGCTTCACAAGATAATCAAACACGTTTTCTTTATTTTCTTACAGATCTTGAATACAATACGCATCCATCACCTCATCCACACGATTGGATGGCGCAGTTGGTTAAGTGTCGGCCCCAAGTTAGAGGGGTCCCAGGTTCGAATCCCAGTGAAATCGAATCTGGTCCAGTCACCATTTGCCGTTGGGATCAAACAAACGGCACTGGAGTAGGTTGCTACCTGGCAGTACAATGGACCAGTTTTGAGTCTGAGTGCTCCAATAGAGTTTCAAAAAATCCTACGAAAAAAAATCACCTCATTCACTTCAGACGTCATACTCAGAAGGCTCAGCCATCCCACAAACTAACATGATTTTACTAAAAAAAGGTAAGAATTCGATCGTTTTTAAGTTTAACACGATGCAGAAAACTCAACGTCTCATAACTTATTCCTCGTCGTAGCAAATAAATTAACTTGTCCCAGATTAGCAGTGGTGGCTCATATTTGATCTGCTTTATAATTATTTTAAATAAAAATGTAATTGCCTCTTTTAAGCTACTGTTGTTCAGCATACCGGGTTTTCAAATATGTTGAAAACGCAATAAAATTAGAGAGGCTAGACACCGTCTTCCACTAAAGACAGTGCATGTTCAATAATTGTGGCCGAATGCACTGGAAGGAAACGGAATATTAAACGACAACGTTGAAGACAATAACTAGAAACTGATTGAAAGAACTGATTGTATTCAAAAAATGAGACGTTGCCTCTGCCCGTCTACCCACCTATCTCAAATAGACATTTAATCATTTAAACCATTGATTTGACTATGGGCGCACAGAAGTTATTTATTGAACCTTTTTTTCTTTCGATATGTTGGTTGAACTTAAAGGCACACAAAACGCCCAAAAGTTGTAGGTGCCCTACTGAATCGTTAGAAAGATGTTGAGAAGAGACTAGGACTAGAAATTGAATTTTGCGTCTGGGATGATGATCTCTAAGCGCTCAAAAAAAAGAAATAAAACGTAAGATGTGTTATGAGAAGTATACTGATGGCAAGAAGTAATAATCTAGTGGTCCCTATTTTTTGTTGGTTTAAATTATGATCTCGACTTGGGGGTACAAGCAGTATGAAGAATTCAAAAAAGTTCTTCGATTTTTCTTGAAAAACTATTTCGCCCTTCCCTTGATCACCCCGAATTGCGTACTTAGTCCAGAGAGAGGGCTGCCAAAATTTTTAAGTTTTTCCCTAACGTTCTTCTACTTCTTGGGATCAAATTAACGGCACTGGAATAGGTTGCTACCTGGCAGTACAATGGAGTTTTGAGTCCGAGTGCTTCACTGTAGTGCTTCAAAACCTTGATTTTGTTGAACTACTGAACTAAATGAACTATAATAAAATTACATTGCGAACTATTTCACTTAGTTCACTTGTTTGAGATCTTTTTGAACTAGCTCTTTTGTGAACTACACAAAAATTATTCACGCATAGTTTTTTGCCTTTTGAAAGCGGCATAATTTTAAACTTTGACGTTAAGCAATCGTGTCTTAAACCCGAAAAAATCAGTAAACGGTTTTTAATCTGAGTATATAAAAATAATTGACATTTGAGATAGTTCGGGTTAGCCATTTTTAGGAAATGTGATGAAATTCGTGCTTTAACTAGCTCAATTGGAGGCGGCTCCTTTTGTTTGGCCAGTTCATCGGCTTCCCTATAACCGAAAATTTGTCTATGCCCCGGAGCGCAGATGATGGTTACTTTGAGCTTCTCCGCTATTGGGGCAGGCTCATTGCGCTATTGGACTGATTTTGGCTTTATGGAGGTTGAAAATAGTAATAATGCTGGTGCTGCAGTCCGAGGTGGTCTTGTGCCTAGCTTCTCAGCAATCGCACGCATTGTGAGTACTATTGTTCTATCACGTATGGAGAGTGAAGGTGGATGCAACAGCCTTTATGGAAGATTGACTGTCGACCAAAAATTACTATCATTTGCATTGTATAAGGGTGAGACATATATTGATAGCATGCCTCTCGTATGTCTAGGATATCCGCTTGGGAGTCGCTGTCATAATTTGGAAGTCTGAAGCCTGCAGAGATGCTCTGAGCTTGTAAATAAGCACTCGCACCAACTCCACAATTCATATTTGAACCGTCTGTGTATACATCCGAAATTAAGTTCTTACGCTTGCTATTCCTGACTGCTTTCGGAAGCATATATAATAACCGATTATAACCGATTTAGACTGTACTTGTACCCTAGGAGCCTACAGCGACATCTCTTTTAAACCAGTTTGACTCCATAGTGCCCAAGGTTTGCTACCAGAAGTGACTGACTGATTTCCAAGCAGTTTCAAGACCTAAAAACTTCGACGACAAATGTTTCCTTAAAATATCCTCAGGTGTCTGCCATCCAAAGCTAAATCAAGAGATTTCCAACTCTGTTCACGTGCACATCTCGTTCCAATTAATTCTGAGATAAATTAAATTTTTCAGTTAACAACTGCAGCTCCACCCTGTAGCGAGCCGTAGGAAGATATATTAATCCCTTCCCCTAAGTCCGTATTAATTGTGCGCGAGTTGGAAGAACTGTACCTGCAGTCGTATTCCGTTTGCTGAAAGACAAAACGTAGCGCGGTTTTCCCTAGATGTGTATACAAATCCCCCCGTTGGAATCCGTTGTCTGGCAAATGTGCGTATCTGTGAACCCCCTGGTGGGGCACCTCCCCCCTGCCATTTAAGATGATTTCGCAGGAAAAAAAGGAATTTCATTTCCATCCTTAAGTTTGTTGTTTTCCATTCGCCTCCGGCTTAACTGTAAAATAATTAACTAGCATCATCGAACGGATGTGCGGATGGCACGCGGAATGGGATGTTGCGGAAGACAGCATTTTAAAATGAAAACGAAGAAAAAATACCCAACCACCCCCTGCCGCTGCATCCCCCCGGTTGAAGTTAAGTGGAAGTTTTTTCTTGTTGTTTCGCTTTTTGTAGAGAAGCGAAGTCATCTCTTAACTGTCACTCGCTTGCGGTGACAATCCTGGATAATCTTCTCCAAAGAAACGACAATCATGTTGGAATGTCCTCTCCAGTGTTCTCTTGGTTCTTCTCCCATTATCCGCAAGTTCGTTGCGCGAGGGATGGTAATCACTGAACTGATAAACAGAGGACAATAAATAGATAATCCTTTGAAGGAATTTTAAAGATGTAAGATAATCGTTTCCCTCGTTCGCATCCTTTCATGTTCCGGGGCTTGTGCCGTGTAAAGTAATATCCTTGAGAAAATATGAAGTCCCATCGTTATCGATTTGATTTTGCCTGCCACAAGCCCTGCCCGTCCGGACCGCGCCTTTCAGACCAGGAACACGGATCACGCCAGCATGACAGATAGGATATTGCTGTGAAAAGCAAAGACGCCTGATTTTGTTTGCACTCAGGATACGCTCTGGCGTGGAAATTGGAAACATTTTTTCCTTCTCTGAGCTGTTTACTATTTATCGATTCTGATATGAAATTGAAATGCTGGCACAGAAGCCGTGGCTGAGGAGAGATTATTCGGGACGAATTCTGGATGTACGGAGCTTGGTCGGGTCCGGAGCGCATTCAGGTGCTGAACGGAGGCAGCGACGATCGAGAATTTTATTTTGATTTTGATTGTAGCAAGAAATTGTGGATTATCGATATGGTTGTGAACATGTGTGCTTTTCTTTTCAGGTGTAAGCTTCAGTGTGGGATAGTCAGGACGGAAAGCAATCCCAGGAGCGCACCAGAGAACCGAATTCTCCTTGATTGCGCTTCGGTTAGGAGGAGGGAGCGAGGGGACTGTCAATGGATGGATCAAAATGTATCAGAATAACCTTGGGAAAATTGATTTAAAGTCCACAAACCATAGTGTGCAACGTGCGATGCATATGGCTTTTAAGGGGATTTGTTTGGAACGCAATCATACTGATGGTAGGAATATACCTTGTCAATTTCTTAAGATCAGGAAATCACAAAGCTCTTTGAAGAAAAAGAAACCATCACCTTATGCTCAGGTCCTTCTTGAATGATTAAAATTCCAGAGAAGAGGAATAAAAGAAGAAACACTAGTTATACCTGTCTTTTGACAAGAATAACCTTTTCACAATGATGATCCAAAATCAGCAGGAAGTCTTGTTAAAACGTTGCCGCTTCTTCAACTAGAGTGAAGGCGAAGTCGGACTGGTAGCAGTAGGGTAAGTTGTGATGGAATCGAAATAAAGAGTCCTTCTTTAAGCGCTTCCAGCCTTTAGAGTTAAATAAAACAAAGCGTTTGTGAGGTATCGTCAATATTTTTTATTCGTTTGAAAGGCCTGTCGATGCCATTGTGTATGGAATACCTCCCACGAGTGGAGGGGACCTGCAGTTTAATGCCGACTCCGAACGGCGAGACTCTTTGAGCATTGTCAGTGACTCGAAAGAGGTGGAACCGTGGAAAAATGTTTGATGTTTTTTTCGAGATTCGAACTGACGACCTCGAGCGTAGCAGTCGACGCACCTACCCACTACGCCACGGCGCCCACATAAAAACAGATAGCTAAGTCAAATTTCTATTCGCAAACTGCAAAATCCTTCTTCTTCTCGTGGCGCTACATTCCGAAGTTGATCTAGGCCTCAACTAACAAGACTCTCCAGCTATCTAAAACCTTTCGCCAGCTGTATCAAGCTGCTTACACCAAGTTAGTTGATTTTCCTCCTGACTTTGGTGCCGCCATGCCGTGGACGTCCTCTACTGCGTCGTCCCACAGGTTCAGAATCGAAGATTTGGAAAAACATAGAATTTCCTTAGATACTGTTGCCATACTGCAATCATACTACCATACTTGGGATTAGTTAGCCACATTGTCATAACAAGTATAGCTTTTCTCAACTTATTGAAACTGTTGAAACTTACTACGCAGCTGTAAAGCTGATTGACAATGATGTTGACTCAGATTGTGACTGGAGCACTCAGACTCAAAACTGGTCCATTGTACTGCCAGGGAGCAACCTACTCCAGTGCCGTTTTCAAATTGGATTTCACTGTGATTCGAACCTGGGACCCCTCTAACTTGTCAGGCACTTAACCAACTCCAGTTAAGTGATGAGATATAACCTAATGGTACGTCTGTCAATTATGCACTAAAGCGTATCAGTTCCTATTAGGATCCTTATTACTAATCGCCTTACTCTGAGCAAACAGAATGAGCCTAAATTAATCAAAAAAATTAATACCGAAGTTCAGATTTCTTACTTTTAGAATTCGTAAGATTTTCTATGTTTTTTTCTTCAGACAACCTTAAAGATAAATATCATTCGATATGGGATTTGTTTTTATCAGATTGACTGCAGATGTATTCTTAAAACAATGTAAGTATATTAATTCCAAAATGTTTAAAAAGTCAACACCACTAGACCTTAAAAAACGTAGAATGATTTATTTTTTCAGATAACCACCAGTTTCATGACACTTCCATAGGTTTATGTCCATAAAATCTCTCCTCTCTACTTCAACCTAAGGAGAGTAAGTACTATGCTATAATACTTTGACGGTAGGTTAAAAAGTTGGGCCTGAAAATGCCGTCTTCCAAGTGGACAACATTTACAATATCGCGTGAAGTCATATTAGAATTTCGCCTTGTAAGTCGACAATATTGTAATTGCTTCTAATATCTCAACAGTAATTCTGATAAATTTAAGAATTATCTCATTCACAGTTTTATCTGAACGTCGAAGAAGAACGAAATTTGCAGTCCATTCTTAATCATCGTACGCCTATCAACGTGTCACCTACTATTCCAAGATACTGACATAAAGGCTCTTCAGCAGAGAGCCAAAGTTCGTTTGGAGACATTTTAAGCGTATCCATTCTTCATCGTCATACCTGTAGTTCATCCAAACAGATCCTTTCACTCCGCACAAGAGGACGCAAATTATGAGCATTCCCAAAAACTGAAGTTTGACTGGTTCCACAACAAATTCATAGAAACTTGCGATTTGTGTGAAAACCGACACAAGTTAAAGAGCTAACAAAGTCCACCCAAAGGCAACTTCCAGCAATCCACATCGTTACCATAGCAAAGCAGCAGTGGATGGATTCACCAACTTCAAGAATCATCAAACGCCCACACACCTCCATTCAATGGGCGTCCATAAAGTACGAGTACATACGTATATCCCTCCGTTGCGGTACTATCATTATGTCGGACATTATAAATCACCAGGATAACAATGGCCACCTCGTGCAGATTACCCCAGGCAGATATAAACTTAATCCCAATGTAGCCTGTCCCGCAATCAAATCCATGCAATTTAATTTCAATGCGCCGCATCACACTCACTGGCGACAGTAAAAGGCAGTAACCATGGCAATACCGGGAGACACACACGCTCATTCACCGCAGGACAAAAAGCTCCGAAGGACACGTCCCTCCTCAGCAGATGGACTTTCAGTTAATCCTCAAACAAGGCTCCGCATTTATTGCAGCCCATCCTCCAGACAGAGTTGTGTGCACGATCTTTACTTGCGGACCATGCGAACACATGTCGGTGGGTGTGTTCGCTCCCCCGCCGGGCAGGACACCGAGCATTGTGCAGCGACAGCGAAGCATATGCTTATCTTCCGTAACCCAGGACTGCTTCTCGATTCCGAAACACACCAAGTCGACTCACTTCAAATTGAATTTCAAAAGTTAAGCGCAATACAATACAGGAGAACGTTACCAATGACTATAACCACGACGAGGACACTGCGTCGACAAAAAGGGACACAATCGAGGATAACACGAAAACAACAAGCCATGGAACAGCCACTCTTTCTTCGGTTGTTGCTGTTGTCAACGTGGCCATCTTAGCCCATGTAGATTTGGTGGTGATTCAACTGTCAAATTGGGATCCTTTCTGAGCGCAACAACATCCCCCGCTCCCGCTCCTTGTTAACTGCGTTCGAGTGAGTGTATTGTTAGTTTTTTATTTTCCGAAAGTAATTTGAGGTCCATGCTCTGCCTGCGCACTCGAACCCCCGCAGTCACATCGGTGAGCAATTACCTTAAGGACCGACCATACAACTACGGAATCGACGTGCCCCCTGCGCGGTGGGAGGATTACGGACAAAAAGAAACTCACATGGAATTCAGAGAATTCTGGTTCACCCTCATCCGCCTGCTGGCAGCATGAATGCCGGGCGAAACTTTCCAGAACCAAAACTTTTCGTCTTCGCTTCGTTTCTTCAAGGATGTGGGGAGGACCCACGGCCCCCACACCCCCCCCCCCCCGGTGTGTATTCGCGTGTGTTTCGTGTCGAGTGTTGAAAAGTTTGAGACGTACATACTCTCGTTCGGATAAGTTTGTGTGTGTAAAAGTTTATGAACAACCGAAGGATAACTGGACCAACATTTCAGCACACTGGACAACTCCCTTGTAACAACGCTGTATGTAGCTGGTTGACAGGTTGGTCAGATCTTGTTTCCTTTGTAGCATTTGGTCCCCTTCAACCAGCTGTAGCAGTGATTGGTAACAACATGCTTCTCGGCCAGATGACAGAAATGACACAATAAATCGGGTTACCAAGGAGTGACTTGGAAATCTGTGATGAAGAAGTGTTTGTGTTTGTTCTTGGGATTTTCTTCCCCTTTTTTTTATGTACCTGTGAGTGTGCGTCCGGCTTTAAGTGCATATCTAAGGCAGTGTTTGTGTGAATTTGTGTGGTTGATTTATGGTCACTGTGGTGGAAAGTGATGTGTAACGTTGAATTAAGATACACGACCCGGCGACGGTGGAGAGGGACAGTGGACTCATACGGTTGTTGTCGAACAATTTCCCTGACATGGATGGTTGTGGTTAACCGTAATTAGGAAATCAATCTGCGGGAGGTAATGCTAATTGGGCAGGTTCTTGCAAAAGGCGGTGACACACTTAAGGGGGCGACCCGCTAAGAGCAAGACATTCGCCTCATGTTGCATTTGAAGGTATGTATTTACGGTAATTGCTTTCTTTGGTTTTCCATAGCTTGAGACTACTGTGGGATTGTGGAACTCCATATATTTGACAAACAGATCCGCAGGCATGTGAATTCATCACTTATTCTCAGAGCCACATCGCGTTGGAAGTCATTGATTTGAACCATCGTTTAGGTTGAATAAGGAAATTTTCTCTTCATATGCAGCAAATTCGGACATTCACATTTGCACAAGCCTAAAATTAAAGACCTTTTCCATGGCATCATTAAGCCGATCAGCGGTTGAGACGTTCCAGTCTGTAAGCTCAAACTCTTACTATCCCTCGTACATTGTGCATGCAACATCATGGCATTCAGATGATAGCGCAATATCAAAGAGCGGGGAAACCTTCCCCATCATTCCGAGATCCGATGAAAAACCACCACACAACAACACCACTTTTTTGCAAAATTGTTTGTCTGAACTGGGATCTAAACCTAGACTTGGAAGTCTAGTGCGCAAGATCGATGCACAAACCGACACGGTCGTGGCGTCCTTGATCTTAGGTAATTTATATTCTGTTACACTAAAGGACAAGCTTAAGATTTGATTGGAGCGCCTGAAAACGCCAGTAAACTAGGAATAAATATATTAAAATAATTCCGCAAGTTTGAGCAGTTTTTGTCAGATTTAGTAAGTAAGTATAAAAAATTTTGAAATTTAATAAAATACATTAGAAATGGAAACATAACACAACACCATGGTCTAATGAATCCAAATCAGTATGAGAAGCTATCTTAACCAACCAACAATAGTTACAATTAGCGACTACTCCAGTAACACGTAGTGAGAATTTCCGAATTCGATCAGCAGTTTTTCAGTGCAAATTTTTTTCTTTTCGAATAAATAAAATAATTGGTTGTTTTTATTAATTAAGCCTGCATTTGTATGGACATACACACAGTCACAAAAGTAAGTGTACACCATAAAAAATAACGAATCCTGACCGAATCATTAACTAGAAAGCGAAACTGCATAAACTTTAGGTAACATGTTATACATATTTATTTTGCTATTTCTATGCTCCTTTAAAAAAACTAACAACAACAAAAATGGGACTAACAATAACAAAAATATTAAGAAACAAAGTAAGATAATCTATCGCATCTCTGAGCAGGCTGAGTCAATAAAATTGTAAAATGATTGTATTTATCTATGAGTAATAATAAATATAATGTAAAAAAAAAGAAAAGAGTTTGTTAAAATTTCATCTTACAAAAGTAAGTATACACTATTATAAAAGAGAGATTTATCGCTAATTACTCAAATTTATTCCTAGTTGGATATCCTTAAGCAGTAACAACTGCCTTTATTCTCGATCCCATGGAGGTAACAAGCTTTTGAGTTACTTCCAGACTCATTCGTTTCCCATTCGTCCTGTATAATAGCCTTAAGCTCGGATTTGGTCCTAATGTCATGGTTTAAGACTTGACGATCGAGATGATACTACAAATGCTCATTTTCGCGCATTGTACAGCAACCATTCCTTCACAACCAGGGAAGTGTGCTTTGGTTCATTGTCTTGTTGGAATATAAATGAACTCTTCAAGCCTAATTCTTGCGCACTCTGGTGGAGATTGTTTTTCAGTATACTGAGGTAATCTGAGTAATCGTATCGATTCATTGTCGTCTCAGCAAATACTAAAATGCCAACACCAGATGCCGCCATACACCCTCAAACCAATACTGATCCTCCACCATGCTTCACCGTACCAGTCATGTTCTTTGGATCTTACTGCGTATTCGGCTAAAAACCAGTTGAATTCGCCAAAAATCACTCACAAAAGGATTTCTGGAATAGCGTAATATTCACGGTTCCGATTGACGCCATAAGGTTTGGCGAAAACCGAATACGCACTTGAGGTTGGCACTTGACCAACTGCGCCATCCAGTCGCTTGAAATTTGTATTATTTAGCCTATAAGAGTTGTGTTTTCAACAAGAAGCTCATACTACGGTGCACATTTTGCGAGAATCTAACAACGTCACATACTGATCACATATCAACTGACCCCCACAATCCACTGGTTTGACTCCTATTAGTTTCTTAGTATGGGGATAATTGAAGAAAACATTTTACACCAACAAACTAACCACAGTCTTGATTTTCGCGGACAACATTCGAAGCGAAACGAATGTATTATGATATACCATGTTTGGGCTAAGATCAGAGACGACCATTTGAATGCCTATGTAATCCATTTTGGATGTATGAAATATAAATTAAAAAAATGTTTTTTATTCAAGAGTTGAAAAAGAAACCAAATAAGTATTCTTCATATTTATAACAATTTAAAGGCCTTTTCGCCTAGGTTTTGCAGTGTTTATTTATGTTGTACGTGCCGACTCAACGCGGAGATTTTTGATGAGCTTGTTTTAATCGCTATACTGTCCAAATACTGTCAGTGACTCGAGAGATGTGCTGCCGTGAAATTTTGTTGTATCCAGGATCGAATAGTTAAAAACCGTGGGTATTTCATTGATATCATACGAATTTACTACTGTGAGTACAACCAGCGGTTATTGCAAAGTTCAGGGACAAGTATAAAGTGTTTTTGATTTAATTTTAAAGAAGATAATATAAAACAAACCAATGAAAGGAGAAATAACAAAAAACGCCAGATTGCTACCAGTAGAAGACGAAGCAAAGAATAAGGAAATTCCTAAAAAACAAGAACAGAACAAATGATTTATATACAAGTTAATGCATAGTAGATAGCAAGCTACCAATAATGTGAGCATTGCATAAATAATACAGCTTGCCCGTTACAATGTTTTGCAAACTCTCTATAGACCTACATACATACATGTGGGATTGAGCCGAATCGACGTACAACACCCTACTAACGACAGACACATATGCACCACACCACATATACACATAACATACTTAGTACCTGATTACATGAGCGGAAGAAGGCAGGATTGAGAGGATTGAGAGCATATCGATTTACAGCGATATACAAAGCATCATTGCCAAATGTTTGCAACTAAGAACGCTTGACGTTGCAGTGCTGCACTAATGTTGCGATTACGAACTCACCCAAATTTATAGGTCTTCCAATTAAGTCACTCATCTAGTCATCATTGCAACTCTTAGATGCTCGAACCGATTAACGAACTCTAAATCAAAACAGTGTTATTTACTATAATTATCCCTTTTTACTGCATCGTCATCTGCGATAGCAATTGACTTTTTAGAGGCAGCCTAAAAGATTAGGTTAGATTGAAAAATTGGTCCTAGTGTGGAACCTTGAGGTACATAGGTTAAGTTAGGGGTTGCTAATGAACTTAGACCATGTTGGTCCATTGTGATACCCACAGTCTGATTTCTACCACTGATCGACCGCTCCAGTGACAGTGCCGTTAATTTGAACAGCAAATGCTGACTGCACAAGATTTTAAAAACCAGATAAAAACGTATTAACTTTGCTTTCACTGGGATTCGAACCTGGGACCCCTCTAACTTGGGGCAGGCACTTAACCAGCTGCGCCATTCAGTCGTCTTAGCGGTACATACTTCTCCCTTCCTCATGATTCCGTTTACTGTAGCGGCTTACTCTGTTATGCAGGAAGAAGCAGTGACGTTTCTTTTAATGATAACAAAGGCTTTAATCAATAAGCCCCTCTTTTGCCAGCTGTCTCCAGTTCCGCAAACCAATATGGTTAAAGTTCCACTTATTATTAGGTTGAGGGTATATATTTTTCATTTCATTTCATTTCATTTCATTTCATAACGCTGTACAAGATAAGTTACATAATGTCGAACTTTTAAGTTTGTACAGGAAAATTTTACAAAGTTGAAATATCATATAGAATATATCAAAAAAAGTAATACAGTATAAAAACTTAGCTTAACCTAAGAGAAAGGAAAGGAGAAAGGAAAACACCTTATGTACCGCGACCTTATGTACTTATGTACTCCACTTATGTACGCCACATAAATCTTTGATTTCCTCCTTTGCATTGTCCCACAGGCACAGAGTCGAAGGCTCTCCAGGCCACCCTGGAGATTGGACCAGAAGGCGTCTGACCATACTCATACCGCAGTAAAGCTCGTAAAGTTCATGGCTGAATCTTCTTCTCTAATTGCCATCAACGTAAGCAGGATCAAAGATCGCAGGCACAGCTTTCTCTCGGGAAGACCGCCAGCTTCTCCATCCGCTTCGGAAATTCTTCATACTTCTGTGCCGTAAGACAGGGATGATCCAGTGAGCTTGTCCTTTGTTTTACATAATTGCCTTTTGATTTCATAGACGCAGCGATTGGTAATCTTCTTAACCTGTAGCCTATCGATGTCAAGGCAGATTTTCAATTTTACCAGAGTAGCTAGGAAATGCTAACTGAACCGAAGTAAAAGGAGTTTGTTTGTCAAGCAATAATTTTTTTGTTTATGGTTTTGCCTACATACGTCTACGAAAAAGGCAACTGAATTTGAGATCTTAAGCAGGCTGAGCGGCTGTTTGTATCTAGACTCAATGATAAAGAAGTAAGGTAGAGGAATACTGACAAGAATAGCTTATGTATTGTATATAGTTCTTTTTTCCGGATGTTTTTTTAAAGCGCTACACTGGAGCACTCAGATTCAAAACTGGTCCATTGTACTGCCAGGTAGCAACCTACTCCAGAGCCATTAATTTGATCCCAACGGCAAATGGTGACTGGACCAGATTCGATTTCACTGGGATTCGAACCTGGGACCCCTCGAACTTGGGGCAGGCACTTAACCAACTGCGTCATCCAGTCGAGGTGGACCTTAGACTAGCTTCTACAGCCACCACTCGGCAGCCACGATAAGAATGGTTAAGGAAAAAAAAAGTACATCGAAATTCAAGGGTAGTAAGAAACAAAGGGCACAACAGAACGCGATTTTAAAGTCTTCCTTTCCAGCACTGCCATAAAAAGTGGTGATATAGTCTCCAAAAGTCTCTCAAAAACTAACCGGTTTGAAGGATGTAATTTAGGAATTTCAATTAGATTTAGTACAGCCTTATTAAGGTACTTAGCGCACAGATTTCGTCATGGAAACGTCGATTTCAGTCCACCACAACGCACGGTACTACATTTGCAATGAATAGATCTCTCATCCTACTCCTTGAGCCAACTGGCTGTTATCGATGACGTCTTTTATGCTTCACTTACCCGACTGAAACATAATTTAATGCCTTTGAATGTCAAAGGCGATTATTAAGAGCTCTGTTAACTACACGTGAGAAGGACGAGGTGAGGAGAACTCCTCCCATGACCTACCTTTTCGTCAAAGCACCTAAAGCTGATTTTCATCTTATTTCCAAGCACAGTCGGAAGTTCTTTCTCTCAAAATGGATCCGTATCTGCTCCGTCGTCCATGAAATGGAAGCAATTTTGAGTGGAAAATAGCAGCAGCATCCCCCGAAGCTATCCACTGCATAATCTTAATGTTACCGGACCAAAGTCTGAGAGAGGTGCTTAGTGTGCTAGCAAACATCTGATTAAAGCTGAGCTTCAATCCGTTAAAATCTGAGTTCCCCAACTTTGCATTTCGCAAATGAAGGGAAGTGGGACTGTTATCCCTTTGTACCATTCGCCCTTCATTACCCTTAGAGGAAAATGCTGTGATAACAATCTTTTCTGAGTGCATCCCCCGCCCACCGACCAGCACCCAGGACTGTGTAATCTTCATGCAGGAGGATAACGACTTTTGTCATTATTTCGTCTTTTTTTTCTAAAATATTTACTATCATTTGTCCCAATCTGCGTACACAAGTCATTCCATTGCACGAGCACTCAGCGCATTACCTGGAAAGAGTCGTCTAATTGAAGCGACGGAAGGGAGAACAAGCCCGGCGTGTACACAGCCCTTTCGCATTTCTTGTCTCCTCCAGCGTTCGCATTGTATTTTTGAAGAGCAGTCAGTGTTACCACTTCCGCGTAGCACAAAGGGCTCACAACTCACATCTGCAGCGTTGGCGTAAGCGGATTAGTGCTCGCATCTCCACTTGCCTGCGGAAAGAACGAGGCATAATTAAATTGAAGTGAATTTTCGGCGAGAATAACGCATACAAAGCGGATGTCGTGTGGGTAGGTGGGGGGTTTGCACCTGATGGGGTGGGGCTGGATGTGGTGTGCATACGAAAACGACAAATTTCATCCCTCTTCTCGTGCCGACAAGCCGAACGATGGGGGAGATGTGAAACATGATTTTGAATGAAAATCCTCTTTGCCAGCGTCGTGCAAGCTGGAACAAGCTCCTGTAGCTATTTTTGGTTGATCTGAGAAGTTTCTCTTGTCAGAGGAGCTCCGGCGGAAGGATGCCGAGGAATAGGAGATGAGAGAATATTGCGTGAAATGCAATAACTTTAATTGGGTTACAATGCTACGGGCGAAGGATGTACGAACGATCTCCAATTATCAGAAGAAAGTCATTTTGTTTCGTTCCCCTGCTCATGGCATATGGATGAAGTTTCACGTGCATCAACTGAACACTTTCTTTTCGAAAGATAATCCATTTCACTGAATTCGAAACCATCAAATTCGAAGGAATTGACCTCGTTTTACGAGAACTGAAGGGGCTGACTCTGGGTTTCTGCGTGGACACAATATGAAATACGTTCTGAGGAATTGAATGGAGGTAATGTGTCGCGCTCTCATTTATCCCTAGAAAATCATATCTTGCAGCAGACTCTTATAGGCCATCCATTTCTTGGACGAGTGACAAGGTTGCGAAGACATTTTTATGGACTGTTTGTTTGTTTAGCAGGCCTACGACCCATGTAGGGTCTGAGCCAGAGCTATCGCTGCCTTCCATCGATGACGGTCCTGCACATGCTATTTCCAGTCATCAAGACCAAGCTGTCTCACGTCCGCGGTGACTTTGTCTTTGTACCCGAGGTTCGGTCTTCCTCTCCTTCTCGAACCAGAAGGCTCGAATTCGAAGACACTCTCAGCTGGAGCGTTGTTATCCATGCGCTCTATGTGCCCGAGCCAGTGCAGTCGACGGATTTTTACCTTCCGGACTACATCACAGTCTCCCAGTCTCTTTTCTTTTCGTCTTTTCGAGAGAAAATTTCTGCGCGCGATCTTTGGTCTTGTTTGCGTTGATGGTATTTGTAGGAGAAGGTTCAACCACGAACTGTATGGGCTGTACAGCTACATGAGTCTAGCCAGGCGTCTACGAATCCAACGCCTAAGATGGCTAGGCCATGTAGAGCGTATGGACAACTTAGCTCCGGTCCGAAGAGTCTTTGACTCTGAGCCTGTGGGACAACGCAACAGAGGACGTCCACGTACAAGGTGGCGCACACAAGTCGAGGGGGACCTCGGCCGGCTTGGTGTGCGAAACTGGAGACAGCTGGCCAAAGATCGTGCTGGCTGGAGAGGCATGTTGAGTGAGGCCCAGGTCCACCTCGGACTGTAACGCCATAAGAAGAAGAAGAAGAAGACTACATCCACATCCTGGTACAGCTCATAGAGTTCGCGGTTGTGTCTTCTCCTCCATTCGCCTTCCTCCCAGACGGGACCATATATCCGACGTAGAATTTTTCTTTCGAAGGCACCAAGAATCAGCTCCGCAGTTCTGCTTAGTGTCCAGCTTTCGGATCCATATAGCGGGACTGGCAAAATAAAAGTTTTGTAGAGCATGATTTTGGTCCTTCGAGCCAGGTGTTTTGAGCAAAGTTGTTTTGACAAACCGAAGTAGCATCGGTTGGCAAGGGCGATTCTACGTCGGATCTCCACCGTGATGTCGTTCGTGGAGTTTGTTTGCCCGGAGAAAGACCATCTCCTTCACTACCTCCAAATTGTGGCTGTCGATTGTAATAAATTTGCCCTAGATGGTGTGCGGCGGATCGTTTGTTGCTTGACAGCATATATGTGAAATAAAAGTCTATTGTCTTTATTTTACTTTCAATTATTTGGCTCTTTTACTTTTATTTAATAAATAAATAGTTTACGAAATCTGCTTAATTTAATAGTCGCGCGTTTGGTGACGACTGGCTTCTACTGGCGGCTACGACTGACTGTGACTGTCGTTCGTTTTGCCTTTATGTCTGTGGTTCCTTCGTTCGTTAGTGAGTGAGTGTGTGAGTGTGCGTTCGATCGCATGTTCCTTTGCACGATCTGTGCGGTACTGGTGCGTGTGTGGTTTATGTACTTCTCCGTTTTCTATATTGCGTACTGTTTGGTGTGTATGTGTTGATGTGCTTCTGTTGCGGCGTTGGTTAGCTGTCGCCTGGTGGCCTGAGTAAACAGTTTTCCTGACGCCTGTTTCGTGTGTACCGTTATGTAGTTCGTATAGTAAATGTCTGTCTGTGTGTCCGTCCGGCCCCAATCCCACAGATACATATTTTGTCTTATCCTCATTGACCTTAGGACCAGCTCGTTTCGCCTGTTCTTCAATGGCCGTGAAAGCTTGCACTACGGCACATTGCTATTTGTCTACGTCTTCCATTACAGATTACAGATTGTTTCAAAAACGTGTGAACTCTGCCTGAGTCAGACTGCCGATGTCCTGACTGATGTCCACTATCGGACATTTACACAATATGTGTGCCGCAGTCTCTTTTTCCTTCAGCCATAGTCAGCAAGCATCATCTTCAACAGACACAAGCATACTAATGTGCTTCAGATGATACTTGAATTTCAGTGGAAAGCGCAATCACCCATTTAAATGGTCTTCGCTTCAAGCTAAGGACATTTATCTGGTCGACGACTGACATCATTCTCATTGTAATTTTTGCTTTCTACAACGTTCCATAGTTAACCATCTTTTTTGGTGCATCATAATGTTCCACTTGACGATCAGGTTATCAACCATTCCTCTGCCTAAAGCGGCTACTGTCTGGGCATCAATTATCTTTAATCTTGATCTCTTCTTTGCTCTCATTTCCGTCCACTCCTAAGTGTTCCTTTGCCGAAGTAAGTGTCACATCTTTACGAAATGCGCACTCACCAAGTTTAGCCAATGATGTATCGATGTCTACTTGCTTACGTCGGATCATCGCCTGTTTGTCTAGTGCGTCGAAAACATTCTTTTCCTCCTTCTTGAGATTTAGTTGAAGTTGATCCAATGCATAAAACTGCTTGATACTTTTCTCTTTTTAAGGTTCCGTTTACAAAAACGGAAACTTTATAATTTCGATGTGTCCGTTCGTCCGTCCGTCCGCCTGTCGTCATCTGTCACACTTTTTTATCTCCTAAATTTATAAAGATATCGGAATGAAATTTTGGAATTAGGTTCCATTGAAAAAAGTGGGGCCATTTGAGGTTTCTCCCATATAGGTGGAGTTGCCACGGATTTTTAAACATTAACGCACCCCCTCGAGTAATACATCAATCGACAGAACTTTTGAAATGAGTTGGAGGTTTGCTCAAACACTTTTCGATCCAGTGTACCGTTCGAAAAATATCGGGCTACAAAGTCGTCCCATTTCTAAACCGAAGTGTCAAAAAACTCAAAAAAAATCACAAAAACTTGGCTTCATTGAGCACTTTCAATTAAAACAATTTCTATTCTGATTCTGGATTCTGGCCCTGATGGTTTTCGAGATATTGGAAAAAACGGTCAACCATCGACATGCAAATTTTGAAGATCTGAAAACGGAACGGAACTTACCAAACCAACGCTGAATGGTGCGTTCGTTCACCGCTATTTTCTCAAATGCTTCATTTGTGTTCTTGACTGCCTGAGACACTTTAAGTCCGTAAAAGAGTTTGAACTCGTAAAGGAAAATAGTACGAATTTGAACCGTTGACAGCATGATATAAAAATTTCTAGAAAAAAAATCACTGCACTTGCAACGAACCCTAAAAGTCTTACACATCAAACACATATACCACTGTACCCTATAAAAAAAAATGCACTGTTTTCTACAGACATTCACCCGACAGCTTCTAATTGAGAACTAAGTGAAAAGTCACACGACTGGATGGCACAGTTAAGTGAATCCCAGTGAAATCGAATCTTGTCCAGTCACCATTTGCCGTTGGGATCAAATTAACGGCACTGGAGTAGGTTGCTACCTGGCAGTACAATGGACCAGTTTTGAGTCTGAGTGCTCCAGTAGAGTTTCAAAAATCCTCCAAAAAAAAACAAAAAAAAAGGTGAAAAGTCTGACATTTCATGTGGTACAACATAATCTAAAGTCAATTACTACCCAGAGCCATGTCAAAAATTTGTAAGCCTCACGTGTTTCGAATTTTGCCATCAAACTGCAAAAATGGATATGCTCATTACCAGGTTAGACCTGCCAATTTGCGCTGGCCATATGCCACTCAAACGGCACAGTTTAACTGCAAATTCTCACACACACACGCGATAACAAAAGTTCAGAAGCAACAAACGATGTCATCAGCGACACAAGATCAATAAAACTCGTATGACACAATCGATTGCAGGATATCTAAAAACCATGTTCACAATTGCTCAATGCGTTCAACTTTCATTAAAAGCGAACATTTTCAGTGTACTTCAGCGTACAATGGATGCATTTACAACCCAACCCAAGTACGAGTTTCATAGTTTCAAACGTCAGCAAAAATAGAACTGTTGGCCATTTGACTGCGAGAGAAAAAAAAAAACTTTTTCATCTCACCACCACAAAGTTGTAATCCATCAGATGAGTTGAACTCATTCAGAATGTAAAACCTGCACGGGTCATAGAAATTGAGATACAAAACATCACCAGCAACTCACGTAATATGACTTCAGGTGCAGTCTACGTTTATTTTTTGCATCAGAATTCTGCTGAATTTGTAGTTTTCAACTTGTTTTGTCCTCATGCATTCCCATATGATGGTGCGGAAATGGGGAGAAAAAAATAGACACGTATGCGACTTAGGAAGGACGAAGTAATCAAATGAAGGGCGCGTCACAGTGATTGTGGGCAGGCGAGCGTTGTTCGGGTATTAAAGTTGTACATTGTTGAGGCGGTTGAAGGAAAGAAAATGAGAGGATTTACTATGTCGCATGGGTGCCAGTGGGCATGGGACTGCTGTGACGACAAAGAGCTGATTAGATCAAGTCTTGCAGTTTTAAAGAGCAAAGCACATGAACACTAGCAAATTTTAAAGGTTTTTCAGTTGCGAATGATTGTGCATCTGAGGCTAGTACACAAGGACATCCGATACGAGCTCTGCTACATTGAATTTATAATGAAAGCTGTTGCATGCAGAGTCGAGAGAAAACATAGAATAATTGAAACGCGAGCTAAACCATACTCAAACACATCCTATGCTCCCGATTGAGCTGATAGATTTTTGGGCAGACATTTACCTCTCTCTTTAACTTTAATTCGCAAAAATTTAACACCACTGTACTTAAAGTTGTCTATCTTAAAACATAGAAAACTCCAGCAAAATTGAAAACCAAAGTCCTCATACACCCACAGGAAGTATATGATTGAAGATGGGCGGTGGTGGAAACTCTCCCCTTTGAATTTATCCTCTAATTTATATTTAAGATGTCACCCCGAAGCAAATGGTATCATGTTGAATGTACATTAGTCCTGCAATGTATAATTAATTAATCCACTCTGCTTGTTACTTTGCCATCTAATTGTCTAAATATTTCATGAAATACTGTTAAATAATTGCTGCGGTAATGGACCGCATTTAGTTGTTCAAGGGACACCCGTTCATTAATCTCTATTGGTTGTGAATGCCTGACAGTTCATCCATCATTCGATTGAAGTTGTGATTGAGCTCAAATTTATTACCATACATTTCACGAAAGTTCTGTCCAAATGGCCTTCAACATAATCTCCGTTGACATCGCTCCTTTTCTGATTGTTTAGAGTCGTTCATGATTATAAAAGTGATTTGTTAGAGTGCAGTTCGCCTTAGATGTGGACTGCACAATATGCTGAGTGGATTAGGTTTTGAATTTCTTTCATATATCTAAAGCATGAAGAATTGATTAGAAGTTACTTAGATAGTATGGGTCCAATCTGTGATTATTTTCATATTGCGGATGGGATCTTTAATATTTTAATAGTTTATTTGTGGTTATAAGTGGTTATAAGGTTATAAGTGGATTATGTTCTAAGTTTACATACAAATTGAAAAAAAAAGTTGTGGTCGTTCGCTTAGGTTCATCCAACAAGAGGTGTTATTTTCAGTCTCTAAAAAATGCAACACTTTCATGAAAAGTGATGATACTTTTATTTCGATCTAAAGTTGAAACACCGAGGCTTATAATGAAATACAACATTTGCTTAGTTTAGTTTAGTTTAGTTTAGTTTATTTATTCCATCTACCGAGTTTAACTCTTACAGATTTTCTAAATATCTGCGTCGGTTCTGTATAAGAAATCATTAAATGATTTTTTTATTGCGATTTCGTATAATTGCAGCTGTTTTTCGTGAATAACAGCTCTGATGTTTTATAATTTTAAGAATATAATTCATTGGTGGTGTAATGATAGTACGATGGTATAATTATGTTAAAACGTGCTATTTCGTAGGCTAACAGAAGTCTCCACTTCAAGAAATCACACTTTTGACTCGCAGTGGACCCATTATTTCAAGAGTTCTGCGGTGTTTATCGTCGTCTCGATAAAAATTATGAAATCATCAACACCCAAAGGATAAATATAAGTCAAAAGAAATCAGTTAGCATCTGACGGTGAAGCAAACCATTCAACAAAACAATCACATCAGGATAATTTTCGATCAATTTTATTGTCAGTCTACAAACCGAATCCAACTGTCACTTGCTGTGGAGAAAGAGGTTGTCCCACCTTTTGACTAGAGTGTTCGAAACCAGTTTTGATTGTCTTTCCACCCAGACGAATGGAAATGAGTCTCATCACTCAGAGATTTTAGGAATAATCGTTCTCACGCGAAAGTCTTTAATCTTTAATTAGCGAAAGTAAGTTATTATAAGTGGTCTCCGGGCTTCAATAGTTGTATCAACTGGACCATATGAGCATGTGGGCTAAGATCTTTGCGCAAAATGCAGTGCTTGTTTGCAGTATTTGTGCCTAACCCCAATTCCTATAACCGTCTCGAATTAGATAAGCCTGGCATTTTGTTACACTCTCAGCTTAGGCGACTATATTTTCGGCTGACCTTGCCGGACAATCACCATTTGGATACTTCACAAAGCTTGTCTGTCTGAAACGTTGAAAGCCTGTTTAGGTTTCTCATTCTTAAAGAGTCATCGGCCATGTGCAAAACTGAAACCATCGCACCTAGACTAGAGAAAGAGAAGCTGAAATGGCATAAGAATAAGGTTCACGCAGGACTATTGATGTGAAAATAGTCACGGGCAACTCAATAAACTACCAATTGAAAATTAAGCCAAATCTAGGGAACTTTATGCTCTATTATGCTCTAATTGGCGCGTTGCTAATATTACTCTAACAAAGTCGATGACAGTGTTATCCAATTTGTGGTTCCGAATGCAAGTTTTCATAAAACACATCTCTGATCTACATTTTGCTAAAATTTGTATTCCAGTATATTGCTTAGATGTTGCCATTATGAATGAAATATAACATCATTCAAATGTTTTCCACGGTAGTTCTTGCTGGAATCGGTTCTGACAAAGTCATTTTCGATGGCTTTTCTATACCTTTCGGGTGATAACTCAGCCACAATTTGACGAATTTTCGTTTTCAAAGCTTCAAGAGTTTGCAAATTCTGTGCACACGCAGAGAAGAGAAGAGAAGAGAACCAACGAAAATAAATCAGTTGATATTGGGAGCCAGTTGACATCATCAAAATTTGCAATGCAGCCAAAATGGATCGTGGTGTGTGAAATTTGGCACAATCTTGTTGAAACCCCATGTCTTTGGGGCAGGCACTTAACCAACTGCACCCTCCAGCCGCTCATCGTCATTATACTCGTACATTAGTGGTAGAGCTCAAATAGCAGTTGTTCCTCATTATAGCTCATCACTGTGTACGCTATCATATCTTCTTCTTCTTTACGTGGCGAAACAGTCCGAGATAGATTTGGGCATCACTTTTACTAACCACCCTTGTTCTGCGTGCAATTTTTCTATAACGAGTGGAGGCAACAGTCGAACAGCTAATTTTTGAGAAGTTTTGCATGACGGCTACACTGTGAGCATTGTCAGTGACACGAGAGAAGTGGTTGACCAAGATTTGATCCATGAACCGTTGGTGTAGGAGTCGACGATGTCATACAAGGCCTTAAAACTAAAAAAAAGGTGTTGCATTACAATTTTTACACGCTTATAAGACCAACTGTCGACTTTGGGATTTTTGAGACATTTTTCACAATTTGTAGTATTCTGCTTGAGATGAGTTAGGTTAGGTTAGGAAGAGTGTGATGTTAAAAAAGAAAAAATAAATATGACTTTCACTCGGAGGCTATAGGGCCCATTGTGAATCCCTTCTTTTGTGGGTACACAAACTAAAAACCTATCCTGTCTAGGGATGCAACATCGTGCTTAAAAACATCGATGGTTCTACGACAAAAATCTGTGTTAAAAAACATCGGTATTAACAACGATACATCGATTGTTATTCGGTGTTTTATTTATCTTCTCCATCACACAAATTTACGACGTACCTAAATAACAAAATATGCTAGTCTTGCCAGTTTCAAACCAAAAACCTTCCACGTCTTCCGTTTCGTTGATGATTAGATTTTTACTTTGTGGCTTATCGGGTCAACGAAAAACCCAAAGTGACGTTGAAGGATCCTACGGTTCGGGCCTTGATTGGGACGAGCGGGGCCTTCATGCACGTTTATATAGCGATTCGCTTACTCCAAGATCGAGAACCCCTCCCAGATGCATTCCCTTGGTGAACAGGCGCTAGTTTGGCTGTTGACACAAGGTCTGCTATGCTCTCGGATCCAGCCAAACATCGATGCTTATGAACGAAACATCGATGTTTTGCAAAAATCGATGTATCGTTTGCATCCCTAATTTTGTCACGTGGTAGCTGAAACCACCCCAAGCTCTTTATGAATTTCTGGAGATTCGATATATCTGCATTCGCTAGGTCCGCAGTCTCTGTGAAGAATCTATGGCCCAGCGAAGCTAGGCGCCGATTCTGTAGAGCTGGACAGTGGCAAAACATATGTTGGACCGTCTCAGTCTCTTCTTGCGCTGGATTCCGCATTCCATTTTCGGAGCAATGCTCCCATGGGGCAGTGTCCTGTGATCACTCCGACGAGCTCACGGATCGAGTTTCGGTGCAACGCCAGAAGCTTCTTTGTCTTACCGAAGTTATGCTCTGGCCACATTGATTTTGTCGTGTGACAATCATTCCAAGTAAGCCAAGATGAGTTGGCTTCTTTTTGTATTGTGTCGCTTATGATCCGGTACAATGCACTAATCGGTGACCGCAGTGACTTGTCCGCCTCACTAATGTCCATATCAGATCCTCCTGCTTGAGATAAGTTATTAATTGCTTACATTAGAATTCGATACCAACTCTTGACTAAACCATGTTCAGGGCAGCTGAATTTTGGAAAAAGTACGAACCCATAAATCGGATCAAACAGCGGACTTAAAGCTACGCACCGCTGATGGAAAACCTCTGGATTCCTATCATTTCCAACGCAAGAATTTTGGTATCCAACAAAACAACTAAGGCTCAATTGAAGAGTATCAACAGCGGACACAATTTTACCGCAAGAAAATAGATCGACTTCTCACTAGGCTTATGCACTTTAGTTCAGTCCAGAAAGCGATCAGTTTAGCTAAAATCTGTTTATCGAACTAGTTCGTTATTCTAGTTCATTTAGTTCAATGTAGTTCAATGGTCAGGAAATTGAGTCTTGTGCGATTTTCGCCGGTTGGTCGTCATATTATCGAAATCTCCTTAATTCCATACACATTCGTACACATACATTTTTAAAATTCCCTTCACATACAGCACCTGCAACGCAACGATGCCCGACGCGCTTTTGCTGCTGTAGTTACACAAAAACAACCCTAATGTGCACAACCCTGATTTAGATCAGTTTAGTTCGATTTAGTTCAGTTATTCTTACTGAATTACATATATACAGAGTAAGGTATATACGGTATAAGGTTTGTTGAACTACTGAACTAAAAGAACTAAAATAAAATGACATTGTGAATTAGTTCACTTAGTTCACTTGTTAGCGTTCTTTTTTGAACTAGTTCGTTCGTGGACTACGCAATCGTTCTTCTAACATTGTCATCAAGTGCCACTGATCTCATCAGCTTCCATTTCCGCGTCAATTGAAACTCTCAACTCGGAAACAAGATCAAGACATCAAAGTTGATGAACACTGAAATATTACAATCAACACGCAGCCAGAGAGGAAACGTGAAGATAATTCACATACTAAATGACGAAGCATAGATCACGGCACAAGATGAATGCCTCTTGGTGTCATCATTTCCCTCACAGAAATCTTAACTTGTGATCTGTTCATTGTTTCATCTCCTCCGTAAACCTGGGGATGCCATTTGACGCCATGTTCTGCTTACACAAAAGCAGCTGCTTCACCTGGATTGAACTATTGGGGGGATATGGTTTAATATAACTCCACATTCCCCCGGAACAGCAATTTAGTTCTCCTGAATGCAATGAATTCTGAAGTTTAGAACGCGGCTCCTCCTCTGGCAATTTCTTTAGGGTTGCCATCCAGGTTGGCAGGTTCATTCACATCGCCTGATGATTGGTTTGCATGGACCCCCACAGTTGGTGCTCTAAGGTGCCCTGATCCATTGCCAATTACAGCGAAATCGCTCCAAATTCTCCCATTGAAACCCGTAATTTTTGCTCCCCTTTCATTGACTGACTTCGGCCCCTCCGCAGTGCTTTGGGGACGAACGCTTCTCTCCGAAAAGGATTCCTCGTTCACCGTACAACAAACAAAATTACTTTAAACCCCCAGATTCACTGGTGCAACCCTCGTGCTCCATTTATTGAATCAATACTTTGCGGTTTTCTGCTCCCCGCACGCTCTTTCGAAGGAAACCTCAATATCGCCTTCGTTGCGGATACACGTATCCAGGCAGCTTTTTTTAGGAGCAAGGGGAATGGGGGGGGGGGAACACGTCAAAACATCCTGCGCTCCACTTGAAAATTTATATGAATACGCTTTTCGTTTATAAAGTTTGCGGTTCCGATAAAACATCATTTCAGCAAACTACGGAGTGTGAGACCGAACGGAGGAGTCGGGGCGGCAGAAATTTCGTGTGCTCTCGTGTGATGGCTAACCGCACGTGTGTACACCACGCCAGCCTGGTCTGAACGCTATCACTCATGCATTCAGTATGCACCGGGGAGCAGCAGGTTAGTGGTGTTCGAGAAAATTCGTCCCTTTTTCCCGTTTGTTAGTTTCGTTTGCTCACAATTTTTTTGTTTTGCGTTCTTTTTTTTTTTGCAGAATTTTCATTCGTCGCTGCCATAAAATTGAATCCCCGTGCAGTTTTTGGTCGAAAAGTTTTCCACATAATGCGACTTAACTCGAGACACCTGTATACAAGGCAGCTCGTTCGCCATAAAGTTGGTCCGACGTACTCTAGCCGGTGGCGGCATCGGGTGGCGCGGTGGTTTCTTGAACGATATGAAAGGCAACAGGGAGGGGGGGACTAATCCGAGTCGGGGTTGGTGTGAAGTGAAAAATGAAACTGTGAAACTGTGTCTGTGAAGTCTACAGTGGAGGTCATAAATTGGGAAACAAGAATCTGACGAGCAGAGAACGCTGTTTGGCGATTCATAAGTGCACTGCTTAAGACGCCATCTTTTGGTGGTTAATAACGAGACCTAAAGAGGTTATAAAAGGTCTTTCATTAAGCGCTTACTGTCTTTAAACTTCAATAAAACAATGTGTGTGTGAGATCTCATCGAAACTTTGTATTCGTTTGAAAGGCCTATCCATGCCATTATATATGAAGTATATCGTCGTTCAAATATCCGCTGCGGTTTGTCTGGGTGGTGCGCATCCAAAATGTCCAATTGTGCACGACTCTGGCGCAAAAATCAGGCTAAATTTGACCGATGGCATGGGTTATGTTGGCTTTGAAGGGTGCTATAGTTTGTCGCTTATTCGCATAGACCTGCAACTTCAGAAAACCCCACAAGGAAAAGTCTAACGGGGCCAAATCGCACGGTCTGGGTGGCCAGTTCAGTTCCCCTTTACGATGGCCATGCCCTCGAATCGCTCGTGCAGAATTTTTCAATGTTGTGTGAGCTGTGTGATACGTAGCGTCGCGCCGTCTTGTTGAAACCACATGTCGTTGGTGTCAATATCATCCAATACAGGCCAAAAGGAGTTGGTATTCATCGACCTATAGCGCTCACCGTGGACGGTGACGGCCTGGCCACCGTCGTTCAAAAAGAAATGTGGACTGATGACGCCGTCAGCCTAAAATTCATACCAAACAGTGATTTTTTCGGGATGGATTGGAAGCTCTCGGATCTCATGTGGATTGGTATCGTTCCAGATTCGAAAATGTTGTTTGTTGACGTACCCGTTCATCTAGAAATGGGCCTCATCGCTGAAGATGATTTTTCGATGAAAATTGGAGTCAGTTGCCAGCTGCTCCAGAGACCATTCAGCGAACATATGTCGTTGCGTATGGTCGTCTACCTTCAGCTACTGGGTCAGTTGAATTTTGTACGGTTGCACTCATTTGTCCAGAATTGGTGATTTTTCGATGAAAATTTGGGGTCTGTATCCAACCGTTCCAGAGATCATTCAGCGAACATACGTCGATGTCTACGGTCTGGTCGTTTACCTTCAGCTCCTGGATCAGTTGACGCAGTTAGCCTGAGTGACGACGTAAAATTCGCCAAGTTGTGGTCTGCGAAAGGTCGAGTTGTTGTGAGCGACGCGAAATCGATTGCCTCGGATTCTCTTGCACGCTCTCACCGACTGCTGCGATGTTTTCGTTTTCGGCAGATCTTGCGTTTCGTCGACGTACGGGTGTTGATTTAGCGTTTTCTAAACCAGTGAACTCATATTTATCCACTACACTGCGAATAGTCTTCTCGGACGATTATGGGGACCGTAAAATGGAGTTGGCGCGCGGAACTTTGGCCGAACAGAACACCCATTTTAATCAAAGAATTTAATCATTTGCACGAGTTGTTGAACGCTATGTCTATCCATGGTGATTTGGCAAAACAGGCTGAATAAATTACAGCCAGTTTGACAGATGTAATTTTAACAATATGACCGCTTTCTACTGTCACAGTTTTGAAGTCCCTATTGGAAGACCATTTTGTAGTAGAGCAGTCGATTTTGGGATTCTAGTTCGACCAGATTTAAGGACGAGATTTTTGATGATCTTCGTCCAAATTGTGACACCCGATGCTGTTTATCTGGACAAGCAGCTGTCAATCACTGCTGTCAGTTTCTCCAGATACCCAATTTGGACGAAGATCAGCAAAAATGTCGTCTTTAAATCTTGTCGAGCTGGAATCCCAAAATTTATTGGCCGATCTATAACAAAAGATATCCCACTTGACTGCTCAAACTATTAAGGACTAGCGTTCTTAACACTGCGCATGAGGTGAAGGCACGACCAATTGGAAGTCCATGTAACACTGCTCGCTAGCGCGAGAGACATTGAATGAATTGGGCGGAAGTGCCGGGCATTCAATGAGGTATCTACAGCAGTTGAGACGGACTAAAATGGGTTCGGTAAGTCCTTTGTAGCTCCTTTTATGAGACGATAGCGACAGCGTGGTACATCATGTTTACGCTGGAGAGATGGCGTAGACTAGGTCGCCGGAAGCGTTGAGGTATCCTTCTGGATGGCGTCGTCGAGCGATTGGGATGGTTGAAGTGAATTTTTAATGGAGGTCAGAACTGGATTCCGTTTGTAACGCCGATGATGATGATGGTGATGATAATGGGTCTGTCCTCAAATGAGGATACAAGGAATTACATGCCATCATCAAGAAAGGACACATTAAACCGACGACTTGGGTGGAACGTCACAATGGGCAGCTGAAATTCCGTCATCATCATCATCAGCATTTTCAATGACCCGCATGTTCCACTAAAGGGGTCGCGGAGGCAATGCATGTACGAATGCCCTCCAGGCCGATCCTCCGCCATCGACTCTAACTCATCAGGAGCTATGCCGAAGCGCAACCAGGCGAGTTTTTGGACCTGGTCCAACTATCTCGTCCTGGGTCTGTCAAGCGGTCGCCTAACTGATAGAATCGCATTCAAGGCACGCCTCGAAAGTCGTGAGGATGGGGACATTCGTGCCACGTGAACAAATCAACGAAGTGAAGCCCTTTCCGTTCGATGAAGCAGCTGCCCAACATAGAGTTCCTCGCGCACTGCCGTGTTTCTCACCCTATCCCGGAGAGTAATTCCCACAACAGCACGAAGAAATCTCATCTCGGCAGCTTGTATTCGCGATCTTATTCTTTCGGTCATTACCCAAATTTCATGACCATAGGTGAGAGTTGGAACGAACTTCGGCCTTAAGAGTCCTAGAAATAAACCCGGTGGGAGGGAGGGACAACACCGCAGGGAAGACAATTTGGTTGAAACCCAATTTCACTCCAGACTGAAGCCCCACCTGAAATAGAGGAGCTTTTTTTTATCGACGTTTGTCTTGATGTTTGAAATTCTGGCTTCACTTTCGTCGTTAAAATAAACTCAATTTTCATAAATTACGCCTACACCGTGTTGGATAACAAGTGACGATGTGTAAGAGGACGCATCATTAAAAAAAAACCCGCTCTTTGACAAACCGTTCACAATCTACCGACTATTATCAAAATTCAGAGCTTGAATCGTTGACCACTCTTTACCGCCGACCGCATACAATGTGCATCCCACATCCAGTGAAAGATTACAAGAGTGACCGCACAAATGTCACAATAACAGATACTGTGCGGATGCAGCGCCAAATAATTAATAAAACCCGTGTCAATGAAATAAAATTTATCGCATGACATTACAAAAGCAATGATCTATGAAAATGGCTTGCCACTGCACAAAACAAACAATAATTTGTATCGCAATTAATTATTAATTATTGCGGATGTCATTTGACTCGAGCCTCCAAAGCACTCTCGTCCGCCCGTCCGTCGTATGCAATTATTATTTAAATGCACTTGTGCAGCACTGAATACAAGGGGAGTTATGTATTTAGCAAGTTGTTTCTACAATATGTCAGAGTTTTACGCACGTCCAGATTGACAGGTCTTCAGTGCACACGATTGACTTTGTAGGGTGCATCAGTTTATCTGTCACGAGCTATGAAATGCAATGACATGTGTCACCTTTCGGGAGTGTGTGTGTGTGTGCGTGTTTGGCATGCTGATGCAACGGATGTTTTTGCATGAAATGCAACAGAACGCAGTCAGTGGATGACGTACAATGTAAGTGAATGACAGGTTGACAGAGAGGGGGATGTTTGTTGCAGTTTTACTAGCGGTTACGTTCAATTGAATAAATTGTTGACAGATAAGGGTCTTAAACAGGGGAACAACCCTGAAAGACTGCTCTCATGAAACCTTGTGGTGGAATAATTTTTAAGGAAATTCGGAAGCTTTCCAAAATATTCGCTAAAATTTCTGAGCGAAACTGTGAGGTGCAGTGAAATAACGCCGATTTCCAAAATTCGGAATTCGAATTCCAAAATTCGGTCATATTTCACTCGGCTTTATTTCACGGCACCAAACTGTGACACGTCCACCGGTGATTCTCTATCTGCCTACGAGCAACGAAGCTTCTTCCTCATCTTTTCGGGACCGTAGGCATCCGTGATGTCTGCCCGTGTCTGGCAAGTTCTGTTTTTATCTATCGACTTCCATCTCTGAAGGCAATTGACACCGACAGTATGCAGGCGCCAGTTTAAATTTGTTAGTCATCTTCTAAGGGACCATACCTCGTCGTTGGTGACTACTGATGACTCTTGAATTAAGTTTGTAAACAGTTCTGACATCCTGACCTCATCCTCACATCCTTCCAGATGGAACTCCAGGGCGCTAGATGGGTTTGTGTCCGTATGTGCTGATGCTGGGATGAGGGTTAACGTGGACAAATCCGAGTTTATGTTTTTTTTTTTTCTTTTTTCGGAGGATTTTCGAAACACTACACTGGAGCTCTCAGCCTCAAAACTGGTCCATTGTACTGCCAGGTAGCAACCTACTCCAGCGCCGTTAATTTGATCCCAACGGCAAATGGTGACTGGACCAGATTCGATTCCACTGGGATTCGAACCTGGGACCCCTCTAACTTGGGGCAGGCACTTAACCAACTGCGCCATCCAGTCGTGTGAGGTTATGGTTACTTACAGAACGCCTGTTCAATGCACTTTACGTGTTAGTGGAGTCCCACTGAAACATTTTCGAAGAAAAATGGTTCAATGATGCCACCACTCTGTGGATGCATTGGCTTCTCAACTCTACAATAACGAGCGGGTTTTCCGTTTTCCGAGCCGCAGATGCCCAAATGCGGCAATTTTGTTTGTTAACGTACCCACCGAGATGAAAATGCGCCTCGTCAAAAAAGATGATTTTTCGCCCAAAATCGTTGTCAAATTCAAGCTGCTCTAAAGGCCAAACTGCGAAGTGATAACGAAGCAGATGGTCGCGTGCCTTCAATCGCTGACTCAGTTGGACCTTGTAAGTGAATAATCCGAGATCTTTGTGCAGAATTCTCCTCAGGCTAGTGCGTGAAATGTTGAGCTGTTGAGATCGATGTCGATGTCGATGGCGAGTTGATGTTCGTGAATTGAGTCTCACACTCTCGGCAACAACAGCCACATTCTCATCTGTGCGCAACGTACGATGACGGGGATCATGAGTGTTGTCCACTAGCATACCAGTCTCACGAACTTTTTGCACAAACTTGCGTACCACAGTCGTGGTGGGTGCGTCATTTCGGCGAAAACTTCTATTCAAACGCACTGTTTGGGCCACACAACACTCACTTTGGAAATAAGATTCCAATATTTGCCAACGTTGTTCAAGCGTAAAGCGACTCATTTCGTTCCGCGGAGGTATGATACTGACTTTCTGTCAAGATTTCAAGCGGAAAACAGCTGTCAGTGTCAAAATAAGCTATGATTTAAAAAGAAACCACTAGATGGCCCACCCTGTATGTGCCACCAACTGAACTGGAGCAAGGTCGAGCTGTCTACTGATTCAATTGCGGTGGTAATTTAAAGGTTTTTGTAAAAAATTAGAAGAAGCATTCACATGACACAACTCATATTCTTAGCGGCAACCTTTTGAAGTCTGTCAATACTCTTCGATGTCCGCCAAAGTTTTATTCAGGAGTCTATGTAGTTACCTGCTGCTTTCTCATTCGCCTTGAATTGCTGTCATGGCAGCGTGATCAATTGTCAGTCTAAGCAATTGACTTTGTGGTTAAGCATCTGAGATTTGCAAGGAAGTTAAAGCGCCAAATAAACATGTTTTTGTCTTACAAGACAACGCGTACTGCAAAAGTTAGTACAAGTCGTTTTTCAAAACTTATATCAAACTGGGAACAGTCACTCACGTCAGACAGAAAAAAAGTTACTTTCCTCCAACGCAAATACTGCACTCTGCCATCTCTAGTCTTTCGAATTTGACACGTTCACTGGCCCCTTCTGTAAGTTCAGATTTTTGCGTACAAGCGAACCGCTCAATTCTTTATCCACAAGGTTTCAAACTCAAATAATGCAAATTATCCATCCGTGTGCTACGCTACGTACGGCCCCCATGCACCATGACAACAGATACATTTTGCATAGAAAGGACGTGCGGCTCTGCAGAAAGGGGAAACTTCAAATTACCATACACTATCCTGCTCCCGCAGCCACCTGTCTCAGCTGCAGCTCTTCATCGTATTACACCTTGAGAAATTATTGTCTGCTGTGTCCTCATTCGGGTAACACTAACCGTGCCGCGCCATCTCGCCGACGCCGCTTCATAATGGTGCCTTGTAGTGCCTTGTAACGTGATACGTGTGATACGTGCGAGTGATTTAAGGCGATTCTCTTCATTTGCATGGCACTCCATTAATTACAGGTCCCCAGTGTTAGTTTAATGATAAGCAGTTCCTCAGTACATTCCGTGTGTGGTTGTGTTTAAGAGAGGAACGAAGAAAGCCCTACATTCCCGCCAAACGATGTGTGTCTTCCTGCTGCCGGCTGAAGCAGATAATTTCCTGCGGTAGAGGGATCTGAATGACTTTTAGCACCAACAGAACGCAGGATATCCTTAAAGCGTCCTAATGATTACATGGATACGACTCACAATGGGCGGCCCACCCACCCGTAGCCAACTTCGAGACCTTGTGGTTTTTGCGGCATGTGGCGGTCCATTTAACTCGAATTAACCGTAATGTCCTTATTCAATTATTTTCCATTCATTGCGAGGGATATCCTGCCGCACTCTCAAACACACGCACACCCACTCGATAGTGTTGATCTTTTAAAATGCATGCACAGCTGAACATGTAGCGTGTGACCCGGTATCCGTGTGCGTGTGTGGGTCTGTGCGATTCAGCGATTGTAATTAGCGAAGCAATGTTTCGTGGGTGTTAACAACTCCACCAGCGGATGTGGAGGGTCAGAGCCAGCCCTCCGCTGAACCGAAACAAGGAGAACAACGTGGGAGATGTCTTAACATCTGTTGTATTAGCGTTTTGCAATCCGCTGTGTGCCACATACACACCCGCCCACCCTGCTGCTGTTTCATGTTTTGGCTAATTAAAGGGGTGGAACCGGAGGCAGCGAAGCTATACCCTGCCTCGGCTCGGCAGTGGAACAAGGACTCGACTCTCACTCGGCATGGTAAATATGTTTCCCGCGGCGGTCGGGGGCAGCTGCCATTGGGGTGCCTCTGAAATTGAATAATTTGAATGTTTTCTATCGCGGCGGGGGTGGCTTGTAAATTTATTATTTGGTTTGCTTGTTCTGTTCGGTTTAAGTGCGGAACGATTTCAAATTACACGAAACGAACAATTAACTGCATGTTGTGAGCGAAAGGAAATCGTTCCGCCCACTCCCGCTGTGGGCTTGTGCAGCGGGGCGGGCCGGGCCGGGGAGCTCGATAGGCCCCTCAAAAACGGGAAAACAATATTTATTTGAGTTGTTTTGAACTTTTGCAGCTTCAGAGACCATTTGGTTTGGCTTCCGACTCGACGGAACATGGCTGACTCTTTGTGGCTTTGGTTTTTGTGTTTGACTTCGGTTGTGAGGGAGAGTCCTTGATACGAGAAAAAAGAACACCAGCTGTGGCGGGCAGAGTGGGATGGTGTGTTTTCGGAGTTTGACTTGGGCGGGGGAATGGGTCTGTTGAGGTGAAATTTGCCAACATCTTTCGTGCAGTGTCTTTGAAAGTCAGTGTCTTTGAGTCGGTCAGCATATTTGGGGATGTTTTGCTGCGTGCACACAAACGGCAGCACTCAACTTAAAGAATTTTTCGCGGGCTGTGCTGGGACTGAAGTCTTAAAGAGGTACAAAAAACGATGCTGCTAGGTGAGATAAGAAGACGTGAAGTGGAAGGTAACATTACGCCACTTGGATTGCTTTCCAAAGTTAAGATGATGGTCAGTGTTAGAAGTTCCTTTCGAACAGAAGCTTTTAAAAGGGTTAAAAATGGTTAAAAATGCCAGATCTTTGAATAAGTCCTCACGAGCAGTTGGACGACCAACCTAACCTAACTAACTTCTCAACTACTAATTAACATTTCAACGACTGTACGGCGCAGTTGGTAAAGTGCCTGCCCCAAGTTAGAGGGGTCCCAAGTTCGAATCCCAGTGAAATCGAATCTGGTGCAGTCACCATTTGCCGTTGAGATCAAATTAACGGCGCTGGAGTAGGTTGCTACCTGTTCTAATGTGTTTTCATTTCAAGGGAAACAGCCACAAGTTGATGAGCTTTTTCTGCCTCTGGACATTTTGAAATCATGTTTCATATGCCCAGGCTTGCTTACTGACACTGCCTTCTTGACGAGAGCATTTTTTCCAATAAGACCTGTGTCATCTTCTTCTTCTTTGTGTGGCGCTACAATCCGGGGTGGACTTGGGCCTTAACCAACAAACCTCTGCAGATAGCATAGTCTCTCGCTAGCTGCCTCCAATTTCGCACACTAAGTTGGTTGAGATTCTCCTCCACTTTGGTGCGCCATCTATAACGAGCATGACCTCTGACTCAGATTCAAAGACTCTTCGGGCCGGAGCTATGTTGTCTACATCTTCTTCTTCTTCTTCTTCTTAGGCCGCTAAAATCCGAGGTGGACCTGGGCCTCACTCAACATGCCTCTCCAGCCAGCACGATCTTTCGCCAGCTGTCTCCAGTTTCGCACACCAAGCCAGCCGACGTCCCCCTCGACTTGTGTGCGCCACCTTGTTCGTGGACGTCCTCTGTTGCGTTCTCCCACAGGCTCAGAGTTGAAGACTCTTCGGGCCGAAGCTAAGTTGTCCATACGCTCTATATGGCCTAGCCATCTTAGGCGTTGAATCCGTAGACGCCTGGCAAGACTCGTGTCGCTGTATAGCCCATACAGGTCGTGGTTGAAACATCTCCTCCAAATGCCATCAACGCAAGCAGGACCAAAGATCGCGCGCAGAACTTTTTTCTCGAAAAGACCAAGAGACTGTTCATCCGCTTGGGATATTGTCCATGCCTCTGCGCCGTACAGTAGGACTGGGATGATCAAGATCTTGTATAGAGACAGCTTGGTCTTTCGAGAGAGGGCTCTACTACTCAATTGCCTTTTGAGCCTAAAAAAACATCGGTTGGCAGGAGTTATTCTGCGTTATACCGCGGAGCCAAGGTAGACGAAGTCCTTAATTACCTCAAAGTTATAGCTGCCAAGTGTGACGTTCTGGCCAAGTCGTCGATGTTGTGCGTCCTTTTTCGATGACAGCATAAACATCTTTTTGCCCTCGTTTACCGCCAGACCCATTTTAGCCGCTTCCGTTTCAATGCCAGCAAACGCATCATTGACGGCTCGCTGTGTTCGCCCAATCACGTCAATGTCATCCGTCAGTTGAACGGACTTTTGGAAGATCGTGCCTCTTGTGTTGTCCAGTGAGTTTTGCATGATCTTCTCAAGAACGATGTTAAAGATTTCACATGACAGCGCGTCGCCTTGTCTAAAACCTTTTTTGACATTGAAGGTGTCGGAAAGTTCGTCACCGACCTTGATGGAGCAGCTAGAGTTCTCCATCGTCATCCTGCTCAGTCTGACGAGTTTGGCAGGAATGTCAAAACTAGACATGGCGCTGTATAGCTCGTCTCTATGCACGCTGTCATATGCGGCCTTGAAATCGACGAATAGGTGGTGTGTGTCGATTTGCATTTCTAAGGTCTTCTCCAGGATCTGCCGCAGTGTGAAGATTTGATCGATGGTGGACTTCCCGGGCCTGAAACCATTCCGATAAGGACCCATTAATTTTTTCACAAATGGTTTCAGGCGTTCACACAAAATGGCAGGAAAGATCTTGCGCACGATGTTAAGTAGACTTATCCCTCGATAGTTGGCGCAGTTAAAGGGCTATCCTTTCTTGTTGATCGGGTGTGTTGTCCACATCGCCTAGCTATATTAATCGTGTTATCCGTAGACGCTTAACTAGGCTCATGCCACTGTACCACCCGTTTAGTTCGTTGTTGCATCTTCTCCTCCAAAAGCCATCAAAGCAAACAGGACCAAAAACCGAACGCATTACATTTCTCTCGAACAGATCGGCTTTGAGGGCCGGCTTTGAGACCTGTAAGACCTCAAATCACACGATCTTCACATCACCACGTGCCCTCGAATCGCTCGTACAGAATCTCCAACGTGGTGTGAGCTGTGTGGCACTCAGCGCAGTCCTGTTGAAACCATATGTCGTTGGTGTCCATATCATCCAATTCAGGCCACAAGAAGTTGGAAATCATCGACCTATAGCGCTCGCCGTTGACGATAATGGGCTGGCCAATGGTAGTCTGAAGGAAATATGTCAAAATCCACATCAAACAGTGATTTTTTGGACGCTCTTGGATCTCATGTGGACTTGTATCGCCCTTAATTCAACAATCCTGTTTGTTGACGTACCCATTCACCAAGAAATAGACTTCATCGCTGAAGACGATTTTTCGATGACAGTTGGGGTCAGCTTCCAAATACTCCAGAGCCCGTTCAGCGAATACAAGTCGGTATCTATGGTCGTTTACCTTCAGCTCCTGCGTCAGTTTTTATGCGAGTGCAAGGGCAGGCCCAAGTCACGAATCAAAATTGACCAAATTGTGGTCAGCAAAAAGACCAGTTCTTGCGAGCGACGCGAAATCGACTGACTTGGATTCTCCTACACGCTCTCACCGACTGCGGCGATATTTTCGTTTTCGGCAGATCTTGCGTTTCGTCGACGTCCGTGTGTTGGTTTATCGTTTACTGAACCAGTAAGCTCAAATTTGTCCACCACACTGCGAATAGTCCTCTCGGTAGGAGGATTATGGCAACCGTAAAATGGGGGAAGCCATTTTGATAAAACAATTTAATCATTTGCACGTGTTGTTGAAATAATAATAATAATGGCGGCGCTACAGACTGAGGTGAACCTGGGCCAAACTTCTCAGCAACCACTGTGTATTGTGCATGTGATTGTTCTTTCACGAGTGAAGGGGACCTACAGTTTAGTGCCGACTCTGAACGGCGAGATTGAGAAGGTTTTTCTACACAGTTGTACTCTTTGAGCATTGTCAGTGACTCGAAAGAGGTGGACCCGGGAACAATTTTCTTTTTTTGGAGAAATTGGTTGTCTGAACTTGGATTCGACCCTAGACTGTGAAAGATTAATGCGCATTGGTCGACGCACGAACCCACACGACTACGGCGCCTGTGTTGTTGAAAGCCTCATGGTAATTTGGGAAGTCAAACTGAATAAATGACAGCCAGTTTGACAGATGTAGCTTCAGCAATATGGCCGCTATTAACTGTCAAAGTTCAGAAGTCCCTATTGGAATAACCTTTATTTCCATGTGCAAATATGCATTCTCCGCGTATTGTGAACAAAATGCATGCAGAACAAAAAAAATGCGAAGGCAGTTTTCTAAAATCCCATTCAGAGAATCTTGTTGCGACGTAAAATCTACCGAAAACATCGCCGCTGTTCGTAAGAGTCTGCAGGAAAATCCGATGTAGTCGACTTCGCGTCGCTCACAAGAACTCTACATTTCGCAGACCACGATTTGGAGAGTTTTTCATTGTGACTTAGGCCTGCACCCTGCACCCGTACAAAATATAATAGATTTAAAGTGGTCCCTCAAACTTGTGCCCCATATCTCCACTCCTCATCAAGCTACCCCCCAAAAACAAACACCATGTAAAACTAGTTTATACAACCTTCTATTACTGATCTACTGAACACAAAAACTTTAAAGTTAATGACTCGTACATCCTGGATTATATGTAAGTTTACCGCATGCTAGAGTGTATTTTTTATAGCCACTCGTGTTTCTTTAAACCCCAAAATGACTTCCAACTACCCTCGAGAACGGCATCACATCACGTTTGATGTGTCACTTTTTTATGAGGCCATCAAATTTAAACGCGCAGTGAATGCGCCCATTGTCACGCTACGAACGCACCCGTGAGTCTAGTACCAAATTTCCTAGTTCATTTGTTTACAAATCGTCTGTGGTGTCTTGTGGTTTGTGTTATCCTTTCAACTGTCTGGCATTTGCATTTGATTAGTGTGTACCTGCCTTGAGTGTTGATGATGCAAATTTGATGACTGTCAGCTGTTGGCTGAGGCGATATTTAACCGTTTGACAGCTTCGAATTGACGAGGACTTCACTTTGAAATCTCTTTGAATTCAACTCAGTGAATTGTGTCAATCAATGGTGAGATGAATCAAATTAGCGGGAGATTAACCAGGAGCAAAATACTAACTGCGGAATGGCTACTATTGTCCTGATAAGTTATTCTACTTCACTTCAGAATGATGTACTTAGCTATGACTGGCCTATTATTCTCGTCTTCATGGGACTAGACTTTTGTTGGGTTGTTCATTCGATTATTTGCTGCAAAGTGGCACACGTCAAGTTGGTTGAATAATAATAATAATGGCGGTGCTACAGTCCGAGGTGGACTTGGGCCTAATTTCTTTTTTTTAATTTTTATTAGGACTTTACTTGCTAGACAAATGACTAAAACTAGCTTAACTAAAGGGCCTAATTTCTCCCGTGTTATGCGTGCTATTTTTTTCTAACGAGTTCAGGAGACCTACAGTTTAATGCTTCCTCCGAACGACGCGATTGAGAAGCTTTTTCTAGACAGCTGTACGCTTTGGTTACTGTCAGTGACTCGAAAGTGGTGGACCCCAGCACGCTTATATGCTCAGTGTTTATGTGGCGCCCAACAGTAGACAAGTACCCAATTTGAGACCACGTCCACATTGTTCTACAAAGTTTAGAAAGGACCCAAAGAAACCCCATAGGCACTTCAAACAGGACGTCATTTACATTCCAGTCAATCCCTTTCACCACTCACATTCCATGTTTCAACACTCGGGAAATAATTTAAGCGTGACTAACCCTTAAATCGAATACCAACCATTCATCTCTTAACGTCGCTTGACTTGACATGGCACGGTCCATCTCGACAATGAGTTCTCGAATTCCCCCATCATTGCGCTAATTTCTTACAAATTCCAACTTTTTTTTTGCTGTGCCGAAAACGTCATGAAACGCCTAAAAGTTTTCGTCAAAATTAAAAAGGAAAAGTCACCATCCACCACCACCACCAGCATCAGCACCGCCTCGGTCGACAAATTAAGAGAAACATCCACCGAACAGGCTCCAAGGAAACTCATCATTCAGCTGCAATGCCATTCAGGCACGAGAACAAAACAGGAAAAGAAAGAACGCGAAGAGGCATTTCCTTTTCTATTTCTCACCCAAATCAACTGATGCTAATTACCCTAATGGCAGATGGTGGTGAACCGTTGGCCGGGGACGGCCCAAAACTGTCTGTGAAACGAACGCGAACTTGGCATCAATTTGCTAAATACCCTCGCTCGTTCCCGGCCTGTCCGACCCCGTGTACATCATTTATTATCCGCCGAGTCGAGCACCAGCCTCAGATAACCGATGGAACAACGTAACAAGGCGCCCTCTACTCTCCCATAATTAAACTAAATTAATGAAATTTGCAAATTGATTTTATGACACAGCATCGGCCCGGGGGTTGCCGGACGTCGGGGCGGCGGCACTGTTGGCTGGTGATCAATTTAAAGCCACTCACTGCCATTGTGGTCGTTATTCCGTTATGAAGGCGTGTGCAGTGCAGACTTGTTCTGTGAAGAGGCATTGTCTGGGCGATTGTCCTTCGGCGGATGTCCCAGCGCGACCACCAGGCCCAATGGCCCTGCAGACTATGTACCCGTACATCAGCGTCGGGGTTACAATGTGCACTGGGCATGACGATGAACTAAAAATTGGTATTCCATTCAACGGCAATGAAATGGATGGGAATTTGAAATTTCAAAGCCTTCACTGAGACCAACTCTACTCCAATGAAAATTGATTGGAATTGAAATACTGGATACGGAGCCAATATCCCTCCCAACGTCGCTGCATGTTGATGAATTTTTATTGAAAGCACGAATCCGTAGTAATTAGTTGTGCCGTGGGGATGGCGTGGGTGAGGAGGAGGCAGAGAGACGGGGGCAGGCAAAGAATTCGGCTTGATGAAGTTCGTATTTACTTTTGAGGAAAAAAATCAGGACTACGGTGACAGATGGTTGGCGATGGGGTGAGAGAGAGAGAGAGGCTGAATGTATTCATAGTTTTCAAAGCATTTTATGGATTCCCGGCACTCATTCCATGGTTCGCTTTGATTGCTGGTTCCATTAAAGGGCCTGCTTGCGGGATTTTTGAGTACAATCCGTGATCAAGTTTTTGTTGGCAGTGATTCATGAAAATCTGCGGAAAAGTATTTTAGGGGTTAGCGTTAGGATGAGAGGGTGGTATGAAAGTGAACTCTTGTGTAAGCATTTCAAGTGTCTAAGGGAATTGTCAACTAATCATCATGTAGCAGAAGTGAATGAGGCGAAGCTACGACCCATTGACGACACACTATATGTAGGAACCATTCAACTACCTTAAGAGAGGTGATATGAGACTGCATTGCATTCAGTATTTTGTTGAATAGACCCTATGATTCAAGTGGCGGTTGCAAAGATTGTGGCCTACCCTACCCTTTATTGGAATTTTTGCACACACGTGGAAAATGTTGATTTGATTTGATTACGCCACCCTAGAACTCTCTCATAATGTAACGTATTTATCCCAAAACTTGGATGTATTGAAAAATGCGGGATGATTAACAAAACTGAAGTACATTTCTTTGGATGATTTTGATGTTCTGTTTCCGACATGTTGTCTTAAGCTTCTGGTAGTTTGGGAATCCAGCGCCGACCTTTTTACGTTCAAACTGACTTCAAAATCATGACCGTTACTTAATAAGCTGTTTTCGAAACGTATTGTAGGCTTGCTAAGATGCTGTAATTCCAAAAACTGGATATGATTGCAGGTTTTTAATATATGATCAGCATCTTGAACCCATTTTAATATGTTGCTCAATTTTTGTCGTCCTGCATCACAACGATACACAAAATCTCGGCGTCACCTCCAACTATGCTTTTTTGACGATATTTTTGTTTTCGAAATATGAGAAAGGCGTTCACAACCTCTGTCTGTCTGAGTTTATGACCAGGCAATGATCGCTATACCACTGTGTGACTCCATTGAACACCATTGGGCGTGTGGGCTCCCAGTTTTGACTCTTTCGAAACTCCATACTCAACCTTTATTTCCGCAGTGTTTCACTCATTCACTTTAACCCTTAATATCCCACTGGCACCGCCAGGAACCAACCAAAAATAATTAAAACTTTGTTAAACGATTTTTTTTTAAATTCCCGCTGCCACTTTAAAAATATTTCTTGATACAAGTGCCACCGTTTGCACCGATCGCCACTTGAAACCGCCTTTATTTGACTCGTGTATGTTCAATGAGGTGTTACAACCTCGAAAAAAAAACGTTTGCGAAATTGCGTACTTTCAAAAAAATATTTTTGTGTTAAATACGTAAAAATTGAAGCTTAAAAAAATATTTCCGTGATCGTTATTGTGAGCGTTTAAAATTTTTTTTTTTTTTATTTTAGTGGATTTTTTCAAATTGTTGGTTGGTCCTGGAACCATCAGGCACTGGGAGTTCGAAATTTACCAAATATAAAATTATATAGCAACGTTTTTCTTACGGTTTTTTTTTACGGTTTATTGATTTGAAATGTCGCGTAGAATTCGTGATTTTAGAACAGAAGAAGAGCTTTCCGAGTTTGTCAATCTGGTTGCGTGGTCGAAAAGCGAAGATGATGGTGATTTTTTTTTTTGACGACAGTGACCCAAATTATGATTTTATGACCCAAATTTCGATTTTGATGCTGCTGAAGATGACGACCAAATATGGCGTATACATGGTGAAAACGAAGCGATGAAAGTAGCAGATGTTCAGAACAATGCAGCAGTTGATGTAAGCTATGTCGAAATGGGTAATGCCGAAGACCCAGTAATTGTTGGTGATCGTTCCCGATGGGGAGAATATGCGACAAAGTTTGAAGGCGTTTTGATTGATAAAGATTCTAATGTTTTTAAAAAACCTTTGTGGCGTAAAAGAAATCTTCAATTGCATTCGAATTTTGTTAAATTTCGAGGCGATGGCGCTTTGACATCGGAAATGTTGGGATTGAACTCACCGCTTCAGTTTTTTTTTTGTTTTTCATATCAGACGATATTATTTCAAATATTGTCGAACAGTGCACCTTGTACGCAGTACAACAAAACGTTGAAAAGCCGCTGAATACCACAGCAGATGAAATCAAACGATTCATATGAATAAATTACTACATGTCGGTATTCAAGCATACGAACGTTCGACCATATTCGAGTGACTATGGTTTCAAACCAAAAATGGATTGCATGAATCGAAATCGTCATGACATCGTCGCCCAATGTTTGCCCTGATCCCGCCGCGTGACATTCGCCTAGATAACGTTGGGCATTTACCCGAATATGTCAAGGCAGGCGATGCAAAAATCCGAAATGTACAAAATGTGGTATACATTTGTGTTTTTCGACGGAAAAAAACTGTTTTGCTGAGTTTCACCAAAACTCAATGCCATTGTTATTAATTATTTATTTTTTTTGTAACTTTTCTGAATTTTCTGAATATAATAATAATAATGGCGGCGCTACAATCCGAGGTGGACCTGGGCCTAGCTTCTCGGCAACCACTCGTGTTGTGCATGCTATTGTTCTTTCCGAACGGCGAGATTGATAAGCTTTTTTTTACAGACAGTTATACTCTTTCAGCATTGTCAGTGACTCGAAAGAGGTGGAGCCGTGAAAAAATGTTTGATGTTTTTTTCGAGATTCGAACTGACGACCGTAGGAGACGTAGGAGTCGACGCACCTACCCACTACGCCACGGCGCGTAGTGAATAAAATATGTTAATTTGTGCTAAAAAAAAATGTCTTTGATGGAAAATACACGTTTAAAATTTTTGATCTCCGGATGCCTAGTGATTTCTCAAAGAACCAACCAGATTTTTCTTACCTAGCTCAGGTAAATAAAACCTATGAACAAACTCGTAGAACAAAAGTTGTTCAGAACCGCAAGTTTTATAACATTAATTTTTTTCAGCTCAAAAGAAAAAGGCGGGCTAATAAGGGTAGTGCCTGCTCTTTAGATACCTCCCAAACAGGAATCGAGCACCTTTGTGTTTCTTATCAGGGCTTTTATGATATACTCGTGTACTCCTAGCAATCTGTTTTCGTTTTTTTTTCCTTTCGAAATGTATGACGGAGCGGGTATTTCAAAGCGTGCTCTAAAACTCGGGTACGATTTGAATCATTCAGGCGCTGAAGTGTTGCCAATAAAAAGCAAGAAAAGACCGCGAAACATGCTGACTGTTCAGGTTGAGAGGACAAACATTTTTTTCATTTATGACCAATGTAAGAAAAGTATGGCAGCTTCAATTCGAAATTTGACTTGATTCACTGTGAAGACGTGACTTTTTTCAAGGAAGCAGTTTGTGAGCGTGTTGCTGAATGTGCAGGAACATCACGTCCAATTGGACATTCCGTCCGATATAGGGTATTCTAAGGAAAAAAAGATAGAGCTGTACTCTGAAACTTACTCAAGATTTGAAGGCCACTGAAGGCTGACACCGCACATCAAGTGAGTGATTATTTTTAAAACAATGTGGTAAGGGTTGGCTTGGCTTCACAAAATCCACGAGTGATTATCGCGTAAATGCATCCACATTGTGTCACTGTTTAGTGCGAATTTTGTACGGGTGCTTGGTTTATACCAAAGACGCTGATAGGTACAGGCCCAATCATATTCCTCATGTTCTGCTCAATCGGTTCTTCTTAGGTCCTGAAAGTCTAAGAAGCGGTCAGAATGACGTCAATTTTTGAGCACCACCAGCTGATGTTTCCATTTTTATGGACAGTCTGGCGGGGATTAGGGTAAACAGAAATCAAGACCAAGAAAGTCGCATGCTGTGGCGAAAAATCCAAGGCAACTGACTTCCAGCAGTTGATCGCTCTAACTGAAGTCCCTAGAAACAGTGAAATAATCGGCAATAAGGCAGCTGATAAATGTGTGTGCATGCGAAACTGACCCATCACAAGCAATTCAACGAATCAAACTGGTACCTTTAGATTTAAAGAAAATTGTGGATGACATGATCGTAGAGTTAGCAAATAGAAGGTGGCGCTTAGCTTAGTCCTTTGCGACTTATATTGCTGTTATATTTTCCAAGAACCACCTTTAGTGCGACGAGAGGTTCCTAGCTTGGTAGTAGGAGCACTCAGTGGTCATAAACGCCTGGAAAAATCACACCATGAAAGTGAAGCACTCCAATGACAATTTATGCAAGGAATGTCGCGAACAAGACGACATTCCTCACTTCCTGTTCCACTGCCCTAGCCTATGTCTTTTGAGATATAGAACACTATCGTAAAATGTGGGAGGAAAGGGATGATTAAATTCCCTGAACTAGGCTCCAACCTGTCAACCCACTCACCTAATCTTAAACTTAACACTGCCATAAAAATGGAATCATCTACAAAAGAGTGCACAGGATGAGTAATTCAGTCGTTTGATCAATTCAAGTAAATATGCATAAGGCTGCGGCCAAGTAGTGACTGACGAGCGATTGAGCGACGCAAAAAAATTAAAACACATGAAATCATATGAAGGTGGCCACGTAAGCACTAAGCGATTTACGATTTTTTTAAGCGACGGAGCGACGTCGCTTTGCTTCCAAATATGTTTTAATTTGTTAGCTGATCGCTGAGCGACGAAATAAGAACACAGAGAAACTAAACGTAGAAAGTTTGATCTCAGCTGTTCAAAACCGCCCAGTTCTATGGCAGGGCAGCCACAATGATTATAAAAATACAAATGTAATCGAAAGCAGTGGAATGAAATTGGACACTTTTGTAATTGTTTTATGAAATGATGAGCTTCATGAAGCAGACAGTTGTTCCAGATCCAACTGAAGGGAATCTGCGACAGCCAGAGGATTATTCGTATGAACGGGACTTTCATCTAAAAGACATGCATTTGAAAATTATATTTTCGCAACCAATCGCTCAGCGATGACGCTCAGTATATGGCCACCCATCGTGCACACTCGTCCCTCTTTCGCTCGTCGCTCATTGCTCATTGCTCATTGTTCATTGCGTGGCCACAGCCTAAGTTTGCGTAAGCGCCGTCGCGTAGTGTGAAGATGCATCGACTTCTACGCTCGAATTCTAGCTCCGATTCCCGAAAAAATCATTTCGGTCCAGGTTCCGTGGGGTCATGGCTGTGTGGGTTTCTGCGTCGATCCATATGCACTAGAGTTCCAAGTCTAGGTTCAAATCAAAGTTCAAGCCTCCATCTCTTTCAAGTCTCCGACAGAGCTCAAAGAGTTTCTAGAAAATAGCTTCTCTATCTCGCGGTTCGGAGTCGCTATTAAACTGTAGGACCCCTGCACTCGTAAGAGATCAATAGCTCTGACAACAAGAGTGGTTGCTTTAGAAGTTAGGCTCAAGTCCACCCCGGACTATAACATCACGTATTATTAAGCCTACTGAATCCGCTAATCTTGTGATACTTGGTAGGGCTCTGGAAACACAGGTAATGAAAGCTTCATCAGGAGTTCTGTCAATACTTGAGTTGTTAGGATATTAGGAAGTTATAAAATGAAACACACAAACAATTTTAATTCATGTATTTTAGTTCATTTAAAAATTCGTGTTTAACCTCTAATAATAATAATAATAATAATAATGGCGGCGCTACAGTCCGAAGTGGACCTGGGCCTAGCATATCACCAACCACTCGTGTTGTGCATGCTATTGTTCTGTCACGAGTGGAGGGGACCTACAGTTTAATGCCGACTCCGAACGGCGAGATTGAGAAACTTTTTCTAGACAGTTATACTCTTTGAGCATTGTCAGTGACTCGAAAAGGTGGAGCCGTGAAAAAATATATGTTTTTTTCGAGATTCGAACCGACGACCTCGAGCGTAGGAGTCGACGCACCTACCCACTACGCCACGGCGCCCTTAACCTCTAATTTGTATTAATTTGCCTGCCGCCAAAACCACTCACACAAAAAGAAAAGTCCGCAGGCGCATGGTCCCAAACGTCACTTTTGACGTCTGATGTTTATGACACAATTATGGCTGAGGCGTTGTCAGATCCGTCGCAACATGAGTTCTTGTTTGCTTTGCCTGCAAAATTAATTCATAAAGCCTTCTGCAGTAGCATCGACTGTTGGCGACTCCCCTGTTTCCATGCGATTTAACTCAATCAGCCTCAGCACGATTTGTGATTAACGATTATCCAACCATGTTGGAATAATTGATGCGGCAAGTTACCATACCATGTCTGTGTCCTGTCATCGTGTGGTCCGTTCTGCTTTCATAAATGCTTCATAAGCCATGGTCTTGTTTCCTCCTCTCAAGTCTGGATATAATTTGGACAGACAATGGAGGTGGCCACATGGACAATAATGAACGATTAGTTCTGTCTGCACAACCCTGTTGCAATAAATAAGCCGTTTAACTAATGACCAACTCAACTTTTCTCCAGGTGAAGTGTATATTTATATATACTTGTCAAGAAGGGACCTATTTAAAGGCAACTCTTCCTGAGTGCAGTCCTTCAGCCTCCCCCACATCAACCGAAACCAATAAATCAATAAGTACCTAGTAGGGGGCACATACTAGGTCATAATTTAATTTCTCCAACCCCCCGGCACTAATATCTCGAAAGAAACCTACGCCAGCATTAATTTTTATCCGCAAAAAGGACGAAGAAATAAAGCAGATCGAAGCGAAATGAATGGGATGGCAAACACTGAGTCCAGGGTACCTTTCATCGTGTTCCCCGTAACAAATAATCTGTTCCTCTTCTTCTAATTGGTATTGAAAATTACTTTGCCGTTATGGAGTACTTCCTGTTCCTCGCTTCTGCACCCTTTCATAAATAAATCGCCTCCTAGTAACTCAATGGAGATGCAGCAGGAGAGAGCGAACCTAGCAACCGAATACGTTTCTTCTTTTCACGGTCAGATGGACGGACAAGGCGATGTATATGACCGAGTTTCTATGCAAATATGGGCTTAAATTTTACAGTAACACCGGACGACGTCTTGAAGCAGAGGTGAGAGGACCTTCTGAGAAATGTTACTCGAAATGATTCTCATTTTATTTTTCTCCTTTCGAGGATGTATAAGCACCGAAACTCCTTATTGATACAGTAAATTAAAGCGAAGGGACTTAAATGGGTGACACATTGCCTTTATGGTAGCTCGACTGCTGCAGGCTGCTCTTCTTTATTGGGGCATTATGTACTTCGTGAGTGTTGGTGTGTGCGTGGCTGGGGACGGAAGGACATTGAAACTGGGCTTTCAAGTAATGCACTGCGAGAGGTTTATGCCCTTGGCCACATGTAATAGGGGCTTACCGCACAAATTTTGAATTCCTTTTGGTTTGTTATTGCTATGCTATGAAGTGAAAGTCTCATAAAAAATTCAATAAGCACAAAGGGTGGTAACCGGACAATGTTGGCAACGTGATGACACAGATAGCTTCTTACTGGCGATTGGGGTGTACCCCTTGGTGGTGAGTTAGTGTCTTGTGGTCTAGCACCAATGAAGTTTTATAATCCAACACGGAAAATGTGACTGGTTTTCGATTCCACTTAGGTCTCTCTAGAATATTTCAATCCATAGACACTAGGCTTGTTTAGTGCACGAACGAACTAGTTCAAAAAATAGCTCTAACAAGTGAACTACCTAAGTGAAGTTGAATTGAATTGATGAAATGAACTAGTTCACAATGTCATTTTATTTTAGTTCATTTAGTTCAGTAGCTCAACTCAGGTGTACCCTACTCTGCATACATGTAATTCAGAAGGACTAACTGAACTGAATTGAGTGCTTTGCTTTGTGGGTGTCTGGACATTTTGCACATCAGGGTTGTTTTAGTTTTACTACCGCAGTACAGGCACATCGAGAATCGTTGCGTTGCCGTTGGAAAATTGAATTTGAAAAAGGTATGTGCACGAATGTATTTTATATGGTTTTTAAAACACTTTCCTGTCGCGATAAATGGTTGAAATATTAAGGAGATTTCGATAATTTCCTCAATTTCCTGTGAACTACACTGAACTAAATGAATACGAACAACGAACTACTTCAATAAACAGATTTGCATTAAACTGAGCGCTCTCTGAACTGAAGAAGAATGCACAAGCCTAATGGCTGAAACACAGTAGTGCGTTGCGCTAGTCGACTTCATGTTACGGTCGGTGTGCGTTGACGCACTGCGATAATCAGCTATGCCATCTCTCTCTCAAATAATAATAATAATAATAATGGCGGCGCTACAGTCCGAGGTGGACCTGGGCCTAGCTTCTCAGCAACCACTCGTGTTGTGCGTGCTATTGTTCTCTCACGCGTGGAGGAGACCTGTAGTTTAATACCGACACCAAATGGCGAGATTGTGAAGCTTTTTCTAAACAGTTATACTCTTTGAGCATTGTCAGTGACTCGAAAAGGTGGAGCCGTGAAAAAATATATGTTTTTTTTCGAGATTCGAACCGACGACCTCGAGCGTAGGAGTCGACGCACCTACCCACTACGCCACGGCGCCCACAAATACCAAATGAAAAATATTCCGTCAACTGTTTTCATTTCTGAAATGTCAAATCAAAAAATATTCTGGTTAAATAATTGAACGTTAAAGAAATTAATTGCGGAAAATGAATACCAAGAAAGTTAAAAAATTAAAAAAGTGCTTGTTGTTGCTAATTTGGCGTGTTCATGCTTCCAAGCATACACGGATTTCAAATTAGTTTTGTCGTTAAAAGTGTGTCAGTTGTCAGTCAAGTGTCAGTTGCCACAAAATGTTCTCAATTTGGGAAAAAAAAACTTTCAATTTGGGAAGCATTTCTCAATTTCAAAAGTCAAAAGTCCACATGTTAATAAATATCCAACATATGGAATAATGACGTGCGTTGGGATTACTTTTTAAGTTCTATTACGATCCTCTCTCAACTCTCTCATTTTTCACTTACGTAGGTCGACGCAGTATTTCGTGCATGTCCATTGAATTGTGTGCGTTGAAAGACAACGCTGACGCTGACGCTGTTTCAGCCATAATGAACACGTTTAGAGCAAAACAATTGTTACACACGCATAATCTTCGGTGTTCGAGGGATGTTCTACCTGGCAACTTCTGCTATTTCAATTTGTCTAAACAAGCTGGAGTCAAACTCTGGAGGACAGACCTGATTGATGCCTGATCTTCACTAATGGCGCAGTTGGTGCCTGCCCAAAGTTAGAGGCGTCCCAGGTTCGAATCCCAGTGAAATCGAATCTGGTCCAATCACCATTTGCCGCTGGGATCAAATTAACGGCACTGGAGTAGGTTGCTACCTGGGCGTACAATGGACCAGATTTGAGTCTGAGTGCTCCAGTAGTGTTTCAAAAATCCTCCGAAAAGAAAGATCTGGTCCGAAAAGCTTACTTTTCGTCCAAGGCAGGGAAAGGCTTTACTGCGTCAGATTTTTACTTGTCGATACTCATGAAACTTTAGAAGTAAACATAGTCCGGAAGGCAAAGATTCAACACAATTACTCAACCACATTGAGCACAGGAATAGTAGTGTCTCATCTGTAAGGCTTTCAAATCTTAGTACTCTGCTTCGAGATCAAGAGGAAGAGCAGTATAGACATCAAATGGTGGCGGATGTAAGACAACTTGGCCTCGAAAAGTGAATAAATCTGCGGTAGAAGGGTAGCCACAACTCTTCTTCAGTCCGTCCAAAGTTCGCTGCACCGATAAATTTATACACGGGCGGTTATTAAGCCCGGAAAGTCTTCGAATCCAACCCCGAGAGACGGCGCAGTAGAGGAAGACCGCGACTCAGATGGCGCACGCAAGTGGAAAGGGTTCTCAACCAGCTGTGCGTTCGCAACTGGAGGCAGCTAGAGAAAGATCGAGCTGGCTGGCGACGCTTGTTGGTTGAGGACCAGGTCCACCCAGGACTGAAGCGCCACATTAAGTAAGTTAGGTTATTATGGCCACTCCATGAAATTCGTTTGAATTTCGCGATCGGAGTTCATCGTCTTTTGTGTATCAAAGTTGAATGCCCTTCGAGTTTAGCCATCACTGAAGATTGCAGGATCACCACCTCTACAGTTTGCTGTTTCTTTGCCCTATAAAATGGATCTCTATTTCGAGAAAGTTAACCCAAATTTGTGTATTTCTCTGCGACCAGCTGCCACTACATTCGAACAGGTTCTGTTGAAATGTACTTCAATGTTCAAAAATGTCAACGTGTGTGCTTATGTTTGAAATAGTTTTAAAAAAAGAACACTCGTACGATCCAACTTAAAGCTCAACAACATTTCCCCCCCCCCCCCCCCCAGCATCTGTGAATGCAAGTCAATCAAATATTCAACGCTCTTCATTATCGCTGTCCACCACGATTAAAGTTAAAAAGCAATCACACTAAGGACCACGAACGATTGCAATTACACCAGTCCGCATGTCCTTTTGCCAACTTGACTGCAATTTTGTTTAATTATTTAATCAGAGAGCTACAAAACACATGCACATTCATTTTCCGGTGAGATTACAAGCATTTAAATTGCATCTCCCACGGCAGGCCAATCACGCGGTCATGACTCCACCTAGCCACCATCTCTGGCCCACCACGTGCACACAATTCAATGTCCTTGATTGCACTGGCAATTGAAACAAACGTAATTAAATAATCCGACTGTCATCAGCGCTGAGTGCATTAAGCTGCACCTTCGCCTCGTGGGGTGGCACAGATGCGAGGACATGCGCTGCAGTCTGCCCGCCCGATCGCATATGAAATGCAAAATGATTTGAGTCAGACGCCACATGCCGCAAGCCGCACTCCATCCGTGCGGGTCGGTCGGATCGCCCGCTCAAGGATAATAGCATTAAAATGCAATACACAAACTCATTATGATTGTCATTACCGTGGGAGAGCGAAAGACAAACTCGAATCCTTAATTATTGTCACAATGGCAGTAAAAAGGATGCGTGTGTGCATTCAAACAACGGGCCGTTTTCCTTTTGGCGCTAATTATGGATGGAATCGACGTCGTTCCAAGGTCTTGGCGGCCAACTGAGATCGACTGCTTATTCCGAAGCCAAAGCCATCGACGAGCCAACCGGAAATCCTGTAATTAATGGTCCTTGGTAGCTGCACTTATGCAAATTAGTCAGCGCCTCTCGCAGGCCCTAGGCCTCCTCGAAATCAATTTTGCATTTCTTCGTTTCACGTGACGGCGGCACGGCGGAGGGACCCGACGCTGAAGGAAAAACGTTCCGTAAACAAGCGCGGAGAAGACTGGCTGTCACCCGATTTGTTATCCTCGCGCTCTGCACAGACCTGATTACGACATCTCACACTCCTGGCACCGCCGGCGTGTCCGTAGTCCGCGGTGAAGTACAAGGTCCCAGCAGGATTTTGGCACCTCTCTGCGACTGTACATAACCTGCGAGCGACAGGAGGTGAAGTCGCCTATCTAGCGGGCGGCTGGGGGGACGTGTGCGAAGTTTTTGATATCGGGCCAAAAGCGTATTCGACAGAGACACATGGCGGGGACTACCGACAGCGGCAGCAGCTCTTCCTCACCTTGTTGTGGACGTGTCTTTAATCCGGGGAATGTGTCTCCTGTCTGTCCTCCTTCTTCAGTCCTCGCTCCTTTCCGGGCTATGGAGCCCTTTAATTTTGTGTGTGCCTGGCGGTTCATCCTCTGGTCCGTGTGTGTGTGTCCACACGTTCGAGTGTGTCAACTCACATGTACTCGCATTTGTTCAAATTGTCTCTCCACCAAGCCGACCACCGGCAAACGAAGACGGCGTCTTTGTGCGCCTTTGTTGGTACCTTCGCGGAGTGGGGCGTGTAAGTGCTGTGCTGGTTGTTGACTGCTGAGTGACTGGAATGCCAACTAATGCTTGTTATTGGCGTTACGTATATTTAATTAAAAGTTAAAACTTTGCCTGGCGCGGGGGATGGAAAGTTTCTCTCGCTGGCTGGTAGTTGGCTGCGAGTCCACTGACTTTCAATTGGTTGGAGATTTCGTTTCGGTCGTTTGTCGGATGCAGTGGCGGAGGAATTTGCTTTTTTTTTCACTCTGTTGGTGTTGTGACGAGACGGGGGGAGGGCTGAGTCAATATTTCTGCATTCTGCAGACGGGAGAACAATTTTTAATTACCAAAGGGTTGACGGGGCCGCATCACCGTGGTCTGTGGGTTCACTTAATGAGAAAACATGAGTTGGGGGTTTCTTCAATGAGTGACAGTTCGGTGAACACCATCCTTTGAAGCTTTGAGTTATCTTCTGCAGCAGAAGACGTTTTTGTGGTGGAAATCGACTGAATTCGGTTGAAATGCGCGTTTGACCACTAACTCAGTCACACCGTGCCCAGATGACTGAGCAGTGTTCCTTTGATTGTTTCTGAACTGTCAAAGAAAAAAATAATAAAACTAAGTCCAAGCGTCGTGTTTGTAGTCAGTTTATTCAATCTTTAAAAATGTGTTAAGCACAGGTACTAAAATGAGCAGGTTGCTGTATCTGTAGTCCCCGTTCTATAAATTCACTGCACTTCATACTGATTGGCACTCTAAAATACAGGCAGGCAAGCCCAAGGAACAGTGTTTAAATCACGATTTTGACGTACGTAAACCTCAACTGAGTGGGCGCCGTGGCGTAGTGGGTAGGTGCGTCGACTCCTACGCTCGATGTTGTCAGTTCGATTCCCGAAAAAACACCTAACATTTTTTCACGGCTCCACATCTTTCGAATCACTGACAATGCTCAAAGAGTATAATTGTCTAGAAAAAGCTTCTCAATCTCGCCGTTCGGAAAGAACAATAGCACTCGTGAAAGAACAATATCATGCACAACACGAGTGGTTGCTGAGAAGTTTGGCCCAGGTTCACCTCGGACTGTGGCGCCACCATTATTAATATTATTATTAAACCTCGACTGACAATCTACAATTCGCATGGTCGCGCCACAATTCATTAAAAGCAGGGACCTAACTAGAGTTTCCTGCCCAAAACACAGAAAACCCTTGGGAAAACACTGACAAGCTTGCAGTAGCGTGAAGGGGGAAGTTCACATGGAAAGCATTGAGCCGGAGGCTTGCAAAACAGAAATGCAATGTACATAAATGAAATGTGTCGACGTCAAAAAGAAGATGGCAGCACTCGTCAACAAAAGCTAGGGAATATGTTTGTTGAAGAGTGAATCTTCTCCGAAGAAGACAAAAGTCTCATCACTGTCTTTGAAACTGCTAAATAATAACTGCGCGTCAAAATTCCTGAAATTGTTGGTGAATATCTTTCAAAAAATGAGCAGCATTCATTCCACAGCCTTTGCTGAAGAGTGCTGCCATCTCAATGTTGGGGTTGGAAACTTTTCAGCCCATCCTAACATCTAAACTGTCTTTATCTTGATCAACACCAGATGATTCAGAAGCTTCAAGTCGAAGCCAACAAAGTGGAGCGACATAAATCACAGACCTTTGTCCTTATTTTTCTGGAAAGGAAGTGTAGTACTTTTTGTCGTATCCCCTCGTGGGACAGTTGTGATAAATCAAAATTGAATCCAAGCCGTCTGCAGTAAAGGAACTTATATGACTGCTTCACGATGGGTTCTTGTTACAGAAAAGTTCGCAATGGATTCATTTTTTTTATTTAATTAATTTATTTTTTATTTAATTTTAATGTTATGGTGGATTCACGAACAAGTCAAAAAAATGCAAATCCATAACGTCAAATATTTAAAGGGAAACTCTAATGGCCGTACGGAGAACTTAAGCAACCAAACCCATACACAAAAATAATTAACTGTGACTATAATAATCGCTTCGCTTAATTTCGTTAAGTTCGTTCAGTTTTGCATATTTAAGCGAGAGCGAAATTAATCTCTCTCTACGTGTAAAAATGTCAGTTGACGGTTGACATTCTCTTAAGTTTTATTAGCAATTCTGGACAGTTTGAATTTTGACTATGCTTCTGGTTGGTTCTTAACTTTCTTGCAGCTGGAGCTGAGAGTTAGTAAACGTACAATATTCTTTTGCACGAAATATGTAACCAAATGCAAAGACGATGGGGAGTGGTTTTCCTTCTTCTTCTTCTTCTCCTTAGGGCGCTACAGTCCGAGGTGGACCTGGGCCTGAGTGGTTTTCCTTATTCCCTGTAAAAGCAGATGCAATCTCTGTAAGATCTTGCTACAAGGGCTCTATCACGGTAGCTTACGTAAGATTAGGTATGAATAATCCGTCTAAATCTGTCTTACAACACGACTAGATTGCGCAGTTGGTTAAGTGCCTGCCCCAAGTAAGAGGAGTCCCAGATTCGAATCCCAGTGAAATCGAATCTGGTCCAGTCACCATTTGCCGTTGGGATCAAATTAACAGCACTGGAGTAGGTTGCTACCTGGCAGTACAATAGACCAGTTTAGATTCTGAGTGCTCCAGTAAAGCTTCAAAAAATCTCTAAAAAAAAAAATCTGTCTAACAGCTCACTGCAGTGTTATAATAATAATAATAATGGCGGCGCTACAGTCCGATGTGGACCTGTTCCTAACTTCTCAACAACCACTCGTGTTGTGCGTGCTATTATTCTCTCACGAGTGGAGGGGACCTACAGTTTAATGCCGACTCCGAGCGGCGAGATTAAGAAGCTTTTTCTAGACACTCTTTGAGCATTGTCAGTGACTCGAAAGAGGTGAAAAAAACGCTTGGTCTTTTTTCAGGAAGCGAACCGAGAACATCGAGCGTAAAAGTCGACGTTGTCTAGTTGTCTAGAAGGTTCGCCGTTAGTTCCAGTCTCAACTTGCAAGCTGCACAGATTGTTTATTTTTTGTCAGAATTAAAATAACATGCTGTCATTGGCTGCCCTTATGGGGTCGGGTATTTGACATATTTGGTGGAAAAGTAGGCGGTACGAATTAGTACCGCCACTTTCCGTTTCCGTCATAGGAAAGTGTTAAATCTGCTGTGTGTAGTCGAATGTAATCTTACCGAACCGACCAATTTGAAAAATATTGTCTTCCTCTAAACAGCGGTGAACGACAAACTTCTTTGGTTTATGGAATTTCTAGAGATTGGTGGGGAAGGTTTGACAATGACCAACACATAGTCTAGACATCCACGTCAGCCAATTGGCACTAGTAAAGATTTTTTTAAAATGACTCAAACACAAGTTTGAGTTTATTGTCGCGCGCTAAGTTGCTCCCCAATAGTGTGCGCCATTTTAATTGTGGAGATCCTCCGTTACGTTTACTCGCAAGCTCGTAGTCAAAGAATCTTCGGGCGGGAGTTATGTTGTAATTTCTTTGATATAAGCATGTAACCACACCGAACGGAGCTAAGTTGACCGTCCACTCTGGCCATCTTAGGCGTTGGATCGGCTTACGCCCGAATAATCTCATGTCGCTGTATGACACGTACATTTCGTCGTTGAATCTTCTCCTCCAATCGGCATTAATGAAAACAGGATTAAGGATCCTACGCAGAACTTCCTTTCTGTCTTGGGGAACAACCTTAGGGTTCATCGACCGATTTCGATCTTGTCCATAGCCCGGAGCAACGTATAATGTCTTGGATGGTCAATTTCTTGAGCAAAACCTGATCTTAGGTTAGGTTAGGTTAGGAGGACTTTCTGCCAGCAATTACACCCAGAGGCCGTGATGATCAATTGTGTATGCCCTGTATGGATTGCATGCTTTCCAAGAATTTCCGTTCTAATTAGAAATTTCCTTAGGTCAGGGAACTGTACCTTCGCCACATCGCTCAGCTCGTGAAAGAACCTTGCTTTCAAGTGAGTGAGTCGTCGTTCTTGTACAGCAGCGCAATGGCAAATGAGATGCTCCACTGATTCAATTTCTTCTTCATTTCTACAGCTCCTACAGAAATCATTCGCCGGGAGGTTGTGGCCAGTGAGAACCCCTGTTAAGATGTGTATGATTTTCTTATTGTTGGATATGAGGGACTTGGTCTTGTTGATATCATATTTGGGTCATTAGCAGTGGGATATGATGCAGTCTGGGTGGCTTTGCCACTGTTCGTTTGCTGATGACACATATGCCTGCTCAATGAGTCTTTTGGCTGAGCTAATAGGAGGATGGATAGTATTGTCAGCCGATTCCGTGCCTGCACTTGAACCTGTCCGTGCCAGTTCAACTGCCTTTTCGTTTCCTTCAATGAGGGAGTGTCCAGGAATCCAGCACAGAAGGATTTTTGTGGCGGTTCAGGCTTTTAAGCTCTTTAATGTAGTCCTTGACGGATTTGGAGTTTACGAGATGGCAGTTCACCTTGATCATCCCAGTCCTGCTGTACGGCGCAGAGGCATGGACAATATCCCAAGCGGATGAACAGTCTCTTGGTCTTTTCGAGAGAAAAGTTCTGCGTGCGATCTTTGGTCCTGTTTGCGTCGATGGCATTTGGAGGAGAAGATTCCACAATGGACTATATGGGCTGTACAGCGACATGAGTCTAGGCAAGCGTCTACGGATCCAACGCCTAAGATGGCTAGGCCATATATAGCGTATGGACAACTTAGCTCCGGCCCGAAGAGTCTTCTACTCTGACCCTGGGACAACGCAACAGAGGACGTTCACGTACAAGAGGGAGCACACAAGTCGAGGGGGACCTCGGCCGGCTTGGTGTGCGAAACTGGAGACAGCTGGCGAAAGATGGGACTGGCTGGAGAGGCATATTGAGTGAGGCCCAGGTCCACCTCGGACTGTAGCGCCCTAAGAAAAAGAAAGAAGAAGAAGTAGAAGATGGGAGTTCAATGCCTTCAAGGCCGCTTGACTGTCCGAGCAGTAGGTGATTTTCATGTCAGGAAGGTCCATTTGCTGTACAGTCTGCGCAGCTTTCTTAGTAGCAAAGATTGAATGATTGAAATACACTAGAATAGTCAGTAAGCCGAGAGGCATTGTTTATTCATAGTGTCTCATAGAAGATTCCCGCTACTGTACCGTCTTCTGTTTTCGATTTATCAGTGAAAATGGGTGTGGCTTTGATGAAGTCAAGCTTTTCCCAGTCCTGCCTATCTGGCATAAGGATAGTGAAGTTCTTGTCAAAGTCATACTCGGGTTTTTCGTAGTCTGTGTTAGTCCAGAGACACCTGCGACTGAAAGATTCGAGCAGACTTGAATGTCCGTAGCTGTTTGGATGCCAGTTATGACATTCCCGTAGTCTGAGGTCTGATTTGGCGGTAGAGCTCTTGATGAAGAGTTGCAAAGGTTGAAGGTGAAGCATCGTTTCCAGCCCCACCTGAGGGGTGGATTTGAATGCACCAGTAACGCCAAGACAGGCTAACCTTTCTACCTTATTTACGTTGCTCAGGTAGGATTTGGTGTTAACTGCTTCCCACCAAGCAATACTGCCGTTGGTGAGCATGGGTCTCACGATGGCCGTGTACAACCAGTGGATAATATAAAACTTGATCTTTCGAGAGAGTCTTTTGCTAGTCAATAGCTTCTTGACCCCAATGAAACCTTGATTTGCCAAAAAATGCTGTATTCTGTGCTGATGTTGTCTCTTCTTGTTACTATGAACCCGAGGTAGAAGTCCCCCACTATCACGAATTTTTAGTTGCTCGTTGTGATGTTATGAACAGGTCGTCGATGGCGTGGGTTCTCTTTTGATGACATCGTGTTCTTTGCCTTATTTATCACCAGAACCACTTGAGTCCGCCTCTATATCAACTGATGTAAGCGCTTCTTACCCGACTCGTTGTGTTCCACCGATCAGGCAATGTTAACAAAAAACATCAGCTTACTAATTACGTCGTTCAGAAATACTTTGCTACCGTCATCTGATGGTAGTTGCATACGAATGCCCAGTTATTATGTCATAAAGGAGAACGGTATACATTTTTCCATTTTGACAAGGGTCACAGATATATTTTTGGGCAAGCAATTGGGCATTGTTATGAACTGAACATCCAGTATAACCGCTTTCTTACAGCGCCATGTAACTGCTACCCGCATGTGGTTGCCGGAAACCACATCTGCCAGACAACGCAACAATCTACCGACCGACCGTAGATGTTTACGATATGAGCGCAACATTTCAGGGAAAATTTACATTTTCATTGGTGAATTCCTGTATTTGTGCTTGTAGCCCCCGCAGCCCGAAGCAAGCCCCCTGGACATGTGCACCCCTACAGGTTCCGAATGATTGCGTTCGGTCTGCGCCCCAGCCCTTAGCCCCCGAACCCCAGAGGTGTGCACAAAGTTATGTTGATTTCATTTAATTAATGAAATTAATGTTTTGCCTGTCCCTCGGTGGAGTGGTCCCGGAAAACCCGGTATCTCTTCGTAGTCAAATTCAACTCCAACTATGAACTATGAACCGCATCTGTAATTTTGTTTAAATTTCCTCCTCCGAGTTCATGAATTAAAATCCCATGAAGTGTGTGCGGAGAGCCGGGACCTTTTGCGAAGCATCGCCCCAGCAGCTCGACACCCCAGAAACATTCCGTTCCCGGAATGTGGGGTCTATTATTTGCAACTACAACAAACTATTCCAAACACACAGGCACACGCCTATGAGCGTGTGTATCCTCGTATTTGTAGGTAGAGACACTAGAGTATGGACTGGGCTACAAGGGAAATGTAACAAGTACCCGGGATGAGAAAGCAAAAATTATTAGCCCGGGGATCGTTTGAAAACTTCCATAGAATGCGTTATAAAAATATTTCTCCCAGCCCGGTGGCTGCAGGCTAGCAATCGGAAAATATATACACCATGCACACGTAAACTTGAAAGAGGGATATTTACGGCGGGATGTTGTAAAAGTTTACGTCCTTCGGATGAAATTGCAGACAAGTGGGCGAGGTACAGACGTGGAGGGTGGTTGCTGACTCAGCTGAACGCTGGAGCTGGGCGGGCTTGGACGGGTGAATGTGTGTTTATTGGCGCGGAAAAGTATGCAATTGAAAATGATAAAAACACGGATACTCTATCTGTGCCCTCGGGACGTGTTGGGATGGTATAGTTTGTCTGCATGTGAGCTGGCATGACATTGTTGCGCGAATGATGCACAAAGTGTCATCACCGTGATCGGATTTTGTGTAGCTAGGGCTGGATGTGGACAAGTTTTCCAAAACTAATCAGGTGCCGATTTATTTGATAAATGTGAGCACATGAGTTATACTTTAAGCCCTGTACTTGTTAAAGAATAGAATATTCTTATTGTACAGCGATACTTAGTAACAAATAAATGAAATGAAATGAAATGAGGTAAGGAGATGGACCAACAGTTGGGAGAGAACTCAAATTCGACAAAGAGACGGACTTTTGATTTATCTTAAAGCAGGATAAACAATTTAAAGCTACAAAAATGTTCATTCAAAGTCAGTTCAGTAGATGGGTTTATTGTTAATGCGGTCATCCAGCAAGAGCTGTGATTCTTAAGGTTCCGTTTACGAAAACCTTTATAACTTCGGTGTGTCTGTCCGTCCGTCCGTCCGTCCGTCGTGTCTGTCACACTTTCTTATCTCCGAAGTTTATAAAGATATCGGCATGAAATTATGGAATTAGGTACTTCAGGCATAGATGTCATTGCCCATGCACCCACATTTAAAAAGTGTGGCCATTTGGGGGTGGCTCCAGTACAAATGAAGTTGCCATTAATTTTGAAACATTGTCGCACTCCATCGAGTTATATATCAATCGACAGATCATTTGAAATGAGGTAGAGGTTTGCTTCAACAGTTTTCGATCCAAAGTACCGTTTGGAAAAGATGGAGCTCCAAAGTTTTTTATAATGCGTCCCCCCTGCCATTTCTAAACCAAAGTGTTTAAAAATCTGAAAAAATCACAAAAACTTTGCTTCATTAAGTACTTTCATTTAAAACCATTGCGAGCATTCTGGCCCTAATGGTTTTGGAGATATTGGCCAAAAACGGTCAATTATCGACATGCGAATTTTGAAGATCTGAAAACGCACTTTTGAAGACATCAATGTAAGCATTAAGAAATGATACATTTCAAAATATCGACTTATGTTGAAATTTTGAGATATCTAATATTTAAAATGATAACTATTTTCATTTTCACACATAAATTTCATGCTGTGTTTCATGCATGTGTTCGACCACTCTGTTCGTTGATGAGTGTTATCTTTTGGATCTCAACCCCTAAATGCCCAACAGAAATGAAGACACACACCGCAGGCATGAGCAGTGTTTGGGTATGTGTATGATGGAAGGGATTTTCTGTGTTGGATAAACTTCGAGGTATAGGTATATGTATGGATGAATGTTTGTTTGTTTGGATGTATGAATGAATGGTTGATTTGGGTTGAAGTTAGAAGAAAATTCAACTGAAATACTTTAGAAACTTCGTTTGATATTCAGAATTCATCCATCAATATTATGCGAGGGAACCTTCCCCGTGCGAGTACAACTCGCACTTGCCCAGTTTATTTTTTTTTTTTTCTTACAAAATTCCCATATTTTCTGCCTATCCCTAGAATATTCTATATATTCTATATCAGCTAGGACGGTATGCGAAACCTTTGCTTTTATCGCAGAAGCTTCTCCTTCCGTCTTCTAGCCCGGACCTTTTGGATATGCGTCGATCTGTGCAGCCAGAGGAAGACTGCATGAGAGCTAAAACGATTTTTTTTTCAAAAGCTTCAAACGTTTGCTCTCGACATAGAGTTGAATGTATGATTGATTTACAGGTCCCCCAAGCACTAGAACAGCATTATGGCAAACGAGTAAATAACGCTTCGCAGTTGCGCTCATAAGGGCCTTTTAAAAAGCACATCCACCCTTAATCAAACCCGTGATATTAAAGTAAAAGGTCCTCGCAGCCACTCTAGAGCTCAACAAAATGTCAACAATTTCAAAAGTTAAAAATAACCATCCCTCCAAAAAACTTACCGGTATTTGCCAACAGTGCTGCAGGATTAAATGTCAGCACAACGTACTCTGACGCACAAGCAAGCGCGTAAAAAACTGATCACCCTGAGTGGCATTACGTTGCGAATGGCATATTAATGTTGACTGTGGAAAAAAAAAAATTAGAAGCAGTCAGGACTCGTTGATAAGTCCTTTTCTCCGGTCATGCCAAAAATGAAAGGATGCACAAAAAAGTACCCAAAACGCTCGTAATGTACTCAAATTCACGACTCGCATTCATTTCATAAATAAACAAGCCCACCCTTTCACACCCCGGTCGCAGGGCTCAGGACGAAGGACCGCGGACCAGGGACCACAGGACCAAGGTTTCCACAGCAAAATAATACATTTTTAGATATTGGCAAATTTCACGCTCTACATGGGTGACCTCGTATGCCAAAAACCATCATCAGAACGAGCGCACACATATTTCGCTGGCTACTGGCTGCTGGCTGGCTGCTGGTCGGCGGCTAGTGGCTGCTGGGTGGTGCGAGAATGATTGCGAATGTGACGCGGTGCTCAGCGACAAGAATGCAATTTTCGATTTTTCGAGCCGAGAGCCGCAACCACTGCCGCCACAATGTCCGAACGGGACACGAAACGGAACCCTCTCAACCAATCCGACAACGAACCATTTTCATCGTAATCCACTCCTGAAACCAATTCCGACCGACAAAAAACTTCACCCGATGGGGGGGAGGGAGAAGACTGGTCGTGGGTGGGTGCTGCATATCGTAACGCTGAACACACATAGGGACCGACTGAAAATGAAAGCAAACACCCTTGCATCGCTAATAGCTCGACCAACATGAAGCTGAATAACACCGCCATCGCCACCGCCACCGCCACCAGCCTAACCCGCTGGGTCCACGCTTCGTGCTCTGTGCTCCACGCCCCCCGCCGCACGTAAATCAGCGGGTCGAATAAAATTTGTCTTTTGCATCCCTCCCCGTCGGTCTGTTTTGAGACTAACGCGCTGTTGTCGTCCCCGTCTCACCGATGACTCTGCAAGAGACGCAGGCGGCGCTCCACCACCCCACCGAAGGATTTATATGTTATTGAATAGAGCCACACTGCTGTAGTGGCGTTACAAAGGAGCGCACCCGCAAAAAAGTGTATCTTCCTTTAGTGTTTTACAATGATGAACCCTGGGTATCGGGGACCTTACTCCCGGATCGCCTTATGGCCATACCCAGACCATTTGTGGAACGATTTTGCAGCCATTACCGCTGTTTTAACGTTCGGATCTGGTCTGATGTTGTGTTTCAGGTCGCACCCACCCTGTGTGCTGTGTTCTTGGCCAGTGTTCAAATCAAGCCGGATTGGGACCGCCACCCGCTGCCACCTCACCGCTGCTGCTGTTGGAGTGAATTGTGAGTCGGAGGTAAAGTTTTTCGGACGACACTTTAAAAATGGTTGTCGTTGAAGTTTCGCACTGACACAGGGACTGCGAGTGGTAGCACTGCCAATGCCTGGGGGGCCCTGGTGTGCCCGTGAGGGGCTGACGAGATTGGCGAGTGAAAAAGTTTATTTTTCGTTCGATTTAGTGTTACGCTTCAGTTCGGGTGATGATGCGAATGCAAAGTCAATTTATTCTCGAGTTGACTTATCCACGAGAAGGAAAGGAGCACAAATATTTTGTTCGAGATTCCAGTTTTTTCTTCTCTTTTGTTTTGTAGTTGTTTTCGTTGTGGAATATCGTTTTGTTTTCGTTGGCAACGGTGTTGACACTGCCAGAGTGATATCACAATTTGTCTTCGAGTTTTTAATGGAAGTTGGAATCGGTGGACACTTTGGATTGTGGACGGGGGTGGAAGGGGCGGAGAGTGTCGCTTGACTTGGCGCACACAGAAAGTTTGCAGCTCGACAGGAAGTCGCTTGTGAGTTCAATGATTGGTGCTACGGCTTTTGGAGTTTCTTTTTTTTGTTTTTCTGTAACAAAATCGATTCCCAATCGTGGCCAGCATCATCAGGTCCCATCTGCAGTGGATTAAAGCAAGAGGTTGAAGGCAGTTAGAAGGACACCGTTGTTTCTGCGAGGTCGGGTGCGTCCAACTAAAAGTTCTGTCAAAGATCACTTAGGACTCCTGCAAGCGGCGTGTCAAGCGACGTGAAACGCAGATGTGTTGTTCGCATGAAAAAAGAGGGAAATGCTTTAGCTTGGCTAATAGTTCTCCACTTGAAGTTTAAAGCACTTTCCATGATTTTGAAAAACTTCGGATCATAAATTGTGGGCCAGGACCAAAGGACTTCAAAAAACTCACTCAGGGAGCTTGACTATAATTCACTGCCGATTGTGATCTGCTGCCAGTTGTTAAGGCATTGTTTTTTTGCATTGTCCACAACAAAGAAAAGTTCGATAACCGATTTGCAGTCCGGTTTCATGTGTGAGGGTCTTCAAATATCTAGAGTCACAGCAGGGATATTCTCGACCTGTTGCCGGCTTCGGAACTGACTTAATCTGCTGCTGTAGTCACGTTAAGCTGTCTTCTCGAGGCAGGAGTTAAACGTCGCAATTTCTGCCCAGTCAGTGTTATAATAATAATAATGGCGGCGCTACAGTCCGAGGTGGACCTGGGCCTAGCTTCTCAGCAACCACTCGTGTTGTGCGTGCTATTGTTCTCTCACGAGTGGAGGGGACCTACAGTTTAATGCCGACTCCGAACGGCGATTTTTGAGAAGCTTTTTCTAGACAGTTATACTCTTTGAGCATTGTCAGTGACTCGAAAGAGGTGGAGCCGTGAAAAAATGTTTGATGATTTTTTTGGGAATCGAACCGACGACCTCGAGCGTAGGAGTCGACGCACCTACCCACTACGCCACGGCACCCAGTCAGTGTTACATGACCCGAAAAATCGTCACGGATTTTGGAATAATTCCAAGGAGTAAGGGGTACACCGCTTTTGTTTACTTTGAAATATCACAAATTTCTGGGAAGAATCTGTTTGCGCACTTAGAAGATTCAATTCAAATGCGGGATGCTGCAGCATATCAACATTTCAGTGAAAGCAACAACAACAAAATATTTAGAAATATACCTTCATCATGATCAGCAAGCCTCTTGATTTTTTCTGTGCGAAAGCATTTGAAGTGTTTGGTTTTCTTCTTCTTCTTCTTAGGGCGCTACAGTCCGAGATGGAGCTGGGCCTCACCCAACATGCCACCCCAGCCGGCACGATCTTTCGCCAGCTGTCTCCAGTTTTGCACACCAAGCCCGCTGAGGTCCCCCTCGACTTGTGTGCGGCACCTTGTACGTGGACGTTCTCTGTTGCGTTGTCCCACAGGCATAGAGTCAAAGATTCTTCAGGCCAGTATTAAGTTGCTCTAAATGATGGCTAGCCATCTTAGGCATCCGATCCGTAGACACCTGGCTAGCCTCATGTCGCTGTACGGCCCTTAATCTTTAAGTTCAAAAAATAAACACCGTTTTGAAGTTCCACATTTTGGAAAAATCATGCGCTTCAAATTTTTTGAACTGAAAATGTCGCCAACTCCCTTCTCACTTAAAAGGTAGCATGGTGACGTTTTTCACAAGCCACTTCCTTTGGCTAATCAAACTCTCCCCTCTTGATCTAATTCAAATGAACACGAAATAAGTACCAGCCTGCGATAATCCCACAAATTTCATTAACGACGCTCCCCTTCTTCACTTTATCGGAATACTCAGTGAATAAGGACATCAAATCACGTTATATCCTCCCAAATCCATTAACAGCGCATTGCATAAAAGAGGAAACTGATTAAGCCAAGTGCATGCGTAACATGATTTCCATTTTTGTGGCTAATTAAAATTTTTATGGGGACCCATCACCGCAAGCCCATTTACGCGATTCAACATCCTTACAAGTCATTATCCGTCACCGCGCGCTGCATCATCCCACGATGAGGCGAGCGGAAAAAAATGAATGAAAGCCTAAAAATCCATTATAATCATGCCATCAGTCGTCCGCTCTCAGCACGGGCGCCATTGTCAAGCGTAAAAATTACCCGTAAACCCTTTCTCCGTTCCAGAGATTACTCATCCTTTTCACCGCGAGGGAAAAGCATTACAAAGCAGCTCAGGGCACCCCTATCGTTCAAAGCATCTCCTTTCTAATTTTCCCATGGAGACCGGGATATAAAAAGCCAGTCCCCTACCATCACACAAACACACACACACACACAGCAACACTCTGCAGATGACAGGGGCTCGATGAATGCCATCGCATTGTTCCGTGGTCATAATTCACCTGAGTGTTATGACAGGCGAACTCTCGTGTGCGTTTTATAATCGCAACCCACCAGCCCACCAGCTCACCAGCCCGACGGCCCACCGGCCCAGCGACCCATCGACCCCAAGCGAGGGACCAAGCTCGGGTGTAATTAAGATTTTACTTAATAATAAATTCAGAGAGCCCCCCTCTGACTGACCTGGCTTAACCTGATGCAGCTTACTCCAGAAATCACCTTCACCGTCTGTCACTTGGCCGGCTTTTCGGGGAGAGGGCCCTATTATTCCGACCGAAGCCACTTTCCGCACGAGAGCATCAAACCATTAAGCCAGGTGGCAGGTGTGCATTTATCTGGGAGCCCATATGCTTGTGCTGTCTGCTGGTTAGCTCCGAACGGCAAGTGCAACGCTGCCGCCAAAGTCATTTACATGGAAGGTGGATATATGCATGCCCAGATAGCCGACGACCTCGTTCGTAGTCGTAGTCGTAGCCGTCCGTAGTCGCTCTCACATTAGATGCACCTTGTTGGCAAATTATGCATCTGGGTTAGGACAGGGCCGATGGTATCCTACCACCGCCACCCGTGCGGTTGGGGCTGGCGATAGGATTCGTTAGCTGATTTGCCACATGGGTCTTCTGTGGCTCGGCTCGGTTCTCTTACATGAGTCTCATTTTGTAATCAGCCTGAGATGATTACCATTAAGAACATACTTGACGTTGGTCTGTCGGCTGGTCTGTATCTCTGTGTGACTCGTACGAGCGGCCTTCTGCTGCTGGGTGTGCATTCAGTGGAACGATACCAAATCGGGTAGCAGCAGCAACAGCAGCAGCAGCAGCAGCGGCAGCGGTAGCGGCGGCGACGGTGGTCTTAGACAACCCGGGGAACAGGCTGTAGCATGCCATTGAATTAGATTTGAATAACCATGCGAGGAGGTAGTTTTAAGGGCGGCAATGGATGCATTACAGGCACAACCGCCCATCAAGTTATTTCATTATTTGCACATGCCGTGTCCTCGCATACGGGCTGGGGTTGATGTTGCTCTCTCTGGGGGTCTCATCCTCCTACCTCCCTCCTCCCCATTGTGTGGGGGAATGAATACTGTCATCATCATTACCATCAACAGCCTTATTAGTGATTGTGTAGCATATGCTTTGGGTAATAGAAACAATGGCTGTAGGAGATACACGCTTCGTGCAACTACATACGCAGGCACAAAATACCTCACTAGATACGCGTTCCTCTTGTTCTCTGCCTTCGCCCACTTTGAGCTCATCAGCACAACAAAGGCGTTGAGTCTTGTGCTGAGGGAAAGGAAAGGAACCCCTCTCCCCTGCCACTGCTGTGGTGGAACAGCAAATGAATCTCAAGGAACATCCTTTCACAATAATTCAATTCATATCAAGTATGTGGGTCTTGCGCATATTTAGACTCCTTTTCGAAGGATATTGGAACGGGATGTTACATAAATTGTGGTTATGGCTTTCAGGGTTTCGGGATTTCGGCTTTTAAGGACCGGTTCGGATAACTAATGATCCAATCCAAGCGCAGACCCTGCTGGCATCCTCTTCAAGGATTCAAATAGTTTTTGTAGCTTGTACGCGGGTATGTTGCGGTATTTGCAGAATTTAATTGAAGCGTCATTACGTGCTTCACGGGACTTCGCGCAGCAGCTTCAATTAAAATTAAAATTTCAATAGCCGTGAGGATCACAAAGGAAAAAATTAAATTCGCATCAACTTGATGCATTCGCCGAGAGTGTAATTACTATCCAATTACCATGCGTGCTCATTAACCTCAGAGTTAACAAGTGAGTTGAGTTGCAAAGCGAAGTGGCAGACGATAATGTGGGAAAGTTTCCATAGCTTTGATCCAGTAGATCGCCGACTCGTCCAGTTCATAACAAGTTCGTCAAGTTCCTCGCACGAGTAGAGATTTTCGCGTATAAAATTCTGCGTGTCCTTCTTGTGAGTCCTCTGCATGATTTATTTAATGGCAGGATATTTCCGGGCGGAAGTTATCATGCCGCACCTTTTTGACAGATGGGGATGGCTTATATGCCTCTCCCATTTGTTCAACTGGATTCTGTACGTCCCCTATCTAGGACATGTCAAGAATGTCGAAAAATACATGAGCAAAATAAAATCCTGTTTTAAGACTTAGCTACGTTTCTTGTGGGCGCCGTGGACATGAGGGTTTGTGCGTCGACCCATACGCACTTGACTTTCACAGTCCAGGTTCGAACCCCAGCACAAGCAACAATTTTTCAAAAACAGAATTGTTCGCGGCTCAACCTCTTTCGAGTCAAGACTTATAAATGTGTACGCGTGGGGAGCGACAACTTAGACTGCACACCTCGTTAGGTAAATTTGCGTCGGTTTTCCAAGCGGAAACCTATGCGATCCTAATGGCTACGAATATCGTGAATAATAGGTGGAAGGGCGAAGAATTTCTGTCTGTAGCGACAGCCAAGCTGTGCTTAAGGCCTTGCTCAACCCTTTAACCACTTCCAGAATAGTTCAGGAATGCAAGTCTTCTCTGAATTTGATCGGTAAGTTAAATTCGCTAAAACTTGTGTGGGTCCTGGGCTACCACGGGACAATGGGAAATAAGATCGCCGATGAACTTGCTAGGCAAGGATCGGAAGTAGTACCTGAATCTATGCTGGGACTCCCTGCGTCCTTGGTTAGGGCTTCCAACGATGGTTGCTCCTCTCGAGAGCACAACTGGAGGTGGGATGACACTGCAAGAAGGTAGACAGACCAAGCACATGCTCCCCAACGTCTGTAAGAAACCCGCGGCATTCTTGCAAAAAATACTGCAGACGATTTACCGGCGCACTAACGGGCCACTACTTTGTCAAACACCTAAATATACTTGGCGTAAGAGATGAAAACCTCTGAGACGCCTTTGGAGAAGACGATGGCACTATCCCGTCTTTGCTCGGATCAGGTGGCAGTTATTCGGTGCTGAGCTCCATCCAAAGCATTAAATATTTTACTGCATCTCCCTCCATTTTACTTGTTTGTCAGACAAGTAGCAGCTCGCACAGCGGTAAGACTCAGAACACTACACCTGTGGAATAACCACCATACAGGTCATTTCACCATTTTTGATAACCTCGAGTTTCTACCGCACGACACCGACCTCCTACTGCCTCATCTCGTCTTTGAGAGAAACTTCTCTACCAGCATACCCTCCAGGTCTGACTGGAAGTCTGATACTCAGACGCTGGACGGTCCTCTGCGTATTTTCACAGATGGATCCAAGACGGACTAGGGAGTAGGATTAGGTGTCTACTCCAAGGATCCCTCCACCTTCCAGAACATTGTAGCGTATTCCAGGCTGAGACGATGGCAATAAAAGAAACCCTGTCTTGGCTCAAGAACAACGTGATATCCAAGAAGTACATCACCATCTGTTCAGACAGCCAGGCAGCAATCAAATCCCTGAACTCGGTCACTTTCCTCTCTAAGACCTCCGTAAATTGCCGGCAATCTCTTAACGAGATGGCTGAGCATTTTAATATACACCTCATGTGGGTGCCGGGACACAGTGACATTCCAGGGAATTGTGAAGCCGATGATCTCGCCAGGAGCGGTACGATCTCCACAAACATTCCTAGTGGAGATCCTCCTACTATTTTATTTATTTTATTTATTTACTCAAAAAATTCTTACAAATTAAGATTAACAATCTTTTGATTTTTTGCAAGACTTAACTGAATTAATGCCACCTTAAAAGACTTAAACTAACTAAAATGACACTTTAAAGAAATTTAGTTCAGATTGAAAAGAATAATGACAAGTATAAAAGCTTAAAAATAAAATAATTCAATTTAAATTAATCCAATCCAGTGAAAGCATTACAATTCTGAGGTATAACTACATGGTATGAAGAGAGGGATAGAAAACCATTCGCTACAGCTAAACTTCTTTTAAAGAATCATAATATTAAAAACACCAACTCAAGGTCAGATGGCACTACGTGTCTCATCACAAAGCAAATTTGGCCTAAACTTGATCTAAAACGTTCACTCTATCTTCTTAGAATGAACAGGTCATCCCTAAGGACTCTCATTGGCGTTATCACAGGACACTGTGCCATTGGCACTCACGCCTCAAGAATGGGACTCCCTCATAATGATTTCTGCAGAAGCTGCAGGGACGAAGAAGAAGAGGAAAGCATAACGCATCTCCTCTGCACTTGTAGCGCTCTCTCCTCTTGTAGGAAGAAACACCTTGGAGCCTACTTCTTCAACGACTTGAGCGAATTGCACAACGTCGGCATTAATCAACTAAAGAGCTTCGTTGAAAGCACCAAATGGTTTTTCGGATAGGTAACATCAGATCCGCGTGGTATCACAATGGGCCTAAATTGGCCTAAGTGTGACTGCTATCTACAGTCAGCCACTTCAACCCAACCGATTCGGTGCTGATGAGGTGAGAGCTGATGATGCAGGCTCCTCATCACAGAAGCGCCTGTTGGTTTTCTTTCGGAACCATGATATTCCAGCAAAAGCAGGTTGCTACCTGGTAGTAGAATGGATCAGTCTTTGAATCCAAGTGCTCCAGTGTAACTTCAAAAACAAAAAAAAAGTTTGGCATACGACATTACGAAGATATCCTTTAAGATTGTATTAACATTCCCGGCGTCTTTGGCAACGTATCTCTTACGCCGAAGGCGTCTAAAAGTATCTACTTGAGCCTTAATCAAGTAGACCACTTGTTTTAGCCCATGTAGCTCATTTTCTTGGCGAATGTAGCATTCGTTTCGACGTTCAAACCCAAGAACAGATTGCGGTCACAAAAGAAAACGTTTGTTCGAAGGGAAACTTCGTTAAAAACTCACCCAATCTATGCTCCTTCGCGTTGGCTGATCCACAGAAAAAAGGCTAATCCCAATTTCACTGTCATTTGAAATGAATTTCATTCATTCAATTTCAGACAAATGTGAGTACACAACACTTGAAGAATGTGAACCCATCTCTTGACCAAAGTATCTACTTTTATGTATCTCAGTTCCCTTTTCATTCCTCCGCTTGTGTCCTTTACATTTTGAATTGCCCTTCAACGGATTTAACTTTAAAACTGAGACGAGAGAGCATTACGTATCTACGAAAGATAAAGCGAAAGAGTGAATTAAAAATGACTGCTGTTTGGTGTACGAGTGGTGCTTGTATCTCATGGCTACGGGTATTGAGGAGGGTTACTCAAAGTTTGTGCTTTGCTTAAGTGAAAAATGAAGGAGTATCCACCAAAACAGCGACAGATAGTGGATGGCGGAGGGAGATTTGCTGTTGATGATAAATTACATTTAGTGGATTGTAGTGGTGTTTAACGAGCATTAAATTGCAAGTGGGTTGCTTGCTTTATGGAAAGTGTAGCTTTGTGAACTTTTCTTCTACTGAACTGAAGTTTGGTTGTTGGGAAACGGAAACATTGCAGACGGAGTGTTTTTTTCTTTTTGTTTGCGTTATGGGGCGATACGGTGGATACAAATCGTTGTGCAACAGCTTTGGCAGGGTTTTGTGTACCATTTCTTGGTGACATAACGTATGAAGGTGAACGAGTGACATCAAAGGTTGAGGTAAAACTTTAAGAAGCTTAGGTGAAACCGAAATGTTGATTTCCTGACTCAATTTGAAGTTTGTTTCTTCTACTTGGGCTTGGATTTAATGCGAAGACAACGCTTCATTTGGACTATTTTTGCAATCATGCGAGGATTGTGATCGGATATTTCTGAGGACAGCTAAGAGAACGTATGAAATATGGAGACAATTTATAAAGATGCCTGGCCTGACGCTGCTAATTGTGTTAAAAAAGTCTCAGACGGAGGGCTTTTATTTAGACGGAGGACTCAAAAGACTTTATTAGGACGAGCTCTCGTTTTCCTTGTAAGATGAATGACTCGTGTATGATCTAAGCCAACAGCTATCATATAAACTTGCTTTTTCTACAGTAAGGTTTTTTTGTTGAGAAAGGTACGAGATGTCAAAAACTGTCGAACTTCCATTGAAAAAAGCGCTGCAATTGTGGCAGAGTTTCAGAGAGGTGCTTCGGCCACAGAACTATCGCAAAAATACGGTTGCACCCGGAAGACAATTTACAACCAAGTCTCAAGATTAATGAAATGTGCAAATCTACAAAATAAAAGTGGAAGAGGCGGGAATTGTTCGATTCATCGAAAAAATCCATTTAAAAGGGTTCAAAGTGTGTTCGCAAACATAAACCCAAACCGGGAAGAGTGTACAATATTAGCGAAAGAACATTATGGCGAAGGCTTAAAGAAAATAAAATAATATAATAATAATAATGGCGGCGCTACAGTCCGAGGTGGACATGGGCCTAGCTTCTCAGCAAACACTCGTGTTGTGCGTGCTATTGTTCTTTCACGAGTGGAGGGGACCTACAGCCGAACGTGCGGAAATTATTCACAAATATTTTCGAAAATTCGCCTCAGTTGTAAATACTAGAGTTGTGAACGTGAATTTTGTCATGAGGTCGTCCGTCATCATGGCTTCAGTGTGCAGCCAATTCGTCGCACCGTGAACAATTTTGAGCGTAAGTAGCCTCTTTTGGACCTACAGCCACCAACCAAACAGAGTTTGGAGCGAAATAAAGAAAACATATCCGCCGTAGCGACCAGCATCGATGAAGACCGATGAATGTCTATTCGGCACCGACAAACTGAATTGGGCATCGCCAGAGAGTCAACGCAGCTTACTTTGAGATTAGAGTTAGGCCTACATTCAATCCGGTCAAAGTAGAAGATCACTTCCGGCGGACTGAATCCACTTCGACGAGTGCTCTCGTGATATGCTTCATTCATTAAAATATCAGCTCGTTTTCCGAAGTCGTGACACGTGCAACTCGTCCTCGAATCAGCTTAGTAATAAAATGAACCACCCTGCTCATGTTTGCTTCGTTATACAAGAACATGTTGGAATAGAAGTTCTTGTACTCAGATTCTGGGGTTCTTTACTTCTTGAGACAAGCCCGAAGACACTGCCTCTCAGATACCCTTAGCCCTTCCATCTGGAAATTACTTAAGTTCAACCACACCCGACAGCCAACACCATGTTTGACCATATGATAGCAGATCACTTCACCCTGGTATCAAGGTGGCTGCTTTAAAACGACCCACTTGCCGCAGCAAAGGCTTTCCTAGCTTTTGTCAAAGCAATAATTGCATGCTTATCGCAATACAGATACTGATCCAACCAAATGCCAAGGTATCGTACCACACTTCGCACAGCTAACGACCGTGCCTGCAGGTCAACTATGACGAGGTAGGTAGGTAAAAGTGGCGGTGGACATACAGATCCTGTTTTCGCACCCAATTAGCGCCATGAAAGCGCCGTTTTGATACCACATCCTATGGGATACCTATTTTGTGAGATGAGGGTGAAAAAGAGTGTGTATTCACTCAGATTAGCCTAATTTTGAAACCACTTCGTGGAATTTATGAAGGCTAGCAGACTGTGAATGTTTGCTTCTGAGAGATTTTTAGGGGTGTTGAAGAAGGCTTTGCCCAGAGTGCGTTGCCTGACTCTAGCTAGAGCCGGACATTTGCACAGAAAGTGCTCGGGGGTTTCTGACTCAGTTTCCACCCGGCAGCTGCGGCAGTGTGAGTTGAATGGTATGCCTAGTCTTTCAGCATGCCTGCCAACAGCCCAGTGTCCAGTGCAGACCGCTGTGATTCTGGATATATTTCTTCTACTGTTGTTAAGCAGGTCTTTTGTTTTCTTTTGGTTGTAGTTGGGCCATAAACTTCTGGATAGAACACATGTTTCCAGCTTGGTCCATCTTTCGTTGGCGATCTTGAGGAAGTGATTGTAGATGTTGTTTTTTACGAAGCCTAGTGGAGCCTGGACTTGTTCCACAACGAGACTATCGAGTTTGGATCCTTGTCTGGCTAGCTCGTCTGCTGCTTCGTTTCCTATTATACCCGTGTGCCCGGGAACCCAGATCAAAGAGACCGGGCTCCGTTCACCTATAATGGATAGTTCCTTGCAGCAGCAATCCACTAGTTTTGACGTTGTGGTTATGGATGTTAGAGCCTTGATAGCAGCTTGACTATCTGAAAAGATTGCTATCCGCTGTGTTGGTTCTGTTTTGTTTTTAATTTCAAGTCACGCATCATATATTGCAAGCACTTCTGCCTGAAAAATGCTTGCAAAGCTTGGTAGCTTGAGTGACTTTGATATCTTAAGAGCTTCGGAGAAGATTCCAGAGCCCACTCCAGAGTCCATCTTCGAACCGTCTGTGAAGATGGCTATGTCATGGTTTTGGAAGACTCTATCGCTTTTCCACTCAGTTCTGGTTGGAAAAAAAGCCTTATAGTTTTTATTGAAATTTAGCTTTGGGATAAGGTAGTCAGTATGACTCAGTATCGCCTGTTGTGGTAGTGAGTTAAGGATGTTACCATGTCCATAAGTTCTGCTATTCCAGCAGTTTGACTCTCTGAGTCTAAGTGCACTACATGTGGCCATGAACATTGCGTGTAGATCTGGAGGTAGAAGGTGCAAAATAACTGTAAGCGCATCTGTGGCAGTCGTTCTTAAGGCGCCAGTGACACCTATACATGCAGTTCTTTGTACCTTGTTCAGTTTTGTAATATTGTATGCTTTGGCTAAAGCTGGCCACCAGACTAAGGAGCCGTAGGTAAGAATAGGACGTATTACTGCAGTATACATCCAAAGTGTTATCTTCGGTCGAAGTCCCCAGCTTTTGCCAAGAGTTTTGTTGCAAGCGTATAAGGCTATGCATGCCTTTTTAACTCTTTGCTCTATGTTAGTTTTCCAATTTAGTTTTGGGTCAAGAATAGTGCCTAAGTACCTGGCAGTTGAAGACAGAGTGAGGGTTTGATTGGCTAGTCTAGGAAGGGGAAAGTTTGGTATTTTGGTTTTCGTCGTAAAAAGCATCAGTTCGGTTTTGCTTGGGTTCGTATTTAGGCCACAACTGGTAGCCCATCTATTAACCAACTATGACGAACTTGCGCCAGTTTCTTCCAGAGTCTCCTGAGGCCTTGTATAACAGAGTTCGGAGAAGGATGGTTTCACACTGCCAGTCGTCATAAAATCGCTGAATCTTCTCGAAGTCACGTTGCAGGAGGATGGTGTTGATCTCAACCTTCGGCGTTGTCCTCTACGGCAGCAAGTTGTCGGCGATCAAGTGCTACATATAGCCAATCAGTTTGCTGGTGAAAATAGCGAAGAGGACTGGTGAGTAGAGTCCGACGGAAGGACAGTTTTTCGGCCGAAGCCGATCTTCGGCTTTTTGATCACCTTCGGCCGAAGCCGAAGCCGAATGTTCGGTCGGACTCTACTGGTGAGTAAACTGCACCCTGCCGTGGTCCATTTTCTATGTGGAAAACATTGGTAGAAGTCATGTTGCCACTTTTAACAACAAAACTTCTACCTGTTAACATGTCATAAATCGTGTAAAGTAGTGACTTGCTTATACCCATTCTCGTCAGAAGATGTTTTCTAACCAAACGATGTTTTTGTTAGAAAGTCAACGAGGCAAACCCCGGTGGAATGGGTTTTTGCTTTGTCCCATTGAATGTCGGACACCAATTTTGACGCGGCATGCACGACATCTTGGACGGTCCTAAATCCAAATTGATTGTTCGGTAATATTTTTCTGTCTTCAGCCCACTGCAGCAGAACTCAATTGACAGTCTTCTCGAAAACTTTGCTTATGCATGGAAGGATCGATTGAAGATTTTTCGAAAGAGAGGAATCTTTGTCCTTTTTGGGGAGCGGTTGCACTACCGCCATTTTCCAATGCGCTGGGTAACCAAGACTGACTATTTGGTAGGGTTTATTCCATGGCGGGATCATCGGATCTTATTTCTTTCGAAATGAAATCGACGACATCCATATATCCGAGCCGATTTCTATCTGGTCACCCTATATAAGCCTGGAGGCCCAAGTTACACTAGACTGTGGCGTGAAAACATATTTCCAGTTTTACTCGTCACTCCGAATGCCACTTATTTTGCTCTTATTTTCCGGTTCAATACCAGTAAATATATCATTGACGACTCTATGCTGAATGGCATTGCCAGAATATAGCCGCTGAAGCTTTGAATAATTCGGTTTCCACGTAATGACTAGTTCTGTACGATCTTCTCAAGGGAAATATTGAAAAAGATGCGCGACTGCACGTAGCCTTGCCGCTTAGACATTCGGTTCTGAACCAATTAGTTACTGGTGCCCAGTTGTAGTGCATGTCCTGCTTTTCGTTAAACCATTTCTCTCAAACTCATTCGCTTTAACATCAGACAAACTGGCGTACCGCTCGCATAACCTTCTATTAATTTGAATTGTAATCCCAGCCTTGTGGGCGCCGTGGCGTAGTGGGCAGGTGCGTCGACTCCTACGCTCGATGTTCTCGGTTCGATTCCCGAAAAAACACCTAAACATTTTTTCACGGCTCCACATCTTTCGAGCCACTGACAATGCTCAAAGTGTATAACTGTCTAGAAATAGCTTCTCAATCTCGCCGTTCGGAGTCGGCATTAAACAGTAGGTCCCCTCCACTCGTGAGAGAACAATAGATAGTTGAGAAGCTAGGCCCAAGTCCACCTCGGACTGTAGCGCCGCCATTATTATTATTATATTAATCCCAGCCTTTGTGTAATCCCTTTCCATGGTTAAATGAAATATTCGAGTTTAAACTTCCCACAGGACAATCACTGTTCAAGCAAATGCTGACATTTGTCCATAAATATTATTCAATATCCCATACCGTCGCCACATGGAATAGAAAGTATCTCCATCAAAACCACTCAACAGCCATCAGGCTACACACGTACACATCGCAGCAGAACCAATGAAGTTAACAAATGACTTCTGGTCGCTGGCATTAGCCATTCACTTCACCCATTAGTTCAGTTCAAAAGCCATTTCCGCTGGGAAAACTGTGCACCCCCTCTTCCCGCTCTTCCCATCCAAATGTGCGACAACTCGAGAAAACTGCATGAAAAACCAAACGAGGCCATATCCCTTATAAATGTTTTCAAATTATCATCCATAAGCCGTTCCTGTCAACTGTGTGACTCCCTTCTAAACCAGTGCTCTTAATTGATTCTATCAGTGGAGAGCGTTTTTGTTCATTGTCGCTTGATTGTCGTCGTTAGGTTCACTGTATGAGCGGAGCGGAGCACCCCCTCGGGGAGCCATCACTGTACGCATCCGGAACTCGGTGAGAGACTTGGAAACTTCCTGATAGGACAACGCATCCAAGAGTAATGAAGGCAATAACTCTCCACGGACCGAAATGAAATTGTGACTTAAATTTATGTCCGGCACTTAAGCAACTCGAAGGCACTCTAAGACTGTGAGCAGGACATGGCAAAAAAAAAAAAACGAGCAGTAACTCAAAAAGTCCTTCTAAAGTTTGTCCATTGTACGCCGGAAGAGTGTTACCACGTTCATGTTACCGCATTACAACCAACCAGCACAGAAGCACCGAAGCACCAGAGCCGAAGGAACATCCTCGCATCTCGCTTCCACCTCCGTGCACAGGCTAAGAGGATAATTTGCATTATTATTGTTGAAATGCCGAAAGGGGAAAACTATTTCCACAAATCACAAGGAAAAGATTATCTTTCGGATGCAATTGTGTGCAGGTCTAGGTAGGCGGGTGTGAGAAAAAAGAACTACTCACGCCAGCGGGCATGGGTATAGAAGTTTCACCGGAAACTTTTCCCCAAAAAGTAATTGTCATCCCGAATGAAGTGCATCCTTGATCATAGTTCCTCGAGGTGGCCATGTTCGGAGGCGGAGTCACCTGTTTACACATGCAGGGGATATCAAGATATGATGCGGGTTAGGGGCTGCTTGTGCTTTCAACTTCATCTAGTCCAAGTCATCGAGGGAAAATGCAATTTTCAACAGTGTCGTCTTAAGTTGAGGAGCTTTTGTTGGAATGGTAATAAAGTTTGAGACTTGTTTTGTGCTGCGCATGGAGTTTTCTACTCTCTGGACAGGGATCATCTTCCGAATCACATGATTTTCTTGTGAATTTTGTGCTATATTTATACGCTTGACACCGTCAAACTCAGTTTTTACGTCGGTGGCGAACCATTGTCAGAAATAACATCGATAATGCTTGAAAAGTGTGTAAGCAAACATAGAGATTCAGTCTTTGTGTTTGCACCCGAATGCATTATTGCTTGTGAGGCGCAGCTGACACTATCGTATGCAAAGCTGAAGAATATGCCCAACTTGTGGGAACTACAAAGCACTCGCAGATCTCATTCAACATGTTTCCGCATAAGCGGAGCACTATTCCAATTCAATCTGGTGAATGTACATATATACGCTGATTTCAAGGCCGCATATGACAGGGTGCATAAGGACAAGCTACACAGCGCAGTGTTAAGTTTCGAGATACCTGCCAAAGTCGTCATTTTGTGCAGGATGACGATGGAGAACTCTCGCTGCTCCATCAAGGTCGGTATCGAACTCGTCATAAACTTTAGCTTCAAAAATGATTTTAGGCAAGATGACGAGCTGTTATGTGATTTTTTTCAAAACTATACTTAAGGTCATGCAAATCTTACTGGCCTTATACACTTGGCCAAGACTACGTATCACCAGCCTACGAAATGGGCATTTCACAATTTTTTAAGAACCAGATGTCATACCATAGGACACACTTTACACTCTTTCTCAGCCTCATTTCGACAAAAGGCTCACCACCAGCATTTCATCAGCAACATAGCAACATATTGCCATTCAGGCGCTGGAAAAGCTTCTAAAATTGTTCACAATCAATTAAAAACTGAGTCTGAACTGGAATGGAGAGCGTATTTTAACGGCCTCACATTTCTAAACGTTATATGTATTATATATATGTGAGATGTGGCTTTCCTGTGTGTGTGTGTGTGTGCACCTAGACCATAGTTGATCCATTGTGCTGCCACAAGGTTTGATCGTGATCAAACCACTAAGTTGTCTGAGGGAAACCATTTGGAGCCTGTAATAAAGCGAAGTAGATTATTTATGGGAACCGTACTAAGTTCACCCAAGTCATCAAAAAAGTAGGCCCCTAAATATTGACGTCGAATAGACGCCAGGGCCGGACAGGAGCATAGGAGGTGTGGGACACTTTCCACTTCCTCCTCATCAAGGCAGCTTCTACAGAAATCATTAGCCGGGACACCTAGTCTGATGGCATGGTTTCCTATGAGGCAGTGTCCTGTGATGACACCGAAGATAGAGCTTATATTCGATCTGTGAAGAGATATTAAATCCTTAGATCTTTTGGAATCTAGCCTAGGCCAGATTAACCTGGAGGTGTGACACGAAGTGCCATTCACCCATCTGTTATCTATTTCACGAGTTGCCTCTAATGAGAGCAACAATTTGCAAGTTGTGAGGGGCATACCCAAGCTACTGTGTTTGGGAAGTAATGGCTGTGAAGTAGCGAGCTTGGCGAGCTCATCTGCTTTGCAGTTGCCTGGAATGTCTCTATGTCCTGGCACCCAGCACAGGCAAATATTGAACTGGTCGGCCATCTTGTCTAAAGATGAGCGGCAGTTTATTACAGTCTTGGAGTTTGTAGAGACCAGTTCCAGGGCTCTGATGGCTGCCTGGTTGTCAGTGAAAATGCAAATATCACGATTATTATATAAATTACATTCCATTTGAGCCAAGACAGCGCTTCACTAATCGCCATAATCTCCGCCTGAAACACACTACAGTAGTCAGGTAAGCGAAGGGAGAGACTTATATTTAGTTCATCAGAGAAAACACCACTACCCACCCCCTCCTGGGTTTTAGACCCATCCGTGAAAAAGTGCAGGGAGTCTGCAAAAGGTTTGGGATTATCATTCCAGAAGTCTCTATCAGGAATGAGGGTTTCAAAAAGTCTATCAGGGAAGTAAAGGGGTGTGGTATGGTCCAGAATTCTCGTGGGGAAGTTAGAAGAACTTAGTATAGTGGAGTGGCCAAATGGATTGTTGGTCCACTGGGAAGAGGCTGTAAGACGGATGGCCGTATTCTTTGCTAGTTGTTTGCCGAAAATGTCGATTGGGGATAGGTTCATTATAACGTCCAGTGCATCTGAGGGTGTGGTTCTCAACGCACCTCCTATACAAATGCAAGCTTGACGTTGAACTTTCCTAATGAGATTGTAGTGTATGGCTTTGTCTAGTATTGGCCACCAGACATGTACTCCATACAACAGAATGGGTCTAACGACGGTTGTGTAGATCCAGTGGATCATATGAGGTTGGAGACCCCATTTCTTTCCTAATGCTCTTTTACAAATGTAGAGAGCCAGCGTCGCCTTGCGGGTGCGCTCCATTATGTTCGGCTTCCAGTTTAGTCTCTTATCTAGGATGAGCCCCAGATATTTAGCAGACTCCGAGAATTTGCAACTGGTGCCGTTAATGGTAGGGGGGTCGATCGAGGGGATACTATATTTTCGTGTGAAGAGGACAATTTCCGTTTTAGAAGCATTAATGCCCAAACCGTTGACTTTGGTCCACGCCGAAAGTTTTGAGAGAGCATGCTGCAAGAGATCCCTTAGCACTGATGGATATTTTCCCGAGACAGCCACAGCAATGTCATCCGCATAGGCTATCACCTTGCACCCTGCCTTATCTAGCAACAAAAGTAGTTCGTTGACTACGATGTTCCATAGCAGGGGAGATAGAACTCCACCTTGTGGTGTTCCTCTGCTGGCAACTCTGGTTTCTAAACGTTACATCTGCGGCAATAATATCGATTACAGAGGCTTTATTATGACTAGAACACAATGTTACCTAACAGGGATATTTAACATTTTAACTGACAGGCAAATTGGCATCAAATTCCGTCACTTCTCTTGCAAAAACTGTTCACTCACGAATGGAGAGGACCTACAGTTTAATGCCGACTCCGAACGGCGATTTTGAGAAGCTTTTTTTAAACAGTTATACTCTTTGAGCATTGTCAGTGACCCGAAAGAGGTGATACCGTGAAAAAATGTTAGATGTTTTTTCGAGATTCGAACCTGAGACTTCGAGCGTAGGAGTCGATGCACCTATCCACTACGCCACGGCGCCCACAAAAAGGTTAGCATCTCTAAAATATAAAATGATGAAGGAGACCAACAAAAGACGCACTCTTCGTTGTTTGATAAGCCGTCTTATCTTTGAGCAATAAAGTTGAATTTGAGCAGCTTAAGTTCTGTTTAATAGCGATAAACGATCGCACCTGTCAGACCTTATACCGACATTTGTTTCATTTGTGAAAGGTCTTGAGTCAACGATAGTTCTCAGGCCCTCCACGCGTGCTTCAAATTCAATTTTATGACTCTACCTTTCGCGCTCAACTCCTGCGTCCAACGTAAACCGATTTAGCCGTAATCCTCCCACACGTGTGGTCCAATCCTCTTAATTCCATCACACCATCACTACAAAAGCAGATAGAGTGGCGAAATAAAAACTTAATTGACTATAACAATATCATTAAGTAGCCGGTGGATTCATTTAATTAACTCTATCCTTATGCGGACGGGTCCAGGGCTGCCGCCACTTTCCATTACTGTGCATAAGTGAACGCCGCCGTTGGACGAGTAGTGGGAGCTCGCCGGCGGACTGTCATTCGCCATCTCCGTCACGATTTCCTTTGAAAAGCGTCCAAATCCACATCGCGTCGAGCCCGTGCATGGGGCGCTGCTGTGTACAAAATTAATTTCCATATTTCCTGTGAAAGGGACAATTTTTACAATAGGATAAAGCGTGCAGTTGTGCAGGGGGCGACGCGGGGTGGCGTGTGGGTTATTTGATGTGCTTCAGAGTCCTGCAGTTGTGTGAGCCTTGCATAACCCTTTTGCATGTTTTGGAAGCAAATTTTCAATTCCACAAAGTGCACATGCTTGTTCCCTCGACGTCCTGCCAAGGTCCGTTTATTCTCTTTTTTGTTTTTGTTGTTTTTTCGTCGCTTCAGAGTTTGAGAGGGGAGTGGGTGGCTCGCCGTTCGTTTGGCCTTTTCTTTACGGGCAGCGTTGTCTCTTAACTTTTAACTCGTACAATGTGAATGAATATGGATGTGCATGTGCACGGGAACCAGGCCGGGTCCTGTGTGTGTCCTTTTTAAATAGTTTGCCATTTTATCCCATTTCCATCCATTCTTTGTGCGATGCAAAGTGAATCTTGGCCAAACCCCAAAAATCTCATGTTTCTGCTGCATTGGATGGTTTCGTTCACCCGTTCGTTCATCCCTGGACGAGGAGACGAAGGGAAAGGATACAGCGCTCCTGCCGCCACCCCATGAGCATCATAATAGGTACGAGTCATTCATAGATGGGGATTACATTTTTCGCCATTATATTTTGCAGGATATGTGTATCCTGTCTTCGCTTGCGGACTCCCTTGCCGATGCTCGTTGTAAGTAAATTGCCATTTGGTCGGAGATTGAAACCCATTGTGTTCGCAGTTAAAAGGCAAACGATTCAATTGTTAAGCTTTTCTTTCATTTGTTTGTTTGCATCCCCTCTGCGGTGGGGGATGACTTCCGGACGGGCAATGATTTAAGGGAAACCCTCTCGCTTTGGACTGATGGAAGAGTGGTGGAGATTGAAATGAATGATAGAACTTATCAGCGGATGGTTGTACGGAGGTTTGAGTTTCTGTGGATAACCCATTACATGGCGCCACTGAACTTCTCTTCTTTCCATGTGAGCTTAGTCAAATGGATTTAAGCAAAACTTTGTACAGATGTCCGCCGCCAGTACATAAAAATAAAATAAAATATTCTTTTGACTACCAGAAGTCGTAACTCTTTTAGCATTGTAGTTATTTTTACCCACGGTTTTGGTTCTCCCTAATTAAACGTACTTCTTTTCCACCATAGACTTCTCCTTCGACACAGTCCGACTAAAGGAAGGACTAAGCACTAAGCTCACCTATTTGACACGAATAACCTGAGATTAAAAACACACTAACGTAGCTCCAGCCACGAATATGAAGGTAACAACCCAGACTTACGTTAATGCTTTGGAAAATCGTTCTACAACTGCTGACCAACTTATCTTTTTGTCTTACTATTTGTTGTGCTTAGAGAGTTGGAAAGAGAAAATGTTTTCTTCTTTAACGCTTGGTCCCTATTAGAACACAGCTGTAAATAGCTCAACGGAAACCCGTTGTTTTTCAGTCTGATGAGAGTTGTGCTGATTTCTGGCTTCATCGACTGCCATTGAATCTTCTATCTACCACCCTCAACATGTCCTGTCCGCTAAGCAACTGGAAGTGCTGCCTGAAAATAATAAAAATTCTATACGAAAAAGTTTTTCTGTATAATTTTGACGAACCTGGGTACTTATTTTAAAATACACGACCAAGTTTTCGGCTGACTCAACGATATTTTTTAACTGGAAGACTGGATACAAAATTTCCTATAAGTAATTTTTCACCTATTCTTCCGGTTCTATTCTCCTCCTAGCGTTGTCCTAGTTTTTCGTTGCAGCATCTTCCGATGGCAAATTTTGCCACCACTCTTCTAAAGATTTCAACAGGATCATTGGGTCACGGTCGATATTGTTCCTGAGGTCTTCTAATGTTTTTGTTGCTTTGGATTAAACTAAAGGCTTAACGCAACACCATCGATCGCATAAGCGAGACTGTTATTCGACTGGGCTATAACTCGAGATTTGACGACTACTGAACTTCCCATTCAATAGATAAAATGTTTGACCAGCTGTGTGGCATGTGGCAACCACACCATCAAATTTTTGTGGATATGGTGATACATTTTGAAGCACATGTGGGTTTTTTGCGATCCAATAACAAATATTTTGCTTACCGACAAAGCTTCATCGCTGAAGATGATTTTTCGATGAATTCAGAGTTTTCTTCAAATCTTTGTCGAGCCCAACTGAAAAAGTTTTGACGCTTTAAACGACAAGGGCGCTTAAATTCTTGAGTGTAGGTCAAGAACTTTACTCAAAATTGGCCAAAATATGGGCTGAGAGATTCTCAACTCCTGGAAACGGCATGCACTGATTTGATTCATTTTGAACTGCAGCACTTTTTTTTTCGGAGGATTTTTGAAACACTACTGGAGCACTCAGACTTAAATCTGGTCCATTGTACTGCCAGGTAGCAACCTACTCCAGTGCCGTTAATTAGATCACAACTGCAAATGATGACTGAACCAGATTCGATTTCACTGGGATTCGAACCTGGGACCCCTCGAACTTGGGGCAGGCACTTAACCAACTGCGCCATCCAGTCGTTATCTGAAGCACTTACGCCTGCAATATTTTCAACCGATACGTTGTCTCCCTGGCACAGAAATATTCAGTTGTGAATATATTGATTCGAATCTATCCACTAAAGCTTGCACCTTCTGTCTCGTGGGACGGACATTGCGACCGAAAATTTAAGCAAGCGGTCTTAAAGTCACGACTAAAGACTCAGAAATTCGGTAACAAATTGTAATAATTTCCAAATGTTTATTTTTTTGTAAACCTTGACTGACGTTGTGACATTGTCAGATCATACAAGAAAGTTAAGTATGCGTTTGTTGAAATATACAATCTTGTTATGTCCCTACTGAAAAACGCTTTACTTCTGGATGACTGCAAGTTAATGCAAATTCTTCTCATTAGAAGTAAGAGTTTTCTCAAAACATAGTAAGCTCTCTTTATTAAAAGCACAAAATAGAGAAAAAAAGTCTTTCAAACCATCAGTTGAGGGTGAACTAAGATCTACTCAGAAATTATACTCTTAAGTTGATTTAACAAGTGGAGGAGCACTTAAAGCGTTAACCAAATCCAAAGGCTTTCAGCGACTGTAAAGAGAGATTGCTTCTTCAATTAACAGGCTCAACTAAGAAACTTAGAAATAATTTAAATTATTACAGTGAAATTGATTCACTCTGAGGTCATCTCAATCTAGAGGCTTTACTTGTATACCGCAATACAAAATTAATTCACAATAAAGTCGGATGCTTTAAAAGCTCAGCGTAATTTTTGCCCAAATTAGGTGACTAACTCTGGTGTTTCTTTTCCCTCCTCTAAGTGTGGTGCTACAATCCTAGGTTGACCTCGGTCTCAGAAAACAAGCCTTTCCAGGTAGTATGATCTTTTGCTGTTGTCTCAAGTCTTGCACGTCCAGCATGTGTGCGCCATCACAATTGTCGACAATCTCTGTTGTTGTTCCACATACTCAGAGTAGACGATTTACGGGCTACAGCTACCTTGTCCATGCTCTGTACATAGTCTAGCCATTTTAGATGTTGGATCCTTAGACTCTTGACTAGACCCATGGTGCTCTACAGCCCTTACAGTTCGTGGTTGCATTTTCGCCTCCAATCATCTTCAAAGCAAATAGGACCAGAGATCGCATGCAGAATTTTTTCGGGTTTATTCCTTACCTTATGAGCAGTGGCGTAGTGGGTATGTGCGTCGACTCCTACGCTCGATGTTCTCGGTTCGATTCCCGAAAAATAACCTAGAAATTTGTTCATGGCTCCGCCTGTTTTGTGTCACTGACAATGCTCAAAGAGTCTAGAAAAAGCTTCTTAAACTCACCGTTCAGAGTCGGCATTAAGCTGTAGGTCCCCTCCACTCGTGAGAGAACATAAGCACGCACAACATGAGTCGTTGCTGAGAAGCTAGGCCCAGTTCCACCTCGGACTGTAGCGCCGCCATTATTATTATTATTATTCCTTACCTGTTCCATTAAATATCCGCAGTCCTGGGGAAAAATGTAAGAACCCTGCCAAGGGAGACTTGCCTTCCTGATGACACGCTTCCATAATATTTTTACTGAAGAAATTTAGATGTTTCCTGTTAAAAATCCGCTATGACCTCATGATTTCCATCCCCATAGCCCCTAAACGTCTGTTTCTGCAAAACTAAAGAATTCAGATAATTTGATTGCCGCCCACCAACTACATAGACAAACGCAATAAAAATGTTTCGTTTGACGCGGAGAGGCCTGAACAGCCAGTCGAAATACGTAGATACATCCGCCGATGAATCATCACCAAGATGTGCTGTTTTGCCAAACATTTCCTTTTTTATTATTCCCTCAGATCAAGATACGAGTCACAGATGTGATTCCCCAGAAGGATGTAGCCTCAATAGACGTAGACGCCATCTATCCTTGCCCAAGGTCACAGGGATTGACACAAGTTCCATCACATCACAATCATATGGTCGTTTTCCCTAAAGCCCAATCCCAACGCTACGTGAACCTTAAATAATTTAAAATTAAAGTAATTGCGGTCCGAGTTTATTCACGCGTTCCTTTCTTATCAGACGCGTCGCCCACCCGTCCTCACAGTCGGGCAAGCCGGCAAAGCCCGCATTCGAATGCTAAACAATGCAAATGGACGGACTCCTTAAATGTTTTTGTCTAATAAAATTTGCATTCCGAAATGATTTCGTCATTATCGAACGGAGAGCGTGACAAATCCCTTTCCCAACCAACGCGGCCAAACTCGAACTTAAAAAAAAAAAAAACAAAGCAGCGTCAACCATTCAGGGACGGATGACGGTGATGGCTGGAATGCGGCGGTACACCAGTCGTGTCCTTTTTTTCGCGAGGAAATTATTTTTCCGTGACGGTTGTCGCACCATTGGATGGATGTGTGTGGGAGCATTTGCTCCATCGACGAAGAATATTTAAATTTGAATTCGCCAGCTCCCTATTCAATCTGCAGGTTAGATAAGCAACCCCAATGTTTTTTAGAGTCGCCTCTGGGGTGTGGACCTCCAGGCCGCTGAAGGGCAAAAATTCAACAAAAAAAAACGATTCCCGCGAGGCGTGGAACCGAAACACAGAAACAGCATCGAACGCAATAGTTCTGGCGATAATGTTCCACCGAAGAGGTCGCTAACAAAGGCCGGGGAAATTGTAAAACAGACAATGCACCTGCCACACAGATGCGAACAACGAAAACAGGAAAATGACTAATCAGAGGTCGCAGGCTTTTATTTTCTAAGCATTTCAAATGAACAGCTGCAGCTGGGCTTTTAAAGGGTTGATTGGTATCATGAATGCACTTGTATTGCCATGTCTGACCTTTTGTTGATTTATTCTTAAACGGGGTTAATGATTGCAAATTTGCTAAATGCAGCAGACAAAGTATTGCACCTGTGGCGTGCACCTGTGAATAATAATAATAATAATAATGGCGGCACTACAGTCCGAGGTGGACCTGGGCCTAGCTTCTCAGCACCTGTGAATAGCTAGTTTTAATTAATTAATTTTTTTCACAACTTGAATTTAGTCTAATCCTGTTGAAGGAGATCTGGAGCGTTGTGAACGAGTCAGAGGAAGCTGTGTCTTGACGATACGCATCACAACTTCTCAACCAATTCTGACTATTCATAAAGACAGTTTTTATTCGGTCGCGGTCTTGATAAAACCTGGCATAATCTCTCGAGAATTGCTCATAGTTGACTAAATTTCAATTCAAATTAATGGTTGACACTGCGAATGATCCATTTGAGCTCCGTGAGTCTGTGAGTAAACATTACCAATATAAAAGGTGACCAGATAGCAATGATAGCTTTTCCAATTCTTATGTTTTAGCAGTTGTCAATGTTGTCAACGACTTTTAGCTTTAAAAAAATTCAGCGCAATTTGCCATTTCATCAGACATCATTTCACCAAACGAGTGGAAATTGGAGTGGAAATTATTCAAAAATATTTTCGAAAATCCGAAAAGAAAACATATCCGCCGTAGCGACCAGTATCGAACAAGACCGAGATAGGTCGATTCGGCGCCAATCATCTGAATTGGTTGCCAACAGAGAGTCAGCTTAGCTCTTTTTGAGTTTGGATTTAGGCCTACATCCGTATAAGATTGTGCTGATGCAAGAATTGAAGCCGGACGACCATAAGCAGTGAGTTCGCTAATTGGGCGATGGAAATGGAAATGTTGCCCGGAAATCCGGATTTTGAAAAAAAAAAAAAAAAACATCTTCTCGGACGAGGCCCATTTTAGTCTCAGCGGCTGCGTCAACAGAAACAAGACAAAATAGCCGTTATTGTAGCGAACACAATCCACAAATGTTCGACCAAGCATCAATTCATCCACAAAGTTTGACGGTTTGGTGCGGTTTATGGCACGACGCCATCATCTGACCTTATTTCTTTTGAAATGAGGAAGGAGACACCGTTACCGTTACCGTCAATAATCCCAGGTATAGAGCTAAGTTAACCGACTTTATGACACATCGATATATCCCAGCTGTGGTTCCAACAAGACAGCGCATACCATACAAGAGACGCAACGCAACATATTCGTCGCTGAGCATGCCAAGCGAATAGTAGCTTTGAGTCAAAAATCAAAAAATCAAAAAATAAAAAAAACATCAAAAATCAAGAATTTTAGAAAAAAACATAAAAATTTTGATATAATATTTTAAAAAAGTATTGTAATAAAGTGTTGAGGATTCACTAATATGGAAGCGGAACTGTCACTGATTCCGAGTAACAACTCGGAGAATGGCAGCGACGGAAATTTAAAAAAAAAAAAAAGGCGTACAATTTTGAAGCCGCAGCCGAAGAGTCAGCACCAAAGTCGATCAATGCTGTCTGACAATTACGGCAAAGAAAATGCTGAAGAAGAAGCCTCGTACAGCGGCAACGGAAACTTGTACGTAGAACTGGCTTCTTCCGAGGCGGCAGATCAGGCCGAAGACGAATGGGAATTGGCCTTGAAGCTAAAAGAGAAGGATGAGCTGGAGGAGTTTATAAAAGCTCTCCAACTCAAGTTAGAAAGAAGAAAAACAGATGAAAAGAAAATAAAAAATGTACAAGAAAATGAAGTGGACAAGAGGAAGTTGCCACAAGCGCAAATGCAGCAACAACAACAGCAGCAACTCCAGCAGCAGCATCCCAAAGAGCAGCAGCAGCAAATCAAGCAGCAGCAGCAGCAACCCAAGCAGCAACAACATCAGCAGCAGCAACAACAGCAGCAGTAACAAAAGAAGAAGAAGAAGCCTAGACTGCCTCCTATCAACATTACCGGAATGGACGCTGAAGACACGATCCAAGTATGTAAGTTGGCCGTAAGGGACAACTTTTATATTAAAAATAAAGGGTTTCGCAGGCAGGCCATCCACTGCTTATCAGTGGATGGCTTCAAGCTTGTAAAAGAGAAAATGGCGTCAGATGGGGCTGATTTCTATTCATACACTCCTAAGGGAGAAAATTCTCAAACCGTTCTCCTTAAAGGATTGAGAGTCTCTGCTGAGCCGGAAGACATATTAAAAGCGTTGCGGCAAACAGCGTCGCCAACATGGAATTTTTGGGAGTCATGCTCTTCTCCACTGTCCGATCCAGGATGGAACCGATGCGTTTGCTTCCCATCTTCCTGGTGCAAGTGACACCAGAGAGTAGGCTTGAGAGTCTGAGAAACATTAAGTTTCTTGACTTTCAGGCCGTCTCTTGGGAGAGGTTGCGGAGGAGCAAGCAGATGCTTCTCTGCGCAAGATGCCTGAGATTCGGGCACGCTGCAGGAAACTGCAGACAGAAGGGATTGTGAAAAGCTTCGGGGGTTCTATTGGTGGTTGCAGCCCCATCAGACGCCCCAGATTTTGTCAGTTTAATCAGCAAATAGTTGGTCCCTTACGGCCAACTTACATTTAGGTTAGGGTATTAGATAGGGTAATTTTAAGAAAAAAAAAATATAAAAAAATCAAAAAAATATACAAAAAATAGTAAAAACAAAAAAAATAAATTTAGATATGTTAGTTTATTTAAGTTTAAGTTAGGTAAGCTAGTGTTAAGTTAGTTTAATTATATAAATAGAAAAAAATTTTTTAGATTACTACGTTTTTAATTAATTTTTCTTAGCATAAGTATTTTTTTTAGTATTACTTAAAAATATATGTAAAATAAACAAAAAGAAGCCGAAAGGCAAAGTAAGATAGTATATAAGAATCCAGTTTTGTATATCTAGTTTAAGTATTTTTTTCTAGAATGTAAGATTTTTAAAAGATAAAAATAAAAAAAAAGGCATTAAAAAAAAAAACGCAACGCAACGCAACACTTGAAATTGTGAAGGAAAAAATGTAGTGACTGGGTCTCACGGCGAGGCTTCATCAATTGGTCACCGCGAATATTTGACTTGACATTACTCGATTATTTTCTCTGAGGCTACGCCAAGTCCTTAGTCTGCGGTAACAAACCAACCACTTTGACGAGCTCAAAAACACAATTTCCCACAATGAATCCCTATCGCGATACGATCATAATTGAATTTGCAGATTTGCGGCATAATAATAAGTCCCAACTTTTTTTCAAATCCTAATTCATCACAATTCCTGTATCGCAGTAAAATCCGTGGTATACTGTATAGGGGCCGATTCAAAAGAGAGAATTTCCTAGCGAGTGTGCAGTTTACTTACTGGAACATTTTATTTACCAAATTTTATACTCCACTCCGCCACAAAAACTCGTACTTCTTCTTCTTCTTCTTCTTTGCGCTTTTCAGTCCGCGTTAGACCTGGGCTTCACCCAACATGCCTCTTCAGCCGGCATGAACTCTCGCCAGCTGTCTCCAGTTGCACACACCAAGCCGGGCGACTTGTGTGCCCCTCGACTTGTGTGCGCAACCTTGTACTGGGACGTCCACTGTTGCGTTGTCCCACAGGCTCAGAGACGAAGACAGGAAGTCATACACCACAATCTTATTCTGAACGCTGCATAACCGTCATAATGCATGCAGATGAAATTTTTGCTAAGGCTGTAACTCCATACATTAGTTCCCCTATCAGCTGCTACTGGAGTGCACAACAAATTTAAAACCCCCGCACGTTACACTATTTCCGATGAAATTTATGTATCTGTAACGAGACGGGGGAAGCGGAGTAGAGTTATCAGCTGCTACTGCTTTATGTCAGCTTTCTCGGATCTCTCCCAGGGAAATAGATTGCCCAAGGCTTCCAAATGTCACTCTATCACAAACAACACAGTTCCTTAATGCCCTTGAACCACTAGGACGCCGTATTGAAATGTTAAAATATTTCCCAGGCCTTCCTTCTCCAAACAAAGCTCAACAGCTTTAAGATAACTTCCCATCAATATCAGTCCAAGGGCAATGTGTCTGGCTTTAGGCAGCCGAAATGAGTGCACTTGAAACTTCCGCCAGTACTTTGACCATGGACGAGTTCATGCACCTCCTGTGGTCATTTCCTTCAAACTATTGGCCATACAGAGTACCTCTTTGTGGTGGTAACCTGCACACCAGTCTCGGCTTCATGGTGAATATTGAATTTTCAATCAAAACCTACTTCCACTACCGTTAATTGTGCGTGATGGCGACCTAAATGATGCCGATACCCGTGGAGTGAAACCAGAATTGAAATTGTGGTCCTCCCACAATGCGAAATGTAAATTTACTCGACGCCCCACTCGTGCAGGGCCAAGGGTTTCGTCTAAATTTTTGTCCCGAAAACCCAACACGGGAAATTTACGCCAACCAAGAACGGAACTTGTATGCGGTTTTTTGAATCACTCACACATGCAGAGCGGGCCGCAGATACCTGCGGGGAGTGCACAACAAATTTAAAACCCCCGCACGTTACACTATTTTCGATGAAATTTATGTATCTGTAACGAGACGGTCGAGCGAGACGGGGGAAGCGGAGTGGAGTTTTGCAGTTCCAAAGAATACAGAGCTGCCGCTGTTGGTGTGGAACGAGGCCGATGGGATAAGTTGCAATTTTGACTTCTGCAAGAGGTCAGCTTGGTCGTTATGCGAGTGTTCACTAATTACTCTCGGATACATGCACATGAGAAGTCAGTAATGCTGAGTTGGTGTGCGCAGCGATGGAGTTAGGATGGGTGAGGAGTTGCCTCAACCCTTAACGGGCATGTGGCGAAGGAACTCGTTACCATTGACGGTGTTCGACAGTGGGGAGGATTACTCGGGGATTCATCGGGGCGAATTGGTGTTATATGTGAATGCTGCAGCAGCCACTACATACTTTGATGAATAGCACAAGGGGTTTGCAGGACTGAGTTATTAAAGCCATCATCTCATGGCCCTTAATTGCCATTCAACGCCATGCAATTGCGGTAAGTGCTCTGTTGAAAACTAGACCGCGAATATTGTTTGCTTTTGCATTCATGACTTGACGATGGGAAAGTCAATAACTGCTCGCTTGAAAGACAAAAAAGTGAACAGAAATGTCGAACTGCTAAATGATGGAGTTAAGATGAAAGTGTAAAGGGGACAGGGGTCCCAGGTTCAAATCCCAGTGAAAGCAAAGTTAATACGCTTTTATCCGGTTTTTCAAATCTGGTCCAATCACTATTTGCCGTTGGAATCAAATTAACGGCACTATCACTGGAGCGGTCGATCAGTGGTAGTAGTCTGACTGTGGGTATCACAATGGACCAACATGGTCTAAGTGTGCTGGTGAATTCACTAGCAGCCCTCTAACGTAACCTAAGATGTACATATCTAATAAGTATCAGTCATTGCCTTCAACATCATACGTCCAGGTGAACCCTGATTAGAGAGCCCATGATATCCTTTGGGTCAAAAGAGCTATACTGCGGATAGATTCTATACAATGTTCCACTCACGTGGTCTCTAATCTCAGACATTCAGAGGCAAGTCATCATGATAAATAGAATACAAAATGAGGACGAAATTCTAGACAGAATCTGTAGATAGATCCAATTGTGATTGAAAATGAAAAGTGTTATTGTGGAATGAGGTCAGTAACTGTGTTAAGAAAAGAAGAATTTCTTAACAACTGTGAACAATGGATGCTTTAGCGATATAAAAGAATAACTGCTAATCCTTCCCAGATCCATACAGTCAGCGTCAAAAATGAAAGAACAGTCATTTTGCAGAAAATGTGTCCTCCAAATTAAAATTGACCGGATTGGTTTGAGCCACACTTTTATACCTCAAATAAAAGCTCTGAAATCATACTTCAAAATGCGCTACATTTTATTCAACGTAACTGTAAAAATGGGCGCCGTGGTGTAGTGGCGTAGTGGGTAGGTGCGTCGACTCCTACGCTCGATGTTGTCGGTTCGATTCCAGAAAAAAAAAACACCTAACATTTTTTCACGGCTCCACCTCTTTCGAGTCACTGACAATGCTCAAAGGGTATAACTGTCTAGAAAAAGATTCTCAATCTGGCCGTTCGGAGTCGGCATTAAACTGTAGGTCCCCTCCACTCGTGAGAGAACAATAGCACGCACAACACGAGTGGTTGCTGAGAAGTTAGGCCCAAGTCCACCTCGGACTGTAGCGCCGCCATTATTATCATTATTATTATTATAACTGTAAAAATAAAGTAGGTAATTTCGTTCAAAGGAGAAAACGTTTAAATACAAGCATCAAAGTGAATGTAAACCAACGTCTAAAAAGAATTAATTTATTGAAAAAAATCATACTTTTTATGCCATAATCACTGCTTCCAGATTTCGAATCTGGCTGTCTAAATGTTCCAACAAATGTTTGATGGAAACGAGCCTTTATATCTTACAGTCATTGACACAACCAAGTATACGCTCATTTTGATTAATGTTTTTAGCACTTTTCTCCTTTAAATTTAATTAATTGTTTTATGTTTACACTTATATAGAATTAAATACAGTATATTTTGACTTTAGAGTTTTAATTCGATGTATCCCTGACTGTCCTCGCACATTCTGGTGAATTTAGCTTTAGTGAATAAACTTTCAGCGCATGACTAACTGATCACTCACTTTTGTCTGGTATACATACGTGTAAAAAGTCGTGGTTTCTTGAGAATTGTCTTATTTTTTATTAGAAGAGTAAGAACACACAATAGAAGACATGTAACACTTATTTTGTACTAGAAAAACACAAAGTGGAAGACAAAATCATACACAGAGTGAATAGTCCAATCGAAAATGGTGGTGTAAGTGGAAGTTCAAAGAGACTGAAAAAACCAACATACGAAAATGTGGGCAAACCAGTTTTGGAATCGTTAAAAATGAAACGGAGGCAGAACTTATCTACAACCGATACAATGTATAATGGTTAAAACCAAAACAAAAAACCCTCTCTTCAATCATGTATGACAGACAACTTTACATAATAATTATGTTCCTGTACGTTATATGTGTTTTGACGCAAATAAATAAATATTGATACCTAAACATTTTGTATTTTCTTGATAACTCGAATTTTTAAGGTTCCGTCTACAAAAACGGAACCTTTATAATTTCGATGTGTCCGTCCGTCGTGTCTGTCACACTTTTTTATCTCCGAAATTTATGAAGATATCGGCATGAAATTTTGGAATTAGGTACTTCAGACCTGGATGTCATTGCCTATGCAGCGATTTTAAAAAGTGGGGCCATTTGGGGGTGGCTCCAGTACAGGTGAAGTTGACATTCATTTTGAAAAATTGTCGCACCCCATCGATATATATATCAATCGACAGATCTTTCGAAATGAGGTGGAGGTTTCTTTCAACACATTTTTATCAAAAATACCGCTTGGAAAATATGGAGCTCCAAAGTTTTTTTAAATGCGCCCCCACCTGCCATTTCTAAACCAAAGTGTTTAAAAATCTGAAAAAATCACAAAAACTTGGCTTCATTGAGTACTTTCATTTAAAACCATTTCGAGTATTCTGGCCCTAATGGGTTTGAAGATATTGGCCAAAAACGGTCAATCATCGATATGCGAATTTTGAAGATCTAAAAACGCAGTTTTGAAGGCATCAATGTAAGCATTAAGAAATGATAAATTTCAAAATATCGATTTATGTTGAAATTTTGAGATATCTAAGATTTAAAATGAAAACAATTTCATTTCCACACATAATTTCATGCTGTGTTCGGCCACTCTATTCGTTGCTGAGCGTTATCTTTTCGATCTCACCCCTAAATGCCCAACAGAAATGAACACACACATACCGCAGGCATGAGCAGTGATTAGGTATGTGTATAATGGAAGGGATTTTCTGTGTTGGATAAACTTGGATAGAGATATAGGTATATGTAGGGATGAATATTTGTTTGTTTGGATGTATGAATTTATGAATAAATGGTTGATTTGGGTTGAAGTTAGAAGAAAATTCAACTGAAATAGTTTGGAAACGTCGTTTGATATTCAGAAATCATTCATCAATATTATGCGACGGAACCTTCCCCGTGCGAGTACAACTCGCACTTGCCCGGTTTATTTTTTTTTGTGGTAAGTGGTGGTTCGAATTCTCAAAGTTCGACTATAATTGGTTTTAAAGTTGTAGCGTTGGCAAATATTGTGAAGGCCGAGTCTGACAGGACGCTTGTTGGATCTGCACGTAATAAAATATTGCTACAAATTATTGAGGATACAAAAACTCGTATTATTTTTTACGGTGAAGAGCATACACCGATTCTCTAGAATTCATAGTCCTACATTTCGTGCGGCGATGTCTCTTTCCCAACATTATGCAATGCAGTGACGTGATTGCTGTTTTATGATTTTTGAATGAATGTCTACAGGTAAAGTCGTCTTCCATTCCTGACCTTTTAAAACCTGACAGTTCAGACTTTAATACTATAAAGGTCATTCACATTTTGCGCAGTATTCACCCTCACGGGCAGCTAGATATAGTGAATTGGTGAGCTATGCGTCAGTTTGTTAGTTTTATTTCTATAAGGATAGGAAGCACTTATATTAAGCGAAACCTTTAAAAACCAAATGCTGGTCGTACGCAATGGATTTAAATCTGCTCATTGTCCACTGTCTACCAGGCATTCTGGTCTATACTTCCAACAACTCAATCATGACCCCAAATAAGCGGATGGAAACTGTTTCTTACCACTTTAACTATACCAATCAGGCCGTCAGATATTAAAAAACGATTGAAGATTTCCAGAGTGGTGGCCAACTTCTCTACGTTGCATTGCATCCAGATAGTAATTGATGGCAATAATGGGTAGTACAACTAACATCAGGGCTGAATCGCGCAAGCTTTAATTTTTGGTCCCTTCACAGGGTCGCCTTGTATGTAAAGGCATGGGACACCTTTGCTTTTCAGGTCGTTAGCGACAAATTGGCAACCCGTGCCTGTTGAGCACAAAGCTAGTATTTTAAAAGTATTGCAGCTCAATTGTGTTTGGCACGAGAGATAGAGTTGCAGTTTTTAATAAAAACGCTAGGAACTTCTACTCTTTCATCTTCAACATCTACTACCTGTTCTTTTTCTACAAATTCCCAAATTATCACAAAATTCTCATAAAGAGTATTTCTCTCAACTGACATTTTTTTATTGCCACTTGCACAATGATTAAAGCCAAGTGTGGCGTACGTCGTCGTACGTTTCCACTCAAAAGAGTTGGCAATTTATTTCAGCCATATCACCCGATCTCTGATTGCTGACTGTTAAGTAATTTTCATTTTCCGACGAGTTTTTCAAAAAATTAACCGAAAAATTACGGAACAAAAAATAAATAAATAAATAATTTATATCTCGAGCACGCGGCACACAGCACACCGGCTCCGAACCGATTAAGAAAACATTTTTCAATAACCGAGTAAACACCCGCACCTGCACACGGAAACTTGTTGTCGTCGTCCTTTAAGCGCAAAAATTAAAAAAATAAAAAATAAAAAATAAAGAATAAAAAAATGTAAAATACAATTGCGAATATTTGTTAACCATGGTGATTTATTAAACTTTTAATCGTTCGACATACGTGTGCGGCATGGGGGACTGTGGCTGCACCTACCTTCGCGAACGTCCAACTTTATCGAGTCAATAATTCAGCGAATGTTTTACAAACGTCAGGGATCTTTTTTTTATCGTTTTTATTTATTTTCGCGCCGAGTCCCTTTCCAACGATTGCACACCGTAAGGATCAGTCCGGGTGGGGGTGGGGCGTGCACTTATTCTCTTTTTTTATGGTATGGTATACAAATATTTCCAGTTATTTGCACGTCGCAGATGCTTTTGTTTATCTTTGTGACTGATTGAGCGTAGCCGTAGTCATTCGAGGAGTAAATATTTTAAAGTTTATTGTTGGCTTAAATAAAACGTTTCTGAGCGGTCGGCGTGTGTCCCCCAGCACGACTGCGAAACAGGAAGAAACAAAAAAACGGCGAAACAATAGAAAAAATAAAGGATTGCGTTGATTGGATACAGGAAATTCTTTTATTATTGCCCAATCAACTGTGAACTCAATTGGTAGCTGGAACAAGTCGGGCGGCGGGTTCTAAAAACGCTCGGAGGCACTTCACTTGGAAAATTTTGAGTTTACAATTTTATTGCTCTTATTTCGTTTTTATGGGGGGGCACGTAGTCGTTTGGCCGGGTCATCTATATCTGTCTCCTAATAAATTGCCAATTGTGAACGGGTGGTAAATTTCACCCTTTTCCACCTGACAATGGGCTGCAATTTATTTTATTTGGATTGAACGTGAAAAATTGTCAAATGGAATTGGGTCAGGGGGGGTGTGCAATTAATACCCCGCATGTAGTCAGCCGCGACGAGAACTTCGTCAAAGGATGGGATCCATTGCTCCAGTCACCGACTGACTCAATTTGCCGTGTCGTCAGGTACAGAGAACTTCTCGATAATTGAAATGAAACTCCTCAGTGTCCATAGAAATGTTGCGAGATTCAGCCAACCTTGCGACACCGAATATGTGCAAAGTCCCGCTCAACCAGAGTCGTCATGTATTTTCGAATGGCCACTGGACAATGGTTGGAGGGCTGCCAAATTCTATTGTCAGATGGGGCACACAAAACCTGACCAAGCAGTTCAGAGTGGTGTGCTGCTCTGAGAGGAACGCTGTCACAAATGCCCCATTCGGCAACCCGTGCAGTTTCCGCACTTCAAAGACGATGTTCCTGGCTGAAAGTTTAAAAAAGCCCCACAAAAGGATTTCCGCCAGGACGAATGAGTTCCATAATTCGTCTTCTCCCCCTTGAAGTGGATGCCACAAAGAAACATACGACAATATCCGAATTATTTGGATTATTTCCTGCTTGCATAAGTTATATCAACCAAAGGCCCCGATTCCTCAAAGGACGAAATTGAATTGACCATGTCCAGGAAGCAGCGCCCCATCAGCAAAAGACCAAAAAGGATCTCCAGCAGAATGACCGGCAGGGGAGGGCATCCCCCATCCTGCGACAGCGACAGATTGAAAAATAATATTTTGATTGTTGTGTCCCAATGTAAAATGCCTCCTCGCGTGCGTCTGTGTGCATGGATTCTGTTTTAAAGGCGCCCAGCTGTTTAACTTTTCCACAATCTCCTCTGAGAATCGAGTTAATTTTTTTTTCGGTAACATGCAACGCAATCCGAGCGATTTGACCAAAAGATTAAATTCCGTTCCGTCAAGGGCTGCAAGAGGCAGTTTTTTGTATTGTTCCAGTGAACAAGGACACGCGAGATGGATGTTCCCATGGAAGATGAGCCAAACAAAAACGTTAAAAATTATCGCTTCCTCTGCGCGGACCGAAGGAGACAAAAACTTTTAATTGTCCACTAAATTTCAATGCAATATACCCGTTATTTCCAATTAAAAACGAGGAGACAAATGAAAGGATTCCTCTTGTTCAGCTCGGGTTGCCATCCAGGCGTTGCGCCAGACAATGGACGAGAAAATGCCACAAAAAAAATGTGAAACGGCCGAGAGGAGAGAGTAATATCGCCTGAAAAATGGCTGAAAGACCAAATTCCGACTGATGATGCAGCATAAAGTGAATGAAATAGACACCAGAACGTCGCTATTTGCCACCCACCGGTAGCCGGGCAGTCGCTGCCGTCAGAGGAGACAATGGTGCTCGCCGATTGTGGAGCGTTGTTTCATCTCAAATTAGCATGTTCGGCTTGCATTGGCCGGTTAAGTCGAAAGGAAAAAGGATTTCCATCGGCGATGGTAGGAAATTGGTTATGCATCATTAGACACTTAGAATGTGTAATGAATAAGATTCCGTCTGATTCTTTTTTCCTGCTTCTTGTCCTTTATGTTCGTTGGTGGAAAATTCAATAAAATTTATCTGACCAGCAGGAGAAGGAGGGGGAAACCAATTAGGCAAGGGACCGAATGAATTGATTGCGGTCTTTAATGATGGTGCTGGACAAGTTCAGTGAGAATGGTGTGGGGTTCAGTGAGGTGGACGTTGGGGGCAAGGTGATTTGACCCAACAAGGGACTTTTAACGTTTAGTTGACAATCCAGCATTGCGATCTTTAAAATGTTTTATTTCTGAAAAGGAGACAGTCCAAAGTCCTGTGATATGGTTGTCATTTACGCGATTTTTGGAAATTATTCATCATATTCCTTGACTTTTTTTCGCCAGGTAGCAACCTACTCCAGTGCCGTTAATTTGATCCCAACGGCAAATGGTGACTGGACCAGATTTGATTTCACTGGGATTCGAACCTGGGACCCCTCTAACTTGGGGCAGGCACTTAACCAACTGCGCCATCCAGTCGTATTCCTTGACTGCAATATGAATTACGTCAAAAAACGTTTCCATATCACTGATTTACTAGACGCAGCGTTAGTGCAAAGACTTTGTCGCACATAAGACTCGACGTAACAGTCAATTGACTGCTCACGTAACAGTCAATAGCCAATGTTACCGAACGTACCGATGAGTGATAATCTCATCTCATCATCTTCAGTGACCCGCATTTTCCACTAAAGGGATCTCGGGGGCAATCTACGCACGAAAGATCTCCAGGCCACTCGATCCTCCGCCATCGACTCTAACTCATCAGGAGCTATGCCCAAGCGCAACCGGGAAAGTGTTTGAACTTGGTCCAACCATCTCGTCCTGGGTCGGCCCTGCGGTCGCCTAACTGATGGAATCGCATTCAAGGAACGCTTCGGAAGTCGTGATGAAGGAGACATTCGTGCCACGTGACCAAACCAACGAATTACAGCCCTTTCCGTTCGATGAAGCAGCTGCCCAACGTTGAGTTCCTCACGCAATGCCATATTTCTCAGCATATCCCGGCGAGTAACTCCCACTACAGCACGAAGAAATCTCATCTCCGCAGCTTGTGTTCGCGATTTTATTCTTTCGCTCATTACCCAAATTTCATGACCATAGGTGAAAGTTGGAACGAATACTGCGTTAAAGACCACTAACTTGGCTTTGACACCAAGCTCGGCCTTCTTGATTACAGATCAACTAAGCTATTTCAAAATCAACTATTTCAAAATTGACCCAGCTTAACCAATCCTACAGGAAAGCTCTGCATTATTCTTACCATCACTCGTGAAGAAGACCCCGAGCCATGATACATAAACTTCAACACCTGTTTCAATGGGACTCCACTAACATGTAGAGTGCATTGAAAAGGCGTTCTGGAAGTAACCATAACCTCTTATTTGTCCACGTTAACCCTCATTCCAGCATCAGCACATACGGCCACAAATCTTTCCATCTGCGAGGATGGGAGGGATACTATGGCAAGAATGATGTCTGAAAGATTGATATTAATTGGCGTACACAAGGCGACCGGGATGAAAATGGACAACTAGTAGTAGAATCGCAGTCCATACTGAGAATTTGGAAAAATCGTTTCTGCAGACTGTTAAATGGCGATGAGGACACAAACATCGCTGTTAGGCAGAAGGTTCCACTCACCACAACGGACGATGAGAGAAGAGAATACCGTCCCCCTGATCTAGACGAAGTCAAGATAGCGATATCGAGACTGAAGTCCAATAAAGCTGCTGGTGCAGATAGTCTGCCCGCTGAAATGTTTAAAGCAGCTGGAGATGATCTAGTAGGGCACATGCACCAGCTCATCTGTAAGATTTGGTCGGAGGAAAGCACGTCAGATGAGTGGAATCACAGTGTCGTTGCCCAATCCACATGAAAGGGGACCCCTTTGACTGCGCCAACTATCGAGGGATAAGTCTCCTTAACACCGCCTATAAGATCTTTTTTGCCATTCTGTGTGAACGCCCGAAACCTTTCGTCACCAATCTGATAGGTCCGTATCAGTGCGGTTTCAGGTCAGGGAAGTCCACCATCGATCAAATCTTCACACTGTTTCAGATCTTGGTGAAGACCCAAGGAATGCAAATTGACGATCTTCCAAAAGTCTGTTCAACTGCTAGCTTACGCGGACGACATTAACGTTATTAGGTGAACACAGCGAGCCGTCAATGATGCGTTTGCAGGCATTGAAACGAAAGCGGCTAAAATGAGTCTGGCGGTAAACGAATTCAAAACCAAGTATATGCTGTTATCGAGAAAAGACGCACAACATTGACGACCTGGCCAGAACGTCAGCATAGGCAGTCATAACTTTGAGGTAGTGAAGGACTTTGTCTACCTCGTCTCCGCGGTAAATAGTACAAACAACATCAGTACCGCAATCAAACGCAGAATAACTCTTGCCAACCACTGCTTATTTGGCTCTGATCTACGGCACGGAACCATGGACAATATCCAAAGCGGATGATGTAGCCCTTGGTCTCTTGAGAGGAAACCTTTGAGTGCGATCTTTGGTTCTATTTGCATTGAAAGCGATTGGAGAAAAAGATTCAATTCCAAACTATACCGATTGTAACACTTTGGGAGTCTAGCCAGACGTCTTCGGACCCAACGTTTAAGATGGAACCTGTGGGACAAAGTAATAGAGATCGTCCACGTTTAAGGTGACGCACAGAAGTGGAGAGGGACCTTAAGGTAGCCTTAAACGACGAACATGCTCGCTGAACTTGTTCGTTTGCGTCTACACGGCGAACATTCATTTCGTGTTGTTTCTTCAAACCGTCAACATGTGTGATAGGGAAGCGCAAGTGGTGAATTCCTCGATAAAATCGTGGCCGACTGTTGACATTGTGCTTAATCCGCGATATGAACTCGGCGACGTTCACAACAAAAATGAGGTTTGCTCGCGAACATGACCTTACACGGCGAACATCAAAGCCAACGAACACGACAAAATCGAAATTTTTCGCCAACAGCGAGCGGCTCACAAACCAGACCATACACGACGAAAATGCAGCGAGCACGAGCATGTTCGTCGTTTAGCGCTACCTTTAGCGATCTTCATGTGCACAACTGCAGACAGGCGAAAGTTTCTATTCACTGGTTTGGCGAACACGAGTGGTTGCTGAGAAGCTAGGCCCAGGTCCACCTCGGACTGTAGCACCGCCATTATTATTATTATTATGTAATTGTCTGAAAATCACAAGCTTTTCTCCAACTCGAGACACTCATTGCTTACAAGGTAATAATACATTTCGGTTATGAGTAGTGAATGTGTGAGGTGAGTTTCTCATTCAAATTCAAGCCCCAGTGGACCTAGAATCCCAGCCTCCTAATGGCATATAATTGCAGTTTTCTTCCAAGTCGACTTTCATTAAAACCGATTCTTATCTTTCCCTCAAAGTCTAAGGACTTAATGTGCCAAGATTCATACATCTCCGAGAATGTCAGTGACAACTTCAACAAATCACTGAAATCCTCTTACACAACAATCCGCTTCATAAAGAATCACATCTACGCCCCTAAACTCTTAATGATTCATGACTTGCTAATTGGAAGATGTTTACCATTGTGAATGAGTCAGATCTGCCCTAACAAACAAGACAATCTTATCCCAAAGAAAAACAGAATCAACCCTAAACACTTCCTTCCTGCAAATAAATGTCCACAAATCTATGCAATCGTTCATTCAACGTACGCATGGATTTGCGTCCAGTCCACTCCATGGAAGCATTCACTTAGAGGATCTTGGAGAGAATCCAATGTACATTAATCGGGCTTGTATCTGGAGGCAGAATTATTTACACAAGCAACCCAAGACCGACATTTGGAACCCTGATTAATTTATAACACATTCGTATTCGCATTCGACGTCCTTCGGGCTGCTGCTGCTGCTGATGTTGCTGCCGTGTGCACATTTGGAAAATGCTAAGAAACAGATTAAACATGTGTCCATCTTAAGGAACTTATCCCCCCACCCTGTCTCTCATATCCACCCATCTGGTGTCCATAATCTGAACTCAATCGCATCCGCAAATGCATACGTTGGCAATTCTCGAGCAGTAAACTTTTCCTCGACAAGCACAAATTATTTTCACCAGCAGATTTCCATTTCGGCAAAACCCATCCTCCCAGGCCCCCCCATGCAAATGCAAACTATAAATTACAAGATGTTTTCCCACTCGATTTGCTCGCTGGATGATATGGTAAATATTTGCTTCGGAAAGAGTTGAAGACGTACAGCGTACTAGTGCACATTCGGAGCAGTAGTTGCTGATGGAGGGCGCTTTCTGGCGTGTACTCGGATCCCTGCAGAGGGGTAGATAGCATTAAGGAGCTGTGTCCCCCGAAAACTTGTCTTTGATTCCATTAGAAATAAACCATGTACATCGGAGTGCCCTTGGTCCTCGCCCTGACTGCAGAGTTGTGGTAGACCAACCCCTCCCAGGGACAAGTGAGTGTGCAGCTGGAATGTTTGAGTTTTCGCACGGAACTCCTCAATCATCTGTACGCGTCGAGTTGGCGTATACTCTCAGCTGAAACTTGTCTCGGAGCTCGCTCGGAGGACTTCTATTGTAAATGAACATTCAAAGGGATTTATGGAAGGATACTCGTATGTGCGTTCTGCCGCCATAACTTGTACTGTTAGTGCTGCAAATATTCATTCCTTTCAGCAATCGTTCTCGGGGCAGGATCTCGAGATATACTGATGCATGCATTTCTGCTCACAGTCGGTTTGGCAAGGGATGGGTGTGAGGAGATATGATGAGGGCATTATCTAAGAGCATGTCCGGCACTGCTGTAGTTAAGGAAATCTCCATTGGGAGTCACTTCAGTGGCAATTAAGAGATCCTCTACAAAAGACATACTAAAGAGCCGTTCATTAAGCGCTTCCTTTAAATCTTTAGATTTAAGTAAAGTAAAGTATGTGTGAGACGTTGTCGACAGTTTTTATTTGATCGAAAGGCCTATCGATGCCATTACGTATGGAATTCATAAACGTTCAAGTGTTCGCCGCGGCTTTTCTGGGTGGCGCGCATCCGAAATGTCCAATTGTTCACAACTCTGACGAATAAATGAGGCTGCATTTGACCGATGACATGGGTTATGGTGGCCTTGAGGGCCGCTGAGGTTTGTGGCTTATTCGCATAGACCTGGGACTTTAGAAAACTCCACATGAAAAAGTCTAACGGGGTCAAATCGCACGATCTCGTTGCGGTGGCCAGTTCACATCACCTCCACGTGAGATGACCATGCCCTAGAATCGCTTGTGCAGAATTTCCAATGTGGCGTAAGCTCTCTGGCACGTTGCGACGTCCTGTTGAAACCGCATGTCATTGGCGTCCATATCATCCACTTCAGGTCAACAGAAGTTGGCAATCATCGACGAACGGTGTTCGTCATTGACGGTGATGGCATGCCCAACGTCGTTCTCAAAGAAATATGGACCGATGACCACACGAAAATCCACACCAAACAGTGATTTTTTCGGGATGCATTTGAAGCTTTTGGATCTTATATGAATTGGTATCGTCCCAAATTCGACAAATTTGTTTGTTGTCGTACCCAATCATAGAGAAATGGGCCTCATCGCTGAAGATGCTTTTTTGATGAAATTTAGGGTCAATTTTCAACTGCTCCAGAGCCCATTGAGCGCTCACATGACGTTGTCTATGGTAGTTTACCTTAAACTTCTGGATCAGTCGATTTTTGTACGGGTGCAAGCCTAAGTTACGACGCAACATTCGCCAAGTTGTGGTCTGAGAAAGGTACAGTTCTTGTGAGCGACTGGCTCCGATTCTCCTGCACACTCTCACGTCTTACGGACAGAGGCGATAATTTCGGCAGATCTTGCGTTTCGCCGACGTACGGATGTTGGTTTATAGTTTACTGAACCAGTGAACTCAAATTTGTCTACCACACTGCGAGTAGTCCTCTCTTGAAAGGAACTATACTAACTGCGACATAGCAATAATGTCGGACAGTCGAGCCGCTATTATGGCACTGGACTCCTACACCATCAAATCCAAACTTGTATGGGAATGCCTGCAAAAGCTCAAAGAGTTGAGTAGGAGAAACCAAGTAAAACTCTGCTGGATACCTGCCCATACGGGGATAGAAGGCAATGAAATGGCCGACTCCCTGGCAAGGAAAGGAGCATCTGAACCCTTCATAGGCCCTGAACCATTCTGCGCTGTAGGAGACCATCTCCTCAGAGAAGAATTCAGGGAACTAGAAAGAAGGAACCGGTTTGAAATCTGCTCGTGGAATGAAGCAGGCCAAGAAACCCCTAGAGCAATATAACCGAAAGGGGTTCGAGAAATGAATCAAAATGAGCAAAAATAACCTCCGTATCCTAACAGGCTTCCTAACGGGACACTGTAGACTCAGGGAGCATATAAGGAAACTGGGGGTATCAGAAGAAGTACCTACTATCAGAAGAAATGCATTCACTAGAAACCATCTCTCATTCTCAGATTCCTGAGGGAAACTGGCTTAGAGTGTGTACTCTAAAACATATTTCTTCACCTATGCGCAATAGGAGTCCATTACCTCAATACAACTCTGAAAAGAACTGTATTTGAGTAGGACTCGTAATTGTGCTAAGGTATTGAAAGGGGGCACAACAGATCTAAAAGGTCGCGGTGCAATATACCCTCAACCATAATAATAATAATAATTCCTCTCGGTAGGACGATTGTGACGACCGTAAAATGGAAGAACGCTATGTCCATCCATGGTGATTTGGGAAATCAGACTGAATAAATTACAGCCAATTTGACAGATCTAGCTTCAACAATATGGCCGCAATTAACTGCCAAAGTTCGGAAGTCTCCATTGGATGACCCTTTTTTTTTTCTTTCATAAGGGAAGTAGTACGTGTTTTGGATTAACTACAATCCTTCGATACAAAAGATCGCTTCAGGTCGTGATGTTGTTTGCCATAGCGGCATGGACAGGACACGAGGAAAAAAAAAAACAATAAAAAATCCAAGGACAATGACTGAATGCGATGAGTTTGCTGAGATGGTCGCATGGAATTGAAAAGCTGAAAATGCCTGTAGAATATTCGAAAATGACGGAATTGGCCAGAATCATCCTGATGTCCTCCATTTCTTCTTTCAGGCCCTCAACTAACTTGCCTCTCAAACTAGAACTAGGTGCCTGCCCCAAGTTAGAGAGGTCCCAGGTTCGAATTCCAGTGAAATCGAATCTGGTCCAGTCACCATTTGCCGTTGGGATCAAATTAACGGCACTGAAGTAGGTTGTTACCTGGCCGTACAATGGGCCAGTTTTGAGTCTGAGTGCTCCAGTAGTGTTTCAAAAATCCCCCGGAAAAGAAAAAAAACTAGAGCGGTGTTGGCCAGCTGTCTTAAGCGGAACACTTCAAGTTGATTGAGATCCCTTCCCTTGTGTGCCCCACTGTATATGTAATCGCCCCTTGAATCGTTGACCCTCCGGGTTAGATTTAGAGTCTCTCCGTGGTGTTGATTGGCTCTGTAAGGCCGTAAGGCCGTAAGAACGTCTGGAATGGATGACAATGTTGTTGTACAGTTCATAGTTAGCTTTTCACCTCAACGGAAATGGGGCCATAAATCGAAGGACTCGTGTGATTTTCGGTCTCAATTCCAGGCAAAGGAGCAGGTGGCAGGCAAAAGACAAGGTTTCAGGCAAGGGAGAAGACTCATGGCTCAACTGCATTGAATCCGAGCCATCTCAAACCTCACAGGTTCAACCCGAAAGTCTTTCGAACTCGTTCAAATAGAATATCGCAGCAGATGCAGTCGAGTCGCTGGGAAATGGAGACTGAAAGGGCTCGAGCGCTTCGACTTATTGAGAATTACATCTGGTATTTGCCTTTATATTACATTTTCCACCATGACTACGAGCAGTTCATCAAAGACTCATTAATTGACTGGGAACACTACTTGCCCACCAGACTGTATGCTCTTTGCCCCATTACGAGAAGATGTAAGTAAATATGCGGACATTTGCCTGCATTCGAAAATTAAAGTTCGCCATTGTTTTCGTTTGCAAATGTTCTCATCGTTGCATTGTTTAGAAAATGAGCATAAATGAGACGCTGATTAATCGCGAGAATATTTTGGCTTCGTCCTTCGTCGCCCGACTGCTGGTGCAGCTTCTGTGCGAGTTCTTGCTTGTCTGGGATGTGGTTTTGTTATTCAACTTACTGCAAGATCACAAGATAGATAGTAACTTTCAGTGGCGGTGTTTGGCTAACTGCAAGTGCGCTGCTTGTTCGCAAAGCCATATCCTTGACAGCCACAGAACAACGAGACCATTGAATAAATGTTTTGCGGGAAATTCGAGATTATATTTCATTGTGAACGACAGTGTGGAGTGCAGAGCCATGCGTTTGGGAATGCACAGTGCAGTCCTTTTGTTTTGTTTCACGTTTGTTTGGTCTTATTCGTTTGACAATGACACATCCACATCCACACACACACACACGTGTGCACGGACTAGAATGCACTTAGCGGAGGCGGGCAGCAGGAGGCACCGCCATCAGGATGTCTGACATCTCAGAAGGTTTAAAGTCACAATGACAGTGCCGAGCTGAAGCCATTGTTGTAAACTCTGCAATCTCATTTGTGTTGCATGAAGTTTTTATTCGTTTAACTCGGAAAAGGGACAACGCACAGAGGGACGCCATTGTTTGGACTTGGCAGGCACGATGGGGGCGGGCGTGGGCGTGGGCGTGGACGGGCTTACTGTCCGGCGTGCTCAATACTCATGAGCGGAGTGTTGTAAGTGAATTTCTATTCATTTGATCCGGGGGAGATTATTTGGATGTAATTAACATCGGGGACGGGGCGTGGTGGCGGTTTGGCTACAATGTTTCGATGCTACCGACCAAGCGAACCGTGTAATGAGGTGTAGTTTGGAATTAATGCAAAGAGTTGGGTCCCCTCTGGGGATGTGTTCCGTTCAGTTTAATGGTGTTACTTGGATGCGCTGTAAAGTTAGAGGGATTCCAGTTTAAGTTCGTTTATTGGCAGCCATCAAGACCTTGGTTGGTCCTTGGAACGACTTCTTGGCGAACTCTTGAGACATTGAGCATGGAAATGCTGATTGTAGATGAATCAGACGAAGGGCACCCTCGCAATTGTAGCAACTGTAGACAATGTCGAGGGAATACAATTAACGACAAACTTTTGTTACGAATCCGATGATAGAAGGGGTTTCGATTTTAGAACATTACAAGCCAACTGCAATTCTTTGCGACTTAATGAAAATTTCCGCAGCTGAATTTTGATAAAAGCGTCACGTAGTCGTTGAGCACTTTAAAAGCGTGTGAAAGAGGGAAGAATCTGGCAGTTAGGAGATAAAGAGGTATTTTAAGTTGTCTGGGGAAAAATGCATGTCGTTGCAACAGCCCTGATGAACGACTTTCACTGTATCAAATATCACCAGAAAGGTCATCTAGCAAGTGGCGTCATTTTATTTTTTAAAAAATGAAACAATTCTTCAAAAAGTAGCAACATTTTAAGTTAAGTGTAAAGTAAAGCCTTAAGGTTAATAATGAGAAACTTTCATACTTACTTTTCAGGCCTGCAAAGGGTGCCGTGAAATAACGCCGAATTTTGGATTTAAGATAGAAAGCATTATTTCACTTTAGCAAAGTGAAATAAGACCGAAAATGGAAATTCGGTGTTATTACGCTTTCACAAAATGAAATAACGCCGAGTTGTGGAATTCGGCGTTATTTCACGGCACCCCTGCGAACTCTGAAGAGTCTGAGCGTCTTTATGTCTGAGGTTCAGTCTTCCTCCCCTACCCTCGAACAAGAAGGCTCGGACTCAAAGACTCTTTTATCTGGAGCACTGGTGTTAATTGGCTCCATGTGGATAAGACAGTTTATTCGGCGGATTTTTGGCTTACGGGCTGTGGCCATATCCTTGTAGAGCTCGTAGATTTCACGTTTTTCGCTTTCTTCGCAGACAGTGCTAAATATCCGAATCAGAATTTTTCTTTCGAAAGCAACAAAAGTCAGCTCAACAGTCCTTCCTTTCGTCCAGCTTTCAGCTCCATACAGCAAAACTGGTGGGATTGGGGAGCACGATTTTGGTGCTTCGAGTCAGGAGTTTTGACCCAACTTGTTTCAACAAACCGAGGTAGCAGCGTTTGAGATGTCGTTTGAAGAGTTGTCCCGCGGTTGGCGAACTCCTTAACTTTCTCAAAATTGCAGCAGTCGATTGTAACGTTTTGTCCGAAATGAAAGACGAAGGATCGATTGTCGCTCGACAGCATATACTTCGTGTTCTCCCCATTAACCTTAAGACCAACTTGTTTAGCATATTCTTCAATCGCCTTGGTAGCTTCTACAACGACTCGCTGGAAACGCACGACAATGTCTTTTGCGTAACCCAACAACTGGTCCGATTTGTAGAAGATAATGCCTTCCGTGTTTACGCCTGCCAGTCGCACTGTCTTCCCCAGAACTATATTCAAGACTTCACACGACATCGGATCTCCTTGCAGGTTACAAACGGAAATTCTAGTGCGTCGCGTATTTTTTAAAGGGGCGCGAAACAAGCCAATCAAAATTCTAAATTCAGCCATCGCACAGTGGGGCAAAACGGTCCCAAAATTGGAAACAATTCAAAAAATGAAATTAGAAAGATAATAATGTTTTGCTTGTTTCCCGTTAGATAACATGTCAGTGCATCGAATGATCACTCATTTAAGTCATTTGCCTGCTCTCCCACTCTTTGGTAAGCATTTGAAGTCAAGGTTTTATTACGATTGCGAAAGTGATGTGCAAAAGTGAAAAAAAGTGTTGGTTTCAAAATACTGTAGTTTTGTTAAAAATTAAAATAGAACATTGCCAACACATGGGGTAGAAAGCTTCAGGTACGTAGTTCAATATTCTAATCAGCCGTAGACCACATATGTGCCTGTTTTTAGTTATTTTAATTAAAAATGGAAGTATGTTCCAGAAACAAATTTATTTTATGTCTTTTCTAAAACCTTAAGCTTAAAGTACGTTTCCACATCGTTCCACATCGAGATATTTACATTTCTATATAGTTGAACTTGTTGGGTAATAGCTTCAAAAGAGATCGGCTGCGCATACTTGCGCCTTTTTTAAATTAATTTTTAAGAATGTTGATCAACCAAAACCACAGTTTGGCAACACAAATGATGGCAACACTGCTCGGGTAATTTTTAATAATACAAACCTCGTCTCTAAAATCTTGGGTGTTGATATAGTATTAATTGAAGAATTTCATACAATTTTAGTGACAATTTCAATAAACATTGAAAACTTCAAAAAATTCGCAATTAATACCGCCAAACACTTTGTAAGCATCTATCCGTGTTTTTTTCTGCCTCCGACTGTGCACAAACTCTTAATCCATGGATCAGATGTAATATCCACCGCTCTTCTTCTTATCAAACAGTTATCTGAAGAAGCTCAGGAGGCGGGAAATAAGGATTTTAAAAAATATCGCAAAAGCTACTCCAGAAAATGTTCACGGGAGAGGGAGAGATGTTTTTAATTTGATGTTGATTACATCTGATCCACTAATTAAAAGTCTGAGAAAAAAACTTGAAAAAAAAGTTAAATCATTTTCCCAAAGATATTTTTGATTTGATTATTTGTGCAGGTGAAGGTGATGCATCTGATGGCAAATTTGAGAGCGACGATGATTCTTCATTCGATGCATCAATCTTTTAAATTCGCTGTAAAAACATTGAAACCATCCAAGGGATCGTAGAAATCCTCTTTGATGGAGTTTTGGGCTTCATCGATAGTGGCGTGTGCTCATATGCGGCTGACGTTGTAGAAGCTTCCGTGGCGATCGCTTATTGGCTTGAAGTGGATGACTTTCAATCTTAGCCGCTTCTCACGACGAATCCGCATCCCAATATATGCAACCATTTGTGACAGCTGTAATAAATGCAATGCATAGCATTCGGAATTACTTTCCGATAACACAAATAATTCTAAATCGCAGCAACACACTTTTTTTGTCAAAATTTGAATAAAATTATGCGGTTTTAAGAATCGAGTCGATTTGGCCTTGCTCTTTGTTTGCTTTGTAAATTCTGCATTTCTGAATAGGCCCATAGTTTTTGTCAAACAAACTCTTTGCGCAGATGGTGTTTCCTATTCCAATGCGTTAACTGAAAAAGGTACGATATACGTACATACCCTTATGTACATGCCAGACAATAAATCATACTCATCGACGAAGGGTATCCAGAAATGCCGTGTAGTCGAGAAGAATGCCTAAATTCATGGCTATCAGTTGAAAGTACAGTCGACTCCCTCTAACTCGAATTTTCACGGGATATCAGAATTAGTTGCAGTTAAAGGGAGTTCGACTTAGAGGATGATTTTGCATGGAAAATAAGGGAATGCCAAAATAAATATGGCGAAGAAATTCGAGTTAGAGGGAAATTCGACTTGGAAGCAGTTCGACTTAGAGGGAGTCGACTGTATGTATAAGCTCACCAACATTTCTAAATGCCAAGCCATCCGTTGTTGTCGTGTCCCGTGCATCGCAACTAACCATCAACACCATCCACCAGTAACCGGCATTTGAAAACTTCAATTCTTTGCATGAAATCTCCTTGGAACCTTGTCCGCTCTCATTTATCGAGAAGGAATTGATGAACCTGCAATGTCATTGAAAGGACCAAACCACGATGGCGTTCAAAATCATTCAATCAACAGCTGCAACCGTCGTTTTCAAGACTCAACACCCCTATAAGCATACATCACCTGGATTAACCCAAGGTTCCAACCGCACCACAGAAACTTTTACACCATTCCCCATCCACCGAGCGCAATCTACGATCTCGAATGGATTCATTTGTCACAATGGCCAACAGAAGCATTTTATGTGTGCTTCCGCTACATTAATTCAATTCTGCAATCGTAAAATATGTACCACTGAATCTCAAGAGCCGAAACCACCAGCGAGATCCTATCATCTGCTCAGGCAGATACATACCCCCCCGGTTGGGGAAGGACTGCCTCTCTAAGCCTGCCATACACCATCAATGATTCTCCGCCCATCCATTCGAAGGGAGCGATCAAATATAAATATAAACGGCAATAATTTTCCGATTAATTCCGCCCGAGTGATTTTAAAACTATTTCCCCGCATAACTACAGCCACCAGCAGCATCGCACGGCCACGACAAAGATGTCCCTGAACTACATTCCCCAGAATGTCGCACGGGGAGGCCGGGAGGCCGAGGGACTATGGAAAAACTCGTTGCAAATGCACACACGTAGTCGGTAACAAATACACGGAAATCTATTATGTTACATTAGATTGCTACCGCAGCCGCGCGCCCACCGCCACCGGTTTAGTTTGTTGCAGTCATTTTCGCCAGTGCCACCGTCATCACCATCATCCGTGTGATGTTGCCATTGAATTGCGGAGGATTTGCTGATTGAATTCTTGTCGCACGTTTGCCACTGCATTGTCGTCGTCTATGTGCGGCGAGGCTGGAGCGCACCGAACGTACTCGCATCCAAGGCGCTCGTGTGTGTGCACGAAGGCACAATGCATCGCATTCAAGTGCATCCGCAAGGGTCTGTGACAATCTCGGGAATATTGAAAATTACCAATCAACCTCGAGGCAATAAATGCTCCAGCAAACACCCGACGGAGCTCAAACGTGGATTTGATAAGTTGGCCAAATGGAATTCTTCCCGCATTCTCTTTGCCTCTCGCGCTGTGTTTGTCTCTATCTTCTATTCCAGAGATTTATACAAAAGGATCAAATAATTTGGTCCTTGGAGCAATCATTTCGCCACAGAAGCGGACGTGGAATCGTAACTATGTCAATAAGCGCACAGAATGCTTGTGTGTGCACTTTGCTGGACCAGCAGCCTCTCGTCGTAAGATGTATTGTCTTCGACGGGCCAAGACGCCGAACAGATGATGCCAACTGTGTGATGCTGTGCAGGAGCAAACATGAGTTATGTCTATTTGCTGCGGGCCGCATTTGTCGGATGCTCGTACATACTTGGCTGGCTACCACTGGAAAGCAAATTGTTTTTGAATTGGCTGTGGAAGACCTCATTATGCGCGGCATCCTTGAAGGGGTTCTTATGGAACAATAGCAATGCCTTGCCAGTCACTGTGTGTGATAATCTGCAGTACTGAATCAGAAAGCAAATTAATCTCGCAAAACTAAAATTGAACTGTTGTCTGAATTTGCGCAGATGACAATTGGACTCCCATCAACAAAGGGTCGTCGGGGATGGGGATGAATACCCAGATGATCAGTCGATAAAGAACATTATGTCAGCAAATAGAAAGTTATTACCAGAGTGTTGCTTTAGGCGCACTATAGTAAGAAACAGTTGGAAGGAATGGCTCGTCATTGCCTTGCTTGTCGTCGTTTACGAGTCCCGAATGCGTGTGAACAAGCATCAGTCTTATATTTCTCCCGAGTACGTTCACTACTGTCTATCTCTCCAAGGAGTGGCAAGTGAAAATGTATGTATTCTTCTGACACCTTCTCTTCTCCGACATTTCTCATGCCGAAAAAATGTCTTCTTGGTTGACCATGCCCATTGTTTGCCACTTTGCCGTCTGATTGGTGAAATTTTCGCTTTTAAATGTGCCCATTTGCCATCCCCTTTTCTAGTAAACATTTTCAGGCATGTGCGTGAACTAATAAAAACCGGGCCTGCTCACTGCATCGAGATTGTTCATTCTAACGAGCGTGGACTGCTTGGACAAATTTCATCAAAATGCGTATGTTTTGAAGTACAATTCATCATAAATAGAATATAATTAAAATTTTTCTTCGCAATTACTAAAAAACAAGCCAATATTTATAAAAAATAATTTTTTTATTTTTAACAAAAACAACTCGTACGTAGAAAAATGTTAAACCGCAACAAGCGAACTACCAAGTGACAACGATTTGGAATATATTTTGCAAGTTGCTTTCGCATCATTTTTACTGAAATAGCCTCAAATTGGATTTTGAAAATTTTGCAGAATCAAACAAACATGGCGCTACTGGTTCATACATCCTGCAAAGAAAAGTACGGAAAATACCGTATTTCTATTTTAATATAAAACAGAAAATTCAACATTCGGCTTCGGCAAAATCTTCGGTCTCATTTGGCCGAAGCCGAATGTTTTGCCGAAGGTGGCCGAACCCGAAGCCGAAGCTGAATGTTCGGTAGGACTCTACATAGCACTAATGAGTTTTAGACTCCTTTGTGAATGCTGAAAGGTTCAAAGAATGAAAGAAAAACATAGGTTCACTACAGCGAGATTTTTTTTGTTCACTTTTTAGAATAGCCTGTACAAAATTTTGTGTGTTCACTATATTGGATTGTTCACTATATCGATGTTCACTTTATCGAGCGTCTACTGTATATATTTAAGTCTATCAGCACCGATGACTATCTCGACAGAATTGGCAGCACCGATTACTGACACATGAGAAGCGAAACTTGGTAGCTCTTTGATGGAGCTCGGGCGGGATCTGTCAAAAAAGAGAAGAAAAATTAATTCAAATAAAGTTATAAACATTTTAAAAATATTGAGAATTTTTTTTTTAGTTATAATTCTATGACTGTCGTACGCATTATGAATTCGCCGGAATGTCGTTATTAAGTAAAAAATCGAGTATACATTTAAAAGAAGCAATTGGTGCTCACTCTTGAGGCGTAGCAAGCATATTTCGATCTCATAAAATTTCAGGCTTCACAGAACTAGGCTGACCAGACGTCCTCTTTTAAGAGGACATGTCCTCTTTTTGTCTCATAAAAAAGTGTCCGGTATATTGTTGGAAAAACTCTTTCTTAGTTTTCTCAGTTAACTACACTTGTTGACATCACGAAACTACAACAAAACTTTTTTTTCAACACTTATTACAAATTTTCTGCATCTTTCTAGTACGAACACGACCCAGATTATATGTGTACCTAAACTCATTCACTTCTTAATACAACGCCATCATTTGTGTTTTTTTAACAGTCGTCTGAACACACCCACTCATTTGACAGCTCATTTCATGCCTATTTTTTTCTGTTTAAAAGTAAATACACCGTTTGTTTACCGTATTCCAGTGTGTTTTTCTAATGTAAAAAGAAGTGAGTCTTCAATTTTTATTTGAGACTGTTCAAGGTGTCCTCTCGTTCATGCCCATGGATCTGGCCACCCCTTCGCAGAACCCAACTGCATCACCTCTTCTTTTTCTTACACAGCCAGGAACAATCAGTTTCATACGATTGCAATTTTGAATAATAAACTTAATTTAAATGAAAGCCTTCTTGAAATATTTAGATACTAAATAAAGAAAAAAATGCATAGTTACAATAAAATAAAAAAAATAAGATAGAAAGAACAAAAATATAGGAACATTCAATTTCATAAGACATAATTGGCTTTTGGTCCGTGTTTGGTTTGGTTATTCGAACTAATTTGTCCAGATACTCTCATAAATGTTCGATCGGGTTAATATCTGAACTGTGAGGAGTTTCCATCACTTTGGGACAGTTGGATGATAACCACGTTCGCACTAGCAAAGACTTATGCATGGGGTGAGTGGCATGGTAAAAATGGAAATTGTTTTCTGTCCCCAATTTTTGAGCACTATGAACTATTTTTTTTTTTAATTGCCAAATACATTCCTTTGTTTATACTTCCATCAAAAAATTCCAAATTTTCAACTCCTTCACGGCTCATGAAGTGACTGACCACCGTGTTTAGTACAAAATGAAACTGAATGTAATGTATGAAACGTTTGATTCCCTGCTTTCGACTTTGTCTGTGGCCGGCGTACCTACATCATTTAGGCTGGGCATAGTTCAAAAGCTGAGTTGCATGTCTAAGCAAACGTAGTTGATAAGCGCATCAAGTGCAGTCTCTTCTTTGGCCAATATTCAGAAGTTGCACTGGCATGTTGTTTTATGATGAATTCAATTTAAGCACAACCCCGCCGTCAATTAACACTTGGACTGTCATTAAAAAAAGTAACCTGTGCTTACTTGTGGGCGCCGCGGCGTAGTGGGTAGGTGCGTCGACTCGAGGTTTTCGAATATCGAAAAAAACACCGAACATTTTTTTCACGACTTCACCTCTTTCGAATCACTGACAATTTGACAGTTTATTTTCAACTTGCAACAAAAAATAATTTCCTTACAAGAAACTGTACAGTTTTTCAGGACGACTTTAAGTCATTATTCGTTATCATTGAATATCATCGTATACATCCCTCTGAGGGCGCCCCCTGAGGTGAGCAACAGAGAAGCACTTCCAACCTCTGACAAAGCATAATTCGATATCAAAATGGGCAAAATATTTCAATTTCCGGCTCTTGTTATTTTTTGCCGTGTGCTTTTGGTGATCCTAATCAACATGTAGATGCCTGTAGCTTCTGCTCCACCAACCTGAACCGTGCGCATCCCCCGGCAACCCGCACAAAGTACACACACTTCGGCTTCACTTGAAACAGGTCAGCCTTTGGCTATAAATTTCCATTACATATCGAAATTTAAATACCACCTCCGTCCACCCTGAAGGAGTCGCCCAAGGATTACTTTCGCTTGGTCGCAGTTTAATCAAATGCCGTTGACTCTCGATAACGCATTCCGCCCGCCCGTCCGTTCGTCGCTTTCAAAACAACGAATTTATTTACCCAATTAACATATTCAACATATTTCGAATATTTCCTTAATCAAAAGGCTGCCATACCATCCACAGCATTCTCCGCTTCACAGAGAAGTACCCCAATAATTTACCCCGTGACATCCGTTCCGCCCGGAAAAGGTAACGAAAAGGATACCAAATTCGTCCTTTCCAGCTCCGGCTCCGACAAAAACTTAAACAAGAACGAAGGAAAAAAAACTCACCGGAAAAGGCCCGGCTTACACAACCCACAACCTCACTCATAACTCGGGTATCTGAAATAGTTTTCCCTCAAAATGTCTCTCCGCAGATATAAATCAAAAGCTTCCCTTACGCGTCCACTCCTCAGCCAGCACCACCCGCCGCACCGTTCTCAAAAAAGTCATACTATTATGAATTCTATTTAAATGGTAATCAGTTACCCTTTTTGCCGGGGGTGAAGATTGATCTTTTTTTATTACGGCTTTCAGAGATTTTTCTTTTCTATTCCACACCCCGGCCCGCCGAAAAAGTTTGGCCCCAAGAATGGGAAGCGGTGACTCCGCAGGAGCGAAGCAGGAGTTTTTACGGAAGAGCTATCACATTATTCTTAAAATGTAAATTTTGAGATTTTTTCGCCGGGCTTTCTCTGCACTTTTTGGAATCACATAATTTTCTAATATTCAAACGAATGCGGTGTGGGGGGAAAAGTTTATAGTGGTCCTTTTGATAAGCGTGAACTGCGGATGGGGGCAAATTACGATGACAGCGGGTGACAGAAGGTAGTCGATGGACATTGGCTGATGTGCGACTGCGGGGGAGGCTTATGGTCACAGCCGATATTGGACTCGAATGAGCTTAGTCAGGCTAAAGGGTTTATGTGGCATCCCTCTTTATTCAGAGTCAGATTCGGAAGTCATAGAAAATCCTGGAAGTTAGTAGGAAATGGGGATTGTCTTGCTAAAGCAAGCAAAGGAAAGCAAAAATGTGTGAAAGCGGATTTAAATATCCTTACGCTTCATATTTTTGCAGGTTAAAAAGCAAAAGTGTTTAACTCTTAATGTTAATGACGTCCATAAACTAGTGGCAGGTTCGGTAGGTAATGATAGTGGTTTCCTCATACTTGTGTGCCGTTTAAATGCCACTCATGTACCTAATTGAAAAATAATGCCCAAAAGAACTGAGTAGAATCAAGTCTACATCTATTCAGTAGATTTTAGGAAAAGGATCAGTTTACCGATCAATCGTTGAGAAGTGGTTTGTCAATATTTATTTCATTTATTTATATATTTATATATACGTGGGCGCCGTGGCGTAGTGGGTAGGTGCGTCGACTCCTACGCTCGAGGTCGTCAGTTCGAACCTCGAAAAAAACATCAAACATTTTTTCACGGCTCCACCTCTTTCGAGTCACTGACAATGCTCAAAGAGTATAACTGTCTAGAAAAAAGCTTCTCAATCTCGCCGTTCGGAGTCGGCATTAAACTGTAGGTCCCCTCCGCTCGTGAGAGAACAATAGCACGTACAACACGAGTGGTTGCTGAGAAGCTAGGCCCAGGTCCACCTCGGACTGTAGCGCCGCCATTATTATTATATTATTTATATATTCACAAACTTAATACAAGCCGTAAGCAACTATGACTAAATTATTTACAATAATTTACTTAAGACTACTTAAAACTACTTGAAATATATAATTTTCTTTTCAAAGGAAGAAAGGGCATGTCTTAGTGAACTCTTGTTTGTATTAAAATCAAACGTGCTTAGGGTCTAGTTGGTTATACGCAACATTCGCGACATAGGTTCGTTTCAACCATAAACAGTACGATGGTACTTGAGATGGAAGAGTGCTACCGCCCTAAGGGAACGAGGATTGGTATTAAAAGATATCTTTTGAAGCAGCGCAGGACAATCAATGATGCCCGTTAATAACTGGTGTACAAATAATACATCAGCAACTTTTCTACGTCTTTCGAGTGATTGCGTTCTCAACAGGCACTACCGATGCTCATAAGGGGATAGGTTATATCTGTCGGACCAAGGTAGTCCACGCAGAGCAAAACGAAGAAATCTCCGTTGGACACACTCGATTTGATATTTTTGCTTAACCTGATAGGGAGACCAAACTTGAATACCGTATTCAAGAATCGGTCTAGCAAAAGTACAGCAGAGGGACTTCGTTACGTAAGGGTTCGAGAATTCTTTCGACCAGCGTTTAACGAAACCGAGGCAGAATTAGCCCTACTAATAATATTTTCGAACTGGGGACGCAAATTAAGTTCTCTATCACAGATGACACCTAAGTCGCGTAGTAAAGTAACTGCGGGAACGGGTTCTTCGCCAATAAAACAATTTCGAGGGGTAGTCGGAAGGCGCTTACGGGAATATGTAATAGCTTGGCATTTGACAACATTTAGAATAAGAACATTTTTTGTACACCAAGTCGAAAAAGTGTTCAAAACTATTTGAAGTTCATAAGAGTCAGCGGAGCTAGAAATTTCTTTAAAACTTGTTATGTCGTCCGCATAAACTGAAAGACGAGAATAATTTATACAGTAATCCACGTCGTTCATTGCTAGGATGAAAATCAGCGGACCAAGATGGCTACCCTGGGGGAACCCAGATGTGGCTGTAAAAGAATTGAAAACAGAGGATCTAAAAATTACTTTATACTGACGCTCTTCAAGGTACGACTTGATCCACGCAATAAACTCCGTTTGGAAGCCAAGAGCTTTGAGTTTCAAAAGTATAATCGCGTGCGAGATTTTATCAAAAGCTTTGCTGAAATCAGTAGGGACAACATCGACATCTTTGCCAACTTCCAATGCGCACAAGGTGCTAGACACGAATTCTTTCGGGTTTGTCGTAATTGATCTTCCCTTAAAAAATCCGTGTTGATGGTAATACCCTGTCTTCTACAGCCAGCGCCCGACGTCTACTTAAAAAGTAAAAGAAATCCCCTCGCGTTACTATCCACGCAGCTGCGACAGGACGTATTTCGAGAACTCCCAAGTTTGATCGCGTGATCTCCGATTGCCCTATAACGGTAGCATCACTTTCGGCGGTATCTTCTCTAGATTTATTTATTCGGATTATCGCTTTGAGTATATTGGTGCTGGACCCTTTTCTGATATAACAAACTCCATTAAACTTTGTTAACTGAGCGTATCTCCTACTCACTTTTTAAAATTAGTCGCATGGGTGTCTAGGCCTGAAGAACCTAATTCATGCTGATATCTTTATAAACTTCAGAGATAAAAAAGTGTGATCGACACGACAGATACGACAGACGGACGGGCGGACACAACGAAATTATAAAGATTTAAGGTTACCTTAAAAATGTAAAAGATGGTTCATCTCATTTGACTGTTGACTCACATGGACCAAATTTTAAAATTTTAAAAAAGTACATATTTTTGCCAATTGATCTCGCCGATTTTTTTCTCCAAAGGACGGTCTATAATGCGTTAACATTTTTGAGTTACAGGGTGCGCCATCTTTTATGTCGGTATACGATAGTTTAAACGCATTGCAAGCGCCATGGACGATCTGTCGACAATATTCTTTGAATCAATTGCACTTTATACGGAAACAAATGAAGATCATCATTCAAAATACGCCGTAAGGTGGTTCTACTGACACCAAAATGATCGGCGCGGTGACAGTACGGCACATGCGGGTTCTCGGAAGCACTCTCTCTTACGACTTCAACCATTTCATTGGAATGGCTTAGGCGTTGAAGAACGCCACGAGATCGTCGGATCTCCCGTGCTCAACAAAATTCGACACCAAACGACGAATATTGTTGTCAGACGGTGGTTTCTAAATTTAATCAAGGTAAGGTTAGGTTTACATGGCTGACTCCAGACTAAAGTTTCACTAAAGCCAGTAGGTAGCAAGAGAAACCAATTTCGAAACTTTTCTTATACTTCTCGTTCCTTCCAATTAATGGTTTTGTCTTGCCAAAAATTGTGTTCACTAGAAGCTCCTCAATCCTCCACCCAGTACAAGACAAACTAATCACCGCAAGCCCTAAATCTGTGCCCAAATTTCAAGGCATACCACTCAAAAATAAAAATGCAGAAGTGCACACGGCATCCCACAATTCGTTTCTGGTCTCGTTTATAACTGTACACATTCTAGCTCTCACAGGACCTAAATCACAATCCCAAACTGAAAGTGGACCAAGGAGCAAAGGCGAAATGAAACTGCCAACTGAATACATGAATAATGATAATTTTACGAAATTTCCCTGAACGGACCATTTCTATGCCACTCTAGTGCATTTGTATGCAACGGAAGGACACTCTGCACTCGCCAGACGAGTGCATTCGCAGTCTCCGAAATATATCCCTGTGTGGCCTGTGGAATCATTGTGGCAACGCCTCGCCCATTGAGGCGGACTTCTTAACACCAAGCGAAAACAACTCATTTCTATGCGACTAAGCTGTTAAATGGGACAAAGACGGAGTGAGAGCGAGAGGGAGCGAGTGAGAGATGGAGTGGACACTTTGGCAGATGTGTAAACAAAGGGACTTGTATCCAAGAAGATGCATTTATTTATGAGATAAAGCTGTGTTATCACTTCCGCAGAACCAAAATGAATCTGAGGCAACCAAGCAGTCAGGATTTGGATTCTGATTTGGAATTCGTTACGTTAATGGGGCGGATTAAATTTCTCCAGTCACTTTGGGGATTTTCATTGAAATTTTATTGAATGTATAAAACCCTTAGCCAGAGGACTTGTGTGTCATCTCAAGGTGACGACGACGTTTGGTGGCTTTCCTTTGAGCTGATCTGTTGACTATAATGTCTGCTTGCAGGAGTCTCTCCTATTCACAGCCCTATGTGACGAAACTCTCGTCTCGCAGCACAAGGATCGAATAATCTCTTGCCACTTCTGTCCATTGGATTGTGATGACCCATTCTCGCGTAAAGCTTTAAAATAGACTTGTGTATTGTTTGTTGAAACCCTTTGAAATAGCAACTCAAGAACACTTTCAATCTTCAAAAGGCTGAAAGGATTTTTTTCATTTAGAAAGAACAAGTGCAGTGCCAGAACATCAAAGTTTCTGCAAGAATCTAGCTGAATGTCTCAAAATAAACCGGGCAAGTGCGAGTTGTACTCGCACGGGGAAGGTTCCGTCGCATAATATTGATGGATGATTTCTGAATATCAAACGACGTTTCAAAACTATTTCAGTTGAATTTTCTTCTAACTTCAACTCAAATCAACCATTTATTCATAAATTCATACATCCAAACAAACAAATGTTCATCCCTACATATACCTATATCTCTATCCAAGTTTATCCAACACAGAAAATCCCTTCCATCATACATACATACATACCTATCTAATCACTGCTCATGCCTGCGGTGTGTGTGTTCATTTCTGTTGGTCATTTAGGGGTGAGATCGAAAAGATAACGCTCATCAACGAATAGAGTGGCCGAACACAGCATGAAATTATGTGTGAAAATGAAAATTTTTTCTTATTTTAAATCTTAGATATCTCAAAATTTCAACATAAATCGATATTTTGAAATTTATCATTTCTTAATGCTTACATTGATGTCTTCAAAACTGCGTTTTCAGATCTTCAAAATTCGCAAGTCGATGATTGACCGTTTTTGGCCAATATCTTCAAACCCATTAGGGCCAGAATACTCGAAATGGTTTTAAATGAAAGTACTCAATGAAGCAAAGTTTTTGTGATTTTTTCAGATTTTTAAACACTTTGGTTTAGAAATGGTAGGGGGGGGGAATCTTTGGAGCTCCATATTTTCCAAACGGTACTTTTGGATAAAAAAGTATTGAAAGAAACCTCTACCTCATTTCGAAAGATCTGTCGATTGATATATATATCGATGGGGTGCGACAATTTTTCAAAATTAATGTCAACTTCACCTGTACTGGAGCCACCCCCAAATGGCCCCACTTTTTAAAATCGCTGCATAGGAAATGACATCTAGGTCTGAAGTACCTAATTCCAAAATTTCATGCCGATATCTTTATAAACTTCGGAGATAAAAAAGTGTGACAGACACGACGGACGGACGGACGGACGGACACACCGAAATTATAAAGGTTCCGTTTTTGTAGACGGAACCTTAAAAAGTGTTGACATGGTAAATCACAATCTTCTTTTACGGAGATTATAAAAAGCAGGTTTTCGCGGGTTTATGCTTAACTGGTTCAAGAACTATCTCAAAAATAGGCCTCAAAAAGTGAATTTAGATGACACAAGGAGCGACAGAAAGTGTTTAACTTGGGTGTACCACAAGGCTCTGTCTTGGATCCAATTTTATTTCTTGTGTACATTAACTCCCTCCTCGCTCTAAATTTCAAAGGCTCACCTACAGCCTTTGCGGATGACACAGGTTTTACTTATGGTACGAACAATCCCTTGGATCTTGTTGCTGACATTAATTATGATTTGAGTTTATTAAGAAGTTGGTTTGCGAATCATAATCTGGTAATAAGCTCAAAAACGAAAATAAACATCTATTTTTGTCTTTTCTTTCGTGTATTCTTTTCACGCCATGTTTGCAACTCTACTGATTTTTATATTGTATTGAATTTTGAATTACTGCTTTATTATATGCATACCCCACTAAATTAGTAATAAATTAATGAATTTTGCATCATTTGAAGTGGCTTCAATACTGTTTTATTACTTTTGTAAGTAAAACATAGAATGCCTCAACTTATTTTTGCTATTATATAATTTATTTATGCTATTTCTAAGCTTCTAAGTTTTTACTTATGAATTGTTAAATGAATTGAATTTATTATATGGAAATAAAGTAATAATGAAAAATGAATGAATAATCCCCATCCAACTTAAAAGGCCTAGATTTTTATTGGACGATCTTGGAAATACTATCCAATCCTTGATTTAACTTCACCAACTAGCACCAAGCTGGTTCATTGCTATCTTGTGTACCTAACATCAAAAGGAAATATTCAAAAAGCAAGTTATAGAACGCCTCTCCAGCTATCACGATCCTTAAAGGGGCTTCCAATAGGAACTTCCGAAATTTGACAATTGATAGGCATATTTTTGAAGCTACATCTGTCAAATTGACTGTCATTTATTCAGTCTGTTTTGCCAAATCACACGCACGTTAACAACACGTGCAGAGGATAAAATTGTTTCATTAAAATGGATGTTCTGTTCGGACAACGTTCCGCACTCTTCGACCATTTTACGGTCGACATAATCATCCTACCGAAAGGACTATTCGCAGTGCGGTGGATAAATTTGAGTCCACTGGTTCAGTAAACGATAAACCAACACCCATACGTTGATGAAACGCAAGTTCTGCGGAAAACATCGCCGCTATCCATGAGATTGTGTAGAATAATCCGACACAGTCGATTTCACTTCGCTCATAAGAACTCTGCCTTTCACAGACCACAACTTGACGAATTTTGCATCCTGACTTAGGCCTGTCTCTGGTCCCGTACAAAATTCAATTGACCCAGAAGATGAAGGACAACGACGTGTGTTCGCCTAATTTTCATCGAAAAATCATCTTCAGCGATGAGGCACATTTCTAGATGAATGGGTACGTCAACAAACAAATTTGTCGAATTCGGGACGATGCCAATCCACATAAGATCTAAGAGCATCCAATGCATCCCGAAAATATCACTGTTTGGTGTGGACTTTTGGCTGGCGGCGTCATCGGTCCATATTTCTTTGAAAACGACGTTGGGCAGGCCATCACCGTCAACGGCGAGCACCATAGGTCGATGGTTACCAACTTATTTTGGCCAAAATAGGATGATAAGGAGATCAACGACATGCGGTTTCAATAGGACGGCGCTATGTACCACACAGCTCACGCCACATTAGAAATTCTGCACAAGCGAGGTCACAAGGGCATGGTCATCTCACGTGGAGGTGATGTGATCTGGCCAGGGAAATCTTGCGATTCGACCCCGTTAGACTTTTTCATGTAGGGTTTCCTGAAGTCGCAGATCTATGCGAATAAGCCGCAAACCACAAACCACAGCGGCCCTCAAAGCCAACATAACCCATGCCATCGGTCAAAATCAGCCTGATTTATGCGCCAGAGTCGTGAATAATTTAACATTTCGGATGAGCGCCACCCAGAGAAGCCGCGGCAGACATTTGAACAATGTTAATTTTCATACATAATGGCATCAATAGGCATTTCGAATAAATAAAAAATCTGGATGATATCTGACACACATTTCGTTTTATTTAAGTTTGAAGATAGGAAGCGCTTTATGAAAGGCACTTTTTATTCTTGTTTATTTTATTCTGTTATATACTCCAGCTCTTGATAGGAGTTTGCACCCACTTCTATTTCCAAGGGAACTGTCAAAATTCTCCGCATTTAGTTCGTCTATTCACTTCTCACCTCCCATCGTGTGCTTTTTGCGTTCCACCTTCAAGCATATCACCTGGACTCGCGACACGTTCCCATAATCATGCATGAAAGTGATTTTGGAATTATTTCCCCCTCAAAATCCGCACCATAAACCCTCAAAACATTCACATGTCAACCACACCGCATTTCATTAATATTTTATGTCTAACAACAAACTTTCGCTAGCCCCCGTCACGCCACGCGCCCTCATCCACTGATCCGCGGTGACTTTTAATTAAAAATGAAAAAGAACGGAAAAAAAATCACCCGATGTGTAAATATTTTCTATCGAAACATGAAAAACCCACATGGTAACTAACAACTCATTTCACATCGCGCCGATACCAATGACTAACCACCCCCAACCCTCGGTGGAAAACAAGTTTTCTAAGCCGGAGCCAGCCGACCCCGCCACAGAAACATTTGAAGCAGGTGGTGGACATAAATTTCGTCACCCTGTCATATCGACAATACAACAACGGATAAATCCTGGGCTGCCTGAAGGAGTTCCGGTCCAGTAGTCGAGCTCCGCTTGGGAACCCTATTCCAGACGAAGCTGCGAAATAGTGCGTGTGTGCAAAATGTTTATGGTTTGCAACACTCCAGCTGCCAGAAAGACCTCTGCCATCTACTGCCTCCACTCTCACTCCGAAGCGAGCGAGAAAAAGCCAACCGAGAAGCAGTAACCCTTCAGAAACTAGGGTCTGTAGTGTCGGAATGTTGTGCTTCGCAGCATTCAGCCAGCGTCTTAGGAGTGAGGCGGAATGTGGACGGAACGAACTTTGAATTATTTTCAGTCCCAACGCAGTGGTTCCGAATGGTTTCCATTGCACCCCACCAGGGTGACGGCTGTGGTCGGTGGCTCTTGGTGTAATTTGAACTCTCCCGCTCGCACGAAACTGCCATGGTGACAATTACAGTGGCAGAAATGGCAGCCTCTGCATTTTGGCGATAATTTAGGCGACACACCAAAACCCATCGCATCTGGGTTACCAACGTAATAGTGGCAACTTAGTTATCTATCCAGTGCTCCTGCTTCATCCCCTGACCTTATCGCCTTTCATCTGTTCGGAGTGAGTCACGGCCGTTGGGCGCCATTCGCCCCCCGCTGGTGTGGGTCGATTTCATTGTTGCTAGCTGAACGCATAAAATTTCCATTTCGGTTGTCCGTTCATGTTCGTTTGTTTCCGCTTTTGCGGATTTTGTGTGTTTAGAGGGTTGCTGCCAACAGTGGTGGAAGTAATGCAGCCTGACTGACCCTTAACGCGTGCATTCATTATTTTCCACAGAATTCGCCAATTATTCGCGTACCTACAGGACCAGTTGTTCGGTTTTCCATACCAGGGCGGACCTGATGTGGTGCGGGATTGTAAATATAGTGTGACTTGTAGCTTGAATTAAATTGCTCGCTCTGCGAACACTGTCGGCACCGGGATATGGACACATTTTGGCAGGATTCAATACGATTCTTGACAATTTGAATGTTATTAATTCGTCCTGATAACAAAATCCTTCGGTTCGTGTCGAATTCTGCTGCACGCATTGAATTGTGATGACCTCTCTGAGATACGAAGTCAGCAGATTGTCTGTCCGACAAGTCAAAGGCTTTGATTGAAGCAGCATTTAAGGGGACACTTTATACGAACCTCGGTGGATTTTGTAGCAGTGTGACTCGAAATGGACTGCGTAATGGAATGTCCTGTGTCTAAACTTAGGTTTGATTTTTTTGAAAAACTGAAAGCGTTAAATGGATTTTTTGAGGTTTCAGGGTCGGTGGAGTGGAGAAGTCGTTGAGTTTATTTTTTGAATTGGAAATACAGAAATGTTGACAGAATTGATCAACAAATTCTTTTAAGAAAGCCTAAGCCCGTTGCCCAATCGTTTTCAGCTTCAATTCAAACTTGGCCTATTTTATGGTCCCCAACAATGGATAACTGAGCTCACTTTTCCTTTGGTTGGGGATAGGAAACCACAACTCTCAACGTAATACTGTAGCTGTAGCTGTAGCTGGTATTATTTTATAAGATTGTATCTTAAAATATCAGCTTAACTAAATATATAAATAAATAAATAAATAATACGTGCAGAAGAAAGACTTAAATTTTGGCAATAAGAATATGCAATTCACTTTCCGGAGGATTTTAGAAAAAGGCCTCGGTGTACACCCGTCGACGAACAAGCTAGTGCCGAAACCGAATCCAGAAAACAATACATTATATCAGAGCTCGCGGTGTGAACTCTTAAACAACTTCCAACTTCTTCTTGCGTCGCTAAAGGACTCCTTTCAAAATGCTTCAGCAAACATCGTATTGAACATCCTATCTGTTCTGTCACGATTGAAGTAGTTCTACAGTTCTATGCAAACTCCGAACGGCGTATGAAAAGATCTTCTTTACAGTTATACTCACTAAGCAATGTCAGTTAGTCGGGAGAGGTGATGCTGTAAAAATGAAAGTTGTTGTGTTCGGGATTGAATCATAGCGCTTTGGTTCAGCGTAAGTGTCAACCCACTTCTCCTCTACGTCATAACCGGAAGCTGGTCCCTATTTCCATCAAAACGTGATTCTAATCAACGTCGGTCTACATTAAGTCAATGAACTTGTGAACAACTGAAGCAGTTCAACAACAGATTCCTGAGACTCAATTAGACACAAAACAGGCACTATTTTGTATGGAGGGCTATTTGTACTGATTTAAGTTGCTCTCAATTACCAACTTTACTGAATCAGTGAGCATTTATTTAAAAATATAGGAAAGATTACTTTCGAGGCTAAAAGTTGTATCAAGATGATGCTACACTCCAAATGGCCTATAAAACAATTGACATTTAATTCACTAAGTTAACGACAAATCACCACAGGTGTCAATAAGCTGAAAAATAATATGATGACTTGCCAAACGAGCTCTTCAATGCTTTTTTCGGTTAGGGAGTACGCAGCAGAATATCTGTAGATTTTAAGAAGACGAAAACATGCCCGATCTTTGGAATATAAGCTACATACTTACGAGTATATCCCACCATGGAGCAATAATCTTTAAGGTATTAGTAATTGGCTGAACGCACCCGAGTGAGCGCCCTCTGTGTCTCACTCAATTAAATAAACTGGACGATCGGGGATCGCAGCCAACTTCGGGCAGATCCTCAATCGTCCATCGTCCAATCCTTTTTCCTTGATTCTATCTTCTTTTTTTTGACAGATGCTGAAGCTGGCCGGACTACACGAGGAATAAAAACTATTTGTCAATTTTTTATACTTTTTTAAAATAAATAATTAAAGTTTAAAAATCGATTCGTTGTTTACCATCTGGAACAAGACGTCACAGTCGACACCTACAATTTTCAGGGCGTTAAGGAGTTTGTCTACCTCGTGGCAAATGTGTACCCAACAACCAACATCTTGGCGGAGGTTTGATGCAAAATCACTCTTGGAAAACGCTGTTTATTCGGTTTGTCGAAACAACTTAAGTCAAAACCGCTAACTCTGAGACCTTATAGGTTAGTAAGTTAACACCAACATTGTAGCGAAAAATGAAACAGTTTATGAACAGTGTATAAGCTCGTGATTGTATAACTCGAGCACAGTTAATATTAGCATGTTATCAGTCAGATAAAGACACAAGCTTTCGAAACAGTAGCCTAAAATGATATATACCGCGACGGGATGATCTTCATCAGCAGTCAGGAAAAAGTTGCTTGTTTTAAACCTAAACCATCACAATGTACAGACATAAATGTTTGGCGAAAATTAAAACAAAAGCATGTTATCTATAGTCTGCAGAGTCCTCTGTCTGAATAAAATGCATGAAGTGAAAGAATTTAATCAAATGAATCTAAAAAAATTCTGACACAAGATGTATTTAATTAACAAACGAACCTCTGGAATTTTTGTTACACTTAAGATTAAAGAAAAGTTGATATTAAAAATATCGCAAGAACTTGTTTCGTTTGATCGGCTGTCATTTTATAGAACGTTATGTCTGGTTCCAAAAATGTGTGCTCGAAAGCTATCAGATACAAATAATGCGAATCCTACAACATTATGCTGTTGAAAAGATTTACCAACTAGAACCCAAAGGTATAGATTAAAAAAAAGTAATTTAAAAAGAAATTCAATAAATTTATTTTTTTAATGATATCCAATAATACCGTCAGCTTCGTTATACTGCTTGCAGTCGAAAACTACAAGAAAAATGTTTTACGAACATAGTGGACCAAACAAATTGGACTCATGTAGCGGTTGTAGCGATTACAGGAAAGTGACAGCAATGATATTGTCGATTTAGGTTAGGTTAGGTTAGGGGGCTTATTTTGAATTCACCAGCACACTTAGACCATGTTGGTCCACTGCGATATCCACAGTCAGACTACTACCACTGATCGATCGCTCCAGTGATATTGCCGTTAATTTGATCCCAACGGCAAATGAAGACTGGACCAGATTGAAAAACCGGATAAAAGCGTATTAACCTAGCTTTCACTGGCATTCGAACTTGGGACCTCTCGAATTTAGGGCAGGACTTAACCAACTACAGTCGTTTCGTCGATTTAAGTTCATACAAAAACAAATTAACAACATTGTGTAGTATACCTTTTTGTTTCGGACTCTGATTTTTTGAAGTAGCCTTAAAGTCGGAAATATTTGTTTCTTCTCCTTTCCATACAAAAGTCATTGAACAAATTAAACTCTGACAAATAGACTTTTGAATTAAAATTATTCTTTGCCTAGTTAATTCGAAATAATTGGTGAAAAACTACAGAATTTGAGGAATTAATTTCGAAAACTGACTATCTGCTTGTTACACGTAAATTCAACAAAAGTACACAACGACAATTTACACACAATTAACAGGGTTTTAGTGATTGCACATGTTCGCAGAATTGTGGAATTATTGTTTTGTGGATTAAATTTGTATAAAAAAATGCTAGGCTTTTGATTTGAGTTGAAGTTTATGGTGAAATTCATTTACCCCACATCAAGTCCTGACCAGCGGACTATGTTTTTCTGTTGAAATAAAATTTTCCAAAAAAATTAGTGTCATTTATCCAAACCATAATCCACGAATATTTTACATACATAATTAGCAGGATTTAGTTGCTTCGTAGTCCATACATTTCAAGAGTGATTCTACAAAGCTAAACTTAATACAGCCTAATGAAGTTCCGGGATACCAATTACTGCAGAATTTTGGCATGGGAACACTAGTTCCTAGTCTTTGGCCACAAAGGCCATCATTGGGATACACTTTTAGTTGCTCCCCGTATTCAAGTTTTTTGAACTCAAACAGACATTCAATTAACTGGATGTAAGTAGGAACGTTTTACACCGATTCCTGTGAAATTGGAGAAACTTTTAACTCTAGAAGAATTGTCAGTCACACGCAGGTGATGGTGCCATGAAATTAAACGTTGCCATAGTCCCACATTTAGATTTAAGCCTGGGACTCTCTGCGTAGCAGTGGACGTCCACAACCCACTACCCCACGGCTATGTCAACTTTTTTTGTTTTGAAACAATTTTTCACGACGTAAACAAGAATGTAAGTACATTTAAGTGGGATTCCAAAATAAGTTTTTAACGGAAGGTAATATAGAAAAAAAGGTTTGGAATTGAAACCAGGAAGTCACACTTGTGAGCAAAAGGTAATCGTTCATAGCTAACGCAACTGACAACTAACCAACTCTGAAAAAGCTTTATCACTCAGTCAGTACTCATTAAAAACGTCCACAAAAAGTTTAGCTCCTTATCCAAATATCGCCAAACCCAACATCAGTTCACCCATTCCGTGAATGTGCACCAATTCAACTGATTTGTGGATGACCAACGCTTGCAGGCAACACTGTACGCGAGAGCATTTAAAACGCACGCCAAGCGGTTACTTTGTGCAACAATGATTAAGTACTTTTCAACCTCATGCAACCCGAAAATGTGGTTTCATAATACCATCGGAATCCCTTAGTGATTTACATGTCCTCCTTAATATTCATCTGTGCGGCATGCAGCAGCGGCATGCGCGCCCCCTCAAAGCCGCCTCCCACACGACCGACCATCATTTGGATGTACTCGTACTCGTGTACATTCGTACCGCACCGCCTCGCATGTACTTGACGCATTCGAATACACACAACCGCCCATGTGTCGCCTGCCAGGATAATGATTATAATAACGGACTTTTAAAATTTAATCTCTGATAAATATTTCTCTTCGCATTCCGTTGTTATTAAAAATATTTAACCAAAAACGAAAAATTCATAAAACCCCCGACGCGAGTGAGCCTGCAGTTTAATGGCTGAACACTGAACGGAAACAGTCCTGGCAACATGTCCTCGTGCACGCCACGCCATTTAATTGTATTAATTTCGTTTATGTGCAATTACGTTTTATAATGTTTGTTTGGCATGTGTGCAAGTGTGTGAGTGGTGGCGGGGGCTGATGGGAGGTGTGCTTAACGGGGAAATAAATTTTCTTAAATTGAAATTTGTTGAGGAGTTCAGATCAAGTGTGGCGTAAATGAAATGAGCGCCAGTTGAGGTGGGTGGTCTGAAGGGATCGTTATCGTGTCCCACGTTATCGTCTCCTACATCAAATATGATGAATAAACAGATTGACTAAGTGGCACTAAAGAGGACATTAAGATCGCAGTAGAATTTGAAATGGTTTTGTCATCTTCAGCGAGGAGTACCTCTTTCGAGTGTTGAGCGATATAGCACGAGAAATGAAAATGATCCATTTCCTTAAGTGACTCAAACGGTATCAGAAACCACCCTCAGGAGAGAGTGGCCAACGATCGGGTGATCGAAGAGGACAGGTTTCGAGCGGTTATCTTTGTATCGCAAAAGGGTACGATAGTTTGTTTGCTCGATGGTGGATATTTACCCTTTAAACAAGAGAAAAACTGCAGTCTCCCTAAACGTGTGTCCAGTGGAGACCATACGCAGGAATCAGTTACAATTCAACGATTATAATAATAATAATAATGGCGGCGCTACAGTCCGAGGTGGACCTGCGCCTAGCTTCTCAGCAACCAGTCCTATTGTTCTCTCACGAGTGGAGGGGACCTACAGTTTAATGCCGACTCCGAACGGCGAGTTTGAGAAGCTTTTTCTAGAGAGTTATACTCTTTGAACATTGTCAGTGACTCGAAAGAGGAGGAGCCGTGACCAATTTTTTGAATAACTGTTCGTCTGAACTTGGATTTGAACCTAGACTTGAGAGTCTAGTGCGTATGGGCTGACGCATAAACCCACACGGCCACGGCACCCACCGGACAAATTCATCTTAGTTTTAAGGATACATAGAAGTAATCCTTCAATGACTACTGCAAATGGTCGAAATCAGTCACAAGACTTCTACTGGATCCATTGCTTTTCAATTGGCTGCACACACACATATTCGCCCTCCCTCAGTGCGACAAGGACTTCGTTAGAGAGTTGCTCTAAATAAAAGCCAAACACTCATTTCGTGCACTTCCTTCCGTCCATTGCCACAGGAAACAACACTCAAAAAAAGGCCTCCACAGACAGGGCTAAGGTAAATTCGTAGTGTCCCAAGTGTCCAGGTAACGAATGTACTTGTCCGAAGCGCCGTAGCCTACCTTTCAAGGACGCAAAGCAAATAACGAGTCTTTGCAGATAGTGCCTGCACGACGTTCTCGTCCCGGTGTCGTTATTAAAAAGTTCATAAACAAAAAGGACATTCACACACTCTACCCTTTTTTTGTGGTGCCTTCTGCACTCGAATGTCCCTCGAAAAGGGGTGGTGTCTCCAAGTAGCTTCACACCACCACTCCGCCACCAGAGCACACACATCAAGTGTCATGGATGTTTTGCCAAAAAAGTAATCGAAAAGATAGGCCACCCCCATCCGCATCCCCGTCATGGACATGCACGGCTCCATTACAGCCGCTAGTAACTTATATTTGCCCGGCATATCCTGTCACATAATTCTGCATTGAATTTGATTTATTAGGACAGGCGATGTCTTGACCAGATGTCATCCTAAGTTTTAATGTCACTCCTGGGCGAGAAGGCTGGGTGGAGGTGGTTGGGGTGGTTGCCTTATATCTTGCTTTGTGCTTGGCGCAAATCCTTGACAATCTGAAATGAAGAAATGTCGAGAAGGATATAAAGTGTATGACGACGACGACGATGACGGCAACGGCGTAAGCTTGACGGGAAGTCGTAGTAGACTCTGTTTACTTTAACTTCCCTGTCAATGTCGGCTGAGTGCCGCTGCTGCTGGGGGGGGGGAAACTGAAACATTTGATGTCCTTGCGGCGTTGTAAATGGCTTGCCATTGTGTGCTCGTGGGCTGAGGGAGGGTGTTGCGTTGCAACGCCAGGGTATTTATTATTTTTTAAACGCTCTCACTCGTCGTCTTATTTTGATGGAAGGATAATGGCATTGGAAGTCCCATTTGTGGGGCTCTACGGGTACGTCTCTACGTACATGCATGCATGCATGCACCGGAGGGGTGGAGCAAGGGGAGGGCGCTTGGTTCCTCTTTTTGGGAATCTGGAAACAGAGGAATTGCCGGGCGGACATGATAAATGAGATTTAAAAAGTTCTTCCTTGTCTTTGTGAGCTGCTTCGCACTCGCCTCCCTTTTGGATGGAATTTCGTTTGTGTGCCGCTGTTTGCAGTGCTGTTTGTGTATCTTTCCGGATGCAGACACTGCGAAAGTAAGTTGTATTTTTCTTGTGGAATTCAAAGTGAAGGGCTGTTGTAGTGATGTATGGTGCTTGCTGCATGGGGTTGACATTGTGTTACGATGGGGAACGGTTGGGAATTTTCCAAGTGCGGTGCCCTGAAATTGAAGCCAAGTGTAGGAGACTGCATTCAACGAGCATAACTCTGTAATTCGAGTAATGAGAAAGTGTACCTAAGGAGCGGGAGTTGTTTTGGTGACTATCACTCTGGCACTCAGCAAGGTATTGCGTTCTGCATTTTACTGCAACGTTTTAATGCATGGTCATAGTTTTTCGATTCAGGCGTTGCTGCTAAGGGAGTGTGTGGTGTAAATTACTTCAAACTCAATCTTTAATGGGAAAGAATTTTCAAAAAGGGAAGCATTTGGTGGGTTAAAGATTGTATCAGCAGTCTTACTGAAACTGCCATAAATGCACACAAAATGTCGGAAAGCAGCTGACCTGATTCTTGACGAGCTGGAGGCTTATCGAGTTCATTCGATATCTTAGCTAGAGCACGATGTGAACTTACACAAATACCACCAAGCAGCTATTGCTCCGCTTTCATTTTTCACTCCTGTCATGCAGAACAGAATAAAGGGTCTTCCAATAGGGACTTCCGAACTTTGACAGTTGATAGCGACCATATTGTTGAAGCTACATCTGTAAAATTGGCTGTCATTTACTCAGTCTGGTTTGCCAAATCACTGTGGATAAAAATAGCGTTCAACAATAAGGGTAAATGATAAAATTGTTTTATCAAAATTGATATTCTGTTTGGGCAACGTAGGTTCGCGCTTGTTGCAGATCACAACTTGGCAAATTTGGCATCCTGACTTGGGCCTGCACCGATACAAAATTAAACTGACCCAGGAGCTGAAGGTAAACGATGTGTGTTCGCTGAATGGGCTCTAGAGCATCGAAAATTCGTCTTCAGCGATGAGAACCTTTCCTGGATGAATGGCTACGTCAAAAATCGAAGCTGTCGAATTTGGGACCATACCAAACCACATGCAATCCAAGAGCTTCCAAAGCATCCCGAAAAAATCACTGTTTGGTGTGTGTTTTGGGCTGGCGGCGTCTTCGGTCCACATTTCTTTGAGAACATCATGACGTTGGCCAGGCCATCACGGTCAATGTCGCGGCCACCACAAACCACATCGGCCCTCAAAGCCAACATAACCCATGCCATCGGTCAAATTCAGCCTGATTTATGCACCAGAGTCATGGAAATTTCGACATTTCGGATGCGCGCCACTCAGAAAAGCCGCGGCGGACATCGATAAGTTTTTTAAACTAATAAAAAATGTTAAAAAATGTCACAATGTTTTGTTTAAATGTAAAGATTGGAAGCGCTTAGTGAAGTCGATAGTTATTGAGTCATGCTTAGATAGTCCATTACGAACCTGGACTTGAACCCACATGCACCTCTAGCCTACTACTACATGCTGATCCAAAAATCTTCTTGAAAAATCCGAAATTCAATACTGTTCCATCGAATTTTCAGACGGAACTTCTCTGTCTGTGGTGGTATTTTTTTTTTGTTCGATGAATTTTTGAAACACTACTGGAGCACTCAGACTCAAAACTGATCCATTGTACTGCCAGGTAGCAACCTACTCCAGTGCCGTTAATTTGATCCCAACAGCAAATGGTGACTGGACCAGATTCGATTCCACTGGGATTCGAACCTTGGACCTTTCGAACTTCGAACACTTACCCAACGGCGCCATCCAGTCGTGGTGGTATTTATTTCAGCTTTAGCTCACAGAAGACTTAACTTTCCAAATATTCCATCCCTTGGTTTTTTTAGACAAAAAAACAAGTCTTGTCTCAGTTAATTCAACTTCAAATTGAATTAAAAAGTAACCAAATACTTCCCATAAAACGAGTTACTTTTCATCACCTACTTGACAATTTTCAATTAGAACAATCCCAACGACAACCGAATCGAAACTTGCAACGCTTTGAAATTCCCTTGAATTAATTCATGTTTAACACAGGAATTATGGCCCGCAACCGCATTAATTTTAATTGCAGTCCGACACCAGGCGTTATGGCCAAAAGAATTTGCATAATTTCACAATTTCAAAAAGAACCCACGACGGAAGAGCTGAAAGTGATAGCCACACTCTAGAACCGCATCTGTCAGTTACCACTGCATTATGTGCATAAATTGGGAAAATTTTCGAGATGCGTTCCCAACCGGCGTGTTCGTGGCTTGCCGGAGTTTGTTTTTTTTTTTTTTTTTTCGCCATTTGGCCCCATGAGGAGCTCACTTTGTGGAGAGGTATCATTACTGTGCACTGACGTCTCTTGAGAAGACGCTCAAGTTTCTTAATTTAAGTTTGAAATTAATTCACACTCTTCTTCTGTTTGGGGGATACTCTCGTATCTTTAAAAAGGATGCGCATTTCAATATTGTGAAAGTTTTTCAAAAGTTGAGACGCTGTTCCCTTTTTTTTTTCATTCAGAAACGAGCCACGATGGGGAAGACATTTTATTTTTAGTTTTTTTTTTTTTTGGCTTGATATGACGGTATTATTAGCAACGAAGTGAGGACGAGTTTTGTTGACAACTCGATGAGAGAGTTGGTTTTCAATTTGTCAATTTAGATGAGAGTTGTTAAGTGACAGGTTGGCCGGATCAATGGTTTCCTGGAGGCGAAAGTTCAAGCGCATCGCTGACGCTGCTTGCGATGACGTAGTCTGTCGTTAATGCATTTACTTACATAAAACATGTTCCATCGCATGGAAAAGTTAAGCAAGAAAACTTTACAAATTGTGGGCGACTTGGAATACTTGATTCTGGTAGTGACATGGAAACACTGTCAATGGACGCTTATTTGCTTGTTTGCGCAAATATTTCAAGAATATCGTATGTTTCGACCCCTTTCGCATCTCCCAAAGACTCAGTCCATTTCTTTTTCATAACGCGCAAAGCCATTGTTGGTAGCTAAATTAAATTGACTGAGGAGATTCTGTGAAATGTGTGTGAAATTCAACTCGTTGACGTCTTGAGTCTGTCCATTAGTTATAAGAGAAATTTTAATAGCGCCTTTTATTTTTTTCATTTAAATAAAATAAAGTATGTGTGAGATATCATCAACATTTTTTATTTGCTTGAAAGACCATGACGATGACACTATGTACGGAATATAACGTCGTTCAAATGTCCGTCGCGGCTTCATTGGGTGGCGCTCATCCGAAAAGGAAAATGTTCAATGACTGGTGCATAAATCAGGCTGAATTTGACCGATTGCATAGGTTGTGTTGGCTTTGAGGCCGCTGTGGCTTGTGAACTATTCGCATAGACATGCGACTTCAGAAAAGCCCACAAATTCTAACGGGGTCAAATTGCACAATCTCGTCACCTCAACGTGAGATGACCGTACCCTCGAATCGCTCGTGCAGAATTTCCAATGTGGAAATAAATATGCAATTATTTTCTTAAGGAAACTCTTTTATACCAAAAACTTCAATATTTTTTCAGCTGAAGTAGAGAAGTACCGAATTTTTTCCTTCCTTTAAACATCTTTCTAGTCTCCTACATTTGCAACCTTAAAACCAGCTTTGTTTGATTACTCACTCACAAATGACATTTTTTGAAAAATTCTACGTTATTGCAAAATTCTTGTCTTATTTATCAGAAGGAAACAACTTTTAGATCCTTTTCTGCATTCTCACAGTCTAGGCCAGGATTGCCTCAGTCTAGATTTTATCATTCCTAGTCATACACCTGCTTAGCGTCCCGCAAAAATAATTTCTTGATGTAGCTGCGCTTCTTCTTGAATCAACATCGAGGAGTGTTTGTACTGACACGTTCGGTTCATTTCCAAGTTCACTTCGGGAAAAACGAAAAGGAAAACTTGTGGCAGAATAAATAAATATCGTGCTCTTACAGCGTTGTGGTGCCTACTGCAGCACAAAGATCAGAGAAGGAAGCTAAAATATCTGGCATACCCCCCAAGCAAACTCCGCCGCGGAAATTAAACATTTCACCGTCTACTTGAATCCAACCACGGCAATAAAAGTGAACCTGCCTCCCTGCAGCTGTAACCAACCACCCCGAATCCGTTTGCAATTATCTAGTATGTTTGCTTCAAAGCACTCATCGTTTTACAACTCTGGAACTTATCTTCAACTTACACTTGCATTTGCATTTCGCCGCTCCCTGTCGCGCTGAAAAACTACCACGCCAAACTACAACTTCAACTTTACGGCGTGTAAGAGTAATGACTTCCCATGTAATCTCTAGCCCCCCTATGCACACTTTGCATAATTAGCATGTTTTCCTGGAGCAAGAACAGATTCAGCGTTATCGCATCGTCGTCCTGTGGAATTGTAAAATCTTAACTACCCCCCTCCTACCCACCCCACTGTCACAATGTAAATCACAAGACGAGGAATTGAATGGCTCCATTCGAAAACTTTATGATATCCCCTGCCGCAGCTATTTATTTCGTATAAAACCAGTTATACGCATCCACCCGCTTAGGACTTGGGCATAAAACGCAATTTAATATTTCACTCATCGGAGTCCATTCAAGCCCTCTCGTCGTCTCACAAGTGCTGTCCTAAATCATCGGGCTCAGTCCCCCCAGCACGAAAAGAGGGATCAAATTGCAATTTTCACCACCAAAAATTACCGTTAAATTGTGAATATTTCACTTTTTATTGCATAAGCATCTGACCAAATACATATGTATGGGGCTAACCCACCTAACCAGCCGGGCCGGAGATGAAGTGCTTACCCATAAAGTTTGAAGGATTCGTGGCAATAAAAAAAATAATTCATAAATTGTCTTGGGCGAGGCACGATTATGAGGCGGGGACCGACGCCCCGTCATTGGGATGGTAATTCTTGGCGGAAATAAATCAAATTAGACGCAGATAACAGAGGCTTAGGCTCGGGACCCAATAAAAATACATACATGGTCCATAAACAAGTGGAATTTTTTTTTTTCGCTCTCCTCGTTTGGTTCTTACGGTTCTTCCGAAAGTCCTTTGGATACGCTCGTGCAATAAAAATATTTTGAATGCGAAAGAAGTATCTAGCCAATAATTGAACATGGATGAGTGCGTACGTGGATCAATTGGGAAGAACCTCGTTTCAGGACTAAGCACTTTGTGGCCAGAAACAACCGGGTTACAAGGGATACTTATGGGGATTTTAACTGTGCCACCAGAAATGATCAAAAATTGGCAAAGGCAGTAAAGCGAATGCTTTTTGTAGGACAATTGAATGAAAGACGAGAAGACCTGGACAAATTTGTTTTGAAACATGGTTTCGGGATCTAGTTTCCTCAACGCAAGTCAAACAAACAACTTTGTAGTAATAATAGTGGTGGCGCTACAGCCCGAGGTGGACCTGGACCTAGCTTCTCAGCAACCACTCGCGTTGTGCGTGCTATTGTTCCTTCAGGAGGGGGACCTTCAGTTTAATGCCGTCTCCGAGCGGCGAGATTGAGAAGCTGTTTCTAGACAGTTATACTCTTTGAGCATTGTCTGTGACTCGAAAGAAATGGAGCTGTGAAAAAATGTTAGGTGTTTTTTTTTCTCCAGATTCGAACCTTAAACCTCGAGCGCAGGAGTGGACGTACCTATTTACTACTCCACGGCGCCCACAGACAACTTGCTGATGACAAATTTGAAGACGCAAATTATGGAATAAGAAACCCAAGGTTGAGTGACTTAAATAAGATGTTTTTGTTTGAAGACATTGCATTTACCTTCCTCCATTGGATATACTCGTATACCGTAGACAATTAGCGGTAAGCACAGCCGTTAGACTGAAGTAACTTCATTTGTGGTTTGAAAAAAATTCTGGCCACTCTACCACAGTTAATAAATTTGAATCGCTTTCTTAAAGGTAGCCCTAAATGACGAACATGCTCGCCGAACTTGTTCGTTTGCATTATCCCCTACACGGCGAACACATTTGGCGAACCTTCATTTCGTGTTGTTTCTTCAAACCGTCAACATGTGTGATAGGCAAGCCCAAGTGGTGAATTCCTCGATAAAATCGTGGCTCACTGTTGACATTGTGCTTAATCCGCGATATGCACTCGGCGACGTTCACAGCAAAAATGAGGTTTGCTGGCGAACATGGGCCTACGCGGCGAACATCAATGCCAACGAAAATTTTCACCAACAGCGAGCGGCTCTCGAACCAGCCTATACACGGCGAAAATGCGGCGTGCACGTTCGTCGTTTAGGGCTATCTTAAGACTCCGACCTCCTATTTCCTTGAGAAATACTTCTTAATCAGCATTCCCTGACTGGAAGACTGACCTTCACGCCGAATGGTTCTCTGAGAATGTTCACAGATGGACCCAAAGCGAATAAGGAAAGGAGAGAAGGACTCTACACCAAGGCTCTTAACATAAGTACTAGTATATCTCTTCACAATCTCAAACATTGTAGTTTCTTTCAAGCAAAGACTAAAGCATTAAAAGAGCCTTTGTCATGCGTATGGCGGGGCATGCTGTGGTCTCTTCACTTCTTCCCTCGGTCTAATTACTTTCGGACAGATAACAATCACGCCTCTGCTGCTGCTAAACATCTTCTGAACCTCGATGCGATTAGGTTCACTACTCGCAGATGGTATAAGGCACCACGTGCTTCTTTACTCATTATGTTCACTCTACTTAATCAGGAACAACATTTGGGACTTTCATCAGGGTTATAACAGGATACTGCGCTGTTGCCACATACGCTTTTAGGATGGGTCTTTCATAAAACAAATTCTGTAGAAATTGAAGGGACGACACCTTCTCTGCAGATTATTTTAGACACTTTGTCGACGGTCGAGTGAGCTGAACGCCATCGGAATCAGTCAGTTTAACAGCTTCATGCAGACCGGTTAAGGTTTTATGTATAGGAGACCGCGTGGTTTTGTGTGGTATGACGGACCCATGTTGGCCTGGGTGTAACTATTTTTTGCAGTCGAAAAACTTGCATCCAACCTAACTTAATTTAGCCCCTGCCGAGGATTTTTTTCCTATGATTTTTGTAACACTACTGGAGCAACCAGACTCAAAACTGGTCCATTGTACTGACAGGTAGCAACCTACTCCAGTGCCGATAATTTTATCCCAACGGCAAATGGTGACTGGACCATTTTCGATTTCACTGGGATTCGAACCTGGGACCCCACTAACTTGGAGCCGGCACTTAACCAACTGCGCCATCCAGTCGTCAACCAGAGCTCTTGCTCACGAAGATCATTCAACCGTTTTCAACGGACAGCTGAATAGGCTCAAAAGTCGACCCATCTTTCCTGAACGTCACAATTGACTCACCGACTGGTCCAGGAAATTAATTAAAAATTCACAAAAAAAAGAAACAATCTCTCGTAATTAACAATGCCCATCGCGCTTCATCTGATTTGCATACCCTCCGGGTGCCGGTAGGCAAATGCGAACCGCAGTGCTGTGTGCTACCGACTCAGCGCTGAACTTTCCATTTAAATTTCAATAAAATCCCATTCAGATGGAACCTAATGTGGTCCAGTGTAACGTAGCGCGAAACAATGCTAACACTCGGTGCAGCGTCTAATTCCAATTACACCACCATCAGCGGATGCACACACTAGACAGTGGCGGCGGCGAACAGGACTCCTGCAGCTCCGGCACCTAAGTAGTATTTCAAAATTATTAGTTATGCAAATTTACTAACAGAAAAGGCCCTCGAGCAATGGATACTTAACCACACTTTTCAGCAAACTTCAACTGTACACACCTCTGCTATTGCAATGCGGGCGCTGGGGTGGCTGCCGTCTATTTGCATCTCCCTCCGTGGATATTTGCTCGCAGACTGTGACTGCATATGACATTGAGTCGGTGTATGCGTTGGAGTGTGTGCATACGATGGTTTTGGCGGAGGCAAAGTCGCTACGCGGTCGTCATCGGTTCGAATTGCATCTGAGCCTGGGTAAATATGCAAATGAAACTGTAACGAGCGACGGGGACTATACCCCCCCCCCCCCCTCGTCGCCAAAACGCTCGAGTGTGTATCCCGAACTGCCTTGAAAAGTTTTCCGCTGACACGAAATTTTTCCTCTAAATCTCACTTTCTTAACGCGCCAGGGCGGAGCGCAAACTTCCCCGTAATGCGGCCGATCCAAAACGGGAGGGGTGGTAATACGAGTGCAAAAAGGAAAATCCGAAATCTCAGGCAGGGATGCGATGTAGCGACGAATTCCGGCATGAAATCTCTCCGCCGCCGGTGCTCCTCGGATTACTTGAGTGAAGTTGTGTCATTTTTTCCCACTCCTCCGCGCTGTCCTCTCATAGCTCTGATACACGGCCACATACGAGCGCGCAATTTGTGCCATCGCAGTGGAGCAGGTAAGCCGTCTCCTCCTTGCAGCTGTAAAGTAATTAGATAGTTACGTGTGTAATTTATGTTTCAAGTGCTTGAAGGATAATTCGGTTGAAACGCTTCGCGTTTTCGCGTTTCACTCCGCTGCAGGTACCGTCTGCGAATGATCCACATTCGGATGGAGCTCATGGAGTGTCACCTCCTTCAGATGCGGAGGACGAGGATCGCAAAACTCATTTGCATGCGTTTGCATTTGGAAATGGATTTTTGTTTGTTACGTTGACTAATTGAAATTAAGTTACATTGTTTCGACGGAGTTTGTTTGCTGAGTTAGCCGGAGTTTGGTTATTGGAGTTCCCACTTCGGCCGGATGATGCTTTGGCTTGGGAAACAGTGAATTATGACTTTTGTTTGGTAAATTTGTGGATTCAGGGTTCATCCGTCTTTTCATTACGATCGCAGCTGATTGCGTTTGTTGGTGGTTTCTTGTGTGTTCTGTAATTGAAACGTTTCCTCTCAAGTTCATGAGCATTAAGGAACTTCTGCATTCGGCTTTTAACGATATTCGGATGGAGATGATGCGTCTGCCCAAGTGTGCATAAGCGACATCTGAGTAGTTCTAAGGACTTTGAAGTGAAGTGCGGCTTAGAAGAGGTAAGCAAAGGAATCTGGACTTAAGGGGTTGACATAGGTCCCTTATACACACAAATTTGAACTGCAGAACATTCAATTCCTGGTTCAATTCAGAAGAAACCAACTATTGGCAGTCGTATTTAGAACACGAGCAATAGATTTGATCTTGGTCATCGTACCGTTGTGGCGCCTTCTTTGATAATCCGCAACTGGATGGTGACTGCAAGTCTCAGAGTCTGCAGAAAACCCCTCGTTGAACACCATCAGAACTTATTAAAGCCGAAAGTTGACTGTGTTACATGTTTCGTTGAAATATCGGTATGGCTACAGTCAACAATTTCCAAGTCTTGAGATGGCAAACGTGGATGTGAATTTCCCCCCCCCCCCTGATTCTTTGCTCAGTTGTACACACGTTACGCCACCCTGTATTCAAGTCTTTGTCAAGTCGTTTGAGCACGCCCCACAAGGAAAACACTCATAGCCAGAGTATGAGCACTTCTTTCATATTTGACGTTTCTTAGAGTAAACACGGATATGTTCGCAAAGTCAAATACACATTTCATCACGAAAAAAAGGATAACAACTGCACAAGGATAGAGGAAGGAATCATATGAAAATGCACACACAACCATCCATGGGTAAGTTCTTAAACATCATCTGAAACGTGATTTTGGCTTTTATTATTCAATCTTTTCTTTTTCCTGAAGAGCGGAGCGATGCACAAGGCATGGATTACGAATGAAGGAGACTGTCTTTCTTTCCACAGCAAAGTTTTATAGTTTGCATGTGTCTCATCGACTTTGAGCCACTTTGGTGTTTGCCTTTTCATCGTACCTTAAAGGTTCATTCAAAGGTGGGCCAGTTAAGGAGATTTTGGTTGAAAAGTGGGGGGACTTTTTTCTATCCTTGATAAGTTCAATTCAAAACAACAAGGGATTAATAAAAATGTGTATCCTTACCATTACATAGTTTCCTAAAAACTCTATAAAATAAACGACGAAGATTTAGAATCCTGTTGCAGAGGTGTAGCGTCCGATGAGCTGAAGAAGAAAAACACTTTTAGTTCAACAACGTGTGTATCCAGCCACAAAGCACGATTGCGAAAAAAGCTTCTCATGTTGTTAAAAGCAACAAAATCTCAGTCTGGGTTTATGCAAACTTTAAGATGCTAAACAAATGATAAACACCACATGACTGATTACGTTCCCGTGGGTCTATTTAAAAGTTTCTACTGTTTTCACGAAAACGTTGCAGAGGCATTGTTATTCAATTATTCATATAGTTGGGCCTCCATTGTGTTAACTCCAAATTTCTCAAACTTCTTCTGTCGTTTAAACGCGTTGCGAGTGTAAGTGGAAACGTGATAAAGTTTAACCCATTCCTGCGAAAGGAAATAATACAGTCGACTCCCTCTAAGTCGAATTTTAACGGGATATAAAATTTAGTTCGAGTTAAAGGGAGTTCGACTTAGAGAATGGTTTTTCGTATGGAAAATTGAGTGAATGCTAAAATAAATATGGCGAAAAAATTCCAGTTGGAGCGAAATTCGACTTAGAGGAGGTCGACTGTAGTTAGCTTTTTCTTCTTTTGTTTCCAACGAGGCGATCCTTAAGCAAATTCAGAAATATCAGCGTGTTCTTCCAATCAGGTAAGCGAACTAAGGTAGATATAAACTAGTGGTACCACAGGAAACTATATTAAGGCTTTTTTTTCTCATTATATTGCTGCTCTTGTACGTCGATGATCTCTCTCTTTCTGTAAAGAAATTACTGCCAGTGCCATAAATGAAGATCTTAAGTCTATTTTAGCACTGCAAGAAACATAGAACTTATTTTTAATTGTACTCTTAACAAGGGAGCCTAAATACCTGTAGACAAGACTGGGGTTCTGCCCATCTCGTAGGTTGAAGTCATCCGTCTGTGGAACTTAATGACCATAATAATAATAATAATAATAATGGCGGTGCTAGAGTCCGAGGTGGACTTGGGCCTAGCTTCTCAGCCAACCACTCGTGTTGTACATGCAATTGTTCTCTCATGAGTGAAGGGGACCTACAGTTTAATGCCGACTCCGAACGGCGAGATTGAGAAGCTTTTTCTAGACAGTTACACTCTTTGAACATTGTCAGTGGATCGAAAGAGGTGGAGCCGTGAAAAAATGTTAGGTGATTTTTCTGGAATCGAACCGAGACCATCAAGCGTAGGAGTCGACGCACCTACCCACTACGCCACGGAGGTTTCTGTGCCGATAAAAACCTTGAAAACCAAGATCTCAGAGCTAGCAATCAACAGGGCTTAGGAGAGATGGAGAAATATTAACACCTGCCTACATGCGAGACAAACATGGCCAAAGATGGGTCTTTGGAAAACCACAGCCATCCCCAGCCTTAAAAGGAATAAAGTGGGTAACATAGTAGGAGTTCTCACAGAACACTGCGCTATGCGAAGACACGCCGCGAGACTAGGCCTGCCTTACAACGACTTCTGCAGCAGATGCATGGATGAAGAAGAAGACGAAACACCCTCGCATTTTCTCTGCAACTGTCCTGCAATCGCCTCCACAAGGAAAGAACCCTAGGAGTTTTCTACTTAAATGAACTAACCGACAAAGCTGAAATAGGTGTCAAGAGAATTTGGATCTTCATCCAGAAATCAGGATGGTTTCAAGAAGAGCGTTTGGAAGCCGACTCAGACCCTTTGGGTCTAAGTGAATTCTTCACATGTGAGGGAAGCCACCTTACCTACCTACCCAAAGTTGTTCAAGCATAAAGCGACTCATTTCGTTCCGTGGAGGTATGATACTGAGTTTCTGTCAAGATGGCCCGCCATGCCCACAGCCCATGCCACAATCGATCTTTTGCTCACCAAATTCCCAACCCGTCTTGGCGATGTCAATTGGCCGCCTCGGATTTCTGCGATTTGACCCCTTTGCACTTTTTTGTGGGGAACCGTTAGCCGATGTTATACCAAAAATTCGGAAAGGATTCAAGCACTTGAGGCCAATATCATCCAAGCAATCCATGAGTTACAGCCCGAAACCATCAACAAGTTCTTGGACAATTGGGGTGACAGAATGTGCTACTGCGAAGCCAGCCGAGGCAGTCACTTCAACGACGTTGTATTTAACACGTTGAGTGCAACCATACAATCCGAAAAACTGTCCACAGGCCACGGATTTTTTTTTTTTGACACTTCGATTACACTCTGGTCTCACGCGGCACAGCAAGCCGAAATTCGTGTGAGACCAAAGTGGTATCATGTGGCACTCATTCTTACTAATAAAGCCATAATACGTGGGAAACAATTTAATTTTGTTAATTTGATTGAATTTTTAAAAAGAAACTTGTATTTGGCCCACCCTTTACCTTCAGTCCGAAGAAATTTACGTCCCCCTTCAGTTTTAATGCCATTTCGTTGAGGTTAATTATTTTATGTCAAAGGAAGTATACACCGTCAGTGTAGTCAAGATCTATAAGCTGAGTCTTAATAGTCCATCGTATTCCATCATTTCTTGCTGATAAAAATGTGTGAAGTACATCGCTTATAACAAAAAAAAAAGAACAATTGGTCACAGGATGCAGCCTTGTGTTACTCCACTTTGGATTTCGAATTCCTCTGACATGATTATTTATTATGAGTTGTATTAGATGAGACACAGCTCAATTCCAACGGAGAATGAAAACAAATTTACTGTTTAAGAAGCAAAGTGCAACTGCTAGATGAAATATGATGAACTTTTAACCTTCGCCATCCAATTTTGTCGTCATTTTGGTTCCTTGGTAAAACTGAGCCTAGACTTCTTTAGAGTTTTTCTTCCTGTTTTTCAGGGCCTCCATATACAAATCATTCCAACTTAGGCCTCCATATACAAATTAGACTTCATCTAGGTTGAGGAAGTAATGATGACTCTTTTCAGGTTTATTATCGACATCTGCGCATTTTTCAAGTTAGCTATTAATTCCGTTGGCTGGGAATGGTTTGACAGAGCCTTTAACCAAGCTGCTTACTGACAATTTTGTTGTGACTTACATCCTCTCCAATTTTCATGAATCTTTTCTTTTCGGAGGATTTTTGAAACTCTACTGGAGCACTCAGACTCAAAACTGGTCCATTGTACTGCTAGGTAGCAACCTACTCCTAGTGCCGTTAATTTGATCCCAACGGCAAATGGTGGCTGGACCAGATTTACTTTCACTGGGAATCGAACCTGGGACCCCTCGAACTTGGGGCAGGCACTTAACCAACTGCGCCATCCAGTCGACATTCATGAATCTTAGAAGGAGAGATAACTCCCAAGACTTTTCAGAGGGAGACAGAGGTAAATTGGAGAATGTTTTTGCTAAGAATGTCTCATTTGGCTGTAGTTGTTGAACACAAATTAGACCGCGAGTGGCTGGTAAGGATGAAAAGAATAATTCCCTTCCCGGCCTGTCCGTACTTTTTCACTTTTCGTAAAATTGCTAAAGTAGCTCGAACTTGGCCTCAAGATGACTGTAAAGTAAAGAAAAAGAAATATGATTGAACACAAACTCTTTCCATCCTTTCATCAGTCCCCACCATTTCAAGAGAGTTTCTTTTATGCAGGCTCACACAAAATCCCTTTGACTGGTAAAGTGCCATCCGCTCTCCGCTCAATAACTTTCAAAAGCAATCATTAAAAGTGATTAGCGTTTCAAAACAAATTCCATTCCGCATATATTCACACAGCAACCATTAACTTTAATCCTTAAAGCCGAACTAAAAAATCCAGCAGCCACGTCAAAGCGTTCAAAAACGAATTCTATGCGATATTCAATCCGATATCGATGCTATCTTCGAATAATCCCCTTGAAATATGTCAAACACACACGCAAATTGATCCAGCGGCCATCACACACCAGAATTATAAAAACAATTTCGCATTTATCTACATTTTCGAGAACACTAAATGGCTGGAGCGTTTTATTTCCACGCCAACTCCCCGTTCCCATGCCACACCCGAATACGAATTCGAGGACCATGAATATTTGCCACAAAAACCTCAGACTGTTCCGCTCCACATGCTCTGCACGGGGGGTGGACGCGCACACGGAAAAAAAGGGAAGACAACATTTCATCGCACGAATATGTAAATTCCGTAATCCTTTCGCCAACACAGGCGCGCACACACACCGGCGCGGCGACGAGAGGAGCAGTTTTTCTATATTTTGATAAATTCATTACATAAATTTTGAAAATATGCAAAACACAAAAGTGCTCTAGGAACGGAAGGTCCTCTGCATCTGCACACGCCCCACGCTCGGGGGTGGGGTCCCAGTGCACCGGTTAAACTGTCTCCGGCACACATCCTGAGCGTGGTGTGCAAACACACGTCGTGTGTGTGTCAATGGAAAACAAAAACTTTCGGAAACAAGCGCCCTTCCACCGGGCTTCGCAGCGGGCCGGACCTCCTCAGCTGGGAGCATCAATTTATTAGACTTTCCGTCGGCTAAATCGTTGGCCTGTCACTGCGTGCATTTTTCATCGGCAATTTGTTTAAGGTACCCTTCGGCATTCAGCTGGAATCTGTGCGATGGGCGCTGTGGGTACAGGTGACGGTTTCCTGACTTTTCTTCAATCCTGGCAACCGAAGCCAAATGGATTGGCGTCATTTGTAGAATCATCAACAGACCGGGAAAGTTCGATGAGAAATGTCCCTCTTCGGAGTGGCATCCGGACAAAGGGATATCAATTCGGATGCTGGGCTGAGTGCTGGGGCGTGGGTGCCATCTCAAACCATCAACGCTGGCTTTGCCTGCCTCAGTTTGGTCTAATTGCCGTGAACTTTTTCGGAAGTCCCGATGGAAAACTCCTTCAACTTGCTCGTTCGTGCCTTTCAACTCCTTGGGACCGGCCCACCAGCATGATTTATGCTTTTAATTTCTCCTAATCCGATTAATCATTGCATGAGTGCATTTCTCGACAGTGGCAGGCCTTAAATTAACTTAAGAATCCTACAGGACCTTCCAGCGGGGTCGTAAAATAGCATAAAAGCAGAAAAAACGAGAAAACGAGGGAAAAATGTGTTCCGCACGTTCTCTTAAAAGGACCGGTGGCGTGGGAGGGTCCCTTTAACTTTGCCACCCCCGACCCCCCAAGCTACTGAGTGCAATGTTTTTCTATTTTTTCTTTATTTGTGTAGCAAACGGAAGCAGGAACGTATCTCCGCCCGTCGCCACCCGCCGGATGATGAATGCATTTGAGGTGCGTTGCCAGGACTCTAACCCAAAAATTCCTGGCTTGCATCTTTGCCTGGCGCTAACGGAAGAGAGTCAGCGTTTTCGCGTTTCTGACGTTAATTTTTGTTTGAGATTGTGGAAAAGTTTGCCACTTCCGTTCCTTTCTGTACGCTCGTGCCCTGCGCTCCCGCTGCCGCTTGCGGATGAGAGTGTTGTTCTGCCGGAGCCTTGAAGTATAAATTACTAGTTGAAATGTTCGCAGAGTTCGTGGCGGGTTGGCTGTGTTTAAATTTAAGCAAACACCGTGTCATGAAGTTTTGAATTGAGTTGTGTTACTGGAAAGGAGTGGTCTTTGCTTAGACTGCTTCGAGTTTATTGCCGCGTTATGGAAATGGATGTGAGTTTTGAGCTATCAGTTGCCTTTTGCCTCTTCTGGGCTGCTCAAGACATTTTCTAGTAGTGTTTTTGAGCATCTTGACTTTGATTTCGTTGCACGCAGGTGAAAGGGGCACGAGAGGCAAGTAGACTTTAAATGCCTTTCCCAGACTGACAGAGTCTGCATGGAGTGATGAATGCTGCAAATCAGTGAGTTTGCTTATAATTTCAGAAGTGCGTGGAACGAGAAGCGACTCCTCAATTAGGTGACTGGTAAACATTTCCTGTTGACATAGCCATTCTGACCACACATGTCCTTAGTTTAACTCTGCTGGCCTAGAAATTGCTAACCAAAAAACTGAAACTAAAGGGTCTTCCAATAGAGACTTCCAAACTTTGGCAGTTGATAGCGACCATATTGTTAAAGCTTTATGTGTCAAATTGACTGTCGTTTATTCAGTAAGTTTTGCCAAATCACCGTGGGCGGACATAGCGTTCTGCAATACGTGAAAATGATGAAATTGTTTTATCAAAATGAGTGATCAAAATGCGTTCAACTACAGGGGTAAATGAAAGCATTGTTCTGTCGGGGCAACGTTCCGTGCGCGTCGCCCATTTTACGGTCGCCATAGTCGCCCTACCGAGAGGGTTATTCGCAGTGTGGTGAATAAATTTAAGACCACCAAACGATAAACCAATACCCGTACGTCGACGAAACTCAAGATCTGCCGAAAACATCGCCGCTGTCCGTGAAAGTGTGCAGGAGAATCCGAGAAAGTCGATTTCGCATCGCTCACAAGAACTCGGCCTTTCGCAGAACACAACTTGGCGAATTTTGCGCCGTGCCTTGGGCCTGCACCCGTACAAAATTCAACAGACCCAAGAGCTAAAGGTGGACAACCATAGAAAACGGCGTGTATTCGGTGAATGGGCTCTGGAGCAGTTTGAAACTGACACAAATTTTCATCGAAAAATCGTCTTCAGCGGTGAGGCCCATTTCTAGAAAATCGTCGAATTTGGAACTATACCAACCCACACGAGATCCAAGAATGTCCAATGCATCCGGAAAAAATGATGAATAATGCATCCGTTCTTCAGGCATCTTGCGCAAGTCTCCGCGCGATTTGCCGTTCACCTTAGGTAGACCCCATGCATCTCTTCGGCAAGAACGTCAATGGGGACCATACCCACGATCACACAGGCTGCTTCGTCCGAAATTGTTCGGAAGCCGGTAATTGTTCTTATAGCGCAGAGCCTGTATGCTGACGAAAGCTTCTTTGCTGTCTCCTTTACCGAAAGAGCACCCGCCCAGACTGGCGCAGCATATAGAAGAATTGAACTTACCACTCTGGAAAGCAAGATCCTTCTTGGGTATCCGGGTCCTCCGAAGTTCGGCAGCATACCGGAAAGTGCTGTCTGCGTCTTTGACGCTTTCCTGCTGCAGTATTCGACGTGCTTTTTAAAGTTAAGTCGGTTGTCGAGCATCACTCGTAGATATTTCAGAGAATCCTTGGATCTAATTGGCTGGGAACCAACGCGCAAGTTCGCGTATTCCACAATCTTTCGACTGGTTATTAAAATAGCCTCTGTTTTGTTGTCCGCTAGTTCAAGGTCGGAAAATTCCAGCCAATTTTTGATCCTTGCGATTGGTTCGTTTGTGACGGTTTCCACTTCGTGGATGTGCTTGGCCACCGTCACGACCACAATGTCGTCGACAAAGCCGATTATCTTGACTCCATGTGGCAGCGTCAGTCTCAGTACTCCGTCGTACATTAGGTTCCATAGAAGGGGTCCAACAACTGAACTCTGTGGGACGCCTGCCGAGACGTCGTAGTATTTAATACCATCGTCAGTCTGGTACCTGAGTTTTCTATTGGTGAAATAGCTGACGATTATCCTCCTCAAGTACTGCGGTGTGCTCATCTTATTTAATAATCTCATGATGCAGGACCAATTTGCCGAGTTAAACGCGTTTTTAATGTCCAGGGTAACTACGGCGCAGTATTTTTTTGGATTTTCCCCGTGGTGTCCAGCTGTCGGTACGCTGACGGTTCTCTGGGCGGCTTATAGCCTTTGGGAATAAGCACCAGATGTTGCAGCTTCCAGCAGTCAGAAAAGTCTCCCTCTTCGAGGCACCTTCGTATCGTCGCCGTAAAGAGCTCTGGTCACATCTCGACGGCCGCTTTGATGGCCACCCCTTAGCAGCCAGACATTGTTCGATTTTGAGTGCTCAAAAATAGCCTAAAAAAGAGCGCTTCAAATTCAGTTTTATGCTTACAAAAAAACGTAAATTTCTCCTTCAAAAATGAGGTGCTTGGACACGGGCGGAAATTTGTACGCTTTTGCATTTTCTGATAAACGACGATCTTGTGCTGTTGGAAACCAAGTCTGCAATTAAATTTCAATATGGATTTTCTGTTTGTAAATAAGGGTCAGGGCATCTGCAACTGCAAATGAACGCCCGTCGTCCGTTCTTATCAACCAGTGCATTAAATTGATCCCTTCTATGTGGCCCTTCCACAGGGCGCCCTACACAAGTCAGCAAAGAGGATTACATTCATGGATAGCAAACATAAAATATCCCATTGATAGAGATACCCTTGGAGTTGGATTCATGGAATCAAAACTTTTGTGGTTTATAGAGCAATAATTTGGTGAGTTCCCTAGGAGTATCTAATTCATTTCGAACTATAATTTGCAGTTGCAAAATGAATTTCTCTTCTGTCGATTCATCACAATTGCAACGCATCCTTAAGACCCATTAACTCCCACATCCTCACTCAGGTCTCCCTCACAGTGCGCGGTCCTTGTCTTTCATTATCATCAACATCGAGTCCAATACCACATCATTGGTCGCATCAGAATAATTGGATTTGCTGTGCACAACAAAAAGTTTATCCTCAGGACACACATCATCCATGGCCTTGTCCTTCGCATGCAGTTAAACCAACCGTCACCCTAGAAATGGCGTAGAGCGTATGGACAAAAAATTTAAATAAATCCAAAAGAACATAATGAAATTACTCGAAGGACTCTGTCCTGTTCCTTTGACTCCCCCAGTCGAGCTTCTCGGAGTCACAGCCAGAGTCGGGCGGATGTCAAAAGAGCATCAGGACATGCAGCAGAAACGGCAAGACACTCTCCTTCTCCCGTTTCCAAAGTGCATCCGTATTCAAGTTTTTGCTTGTTAATCCAGAATCCTAAATGCTGGCATTTTATTCGAAATCTGTATCACCCCTTATGCTCCCCAGCAAGGATACAAATAGCCAAGGAACTTCATGTTGTCCAGACAGAAGTTCCTACGGTTCTAAGTTCACTCAATGTTGTTACCCGCTGCATAAACATTGAGCGACTAGGCGGGGGCCGCGCCGGGGTGCACAACGAACAACTTTAGTGGAAATGAGTTCAACTTTGTCAGGATCTTTGTGCACGAGTTCGCAAGGACACTCCGCTTTCACAGAACACACCGAAGAACGACAACGAACGAGAACAAAAAATACGAAAAATAAAATGAAAGGTTAATTTGAAACTTGTTCGACATATCGCAATGGTATCTTAACGCGTTGTCCTTCTGCAGACTCCTTCCGAATGTTGGCTTGTATTGTGTGCATGTGTGTGGTGGTTGGATTCAATCTGTTTAGTTCATGTTCTGAAGTTGTTTCTTCTTGAATATGTTATGGGAGCTGCACAGTGGAACCGCGCTGTTTTATGAGAGGAAATTTGTCGTAAAGTGTAGCGTTGATGGCTTTGACTGGTTTCGGTGAAGTGGCACTTGATGCAGTCGCCTTGGAGGATCAGATGCAGCAAAATGTGTCTGGTGGTTCTGTTTTAGGACTGTGACAATGCATAAACTTAAGACGAATGCTGCTACAAAGAAAATACTGATTCATATGTAACGTCATCCCAGGGACAAATGGGGGTGCAGTGTTTTATTTGAGTTAATTGGCCCAAATTGCGAACTAGTCCTTTAAAAAATTGAAACACCTTTTTTCGTTCTACGTTTCTCCAAGTACTTTGTGTTTAGGAAGATTGGGTGGTGGCAGCACTTAAGCAACCTTTTGGACTTGAGCTCGAATGAGCTGCCAATTTTGAGCGCAATGGTCTGTCCACATTTTTATCTAAAGTTTCACTCTCTCTCTCTCTCTCTCTCTCTCTCTCTCTCTCATTTTCATACTTGAATGCAATGATTTCGAACGCACTTGAAAATTCAGACGTTGTCAAAATTAAGGCATTTTTGTTTTCCATTACATCGCTCTTTCCGGAATTTTCGGAACAGCTCCAGGCCTTTCAGATTCTAGTCCATCGTATATCTGATGAATTCACCATTCAGTGTCGAAAGCTCTGGTAACCACAAATCTGACGAATATCTATCGAATGCTGAAGGAGATTGGATTAAACCAATGGAAAATTTAAAAATGTTCAGGAAGTCACATGCCGCCGAATCTGAAGTCCCTACGCCGAAGTTTGCCAACGGCTATGATAGATAATTTTGTAAACTTATTCAGACGCAGCGTAAAAGGAAACTCAGCCATTTTTAGGGACGTCTAAACAAAAGTGGACGTCGTGGAGTAGGGGGTAGGTGCGTCAACTCCTACGCTCGAGGTCGTCGGTTCGAATCTCGAAAAAAAACATAAAACATTTTTTTCACGGCTCCACCTCTCTCGAGTCACTGAAATGCTCCAAGAGTATAATTGTCTAGAAAAAGCTTCTCATTCTCGCCGTTCGGAGTCGACATTAACTGTGGGCCGCTCCACTCGTGAGAGAAAAATAGCACGCACAACACGAGTGGTTGCTGAGAAGCTAGGCCCAGGTCCACTTCGGACTATAGCACCGCCATTATTATTATTATTAAACAAAAGGAATTTTTTCGGATATTTTTGAAACACTACACTGGAGGACTCAGACTCAAAACTAGTCTATTGTACTGCCAGGTAGCAACCTACTCCAGTCGCGCTGGTAATTGGACCAGATTCGATTTCACTGGGATTCGAACCTGGGACCCCTCTTACTTGGAGCAGGCACTTAACCAACTGCACCATCCAGTCGCTTATAGCTTTTGTTTAGTGCCCAGATGTAATATTCAACCACGTATTATTTCCTAACACCTTCGCACTATTCACTGTTTCAACACAAGATTTAAGCAGTGGCACCGCAGCTCCACGCGGTGCTATAAAGAGTAGGTTTCACATAGCTGATGGGGCGGAGCATGTTTATGAGGGTGATACTAGACAACTGGATCAGTTTTCCGGGATAATAGCCATCGCACTGCTTTTCTAAAGTTTACAAGATTAAGACAATGAGATTGAAAGACACATTCAACAAATTGCCAGAAATTTTGTTATTTTTCCGACGTTATCCTGTCCAAAATGTCGAATTGACGCTATTGCTACCTGCAAGGGAAAATGTTACTGTTCAAAACCCCTCTCTTGTGCGAAGATTTGTTTTAAGGTTTGGTTCCAACAAATGAAAATACAGTCAGCTTCAGAAGTGAGTAAACAGTCATTAGCTGAAAGGTATTCCTCTAAATTAAAATTGACTGGAATGGTCTACGTCTGACATTGATGCCTCAAATAAAAGCTATATTTCAAAATAACCTACATTTCACTTAAAATAACAGTAAACATAAAGAAGTTTATTTAGTTCAAACGAAAAAAGTGGCTAAAAACAGGCGTCAAAAGTGAGTGAACACATCTCATTAAAAAAATTGTACTTTGTATGCCTTTAACGCTTTTTCAGTTATCGTATATGGCGGCCTTAATTTTCATACAAATGTTTAACAGAATCGAGCCCCTATGTCTTACAGTCATTGACACAACCATATATGTATACACTCTTTTTTTTAATGCTGTTTTTAGCACTTTTATCTTAGGAATTAAATTAATTGTTTTATATATACACTTATGTTAAATATTATTTACCACATTTTAAAGTATTACTTTTGAGCTTTAATTTGATATATCCATGTCTATTCTACCTCATTTCGGTGAATATTAATTTAGTGGATAAACCTTCGGCAGATGACTGAAGGTTCACTCACTTTTGACGCTGTCTGTAGGTAATGTATTGTCCCAAGTTACAGGAGTAAAACCATTTGCCGCTGGGATCAAATTAGTAGGAGGAGTAGGAGTAGGAGTAGGTTTGAGTTTTGAGTCAAAGTTGTGTTTCAAAAAGTCTTCCGAAAAAAAAGAAAAAAAATACGGTGCTACGTGCCAAGGAGTAATCGAAACAATTCTTGGGAGTACGTAAAATCGACGCATTGGAACCCATCATTATTCGTTTTACTGTGGAAATACGGCCACAAACGCTTGAATACGTGGTCGAAAACTTTGTCTTTCGAATGACATTTATCTGATCCAGTCGTGGTGAGCACATCATTTCCCTTTTCAATGACAATCACGAGAGACTTTTCAGCCCCAGCCTGTGCAGCATTCCTCAAAGGAAAAAAAGGTGTCGCCAAAGGATGTCGTCCCAAATCCTCAAAGTCTCAAACGGTCCCACTGTTTAGTCGTAACTTTCTTACATCGCTGTCCTCCCAGTTGTAACCGTTGCTCAACAAAGAATGATGCGGTAAAATCAATTCATTTCCCTAGAGCTGATGGGTGCATGTTTGATGGCATCGCTTAGGGAATCTGCCAGCATAATATCAAGCCAATACAGCAGCCACTCAGTGCTCAGCTCCAAGACGACTCTCCCAAATGAACAAAAATCAAGAACTCTTCTTTATTGATGCACACAAAATGTTCAATACATCTTAGTGCCATCAGTGTGTGCCGCCACCATCGCCTTTTTCATCCTCGTCCTTATCCTCGTCAGCGTCATCTTCGTTGTCGTTGGCAGTGTCAGCCGTCTCTCTCGGCTGCCATGAGGGTAGCCGTTGAACTAAAGGAGCTCTGGGTAATCAGTCTTATTTGATTTGGAACACAAGTTAAGGGAGTTGTCTTCCCAGTTCACTTGTATTCCCGTCCTGGCCATCGTCCCATGGCCCCCTTATCGGCGTCTCCAGATGAAACAAATACGTGGGGCGAGGTGAGCACTACACAGCGAGCTTAACTTTGAAAATATATTCCAAAGTACCCGTAATAAGTGAACTTTGGGTTGCAACATCAGCCAGCGCACGACTCCGGAGCACACCATCTGATGCTGATGCTCCGTCTGCTCTTGCTCCAGCTTCTGATGATGATGATGGTGATGATGCGATATTTTTTTCGTTTCGTCTCTTGCGAAGAAAAATTGGGAGTATCTGTTGAATTGAAAATGCATTCAATGTTCGTTACGAAATTTGCTATTTTATAGTTTCACTTGATCACTGGGGTAGTTTCGGTTGAGTCCCTTTCAGCCCCCGTCTTGGGGGCGGATGAATTATTTAAATTGCTTGCCTCGACGAGGGGCATTGAATCGGAACGCAAAGTCTCTGCTTATCATCTCAATGGCGAATGACGCTGCCAAAGGATGGGGCTAATGCGATATTCTATTTGAGCGAATGTATGAGGGCTTACGGGGCTTTAGGGTTATACCACCCTGGGGAGGGATGGGTTGTATCTATCAAACGGAAGTGTCTTCCAGCGGGGCTCCATTGTAAGAAAAGTGCTGCGATCGTTAAGAGATGAATACACAATTATGAAAGTGGATGCCTACGGGAAATAATACTCCTTGGGGATGTTGCATGCGTTGTGTTTACGGTTATCGCTCGCTTAAAGACACTTAGAGCTAATAGATACGTAATTTGCTTGACGTATGGGGAGCTGTCGTGAGAAGATTTACGCGAGGAGACGGTGACGATGTGTATACACAAGACGTGAACACTTTTGTCTCACGGATTTTGGAAATGTCAACACACTCGACGAGCACGTGTTATGAGAAAATTAATCGGATGAGATATGTCGGTCGAGTTGTATTGTGCGTGAATAAAATTCAAATCAAGTGGTTGTTGAGTGCGAGAATATGAGTACGGACTTTTCGTGCGAAGCGGAAGAGTTTAAGCGGGAGAAATGTGGCTGACTACTCTATCATCTCTTATCCGCTCTACGACTGGATGGCGCAGGTGGTTAGGTGCCTGCCCCAAGTTCGAGGGGTCCCAGGTTCGAATCGATGTCGCAGAGAATGTTGAAGAATTAGTTTCCAAAGTTTAGGCGTCTGAGGTGCTCCAGAGCTGTGCAGGTTGAACCAAGTTGGCTGAGGTCCTTCTCCACCACAGAATCTCACCTCAATCGTGGAGGTTGACTGTTTTTCGTTAGTTTTGCTTGGAACGACCTATGATGTCAATGTCGTCTGCGTAGCCCAGCAACTGAACCGATTTGTTGAAGATAGTGCCTTCTGTATTGACGCCTGTATTGACGCCTGCGCACCGTCTGTTCCAGTACAAGGTTGAAGAAGTCACACGACAGCGCATCTCCTTGCCGAAATTCGGTGCATGTTTTGAATAGTTCGGAGGAACTGTTCCCAAATTGCACATTGCACCGTGTGTTTTCCAGCGTGACACGGCACATCATGTTTCATTTCATGATTTCATCAGGTAGACGACCGAGATGTTGGTTGGACCAAGTCCAAAAACTCTCCTGGTTGTGCCTGGGCATAACATCTGATAACTCATCAGAGTCGATGGCGGAGGATCGATTGGCCTGGATATCTCTCGAACCCTTTAGTGGAACATGCGGGTCACTGAAAAAGATGATGATGATGACGACGGCACAGTTGGATCAGTTTCCCCGGGATCCCGAACTCAGCAATCGTCTTTTAGAGCTCAAGGCGATGGTTGCTGTCGTATGAGGCCTTGAAGTCGATAAATAGGTGTAGGATTCACAGTCCTTTCCCCTACTTTTAAATAAAAACACTTTGGCTCTTTAATGTTATTAATTCTTTCATTAATTAGATTTACACAATAGGTGGCGCTTTTGGTGACGCATGTTGCCACTTCGGATGACTATAATTGACTGTGTCATTGTTCGTTCCTTTTGGCTGTCATGTCCCTGGTTTGTCCCTTCGTTCGTTCGTTAGTGAGTGTGTGCGAGGTACGTCCGACCACCTGTTCTGCCGCTCGATCTATGCGGTACCGGTGTGAGTGTGTTTTATGTATTTTTTGTTCGCTGTTCTCTCTCTGATTGACTTATTATTCTATGTCTGTAGGTATGTACTTTGTTACAGCGTCGGTTAGCTGTTGCCTGGTGGCATGAGTAAACAGTTATCCTGACGTGTGTTTCGTGTGTACTGTTCTGTAGTTTGTTGGATTTATGCCTGTCTGTCTGGCCCCAATCCCACATAGGTGATAAGTCTCGACTTGAAACTCGTTGATCTTTTCCACGATTTGTCTCAGTGTAAAAATTTGATCGATTGACGATTTGCCGGGCGGGAATACACGTCAGATATGACAATTTACTGCTCCAGAGCGGGTGCAATCTTGCATCCGACCGAATGTACGTCTCTATCACTGAATTTGAGATCGAGAAAGAAGTATTCAAGGCTAATATTATTTGTAGAGTCCGACTGAAGGCCAGTTTTTCGGTCGAAGCCGAAGACGAACTTCGTCTTTTTGATCACCTTCAGACGAAGCCGAATATGATGGTATTACGAAATACTAAGAAACTTACAAAATTATTGTTTGTTTTTCTGGTAGTGAACTAACAAGTGACAACGATTTGGAACATATTTTGCAAGCTGCGCATCTTTTTACTGAAATAGGAGCATGGATGGATTTTTAGCTGCTTTTTAAGGTTCCGTCTACAAAAACGGAACCTTTATAATTTCGGTGTGTCCGTCCGTCCGTCCGTCGTGTCTGTCACACTTTTTTATCTCCGAAGTTTATGAAGATATCGGCATGAAATTTTGGAATTAGGTACTTCAGACCTAGATGTCATTACCTATGCAGCGATTTTAAAAAGTGGGGCTATTTGGGGGTGGCTCCAGTACAGGTGAAGTTGACATTAATATCAGTCGACAGATCTTTCGCAATGAGGTAGAGGTTTCTTTCAACACTTTTTTATCCAAAATGCCGTTTGGAAAATATGGAGCTCCAAAGTTTTTTTTAAATGCGTCCCCCCCTGCCATTTCTAAACCAAAGTGTTTAAAAATCTGAAAAAATCACAAAAACTTGGTTTCATTGAGTACTTTCATTTAAAACCATTGTGAGCACTCTGGCCCTAATGGTTTTGGAGATATTGGCCAAAAACGGTCAATCATCAACACGCGAAATTTGTAGTTCTGAAAACGCAGTTTTGAAGACATCAATGTAAGCATTAAGAATGATAAATTTCAAAATATCGATTTATGTTGAAATTTTAAGATATCTAAGATTTAAAAATGAGAACAATTTTCATTTTCACACAAAATTTCATGCTGTGTTCGGCCAATATTCGTTGATGAGTGTTATCTTTTCGATCTCACCCCTAAATGCCCAACAGAAATGAACACACACACACCGCAGGCATGAGCAGTGATTAGGTATGTGTATGATGGAAGGGATTTTCTGTGTTGGATAAACTTGGATAGAGACATAGGTATATGTAGGGATGAATATTTGTTTGTTTGGATGTATGAATTTATGAATAAATGGTTGATTTGGGTTGAAGTTAGAAGAAAATTCAACTGAAATAGTTTGGAAACGTCGTTTCATATTCAGAAATCATTCATCAATATTATGCGACGGAACCTTCCCCGTGCGAGTACAACTTGACCAGATGATAATTGTAAATAAAACAAAAAGTGTTAATATTTTTTATTATAATAGAAGGATCTATGACAATTATGTGTGAAACAAAATATCGGCCAAATGCTTGCCACGGCTTCGGTGGCATATGTACCTCTATCCGAGGGTCCATATTTTCAATGACTCTGAGACATAATTGAGGTTCAACGTCGTTAATGTGCCGAATTATCTCATCCTTTAGCTCTTGAATTATTCTTGGCTAATTGACGTACACTTTTTTTTAAGTATCCCCAAAGAAAGAAGTCCAACGGTGTCAAATCAAATGATCGTGGCGGCCAATTAACATCTCCACGACGTGAGATAACACGGCCATTGAATTTCTCACGCAAAAGTGCCATTGTTTCGTTGGCTCTGTAGCAAGTGGCACCATCCTGTTGGAAGCACTTGTCCAGGTCCATATCCTCAATTTCTGACCACAAGAAGTCCGTTATCATCTCGCGATAGCGAACACCATTCACGGTAACTGCTTGGCCGACCTCATTTTCGAAGAAGTACGGTCCGATGACGCCGCCAGCCCATGAACCGCACCAAACAGTCACTATTTGTGGATGCGAGCATGCACAGGTGTTTTCACATTTCCTGCAGAACCGGTTTGCTGAAATTTGCGCACAATTCCACCGATTGTGAAAACATTTGGTCGATTATGCTGACCAAAAAAATAACGAAGTGCATTTTGATTTGAACGCCCATTTTCGTAAAAGGCTTCAACAATCTTAACGCGCTGCTCAATTGAGTACCTCTCCATGGTTGAATTTGTCAAACACAGAAACAAAGAAATGTCAAATTAAGTTGGGCAAAAAAAACTTGACGTTAAAGTGTGACCTATAATTAACATCGTGCATTGTGGTTGGACGACCCTTTAGCTGAGGTTTGGTAGCATTTTGACTCATAAATCCTTCCTTTTTCGAAATAACACAAAATCTTTTCGAAGGAACTAAGTTACCCACCATTGGCAGTAGGCCCCCGTTTTGCTACGATAATTGATCAGCCGTACCTCTCATATTTTCAATTATCCCACTAGCACGAGAATGATAATAGAAGCCTCGCTTAAGCTTGACAATGGAGAAGCAGAAAAGTGCAAGCTGAGTGCCATCACGTACAAACATATGTCCATCCGTCCTCTGGTGCATTTATCTGTTAAGTACCACTTATTCCTTAATCACCATCACAAGAAGCAATCTTTGAATCAGAAGTGCGCTCTTCAATTGCAGATTTTTCACTTCCAAATGGATTCAGCCCCCACACCTCGTCTCGAACGCCCATCCGCACATAAATCAAATCAACGAACAAACGAAGCACTCTGCACTCTTCTTGTCGTGGATTCTAGGCACTCGTACCTGCACCAAGAATAGTCCGCCTCGAAGCATACATAAAATATTGCAACAGGAATCCAACAATTCATTTACACTGATTCGTTCCTTTTTGAAATCCGATGAAACGAAAGATTAAATGCGTCCTCAGACTCGGCCTGCCTCCCACCCAAACACACACTCATTCCACGACCTCCCCACCGTCTTCGCTGCAAGAATATGAAAGCGCCAGAGTGAGCGAGGAGAAAACTCGAGATCTCTAGCACACTTCAGACAATGAAAGAAATTGATTTTCAACAAGGACACAAGCAGAACTACAAGTGGAGCACATAAAGTGTTCGAGGATAGAAATCTTCACTTGATACATGTTGAGAGTGTTTTTCAAGCCCTGGGTGTCTTGCCCACGCCTTTGCTTCACACAGCAAAAAAAAAGAATGAAAGTGCGCCAACAACAAAAAGTGGAAGAGGAAGGAATCCAATCTCTAAGGACGAAATGTCGCCATCATCTTCTCTTAGTCAGCTCCCTAACGCTGTCGCCGTGGAAGGGCCCGCAGGAGGGCGGGAGAGATTCAATTGAATTTCGATAATAATGACATATCTGAAGACATCCTTATGCCATACACCCAAAGACAATCGCAGTGCAGCGAATGCGGTCTGGATTCGAAGGGGGGACGCCTCGAAAATGAGAAACTGCTGCGAGTAGTGTGCTCGTAGACGAGCTGAGAACTCACATGTACACAGGATAAATGACAGACAGGAGGGAGACGGGAGACGGAGAATCGGAAGACAAAGTGATTGGCGAGAGAAAACAGAGAGGAAGTGGTCCTAGGATAGGGGCAAGGATGCTTGCCGATATTAAAAGGATAAAATCGTTTTTATGATGAGAAGATTTTCGCTCGGAGAGTGGAAGGATTCATTTTATTGACTTTTGATTTTCGCTTCCTTCGAGCTCGTCCTCCACTCAATAGTCTGCTGCTTAGGTTCGCCACCGATCGTTAGGGCTTCGAATTGAACTTATGATGGAAAAGGATTCGAGTCCTTTTTTGTCACAGATTAATTGAATTAGATGCAATCAAGTGTTAGACAAGACCCTGCGAGGGTTGTTATGGGAAGTGATACATATTCACTCCCGCAGGGATCCTGTGGCGCCCTCAAAGACGGTCAGCTATTATACGGATTACGTGCACCAGTGGCTGGATGTAGTGGAAATGATTTCGTTCGGGTTCTAGTTAAGGGCGTAGATTTCCAATTTAGATTTGGTTCTGCAACAATCTCACGTATGTGATTCAATGGATTGGATTCGGTTGCCTTGGGTGGATCGAGTTGAGGGAAATTTATTATTCAGGGGTTTGATTCATGTGCAGGGTGGGGCACAAAATAATGAGACATGTTCTAAGGAACGTTTAAGTCAACATTTTCGAAAAAAGCGCTGTACAAGAGGACCTTCATCAAACTGAGCGAGTGAGTGAGTGAATGCTGGAAATGTAAATGTCTCAGGATTTTATTGAAATGCGGCCACGAAGTATTAGTAGATACAGTGCGCGATGCAGTAGCCTCAGTGAAACTAATAAATTCAAGTAAAAAAAAGGGACATGAACGTGAACGTGTCTGAAATGAACACCCTTTTAAAAGCAAGCTGTTCAAAATATCCAGGTGGTCCGCAGTACCCGTCTGGTCCGTACTACCCACACTTATTTAACTTATTCTTTCCTCTTTAGAGGGAGCTACAATCTGGGGTGGCCCTGAGCCTCAGTCAACATGCCTCTCCAACTAGCAAGGTCTTGGGTTAGGCGCCTCCAAGTTTGTACACCTATCCAGCTAGGCACGCCATCGGAGGTGAGGTCTACCTACTCCAACACGTTGTCCATCGGGGTTGGAATCGAAGACTTTCCGAGCCGGAGCGTTTGTGTTCATTCGCTCTACATGACCCAGCCACCTGAGTCGAGACATTCGAATTCGTTTGACCAGATCGATGTCCCTGTACAGCTTGTAGAGTTCGTCGCTCAATCTTCTTCTTCAAACTCCTTCTGCGCAATCGGGACCGAATATAATTCGAAGGATTTTTCTCTCGAAGCGACCAAGAATGTCTTCGTCCGCATTTGATACTGTCCATGGTTCTGCGCCATTGAGCAGGACTGGGGCTATAAAGGTCTTATATGTAGATAGCTTTGTTTTTCGAGAGAGGCCTTTATTTTTCAATTGCCGTCGAAGCCCAAACACACAGGAGTTATAATAATAATCATGGTACAATCCGAGGTGGACCTGGGCCTAGCTTCTCAGCCAACCGCTCATATTGTGCGTGCTATTGTCTTCTCAGTGACTCGAAAGAGATGGAGCCGTGAAAAAATGTTGAGTGACTTTTCCGGAGTCGAATCGAGAACATCGAGCGTAGGAGTCGACGCACCTACCCACTACGCCACGGCGCCCACGATTGGCCAGAGTTATCCTTCATTTAATCTCCGCGTTAGTGGCATTTCCGGAGTTTACTGCAGAGCTTAGGTAGACAAAGTCCTTTACTACCTCGAACTTGTATCTGTCTATTGCGACGTTCGGCGTTGTAGACAGCATGTACTTCGTCTTACCCTCATTCAACGCAAGACCCATCTTAGCCTTCTTAGCCCATCTTAACCTTCCTTCCCGATGCTCTCAAATGCCCCACTGACAGCCCGTTGACTCCTTTCGATGATGTCAATGTCGTCGGCAAATGGAACCAGTTGCACAGACTTGAGAAATATCGTGCCTCTAGTTTTGACGTATAAGTTTTGCACGATCTTTTCGAAAATAATGTTAAATAAACTGGGCAAGTGCGAGTTGTACTCGCACGGGTAAGGTTCCGTCGCATAATATTGATGGATGATTTCTGAATATCAAACGACGTTTCAAAACTATTTCAGTTGAATTTTCTTCTAACTTCAACCTAAATCAACTATTCATTCATACATTTTTACATCCGAAAAAAACAAACGTTCATCCCTACATATACCTATATCTCTATCCAAGTTTATCCAACACAGAAAATCCCTTCCATCATACACATACCCAATCACTGCTCATGACTGCGGTGTGTGTGTGTTCATTTCTGTTGGGCATTTAAGGGTGAGATCGAAAAGATAACGCTCAGCAACGAATAGAGTGGCCGAACACAGCATGAAATTATGTGTGAAAATGAAAATTGTTCTCATTTTAAATCTTAGGTATCTCAAAATTTCAACATAAATCGATATTTTGAAATTTATCATTTTTTAATGCTTACATTGATGTCTTCAAAACTGCGTTTTCAGATCTTCAAAATTCGCATGTCGATGATTGACCGTTTTTGGCCAATATCTCCAAAACCATTAGGGCCAGAATGCTCGCAATGGTTTTAAATGAAAGTACTCAATGAAGCAAAGTTTTTGTGATTTTTTCAGATTTTTAAACACTTTGGTTTAGAAATGGCAGGGGGGGACGCATTTAAAACTTTGGAGCTCCATATTTCCCAAACGGTATTTTGGATAAAAAAGTGTTGAAAGAAACATCCACCTCATTTTGAAAGACCTGTCGATTGATTTATATTTCGATGGGGTGCGACAATTTTTCAAAATTAATGTCAACTTCACCTGTACTGGAGCCACCCCCGAATGGCCCCACTTTTTAAAATCGTTGCATAGGCAATGACATCTAGGTCTGAAGTACCTAATTCCAAAATTTCATGCCGATATCTTCATAAACTTCGGAGATAAAAAAGTGTGACAGACACGACGGACGGACGGACGGACACACCAAAATTATAAAGGTTCCGTTTTTGTAGACGGAACCTTAAAAACAGCTTTCGGCTCCATATAGCAGGACTGGCAGAATAAGAGTTTTGTAGAGCATGATTTTGGTCCTTCGAGTCAGGAGTTTTGAGGAGTTTCCAGATGTCTTGACAAACCGAAGTAGCATCGGCTGCCAAGGGCGATTCTACGTCGGATCTCCACTGTGATGTCGTTCGTGGAGTTCACGTTTGCCCCGAGGTAGACAAACTCCTTCACTACCTCAAAATTGTGGCTGTCGATAGTAATGTTTTGCCCTAGGTGGTGTAACCCAGGAGCTGAAGGTTAACGACACGTCCATAGGCAACGAAGTATGCTCTCTTTCGGAAACTGACCCCAATTTTCATCGAAAATTTGTGGATGAATGAGTACGGCAACAACCAAAATTGTCAAATTTGGGATCATACCAATCCGCAAGAGATCCGAGAGCTTCCAATGCATCCCGAAAAAATCATTGTTTGGCGGCGACATCATCGGTTCATATTTCTTTGAGAATGACATTGGCCACGCCATCATTGTCAACGACGAGCGCTATAGGTCGATGATTAGCACGGCGCTATGGGCCACAGAGCTCACGCCACGTTGGAAATTCTGCACGAGCGATTCGAGGGAGTATTCTCACGTGGAGGTGATGTGAACTGGCCACCGAGAGCGTGCGATTTGACTCCATTCGATTTTTTCTTGTGGGGTTTTCTGAAGTCGCAGTTCTATGTGAATAAGCCTCACACCATAGTAGCCCTCAAAGTCGACATAACCCATGCCATCGGTCAAATTCAGTCTGATTTGTGCACCAGAGTCATGGAAAGTTGGACATTTCGAATGCGCGCCGCCCAGAGAAGCCGCGTTAGACCTTTGAACAATAGTATATTTCACATATAATGGCATTGATAGGCCTTTCAAACGAATAGAAAATGTTGATGATAATTCACACACATCTTGTTTCATTTAAATTTAAAGATAAAAAGCGCTTAATGAATTACCCTTTATAATTTACTAGTGGCGGCGATGTAAGGAGTTGAATCCTTGTTTCTGTCTCACGCACGTTAAGATGCGCCTTTCATCATCCTTTTATCTCAGCGACTACGTTTTGATTATTAAACCTTTGCGCAGTCTCATTTACGAGTGAAATTCCTTTCAGCGTAGATCCCACTAATTTCCCATGTCCAGCAACTCTCCATGTTTTCCAACCAAATTTCGCTACACGTTTACGCATCCATTCACAATTCGTTTGTTTGCATAATTTGAAGTTTGTCGTGCGTTTAACAAGCGATTATGATGCCGCCGCAGGATCGCCTTTCAGTTCATTAGCGGCGAATACCGAAACTTCCTATCGCACCCTCTCCTCCCCCACTCAATCAGCCACCACATATCAGTGAATACAGTTCGACAATGGCACGCATAGAATGCATGATTACTTTCAAAGTATTTCCTTTCCCTGAAACCAAATTCTCCGCATACCGCAGTCCCATTCAATTGCCCAAATCCATTTCACTGCCGTCTCCCATGCAACGCCACCAATTGTCGCAGACACCTTCGCCGACGCGGCAAACTTGACCGGAAGCCAACCAGGTCCGCGCCCACACACATGCCCCACCACTAGAGCGAGAAACCTCCGCAGCAATTACGCATGCAAATGGCAAACCCCACATCCACTGGCCCCGGCGATAATGCAATTCAATTAATTCTAGAAATTCCAATATAATGCCAACCACTTGCCGATCCGGCCAGATACTAACGCACAAAATAAATCAAATTAATTGCGTAGTCGAGATTTACGTGAACACAGGGAATGTCAGACTGCGTCAGTCACCTCCGACTCCCTGCCAATGCCAATGCGCCATTCCAGGACAGGCGGAGGCAGGCAGAAAAAATTCCGTCTTGGGTGGTCGGCCAGCCGGGTCAAGACACACTCCCCGACTGGCCTCATTGTGAGGCAGAGAGGAGAATTGAATTAGAGACTTCCTGCTTCCCATGTGCTGCTCCTGGTGATGATAATGGTCGCCCTGATGAGACTCCGATTCCATTCAATTTATGTGCACAAGGATATCTGTCCAGGAAGCAGGGCACAGACCCAACCGCACCACTCACCGGGCACAAAGCGAACCGCACAGCAGCAGCAGCCATATGAGCAGTGCCACTGCAAAACTGGCAGAGGGACAGGACAGACTACGAGCCGGATACTTGGGGTGCTTATTAAAGGCAACCGGATTAGATGCGTTTCAATTTATTTCTCTGACAAGCCAGTGTCTTCGATGGGATTGCGGGGGCAATAAGTTACATGGGATTTGCCGTCCTAAAACAACTGTTGTTGGCCGACGGGAGGGGGTCTTCCGCAAGAATCAAATCCAATACAAATTGATGAGCAAATAATAAGCTGATCCTGTGGCCCTGACCACACCCTGTGTGAGTTTCTTTTGTTCTCCGCTGGGCTGTTGTTCCACTCCGATTCCGGGTCGTGGGTGTCGATGTGTAGGGCGATATGATAATGAAGGCAGATATCCTTGTTTGTGCTGAATTGTGAGGATAATAATGGCACTGATGGCCTGGGGAAGGTCTAGAGTGTGTCGGGCAGGAAAGGGCCTGTTAGTAAGCTGTTGCGTATCATCCACTTGGTGGAAACGGGCGGCTGGGTGGCAATCAAGTGGGAGTTAATGAATTTGGTTGATGCCAATTGGTGGTATCCCAAGGGACTTCAAGGGAGTTTGAGTTTAATGTGTGCCGGTTGTCCGCAGTCATAAATCAAAGTAATTTGGCGAGGAATTCGACGATTTCTGAATTTGCTGGATTACACTATGCATCCGCTTTAAGTCTTCCACGGAATGTGTGCCATAGATGCCAAGCATGAGGATGGGAATGGGTAGTGGGAGTTCATAGCGTCAACAAGGTGTTGCACTGGAAGTTTCATGATGTTACTTGGGTTAGATTTGAGTGGCGGCCAAAGCCTGATATAGACCAGCGTTCATAGTGTTATGCCGATGGTTCAACGATTAAGGATAAGCGCTAAATGTTGGAGAGCAAATCATAAAACACTGATCTGGGAATACCAAAGAGCAAAAAGCTTGTGAAACTTGCAGCTTCAAAAAAATGACCTAATTTCATTGTAGTCGCCAATGATGTGAAACATGAAATCAAATGTTCTTCCACCGTACTACACACCATCTTCCACTTAATCTACATCAACACACTTCGCTTAAAACAGCGCTGTCCTGGACACTGCTCCATCATCTTTACCGGCGTTTATCCAAAGGCTTGACAAGAGAAAACAAAACATTGGACAGTGCATCATCTGCCTTAAAAATCGACAGAAGGTAAGATAAGTAGAGTGCAATTCTTTCTGTTTTCTCCTACATATTTCAGTGATATTCATGAAATCTGTCTCAACCATCACCGCATTCCAACAGCGAAGATGTCGAATATCAAAAATTAACAATAAACTGTTTCACTTGTACTCGATGTAAAAAAAATGTCGACGAAAGGACTGGACTCCGATTGTAACTTCTATGATGATGACGAGATAGACTCTGTACAGAGGCCCATCCTCTTTTTGGAGAACGCCAGAAGAGACGATTAGCAAATTGACTAATACCGGCATTTATAAAATCCCCTATTGAGAGCCTTAATGTATTTTTTCAAGGCTAGGTGGGGACCTTGAAATAGAAACGTTTTTAAGACCTTTTCGAGGTCAACTGCGGCACTCACAGCATCATGGGTACAGACATCACATTTTCAATACCATTTTTACTAGAGGCCTTAAAATAAGACCCGATCCCCGGTGCGGAATTGGTGATCATATCTATTGCATTGCAGCTGTTTTTTAGTACGTAGGCCATCGTCATAAATGGTTTGACCTAAATTTTCTAGTGTGTTAAATCTGTATGTTTTCGAAGAGAAGTAAAATATGCGGACTCATTTTACAACCAAACCAACACCACTTCATAGCTAGCGATTTCCTCTCATATTTCCAGTATTTGTCATATTATACCTAAAATATCCCAAAGGTGGAAGGTACTTCTGGGGTAAGGTGAAACATATAGATGGCAGTTACATGCTCGAAATATACCGGATATTCATCTATTTTCACTTTCTGAAAAAAAAAAGTCGTTTAGCATGGCTCTGTAATGCCCACCGTTGACCGAAAAGTTGTTCTCAGCCTCATTTTCGATGAAAAATGGTCAAATGATACCACCACTTCACAATCCGCACCAAACTGCCTGTGGATACATTGGCTTCTCGACAATAACGTGCGGGTTTGGGTTTTCGGAGCCCCAGATGCGGCAATTTTGTTTGTTAACGTAGCCGCCGAGATGAAAATGCGCCCCGTCGGAAAAGATGATTTTTCGCCCAAAATCGTTGTCCAATTCAAGCTGCTCTAACGCCCAAACTGCGAAGAGATAACTAAGCGGATGGTCGCGCGCCTTAATTGTTGATTCAATTGGACCTAAATAAGCGAATAAGCCGAGATCTTTGTGCAGAATTCTCCTCAGGCTAGTGCGTGAAATGTTGAGCTGTTGAAATCGATGGCGAGTTGATATTCGTGAATTGAGTCTCACACTCTCGCCCACAGCGTCAAATCGGCATTTCTGGTTCGTCTTCAACACTGACCGCTACGGTAGGTACGTTTTCTTAAGTTCATACCAATCTCTGTCTGATTGGTGGCTTAAGAGTGCACTCACGCTCAAACTTTAGTAATAATTTCCGTACGTTCGGCAGAATAAAACGATGCATGATGCAATGGCAAACCTTGCTGCCAGCTGGATGTTATTGATCGTTGGCAGCTGCTGAAACATAACAACCGGAAAACCAATCAATGCCATCTGCTCAATCTTTTCCTGAAGCATTTGATATAAGTAGACAAACTAAGTAAACAAATCGCAGAGCTCTTTAAAAAACAACTTTTCGTCCTCTTTGTTCTAAACGACTGGATGGCGCAGTTGGTTAAGTGCCGGCTCCAAGTTAGAGGGGTCCCAGGTTCGAATCCCAGTGAAATCGGATCTGGTCCAGTCACCATTTGCCGTTGGGATCAAATTAATGGCACTGAAGTAGGTTGCTACCCGGCAGTACAATGGACCAGTTTTGAGTCTGAGTGCATAGTAGAGCATCAAAAAAAAATCTTCCGAAAAAAAAAATCCAGTTCGCTCACGAAAATATACCGAAATACCGAAATAAATGGGCGTAGATGCGTCGACTCCTACGCTCGATGTTCTCGGTTCGATTCCCGAAAAATCACCTAAATATTTTTTCACGGCTCCACCTCTTTCGATCCACTGAAAATGTTCAAAGAGTGTAACTGTCTAGAAAAAGCTTCTCAATCTCGCCGTTCGGAGTCGGCATTAAACTGTAGGTCCCCTCCACTCGTGACAGAACAATAGCATGCACAACACGAGTGGTTGCTGAGAAGCTAGGCCCTGGTCCACCTTGGACTGTAGCGCCGCCATTATTATTATTATTACCGAAATAACTGTGGGAAATTGTCATGCCAAGCACAAAAAGGAGAGAACAGCAGCATTTGCGGGCTCTATTGATTTTCCGACAATCATTTCGCACTCGATGCCTCTGTGCTCTGGTGCTGCATCGGCCTTGGTGACACCACTTGGGAATGCTCGGAGCTGTTTTGAATAAATATGCATCAAATTGTTCGCACTTGAACCACAACCAGAAGCACTACTTGACCAAATCGAATTTGATTAAAAGCTTTCAATGGCTTCGTCATTGTGCCCCGAATCGTTAAATTCTTAGTCTAGTGCTTGGGGCGTTTTCAACCCCGGTGGCAAGAATTAAGAACAAAAAGCGAAGTTGACCAAAAAACAAACTTCGTGGTCATTCAATTCGACCTTTTTTGATATAACGACGGAGACACAACAATCCGTAGGTGCTGGCACTTCTTCTCAAAACCAGCAAAGGCTCTCAAGAAACAAGAAAATGCACTGACTCCCGACTTTCCAGGCACACTGTACAGAACAAGCAACCATTTGATTTTTGTTGGATATCGGGAAAACTGAAATTCGAAGTAATCATTGTAACTCCGGTTTTGTGTGTATTGCAAAGGCTATTGGCAATTGTTCCACCTCCTCACTGCAACACCTTGGGAGGTGGCATTTTGTGATTTCGCTATCTGCCCGCTCATGTTCAATCTACCATTCAGTCGGAATTGACTCTGGGGAACAATGATGTTGCTTAAGTTTTGATGGGAAAGTCTTCCTCGAGTGAAGCAGGTGTGCCGGCGATACCTGATTGTGCCAAAATAAATTAATCAATCGAGTCCATCACACAGATGTGCCACGACCCTCGCACGGACTAGGGGATGCTGATTATTTTTCGGGACGTCTTGGAATGGTGAACGCACAGACAATGAATATGTAATCGACATCGAAGGGACTTCAGATCGATATGACGAAGTGGATTTCTTCTCGGCAAAAGTGAATGATTATTCGAGAACAGCTCAGCAACTTTTTTGTATTCATGCGACGGAGCTGAGGTGAATGATGATGGCGAGAGCGTGCTCGATGGGTCGTGGTAATTAGCATTTGGACACGGAAACAATACATATTCATTTCGATTGATTCCTTGAAGTGGTGGGATGGAGTGGAACGATTATAAGAGAGACGCAAGCTCATTCAGCCATAATGAACGCCTCTTGGACTTTTGACAGATGGAAGCTTAGGCAGTCTTTTGGGTTCACTTTACTTGCTCCTGTAACAAGCAGTCGAACAAAACCATTTTCCTGCGATCGATTAAATTATATCGCAGCCTGTCAAAGTGACCACTCCTCAATTGACGACTTCCTGCCGAAGGTGCGGAACTCAATTTGAGTCAAAGTCTTATTTTGCACGATCTCCACACATGTGCCTTTTGAAAATGGACTTCTACAAGTCACGTCCCCACATTCACCGCCAAAGCCGTTTGCAGTCATCCCATGACCCCATGGGACTACTTCCAGCCACCGTTTAATCCATTAATAGCCGCATCGTCGCCATTAAAGAGAAAAAAAACCAAACTTTCGCCATTCGGTCTAAATTTTTTCATGTGACCCGCATATCCACAGCCGTGAGACCCATTACTTTCCCAAAAAGCGACGAAATGAAGGGAGCACGGCTCCGCAGAAAAAAAAGTTATTCGATCATAAAATTAGACGTCGCGCTTTCGTGTATCCACGCTGCCTGCGACTCAGGTCGCATATGTGTACCCCATCCATTCAACTCCATCCATCGTGGTGAGGGGGATGAACAAAGTTGTTCCCTGTAATTCGTCGTTTACCTCTGAGGGAGGAAATTATGCCTCGGATGGCATTAACTTCGGAGGATATCGCTTGAAGTAAGCCACCAAGTGAGTTTTCACATCTAATATCTCTGCGCTTAGGCTGGTTTGAAAAATGTTCTTTCAGGCTTTTTGAAGCCGTAATCCCCACGTGCATATCCCATTATTCAGCTCCACTGGAAATCATTCATACCGGAGTTTTATGTGCGCCTTTGCCGCGGAGATGGCATACGTACGATGTGTTTGCGCTCCCTAACTGCCTCTTGCCTGATGGGAGATGCCTACGGTGCGGTACGGCGCCCGGAGTTCATAGAAATTTATTGAGCCCACTTAATGACTTTTAATGGATACGAGTGGGTGGAGACGCTGGAGAATGAGAAACGCGTTGTGTGTGGACTAGACTCAATCGTCAGTCAATATCTATTTATGATGGGTCTTAGGTTGGGGTTTAGGGCACTGTTCGGGTTTTCGCAAATTCACGGAATTGAACTTTGGAACACATTCTTTTCCCTCCATTCTGTTTAAATTGGCAAGACAGATGAATATGCAAAGGCCAATCAACCAGACCTTTCAATCCTCTCGCGTACGATGACGGGTTTCATGCCGTCAAAGCGATTAGGTTTAAATAAACGAGTTTATGTGTATCGCTGGGATCATGATTCATGTAAACACTTTCGCAGAATAAAGACATTTTCTTGATCACGGAACATTGTTATTTGCTAAGCTCATTACGTGCCTAGAACGTTGGATGAATAGACCGGAAGGATGCTAACTTTTACAACAAAGCTTTGCTCAGCGTTGTGCGGGAATAGAAGCAATTAGTTTGAATTTTTTTCGTTTTCGGTTTTCGGTTTTCGGCGACTCTTTCTGAGGTTTAAACGATTTTTATTTTTTCCTCTCGTTTAATTAAAAGTTTTGCTTTTTGAAGATAGAACGAATCTTAAAGGGTGCCTAATACATTCGGCCAAGGCTGTATCAGAGGCATTGAGGTCGAAAAGCTATGTAATGTGTTGTAATACATTACACAATCTGTGTCCCAACCAGTTCAATATATTCGGGATACAATGAGCATCCAATGTCAAGTAAATGTCTTTTGAATAGTCCCTCAAAAACGTCTGATTTAGCACGCCAAGATCAAAGAGAAGTCTCCTTGACTAAGATGGGTCGTAGACGATTAAACCAGACGGCCGTACTGGATCCTTCGAAACCTCAAGTCTTTTTGACCACCAGCGTCAAGAGGAAATTGAAGAAAAATAACGCGCAATTTTTTATGTGGGGCGATTTTAAGCGAAAACCTCAAATGCGATAGACCATCAGGTATTCATAGAAGATTGAACACCATCTTCTTCTTCTTGTGGCGCTACAGTCCGGGGTGGACCTAGGCCTCAACTAACATACACCAAGTTGGTTAAGGTCCCTCTCCACTTGGGTGCGCCACCTAAGACGGGGACCCCTGTTGCGATGCCCCTCTGGTTCAGAGTTGAAGACTCTTCGGGCCCGAAGCTAAGTTGTCCATACGCTCTACATGGCCTAGCCACCGTAGGCGTTGGATCCGTAGACGCCTGGCTAGACTCATGTCGCTGTACAGCCTATACAGCTCGTGGTTGAACCTTCTCCTCCAAATCATCAACGCCAAAAGGACCAAAGATCGCATGCAGAACTTTTCTCTCGAACAGACCAAGAAACTCTTCATCCGCTTGGAATATTGTCTATGCCACTGCGCCGTAAAGCAGGTTTGGGATGATCAATGTCTCATTCAGAGTCAACTTGGTCTTCTGAGAGAGGGCTCTATTACAGCCCAAAGAAACAGTGGTTGTCAAAAGTTATTCTTCGTTTGATCTTGGTGCTGATATTGATTGTACTGTTTACCGCAGAGCCGAGATAGACGAAGTCCTTAAGTTCCTCAAGGTTATGGCTGCCTATTTTGACATTCTGACCAAGTCGTCGATGTTGTGCGTCCTTTCTCGATGACAGCATTTAATTCGTTTTGTCTTCGTGTACCGCCAGACCCATTTTAGGCGATTCCGTTTCAATGCCAGCAAACGCATAATTGACGGCTCGCTGTGTTCGCCCAATCACGTCAATGTCGTCCGCGTAGGCTAGCAGTTGAACATAATTTTGGAAGATCGTACCTCTTCTGTTGGCCAGTGAGTATTGCACGATATTCTCAAGAACGATGTTAAATAAATCACATGACAGCGCGTCGTCTTGTCTAAAACCTTTTTTGACACTGAAGGTCTCGGTGAGTTCGTTACCGACCGTGCTGGAGCAGCGAGATTAACTGCTCAGTCTGACGAGTTTGGTAAGAATGTTGTCATTTGTTCGTTAAAATCGATGAATAGGTGGTGCGTGTTGAGTTGCATTTCTTGGGTTTTCTCCAGGAGGGAGATTATACGTCACTGATCAATTAAAAAATTTAATTATTTTCCGGTTTTTTAAAGTCAGAAAAGGTTTTTCTGTTGTTTATTCAGCTTTGTAATTGGCATCAGTATCCAGACGACTAATACGACTGGATGGCGCAGTTGGTTAAGTACCGGCTCCAAGTTAGAGGGGTCCCAGGTTCGAGTCCCAGTGAAATCGGATCTGGTCCAGTCACCATTTGCCGTTGGGATCAAATTAACGGCCCTGGAGTAGGTTGCTACCTGCCAGTACAATGGACCAGTTTTGAGTCTGAGTGCTCCAGTAGGGTTTCAAAAAAATTGTCCGACAAAAGAAAGAAAAAAATGCAGACGAACGTGATGTTTCGACAAAGCATATCATAAAATATAGTATTTAAATATACAGCCGCCTCCCTCTAAGTCAAACTTTCTCTAAGTCGATCGGAATTCCCATTAACTCTAATTTGTTCGCTATTTTTCAGTTTCAGTTTTAATGCATTTTTTTATCTTTTAAAAAAATCGTACATTCTAGAAAAAAATATTTAAACTAGATATACAATAATTCTTCTACTATCTTACTGGCCCTATGCGGGCACTCTAGGGCTATATTTTCGCTATATTTTTTTCAGTATTCCCTTCCCCCCACATATTCCGTACAAAAAACCATCCTCTAAGTCGAACTAATTTTTACATTTGTCTTAGAAGGAAAATTCCGTATATAAGAAACAAGAAAACATTTAATAAAGTACCTTGAGCTATTTTTATAAAAGAATAATTAAAATCGTTAATTTTTTTAACAATTTTTTAAAACTTTTTTTATATATTCCGCTGGCACATGGTTTTAATCACTTCTTAGAAAGAATCAGTTAGTCGTTAAACTTAAATTTTCCTGTTTTTTAACGATAATGCGTGACCAGATAGTAATGATAGTTCTTCCAATTGTTATGCTTAGGCAGCCGCCAAAGTCAATGACATCCAGCTGTCAAAATATTCAGTAAGGTTTGCAATTTCATTATGCATCGGTTCACGCTTGTTGAACATATTATTGGGCATATAACTTAATTCGTGCGTTTTTTTTCAAAATTTTAACGTTTATTTAAGAAAAACATGTACAATAGTATTATTGAAAGTATTGCCCATCTGAAGCTATGACTTTTTACCACCTTTCTGGCAATTTGTGGATCCCATTCCAAAAGAACTGCGCTGGCTTGGCAGCCAAGAATGAATCAAGCCAATTTTTGATATTCTGCTCTGATGTGAACCGTATTTCAGTGAGGGCGTTCTGCATCGACCGGAACAAATGGTAGTCAGAATGGGCAAGGTCTGGGCTATAAGGCGGGTGGGGTAAAACTTCCCATCCACTGTTTTAAAAATAGTTCTTAACCGGAATAGCAACGTGGGGCCGAGCGTTGTCATGATGGAAAATGATTGCTTCGTGTCTGGTCGCATATTCCGGGCGTTTTTCGGCTAATGCTCTCTTCTAATGGATTAATTGTGATCGGAAGCGTTGTCCATTGATGGTTTCACCCGGTTTTAGCAGCTCATAATACAGGATACCCTTCTGATCCCACCAAATACAGAGCATTACCTTCGCGCCATGGATATTCGGCTTTGCCGTTGATTTGGCTGGTTGGCCGGGTTTCACATATGATTTTTTGCGCTTGGGGTTGTCGTAATTGATCCATTTTTCATCACCAGTAACAATCCGGTGCAAAAATGACTTCCTTTTGTGGCGTTCCAGCAGCATTTCGGACATGCAAAACCGCCTCGGCTCGAGTTCATCTGGAACCCAATTTCCTTGCTTTTGAATATATCCAGCTGCTTTTAAACGTTTTGAAATGGCTGCTTGAGTGACACCCAAAGATTCTGCGATCTCTTCTTGTGTTTGGCAACAATCTTCATAGAGTAATGCATCATCTTCAAACTTTTTTGGCTGCCCAGGGCTTTCATCGTCAAAATTCCGGCTCGAAGACTATCGATGATGAAATGTCAGTTAGGTACCGACCAGAGATCACCAGAGGGACGAAGCGGATAATTTTGCATTTGCGGTAGCATTTAGACCGACATCCGTCTAAAATTGGCTTGAGGCAAGAATTGAAGGCGGACGAACACAGACAACGCCATGAGTTCGATAAATGGACACTGCAAATGTTGCTCGAAGATTCGAATTTTGACCAAAAATTATCTTCTCGCACGAGACCCATTTTTGGCACAGCGGCTATGTCAACCATCACAATTGCCGTTTTATTATACGAGCGAACACAATCCGCAAGTGCTCGACCAAGCATTAATGTATCCAAAGATTGACTGTTTGGTGCGATTTATAGCATGGCTGCATCATCGGACCATATTTCTTTCGAAATGAGGAAGGAGACACCATTACCGTCAATGGACTCAGTTATAGGGCGGTGTTAACCGACTTTCTGTGAAAAGAGCTCAACAAAATCGATATATCCGAGCTTTGGTTCCAACAAGACAGAGCATGCTACATACCATACAAGCAACGCAACTTTCACCAATAAGCCTCCTCGGTAATGCTACTTGACACCACTCGATTATTTTCTCCGCGAGTATGTCAAGTCCTTAAATTAGGTATCCCTTAGGATGTAGTATCAAAACAGCGCATTCATGGCGCTAATTGGGTGCGACAAACAGGATCTGTATGTCCACTTTTACCTACCTACGCTAACAAGCCAGCCACTTTGGACGATCTCCAGGGCAACATTCGAGACGCTAAGCCGGAATAACGCCGCACATATTGGGACGAGTCATCAAAATTTGGAGCTACCGCTTGAAGCACTGCCAGCGCAGCCAAGCTGGCCATTTGAGTGATGTCCTATTTTGCACGTAATGACATGAATCCAGCTTCAAAATAAGCCCAGAATCAATTTTATATTTCACACCGAAGTTATTTTATTTAAATTTATTTTCTGATTGTTCTTATCTGGTCACCCTGTAGTAATAGCGGTTGGGAAGTTAAGTACACTTCACTGCAATTGAGACACTCTCTTCACTCCAAAATATGCTTGTTACAAAATGAAGCCAAAAGTGCTTATTCCCTGCGAATGCTTACAATCTCCTTCCATTGTTCCTTCCATTACCTAAGATCAGTGAGCTATGAAGTCAAATGTTTCAATGAGCCAAACATATGGACAATCGAATGGGCCATTGTCAGCAGAAATGTGAATTCCTCAAAGGCACTTAAGCCTCTGGATAATCCCAACCGAAATAGTGTGGCCACAGTCAAAGTCAAACTGCGACATATAACAGTGCTATCCGTCATCGGATTCTACTCAACAGCAGCTGTCATTATGTCATCATACATGCCAGCACATTCCTAATGGCTCCCAATAATTGCTGAGCCCCATCGAAACTAGCACTCCATCACCCATCAAGGACCACTCCATATATCTGCCAAGTAATTTACACCTGACTCTATCGGCATTCCTCCACGCACCCGTGCTGCCGTGCCTCCATGAGTTATGGCGCTACACGTGAACAACGCATTAATGCCATTATCCTTGGTACCCGCTCCCCCACCCCGCCCACAATCCGGCATGCCACCAATAATTCAAATAATTGTTCCCGGTAAATACGATGTGCACTTGAAGCCCAAAACCATCCACCAGCTGTCATCCCCTGAACCCGTGTCGTCAGGGGACGACGTAGGTAAATTCCTGTTGAACATAAATATGACACACATAGCAGCAGCCCTGTGTAATGAGCATACCATTGGCCTTCATCCTTCTCCGTGCAGCACCATCGGACGGGCGCTGACTATGCGAGAAGAGAGCAAAATGAAAAAGTCGATTTGTTTCCCTGCAACATGTGCCAGGGAGGGAATTAAATCCGACTTAGACCCTTGTCCCATCTCAAGGCCTGCCGGGCAAACGGGAGTCGACGCGGCGTATACGTAACCTAAAAATGGAAATTGCCTCCAATAGTAAATAACTGTGGCGAATGTCGACTGCAAGATTAAGACTGCTGTGCTCCGTTGTTTGTAGGCGGGATGCGGACTGGGTGGGGGATAAGGTCAGCTGGAGTCGGACGTGGGATGGGAACCAAACAAAGCGAATGTGCGACTGTGTCCCTCGCACTGGCGGCAAACGGAGTCGTACGGCAAGACCAGATGGCCGTATCCCCATTCTGCGGTGGACCCTTGTTTCTTTTTCTGCTCCAGCAGGACGTATTCCACCAGCAATTTATACATGCGACAGTGCGGAACGGAGACCTATCTCTCGAGCAGCGCGTGGGCACATACGCAGCAGAACTGCTCGGCCTCCGTTTGCGACGGAAATCGATAGGTCAGCCCGCATTCTCCTCTCGAGGTTGTCTGCTTCGTTTTTTTTTTCCATCTCTCGTGCTGCCGCACCACACTCTTCCGGGAGATTCGAAATGACTGCCGTCAGCCGCAGGGGCTGAGTGTGGGGCGTGGGATGAGGTGTCGGAGATTTCCTCCGGTGAGACAATTTTAATCAAGTTAAAGGATAAACATGTGGAACGTATGACGCCGCCTGCAGTTGGGGCGGCTGCAGACTGAAGTGAAGGATAAACATCTGAGTGATTTTGTGCTCGAGATTCGGATTGCAGGCGAATGGGCTGGATCGATTTGAAGTGCTTGCAAACTGGGACAGGCGCTCTTGAATCGACTTGCGGTTTGCCGAGCTGAGTTGAAACGTTTAATGAATTCACTTGTTTGACTTTTCAGGGTTTTGTCTTGGATAACATTGGTTGGGGCGCTGTTGAAGTGCTTCGATGTGAAGCGTCAGCCGGTGAATGCGATTGCGTGTGATTTTGTCGGTGCGACAGTTGATTAAAGGGACTGAGGATGCACCAACGACTTGGCAATTTATTTGTGAGCAAGAGATGCGCGAATGGGAATCAATGTTTTGCCGACATGAATCTTTTCTTACTTTCAGTTCGGTTTCACAAAGCTTTGTACTACTTCTTGTGGAGGAATCAAACGTCATCAGCAGCCATTCTTCTAACAAGAATAGGGACATACACGCTTTGTATGGCGACCTTGAAGAGACTAGGAGTTATACTCTCAGAGCATTATCGCTTCTTCTAACTCAAAATAAAAGGGCAAATCCTAGGGATGCAGTGCAATTATTCTAAGATGGATGTACATCTCTATTGTTCGACCTACAATAACCTATGGTGCAATAGCATGGACCAAGAGAACCAATCTGATCAGCACGAGGGAGACACTCAGCAAAGTTCAAAGGTTGGCATGCCTCTGTATTACAGGAGCCATGAGAACTTGCCCAATTGCGGCCATGGAGGTGCTACTGGAGCTGACTCCTTTGCATCTACAGGTAGCAGAGTGTGCAAACAAAACAATCATGAGAATGGGAAAAGAAGGGATAGGTAAAGACAGGTGCATTACATCGAGGCAATTCGACGCACTAGTCAAAAAGCTACCACTCCTGGCCATTCCGAAGGATGACGTGATTAGGAAATTCAATTTCCAAAAGAAATTTACCATCAAGCTCAGCACCAAAAGGGACTGGAGCAATGAATCCATGGTCCAAAGACTGAGCAGCAACACGGTAAAATGGTATACAGATGGATCAAGAACTGATGAAGGAACTGGAGCAGGAGTTTTTGGACCCAGGACAAAATACTTCAAATCCATGGGCAAATATACCAGCATCTTTCAAGCGGAAATTTATGCCATAGACAGATGCGTTCAGATCAATCTTGAAAGGAATTATACCAACTGCGACATAGCAATAATGTCGGACAATCGAGCCGCTATTATGGCACTGGACTTCTACACCATCAAATCCAAACTTGTATGGGAATGCTTGCAAAAGCTCAAAGAGTTGAGTAGGAGAAACCGAGTAAAACTCTGCTGAATACCTGGCCATACGGGGATAGAAGGCAACCAAAAGGCCGACTCCCTCGCAAGGAAAGGAGCATCAGAACCCTTCATAGGCCGTGAACCATTCTGCGCTGTAGGGGACCATCTCCTCAGAGAAGAATTCAGGGAACTGGAAAGAAGGAATCGGAAAGAAACCTGGAATAACGCCTGTGGACTGAAGCAGGCCAGGAAACTCCAAGGGCAATATAACCGGAAGAGATTCGAGGCATGCATCAAAATGAGCAAGAATAACCTCCGTATCCTAACAGGCTTCCTAACGGGGCACTGTAGACTCAGGGAGCATCTAAGGATACTAGGGGTATCAGAAGAAGGTCTCTGCAGATTTTGTGGAGAATTTAATGAAATTCCAGAACATATACTGGGATTTTGTGAGGCACTAGCCCACAAAAGAAAAAGAAGTCTGGCCAAGTACCTACTATCAGAAGAAGAAATGCAATCACTAGAACTATCCCCCATTCTCAGATTCCTGAAGGAAACTGGCTTAAAGAGAATGCTCTAGAACAGATTTCTTCACCTATGCGCATTAGGAGTCCATTACCTGAATACAGCTCTGAAAAGAACTGTATTTGAGGGGAACTCGCAATTGTGCTAAGGTATTGAAACGGAGACCAATAGATCTTAAAGGTCGGGGTGCAATATATCCTCAACAATAATAATAATAATAATAGATAGATAATAGATAAGTTCAATATACCATATTTTTACAAATTCATTTTTTTTACAAAAATCTTTTTAGCTTGGCTATGCCGTCTGCCCGATACTTCACCACGGTGACCACAATAAACGAAGTCGACATTGTTGAAGTACTCCCCCAGTCCACTGCGTGTCTAGTGAATATCTCGTAAAAAGCCTCATAATCATTAGGCTTAAGACTGCATATGAAAACCAATTTAATGAGTCGGGGCTGGCAGGACATATCCCATTGGTAAACCCCCACCACTTAAAATTAACCTAAAAACTTACATTTAATCTGAATCCCCACCCGAATCCACGTTGAAACAGTTCATCAACAGTAACCCCATGATGATCGAGTTTCCACAGAACCACCCATTTGTATACACGTCCTCACGGGATATGTGTGCCAAAGTAATTTGAATGGAAATTAAATCATCTCCCACATGCAAGTTTAACGTATTCAATGAAAGTTTGATTGAGGGGTATATTGACCACCAGATGGCCTGGTTCACATCGACTTACATATTTTCATTGCATTCAACTGGACGGCAAGTCCTTGAAGTCAGTGTGTTTTCAGCCGGTGAAGTGAAAAGTTTAAAGTCAACAATCGGGTGGACTCTTTCGATAATGAGAAGTGAAGTGATTTTCGAGAAACTTTTCATGGCTGGTCAGATTTTGGTTAAGGATTCGATTGGTTCGTTCCCCAAAAAGAAGGTGAGCTCTGATTAATTTGTTCACATTTAAAAGCGATATTTGCTGCACGGAAAGCAGTGGTGTTAAAGAAGTTCAAAAATACAGATTTTTCTGTTAAGTGGCTCTTAAGCTGGATGACTTTCCGTTGCTTTTTCGGATTAAGCACGGGAGATAATCCGTTCGTGATTCATGTTACTTCATCCTTGAATCAAATTAAAAACATTTAAGAATACATTTAGAATACAACAGCCATCGATAAAACTTATAGGAGACAGCAATATCGCGACGTCAATAGACTCACTTGAACACCGCCATATTGTGCATTCCTTGTCTCTGTTGTATCGCTATTTTTACGCAATACTCGTCTCGCCAGGAATGCTCATCAGTTCACCCTTAAGCCTGCTTTCGGACGAACAGTTAAGTTTTTAGCCGCTCTACACGAATATGGAATGCTTTTCCCATATTTTCCACTCACTTCAATCCACAGGCATTTAAGACCAATGTACACAGGTACCTCCTCTCCCTTTCTCCTTCTATACCTTCGGCCCGTGCTGTGGCTTGATTCTGGACACTTAAGGGTATTCGTAACCCTTTTTGCGAGCGCGAGTTATAAAAAAAATGTTATATTCCAGAATTTGTTCGCATCGCTGACACTGTCTAAGAGTTTAAAAAAAGTTTCTCAATCTCACGGTTCGGAGTCGGCATTCGACTGTAGGTCCTATCCACACGTGAGGGAGTAATAGCACATACAACACCAATGGTTGCTGAGGGGTTGGGCCCAAGATCACCTCGGACCATTATTATTGTTTTTATTAAAGAGACAATTGTTTCGAAATGGCAGTGCTTGCCCTGAGGGCCAAATTTGTCTGTATCGAATAGTGACACAGTCCGTTGTGGAGTTAGGACGCAACCAACATGCGACTGCAGAAGGTGCTAGCTTTTCCCAACTATCGCATCGCTCCAAAATAATTGAGGTCCTTTTCAACTTCTGCACTCCACTTTATGTGTGGTTGATCCTTCTACGTTGTTCCTTCCTTTTAGCCTCGAACTCCCTCCGATCCGGACATAGCCCATTCAATGCAGTCATTGGATCCGTAGACGCTTGGCCAGGCTGAAGTTTCTGTACAGCCCCACAGTTCGTGATTGAATATTTTTCGCTATTCATCTTCAAAGAAAATAAGAAGAAAGACCAAGCGGAATGTCTTCCTCTCAAATAGACCATCCGCTATGGACAAATTCCATGTACCACAAATGTAGGAAGACCATGATGATTAGAGTTTTATTTGACGTCAAACTGTTTCTGCGAGGGGTTATATTATTCAATTGCTAGTGGCATTTTAAGGGCATTTAAAGGATGCTTCATTAAGCGCTTCTTAGCTTTAAATTTAAATGAAACTAAGAGTGTGTGAGGTATCATCGACATTTTTTATTCGTTTGAAAGGCCTATCGACGCCATTATGAAATATACTATCGTTCAAACGTCTACCACGGCTTCTCTGTGTGAAGCGCATCCGAAATGACCAATTTCCATGACTCTTGCGTATAAATCCGGCTGAATTAGACCGATGCTTTAAAGGCCACTGTGGTTTGTGGCTTAATCGCATAGACATGCGACGAAATTCTGTGCCAATAGATTGTTAAATAAATCTTTTTCTCTGGATTCCGCTTTCAAATTATGTTTTCAAATACATAAATTCTTTTGTAGCCAATTTCGAAATATAAGGAATAAGCAAAACATGTAGTAAAAACGTGATGGGAAAGCCTATCTGCGCATTTCCATGAGAGTCTACTTCTATTTCCCTAACCCTATGTTGTGACAATTTTGCCCTGGGTATAGTAGCACAATGAGACCAATACCATCTGCTAATGACTAAAACCACCCAGATTTTTGTATAAATCTCAGAAATTAACTCAGCTCAATCTTATTTATATATCTTCCAGCTCGTCAAGGAGATTTTTGCCCAGTCGCTGCAATCTTCGTTATATTAGAGACTGGATGGCACAATTGGTCAAGTGCCTGCCCTTAGCTAGATGGGTCCAGGTTCGAATCCCAGTGAAAGCAAAGCTAATACGCTTTTATTCGGTTTTTTAAATCTGGTCCAGTCACCATTTGCTTTTTGTTTTGCTTAACCTACCTACTATAACATAAACCAGTCACCATTTGCCGTGGGATCAAATTAACGGCTCAATCACTGGAGCGGTCGATCAGTGGTAATAGTCTGACTGTGGGTATCACAATGGACCAACATGGTCCAAGTGTGCATGGCCCCCTAACCTAACCTAACCTATATTAGAGCTGACAAAGCGCAGAGCAAATGACGAATTGATTGAGGGAGTCTAGGCGCATTACGAGAGAATCTGTAGCACAGTGCCCGGTAAGGACTTCCACTACCATGCATGCTGGGGTCATTGATAATGTTTCCACATCTCTAAGTTGTTCCTGTTTGCTGGCCAAGTTAAGGTCTTTTATCGATTGCGCTGCTTTATTTATTCCTGCCACTTCAGCTTGAAAGACGCTGCAGTCGTAGCTCAGTGCTTAGAGATCTTTCAAAGAGTTCACAAAGACTTATGCTCCTGTTTCTTGCCTCTGCTTGTCAATTTGTCGGGCGAGTTTGTGAGATTTGACAATCCCCGTCACCCACTAGGGTTTGCATCACTCAATCGCTTCTGCCCGGAATTCGGACAGAAACTACGCACTTGCACAATTTTTTCCTAGGTGCAGCCATCTTCCCTTACCTCATCTTATACCATAGTATCCCTACAAGCTAAACTGCTTGTCTCAAATTGTATGAAATGCAGTATTTAAAAGATGCTCAAAACATCCGACGACAACTAGTATTGAAATTCAAACATCTTCATGTGCACTGTTCACATCGATTGATCCACCCACTCCTCAGATAACAACTTCACTTTGCTCTGCATTCACTCTGTCTCAGCAGCGAACATTTCCATCCATTCATCGAACTCAAAAACCCCACCACATGCAAGATGGACCACGTTTCTTGAATTATTTACAATTCATTTCAGATTGATTTGAAAGTTCTGAGAATTCGAGATATTTTATTCAACAAAGTACCAAACCAAATCACAACGATTTGGTAATTGCCCTTTGGCGAGCAAAACAAATCCTGCGGGCGCAGCACTGAACCATTTGGTGGGCTTTCCCACGATCTCCTTCTCCACAATTGATGACAATGACTGCTCCCCGTTGCCTGTGTGTAGGTGAACAACTTCGAATTCTCATGCATAAATATTTAATAAGCAACAAAGAGCTAGACTGTGACGATGTTCAAGGACTGGAAAAACAAAAACTGCCAAATCGATTGAACCTGCCTGCTCTCGACGACATGCAGTAAGCATATAAGAGCACACCTGTTTGAGTTCGCATTGTTAATGTCATGGAAATGTATACCAAAAATGAAGGACTTTCTCTCAACAGGTTGCCTTTGGAGTGTGCTACTGTACGCCAGAGGTAAGGACGGCGTATGTGAGAGGGTTCTTGAAGGCTAATTAGAAACGAATTATGCGCTGATAGGGTTGTTGAAATTTGAAGGTTATTCGAAGCTTATTTTAATGCAACTGCTAGGAATGTCAGTACATCAATGAAAGCGAATTGAAATCTGAAAAAATATACAGTCGACTCCCTCTAAGTCGAATTTCCCCCCAACTGGAATTTTTTCGCCATATTTAATTTAGCATTCACTCAATTTTCCATACAAAATACCATCCTCTAAGTCGAACTCCCTCTAACTCGAACTAAGTCGAATTTTGATAATAATAATAATAATGGCGGCGCTACAGTCCAAAGTGGACCTGGGCCTAGCTTCTCAGCAACCACTCGTGTTGTGCGTGCTATTGTTCTCTCACGAGTGGAGGGGAGCTATAGTTTAATGCCGACTCCGAACGGCGATTTTGAGAAGCTTTTCTTAGACAGTTATACTCTTTGAGCATTGTCAGTGACTCGAAAGAGGTGGAGCCGTGAAAAAATGTTTGATGATTTTTTCGAGATTCGAACCGACGACCTCGAGCGTAGGAGTCAACGCACCTACCCACTACGCCACGGCACCCACGTGAAAATTCAACTGAGAGGGAGTCGACTGTATATCAAAGCAGCAGATACTCCTTCGACACGCATAAGTTGGCCGAGATGAAGTATCATCCTATTACCCAAAACAATTGATGAAATTGTCAACGTAGGGAAATGAGTTGTGTCAGTTGTATCAGAAAGCGGTTGGTATGATTTTTTGTTGCAATTACAGACCTGATTTGATATTCAAATCGCCAACCATCTTCGGCATTAGCTAACTGAGGGCATTAATTCCTGAAAAATCTATGTTTTTTTCTCTGCGCTCTGTACTGTTGTTTTTTATAAATTGCGCGCGCAAAAGGGGTTACGAATACCCTTAAGTGTCCGGAATCAAGACACAGATCTGGCCGAAGGTATGGTAGGAGAAAGAGAGAGGAGGTACCTGTACAGATCGTACAGTGTCTTGACACATAAACGGTCTGGGGTGGACCTGGGCCTCAACCAAAATATCTCCTCAACTTGCACGATTGTTAGTACTAAAGGGTCATCAAATAGGAACTTCCAAAGTTTGACAGTTGATAGCGTCCATATTGTTGAAGCTACATCTGTCAAATTGGCTGTCATTTATTCAGCCTGTTTTCTCAAATCACCATTAAGGGACATAGCATTCAACAGCACGAGCAAATTATAATATTATTTCATCAAGATAGGTGTTCTGTTCAAGCAACGTTCCGCGGGTTTCGCCCATTTTACCGTCCTGCCGGGAGGACTATTCGCAGTGCGTTGTATACATTTTAGTTCACTGGTTCAGGAAACAATAAACCAATAACCGGATGTCCTTGAGAGTGTGCAGGAGAATTCGAGGCAGTTGATTTCGCGTCGCTCACAAGAACTCGGCCTTTTGCAAACCACAACTTGGCGAATTTTACATTGTGACTTGGGCCTGCACCCCACGACCATAGGCAACGACGTGTGTTTGCTGAATCGGCTCTGGAGCAGTTGGAAACTAACCCTAATTTAATGGCTGGATGGGGCAGTTGGTTAAGTGCAAGTTCGAAGGGTCCCAGGTTCGAATACCAGTGAAATCGAATCTGGTGCAGTCACCATTTGACGTTGGGATCAAATGAACGACACTGGAGTAAGTTGCTACCTGGCAGTACAATGGGCCAGTTTTGAGTCTGAGTGCTAAATTAGTGTTTCAAAAATCCTACGAAAAAAAAACCCAAATTTTCAGCGATTTTCTTGATGAATAATATAAATAATCTCAGAACGATGTTGGCCAAGCCATTACTGTCACCGGTTAGCACTATGGGTCGATGATTACTAACCAACCAGCGACATGTGGTCTCAACAGGACGACGCTACGTGCCACACAGCTCACCACATTGGAAATTCTGCACGAGCGATTCGAGGGCATGGTCATCTCACGTGGAGATGATGCGAACTGGCCACAGAGATCGATCTTCTAAACGAATACAAATTTCGATGATGTCTCACTCACACTTTACATTTAATTTCTTATCCATTCTGATATCGCTCATTCTTCAACTCATCCTTTATATGGCAGAAACACAACAGTGCGTTGCGTTAGCCGACTTCATGTTACGGAGGGTGTGCGTTGACACACTGCGTAAATCAGCGTTTCCTTCTCTTTCTCTCAAATACTAAATATTTCTTATTATCGGTCACCTGTTTTCATTTCTCAAATGTCAGTTGCCACAAAATGTTCTCAATTTGGGACGCATTTCTCAATTTCGGTCTTACAGCGCATCTCTCTGTCAAAAAAACATCCAACATGTGGAATAATGACGTGCGTTGGGATTACGTTTTACGTTTTATTACGATCCGCTCATATCTCTCATTTTTCACTTACATAGGCCGACGCAGTATTTCGTGCATGTCCATTGAATTGTGTACGTTGAAAGACAACGCTGATGCTAACGCACTGTTGTGTTTCAGCCATTATGGACAAAATCGTTTCACAAAACTTTGTAATCATCAAATCCACTTTTACAAAATTTCGTTAATTTTTTACAAAAAAAGTGGACCGCATTTTTTTTGTGAAATGTGTCATTTTTTCGAAACTTGATTTTCAAACAAAATTCTGCCCTCAAATTCATAGAGCTGAATGTGGAAATGTTAAATTAAGTTAATTTAATCGAAAATTTCATTCGAAATCCGGTAATTTTCGGGTAAGAAATAAACTCAGAATGGATGGCCCCGTATTTCGAAAAAAAATTACATTTTAATCGTTTGCTATCAAATGGACTAAGGATATCTGCAAGCCTCAGTCTAAATTCAAGCTGTCTCAAAATAAAAACATTTTTGAAGAAATTCAAAGCTTCGAATCTAGTACTTACCATACATTCGCATTTGGAGAAGAAATACGCCTTCCGATTAACCCTTTTTTGGCATTTAAGTAAGCAATTACCACACGGCTTTCTTTCAGGAACATTCTTAAAGTCACATATACGACGGATAAGTCTTCATGATAACCTACGAAGACGCCACCTCACGGAAAAACTTTGAAACAAACAATAGCTTAAAGCTCTCTGTTATGTATTTGTGGTTGTCTTTGCTAAGATTATCCAAACGAACTCGGAATTCAAACACTACACGACGTTGCGCTAGGTACATAAATAACCAGTTAATACTGGAAGTTTACTAAAGCCAAATTATAATGAATGAAAATTATTTTTTCTGCATTCGTATACGATGCATGCTTCAGAAAAGAGTCTGTATACACTACTACATGGAGATGAAAAATAAGTTTTGGCAAATTTGAGCAAAATTGGGTACTGTCTTCCATTTACTGACCACCAAGTTCAAGGGTCACTATTCCGTTCAAGCTTAGTGAAGCTATTTTTTTGGCAGAAAACTCAATCTGGCTTGCCTTCCGCAACCTCTTCAAAAATGCCCCAAAAACCTTGTTGTGTAGAAAGTAAGTATTAGAGTTGTACCGAATAGGGATTTGGCCGGATCCCGGATACCGAATATTCGGCCTGTAGCTAGGCCGGATAGCAGAATATTCGGCGGCCGGATATCTGCCCAAATTAAAAGTATAATATTTTGGTGGTCTGATACACAAATCAGACCAGTACAAGTAAAACCAACTTAAACATGTCTTTTTCCTTCTCTTCCACAAGATATTGTTACTTTCTACACAGCAAAGTTTTTGGGATATTTTTGAAGAGGTTGCGGAAGGCAAGTCAGATTGAGTTTTCTGCCAAAAAAAATACCGCCAACGAGCTTGACTTATATCTCAAAACAGTTTATTTTGAACAGAATAGTGACTCTTGGGCTTGGTGGTCAGTAAATGGAAGACAGTAACCAATTTTGTTCAAATTTGCGAAAACTTATTTTTCGTCTCCATGTAGCAGTGTATACAGTGAGAGACTCTTTTCTGAAGCATGCATCGTATACGAAAACAAACGTAATAAATTATTACCCCTGGATGTAGAAAACTAATTTTCATTCATCATAATTTGGCTTTAGTAAACTTCCAATATTAAACTGTTTTTTTTATTTTGCTGTTTTTTTTTACTGAAAAAACGACTATCCGGTATTTGCCCGGATATCAAAAGACTATTCGGCTCCGGCCGGATATTACAAAAGAAGCCGGATAGGCCGGATACCGAATACTCGCCGGATATCCGTCACACCTCTAGTAAGTATATCTTGTGGAAGAGAAGGAAAAAAACATGTTTAAGTTGGTTTTACTTGTACCGGTCTGATTTGAGTATCAGACCACCAAATTATTATACTTTTAATTTGGGCCTAGCTGCAGGCCGAATATTCGGTATCCGGTATCCGGCCAAATCACTATTCGGTACAACTCTAATATTTATTTTTTTGATATTCGATTCATAAGGGGGTCCGACTTATTTTCATATCGCCCCCAGTGGCTTATATCGCCCCTAGTGGCCAGGGCTTTAAAAACTACAAACCTCTCTGAGAAACCATCTTTTCATTGTCTGTCCAACGCTAAAAGATAATTTAAAATCAACTTTTCAGAATATGAAGAAGCAAAAATATTTTGGTGATACTAGTATTCACAGAAATTGTGGAACCAGCTGTGTGGCATGTGGAACCATCTTGTTGGGATCACATGTGTCAATCCAATTCAGGCAAAAACAAAACGAAAAAATAGGGCCCATTCAGACATCCGGCATGAAATTCACATTACGCAGTCAATTCAATTCAGTGGGCGCTGTGAGGTGCTGGATATATACGTGGACTCTTACAGACGTTCAGTCTAGGTTCAATTCCCATGACAGGCAAACATTTTTCAAAAAAAAAAAAATTGTTCACGCCTCCACCGCTTCTGAGTCACTGACAATGCTCAAAGAGTTTAACTGTCAAGAAGAAACTTATTCTATTCGGGCGCCAAATGCATTCACAATTCCCCGGAGTGTCACTGAGCCCAGTTAGCCAAATAAATTGAATAGATGACGACAGTGAAATCGAATCTGGTCCAGTTTCCATTTGCCGTTGAGATCAAATTAACGGCACCATCACTGACTGTGGCTGACTGTGCAGGTGAATTCGCTAGCAGCCCCCTAACCTAACGTAATAATAGTATAATAATAATGGCGCCGCTCCAGTTCGAGGTGGAACGGCCTAGCTTCTCAGCAACCACTCGTGTTGTGTGTGCTATTGTTCTCTCACGAGTGGAGGGGACCTACAGTTTAATGCCGACTCCGAACGGCGTGATTGAGAATCTTTTTCTAGACAGTTATACTCTTTGAGCATTGTCAGTGACTCGAAAGAGGTGAGCCGCGAACAATTTTTTTTTTTTGAGAAATTGTTTGTCTGAGCTGGAATTCGAACCTAGACTGTGAAAGTTCATGCTTATGGGTCGACGCACAAACCCACACGGCCACGGCGCCCACCTAACGTAACCTAAGGTGAATACATAAAAAAGAGCGAACAAATATGGTTTTAATGTGCCTGGACATCACCCGCTGGTTATCTGACGCCGGATAGCCAGCTTCGCAGTCTGTTCTGTAAACTCTAAATTTTTCGCATTTATTCTCACAGTAAAAATTTTCAATTTTCTTAGATCGACCACTCTTAAGATCTGGATATTATTTTCTGGGTACCCGAGTACCCACATTTTAAAGTATTGTCCGGGTACCATAAAGTTGGGTACCTCCCATTTGCGTCTCCTACAGACTGCTTCGAACTTTCTGCACTTGTTGTCACTTGATGATAGACACAATCAACCTAGCGTAGCAAAACTATTCAGACAGAACCGTTTTTCATCGACTGCAGAAATATGTTGATTTATTCTTCCTTTCGGACGCCGAAATAAATTTCGAACTTCAAAATCTTTTTTTCTTTAACAAATGTGCTTGCTCTGACTCATGGATGATTTTGATATCCTTCAGAGATACAGTGCGAAAGTGAAAATATCAGGTTGGCAAGCCCGCCATCAATCTTATCCGTTCGACAACGATTGTGCAGTGGTCAGTTACGACCGATTCCAGTCCCAAAGTGGTTTTAAATGAGAAATTCAAATTTTGCAGAGCACAGGACAAGCTCATTATCTTACATTTGGAGCGACCAACGAGCGAATCATTCCGAAGACGACCGCTCAAGATCACCAGCAGAGCGGATCTCAACCAAAAGTCGTCTCCCGGACTAAGAAAGCAATCAATGTCGTCTCGTATCCAGACTATGAGTTAGTTGCATACGGACGACACCCTTGGACTCATCTAATGATTTCGAAACGTGGTTCTGTTTTTCAGTTATCGGTTCAATAAGGATGTCGCAGCGCGAAAAGATCCTCCGCTAAGCACTGCTTATCGCGACGACTACAGGTCACCCACGCCAATGACTAAAAGGATCGACTGCTGTATACCTGCACCTGATCCACTCTTGAACAAGATTCCAAAGTGTGACTTTGAGATGTTGCTAACATCAGAGAATAAGTTTATGGATGATCACATCATAAACATCAGCGAGGCCAGGAAGAAAATTAATTTCCTGCGGCAAATGAGGTGAGCTCCGCTAACAAGGACAGAGAGCTTTGCTTTTGACAAAAACGGTTTGATTTCAGGAACGCAACCAATATTTTTTGAAACTAATTTCGGAGAAAGAGCTTTTGAGTCAACATTGAAATGAGAAAAAATATTAAAAATTTACTGTTCAATTCCAAGACAACAAGACAACAACCCATTTGTGTTGGCTTTTGAGGTGAAAAGTTCTATCTGCGAAACGTGGCTGAGATACAATGACACCACAAGCTTTCAAAACTTTCACCAATTTCTCAACAGTGAGAGACAAGCTTTCCGGTTGAAACGACTTGTCGTCTGTAAGCTGCAACGACCTACACCAGAAGCTTTCAAAGCTTTCATCAATTTCCCAACAGTGACGGACATTAGATATTTTTTTTACAAATACTCAAAATTTATTGTAGTGACTACCCACCGAGAGTATTTCCGCACCTGTCCTCAATGGCAGTGGAATAAATTCGATGAATTACTGAAACGAGAGGACAATGAAGACTCTGGACTTCTCTTTCCTGCACTTGGACTCACCGGATCTGTCTGAGAAAATTGATTTTCTTTCGATTCTCACTTAGTTCAACAAGCTGATCGTCCATGAATTTATTCTCTGACGACGGAAGATACTCTAGGCCGCATTTCGGAATTCTGTTCAGAAGTCGATCCGACTCGTCCTTGCAAATGTCTTGCTTCACAATCATCGGCGTCCTTGGCTGAAAATTATCCTGATAAGTTGTTTTCGTGGCCACGTACTTTCCTTCAATTTGATCAGTCATCAGTTCGCAGGAATCTAGTCGAAAGCTAAGAGCAAGACGAGAGCTTTGTCAGGGAATAATGCTTTACATCGATTTCAGCACTCAACTCATTTAGGGGATATGATTCGAAGTTGATTTGTTTTCTGGCGATCGTTCGATAGATTCTTCTTTGTAGACCGGACTCAAGGAGTTCTTGCGTGGAAGTTTTCAACACAGTGATCTCATCAGTTTGCCCCAGAGTTCTGTAGTGCGATCCGCCTGTGTACTGTAAAAAAAAAGAAAACGGCTTCAGTGATTGACAGGACCTAAAGTATGACAGCAGACATTTGGTTGTGGATTATCCAGTGGATCTGATTGCATCCAGTCGTGCCAACCCGCGATTTTAACTCTCTTCCCATAGCCGTATGTTTTCGGGTAATTCATTTACTCTGAGAGGACAGCTCCCTTTCTGTGAGCTTTCACGTTTATTTGTTTTGACTTGGATAAGATCTACATCAAACTTTGTAACGGAAAATCCAAAACCTACTTAATGTGATCGAAGTTAGTTAAGGTACCCCAAAACGACGAGCACGCTCGCCGAACTTGCTCGTTTGCGTTATCCCTTACACGGCGAACACATTTGGCGAACATTCATTTCGTGTTGTTTCTTCAAACCGTCAACATGAGTGATAGGGAAGCGCAAGTGGTGAATTCCTCGATAACATCGTGGCTGACTGTTGACATTGAGCTTAATCCGCGATATGCACTCGGCGAGGTTGACAGCAAAAATGAAGTTTGCTCGCGAACATGGCCCTACACGGCGAACATCAAAGCCAACGAACACCACAAAATCGAAATTTTTCGCCAACAGCGAGCGGCTGGCAAACCAGTCCATACACGACGAAAATGCGGCGAGCACGAGCAAGTTCGGCGAGCATGTTCGTCGTTTAGGGCTACCTTTACCCGATAAGTTCAACGCGTTAATCTCTAAGAAGGATTCTTTTTCTATTTCTTCTTGCGGCACTACTGTTCGGAGTGGAACTGGGTCTCAAACAACGAGCCTCACAAGCCAGCAGCGATATTTTGCTAGCTGTCTCCAATTTCGTACACCTAGTTGATTGAGACCCTTATACACCTGTCTGTTCCACATCAATCATGAATATCCTTAGTAGTGCTGTCCCAGAGGATAATAATCGATAAACTAATAATTATTTAGATCCTAAAGGGTCTTTCGATAGAGACTTCCGTACTTTGACAGTTGATAGCGGCCATATTGTTGAAGCTACATCTGTCAAATTGCCTGTCAAACAACCACATCTTGGCGAATTTTGCATCGTGACTTAGATCTGCCCATGCACCCGTACAAAATTAAACTGACCCAGGAGCTGAAGGTAAATGACCATAAACAACGACGTGTTCGCCGATTGGTTTCTGAAGCAGATGGAAACTGACCCTAATTGTCTTGGTCTTGGAATGAAGTAGCAGACAGGAGATTATTTATAAAAAAATGAGAAAAAAGAGTCGTAGACAAAACGGAGCCTTGGTGAAATCGAATCTGGTCCAGTCACCATTTGCCGTTGGGATCCAATTAGCGGCACTGGAGTAGGTTGCTACCTGACAGTACAATGGACCAGTTTTGAGTCTGAGTGCTCCAGTGTAGTGTTTCAAAAATCCTCCGAAAAGAAAAATTTACTGTTGCCCCGGAATTCTTACTGCTGGTCATTAAGAAGCTTCCGCGATTCAAGATATTTCATAAGCTGAGGGCCGTTTCCGTGACCTTGGAAGAAAGGGACGTTAGTGTTATGAGTCGGTATGAGGAGAGGGTGACGAAAATTCGCCCTTAATTGTCATATTGGCTGTCACTACAAGCAGCACTGCCAAGTCCAAAACCAATCTTCTTTACAAACACCCTTTATGTGCCTGAAAGACATGCACAACCGAATCAAAGAACAAAATTAATTTCTTGCAGAGGACAATCCCGCAACTAACATATCATTACCATATCACTGATTAAGTCCTCCGATATATTGCCTCCCTCGCCAGTGGCCTCAGCCAGCCCTTGATTAACCGACAATCAACAAAGAAAAACGAGTAAATAGCCAGTCAAGTCATTCCCCAATTGCCCCGCTTCGTTTTAATTGCATCCCACTGCCACAAACGCAACCACCTTGATCGAAGACGATACGGCACAACAGGTGGCCGAGTAAAGTTGAAACCATTTGAGCCTAACATTACCCTAATGAAGCCGCAATTGTTTCGTTATCCCCCTCGAATTGGGTTTGGGGCTTCTATTCTCGTTCAGACTGTTTACCCTTGTGGATTGTTGTGCAAACATATCAAGGCGAAGCACCAGAATAACCGACTTCCGTCTGATGAATAGTTGAATCTTCTTGTGTGACAGGTCGAGTGTAACCAAAGTGTGTACTTGAATAATTTACGAATGTTACTTGAGTCAAGTAAAATTGATTAGTTCTAAGTACAGTGTAAACCAAAAGTAAACTATGAGTGCGGTGGTGGTTACATTTTGATGTAGTATGACGTAATTAATTGGTTTGCCCTTAGTGGAGTGTGTGGCATTCGTTTGATGGTCACGTTACTAATTATAATAGTCGACGGTTAAGCTCTCATTTCTCACGCAGAGGGTGTTAATTTAACTTAAAAGCCTTAAGTCGTGTGTGGTTCCACGCCCATTAATCTCACAAATGCAAGCAGTTTACTTCCTTAACGAGTGTGGCTTTTTAAGCAATGGACATTTATGATTCAGTTGAATTACGCGTCCATTGACTCTTTGAAGTTATCGCAGAACTTGTAAAAAATAATCTTTGTATGAGCTGCTGCTGAGAGAGAGAGAGATTACGAAAATATAGGGGCAGAAGTAAGAAGTTGCAAACCACGACTAGATGAAAGAGGACATTGCTTCAAGCTCGAAGTGTCAGATAATATATTCTGGCTCCAATTCACACACCTAGTTTTTTTTTTTTTTTTTTGGAGTAGTTTTTTGGAATGCTACTGGAGCACTCAGACTCAAAACTGGTCCATTGTACTGCCAGGTAACAACGTAGTCCAGTCCCGTTAATTTGATCCCAACGGCAAATGGTGACTGGACCAGATTCGATTTCACTGAGATTCAAACCTAGGACCCCTCTAACTTGGGGCAGGCACTTAACCAATTGTACCATCCAGTCGTTCACACACCAAATTATACCAATTTGAAAATAGTTAGGACCACACGATACACCTTCATTATGGAAATAAAATGAAAGCCAAATCTACAGTCTAGGACAGAGAGACATCGACTTTGTTTGGCAAACAACACTTTTGTAATGAGCGACCAGATAGCAATGATAGTTTTTTCAATTGTTATGTCTCAGTGGCTGTCAAAGTTACCAATGAAATCCACCTGTGAAAACATTCAATAAAGTCTGCCATTTTATAATGCATCGTTTCATGCTTGCTGAAAGTGCGAGAATTGTTAAAAAATGTTATCGAAAATCTGTCTCAGTTGTAAATAATCAACGAAAAATGTGTCGTGAAGTCGGTCGCCATCATTACCATAATCGGAGGAGAAATGTCTATTCGACACCGATAAACTGAATTGGGTATCGCTAGAGAGTCAATCACTCTTATATTGTGGTCTGATTTGGGCCTACAGCCGTATAAAATTGTACTGACGCAAGATTTGAAGCCGGACTGCCATAGACAACGCCGTGAGTTCTCTAATTGGGCGCTGAAAATGTTAGCCAGAGATCCGGAATCCATAAGTGTTCGACCAAGCATCTATACATACACAAAGTTTGACTGTTTAACGGGGTTTATGGAATGGTGGCATCAGGGCCGGCCCTACCATATGTGCAAGATGTGCAAATGCACAGGGCTCCAAGTGCTTGTGGCGCATTGTAAGCCTAAACCAACAAAATAAAATATATCGATGCCAGTCACAGTAGCTTCAGGAGAACGTTGTTTTTATAAACTTAAGATAATAAAATATTACCTTAGGACAACCATGACTCAAGAAAGATTGGTAAGCTTGTCTATAACGTCATTAGAAAGGGAGTTATTAAAGTCTTAAGATCATGATGAACTTATTAAAAAATTTCCAAAACTCTCTCTGTATATTTCTTCGTTGCTTGAGTAATGTATAAGTGACTTATGCTGCCAAAATTTAAGAATGGGGGCGCTAAACGGATGATTTGCACAGGGCGGTCATCTGGCTCTGACCGGGCCTGGGTGGCATCAGCGAACGTTACTTTAGTGTGAATGAGGTAGGAGACACCGTTATCGTCTCAAATATAGAGCGATGTTAATCAACAAAACTACGCTACATGCCATACAAGCGACGCAACGCTTGAAGTTGTGAAGGAGAAATTTAGTGACAGGGTTATTTCACGGCGATCGTTAATCAATTAGCCGCCGGTGCGATCATGCGACTTGATACCACTCGATTATTTTCTCGAGTCCTTAGGCTACGTTAACAAGTCAATCACTTTGGATGAGCTCGAGGCCAACATTTGAGACGCTATTGCCGAAATAACGCCTCACATATTAGACCGAGTCATCAAAAATCACACCGCTATTGTTTTTTTTCAATCTTCTTTTCATATCGTTCTTATCTGGTCACGCTGTATACAAACAAGACAGTTTATATCAGCCGCTATGTTCAAGGCGTAATGCCCACTGCTGGACCTTTCTTTATGCAATAAAGCAGGTTAGTAGACCACGTTCCGTCAGTATACATAAGCCCACGTTTTGAAATGTTGTTGTTGTTGCCGAACATAGCCCTACAAGGGGATACGAGGTATGTTTATAAAGAAAAGATTAGGTTCCAAGGCCCAGCTGAATAGCTCGCTATACCAGGTTCGAAACATTTCTGGCGAATGTTTAAAGAAAGAGTGGATTTATGTTGACTCAAAAAGGATGGGGCCCAAATTCTATTTCTAAGAATCCACTCAGCTGTCATTCATGTCCAGCTTTCTTCCATTTAACGTTTTTCAGACCATAGCCCTTGTTCTTCAAGTTAATAGTCTTGGCACAACTTGTTTGAATTAACGGAAGTAGCAGCGGTTGTGGGCGTAGTGGGTAGATGCGTCGACTCCCACGCTCGAGGTCTCAGGTTCAAATCTCGAAAAAACACCTAACATTTTTTCACGGCTTCACCTCTTTTGAGTCACTGACAATGCTCAAAGAGTATAACTGTCTAGAAAAACCTTCCCAATCTCGACGTTTGGAGTCGGCATTAAACTGTAGGTCCCTTCCACTCGTGGGAACAATAGCACGGACAACACGAGTGGTTGCTGAGAAGCTACGCCCAGGTCCACCTCGGATTGTAGCGCCGCCATTGTTATTATTATTAGCAGCGGTTGTTAAGGGTTGACTGAATGGAGGAGGAGCTTACAATTGCATCGAGGCAAGATTCGGAGTTGCTAGTGTCATAGTCCTGCAGTGGAACTAACTCATATTACAGTGCATTGACACATGCCAGTCACACTTTCTAATCGAGACCCAAATTGAAGAAGCCACGCAACAGAAAAGGATTTTGGAAATCACTTCATAAACAACCATAAACAACATGTTTTATGTTCAAAAACTGAATCTTAAAGACAATCGGAGCTGAATATATGCTAAGCTAGAGTTTAATAGACACAACCTAACCCAGGTTTATTTGGCCGACTGCAGGTCAGCAGTCCCACTTAGGCCAACATGGGCCTATTTTAAAATCAAGCGGATCAGGTATCTCCTACTCATTAAACCATTTGGTGCTTGCTATGAAGCGCTTGAGTTGACTGATGCCGACGTTGTTCAACTCACTCTAGTCACAAAAGTATTCGGGATTATGTTTTTTTCCTGGATTTTGGAAACCGTTTCAATTCAACATTTATTCTCTATTAACAAAAAATCAGAAAAAATAATGAATGTTTTCTGTCTGCAACAACAACAAAATGCAACAAATTAGGATCCAGGAAAAAACATAATTCCGAAAATGTTTGTGAGGCACTGTATATCAGTTTAGTTCGATTTAGTTCAGTTTTTCTTACTGAATTACATGTATGCAGAGTAAGGTATACCTGATTTTATTGAATTACTGAACTAAATGAACTAAAATAAAATTACATTGTGAACTAGTTCACTTAGTTCACTTGTTAGAGCTCTTTTTTGAACTAGTTCATTCGTGAACTACACAAGCCTACACCAGATGGTTTTTTTGCAACAATAGACCCCCGTAGTGGATTTCTAGTTTCCTAATAGATACTAATCGACTTTTAGAAACATTAGTTCAGTTCATTTTTCAACGACTAATGGTCACAATCTTATCAGCATGGATTTGTCTGTGAAAAGAGATAAACCCGAAAAAATCAGCATCATGTAGCGGTAATTCTCGTTATCAACCTTCACCGCCACCAAGATCCCCTGTTTTACTCAGTTTACACAGTTTTACTTGCCACTGTTTACATTCGCGTTCAAACTCGTAACAAATTGTCTGCAGACGGAACATGTCAAATCATTGGCAACAAGTCAAAGATTTGACACACATCTGAAAATTATTTGTACCTCCTCTGATTTTGCCGCAGAACTGTCTTAAAGATGTATGGTGGATGTGGCTGAAACCGTCCAAGAAGCCCATTAGCAAGCTGGAAAATAAGGTGAAACTTACTAAGAACCACTCACAAAATAGATTCCCTTGGTTTTCGCAGAGAGTGACATTAAATTTCCATAAAGAACCTCATAAATCGTGATGGTCTTTCACAATTGCCAGCACATCCCGTCCCACATCATCAAACAACTGCAAGCAAAACCACCTGAATGGCTCCAAGCAAACATAGCAAAATGTAATCCAAACAAAACCTGTGGGGTATTCAAAACCCAACCCAACTGCACTCAGTTACATCGACATTGACATTTACCTTGGGCGTGGTCAAACGTGGGCGCCAAGCCAGTAGTCACATGTGCCAAATACCAGCGATCTCCCAAGGCCATTCGGCTAATTTGAAGTTAATTGAATCCGCAATCCCCCAGAGCCCCTCCCACGGGCTCACATCCATTCGCACATTCATTGGAATGCAATGGATCTGCACTCGGACTACGCGCCCTCCCCGCCCAGAGAAGCGGATATCGAATAGCCTTTTCTAAATAAAAACGATTCATGTAATCGCCAAATTGCGCGGAAATTGAGTTAAGATCGATGCTTGCGCTAATTATAGACCGCACAACGGAATTAACTTCGACCGGAATAAGCATTCGACAGCCACGTACTAGATAAATAATCAGTGGGGGTCTGCTGACCGGTGCGGGTAAACATCAACCGAATTCGTTACGTAGGGGTGGCTTTTATGACAGCCATCGCCAGCGACAGTAATTACACGGCCAGTTAGGCGCACGATATGTCATCAAGCCGTGCGTCCGTGAAGTCTGAACCGGTCCAAGTGTACGGACGGTGAGCGAAAACAACCTGACGTCACCGTTAGTCATCATGAGAATTCTGGTATCTGTCGTCACCGTTTCCGCTGAACTCGGGAATTGAGTGAGCCTATCAGCCTGAGTTGACATTCAACTCCCACTCATGCCCTCTTGTCCGTTGATTCACCTGACTCAGGCCTGTGCGACGAAATGCTCTGGCGGACATGTGCTCAACGGGTATTGTGTACCCACTCGTTTCCCTCTTCTTCGAAATGTTGTTGATTTTCGCTTGAAATGATATGTCGTTGAGCTCTGAGGCTGTAGTGTGCCTGAAAGCTTTTCTTTGACATAAACTGGAACAGTGGCCAGCTAAAGTAAGCAGACAATGTTTATGTTTTTAAGAGGGTCTGTTCATTTCAACTGTTCCAGACTTTGAAAGATTTTTTGAATGCTAAGAGCAAATGTGCGTCAGTTAGTGTCCTGGATAATTGCTTTTTGTAAATATGTCTAATATTTAATTCCTTTTTGAATCATTTTTCATTTTTTTTCGGAGTATTTTTGAAACACTACTGGAGCACTCACACTCAAAACTGGTCCATTGTACTGCCAGGTAACAACGTAGTCCAGTCCCGTTAATTTGATCCCAACGGCAAATGGTGACTGGACCAAATTCGATTTCACTGGGATTCGAACCGGGGACCCCTTGAACTTGGGGCAGGCACTTAACCTACTGCGCCATCCAGTCTTAAGCATCAATACATACAAAAACATTGACTGTTTAGTGGGGTTTATTGCATGATGGCATCGTCAGACGTTATTTCTGTCAAAATTAGGAAAGAGACACCATTGTCATCAATGGTCTTATGTATAGAGCGAGGTTAACCGACTTTCTGTCGCCAGAGCTTGACAACAATGATATCTCCGAGCTTTGGTTCCAACCAGACGACGCTACATACGGAACGCTCGAAGTTGTGAAAGAGAAATTTGGCGACTGGGTCATCTCACGGCGAGCGTTCATCAACTGGCCGCCGCGATCATGCGATTTGACACCAATCGATTATTTTCTCGTCAAGTCATTAGTCTATGCTAACAAGCCAACAATTTTGGACGAAATTCGACACGCTCATCAAAAATTAAACCGACCGCTTACCAGCGAAGTCGAGGTGGCTATTTGAATGATATGCTATTTGACACATGAATGTGGCTTCAGAAATTTTATATCTAACACCGTTGTTGTTTTACTGAAATTTGTTTTCCTATCGTTAAGAGTCTGGTCATCCTGTATTTGAAGACAAATAGAAGTTTGGAGCCGCCTCGGAAATATTTCGGTGATAAAAGGAACCGCGAATGAGTCTTACTTACTCATTTACTCAGCAGGCCTACGACCCATGTAGGGTTTGAGCGTGAGCTATCGCTCCCTTCCATCGTTGACGGTCCTGGGCACGCTGCTTCCAGTCATCAAGACCAAGCTGTCTTACGTCCGCGATGACTTGGTCTTTGTACCGGAGGTTCGCTCTTCCTCTCCTTCTCGGAGAAGGCTCGGATTCGAAGACCCTCTTGCGTTGCTGTCCATGCGCTCGATGTGGCCGAGCCAGTGCAGTCGACAGATTTTTGCCTTCCGGGTAACATCCACATCCTTGTACAGCTCATAGAGTTCGCGGTTGTGTCTTCTCCTCCATTCGCCTTCCTCGCAGACGGGACCATATATCCGACGTAGAAGTTTTTGAGATGAGATTTTTTCGTGCTGTTGTGGGAATTACTCGCCGGGATAGGGTGAAAAACACGACAGTGTGCGAGGAACTCAACGTTGGGCAGCTGCTTCTTCGTACGGAAACTGATGTACTTCAATGGTTTGGTCACGTGGCACGAATGTCCACATCATCACGACTTCCGAGGCGTGCCCTGAATGCGATTCTATCAGATAGGCGACCGCTTGGCAGCCCCAAGGCGAGGTGGGTTGGACCAAGTCCAAAAACTCGCCTGGTTACGCCTGTGCATAGCTCCTGATGAGTTAGAGTCGATGGCGGAGGATCGAGTGGCCAGGAGATCTCATGTGCATGCATTGCCCCCACGACACATTTAGTGGAACATGCGGGTCACAAAAACCACATACCACATTCTAGTTAATATTGACTTTCGTTTGTAAACTATAGTCAGAATTTGGCATTTTGGCCGCAATTCCTATTTACCCACTTCACTTTACTCAACTCCTAAACGCCATGTTTACTTTCTTACGCCACTGTACGTGAAAGCGATAAAAGCTAATTCTTCCCCCTCATTGATGGCTCGAAGCTTTCACTCTGAAGCGAAGCACGTTTCTCTCTGCCATGGCAGCAGCTGCTGCTACTTGATGGCCTTAGCCGTTGCCAGAGTGCTTTTTTCCTCCACGAACCGTAGACGTGAAAATTCGTAAACACACCGAAAACCAGATACAAAAGAAAAAAGAAAGAAAATAAAAAAAAAAACAGAAATAAAAAACACAAAATAAAAACCCACGTTCCCGTTTCTGTGTATACCAAGTCCGAAGCACGAAGAATTATCGACAGCTCCTGGAGAGCAGGTCCCCTCGAGTTGCAGTTGTGTGCATGTGTTTTCATTCGATATCCTGGTGCAATCGAAGTGTCTGACAAGACAAAACGGGCGAGTATTTGCATTTCCAAAAAAACAACAAGGGAAAATCGCTCAAAGACCCTTACAGTTGTCAGCAGTGAATAAGAGCCAATCCTTTGATAATCCCCATCAACAGCACCCACCACCCACCACCCACGCCCGCTCCTTCTCCTGAAACGGGGTAAAAATAATCCTTCGAACACGATAACAACCACACTGGTAATGTTATGTCATGGATATCCTGGCCACTGTGTTGCCACCAAAGAACAATGTGTGTAGTGGAACGACAGCGTATCGTTATCGCCTGATGATGGGGGAGGGGTGTCCTTGAAAACGGACAACACACCAGCGCACACTGTATGAGTATAACAAGTCACCATAAGTGAATCGAACACAACAAACCCAAAGGGAAAATGTATAGAATTCCAGGATTTGTTTTATAAAACTTTTTACCTTCGTTAACGAATTTTTTTCATTTTTTATTTTCGCCTTCTTTTCGTCCTTTTGTTCGTCGTCGTCGTCGTCGTCGTCGTCGTCGCTTTGCTTTCGATAAGCAAAGGAGAAGAAAAAAGAAGAAAAATCAAGTTCAGTGTTTGTGTACGTGAAACGCGTGTGAGATTTGTTAAGTTTGTTGTCTGAAGATAGAAATCCTTGTGCCTCGATAGATGTTTGTGTTTCTCTAGTCTCTAAGTCGTAGCCTCTAGTTGTAGCAAACAAAAGTTTTTCAAGCAGTCAAGCAAATTATTGCCATCCTGTCGAAGTTTCTAAGCAAAATCTGTGCAATTTGCACCAACAAGTGGAGTTGCAATAGCAGCAGCAGCAGCAGCAGCAGTAGCAGTTGTAGCAGCGGAAACGGAAGTGGCATCAGCAGGCGATCCCAGTATTTCAGCAGAACAATGGCGATGATGATAGCAGAAGATGGGGACTCCTACTCCAAAGGAAGTGATGACAATGTGAGTCAATTGAATTTGTTTCTCTTTTCAAAATTAACTTAAGAAGAAGATGCTCCCAGTTGAGTGCGTTCATTTGCATACGAGGTCCTTCCCTTGCCCTTCACCGCCGTCAACCTTTCTTCGATCGGTGCTATACGGTGGAGCCAGCTGGACCCGTGTCTCGTTGTTTATCCTCTCCCCGCGTTCGTTTGACCGACTTCGGGTAGAGTTTTGTTGGCAAAATCAAAACAATGCTCTCTACGCAGATGCCAGAATCCACACAGGAGGACCGAGAGAGCGAGAGAGATGTGTGTCATGCTGGAAACGACCTTCGGTTTGTTTGTATCTTTTTAATGTTTTCGTGTGCGAGAGATGAATTAGAGTTGTTTTTTGTTTTTGTTACCCCTCATTTTGCTTTGGACATTACCCATATTTGCATTTCCGTGCACCATGTGAACGAGGGCGGGGAGAGTGCGGCGCGGGGCGATTTGTTGTTTCCTTGAAGAATCGATATCTGGGCAGTCGGACGGCGACTGCAAACCGAAATGAGATCATGAAATGCACTTAAATGGCAGACGATTACTTTTCATTTCCTTAGTCAGTCGATGTTCGGCGGTATTGTCTTCTAGAATATCGGACGTTGAGTCATCGATAGAAATGTTTGAGTTGACGTAAGTGGTTCATGCTTGCAGCCAGGGGCAGGGTGCACTAGACGGGCGCGGCATCGTCTTGGCCTGGTAAGCACACATTGAATTAATTTATAACGACACGCTCTCCGTCACAGTAATGAATTCTGAGAAAATGGACGTAGGTGCACGCGTATGGATTTTGATTCAAAGAATTTTTGCACCAACTTGTATTACGGAACGCGGAAAGATATGATGTTAGGCACGTTTGAGGAGGGGCTTGCTACGTTAGTTGGTTTGACTTATCTTTGACTTTTGACGAGTTGGTAGTTATTTATCTTTAGGACTGTGGCAGTTCTAAGTTCTCATTTATTGCAAAGACTTCAGGGTACGATCGCACCACATGCGCTGAAATTTGCCCACAATTCTACCGATTGTGGACACATTTGGTCGAATATGCTGACCAAAAAAATCACGAAGTGCACGAAATGTATTTTGATTTGAACGCCCATTTTCGTATAAGGCTTCAAAAATCTTAACGCGCTGTTCAACTGAGTACCTCTCCATGGTTGAATTTGTCAGATACCAAAACACAGAAATGTCAAATTAAGTTGGGCAAAAAAACTTGACGTTAAGGTGTGACCCAAATCGTAAATACCAAAAGTTCAGAATAAAACTCTTGATCACTTTAAGTAGAACCCGCCATATAAAATATTTCCTTATATGAGACGCACAATCCGTATGATTTGATAGCCTTTGGTATTACCCAGCTGTGAATACTTATAAATTTAATTAAATTAAATTTAGTTTTAATTTTTAAATTAATAAATTTCTTAAAATTTTTGGCAAGCTCCGTCTTCAGTTTAAAAAAATGAAGTGAATTGCAACTTTCTTTGTCGATCGAGCAGTTTAATTGATATTCATGTTCGATGGCGACGGCTGCAGATTACAAAAATTTAACCACAGTACGAAGTTCGTGCAATTTTTGCAAACATTTTTCGAATATTATTGGGCTAATTTGATATAGCAGCAGAAAGGGGGTAAAGCTATTTTTATGCTCATGCTGAAAACTTATCAGACTTCAATCGTAATAATCAGGCCGGAGCTAAAATTGAGTTCTAATGAATTTTGAATAATTCTCATTCGAAACATGCGATAAATTTATCCACGCAGTTGCAGTTCACAAGGCAGATAATTTGAGAGTAATTTGATTAAATTGAAGCAAATTTATCACGAACACCACTGCGAGGGGGAACAAAGACTGGGATGTGGGAAAAAAGTTATTTATGAAATGAAACTATGCATCTAATCGTCAAGCGCACTAAGATAAGAACACATTCACAATATGGTTCAAAACTCAAGGTTCAAAATTACGTCGTTCTTTTCTTCTGGGAGTTAAAATACTTGGACACATTTATTTCTGAACCAAGATTATTTTGAGTTTCCGAGCATAATTTGGCGCCCAATTTAGACATGAATCTGACAACGAGAACGCAATGTAAAATGTAACTGCCTGAACTGGCCATGAAACACTTCTGTACTTGACCTCGAATGACTCACTGAACTCTCATCAGAAATCATGTCATCAGTCTTCAGTTGATGGATTATATCTAATGAGTCACACATTATCTCCTAAACACTCGCGTCATATCCGAGTTCTTGGCACTGTCGCGAGAAATACTGAGGGTCTTAGTCTTCGATTGTGGAAGTCTTAGACGGAAATCTGATGATTCAGAGCTGAAGCTCCGTTCAGATTGAAGTTCAGAGCATGAAATCATATCACACTTTCATTTCCTAGGCAATGAGCAGCGTAAATGCAATTTATTAGCTAAAGTGACATCATTTATACGCCCAGGTCCACACCGGACTGGAGCGGCACAATAGGAAGAGCATATCAATCAACGCTTCATTGTCTTGATTGGCACTGCAAAATGAGAAATTCTTATTGTGCGTCGGAATTTTACTTTAAATCGTTTCTAGTTAATTGCTCTTTATTCGTGATTTAGTCATCATTCACCCATGAGTGCGAACTGGACTGCCTTTTGTCGCAGTCAGCTCCAGCAAATGGTAGCCCCAAACACACAATCGTTATTAAAATCGAATCAGTTATCAAGATCCAATAAATACGACTGGATGGCGCAGTTGTTAAGTGCATGCCCAAGTTAGAGGGGTCCCAAGTTCGAATCCCAGTGAAATCGAACCTGGTCCAGTCACCATTTGCCGTTGGGATAAAAATAACGGCACTGGAGTAGGTTGCTACTTGGCAGTACAATGGACCGGTTTTGAGTCTGAGTGCTCCAGTAGCGTTTCAAAAATCCTCCGAAAAAAAAGTGTAAACCAAACCCTTCTCCGATTAATTCTTACTTTCGAATCTTTTACATTTTCTGCTTTTGTTTCATATTTGCCTTGCATGCAGAATCTCTGAACCAACATTTTTATGCACGTTCCTGGATCTAATTAAGGAAATAATAAACTTAAGAGTCATGGCTAACAACTTAATTGAAGCTAATGACACACTAGACTGGTACAGCAGACTCGTCTGGAAAAAAGACAATTGCTTTGAAGTTGAAACGCATTTGACCACTTCAACAGTGAACTTGTGACTCAAGCAAAGTGATCTTAGGTCTTATCTTTGTCGCGTTTTCAAACAATTTCAGTATCAATTACAGCAGACTTGTGGCTTTAAACGTCGCAAGAGAAGACGAAATTTGTGCTTGTTTAAAATTGTTTCGTGTAAACATGTAAATCGGGCACTTTCGCTACACTTTTCATACCAAGACACAGTAGGAAAGATCATAGGCGTGCACATAAAGTGTTAAGATGATTAGATTTGAAGAAAATTTACTGGAATAACGAGATGGCCATAAGTTTGGAGGTTGAATCGAAGCAGGTACGACTTACATTCTCCATTTAACTTCCCTTTTATCAGACAATGAGGCTTTGACACGTAATTTTATCGAGTAGATATCAAAAATCTCCGATGACTTTCCAAGACAAAAGCACCTGTGCACATACTAGTACAGAAAATAAACACTTTGTCGTACTCAGCACAGGTTTGTTCCCCATTGTTTTCGGATACAATAAAGCAATACTCGTGTCAAAGTTCTCCGACAGATAAGTTTCAATTCAAAGATAAAGCCACAGCTGATCAAACTGGTACCAAACAGGTTTTCAAAGTGAACTCAAATAAGACTCTAGTGTTTTATTACACATTCAAGTGGGAATGTGCAATCGACAGAAGTTAACTTGTACCTGATTCATCTCCGCCTTTGCACAAATATTGATGCCTCATGACAGGCAGAAAATCTTATGAGTTCACATCGAATCTCATGAACTAAGAATGTGGGAAGACAGGTGTTGTTTTTTGTTCAATAGCGGAGTTCATTCGCACTTCTGTGTGACTCTCATAATAAGATGACATTTAATTTCGCGTGTTTCATGTTCAAGGATTTTTTTTAAATTTAATATTCATAGAAATTTAATTATTATATTATTATTAATTAGAAGTAACTCTTTATATTAAGATCTATAGACTTTGGAAATGAGGCTTATTCTGACTTGATTCAACGGCTGAAGTTTAATAATAAAAAAAAGAATAATACAAAATCAAAACATGTCCTTGCAATAAATATACAATCTTTGAAGTGTTAGAAGTCAGTTTTAATAAATTCTTGAAACCTTCCATATTTCTTTTAAAGGCCCTACGATTAATTGCATTCTAAGCTACAAACATTGTCCCCGATATTATCTTTCTTCTTTATTTTTTAAAGGCCCAAATCAACCTTTTCACTTTGAAGAAATTCTAGTAATTTGACTGCACTTGTTTTGAAATTTTTGACAAAAATTTGAATAAAGTGCATATTTGGAGCAGATCAACAAAACTATTCGAAAAATTTGAATTAAATTTCTAAACGCAATCACTTCTCACTAGCCTTCAACTAGCCAATTCACAATGACATCAGTAGAGGGCCGACGCCTGCCACTGCGTATTTATAAAGACACTTTATGGTACACATGGTGTCAGGAAAACGGGGTACGCTTGGAAGGGTTGCTAAGGCGATGTGACGTGACGTCATTCTGTGTAGACTAAAAATTAAAACAAATGAAAATTGTTAGTACTCTTTTTCTTTTAATTATTTCCTCAAAATATACCAACATATTTCAGCTATAGAAACATTTCACCTGCATAGTTTGTCATTTTAATTAATAAAAAAAAAATTATTATATTAGCTCAACTTTCATAAATGTTCGAGTTTTTTGTACACATTCGATATTATATTGCGATGGAAACACATTCAAAAATTACACAGATTGAAGTCATAAATTCACAGACTCAGTATTTTGACACATTGTTTCTTTTTTTAACATTTTTATTAATCTAATAATGAATTTACTTACATGCTGGACAAATATTACTTAAAACTAGCTTAACTATCTTAACAATTGTTCTTAAGTCTGACTTACTGACCCTACACGGGCACTCTAAGCTAATCTGATCTATTATTACTTTTGCCTTTCGGCTTACCCTAACATTTATTTTAAATTAACTTACACTAATCGAAAGTGAAATAAATCACACTTTTTTTTCAAGAAAATTTACCAAAAACTTGAATATCGATACAATTTTTCTTAACCCTAAAGCGTGCATTAGGGAGTATATGGTATTTATATGCTTGATATATATGTTTTATACTAGGTGGTGCACCTTTTGTTGTTTTTTTTTTTTGGTTTTTATTAAATTTTTTTTTGTTTTTTTTTTGTTTTTATGATTTTTTTTTTGTTTTCTATAGTTTTTTCCCTTTTTTTATATATATTTTGGGGCGGGGCTGACTTTGGTGTAACCACCAGTAGAAGTGCCGTTCTTTGGAAGACTGTGTCCTGTCCCGGGCAGAGATCGCACTTCTAAAACGAAGAAGATCCTCGTGGCTAAACGTCCGGCTCGTATTGGAGTCGCCTGTCCACTGTTCGGCGTACGACATGGAAGATGATAGGACATCCTTCCATATCCTGGATCAGGCCTTTCATGTCCAAATAGAGGAAAGCTTCAGGCGGAGTAAAGTCGGTAAGGCGCACCCTCTCATGGTACAATGTACTGTAATAAGCCACAAAGATCAGACTGGTAGTAGAAGTAATAGCTCGTGCAATATGACCTCGAATCAACTTAATAATAAAATTATCTATCCTAATCAGGTTTGCCTCGTTGTACAAGACCTCGTTGAGATAGAATTTCTTGTTCTCAGACCGGAGGCAAGCCCGAAGAGACTGCCTCTCGAACACCCTCATCTTTTCCATCTGGGAAGGACTCAAGTTAAACCACACTGAGCAACCATACACCCTGATTGGCCGGATAAGGGCCATATAGCAGATCACCTTCACTCTGGTATCAAGTTGCTGCTGCTGTAAAACAGTCTACTTGCCACAGCGAAGGCTTTCTTAGCCTTAGTTTACCACCATACTATCTGTATGGTCCAATCAAATGCCAAGATATCTAACTACACATGGCTAACGGCTGCCCCTGTGGGTCCACTATATCGAACTTGCGCCAGTTTCTTTTCGTGTCCCTTGAAGCGTTGACACATTGTTTTCCTTACAAAATGACCGTCTCGTTAAATCTGTTTAAATCTCCCACTGTAATTTGCATTTCATAGATCGCTGCTAAAGTACTATTTTAAAATAGTTAAATTTGTAATTTAATCTTAATGATAAGTTAAAAATGATTTAATATTAAAACAAGAGTAGCTATAGCTCTTAAAAATTTGAAGATGGCGCAGTTGGTTAAGTGTCTGTCCCAAGTTTAAGGGGTTCGAATCCCAGTGAAATCGAATCTGGTCCAGTCACCATTTGCCGTTGAGATAAATTAGTTACAATGGACCAGTTTTGAGTCTGAGTGCTCCAGTAGTGCTTAAAAAATCCTCCGAAAAAAAAAACTAGTTCCAACATTGCAATTGAACCCTTGTCATTTCAAATACGTTAATCGAGAGATTCTATAGTTGGTCAAGAAAGTATTTACACAAAGGATCATCCATATCTGTACAAATAAAGGCACTTTAAGTCATTTAATTTATTTTTTTTTTGTATTTTTGAATGTTTTCAAAAAGATCTAAAGCTGTTCAAAATTTGGAATTGATTATAAAGCTCTCCTGCTTGGCTTGAATTCAGGACGATTAACTGAACTACTTTCATCAAGTGTTGCTGTACTCTCCTTGGGGACGGAGACGTCTGTTCATCACTCAATGGAAACGTAATTTCCCTTGCTTCCGTCTAAAAAACTAGCAAGACTCAATGACTGTTGCGTTCCTAAGAAATGTCACGAATTACTGACAAATGACGACTGTTCGTGAACGAGGTCATGGACTCTTGATTTTCGCACGAGCGGAAGAAATAAAATGAAGGGAGACATTTTTTATGCAGTAATTTGAGAGAGCATTGAACTATAACAGGCTGCATTTTATGCGACTACATTTTTTGTATCGAGAATATGTGCAACGAGTAATGAAATTGAATAAATCACGTACCATGGATTTACTCGGTTCAGTGTAAGTTATACGTTAAAAGGATTGACACACGTGATTCTACAGGAGTTTAGGGATTTACGGAAATCCCTCTTAAAAATACATGACTTCGAATATTGTCCGAATTAGTCCGAATTGTTGATGAACAACTTAAAACAACGATTCACAACTCATTTGGTCGATACTGAGAACTGAGTGTTCGTGCGTTCTGGCAGCACTCACTATCACTCCGACGTGCTTCTTTCACTCCAATAGAATCCCTCGATTGCCACAACGTTCCGGTGAAGTATCACACTTCTAGATCTTACATAAGGCCAACCTTGAAACCACAAAACTGTAAGTCTTCAATGGAATCTTAAACTTTCATCGTCAGCTCACACAGCTGACAGGAAGCACTTTTCAACTTAAAACAATTAAATCGCTGAACTTCAAGCTAAATTACCTTCAAAGAGTCGCCGCCAGTCTTTAGTGACGGCATTAACTTGTGACGTCTCTGGTTACCTCCAGCTGCTCCTCGACGCCATCAATCGACGGCGACCGATTCTAATAAAACACGAACACAACCAGAGCCACAGTTCACATTGAAATTCCGAGCCCACAGATTTCAAGTACCACTGCCCCCTCTCGCCGCTGAAGCGTGACCCCGACAATGAGTCACTCTCGGACAGTTTATGAATCAAAAATGACTGCACGACCGCCAGTGTCACACAGTGACTCATGCCGTTCGTTTATACGGCCGACTCTGGGAAATTAACTCAATCAAGGCATCCCAATGAAGTCAATGTCACCGTTCGCCTCAAAGGCCGCTTGTCATCGCTGCTCATGCGGCGCACTTAGCCGCAGCAATTCAAGCATTCCTGGAATTTTCTAGTTCTCTCTGGCCGCTGGTCGCCCTTAGCCGCAACTGCTCGTTTGGGATTAATTAATTGAACTCACGTACTTCTGTGCCCGATGCATTTTTCAGTTCGCCTCCTGCCCGCCTCGCCGGCCACCGTCTGCCGTCTGAGTGGCGAGGTTAATTAAATATGCCAACCGAAGAACTTGTGCTGAGGAAAGAACCTTTGGTCTATCGGGGCATCTCTCGATGGCGTCCGCATTAGCACACAAAGTGCATTCGCTATCGAACGCGCTGTGACCTATTTCGCTGGAAATTTATTTACATTCATTTGCTCGGCATTAACAAGGGCCGGGGGCGGTGTGTGCACTTTTCAAGGGTGCCCCCTCCATGCTGACCTAATTAAGTGTTCGTGTATATCGTAAACAAATTAACACGAATGGAAAATTCATTTCACTCGCGTCGAATTGTTTATTTTCGGGCTGTTGCTCGGTGCCCCACGCCCGCGAAGGTTTGAAGTACATGCCACTGGCGGCTGAACAGCAGGAGTGGGTGGTTGTGGCGGTGGATGGTGTTGGTTTCCTTTCGCGTCCACATCATCAATTTGATTAGGTAATTCGGTAGAATTTGTTGAGGCGTCTCGCATGTGTTTCGGAACTTGAGAAAATATTTATCTTGCTCGAGCGCTGTGTTGATATAGGGCAGGAGATGCAGGCTACCTGTGGAGCAACATCGTTTGTGCAACCGACCTCAAAGCAAAAAACTGCTTTGATTGCATGCATTCGTGGCGCGGGATTGTTCTACTTTGAGTTCGCTCCTCGGGCCTTGTTGGGGGCTCATTTGAAAACCATTGACACGTCTAAACTGGATAATCCGTGGAATAATCTAGCCGCAGAAGGCCTTGTTCGGGGTTGGATTGTGGGCATTCGTAGCGCGCGTGAGGTGAATTCAAACATGCACGCGATTGTGTACACCATATGTGGGCGTCGCAGTTGATTCGATTATGGGTCGATGTTGACAACTAATTGATAGTTTCACACCAGTAGTTCCAGAACCGGGCTGTTCAAACTGAACACCGAACACGGAAGCAGACGCAGTACGATGAAATGGGAAGCGAAGTGCATTTGAATCTTTTCTAGGCACCCGCATGTGTTAACTGCGCAACAGAATCTAGAATTCAGGTGTCAGCTCGATTAGGAGGTGTCAATTGAAATGTCAAACGATTTCAATTGAATCCTATTGACATTCATTTATCATGCGACTTGATTTTGTTGACAGTTTATTGGATGTGAACTTTTGAGTGGAAATATTTATCTTTCTCTAAAGATGAGAGAGGCAAAGCTTTTTTTTATCAGTGCTCTGCAGTGTCATCGTCTTCTCCACAGGCGTCGCAGAGGGTTTCATCACTTAGGCCAAGCACATTTAGGAGTTTGGCGAAGGTGTAGTTGCCCGTTAGTACGCCGATAAATTGTCTGCAGTCTTTTCTATCAAGAGACAGCATGCCACCTTTGGTTGTACTCTCAAGATGATCAACCATCGATGGATGCTCTTACTATACAGGACACAGGCAGTCCCAGCTTAGTTCAGGTCGTGAGAGTAGCTCCTCTTACCTTCCATTCATTTTCTTTGTAGTTTTTGACACATTTTTAGTCATCGGTTATGACCAGGTTAAAAAAGACTTATTATTTTATTCTGTTGCAGAAAAGTTTTGCAAATCCCCACTGCGTTTTTCGGGCTCAATTCATAAGAAGCACGCAGTTAGTGCTTCATTTTGTAGCTTGCTTTGGTTAAATGCTTTTTGTAACAAAGCTTAGTACATTTTTTCAAAGTTGCATAAGCTTTTTAAATGATTTTATGACCAGATCTTAGTGTATTTGTCGGAACGCAATCGAGGGTATCATTTCCCCAAACAAAAGTCAATGTAGAAGATACAGATTTTTTCACACATTTTTAGGCTTATTGAAGTATATTTTCAAAAGCGAAGTGTCTGCAAAATAAGAGCACAAACAAATGCACGCTCAAGCTTTCATCCTTTACACGAGCGACCACTGCTTTCGATGTCCATAGGTCGATGTCAAGGTTGCCAAGTTGTTTGGCATCTATAGTACAAGTACTAGGCACAATAAAACGACTTTTAAACTTGTTTCATATTTTTTTAATTAAACAATCTCTAAGTGTTTTGTTATGTTGGTGCGTTTCGACAGTCATAAAAGTTGAAAGTTTGAGTCATTGGCTTAAGCTCCGTTCGCTTTGAGATTTTATTTCTTCTTCTAGAAATCACAGCGGTAATTTGGGTGTAAAACCGTACATATGCTTGTACAATAAAACAGGAGGCGTAATTTTAAATTTGCCACAATTTTTTAAATGTCAACAATCAACTGCGATTAGGATGTTTTTTGAAAAATAAAAGCAGATAGCCTACAAGGCAACGCTGCATCGAACTACGAGAGCTATTCGTGAGCTCTGCGAACAGAGAAGAAGGGAAGAGAACCGGCTTCTCAGGAAGAAAAAGAAAGAGCACGAGAAGCGCGCGATCGAAGAGATGGAGAGGTGTTATGGCAGGAATGATGTCCGAAAGTTTTACCAAAGAGTGAAACTTTTATCGAATGCGTATAAAGTTCGGAAAGAAGACTGCTGGGACGAGAATGTACAACTAGTAGTAGATTCGCAGTCGATACTGAGCATTTGGAAAAGTAATTTCTGTAGACTGTTAACGGCGATGAAGACACAAATACCACTGTCAGGCAGAATATTCCACTCAACACAACGGACGATGATGGAAGAGAATACCGTCACCCCGATCTAGACGAAGTCAAGATAGCGATACCGAGTCTGAAGTCTATTAAAGCTGCTGGTGCAGATTTTTTTTTTTTTTTATTTGGAGGATTTTAGAAACACTACTGGAGCACTCAGACTCACTGGTCCATTGTACCCAGGTAGCAACCTACTCCAGTGCCGTTAATCTGATCCCAACGGCAAATGGTGACTGGACCGATTTCGGAATCGAACCTGGGACCCCTCGAACTTGGGGCAGGCACTTAACCAACTGCGCCATCCAGTCGTTGCTGGTGCAGATAGTCTGCTCGCTGAAATGTTTAAAGCAGCTGGAGATGGCCTGGTTGGGCGCATGCACCAGCTCATCTGTAAGATATGGTCGGAGGAAACCATGCCCGATGAGTGGAATCTCAGTATCGTTTGCCCGATCCACAAGAAAGGAGAGAAAGTTGACTGCGCCAACTATCGAGGGATAAGTCTCCTTAACATCGCTTACAAAATCTTTTCTGTCATTCTGTGTGAACGCCTGAAACCTTTCGTCACCAATCTGATAGGTCCTTATCAGTGTGGTTTCAGGCCGGGGAAGTCCACCATAGATCAAATCTTCACACTGCGGCAGATCCTGGAGAAGACCCAAGGAATGCAGATCGACACACACCACCTATTTGTCGATTTCAAGGCCGCATATGACAGCGTGCATAGAGACGAGCTATACAGCGCCATGTCTAGTTATGACATTCCTGCCAAACTCGTCTGACTGAGCAGGATGACGAAGGAGAACTCTCGCTGCTCCATCAAGGTCGGTAACGAACTCACAGAGACCTTCAATGTCGAAAAAGGTTTTAGGCAAGGCAACGCGCTGTCATGTGATTTCTTTAACATCGTTCTTGAGAAGATCTTCCAAAAGTCCGTTCAACTGCTAGCTTACGCGAATGACATTGACGTGATTGGGCGAACACAGCGAGCCGTCAATGATGCCTTTGCTGGCATTGAAACGGAAGCGGCTAAAATGGGTCTGGCGGTAAACGAGGGCAAAACAAAGTATATGCTGTCATCGAGAAAGGACGCACAACATCGACGACTTGGCCAGAACGTCACCATAGGCAGCTTTAACTTTGGGGTAGTTAAGGACTTCGTCTACCTTGGCTCCGCAGTAAACAGTACAAACAACATCAGCACCGAGATAAAACGCAGAATAACTCTTGCCAACCGCTGTTTTTTTTCGACTCAAAAGGTAATTGAGAAGTAGAGCCCTCTCTCGGAAGACCAAGCTGATTCTATACAAGACCTTGATCATCCCAGTCCTGCTGTACGGCGGCGTGGCATGAACAATATCCCAAGCGGATGAACAGTCTCTTGGCCTTTTCGAGAGAAAAGTTCTGCCTTCGATCTTTGGTCCTGTTTGCGTTGATGGCATTTGGAGGAGAAGGTTCAACCACGAACTATATGGGCTGTACAGCGACATGAGTCTAGCCAGGCGTCTACGGATCCAACGCCTAAGATGGCTAGGCCATGTAGAGCATATGGACAACTTAGCTTCGGCCCGAAGAGTCTTCAACTCTGAGCCTTTGGAACAATGCAACAGAGGTGAGGGGGACCTCGGCCGGCTTGGTATGCGAAACTGGAGACAGTTGGCGAAAGATCGTGCTGGTTGGAGAGGCATGTTGAGTGAGGCCCAGGTCCACCTCGGACTGTAGCGCCCTAAGAAGAAGAAGAAGAAGAAAAGCAGGGAGGTTATTCAATAAGGATCTATGTATACATATACACGTGGTGCACGTGTTGAAATTGTGAAGATATCGCAGAAACGTTTCGTACAATTCCTACTGATTTCGTCAACAACAAGCGTCAACTGCTAAAACTATAGTAAATTTAACGATCAATTTCGACGCTTCGCACTGATTGGCATTGAATGGTATATTATTTTCCTTTCAGGCTGCTCAACTCTAAGTCCCCATCAAAGATTCGGCCATTAAAAGAAAAAATCATGGTTTTTAATCGCGATATACAGCCGAAACGATGCGAAATCGCAATGCAAGATCACTGTTTGCAGCAGTCGAGGCGAACGTTTGGGAGATATTCCATTTCATTACTTGCCTCGGAGTTTGGTTTGGTTAACAAACTCATCAAGATAAAAATGATCAGCCTCATTGCTGAGCCGCAATCATCTAAGGCATAATCCTTCCCTGGTTTGTCTACCTTTCATTCACGTGTAAAAATATAATTTTAAGTTATCAATGTTTTTAAAGATGTTAAAGCATCGTTCATCTTTCTTACTTGCCAGCCAAAGATGGTAATCCCCGACATCTCCTGCGCTCCACATAACCTAAAGCTACACATAACCTATACAACATAACCTCCAACGAGGTTTCCTATAAGACACTTAATCGTTCGAATTAACATTCCACGAGGGGGCGCTTAAGAAGACAAAGCGTTTCCAGAATGCACGGCTATCGGATCCGACCTAGCCAAGAGGAGGGTATAATAAATTCCCCATCCTTATCTTCTCCTTTTGAATTTCCTTGGCATTTCCTCATTAAATCCTCCGAAATCGTCCTCTAAACAGGATCTCCATCAGGGTCTCGCCCACTCGCGGCAAATTCCATTATTTTTCCTACACGGCATCAGGTTAATGTGACTCACATTCACTGATGGAGGCCAACGTATAATGCAAAACGGAAGAACGTGGATAGCATTTCATAACTCAGGCCATCTGGCAGCATGGAATGCCATGCCAGGGAGGACGAGGTAGTACACGCTCTCACCCCGCACGGCCGTAAAAAGCTCACGACAACCCTACAACTGTTGCTCGCAGGAAACACGGAAAAAAGAAGAACAAAACGAGCAACTAGACAATAAACCACTTGCCATGTGTCCTTGTTATTTATATTTACTCATAAATACCGTTATATTGTATAGCAAAAAAAGCTCTTATGCAAACACATTGTGCAGCCACATGTGTGCACGTAAGACTGCGGTAGCTCGGATTCGAGGCGGAAAGGGTCACATAAAACTGAACCTGTAACGCAGTGGATAAGGGCTTGGCGAACCCTGTTCAACCACACCGCCACCACCACAAGTTGGCCAGGTCGAGGGAAGGAGGAGATGTCGTTGCATCCGAGTTAACTTCGTAACTGCTACCGGATTGCGACGTGCGAGCGAGAGAAGGACAAACCGAGAGAGACAGAGCTGAAGGACACATGGCGACTACTGGCCTGGTTTTCAGCTCCAAGACTTTTTTCCCTTTTTCTCCTTGTTTTCCGTTTGTTTTTGTACATCCCCTCATACTCGTACACATTGACCTCAATTATGCTTTGCTTATCCAACCAGTCTTCGAGCGACGGCGGCGGCAGGACGAAAATGACTTCACATAACCTCAAGTGGCGAATGATGAATGTGAAGAAGGTTATGTAGGTGATAGGCGCAAAGTTATCCGTCCCATTGGGTTAGTTCTCCTTCATCCTTGCTCTGCGGACGAATGAATATTCCATGGGCGGACTCGCTTAAGTGACTCACACCGCATGCGGAAGTTGTATTGATCTCTGAGCTTGGCAGCAGGGCACAGGACATCCGAATGGGAAATCGAGTGTTTATTGGCGAATCAATGCGGCAATGCGATTTATGTTTGCCTCTCACGATGCCTCTTCATCAGACTTAGACTGGATTTTGGACTCAATCACCACACAGTGCCTTTGAAGTGGTGCATGGAGCTGGCCCACATTGTTGAAAACAAATCTAAACCGCCCTCAGCCGATTATCATCGTTCGACATCGAGCATTACGTCAGAGTCATTATGCTGGCTTATGTGTCCCCGCAAAAGTCACTCGTTCTTAATCCAACACCCACACGGTGTCCCAAAACAGTGACGTATCCTTGCCACGAAAGTCATTGATTTCACCGTCACACCAACAACCCCTGACACACTTATGATGTAACACAAAACGACGTAAAACAAGGCTGAAGCAGAAAAAAGGCGGGGACCCTCAAGGACAAACACACCTAACGTGCCTTGTGTACTCTACTCGTTTTGTTTTATTTTATTAAGTTTTTTTACACCATCCTGCTGCTGCCACGCTCAACCAGTGTTCTTCAATCGAGGCAGGAAACTATTCATTTGGCCCGGCTTCTTCGGACTCCTCGGAAAGTTAATAATGCCCTTGAGCAGAGGTGGGAAGCGCGAGAAAATTTGGGTGTGTCACAAGGCACTTTCAACATCCATTCAAGGAGTGCCCGACATTGCATGTGTGCATAAATCACTAGGAGCACACACCAGCAAGTGACGGCAAAGTAATAACGCACAAAGGCTACTTTGATGTCTTTGTTTCATAATTTATAATGTCTCACGGAATATCCTGTCTTCTGCTGACAAATTTCTGGAAATTCTTTCTCATGTTGCTTGTTGAATGGATGCAAAATTAATTGATCGACATTCACTCGAATTTCGTTCGTTGGGATAACAATTAATGAAATCGATAGATTGGCCCTCCACTCGCGTTCACTGAGCAGAGCAACGCTCGCAGGTCCTTCGCAGAATTTGACCTCATTGGGCACTCTCAGATAAGTGATTTCTTATAATCCGGATTTTCTTGTATTCAACGTCCGAATAAGTGGATGTTTGTCCGCAATTAAAAATCGAAGGTCTTTGGTTCTGAAGTTCGACTTTGTCGTCGAAGCGGTTTTGGAAGGTGGTGGAACATTGAAATGAGCCAGTCATAGCATGTACGAGGAAAGAGTGTTGAGGATATTTGAGGTAATTCGGGTTCAAGGCGGAGTGTCTTTACATGCACCTCAAGCCCTTAAAGAATTTTAAAACCACAGTGTGGATTAAATGAGAACGACCTGAAAGAATATAGAAGTAGCTATTTTGGACTCGGGTCAGGCTTACAAATATGTACGTACATGTATTTTTTTCTAGTCCGGCTCAGCCATCCGAGTAAAATTCGTACAAGAACTTCTAAAGACATTTCGAAACCGGATTCCTTGGAATTTCGAAGAAGAAGACCACTTCATGACCACTATGGACACAATTTACAGCAACGAGAGTGGTTAGGCCGTATATAGCGTATACAGAGCTTAGTTCTGTTCCGAATAATCTTCCACTCTGATCCTAGGCGACAACACAACAGAGGACGCCCACGATTAAGGTGGCACGCAGAAATGAACAAGGACCTCAACCAACACAACATGCCAAGCTGGAGATAGCTAGCCAGATATTGTGCTTGTTTCTTGATAATATTCATCCGGATTAACGAAAATCAATAAAGAAGGGGAAGATGAAGTATGGAACGAATGTTAGGGCTTTTCTTTGCTAAGAACTTATGTGTTTTATTTTGCTGTTCGAGAAAAGCCCAAGGTAGCACAAGGTGCCACAACTCTGATAAATGCCTGTAAAGGTTGCAAGTCGAACCATGGCATGTTCAACAAATTTACGTATTCTTTGATAATCTACTCTACTCACACAGAGACAGCACTTCCATTGTGCCTGCTATTTGGCTTTAGCAAGTGCCGAGCAAACACCTGACATGGTTATGTGGGTTTATTGCATCATTATAGCTGCGGCAGTGAGGATTATTAGGGATGCCCTAATCTAGGTGCGTGATCCCCTAATAATCGCTGCCATTCTTGCGGTGTATGTACAAGCTCTCTATGGAAGATCTTTAACTCTTTCTGTGTGGTAAGCTTCCCGTGTCCTGCTACATGTTGCACTGTCTGCTAGCCTAGCAAATTTTAAAAGAAGTTACGAATTTTGCTGCTCAATAAGCTAATGGAGTTATTGGTCGCAATTTTTCAATGGGCAGTGCTAAAGATCCGTGATACTGATACTGATTTTTTCACACTGAAATGGAAGAGGCTGTGGCTCTCCTGAGGGAAATTTTTGGTGATCGGATAATGCCGCGTTTTTTTTATTTTAACCGGCCATTGTATTTCCCCGATTTAACAGCTCTAGATTTTTGTCTTTGGGGCTACCTAAGAAGTAAGGTGTATGCCAATAAGCCAAGAAACATACAAAAGCTTAAGACCAATATCCGAGAAGACGTGGGAGCGTTGGGACCCGAAATTCTAAGAAAAGTAAAAAAATGCTTTGGAAAGAGCATGTCAGGTTGAGCAAACAATGTGCACCTTTTGAGAGATATTATCTTTAATGGCTGAAACACAACAGTGCGTCAGCATCAGCGTTGTCTTTAAATGCACACATTTCAGTGGACATGCACGAAATACTGCGTCGACCTACGTATGTAAGTTAAATATGAGAGAGATGAGAGGATCGTGATAAAACGTGAAACGTAATCCCAACGCACGTCATTATTCAACATCTTGGATATTTTTTTGACAGAGGGATGCGTTGTGAGATCGAAATTGAAAAATGCTTCCCAAATTGAGAACATTTTGTGGCAACTGACATTTGAGACATGAAAACAGCTGACTAAAATTATTTTAAGGACAAAAATAGTTTGAAATCCGTATATGCTGGGAAGCACGAATACGCCAAATTAGCAAAAAGAAGCACTTTTTTAATTTTTTCTAACTTTCTCAGCATTCATTTCTTTAACGTACAATTGCTTGACCAGAATATTTTTTTAGTTGACATTTAAAACGAAAACAGCTGACGCAATATTTTTCATTTGGTATTTGAGAGAGAGAGGGAACAGCTAATTAACGCAGTGCATCAACGCACACTCTCCGTAACATGAAGTCGGCTAGCGCAACGCAATGTTGTGTTTGAGCCATAAAACATGAACATATGTATTTCCAAACCAAACAGTCCAAACAGATATTTGAGCGCCAGATGACTGATGTACCAACCTAGAAAAAAATTGTTTTAGACAATATCAAGCGGTAAATGATGAGACGGTAAATGAAAATATATTCTACAATTTTTTCAAAAAAATATCGCACATACCAACAGTGCCTCACAAAAGTCTTCGGAATTATGTTTTTTTCTTGGATTTTAGTATTATTAAACAACACATAATTATTATAATTATAAAAGCAGTTTCAATTCAACATTTATTCTCGGTTAATAAGAAATCAGAAAAAATAATGCATGCAACAACAACAAAAAGCAACAAAGCAAACTATGATCCAGGAAAAAAACATAATTCCATATACTTTTGTGACGCACTGTATGTATAACTGAGGGAAGATTTACTAGGCTTCGCGAGCATCTTTCTATACAAGCAGAGAATATAGAACAGAGAATTTACTTGATCTTAGGTGAATGGTTTGAGCGGGAGGATTCATGAATGGAATCTCCTCAAATCGGTTCTTTTCATGAAGTGAAAAAGTGCGTCAGTTACCCATTGAGGTTGAAATCCCAGTAAGTAAATGATAGAATCTCAACGTTCTAATTACTCGGCAACATCCCTTGAGAACATTCCTCGGGGAGTGCACGTTTCATTAAATAAACGGCATTAAACCAATTCTATCTCCATATACTCGTATGTAAAAACTAGATAAGCATGCAAAACTCAACTGGCTAATTAAGTAGTTAGGCAGGTCCTGCAAGGGGGCTAAAAGTATACAATTATATTATCCTCACCTTTTTATAAGAGCTTTGGGAGGCTATGGAGCTAGGATTGTAGTGGGCAAATGTTTTCATAACGACTGCATCATCACCAGTTTATTAACCTTTTCATTTTCTAGGACATCTATGTGAACTGACACTCATCAGAGACACATAAAAATGGCTCTAGATATTCTATTAAGAGAGGATACGCAGGCATTAACCACATTTGACCTGAATGGTGCCAACGCCTGTGTGGTCCTCTGGAGCCCCTCAACAATGATAATAATAAAATTAGTGGGGCTACAGTCCGAGGTGGACTTAGCTTCTCAGCAACCACTCGCGTCGTACATGCTATTCAAGTGGTGGGGACCTACAGTTTAATGCCGACTTCGAACGGCGAGATTTAGGAGCTTTTTCTAGACAGTTATACTCTTTGAGAACTCTAATTATTTTATTTAAAAAATGTTTAAAATGGACAAACGATTTTTTTTCCTTTTAAACTTTATGTCGTGTGACTAGCTTCAGCGTTCGTCCAAGAAGGAAAGAAAAAAATCGAAAAAGACTGGACGATTGAGGATCTGCCCGAAGTTGACTGCGATCCCCGATCGTCCAGTTCATTTAGTTGAGTGAGACACAGAGGGGGCTCACTCGGGTGTTCAGCCAATTCCTAATAGCTTACAAAAAAATATTTTTTTTTAACTTTTGATTTAGAACTCTGTGGGCGCCGTGGCGTAGTGGGTAGGTGCGTCGACTCCTACGCTCGAGGTCGTCGGTTCGAATCTCGCAAAAAAACATCAAACATTTTTTCACGGCTCCACCTCTTTCGAGTCACTGACAATGCTCAAAGAGTATAACTGTCTAGGAAAAGCTTCTCAAATCGCCGTTCGGAGTCGGCATTAAATTGTCGGTCCCCTTCGCTCGTGAGAGAACAATAGCACGCACAACACGAGTGATTGTTAAGAAGCTAGGCCCAGGTCCACCTCGGACTGTAGCGCCGCCATTATTATTATATTAAGTTAATGGTTGTAGCCTGGAAGATATGTCTTATGGTCATCTCCTGGCAGTCCTAGTTGGGCGTATTTGACAATTTAATTTCTTGAGCTTTCAAGTTATCATTCTTAACTGTGTTCAAATCAGCAGAAAGAACCTACGAGTAGTACCTTCTAATGGGATGCGCACGTTCATATTCCATACGCATTGTTTCCAGGGGTTCATAAACCATTTAATGACTCAGTTATGGCTCTCAAAATTTGTCTGGGCCAATGTTGGTGCTTTAAAAATATTGATTTCCAACAGCTACTTGAAGACCACCGAAAGTTTTGTGAAACTCTATTTTCGAAAAACATCATCCCTAATCGCTCACTCCTTTCTCAGCAAAAATTCCATAGAAATTGTGTGTCCTCTCCTGTCATTTCGATTCCAAATTCGATAAGCAGTCGAGGAAAAGTCACACAAAATACTCGTCTCCATCTTTTATCCATAAATAAAGCTCGTCTAAATTGCCAACAATTGAGTGTCATTCTCCAGTCCTTATCAATGTCATAAATCCAAGCGGCGCAATGTCCGCTTCCGCAGGAAAGTGCCGCCGCACCGCACCGTGAACTAGCTTTATTGGGCACATAAATAGGAATGGCCCCAAATTCATAATCAATCAACATTTCATTGCCCTTCGATTACATTCAGGCAGTAAAGGCGAAATTGCCTTTTACAATCGTCCATTACCGCCGCCCTTGACCATCACCCGCACCGCACTCACGGGCCATCCGCATGTCGTGAATTTGTGAAAATCGCGTGTCATGGCGGATAGTATCGCCGAAAGATAATTTCGCTTATAAACCCTCTTTAATTGACGGCGCTCCATCAGAGGTATGTCAACGCCAGTACAAAGGCATTTAAGGATACGTTCTCGTCCTTAAGCCATGTATTCAAATTTACTGCGATCTCTCGTGCACACATAAAAACGACAATGTCCCCCAAACAGTGTCACACAGCCGACCTAGTTAGGAAGCGGATGATTCAACCGCGCCGACTGGCCTTCATGTAATCGCTTAATAGACATCGCCTTGTAGCGTCGAAGAGCCGAAAAAAAACAACCACCCCCGCATGCTTACGTCAAGACACGCACACACGTTTCTCGTAGCAGGATGCAGATGTTGACTCGGATTATGTTTCACGTTTATGGAGTCCTTTGACTTGGACTTGGCTAAATTTAACGCCACAGGCCCGAATAGGGATAACGACACTTTGCCCGTGCGGGCGGGAGCGCGGCAATGCATGTTTATATTTACATCGTGATTGGGGGTAGTAAAAATTGATGGTCCTGATTGCTTCATGGGCTGCCGGCCTTAATCGGATTTCTATTTTGAAGGCGGTATTTATTTTGCTGAAACTTACTAAGCCAGGGCTCAGTGGAAGTGTTTTGTTAAGGGATTTTCCTGCGATGTGAAGTCTAGCTGTGTTTGGTGAGACGTGGGAATGTGTCAGAAATGTGGGAAATATGGGATCTCGAGGTTTTTTCCCATAGTAATCGACTGTCAGATCGTATGTTCTTCATCAGATTTTTTGGCTAATTAAAAAATACCGTTGACTTGTCAAAAACAGGCGACATGTGAAAATGTAAAGTATTGCCAACATATCGTTTTCTATAACAAATTATAATTTTAAGTTTGACAATTATGAATTTTAGTGAAACCCACCGGTGCGATGTCGGGCAGTACAAAGCAAAACAGAAGCAAACAGTTCAGGGACAACTAAGAACCTCAGATTGACTATTGCGCCTGCTTAAAATGTATTCCATCTCCACAGTTAGAGGGAACTTTGGCTACGTGACTATTACCTTCTTCTCATTGTTGATTAATCTAAAGGAATTTGTGTACTTCTTCTCCTTCTGTACAAGTTCCTTTTCGAAAAGCTCACAGGGAAATTCTTCTTATAGCCGATGACACCTCAATTTCCGAAGACAATCAGATGTTAAATAAATTCACGAAAAAATCATAAACAAACTCCATCGCCTACAGATAGAAGTAAATACCTCACGTCACTTCTCAAGCCGTTTGCTGGAGAGAATTTGCATTCTACAAATAACCAAATCTCGAGCATTTGGCTGCACTCCAAATTGGCTGTTTAAAATGTTGTATGCATTAGACCAGAAGTTGACGTCAATTTCAGTGCATCCGAATGTTTTTGCAAGACTCCTGTGTTTGTTTGTTCAGTTCTCATTTGCTTCTGGACGTCGAAAACAATTGAATTTAAGTGCTTTTCGCCAACCACCTGCCAAGTGAATGGTTTACCTTTCGAAAATCACTTGACCTCTTGTCACTGATCTTGAATATTCCGTTTTCCAATCAAACTCAGACGTTGTTTTCCATTTGATGCGAGTGGAAATGTATTAATATGGGTCGTTGCGAATTTGACAACCCTTTCTGTTCTGTCCTCCCTAAAGTTGTTAACGATCTGATTAAGAACAATTTTGACTTGTCCGGGTAAATGTTTGGACAGCCATCGAGCTCTGGCAGAACGTTTTATTGAATCTCTCGAAAAAAATATACAAGATTCCCATCAAGGGATTAGTGATGTTTCCAAACTCTTCATTTACTTACTTAGCAGACCTACGACCCATGTAGGGTCTGAGCCTGAGCTACCGCTGCCTTCCATCGCTGACGGTCCTGGGCACGCTGCTTCCAATCATCAAGACCAAGTTGTCTTAAGTCCAAACTCTACAAGATCGTTCTAATTTAAAGGAAATTAAACCTGACAGCCTACATTCCCTTTCCCTTTCAAAGCTGTGGTATCAAAACGAGAAATAGTGCTAGTTGGGTTTCTTTTAGAACCGTCGCTAAACACTAACACACACACACCCGGACGAAGCAAACAGTCTTGAACTAAACCGAAGACGAAGATGAGGTGCACAGAAAGGTTGTGTAAAACTCTCTGGTCAACATGCTATTTACAGCAATTGTTATAATAATAATAATAATGGCGGCGCTACAGTCCAAGGTGGACCTGGGCCTAGCTTCTCAGCAACCACTCGTGTTGTGCGTGCTATTGTTCTTTCACGAGTGGAGGGGACCTACAGTTTAATGCCGACTCCGAACGGCGAGATTGAGAAGCTTTTTTCTAGACAGTTATACTCTTTGAGCATTGTCAGTGACTCGAAAGAGGTGGACCCGTGAAAAAATGTTTGATGTTTTTTTCCGGGATTCGAACTGACGACCTCGAGCGTAGGAGTCGACGCACCTACCCACTACGCCACGGCGCCCACACAGCAATTGTTATAAGGGCTGTTAAAATTGGTGCGGTAGCAAGACGAAGTCGACTTTCCCTGCCGCTGGTCAGAATCTGAGCCAGGAAAGAACTGTAGTCGAATCTTTACCGACGGCTCCAAGAGCAATGAGGGATCTAGCGCTGGCGCCTTCGTGAAGAGAGACAATATTAGACGGCACCCCTCGTTAGGTAAACTTGCGTCGGTTTTCCAAGCGGAAACCTATGCAATCCTAATGGCCACGAACTACAGCCTTGGCCAAATGTATTAGGCACCCTTATCTTTTTGTCTTTGCTGCCAAATCACTTATGGGAAGTAATCTGTTTGAATTTTATGGTTTTCGGCGACACTATCTGAGATTGTAGACGGTCTTTATTTTTTTCCCTAATTTCATTAATTTTCTTGCTTTTTGAAGATATAACGAATGTTAAAGGGTGCCTAATACATTTGGCCAAGGCTGTGTATTGTGAAGAATATGTGGAAGGTGACTAGGTCATGTAGTGCGAATGGAAACCAATTCTCCGGCCCGAAAAGTCTTCGAATTCACCCTCGAGGGACGGCGCAGTAGAAGAAGACCGCGACTCAGGTGGCGCACGCAAGTGGAAAGGAACCTCAACCAACTGTGTGTGCGAAACTGGAGGCTCAGGTCCACCCCGGACTGTAGCGCCACCTTAAGTAAGTAAGTAAGTATGTGGAAGGTGCGAAGTATTTGCGTCTGTAGCGACAGCCAAGCTGTGCTTAAAGCCTCGCCCTTTAACCACTTCCAGGACAGTTCAGGAATGCAAATCTTCTGTGAACTTGATCGGTAGCTTGAATTCGCTAAGACTTGCCTGGGTTCCGGGCCACCATGGGAAATGAGATCACCGATGAACTTGCTAAGCAAGGATCAGAGAAGGTACTCTCAGGACCTGAACTTGCACTGGGACTATCTGCGTCCTCGGTTATGTCTGCCATCGATGGTTGGACCTCTCAAGCGCAAAGCGGAGGTGACATGACTCTCCACGATGTAGACAGACCATGCGCGTGTTCCCTAACGTCTGTAAGAAATCCGTGGCATTCTTGTTATCTTTTGACAAAAAAGACTGCAGACAACTTACCGGCGTACACCTGCACCTTCAAAAAACACCTTAATGTTCTTGGCCAATGCGATGAAATCCTCTGCGACGCCTGTGGAGAAGACGACGACACTACAGAGCACTTCCTCTGCCACTGTCCCGCTTTTGCTCAGATCAGGTGGCAGTTATTCGGTGCTGTTGAGATGACAGCTGATGATGTAGGCCACAGAAGCGCGAAGAAATTCCAGTAAAAGTAGATTGTTGCCTGATAGTACAATGGATCAGTTTTTGAATCTGAGTGCTTCAGTGTAGTATTTAAAAACCTCCAAAAAACAAAAAAGACGAAGTACAAGTTGTCATACAGATTGTCAAGATTGACAATCCCATCAAGGGAACATAGTCCGTTACAGTCTCGAGGCTTTCAAGAACTTGATTTAATTCAACTCCGCATGGACGTCGAGAAACGACTTCAGCACACAATTACTCTTACCAATCGCAGCCCCTTCAGCCCAAGAGACAATTGAATAGTAGAACCGCTTCTCGCCGAATGAAGCTGCATTTAGTCTCTGTGGAGTAGATAGATCTATTTTTGTTTACACATTTCATTAATACAACGGTTATAATTAAGAAACTTGAAGGATGGCTTTGCTGCCTGTCGGACTGACAACAATTTACTGAGCTTGAAAATATTAGAGTTGCTTTATTTTTCATAGTTTGTTGATTATTTTTTCTCAATAATTTAAAGCTCTTCCGCATTGCTGAAATAGCTTATAATAATAATAATGGCAGCGCTACAGTCCGAGGTGGACCTGGGCCTAGCTTCTCGGCAACCACTTGTGTTGTGCGTGCTATTGTTCTCTCACGAGCGGAGGGGACCTACAGTTTAATGCCGATTCCAGATGGCGAGATTGAGAAGCTTTTTCTAGACACTTATACTCTTTGAGCATTGTCAGTGACTCGAAAGAGGTGGAGCTGTGAAAAAATGTTACATGTTATTTTCGAAATTGGAACCTAAGACCTCGAGCGTAGAAGTCGACGCACCTACCCACTACGCCACGATGCCCATATAACTTGGAGACATTAATTTTATTAAGTAGCATTAACAGTTGTTCCGCTGACAGAATATTTGTGAATTTGCAGGTCTACAGTCACTTGGGCACTTTTGATCAGTTTGTGAATATTGAAATGATCGCGAAACTGGCTTAATATCAATATACTAGAATTGGTCATCAGTGGCTATGAATTCATAGAGTTAATGTTTCCACATTTAGCTGTTATCGTGTTGTTTCTTCAAAGCGTCAAAATGTGTGGTAGGGAAGCGCAAGTGGTGAATTCCTCGATAACATCGTGGCTGACTGTTGACATTGTGCTTAATCCGCGATACGCACTCGGCGACGTTCACAGCAAAAATGAGGTTTGCTCGCGAACATGGCCCTACACGGCGAACATCATGGCTGAAACACAATAGTGCGTCAGCGTCAGCGCTGTCTTTCAACGCACACGATTCAATGGCCATGCACACAATACTGCAGCAAGCTACGTAAATGAAAAATGAGAGAGATGAGAGGATCGTAATAAAACGTAAAACGTAATCCCAACGCACGTCATTATTCAACATCTTGGATATTTTTTTGACAGAGGGATGCGTTGTGAGATCGAAATTGAAAAATGCTTCCCAAATTGAGAACATTTTGTGGCAACTGACATTTGAGAAATGAAAACAGCTGACTAAAATTATTTCAACGACAAAACTAATTTGAATGAATACGCCAAATTAGCAACAAGAATCACTTTTTTAATTTTTTTAACTTTTCTTGGCATTCATTTTCCGCAATCAATTTCTTTAACGTTGAATTGTTTGACCAGAATATTTTTTGATTTGAAATTTCAGAAATGAAAACAGATGACGAAATATTTTTTATTTGGTATTTGAGAGAGGGAGGGAGGAGCTTATTAACGCAGTGCGTCAACGCACACCCTCCGTAACGTGAAGTCGACTAGCGCAACGCACTATTGTGTTTCAGCCATCAAAGTCAGCGAACACGAAAAAATCGAAATTTTTCGCCAACAGCGAGCGGCTCGCGAACCAGCCCATACACGACGAAAATGCGGCGAGCATAAGCAAGTTCGTCGAGCATGTTCCTCGTTTAGACCTTAATGGGTGAAACACAACAGTGCGCCAGCGTCAGCGTTGTCTTTCAACGCACACAATTCAATGGACATGCACGAAATACTGCGTCGACCTACGTAAGTGAAAAATGAGGGAGATGAGAGGATCGTAATAAAACGTAAAACGTAATCCCAACGCACGTCATTATTCAACATGTTGGATATTTTTTTGACAGAGGGGTGCGCTGTGAGAGCGAAATTGAGAAATGCTTCCCAAATTGACAGTTTTTTCCCAAATTGAAAACATTTTGTGGCAACTGACATTTGAGACATGAAAACAGCTGACTAAAATTATTTCAACGACAAAAGTAGTTTGAGTGAATACGCCAAATTAGCAACAAGAAGCACTTTTTTAATTTTTTTGCATTCATTTTCCGCAATTATTTTCTTTAACGTTCAATTGTTTGACAAGAATATTTTTTGATTTGACATTTCAGAAATTAAAACAGCTGACGGAACATTTTTCATTTGGTATTTGAGAGAGGGAGGGAACAGCTGATTAACCCAGTGCGTCAACGCACACTCTCCGTAACATGAAGTCGACTAGCGCAACGCACTGTTGTGTTTCAGCCACAATACAATTGGCCAAGTAGGTTTCCAACGTAGCGTAGTGGATAAATGAGTTTACGCTGATGGTCCCTGTTTCCAATCCGGGAATAAGAACTTTCATTTTCACTTTCATTTCACTCACGACACCATCTGCTCAGACAATCTGAAGAAGAGCTTCTAAAACTTCACCGTTTGGTGTCGCCATAAAACTGTAGTTCCCTCCACTCGTGATAGAATAATACCAGGTAAACCACGAGTTGTTGCTGTGCAATATAAATCCAACTCCACTCCAGATTATGGAGTCTCCTGCAAAACGAGTAGAAAGTTTCAGAAAGTAAAAATAATCTTGCGGCTTATCTGGAAACAAGTCTATACCATAATGGCGCATCTCTTAAATTGATAGATTCCCTCAAAGTCCATAAATTGGGTCACAGATATCTTGCTGCCAATTCACTCCCATTCCATTAAGAAAAAATCAGAATTCGCATTTCTCGAACGTATTTACTTATTTCAGAGTGTATTTACTCAACCGTCCAATTACTTGTGCTCTCTCAACAACCCACAATTAGAAGCCAACCCCAGTGATTTATCTCAGTGACTGTTCTGGACAATGACGAGTTGCCTGAATTGATTCTCATCCGTCCAAATGACACCATTCATTTTGTCTCCCACACAATGGCGGATTTTCTCTTCCATTCACGTTTCAAACAATAGCTTCAGCTTCCAATCATTTTCCATGGCATCAGAGTGCCGTTAATTGAATCCCCCTCACAGCAGATAATAGCGCACGGGATTTATTAAAACCTGGACAATATTGATTGGCACCAGTTACTTGACACATTGCGCTGCCGATAACAACCGCATTATCATAAATTGAATGCAAATGCACGAACGTTAGGACTGTTTCGTGGTCAAGAGGGTTGATAACGGACAGAATAGATTTGTCCCCAGCCACTTCGTGACTAATGACCGATATGTAAATTTTCAAATCACGTGCATCCAATGGATTATCACGCTAATTAAGTGAAACCGTATAGCGGCGGTATGGTGTAGGGAAATAAATTGAAATTAAAAACAATTTATTAGACAGACCTTCAATTATTCACTTTTGTGGGGAGCTATTGTGTTTGTTGTCTCGACTCTCTGGACATATTGTGCGTTGACATGCAATGACAACCTGTTTTGGATCTCATTCAACTAGTGGTGAGTATCTCTACCGGTCTGACCATTGAAACGCCCTTGAACACTTTAGTTAATTAGTCCGGTTTTTGATGAACGAGGCGGTTCTCTGTAGAATGATGCGACTGAGAATTGCAGGAGACACTTGAGAGTGACTTGGACAATCATTTGTTTGGTTAAAAGTGCTCCGTCAGTAACCACTTCCTTTAAAAACACAATACCTCGAGGGTAGGGATTAAGTGACTAAGTGCCGCGACTCCTACACTAAAGATCCGTGGATCAAATCCCCCTCAACAAATCTCTCAGTTTTGCAGCACCACCTCTCTTGGTTCACTGACAATGCTCAGAGAGAACAGGGTGCGCTAAAACTTCGGTATGTAAGCATTGAATAACCTTGACAGGTGCCGTGAAATAACGCCGACTTTTGGAATTCCGCGTGGTTTCACTTTATGAAAGCGAAATAACGCCGAATTTCCATTTTCGGTATTATTTCACTTTGTTAAAGCGAACAGGGTGTGGGCGCCGTGGCGTAGTGGGTAGGTGCGTCGACTCCTACGCTCGAGGTCGTCAGTTCGAATCTCAAAAAAAACATCAAACATTTTTTCACGGCTCCACCTCTTTCGAGTCACTGACAATGCTCGAAGAGTATAACTGTCTAGAAAAAGCTTCTCATTCTCGCCGTTCGGAGTCGGCATTAAACTGTAGGTCCCTCCACTCGTGAGAGAACAATAGCACGCACAACACGAGTGGTTGCTGAGAAGCTAGGCCCAGGTCCACTTCGGACTGTAGCGTCGCCATTATTATTATTATATTATAAAGTGAACAGGGTGCGCCGAGTTTTGGAATTCGGCGTTTCACGCCACCACTTTGACATTTATCAACCGAATGACTTGAGTAAACATGTTTTTGAAACGTCAATTTTAACCATAGCGACGCTGTACAGTCTTGGTCTTTTCGAGAGAATTGTTCTGCGCGTGTTTTTTGGTCCTCTTTTCGTTGATGGCATTTGGAGAAGAAGATTCAACCATGAATTCAATATAGGCTGTACAGCGACATGAGTCTAGCCAGGAGTCTACGGATCCAACGCCTAAGATGGCTAGGCCTTGTAGAGCATATGGACAACTTAGCTCCGGCCCGAAGAGTCTTCGACTCTGAGCCTATGAAACAATGCAACAGAGGACGTCCATGTACGAGGTGGGGCATACAAGTCGAGGGGGACCTCTGCCGGCTTGGTGTGCGAAACTGGAGACAGCTGGCGAAAGATCATGCTGGCTGGAGAGACGTGTTGAGTGAGGCCCAGGTCCACCTCGGACTGTAGCGCCCTAAGAAGAAGAAGAAGACGCTGTACATTAAAAACAGTCGTTCAGTTGTCATCAAAAATATTGTGACCAACAAGGACCGTCTGACAACACTATTCGTCGCTTGGTGTCGAAATTTGTTGGAATGGAAGACCGTCGACATGCCGTTCATCAACAGCCAGGGCGTTCCGATGGACTGGTTGAAGCGGAGGAGTGTTGTTGAGAACTCACATGTGTCGTATCGTCATCGCGCTCAACATTTTTGCGTCAGTGGAACCACCTTGTGGCACATTTTGAAGGATTCAACGAATATTCCCGACAGACGTGTTTCCCCGTCGCTTGGAATACGTCAAAACAGTCGCAAATTGGCATAAGAGATGGCGCACCTTGTATAAACTCATTTAAAGCTTCTCAGGGGTATAAGGATCCGCTCCATCGATCAGAAAACTGCAGAAACTTAGGACCAAGTCCATCTTGGACTGTAGCGCCACCCAAACAAGGATGGCGGCGGAGGAGCTGATCAACTGATTAGTAAACGGCGGCATCCACAACTCCTGTCAGCAGGAGCTACCTGGTTTCCATGGTAAGGTCGGGACCCTGGAATAGAGATGGCGGCGGAGGAGGAGTAGAATAGACATGAACTGCTCTGTGACGGAGCAAATTAATTTGTTCGGTTTGCGATGAGCAAAGATGCTACACCTAAAGGACCATCCGTAAGGGCCGAACGGAAACTAAAGACAACTGAAGCAATCGAGTGAATACACAAAATTGACACACTGTGACCGTAGTAAACGTTTCGCTCAGTTTCGTTAAGTTCGTTAAGTTTTGGCTCCTTATGCGGGAGCGAAATGGATCGCTCTCTACGTATGCAAATGCCAGTTGGCAGCTGTTGGCAAGTTTAAATGTGATCTAGTGTCCAAAAAGAATACACAACTTGATCACAATCAATCGCAGTGTGGCATCACTGACAAAGAAATCTCTTCAAAATTTAAATTTCCTTGCATAAATTTAGGCTGCCCACAAGGCCCAGTTGTTCTCATGATCACTTTGCTATCTCGCCTTTTCGCTCATTTTCTCTTAGACACCACTTCATGAAGACGAGACGAAATAATCGGTTCGACAATTAACTGCAATTCTCTTCACCTCACAGTCCCCCGCACAGGTAGACGACTGCTCTCAATTATTGTTCAACCATACCTCTGCTCACCCTTAATCCATCGTCTTTACTCCCCCAGCTGCAAACAAAATGTGCACAATTAGCTGCACACACACACAGCCATACACACACTATTTACGAAGACTGCCTGCTGGTCGCATGCCAGCCTGTTGTTTTGTTGAAGAACTGGTTTTTCCTCCCGATTCAGCGTCAACGCACAACAAGCGAGTGTATTTGCGTATCTTAAATAGCTGAGTATGTAGCTGAATTGAGTAGTAAACAACAGCAACAGAAATCGTCTAACTGCCACTGCCGCTCGTCGGCCGCCCAGCGAGAAACGTTACTACAAAAACTACTGCTGCTGGGAGCCCTACACTCCTCCACAGTTCTCGGTCGTCAACGTCGGCGTTGTCGTCCAAAACAAACCCGATTTCAGGCGAACACCACATCGCGATTGAAATCACTTGCTACTCCAGCTAGCTGCATCAGTCGTTGTCTAGATTTCCTCGATCGAGTGTCGTCGTTGTCGCTGTTGCCGTCGTTTTTGTGCCTTTGCGAGTCGAGTCGACCGTTGATTTTGCTTGTGTTTCGTGTTAAGACTGTTCGTTCCCTCCTGCTCGTCAGAGGAGAGAAAGAAAAACTCGTTTTTTTTCTTCCGCCCTTGCGCCGCGGTGTTTTCCGTGAATTTTCCACCTTTTCCACTGAATTCTCTCCCACTGAAGGCGTTCATTGCACCTGAATTCAAGACGTGCTGCTGTTGCTGCTGCAGTTTCTGCCCTCGATTCCTCCCAGATTGTGTGTGCGTGGAAACTCCCGTGTGAGTGCTTGCTCGAAAGTGTTTTCTTCGCTTGATTACCGCTAAATACAAGAGGGGGAAGAAAAAAAGACTTAAAGGAGAGGAAAAACTCATAAACCGCAGCAAAACCGTGCGTACTGTGGAATAAAAAGAGAGCGGAAGAAAAGCAAGAAAGCGATAGAAATTGATAGCAAAAATCAGAAACAGTGCCAACAAAAGTGATTTGAATAATTCCTTTTCTATTTTCGTCTATTTCACCATCTCCGTTTGTCTACTTGTCCCTACACATGTCTTAAACGGGCCTGAATTGGGAAATGATTAAGAGTGCTTGACGGGTGGAAGGAAGCGATTAAAAATAATTTACAGACACCCTTCCGTGAGAGTTACTCAGCTACGCAAATGGCGTCGCCAAATAAAATTCGTCGAGATCTCATAAAAATGCTCAACAATAACGGATACCTGAGCTGTACGAGCACGTCAAAGCGACGCGAATATGAGGTTAGTTGCACTCAAGTACGTTTTGCCATAAAAAAAGGTGGTTTTTGTTTTTGCTAATTTTTTGTTTTTATTTTACTTTGTTGCTTTGTGTCCCTCAGAAACATTTTGGAATCATTTTTTTTTTTGCTTTAACATCAATTATTAGCCACTAAAATATGCTACAGCTGAATAATGCAGGCGAAGGAGAATTTTATTTGTTTTCGGGTGTCGCAGAAGACTCTAGAGAGTTGGGAGTTGTGCAGGATATTCCCAGACACATGATCGATTGTAATTTGATCGCCGGACGTTCCCTTGTTTATTCACTGAATTCTGAAAATGTTCTTGTGCTGGAGAACACGTCTCTTGATGGTGTTCTGTTTCCCATTTCAATTTGTTTTCTTACGACGGCCGCCATTTTACTGAAATTCAGTGAAACATCTGCCAGATGTTGAGCCTCTTCGAAAACGCTTCGCCGTAGTAAACACGTCTGCAGGCTTAATTTAACGAGAACCGGGTCCTCAACAATTTTGAGAACGGTTTATTGACACCCTCAAAGCACTGAGGAACCTGCAATCTTTCGACATCCTTGGGCCATTGGAAAACCGGGTGACCAGAAAAGAATGGTAGAAAAAGAAATTTAAATAAAACAAACAACGGGGATATACAATTTATTTAAGCTTTATTTTGAGGCTACATTCATGCTATTTTGTGTGGCTATGCACATCATCCAAATGACCGCCTCGGCTTCGCTGCCAGTGCTTCAAGCGATCGGTCTAATTTTTGATGACTCGCTTCAATATGAGCGACGTAATTCCGGCAATAGCGCCTCGAATGTTGGCCTAGTGGTAGGCTTTTTAGGGTAGACTAAGGATTTGAAACATTTTTGCACGGCTCCACCTCTTTCGAGTCACTGACAATGCTCAAAGAGTATAACTGTCTACAAAAAGCTTCTCAATCTCGCCGTTCGGAGTCGGCATTAAACTGTAGGTCCTATCCACTCGTAGGAGAACAATAGCACGCACAACACGAGTGGTTGCTGAGAAGCTAGTCCCAGGTCCACAACGGACTGTAGCGCCGCCATTATAATTATTATTATTATAAGGATTTGATCGGTAGCTTAAATTATCCAAGACTTGTCTGGGTTCCGGGGCACCACGGGATCACGGGAAATGAGATCGCCGATGAACTTGCTAGACGAGGATCAGATGAGGCATTCTCAGGATCTGAACCTACGCTGGGACTGCCCGCGTCCTTGGTTAGGGCTTCCATCGATGGTTAGACTTCTCGAGAGTACAACCGCAGGTGGCATGACTCTCCAGGATAGAGACAGACCAAACGCATGCTCCCCAACGTCTTTATGAAATCCGCAGCTTTCTTTTTATCTCTTAACAGAAAAGATTGCAGACAACTCACCGGCGTACTAACGGGGCGCTACACCTTCACCAAACACCTAAGTGTGCTTGGCCTAAGTGATGAAACCCTCTGCGACACCTGTGGAGAAGACGATTACACTGCAGAGCACTTCCTCTGCCATTGTCCCGCCTTTGCTCGGATCAGGTGGCAGTTATTCGGTGCTGATGAGGTGAGAGCTGATGATGTAGGCTCCTCACCATAGAAGCGCCTGCTAGTCTGACTATGAAATTTCAGCAAAAGTAGGTTGCTGCCTGGTATTACAGTGGATCAGTTTTTGAATCTGAGTGCTCCAGTGTAGTGTGCCAAAAACCTACGACAAAAAAAAAGGATTTGTCGTAGACCCAGAGGAAATAATCGAACGGTGTCAATTCGCATGATCGCGGTGGCCAATTGATGAACGCTCGCCGTAAAATGACCCAGTCGCGACTTCGAGCGTTGCGTCGCTTGTATAGAATGTAGTGTCGTCTTGTTGACAGTTCGGATATATCAATGCAGTCGAGCTCTGGCCACAGAAAATAGGTTAACATCACTCTACAATTGAGACCATTGACGGTCACTGTGTTTCCTTCTTCATTTCAAAAGAAAAAAGGTCCGATAATGCCGCCTTGCCATAAACCGCGCAAAGCAGTCAAACCAGACGAAGCCGGCAAATTTCTCTTTCACAACTTAGAGCGTTGCGTCGCGTGTATGACATGTGGCCCCGTATTGTTGGAACCACTGGTCGTATATATCGATGATGTCGAGCTCTGGTCACAGAAAGCCGGTTTACATGGCTCCATACCTGAGACCATTGACGGTAACGGTGTTTCCATCCTAATTTTGAAAAAAATAAGGTCCGGTGATGTCGCCTTGCCATAAACCGCGCCAAGCAGTCAATATTTGTGGATACACTAATGCTTGGTCGATCATTTGTGGATTGTATTCGCTCCAATAAGGATAATCTTGCTTATTGACATAGCTCTTGAGCCAAACAGGGACCTCGTCCGAAAATGTGATTTTTTAGCCAAAATCCGGATCTCCCGCCGACATTTCCATTGCCCAAATTAGCGAGCTCATGGCATTTGCTTTGGTCGTCCGGCCTGAATTCTTGGGTCAGCACAATCATATACGGATATACAGTCGACTCCTTCTAAGTCGAACTCGCTCTAACTCAAATTAATTTTGATATCCCGTGAAAATTATGTAGGCACAAATCGAACCACAAAATAAGTCGAATTGACTCTCTGGCGATGCCCAATTCAGCTGATCGACACCGAATCGACATTTCTGGGTATTCCTCGATACTGGTCACTACGACGGCCATGTCTTCTTCATTTTGCACCAATCGCTGTCTGATTGGTGGCTTAAGGTCTAAAAGAGTGTACCCACGCTCAAAATTTTCCACGGTGCGGCGAATTGCCTGCACACTGAAGCCATGATGACGACCGACCTCACTACGAAGTTCTCGTTGCATTTTACAACTGAACCGGAATTTCGATAATACTTTTGACTGAATCCAACACGTTCGGGATATCATATATCACAATGGACCTAAATTGGCCTAAGTGTGACTGCTATCTACACTCAGCCTCTTCAACCTAACCTAAGACGTTCGGCAAATTTGAAGCGATGTGTGATGAAATGGTAAACCTTACAGAATATTTTGACACCTTGATATCATTGGTAACTTTGACAGCTGCTAAACCATAACAATTTGAAAGCTATCATTTCTATCTGGTCACCCTTCTTAATAAGTGTGGCGCTAGATTCCCGAGTGATCTTGGGCCTAATTTCTACAGCAACCTGACATCTACTCCAATCAATCCCTTTACTCGTGACACTCGAGTCGGTCTATAAATTGTATTCAATCGCTATCTGGTCACCCTTTAATAATAATAATGGCGGCGCTACAGTCCGAGGTGGACCTGGGCCTAGCTTCTCAGCAACCACTCATGTTGTGCGTGCTATTGTTCTTTCACGAGTGGAGGGGACCTACAGTTTAATGCCGACTCCGAACGGCGAGATTGAGAAGCTTTTTCTAAACAGTTATACTCTTTGAGCATTGTCAGTGACTCGAAAGAGGTAGAGCCGTGAGAAAATGTTTGGTGTTTTTCGGGAATCTTCGACTCTGAGCCTGTGGGACAACGCAACAGAGGATGTCCACGTACAAGGTGCCGCACACAAGTTGAGGGGGATCTCGGCCGGCTTAGTGTGCGAAACTGGAGACAGCTGGCGAAAGATCGTGCTGACTGGAGAGGCATGTTGAGTGAGGCCCAAGTCCACCTCGGACTGCAGCGTCCTAAGAAGAAGAAGAAGTTTTTCGGGGATCGAACCGACAACATCGAGCATAGGAGTCGACGCACCTATCCACTACAGCACGGCACCCCCTGGTCACCCTTTACCATCATTTATTCCAGAATCACTCATCTTTCACTTTCACTGTTAAAAACAAGAAAATACTTGGACCATTTAAACAAGGCAGTGCTCTCTATTAAAGAAAAAACCTCAGATTAACTACCTGATCATGATCAAATAAAACGCCAGTCCATCGCAGACAACCTTCTTAACTGTAAATTAATCTGAAACAAATCGCCTTGGCGAAATACAGTGCATATGTCAGACTGTATCAGAGCTTCGAACCTGTTTGCAAGCATCTCCTCTGAGTCCATAATTAACAGCTATTTATAATCAGCCATCAAAGCAAAACCGGCTTCAGACGATGAGCCTCTTCACGAGTTACTCCGATCTGTCTGCTTTTGGATTCCCTTGGTAGGAGACCGTGGGTCACCTCGTTAAACTTGAAGTCACCCCATTCATTCACCGGGCACGTTGCTTTTAATTCGAAGTCGATTTTTGTGTGATTTTCATTTCACTTCATTTCATTTCATTTATTTATTAATAAGTATCGCTGTACATTAAGAATATTCTCTTCTTTAATAAGTACAGGGCTTAAAGTATATCATTTATTTAAGACGGAAGCACGTCTGACAAATGTGCCGTGCGTGCGCCTGGGTTTTTACATAACTACTCAGCAAGCCAGCGATCCGTGGAGGGACTGAATCTGAGCTATGGCAGTTTTTCACGTATGATCCCGGAGAGTCTACTTTCAAGACCTGCGTCTGCGAATGCATTTTCATCTTTTCAACGAAATGGATTGCATGGTTAATCCGGTCTGTCTTGATTACATTCACAGAAATACAAAGGATATCTACATGATCTTGAATGTAAATTCAACGAGTGTAAATTGCAACATCTGTTGACTGTCAGCATTACCGTACGTGACATGAATTCATTACGGAATTTAAATAATTATTTTCGAACACTCGTGTGAGAATAGTGTGATAATGGAGGATTTTTTCACATCAAATTCTTTGTTGACACTCTGTTTTTGTCTTCTGACACCCAAGCGTATGAAGGCCGGGTTTTACACTAGCAATTCGGTTGCTCGGATTACTTGCATTGGAAAAATGGAGAATAACAGATAGTTGACGCAACTGACGAACTTATCGACTGCCTCAAAATAATAGCTGCTCATTGTGACGTTCTAACCAAGTCGTCGCTGATGTAACTACTTCATTTCAAGACGACTGCATCCACTTCGTTTTTCTGGACTCGCAAACAGCTCCCGTACGTCGGTGCAGAGTGGCCTGGTGAATTTCTTGTTTTGAAAAGCTTTTCTTGACAGCGAATGACTCGAGAATGATGATGTCGTGAAAATTAAAGTTGTGTCCATAGACTGTCCATAGATTCCACACAATTACCAACACCTTCTCCCATTCAACTTAAAACACAAAGCAAATGCACACACAAAACTACTTAATCTTCGTTACAAACTGTTATCACGTGGCTAACATTAATTGAGGCTTGTCAGAAAAACGTGATAAACAAATAACATCGCCAACAAGCTGTTATCATTTGGTGACGATGAAAAGGAAAGCATGCCATGCCCATGCAACCAGGATGGAGAACCTTCTCAATCAGGGGTTTTCCGGAACTGCTATCGTATCTTTGTATAAGACATTAGTCATACAAGTCCAAAACAGAGGAAAAAGACCTACAACACTGCCTCTCCTTCGGGTGAGAGGCTTAACTTGACTCCACACATCACACTCATCAGGCAACAATTAGACAACTTGATGAAGAATCTGTCGGGTAATCACTTTACATCCGGAGCAGTGTCAATCATTCTTACCAGCCCACTTTCAAAAATGGAATGAACATTTATCAGTTGCCGCCACCATTAGTAAAATGCAACGTAGCAGCCCTCATCAATGACCACGTAGAATCTTTTGAAAGACTTGTTGGGAAGGAAAGACCCGCATGTCTAATATCAAAGAAGGTCCATTGTTTTGACACGCAGATCTTTAAGGAGCTAATCTACTAAATTCACTAATTTGTAGCTCGTTAAGGTGGTGGATATTGCTGCAATTGTAGAATCATAAGGACAAACGTCGGAGAGACGCAAGAGAGTGTGGGGATCATTCAAAATCTCCTCCTCGTCCAAACAAGAAAAGAAATAACGTCCCATTTCGCACCAAATCTGATTTGTGGCTTAAAGTCCAGAAGAGTGTTTTTTTTCGAGGGTTTTTGACACACTACTGGAACACTCAGACTCAAATCGGGTCCATTGTACTGCCACGTAGCAACCTACTCCAGTGCCGTTAATTTTATCCCAACGGCAAATGGTGATTGGACCAGATTCGATTTCACTGGGATTCGAACCTGGGACCCCTTTAATTTGGGGCAGGCACATAACCAACTGCGCCATGCAGTCGTATACAAAAGAGTGTACTCACGCTTAAGCTTTTTCACTTTGGTACGAATTGTCTGCACACTCAAGCCATGATGACGACCAACATCACGCGAAATGCACGCTGCGTATTTAAAACTTAGCCGGAGTTTTGATATTACTTTTTTTTTAATTTCCACTCGTTCGGCAAACGTGAAACGATGCGTGATGAAATGACAAGCCTTACTGAATATTTTGACAACTTGGCGTCATTAAGTTTGACAGCTGCATAAGCATGACATTTGAAAAGAATATCTTTGCTATCTGGTCACTCTTGAGAATTCATTTAAAAAGACTCCCTTTCTTCCGGCTTAATCTTCCTATGAGGCTGTGTCATGTACCGATAACAACCATTGTGCCAAATTTTTGATCTCCTGGTAAGAAGCAAAGTTTTGGAGCAGAGCTGATCCAGTTTTGGCTAGATTAACCTACTAAGAGATGTTGATCTTTTGAGTAACAGTTCAGTATATGAGTCGATACGACTGGATGGCGCAGTTGGTTAAGTTCCTGCCCCAAGTTAGAGGGGTCCCAGGTTCGAATCCCAGTGAAATCGAATCTGGTCCAGTCACCATTTGCCGTTGGGATCAAATTAACGGCACTGGAGTAGGTTACTACGTGGCAGTACAATGGACCAGTTTTGAGTCTGAGTGCTCCAGAAGAGTTTCAAAAACCAACCAAAAAAAAATATGAGTAGCAATGGCTGGCACCGTGGTATGCCTGACAAGAAAAGACCATATCTGGTCATGAAACATGGAGCATGAGCGACAATTGAAAGCTCCAAAAGTCATACGAGTAGACAAACAAACTTGAGCTGTCTCAAGTGTTCCCGATTGGCTGTGTAGATGCTGAGGTTGCACGTGCGGTGGGAGTGTCAGGAAATCGTCTGTCATACTTTTTCTTGGCTTTGCTTTACTGTCAACAACTTGAGGTATTACGAAACGCAGAGAAAGAAGAAAAGAGAAACATCAACAAAACGCCCTGCCACATACCTGGCGACCCTTCAGAAATTTACTGATGGTTGGTTAGGAAATTTTGGTGCAGCTCTTCAGATGCAGCACTCTATGGCTACCATTTGTTGCAACACTCCCTTAGTGGGATTAAGGTGGCTTAGACACAAGCCTTTAATTTCCACTCGATTCAGTCGCACTTTCTTACCCGATTACTTAACGATCGATTTTGCTGGAAAATGACAAAAATTTGTTATCAAGTGGAGAAATATCAACGGATGTGTTCACACATATTTTTGAAGTTTTTAGTTAATCTGCTGGGATTGCTTTCAAGGGTATGATACTGAATATATATTCCCTAAGAGTTGAGATGTCCAACTCCCTTATCTAGCTGTGCCCTTTATTTTGTCAACTAAAGGATTTTCCAATAGGAACTTCCAAATTTTCACAGTTGATAGCGGCCATATTGTTGAAGCTGAAGCTGTCAAATTGGCTGTCATTTTTTCAGTCTGTTTTGCCAAATCACCATGGATGGACATAGCGTTCATCAACACGTGCAAATGATAAAATTGTTTTATCAAAAAAGGTGTTCTGCTCGGACAACGTTCCGAGCGTTTCGCCCATAATCGCCATAATGGTCCTCCCGAGGGCTATTCGCAGTGTGATCAAATTAACGGTACTGGAGTAGGTTGCTGCCTGGCAGTACAATGGACCAGTTTTGAGTACGAAAAAAAAAGTTGTTGAGGTAACGACCGTTGAGTAAACGACCATAGACAACGATGTGCGTTCACTGAATGAGCTCTGGAGCAGTTGGAAACTGACCCTAATTTTTGTCGAAAAATGATCTTCAGCGATGAGACTCATTTCTGAATGAATGGGTACGTCAACAAACAAAATTGTCGAATTAGGGACTATACCCATCCACATGAGATCCAAGAGCGTCCAATGCATCCCCAAAAAAATATCTGTTTGGTGTAGATTTTGAGCTGGCGGCGTCATCGGATTCAACGGTTTTCTTTAAGAACGACGTGGGCGAGGCCTTCATCTGCGAGTCAACGGCGAGCGCTAGGGGTCGATGATCACCAACTTCTTTTGGCCCGAATTGGATGTTATGGACACCAAGGAAATGTGGTTTCACCAGGACAACGTGCCACAAAGCTCACGCCACATTGGAAATTCCGCACAAGGAATTCAATCGCATGTTCATTTCACATGGAGGTGATGTGAACTGGCCACCGAGATTGCATATTGCAATGAAGTGCGGTAGTGAATAGACGTCTTTGCTTTGAGTTCTCCGATTTTTGCATTTTAATGCGGGTACTCTTTTCTTGTGAAAGTAACTAAAGTCAACATCTGAGTCATCATATTTAATCATTTTAATTCGTGTAGTCAAAGCAAAATTTCCGCGTCTCAAGCTGTCTTTAGTTTTTCTAATTTATAAATTAAACTAAAATGAGTACACGATCGAAAGCCTCGGCCTCCAGACCCCTGACCTCTACCCCGTCGCAGACGCACTCTCCAGCGATCGCGCAGACGCACTCTCCAGCAATCGCGAGCCACGGTAACTTGATCCTCTCCTTGCAAAAGCTCGAAGAACGAATGGACAAACAAAGTGAACTTCTGATAGACACCATCAAAACAGAAATTGATAGCTTTCGCCGCAAGTTCCATAAGAAGATCGAGGAAATTGAAAAGTGCTGGTCAGCAAAACTGTGGAAGAGTCATGGAAAATTTGCCATTTCGGATGCGCGCCACCCAGTGAAACCGCGGCGGATATTTGAACGATATTATATTTCATACATAACGGCATCGATTGGCCTTTTAAACGAATAGAAAAATTCGATGAAATCTTACGCACACTTTGTTATACAGTCGACTCCCTCTAAGTCGAATTTTCACGGGATATCAAGATTAGTTCGAGTTAGAGGAAAATTCGACAACCCCTTCACATGCCAATGCCTAGCATTCATATTCACCACAGCAATACAAAATCATTTAAAACAGATTTGTCTAGACCGAAATATATCCATCCAATGCCTTCTTGAAATCAACAATTTGCTGTCACAGAAGGACATCGGCCGGCTTTTTCTAAATTTGCGTGACTTTCACTTCTGTTTCCTATTATTAGCAAAGTGTTGGTAATGGATTCCAAATGGAATCCTGATGGATTTCTAAATGTCAATGCCCACGGCTACTGTGGCAGACAAAGACGGATGACAAATCGACAGACCATCAGACAGACCAATCAACACAATAACCTCCGCCTAATGACACTCTGCTATTCTTGTACCATGTGACTCAACAGAATTACAAGCAATTCAACTAAAGGTGGCCTATTTATTTTCGAATCTGCTTAGTAAAATCTAGACATACCTTGACTTGTGTCGCCTATTATTAGACATCCATTAGGTGAAATGACTTTCGTTCGTTTGTTTCGTTGGGGTAAAGTGCAGTGCGGCGTTTGTCAAAATTACAACCTTTGACTGCTTCAGATTTTGACACATTTGATTAAATGAAACGCCACGTGGATCTAAATTCACCACACAACCCACTTAATGTCAATGAATTCCGATTTCATTGATCAGTTGCTCTCATCTATCGAATAGATCACTCAAATAATTGTATCATTGACACGTGGATCTAAATTCACCATAGTCACCACAGTCAAAGTTGACAACACCGATAGCTGTCACTGTCACGCAAAATGGTTGCTTAGTGTAAATTGACTTAAATTGCATAAGCGTGCTAAGTTTGCGTTCCCATTTTCAGCAGATGTTTAGAGATTGCTCGCTAATGAACGGCTCACTTTGAGGTTGCAAAATCAGATGTCACTGAAATGATTTAACCTTGAATTCCTCTGACAAGCAGTAAACGTCAGAAGGTGTTGATACATCAGTAATTACCCACCACTGTGTGAGTTGATAAAAAACTGATTGTGTTGAGTTTACAGAGCAGTCATTGTTCTGATCAGGAAGCTATTTACCGTATTTTTTTTTTTAATTAAAAGCACATGACATCGGGCATAGCGACGGCAGTATTCAACATGAATGTGTCTTTATTCAATCATCGCTTATTAGAAACCTATTTGCGTGGTGGTTGGTGTTTGACGAGAATCATTAGTTTCAGTTTCAGATGGAATTTGTTGTATTGTTTGTTGGGACGTACAATATTTTCCGATCTGATGGGCTGCTTGGACATGTAAGTGCTCGTGACAAGTGAATGCGTGGTGTGGTTGAATAACAAATAAAGTTACGTATGCACTTTCTTGAACCGAGTCACTTGGTATGCGAGGTGCGACGAGGTTGGTGGAAATGACCAATGGAACATGCCTTCCTTTGACGTGTTTGATGCCAGGTGATACCACGAAGGCCTCAGACAAATTTAACGAATTGAAAGTTCTTCGAAGCACGGTGTCATTTTTGTGACTAGCGAACGTAGCCCTCAATTGACATGATCTGTCACAAGCTGCCATCAAATCAATTTGAGTGTAACACTGACAAGTGAAAACTGTTTTTTTTACGACCATTTCCTATGAGACGTCGGTCGCACGTCATGTGCAATTGAATTTGAGGGTGCAATGACATATGTACTGTCACTTGGAATACTGCCAGTTGCTGAACACACTCGCCGTGCACCATTTATTGGCTAATAATTAACAAGTCGCATATTTCCTGATTGGATGAGGATATGCAAAAGTCATTGACCAATCTTAACCCGCTTAAGTAACTGACAGCCTGCATTTCTATCTGGAGGCGTTTTTCAGCGTGTTACTTAACCACTTCTCCTTGGCCTTCGTGTCATCTACTCTTGAGCGATGGAAACATATTTATAGCATCCTATCAGAGTCTAAGACGATTGTGTGAGTGGCATGTGAGTGATTTTCTTTTATTTCGGTGATGAGGGAAACTACATTGGAAACTATTTTTAAGACTAACTTTTCACCATCATATCATGCCATTGAACTTCTGTGGGGTCATTGTTCTTGGATAATACGCAATGACAATGCGAATGTTTGATTTGCAGTTGCTCAACAACTGGCGGCACATGTTTTCCTTTCAATGCGTGTGTGCGTGGAGAAAGACAGAATAAAATGTGTGTCAGCTTGGAAGGAGGGTGAATGACTTTTGGCGACTTCAGACATTTAATTTTGTCTTGCTTATCGGACGATTTTTTTCTGTTGGGAAAATGCTTGCAAGTGTTTCAGTGGCCGATATTCTCATGAAAATTAAACTATTTTTTACGATTGCGTCGTACAGTCTGCGGATCGGTTTACATTGGGAATCAAATGTCAGTTCAATTGATTACGGCGGATGTTTACTCCAGCATCGATTCTATCACAACTTCAAAAGGAGCTTAGGCGAAGTTAAGTGTATTGAGTATGATATTTAATACGTCCAGAGCCAACGCTTCTTCAGCATATTCGGCGATAACTTGCACATACACGCCTATAGAGTTCTAAATTAAAAGTTAAAAAAAAATAATTTTTTGTAAGCTATTAGGAATTGGCTGAACATGCCCGAGTGAGCCCCCTCTGTGTCTCACTCAACTAAATGAACTGGACGATCGGGGATCGCAGTCAACTTCGGGCAGATCGTCCAGTCTTTTTCGATTCTTTTATTTCCTTCTTCTTGGACGAACGCTGAAGCTAGTCACACGACATAAAGTTTAAAAAGAAAAAAATAATTTGTCCATTTAAAACACTTTTTAAATAAAATAATTAGAGTTTAAATTTTAAATTTATTATGTGCGGGCGCTGTTTGATAAGTCAGTGACTTTTGAATAAAAGATATTTTTTTTTTGCAAATGAATGTTTTATTTCTCGGCACTTTTAGCTCGATACTTTTATAATAATATAATAATGGCGGCACTACAGTCCGAGGTGGACCTGGGCCTAGCTTCTCAGCAACCACTCGTGTTGTGCATGCTGTTCTCACGAGTGGAACAGCTTAATGCCGACTCCGAACGACGATTTTGAGAAACTTTTTCTAGACAGTTATACTCTTTGAGCATTGTCAGTGATTCAAAAGTTTAGTTTAGTTTTAGTCCAGCGTTTTTTCAATTTTTTATTCCCCCAAAAAAATATGCTTTCTCAAGGCCCTCAAAACATGCTTTTGTTTCAGTGATGAGATGACCTTTGCATTCCAAATCTCCTACCGCCTAGCCATTATTCAGGTTTGAAAGCAGGAAATCTAGAGAATACGCTGGATGGGGTAGGAGTTCGTAACCCAATTTATGGATTTTTTCCATGCCACACACGTAGAGTGACCAGATCCATGAGCATGCAAAAGAGGGCACCTTCAACAGTCTCAAATAAGAATTGAAGACTCACTCCTTTTTACATTTTTAAACAGAAAAAAATTGTTACGAAATGACCTGTCAAATGAGTGGGTGTGTTCAGATGAATGTTAAAAAAACACAGAAAATGGCGTTGTGTTCAGAAGCGAATGAGTTTATGTAGGTACAAACGTATTTTAGGTCGTGTTCGCTCCAGAAAGATGCTGAAAATTTTTAAATTAGTGTTTGTTGTAGTTTTGTGATATCGAAAAATTTAGTTAACTGGGAAAACCCAAAAAGAGGACAAATTGCATGTTTTTCCAAAAAGATACCGAACATTTTTTTATGAGACAAAAAGAGGTCATGTCCTCGTAGAAGAGGACGTCTGTGAGCCCGTGCATTGTAGTGATGGAACAGCACTTACTTCTTAGCCAAATGCGTCGTTTCTGCTTCAAATCAATATCGAATCTGTCCAAAAGCTCGGCGGTGATCGTTTTACCCTTTTCAAGGTGCATTCCAAAAAACTATGGCCATGACCTTGTTGGCCGACGGACCCACTTTGGCCTTTCTTCACCTGAGAAATCCACGGTCTTGATTGTTCCTTGGTCTGTGTTGTGATAGATCCATGTTTTGTCCTTCATAACGAAACTGGGCAAAAATTCATTCGGATTGAAAATCACCAATAACTCCTTTGAAGCGGTGACACGGTTGGCCGTATGGGCGCGTGAGCAGCTTTTTCGTGCCCAAATATTCATGTAAAATATGATGATGTGTACCCCTTTAAATGAGGTACCTCCTCACGAGCTTTAATTCTCTGCACGTCCAATTTCAATCCATGAATTTTCAACCATTTCTGGAGTGACAATTATTCTGTTTTATTTAAATTATTAAAAAACTAAATTTTTATCGGGTTGTACAACATGGAATAATATAATAATAATATTTTTAGAGGTGTGACGGATATCTGGCAAGTATTCGGTATCCGGCCTATCCGGCTTCTTTTGTAATATCCGGCCGGAGCCGAATAGTCTTTTGATATCCGGCCGAATACCGGATAGTCGTTTTTTCAGTAAAAAAAAAACATCAAAATAAAAAAAAAAACAGTTTAATATTGGAAGTTTACTAAAGCCGAATGATGAATGAAAATTAGTTTTTCTGCATTCAGGTCTAATAATTTATTACGCTTGCTTCCGTATACGATGCATCGAGCTCTAATTTTTCCGCACATTTTTCTTCAATCGGCATAGGATCTGTTGGCATCTTTGACATTCTTCCAATGTGCACGCGGTAGGCATATGAGCGAGATCGATTTCCAAAATTTGTACTATAATTTGAAAACATTTTTGCCCAATAGCTCAATTATTTTATGTTTTATTTGAAAACAAAATTTGTATGTCCTTATTGAGCAAACCGTGTAAACTGAAATGTTTGTTTAAACGTGATTGGTTACATTAGCTAAGGTCAGGCAAGCCGCGCTACTCTATAAATAATTTTCCTAAACTTCCGTCTTCCAACTCGGTCTCTGTCTATCGTACCACCGTTTTGTTTGATGTCTTCGGTATTTGAACATAAAACTGGGTTCATGCCCTTCGGGTTTATCCAAAAGTTGAATGTCATCACAGTCGCTACTTTTCTTTTGTAGTTCTATCCTCTTCCCTTAAAGATTCGCCTTCTGATTCAGTTAATTTCGCTTGAATTCAACACAATCAACACAATCCTCCCTTTTTCCCCCTCATAAATTCACTACCACCCCATCTGTCCCGCTCTAATTCCGACAAATTAGTCGAATATACGTCAATAAACAATCTAACGCTCGAGATTCAAGGAAAAGTCGTAATTTTTCAACGAAATGACTAATAAAATACCAGTTAACGCGCGCGTAGAGCGTTATCTACACTTAAGACCCGCATACACATCTCCGCCGTTGAGGAACTTCTATGTTCAGATACTCTTCCTAAAAATAGAATACCCATGATAAATACGTTTTGTTTCTTCATTCCCGACCAGCGTATGTTCCACTTCTCACAGAAATTAATTCAAGCAATTATCACCCCAACAGAGTGTTGCACCACCCAATGCGATACAAGATTCACCATCCAGCCGACCGGACGTCGTCGTTGATTCTTGACTATTGGAAGACAATCTTTGTGATTCTTCGTCCCCGAAAACTTGTGTCAATAAGTTGCGTCACGCACGCTGAGATACATTTACCACACCGAAAGATACATCCATGCTTGTCTTGTTTCCTCATTCTGTATTCTTTCGTTCCTCTTTTGAAAGCCGACGATACGCGAGCATCACACGAAAGTAATAAAAAAAAGTAAAAAAATAAAAATAAAACTGTTTGGGTAAACAAAAACAACTTCAGTGCGTTACTGAGTGCGCCTGTACTTAAAAGATACACACAAACTTGTATCTGGGCACAAGTGTGAACGTGCACAGGCACAAGTGCCCGTGTGTGCTGGATCTGATTTGTCTCGAAGTTGTTCTGTTGGCGAGGAAGGTGATGTGGAAGGTGTAGGGCTGAAACTAAGCCCGCTCCACGTGAGTGTATCAAAATAAAATATTTATTAGAACGCCCCAATTCAGCGAGTGAGTCAGTTTTGATACTGCGGCGCAATAACACATTCATTTGAAGCGCACACACGTCGTCGCCAAGATGCGACACGTTGCCCGAAGATGCATTTCATAAGACCGGTTTGACTGTTGATAGACAGAAGCCAGTTGAACAACTTTTAGGACGCGATACACATACTCTATCGCAATTCTCCAGCTCATTATGAGGGTTCCTGCAGAAATTAGCATTCAATTTCGTTGCGGCCGGTGTTGCCCGGGGGTGCTTTGCATTTGATATCGTTTGAATTATTCATATTTTTCCATGATTAATCGCCACTTCGCAATCTTCACACACACTGCGACGTGAACAGAGCTGTCACAAAGAATAGCACGCGTCACAGACGAGATAGTTGAAAGAAATCGTCTGATTTTGTTGTGAACGCGAAAACAGAAGACAGAAGAGAATGTGGTTCAGATGACTCAGAGCACATGCAAAACGCGGACAATTGATCGAGAATGAGCTTCAGAGAGCATGTTGTTTGTTTACTGAGGAACATTATCAATAACGTCTGAACTGCGCAGTGCTTCTTAGATGTCGAAATAGAACTCGCTGGCTCAAAGAACGACGACGTCGCGTAACATTTCGAATGTGATCTAACAGATGAAAGCGAGATCAAACATGCTGTCATGTGTGTAGTCGCTTTATTTCACAACAGAAACCTGTTCAGGATCTGAGTTCTAGTAGTCATCTGTGTTATGCGACGTGCGCTTTGTATGCAGAATAATTAAGAATCCAAACACCTGCAAGGTCGAAGACCACTGCTTTTGATTACGCGACGAGGACATTGTATGCATGTGCTTACATTTTTAAATGAGAAATTAGAGTGGCTTGAAGCATATACCAAAGCTTGTCGTGCGTCTAGTACTGGGTGTTTTTTTGATCTAGTACTTACAGTTAAATCTGTCAAACCGACTGATATATTACAAACTGTCAGTGTCATTCTTATTCCGTAGGTAGGTAAAAGTGGCGGTGGACATACAGTTCCTGTTTGTCGCACCCAATTAACGCCATGAAAGCGCCGTAGTCTTCGTAATTTTGCCCCGATGACGTATATGGTTCAAGAGAGTTACCAAATTTAAGAAATTTGCTTCCAAAATGAGTGTTCTGTGCGCCAAATTCATAAATCACTTGCACCGATGACCATCTGCTACTGCTATTCGCCGCATTGTTTACCGCTTTCTTACATCATTTTCTTTGCAAGATGCAGTGGCACCAAGACGCAAAAGAAGAGTGCATACTGAAAAGAAAATTGTATCCGTTCAGCGGAGTGTTGAAAAAGACCCAAATTTATTGATTCGGCGTCGTTTACAATAATTTACCAGAAGTGGTAGCAATAAATGACGCGGCACTTACGCTTAAAGAGCTTAGTTTGACTGAAAAAACGATAACCATATACTCCGACAGCCAAGCGACTATAAGAGCCATAGCGTCGGATATTGTAAAGTCGAAACTAGTCAAGCTATGCAGACAGAACGTCAACGAAATCTCTAGTCTAAACACGGTGACTCTCTGCTGGGTACCGGGACACACAGGAGTTACTGGAAACGAGAGAGCGTATGTGTTGCAAAGGAGGGCTCAGAGTTAGATAAATCTGTAGCACTACCTTATGCTTACACGCCGTTAAATTTCCTAAGGAAAGAAATAGAGGACGAAGCCTTAGAATGAGCAAATGAGCGATGGCTGAATCTGGATATTGGGTCAACGTCGAGAGCCCTATGGCTGATTTTGAACAGGAAGAAATAATTTTCAATGATTAGCATAAGTTGCAAGGATATACGGACGGTGGTGGGGGTTCTCACCGGGCATTCTCCGATAGGCACCCATGCCAGTAGGTTAGATATCCCCCATAGCGACTATTGTAGAAGTTGCAGGGACGAGGAGGAAATAGATTCCGTCCGCCACTTGCTATGCGATTGTCCTGCTAACACTAGGCAGTAACTTCTTCGACGAGCAAGAGGATCTGAATAAAATGAAGCACCTCTTGAGATATATACAACAATCTGGGTGGTCCTAATCAGCAGTAAAAGTGTAGGTCTCAACCAAAATTCAAGCCAACAAACCGGATTGGAAGTGCTTAACAATACAAGAAGCAAACAATTATTGCATTTCGATCTCCCTTAGACGGACGACAAACTAGACTAGAACGACTGGGTGGCGCAGTTGGTTAGACACCTGCCCCAAGTTAGAATCCCAGTGAGATCGAATCTGGTCCAGTCACCATTTGCCGTTGGGATCAAATTAACGACACGAGTAGGCTGCTACCTGGCAGTACAATGGACTAGTTTTGAGTCTGAGTGCTCCAGTAGTGATTCAAAAATCGTCTAAAAAAAAACTAGATTAGAGTTTAGTCTGAAATCCATTTAACTTCAAGAGCTCATGATGAAGGCCTTTTGACCTTTATATCTCACAGATGTGTGTTCACAAAAAACAAGCACGGAGATAACGCTGGTGTATGGGTCTGTGGTCTGTGGGCGATTGGATATTCACAAAAAATGCAAATTGCACTCCATACAACGCCACTTGAAAGCTGCTCGCAATTATTTGTGGTTTTCATTTTTTGTTCACCGTCACCTGATGATATTTTGAATTGTCTATGCGCTAGATTTTTTTGCGTGGTCGAGTAGAATTTGAAAGTTCATGACTTCGTTTGCAAAACACTCGTCACTTGTCCATATTCCGTACGTTCTTTTACCCATCGCTTTTCCAGTACGATTTAAATATCAGACGCGTGATCAGCTATTCACTAAGGAGGTGACCCAATCAATGCATTACGTTTGCAATCATATCAAATAAGGAAATATAAATATTTAAATTTTAGGAATTATTGCAGAGCGTAATAATGCCGTTCGGAGTCGGCATTAAACTGTAGGTCCCCTCCACTCATGAAAGAACAATAGCACGCACAACACGAGTGGTTGCTGAGGAAGTTTGGCCCAAGTCCACCTCGGACTGAAGCGCCGCCAGTGGTCCCAGGTTCAAATCCCAGTGAAATCGAATCTGGTCCAGTTACCACTTGCCGTTGGGATCAAATTAACGGCACTGGGGTAGGTTACTACCTGGCAGCGCAATGGATCAGTTTTGAGTCTGAGTGCTCCAGTAGTGTTTCAAAAAATACTCCGACAAAGAAAACCTCTCACAAAATCCATTGCCACAAACATCAAGTGCATAAAGTCTGATAGTGAATTATCGTCACGTGTAAAAAAAAAGTCTTTCAGATAAGATGTTCAGTCTCAAGTGAAATGCGCAAAAGCCGTCGACTAATTAAAGCTTGTTTTATCAACATAATGGTGTATTCAAGAGAACATCTGAAAAGCCAATGTCGTCGTTATCGCGAAGATAAACAAACGAAGAAGAGCCTCAAACAGAAGAGCAAATGTGGTGATTGCAATCGACGACACGTTGGTTGTATAACCGGTAAGCCTCACACTTCACTCGATAGATAAGTTATTCTGCTCTCCAAAGGCAACTTCATAAGCCCCAACGGGGAATGCATTTATGAATTCAATTACGGCAGCACACCGGTCTCCCTCCGAGTGCAATCCTTCAGTCTTCTACGTTTCTGTCATGCATGAGCCATATTTCATCAGTTTGGCGTTGTAACCCAAGACCCAATAGATCTTTTGCGTAATTGATTTATTGCAGGCGTCGATTCAAGTATGCGATAGACAAGCCTTATTGCATGTGACTGTGGTGAGTCACGAGACACCAGACGAATCCAGAGTGAATTCCTTATTGAAGGCAATTACTTTATAACTTTCAATGCAGCTTTGATAAGCTTTTGTCTAGATCACTTCATTAGACATCACGCGCCCCAAGGAAGGGCTCTAAAGGGGCATTGTTTACTGCAACAGATAAGAAGCCATTAGAAAGGGGGTCTATCAGGCAAGGGATGTGTTTTATTGGTTCTCGTTGCACAAAAACTGAGGCTGAAGGAAAATTCCCATCTCTGTTTGTCATTGTCTGTCATTGGGAATGTCACGAAACTGCATGCATGAGTAATCACAAATGAGATTACCCTGTGTACGTGCGTCGTTTCGATTTATGGAGTGAGATGCAATCATACACAAATCATTTCGGCACAGAGATTGACTCTAGCGATGACCTTTGCAGTTAGACAGATACTTTCATTTAGCACACTTATCAGTCCGCAAACAGGTTAAACAGCGATTTTCTGGCGGATGTCATTAAGCAGAGTCGCCCAGTTTGTTGTTAAAACAAATTCATTTTACATTTTATACGTCCGACTGTGGTCTGCTATGACTGCTGTTGCATTTTGCCGATCAACTTGTTGACTGATTACAGTCAAAACATATTTTCTGTTAAATTCTGAAATTACCCGTTCCAGAAATCTTGTCTCGATTAGAGCTGTTTTTTTCCGAATTTTCTGTGCGCTAGAAAGATTCTTAATCGGAGTAATTAGATTATATTGAGAGACAATGAAGCGGTTTAACAGATCTCGTCAAATTTTAGGGTTACCAAAATGTATACGATTATCATTAACTTAAGGTAGCCCTAAACGACGAACATGCTTGCCGAACTTGCTCCTGCTCGCGGCATTTTCATCGTATATGGGCTGGTTCGCGAGCCGCTCGCTGTTGGCGAAAAATTTCGATTTTGTCGTGTTTGTTGGCCTTGGTGTTTGCCGTGTAGGGCCATGTTCGCGAGCAAACCTCATTTTTTCTGCGAACGTCGCCGAGTGCATGTCGCGGATTAAGCACAATGTCAACAGTCAGACACGATCTTATCTAGGAATTGACCACTTGCGCTTCCGTATCACACATGTTCACTGTTTGAAGAAACAACATGAAATTAATGTTCGCCAAATGTGTTCGTCGTGTAGGAGATAACGCAAACGAGCAAGTTCGGCGAGCATGTTCGTCGTTTAGGGTCACCCTTATTCGAAAACTGATCATAAAATGTTGTTTCCTAAAATAGTGTTTGTGGTCGAAAATGGGAAGTCTTGAGATGTCATCGCTGCAAGAGTAAAAGGCCAACCATACTGACCGTACAAAAAATAAGCTTATGTATATCATGACCAAACGAAAAGTAACCAGCAGCATCGTTCAATTTCAAAGTATCCATAATTGTTTAAGTGACTGGATGACGCAGTTGGTTAATTGCCTGCCTCAAGTTCGAGGGGTCCCAGGTTCGAATCCCAGTGAAATCGAATCTGGTCTAGTCACCATTTGCCGTTGGGATCAAATTAACGGCTGTAGGTTGCTACCTGGCAGTACAATGGACCAGTTTTGAGTCGGAGTGCTCTTTTGAAAGAGTTAGTGTTTCAAAAATAATACTCCGAAAAAAATCCATAATTGCTTACAGAAACTTAAGGAGAATTCAGCTGTCAACTGACATTGCATACGTAGAGAACGATTCATTTTGCTTCCGCATCAGTAGGAGAAACTGAACGAACTTAACGAAACTAAGCGAAGCAGTTACTATGGTCGCATTGTATCATTCTTGTGTATTCGCTTGATAGCTTCTCTTAAGTTTCCGTACGACTACTAACCCTTACGAGTGACGACCAGAGGCTGATTGACAAACCACGATATCTCTTTTGTACAGTTTCATATTGAAGATTGCAAGCAAACACCTTCAAATTACAATGCCATCCGGATATTGACAATTTTTCCCAAAAACGATTTCTGTTTCCCATCCCTTTTAGATGTCTTAGAAAAGTGACTCCTGGATAGATTCTAGGTTGTGTATAAACTATCATTCGTTGCTTTATAATCTACAAGACTGATTTTTGTTCCACATTTTCGGAGTTTGCAACCAACCATGTTGCAATGTTTTTAAAGATCTCTTACATAGGTCCTTCAAAAGTTACTTTAGTATGAAACATTAAAACGACTGGATGGTGCAGTTGGTTAATTGCCTGCCCCAAGTTAGAGGAGTCCCAGGTTCGAGTCCCAGTGAAATCGAATCTGGTCCAGTTACCATTTGCCGTTGGGATCAAATTAATGGCACTGGAGTAGGTTACTACCTGGCAGTACAATGGACCAGTTTTGAGTCTGAGTGCTTCAGTGCAGTGTTTCAAAAACCTCTGAAAGAAAAAAAACAAAAAACATGAAACATTAATTCAATTTAAAGAATTTTAAAGAACACCATTCTCATACGCTCGTTTGATGTTTGGACACAAATCAGTCCCCATTCGAATTCAGTTCATGTGAAACACCCTGTATGCATGCATGCCAAAGATGCGAGCCATATGGCCGGCGTGGAGCAAAAAAAGATAATTATCAAAGGTCAGCCTCATTCGCAAGAATATACGCGTTGTTTTGTGGAGCCCAATCAGTTCTTCAGTTTGTTTTGATCGGCACAATTTAGAATGAGACATTCCGAATTGCCGTGAATGGCGTGGACGCGACCGAAAAAATTTAGCTAAATGGAGAGGTTTGTTGGTCGTTGCGGACTGTAGCGCCACAAGAAGAAAAAGACGCACGCACAGTCTGTCTGATGACTGGCGTTAGCGGTGTTAAAAATGCAATCACCGACTTAGAATTCTGGAAGTAATCGTTAATAATTGCCGAACGTTGCTCGTCCGTGAACTTTAGCATAATGATGATGAAAGATGTATACCCTGGTTGAGGTTTTGGCACTGACAGATCATAAAAAAAGTTTAAGGATGCATTGTATTAAAACAGGAAATTGTTATGCTTCTCTTGAAAAGCCATTTAGAAAATTATTATCCATTAAAAATAAATTAAAAGTTATCAAAAACAAACTTCTATCGAGCTAAGAAACCGACAATCACGTCCAATCACACTTTGAAGTATTTTTTCAAGTTTAGCTGAGGCTTATTTTAAACAAGTTTCCGATGTGTATTTAATGATAGTTCAACCAACCGGAACTGGTTAACCCAACTATACATCGCTGCACCTTGCAAACGCCATCTGCCTTCAAATTAATTTCATTCCAGCTAAAAATGGTACATCAGTTCATTTATTCATCACTTACTTTCCTCCATCTGATCAAAATTTTCTCAATCCCAGAGAACTCATTGAAGTTAAACCAAGCCCCTCGATTAACCACATCTCCCTTGGCATACTGACAGAAAATACTCCACACAACCGCCCTCTACTCACCTCCTCTTGCTTGTGACATGTCCCTGTTGTACAAATTTTAAATTACGTGTGCTCGCTTAAGCCAACTAATCGCATGTAAATATGTCCCCTCAAAAAAAAAAAACCAAAAATGATCTGCTTAATCTGGTCTATCTGGTCATTCTGTTTATTATTTTTTTTTCTGTTCTCATTTCATATTTTATTTTTTTAGCTGCAAACATCCCTTAGTTTACAGCACACGACAAAAATTGCAGCATCTTTGCTTAGAAGAAGACGGAGATCATCAACCGCAAGGTCCATTAGTGCCAATGAAGCTGAGAATCATCCACTATGCCATATAAAATTAATTTATCATTATAGCTCACAAATTCTCCAATCCAGAGAAGTATATCCTTAACACACACTTTCCGTACATTTAGAAAAAAAAACATTGCTTACAATTAGAGCTTAAGTTAGCCGAGTGACTTTTGGATGATTCTCAAAATTTGGTTAGGGATTCTTATTTGTTTTGTTTTTTTTTTTTATTAATGCTTAAGTTTATGTGCTTATTTTAACCTTTTTAGTTAAGGAAAACATAACATAATTTAATTATTTAAGCTACTTGTTTGCATGACCAGGACACGCGTCGTACGAAATTTGCTTCAATCCCATTTATTCGAATTCGTTAAACACCTTTTGAGACTGTTTTCGAAGCATTTGTTTAGTGAATCATACTGAGAAACTAGACGACTGGATGGCGTAGTTGGTTAAGAGCCTGCCCCAAGTTAGAGGGGTTCCAGGTTCGAATACCTGTAAAATCGAATCTGGTCCACACACCATTTGCCGTTGGGATTAAATTAACGGCACTGGAGTAGGTTGCTACCTGGCAATAAAATGGACCAATTTTAAGTCTGATTGTTCCAGTGCAGGGTTCAAAAATCCTCCGAAAAAAAAGATACTGAGAAACTATTTGACCCCCTTCCTAATCAAACAGTCACTGACTGATGTGTATCCCCTATTCTCAGGTTATTTCCTTTCTGATTAAGCCTTTTTAAATAACTTAATAATCGTAATGACGGGGCTACAGTTCGTGATGGACCTGGGCCCAGCTCATCACTGTTATCTCACGATTAGATGCAACCTACAGTTTATTGCCGACTCCGAACGGCGAGATTGAGAAGCTTTTTCTAGACAGTTTTACTCTTTGAGCATTGTTAGTGACTCGAAAAAGGCAGAGCCATGAAATTATCAAAGGTATTTTTTTCGGGAGACGCACTTACTTGACTTCATTTTCTTTTGACGCTGACTGTATCTTTGATTGCTTAGAAGTTGAACATCTTAGCGTGTTCTACTACAAATAGTCCTCACTTTGGGTTCTAACTGTAGGTTGACATTTGCTTGCATCCTCTTCTTAAAGGTAGCCCTAAACGACGGGCATGCTCGCCGAACTTGCCCGTTTGCGTTATTCCATACACGACGAACACATTTGGCGAACACTCATTTCGTGTTGTTTCTTCAAACCGTCAACATGAGTGATAGGGAAGCGCAAGTGGTTAATTCCTCGATAAAATCTTGGCCGACTGTTGACATTGTGCTTAATCCGCGATATGCACTCGGCGACGTTCACAGCAAAAATGAGGTTTGCTCGCGAACATGGCCCTACACGGCGAACATCAAAGCCAACGAACACGACAAAATCGAAATTTTTCGCCAACAGCGAGCGGCTCACGAATCAGCACGACGAAAATGCGGCTAGCACGAGGAAGTTCGTTGAGCATGTTCGTCATTTAGGGCTACCTTAAGCCAAGTTTCTTTGAGGCTGATCACTGATCATCCAATGCATCATCAGTGGACTCTATTCCGTGACTTATTTTTCAATGAAATTATGTCCGCAGCCTTTTTACTCCGATGATTCTTTGCCCGTTCTCTTCTAGAGCTTATCCTTTGATATACATTTCGACAAGAATTCGATGCCATCGGTTTGCAGCTTGTGCATGGCAGCAGGAGTCACAGAAATTGAATGAATCACGCTGTGGAGGTCTTCTTCAAATGACGCTACAATCCGAAGTTGACTCTGGCCACGACTATCAAACCTTTTCAACACGATCTTTTACTAGACTTTAGTTGCACACAGCCAGTTGGTTGAGGTTTAAGTCCTCCCCGGATTGAAGATCAAGAACTTCACGGCGTGATTTGCTCAATTTCTGTGTCCTCTGCTGTCATGCACAAGCTCCAATCTGTTGAGTCCACTTACATATATGCGCCACCTCAATCGTGGACGTCCTCTGTTGCATTATCCTACAGGCTCATAATCGAAAATATTCGTATCTTCCCTCATATAAAACATCACTTCCTTCTTTTTTTAAGCAACTTCTACTTTTTGCAGCAATCAGTATGACAAGACGCTTTCAAAAACAAAATCAAGACAAACGAGTTGGACTCGTTGAATCTGCGCTGAATGAAATTAGATAATATTCTTCATTAAGACACCACAATCTGCTTAACTGTCGGCTGTAATTAATTTGCTGTATCTTCTTCAGATACTGCCAATATCGCTTGCGAAGTCGAGATATGACATCTTCTTCAAAGTTTACTGATTTAATTTGACTGATAAGAAATTATTATCACCGCCGTAAGTGATTGAGAAGGCAAATTGATCAGAAGCGAAGGTTTCAAAAATTAAATGATTTCGTTTTTCTGACAGCAAATTAATGTAGGCGGTCGGTTGCAGTGGCATGCAGGCGATGGTGTACCCTTCTTTTTAATTGTTTTTGAGTTTTCTTGCAGCAACATAAGAGAATGGTCTTGTAGTTGCTTATACAGCTATGAAGTCTTGAAAAACTTCGCTTTTTACTTTTTTATGTCGTAGCTAAAGTTTATATCTGGTGTGGCAACTTCATCCAATGCAAGGCCTTGGCGATTCCATCAAGTAAGTGACCGCTTGGCAGACCCAAGACGACATGGTTGGACCAAGTTCAAAAAATCGCCTGGTAGCCCCAAACGAGTAAGAGTCGATGGCGGGGGATCGAGTGGCTTGGAGATCTTGCGTGCATGAATTGCCCCCACGACTCTTTCAGTGGAACTTGCGGGCCACAAAAAAAATGATCATTTGCTACGATTTTCTCCACTGTCCGCACACACATCGAAATGTTGTTGAATTCACTCATGACCCATGTTATCTGTTCGAATAGTTTGAGTGCTCGGAAGAGAAAATAAATATTCGCCCATCCTTCGAGGTAGGCAAATTTCCTCTATTTAAATGTTGACCAGGTAACAATGATAATTCTTTCAATTGTTATGCTTCAGGATCTGTCAAAGTTACCAATGATATCTAGCTGTCAAAATATTTAGTAAGGTTTGCCATTTCATCGTGCATCGTTCCACGCTTGCCAACGTGTGGAAATTATTAGAAATTGTTATCGAAATTCTGGCTCAGTCGAAAATACGCAATTTCGTCATCATGGCTTCAGTGTGCAGGAAATTCGTCGTACCGTAGAAAAGTTTGAGCGTGAGTACATTCTTTTGGACCTTAAGCCACCAACCAGACAGAGATTGGTGCGAAATGAAGGAAACACAGCGGCCAGTATCGAAGAATACCCAGAAATGTTGTTTGGCGTCGATCAGCTGAATTGTGCATCGTCAGAGAGTCAACGCGGCTTATTTTGCGGTGAGATTTGAGCCCACATCTGTATAACATTGTGCTGACGCAGGACTGAAACCCCGAGGACCATAGGCAACGACGTGAGTTCATTAAATGGGCGATGGAAAAATAATTTGAATATCCTGATTTTGGCCAAAAAATCATCTTCTCGGGCGAGTTCCATGTTTGGCAACAAACCAAATTGCTGTTATTGGAGTGAACACAATCCACAAGTGTTCGATCAAGCATCACTACACTACATGCAGTACAAGTGGCGCTACGCCCGAAGTTACGATGAAGAAGGAGAAATTTGCCGACTGGGTAATCTCATGGCGAGCGTTCATCAATTGGACGCAGCGATCATGCGACTTGACACCACACGATTATTTTCTCTGGGGCTCCGTCAAGTCCTTAATCTGCGCTAATAAGCCAACCATTTTCGACGAACTTGAGGCCAACATCTGAGACGCTTTTGCCGGAATGACTTCGCACATATTGGAGCGAGTCATCAAGAATTGGACCGATTGCTTGAAGTTAATTCGAGGGGGCCATTTGAAAGATGTGCCGTTCCATACGTAATTGCAGGAATATAGCTTCAAAATAAATCCAAAATCAATTTTATATCTCACATCGTTGTTGTTTTGTTTAAAATTCTTTTCCTATCGTTCTTATCTGATCTCCCTGTTGTTATGCCTGTCAAGTCGCCAGCTATCACCACTCACCACTCCTTGAAATCGAAGAATCAACAATTTGTGAGTGTTAGCTAGAAAAGTATTCGAACAGACCTATCATCTTAGGTCGAACTTCATTTTGAAGTTCCCACACAGACCTTAACTCGAGTTTTGTGTGGTTTTTCATGAAGCCACTGCATGCAACAGACTATAATTTGAAATCCCTTTGACTTCATTTCTGTTCTATTCTTTAATTTGAATCAACTTTGCTCACGTTTTTGGAACATTGCCTTGACAATATCGTTCCTTCCAATCTTTATTACTTTTGATAAGGAAATTCACACTGGAATTGGATGACGATTTAGCCATCGGTCAAAACTTTGCCGGGTATTTCCCATTTTGACATGTAATTCAATTCCGGAAATACCAATTGAATGTGTGACGCCCAAAAAGAAACAACAACTCTCCTTTTGCTGCTACTTGAATTTTATCTATTGTCTGCTATCGCTGTTACAATAACCACTTATATACTTTACCACGGCTCCACTCTGTGCCTTGAAGTACACTCCCTGCTTCACATCACGCATCATGCGAAAAATGTTCGCCGTACTCCGAAGTTTAAAGAAAAATAAATCTAGCACAAGATTCTTAAAGTTATTAACTTCCCGCAGTTCCACTTCGTACTGAATCGAAATCGGAAACCGACTACCCACCGTTCTGCCCGCGCTTGTCAATCTCCATCACTGGCGCTGCTAAATAGAATGCAATGTGAAACCCTCTTAGCAATTTAGGGCACCAGGAAGTTCATTAAAATCATGATGTGGCACTGATGGCGAAAGCCTCAGAAGGTATTGACTTTTTTTCGAACCGTCAGAACTGCTGTATAGGCTTACCATAGAACTATGATACACTTTAATTAGTTTCGCATTCCTCTTCGGTTGGGTTTGGTTCGGATTCATGACACGGAGGTTGACACCAATGGCACCCCACCACTGCCTGCACTTGCGGAGACCCTGGTGTGAGTGTCATCGCATCAAGAGTGCTTGAGAGGCGGAAAAGGAAGCAAATTGACGACGCGAATACACGATGTATGCAAGAGATACACTCACATGTGTGGTGGAAGGTTTCCACTGAACCCCAGTAACCCCTCCCAACTTATCGCCCGACCTAACAACAAGATTGATTTGACCTTTGGGTGGAGGGATATCACGACTACACCCCACAATAATAGCTATAATTATCGTGCCGTTTACAGTCTGGGGCTTAATTAACACTAGTTAAGAAAATAATCCCGACTGGGAGCAAAAATCGATACAATCTTCAACCGAAAAATCTATCCACGGCCGTGTTTAATTGAATTTTTTTGTTCTCTTTTCCGCAGGAAGTACCTGAAGAGAGTTACAGCCTGCCGTATCAGAATTCGAACGGTTCAAATAATGGAGAAGCTGTTATACTAAAACTAGATGTTCCAGTGCCTTTGCGTGAAGAACCAAAATTTCCTAAGGAGAAATGGAAAACTTTTATTGGTAACTCAACATCAACCAAGTTGTGCCATGTTTAACGGGTTTTTTTTGTATCTTTTCGTTTCAGCATTTGTGATACTATTAGTTAATTTTATTTTGGCAACAGTTTCCTTATCACTGGTTCATGAAAGACTACCAGACAGACAAATATATCGTCCGTTGCCGGATATTTTCTTAGACAATATCGGAGCACAGGATTGGGCGTTAAATGTCAGCGAAATTCTGATAATGGTTACAGTCAACACATGCATACTGTTGACGCTGCTGCATAAACACAGGTAAGATAACACAAACGATTGAATTACTTGTGCATTTGCACGTGAACTCAAGGTTATAAGAGAGATGATGTCACATGGTCCTGAAGTGCGATGAAGTGGATACTTGGCATGAGTCAGAAAATGACTCAATTCCCATTATCGTCTGTGCTTGCTGAAGTGGGACTGGTTATCGGTCAATAAAAAGAGTTAATTTCGATTGTATTGAGTCATGGAGTCATGGAAAATGAAATGACAGATGCTTGTATCGATGTTCGGAAAGTGAATTCAAAGCAAAACCAGTCTTAGTTGCTAAACATTACGAAGCATTCCTAAGTGAGCATGACGGACGTAGATAATTCTCACATTAAGAGAAATATACAGTCAGGAACATTCAGTTTCATACGATTGCAATTTTGAATAATAAACTTGATTTGAATGAAAACCTTTAAAGTCAAACAAATTTGAATATTTTTTAATTACTTCTTGAAATGTTTAGATACTAAATAAAGAAAAAAAAATAAGACAGAAAGAACAAAAATATAGGAACATTCAATTTCATACGACATTATTGGCCTTTGGTCCATGTTTGGTTATTCGAACTAATTTGTTTGTCCAGATACTCCCATAAATGTTCGATGGGGTTAATATCTGGACTGTGAGGTGTTTCCATCACTTTGGAACAGTTGTATAATAACCACGTTCGCACTAGCAAAGATGATGCATGGGGTGAATGTCGAGTGAATGTAAAAATGGAAAGTGTTTTCTGTCCCCAATTTTTGAGCACTATGCTTAGAGCCCATATGAAACTGAATGTTCCTGACTGTACGAGTGTATGCATCAGGTTTTCCAATAAATACTTGACAACTTTTTTTAAAATAAAACACATACCATTGGAGATACCTCGAACATTTTATTATTAGTTTCAAGTTCAATCAAAACATTTATGTTTGGAATCCGACGTCATTCATACATATGTATGTCCACCACGGGCATGTTTGCAGCGATGCCGTGAAATAACGCCGACTTTTGGAGTTAGACGTTGTTTCACTTTACGAAAACGAAATAACGCCGAATTTCCATTTTCGGTTTTTGTCAAACTCACTTTGCTAAAGGGAAATAACGCCGAGTCGGCCTTATTCCACTTTTAATTCATAAATACATTTAAATCGATTCATAACTGTTTTCAGATTTGCACCCGACATATAAAGTTTATTACGTAGTAAGGATGGTATTTCGCTTTCACAAAGTGAAATAACGCCGAGTTTTGGAATTTGGAATTATTTCACTCGGTGTTATTTCACGGCACCGTTTGCAGCCGTCGATTCGTTGAACACAATTTTCGATGACTCTGGCACACATTTCGGTAAAAACGTCCGAAATCTCGTTCAATATTGACTCTGAGCTCCTCTAACGACGCCAGCTTGTTGGTATGGACTAATAATTTAATGTAGCCTTGTAGGGGCCGGCAGTAGCTCTTTGGTCTCCACTCTCCTCTGGAGAACTCTCTCTGTTCGCCTCTTTGCTTCCCTGAGTATTAAACGTGTACTGCGGTTCTCGGAAAGCAAAGTAGCGAACAGAGGGAGTTCTCCGGAGGGGAGTGGAGACCAGAGGAAAGAGCTACTGCCGGCCCCTACAGCCTCATAAAAAAAGTCTAGAAGTGTTAAATTACACGATCTAGGCGGCCAGTCGATATGACCATTTCTCAATACAACACGTTTATCGAATTGAGTCGATTGTTTCATCCGCTGTGTGGCTTGTGGCACCTTCTTGTTGAAACCACTTATCATTAATGTCCAGTCCATGAAATTGACCAAAGAAATAACGTTGCAACGTGTCTCTGTAGCCACTGTAAGCTGACGGTCGTTTTCATCTAAGAAATAAAAACTGGGCAAGTGCGAGTTGTACTCGCACGGGGAAGGTTCCGTCGCATAATATTGATGGATGATTTCTGAATATCAAACGACGTTTCCAAACTATTTCAGTTGAATTTTCTTCTAACTTCAACCCTTCATTCATACATTCATAGATCCAATCAAACAACCATTCATCCATACACATATCTATACCTCTATCCAAGTTTATCCAACACAGAAAATCCCTTCCATCATACACATACCCAATCACTGCTCATGCCTGCGGTGTGTGTGTGTTCATTTCTGTTGGGCATTTAGGGGTGAGATCGAAAAGATAACACTCATCAATGAATAAAGTGGCCGAACACAGCATGAAATTATGTGTGGAAATGAAAATTGTTCTCATTTTAAATCTTAGATATCTCAAAATTTCAACATAAATCGATATTTTGAAATTTATCATTTCTTAATGCTTACATTGATGTCTTCAAAACTGCGTTTTCAGATCTTCAAAATTCGCATGTCGATGATTGACCGTTTTTGGCCAATATCTCCAAAACCATTAGGGCCAGAATACTCGCAATGGTTTTAAATTAAAGTACTCAATGAAGCCAAGTTTTTGTGATTTTTTGAGATTTTTAAACACTTTGGTTTAGAAATGGCAGGGGGAGACGCATTTAAAAAATCTTTGGAGCTCCATATTTTCCAAACGGTACTTTTGATAAAAAAGTGTTGAAAGAAACCTCCACCTCCAAAGATCTGTCGATTGATATATATTTTGATGGGGTGCGACAATTTTTCAAAATTAGTGTCAACTTCACCTGTACTGAAGCCATCCCCAAATGGCCCCACTTTTTAAAATCGCTGCATAGGCAATGACATCTAGGTCTGAAGTACCTAATTCCAAAATTTCATGCCGATATCTTCAAAAACTTCGGAGATAAAAAAGTTTGACAGACACGACGGACGGACGGACGGACACACCGAAATTATAAAGGTTCCGTTTTTGTAGACGGAACTTTAAAAAACCAGACCACGGACATGAAAACTACGCCATACAGTTATTTTTTGTCGGTGAAGTGGTGTTTCTTAAAGCACATGAGGGTTTTTCCCCTGACTAATAAGGCAGTTGTGGGCGCCGTGGCGTAGTGGGTAGGTGCGTCGACTCCTACGCTCGAAGTCTCAGGTTCGAATCTCGAAAAAACATCTAACATTTTTTCACGGTATCACCTCTTTCGGGTCACTGACAATGCTCAAAGAGTATAACTGTCTGGAGAAAAGCTTCTCAATCTCGCCGTTCGGAGTCGGCATTAAACTGCAGGTCCCCTCCGCTCGTGACAGAACAATAGCACGCACAACACGAGTGGTTGCTGAGAAGCTAGGCTCAGGTCCACCTCGGACTGTAGCGCCGCCATTATTATTATTATTATAATAAGTCAGTTGGCAAAGCCTTGCTTCTTATCACTGACGACGGTTTTGCGATGAAATGAGCCATCTTCTCCCAACATTTCTAGATCCGAATCCGAGAACGTACGTCGCTTCATAAAATCGAGTGACATTAGTTCTTGAGTTAACTTCTGATAAGGGTCCAGGCCAAGATCCTTTCCCAAAATTCGGCATTGTGTGGTCTAGACTATACCGAATTCTTAAAAACATCGTGGAATCGGACATTGCGTCGGACATTTGAAAGGCAGCAATATCCTCGGCACTTCGACCAATCCGTTGTCTCCTGGCAACGTCCAACATCCAGCAGCGAAAATTTAGACTCAAATTTGTTTACTAGGCTTGTCTACTGTGACAAGTCTACTGTGGCGTTAACGGTCATAAAGTTGCCGTCACAAACGCGGAATTTTGGTTGTAAATTGTAAACATTCTTCGTTTGTGAACTTCATAATGATGAAAATGTTATTTTACTGAGTATTTTCACAGTTTTGTCATGGGTTATGTTCACAGTGAAAGTTCAAAGTTGTTAAGTCCCAAAACCCCTTACAGTCAGAGTCCAAATTAAAAAAATGTTTTTTGCCTCAATATTTTCCTTGATGATACTGAAAAGGAAGAAGTAGACTCTACAGACAAATCTCACATAAAAATTCAGTAAACGTTTTTTTTTAATATTCACAAATTAAGAAGTGCAGACCTTGGAAATGAGTTTTATTGCGATGGGCATACGGCACACGGTGTATATTACCGCAGAAAGTTTCACTTCCAAAGCCTACGGCATGGGTGGCCTCATTTATTTGCAACGAGAGGAGGAATCAAAAGTCCATCGTAGACTAAAAATATCCCTTCAACAGCTCCACACAGCAAATTGCGTTTTCAACCCAAACAAACTTAAAATTCAATTATTAAAGTTTTAATGGGAATCCATCCAGGCTGGCGTTCCAAATAGAAGTATCGATTTCTTAGCCTGCTTTTGAATAGCACCACCACGCACTTCGAATGTTCCCCATCGCGGCATATTGCACGCTCATTGCAATAACCACAAGGAACCCCATTTCTGTGAAGACAGTAACTAGGTCACGAGGACAGCTATCGCATCGGGTGACTCAGCAAAATTGAAACCGTTGCAGAGGCTACTAATTATAAGGGTGTTGGTGAAGGTTCCCCCAGTCAACCTTTACCAACTTTGTAGTATCACGTCCTCGCAAGGACGTGAATATAAATTCATTAGAAAGGACATGTGTTTCGACTCTAGGCGCAGGATAAGTGACTAAATGACTCCTTTCGGTGGATGGGAGACTGCTGACTAGCCAGGTATGAAAACGTGGCTAATTAATGGAATAGTCTCTCAATTACTATGCTGCGTGCATAGACAATTCAATTGGATTTACTTCAAACAAATATTTGTTTGCCCTCGGCCGATGATTATGCCGATTGGTTCTGAAATAATGACTGTCACAGACTCGCTGACAGCGTAATTGATAGGTTTCGCTGCTCCAGCTGAAGTTTTTTTGTTTATGTGGCCCTTCATGGAAGCGTGAAAAAATACAATTTATCGAATGCCGACTACATACAAATGCCTGGTGGATTGGGTTTGCTTTGTAATGGAATTCTCTGCTCTTCTTTTCATTGAATCAGATGTCAGCAATAAATGATTAAAGGGAGAAAGGTGGACTGAAGTGTTGGGATATGTTATATCGGGTGTTTTAACAGAAAGATAACTTTTTTTTTCAAGTTTTTTTTACGATTTGTCAGTGTCAACGTGCCAGTCAAGGCTTACATTTTTTTCATCTGAGAATTCACGAACCAGCAATGTTTGGAAATTTTTAAAAACTACAAAATTCTGAGGTTGTTTGAAGCAACTATTGATGTGCCAAACCGAAAATTTGTCAAACCGAGTTAACTCGAGTTGAAATTTAAGCAAATCGGGTCGCAAACCGAGGCTAACTTGCTCGTTTTAACTTTAGCGATCTTTTGGGAATCCTGAAGCAGCAACCCGCAACGTTTAGGCAAGCGTGACACAGAGTGCCGGGAGTAGCCCGTGCAGATGAGTTACTAGCAATTCTGTGTTTCTGCTGTCTTCTAATTGGTGCCGTGAAATGACGCCGAGTGAAATACCGCCGAATTTTGGATTTCGGCGTTATTTCATTTTATGAAAGCGAAATATCCAAATTTGGCGTTATTTCACGGCACCCTTTTAATTGTGTAGAAGAGTGCAATGGAAACATGAAATCTGTCTGCGAAGAATAGACAAGGATAAAAACAGAACGCAACCACACAAGAAAAGTACAGAGAATTCTCGTAAGTTAGGCAACAAAATATAAAAAATGGGAAACCAAAACGAACGCGAAAGAGAAATAAAAATAGATTTTGAAAATGTTTGTAAATCGCCAAACCGTGTCTGGGGCCTACTTGATCACTTCTTCTTGTGGCCCTACAATCCGGAGTGGACCTGGGCCTCAAACAATAACCTCGCCAGCTAGCACGATCTTTTGCTAGCTGTCGCCAATTGCGCACACCAAGTTGGTTGAGGTCCCTCTCCAATTGGGTCCACCACCTTAGACGTGGACCTTCTCTGTTGCGTTGTCCCACTAATTCAGAGCCGAATTCTAACTAAATAATAATTATAATGCCGGCGCTACAGTCCGAGGTGGACCTGGGCCTAGCTTCTCAGCAACCACTCGTGTTGTGCGTGCTATTGTTCTCCTACGAGTGGATAGGACCTACAGTTTAATGCCGACTCCGAACGGCGAGATTGAGAAGCTTTTTTCCAGATAGTTATACTCTTTGAGCATTGTCAGTGACTCGAAAGAAATCCAGGAAAAAAACATAATTCCGAATACTTTTGTGAGGCACTGTAAGTCTAATTGAGTGGAAAGATACCTCATTTACCGTGAATTTGATATTCATTCCATAATAATCGTGTCATATTCAAACCTATTGGAAAACATTAGTCGTTAATACCCTCCAAACGCAGTTGAGAATATTTGAGCCAAGTCTAGAGTTTCTAAGTTGCAATACCTAACAGCGCATCAGAATTTAGAAACATCGTGTCGGCATCACTTGTTCGAAGATCAAAGTCGAATTTTACAACCGTGGTCAATAGTGTGTTACCAATTATCGTTTACAGCAATGTATTCGCTCTGCTTGAGGCTTCGTGCGTTGTGAAAAGTTTGTAACCAACATAGTTAATCAACCGATGACGAACGGTCTGTTTATTGTTTTATTGAAAGTTTTATCGAAACTGGTTAATGATATGGCCACGATATGGTCTCACTTTACTAAGTTTTTAAGGTCGAACATGGACATTGCATAACGTCGTTTACGAGTGCGTTGGTGTAATACTTTTTACACGATTTGTGTTGTCTTTCCACAAGAGCGACGTCGTTTACTTAATTCGCCAGTAAACTCAGGTCTCCTTTGGATGGTGCTACAGTTCGCAGGGGTGGACTTGACTTAAGTTTCTGCAGCAACCACTAGTGTTGTGTTTACTATTAGTGGCTCAGAAGTGGGTGGTTCTCAGTTTTATGCCGACTCGTAAGAGAAAGTTTTGAGAAAATTTGTTGGCAGTTATACTCTCCACTGTGCACAATGGAATCAACTGTTCGTCTAAGTGAGCTGCGACACCATTCGTAAGGGCACTCTCTCATCTACCTACCTACTCCCGGAGCATTGTCGGTGACGCGAGAACGGTGTTCCAGTGAAAATTAAATTTGTTCTATCTGGGATCGAACCATGGACTTTAAGCGACTAATCCACCGTGGCCATATTGCAAAATCTATTGACACCCAACAACCTTCGAATTCCCAGTCGGGGACATTTCTTTTAAGTGTTTGAAAGGAAGTAAAAGAAGGTTTTTTTTTTGAAACACTACTGGGGCACTCAGGCACAAAACTGGTCCATTGTACTGCAAGGTAGCAATCTACTCCAGTGCCGTTAATTTGATCCCAGTGGCAAATGGTGACTAGACCAGATTCGATTTCACTGGGATTCGAACCTGGGACTCCTCTAACTTGGTGCAGGTACTTAACCAACTGCGCCATCCAGTCGTTTAAAAGAAAGATTAGTGTCAAGATCCACTACAGTTGGCTCTGATTTTTACACGGTAACTTAATCTCTTTGTCAGCTTAGTACTGTTTGGCATTCTTCATTTGCTGCTTCAATAACTTGATCATATTGATATAATTCCATGCGTACTAAGTTGTTTTGGAATCAAATATTTGATTGGGAGGAGTTTTTGTCGCTCAAACTTGCTTCAAGATACCCCGCTTAGCCCTATACAGGGTGACCAGATAAGAACGATAGGAAAATATATTTAAATAAAAAAACAGCGATGTGAGATATAAAAAATGATTTTGGCTCTATTTTGAAGCTATATTCCTGCCATTATGTATGAAACAGCACATCTTTTAAATTGCCCTCTCCAAATAACTTCAACCAATCGGTCCAATTTTTGATAACTCGGTCCAAGATGAGCGGCGTCATTCAGGCAAAAGCGTCTCGAATGTTGGCCTGGACATCGTCCAACATGGTTGGCTTATTAGCGTAGACTAAGGACTTGACGGAGCCCCACAGAAAGTAATCGAGTGGTGTCAAGTCGCAGGAACGCTGCGGCCAATTGATGAACGGTCGCCGTGAGACAACTCAGTCGCCAAATTTCTCCTCCACAACTTCGAGTGTTGCATCGCTTGTATGGCATGTAGCCCCGTCTTGCTGGAACCACAGCTCGGATATATTAATGTTGTCGAGCACTTCCCACAGAATCAGTTCAAATCGCTCTAAAGCTAAGACTATTGAAGGTAACGGTGTCCCGTTCCTCATTTCGAAAGGTCCAATGATGCCGCCATACCATAAACCGCACTTAACAGTCAATCTTAGTGGAGGCATTAATGCTTAGTCGAACACTTGTGGATTGCGTTCGCTCATATAACAGCAATTTAGCTTGTTGACATACCCACTGAGCTAAAAATGCACCTCGTTGGGGAAGATGATTTTTTGCCTAAAATCCGGATCCAGATCTCCGGCCAACATTTCTAGAACCCAAGTAGCAGACTCACGGCGTTGTCTAGGGTCATCCGGTTTCAATTCCTGCGTCACCACAATCCTATACGGATGTAGGCCAAGTCCAAAATAAGCCAGGTTGACTCCCTGGCGATGTCCAATTCAGCTAATCGTCGCTGAATCGACATTTCTGAGCCTCCTTCGATACTGTCCGCTACGGCAGCTATGCTTTCTTCATTTCACACCAATCTCTCTCTGGTTGGTTGGTGGCTGAAAGAGTGTACTTAGACTCAAACTTTTCCACAGTGCGATGGAATGCATGTACAGTGAAGCCATGATGACGATCGACCTCACGACAAAATTCACGTTGCGTATTTACAACTGAGCCGAAATTTTGATAAAATTTTTTAATAATTTCTGCACGTCCGGCAAGCGTGAAACATTGCATGATAAAATGGCAAACCTATCTAAATACTTTGACAGTTGGATGTCATTGATAACTTTGACGGCTGCTGAAACAAAACAATTCGAAAAACTATCATTTCTATCTGGTCACCCTTTATTTAAATCTAACATTGGATTGAGAGCTATTGGTGCTCACAGTTGCTTCTTTAAACCCTGTTTGGAATATAGTACTGTCTGTCTACTAAAGTGTTGAATTTCAAGTTTGAATCATGCACAAGGATCTCTCAAGAAACGGGGATAAGACAGCAGCATTTTATTAAGCAGTTTAGTGATAACCCCTTCAGGGATTTTTAAGCGAGATTCTGTTCATCACAAGCCTAACATAGTCCATATTGCAAAGTTAAAATGTGTTCTCATTCTCTTTCAGATACATTATTATGCGGCGAATATTCCTAATCTTGGCCATCCTCTATTTTATGCGTTCAATCACGATGTACGTCACAGTGTTACCTGTATCGAGTACAACGTACTACTGCAGTCCGAAGTCAAACACCACAGCTACCGCGATGGTGATAGCGAAGCGAGTGTTCCAACTGATGTCTGGCTTCGGATTGTCGATCAATGGAAAGCACACCTACTGCGGAGACTACATCTACAGTGGGCACACAGTGATGCTAGTGCTTGGGTACCTCATCATCGCCGAGTGTAAGTGATTTACATAACAACACACGGCGGCGCTTCTGGCCCGTTGTCCGGAGCTAATTCAATTGAGCTAATCACGTTTTTGCGACTTTTACAGACTCGCCAAGAAGATTTTTCGTATTGCATTGGATGGCCTGGCTGTCGACCTTTATCGGAGTGATATTCGTTTTGCTGGCGCACGGTCATTATACAATTGACATACTCATTGCTTACTATGTGACGACTAGACTGTTCTGGACCTATCACACGCTGGCCAACAATCATTTTCTACTCAAGGTGAGTCATCGTCAGCAATGCTCGACAATGCCGACCTGAATAAGAGGCTACATCACATAGCTGACATTGCGATACAACGAATAAGATCCATATAAATAATTTAGAAATTGTTTCGATTTCAGTCTGGCAGCAATAATTACATAGGTCGCGAATGGTGGTATACATATTTTAAGTATTTTGAGAAAAACGTCCGGGGACCAGTTCCACGTCAATACGAATGGCCATTGCCATGGCCACGAAACTTCCATTCAAAGTTACCAAACCGAGAAAGTTAACAGCTAACACAAGTCTGACTTTTAGTTACTAACACCATGAAATATAGCAGCACCTGCACCATAAAGAATCGCATAACAACCACCACCAACTCCAGTGCGGCCGTTGCTCCTGTCAGCCACTCGAGAATAAGCAGCGGCAGCAGCAAACGAATAATAGTCCACCATCAAATTCATTCATCATCATCGAAATCGAAATTGAACAACCGTTCCAGATACAACAAGAGCAACAACAGAAACAACAACAATCCAGATAGTGTACGATCTCCTTCTCAGCACAGTGTGGATGTTGTCCGACCAGCGAATTGGATGCAGCAAGCGCGTGTCCATCTCGACGGAACTCTAAGGGCTACGCAAGCATCAATAAGGGACTTCTGTGTACTCATGGTATTCATATTCGGCGGGAACAAGCGAAACTAGCCCGCCACACAGGAGCAATTCAACAAGTGAGGCATTTTGTATCTATCACCACTGGGAGAATGTAAATTAGATTTTCTTATTCTTTTCGAAAAAGTTTACATTCTACATTCAAAAAGAGCAAACATGTGTAACAGAAAAACAAAAACAACAAAATTATTAAAAACAGTTCGTTAATTCAGATACAAAGTTATATATACATATATATTCATATATAAATGTGTTACTTATACTATATATACTGCATAGAAATAAGATTCATATACTCTGTACACCTATTTACATAGAAATTGTAACCATCCCATTATCTGCTGCGCGTCCCAAACCATTCTCCATTTTCACATCGGTCCCATTCCCGTCGGTCCCCATTCACACACACAAACACACACAGATATACATATTTTTCTATTCCATACTTGAGAGAACAATACTTTTGAATGCCAAAAATGGAATTGTTGAACAAAAAAAACAAAAACAAAAAAAATACAAAACAAAAATTTTGAAAACTAAACGAAAAAAAATGTTTGATACAAAAAAAGAAACAAAAACCTCTATTTCGGTTCGAATGAAGAATGTTTGACTTACTTGATTACCGTTAAAAATTATTTCATTTATTATTTTTACATTTAATCTTAATTTTGTATATTTTGTAAATAGTTCTTAAAAATGGAAAAAAAAAATAACGTTCATAATTTCATGTATTTTCAAAACTAACTAAAAACAATGATTCTTGAATTGTATTTTCTTATTTTTGCGCGAAAATGTTGTTTGTAGTGATTCAAACCACACCTCTCCCTGTTATTTGTGATGAAAGGAGAAGCCTTTTTCAAGAAAACCAAAAAAAATTTAAAAATAAAAAAAAATTAATTAAATTTGCCTTTTTGTACACACAAAACACCAACTAATCGCCACTATTGTCTGATTGTATTTAGAAGAATTTAATGATATTATCTAAGTTGTAACTCTTGAGTTATAGTTCAAAAAACAAAAAAAAAATAAATAACTTTTTATCCCACCCATAGGAAAAATTCTTATATAGGGTTATGATTAAATGATTAAATTTTAGTTTTGTTTCATTAGTTTTTTTTTTAATAAATCTAAAATAAGTATTGACACAAAGCGAAGAAGGACGGAATGTGAATTTTAAAATGCAGATACTTCTTCATTTGTTTCTCGGTATAAATATTTTATAAGTTGTTAATGTTTAAACAAAGATAAAGAAAATATATATAATTGAGTAAGAAAATTCATGGTGTATGTTTTGTATTTAGACTGGCGCTGAATCTCATCTCAGTGGCTGCTGTTTACAAACGCCTTGACAAACCGCCTGCACGTGGAACAACCGAATCTGATCAATTGCATCATGTTTTAACTTTTTCAGGGCCGGTGGTATAAAAAACGTACCCTAAGAGCACAACCGATGGTGACTTGACTCTCCAGGATGCACACAAACCAAGCGCATGCTCCCTGACGTCTGGAAGAAATCCGCCCTTGCTCCGATCAGGTGCAATTATTCGGCGCTGATGATGTAGGCTCCTCATCAAAGAAGCGCTTGCTGAAACGAAACTCCAGCAAAACTAGGTTGCTGCCTGGTAGTACAATGGACCAGTTTTTGAGTCTGAGTGCTCCGCTTATGTCGCGATTCGAACAATAGACATGAGCGAACATGAGCAAGTGTCAAATTCTAACGAAATGTTTCGTCATGTTTGCACAAAACACACGCGTAGCCATAATGGCTGAAACACAACAGTGCGTCAGCGTCAGCGTTGTCTTTCAACACAATTCAATGGACATGCACGAAATACTGCGTCGACCTACGTATGAAAGTAAAAAATGAGAGAGATGAGAGGATCGTAATAAAACGTAAAACGTAATCCCAACGCACGTCAATATTCAACATGTTGGATATTTTTTTGACAGAGGGATGCGCTGCGAGAGCGAAATTGAGAAATGCTTATCAAATTGAGAGTTTTTTCTCAAATTGAGAAAATTTTGTGGCAACTGACATTTGAGAAATGAAAACAGCTGACTAAAATTATTTCAACGACAAAACTAATTTGAATGAATACGCCAAATTAGCAACAACAAACACTTTTTTAATGTGCGTCAGCGCACACCCTCCGTAACATGAAGTCGACTGGCGCAACACACTGTTGGGTTTCCGAGAAACCAGTTTCAAAAAAGGCCACTTTGCCAACTTCGTCCAACTTATCCCCTTCTCTGGAAAATGATACATTCTGTCTTCTTCCGCTCGTGTTGCCCAGGCATTTTGTCAACAGCCAATTAGCATTGGTTTCTTACTGTTAGGTAGGTAGGTATGTAGGTAAAAGTGGGGGTGGACATACAGATCCCATTTGTCGCACCCAATTAGCACCATGAAAGCGCCGTTTTAATACCACATTCTACGGGATACCTAATTTTTGAAAAGGGGGTGAAAAGGAGTGTGTATTCACTCAGATTTGCCTATTTTTTTTTTAAAACCACTGGAATTTATGAAGGCTAGCAGGCTATGAATGTTTTCTTCCGAGAGGTTATTAGGGGTGTTAAAGAAGGCTTTGACCAGAGTGCGTTGTTTGACTCTAGCTAGACCCGGACATTTGCAGAGAAAGTCCTCGGAGGTTTCTGACTCGATTTTCACCCGACAGCTGCGGCAGTGCGAGTTAAATGGTATGCCTAGTCTTTAAGCATGCCTGCCAACAGCCCAGTGTCCAGTACAGACCGCTGTGATTCTGGATATGTTTCTTCTACTGTTGTTGAGCAGGTCTTTTGCTCTCTTTTGGTTGTAGTTAGGCCATAAACTTCTGGATAGGACACATGTTTCCAGTTTGATCCATCTTTCGTTAGCGATCTTGAGGAGGTGATTGTAGATATTATTTTTTATGAAGACTAGTGGAGCCTGGACTTGTTCCACAACGAGACTATCGATTTTGGATCCTTGTCTGGCTAGCTCGTCTGCTGGTTCGTTTCCTCTTATACCCGTGTACCCGGGAACCCAGAACAAAGAGACCGGTCTCCGCTCACATATAATGGATAGTTCCTTGCAGCAGCAATCCACTAGTTTTGACGTTGTGGTTATGGATGTTAGAGCCTTGATAGCAGCTTGACTGTCTGAAAAAAATTGCTATCCGCGGTGGTGGTTCTGTTCTGTTCTTAAATTTGTGGCGACCTCGCTCAGCGACTAGTGACGTATGTACTGTGGCGTCCTCATACAGCGACTTCTAACAACAGAAGTTAAGCTTCCTGTATGAGGACCATAGATGACGCCACAGACATTGCAAGATCAAGATCCCTGCAAAATGCAACGCATTCGTTGTCAGTCGCGTTCCTCCTTTCCCTCAGTGCAGTTGCTTAATTTCCATTGTTTTATTTCCTTTGTCTATTTCCATTAACGCAGATATATAATAGTCATTACCTTCTTGTTAACATTTACAAATAAATCCATTGACATAAACCTAATACTTCAACCCAAGTGTTTCCTTAAAGTATGACGTAGCTAAAAATTCAAGACACGCATCATATATTGCTAGCACTTCTGCATGGAAAATGCTTGCAAAGCTTGGTAGCTTGAGTGACTTTGATATCTTGAGGGCTTCGGAGAAGATTTTAGCGCCCACACCAGAGTCCATCTTCGAACCGTCTGTGAAGATGTCTATGTCACGGGTTTGGATGACTCTATTGCTTTTCCACTCAGTTTTAGTTGGAAAGTATGCCTTATAGTTTTTATTGAAATTTAGCTTTGGGATAAGATAATCAGTATGACTCAGTATCGCCTGTTGTGGCAGTGAGTTAAGGATGTTACAATGTCTATAAGTTCTGTTGTTCCAGTAGTTTGACTCTCTGAGTCTAAGTGCACTGCATGCGGCCATGAACATTGCGTGTAGATCTGAAGGTAGAATGTGCAAAATAACTGTAAGCGCATCTGTCGCAGTTGTTCTTAGGGCGTCATTATTAGGTAGGGCCGTAAGTATGTGAGGTACACTAAACGGCCTTTCACATGAGCCACTAACTGCGAATACGAATTTTTCAAAATAACCATATTTCAGAAAATATCAATAAAAATTTACACTTTTTGGTATGCCAAAATGTGCGTTTTGAATTATCGAGTTTTTTCATAACGGAAAAATTCAAAAAATATTGTTTAAAGAAGAAAATGCGAGTTCAACAATATCTTCGCGAATTGTCAAACTGAATTCACGATCCACAATAAGCCGTTCGCGATCCATAAATTCACGAATGGAAGATTCGCGAAATCTTTGGACGCGAACAACTGAAATATTAAGCTTCACAATGACAGCTCACGGCTACTGGTGAATTCCATGTGAATGAATTGCCAAAATTCGCGAATTTCGTAGCTCGCAATTCGCCGCTCCCTTTCGGATACGGTTCTGTTTGGTAACATAAGGGAGGAAGTAGGTAAGTAAAGGGCTTTTAGCTACGTCCAGTTAATTGAAACACTTTGGTTTATGTATTAGGTAAAATTGCAACTGATTTTATTTGTAATTATTAACAAGAAGGAAAATAACTATTTATACTGCTTTATGGAAAATGAAAACAAACTACACTGGGTGAAATGAGGAACGCGACTGCCAACGAATGTGTTGCATTTTGCAGCGATCTTGACTGTTGGTGGCTTGGATTGTCCGTGGCGTCATCTGTGCTCCACATACAGGAAACCTTACTTCTGTTGATTGAAATCGCTGCATGAGGACGCCACAGTACATACGTCAGGAGTCGTTGAGTGAGGTCGCCACAGTCTTTTCACAGGAGCGACGAACTGCATCACACATCTCACATGGAATTCTCTTTATTCGCCGGTAGTTGCGACTGTGGCCAGAAACCGAAAATATCGATTTATTCGAGCTGTATTTCCAACAAGACGGCGTTACATGACATACAAGCTCTGAAGGAGAAATTTGGCAACTGGGTCATCTCACGACGAGAGTTCATCAATTGGCCGCTGCGATCATCCGACTCGACACCACTCGATTATTTTCTCTGGTGCTACTTCAAGTTCTTAGTCTACGTTAACAAAATAACCACTTTTTATGAGCTCGAGGCCAATATTCGAAACGCTATTGCCAGAATGACGCCGCACCACACATTTTGAACCGAGTCATCAAAAATTGGACCGATCGCTTGAAGCACTGCCAGCAAATTCGAGGTTGCCGTTTGAACGATTTGCTATTGCATAGATTATGGCATGAATGTACGTTTCAAATAAAGCCAGAATCAATTTTATACCACACCATTGTTGTTTTATGTAAATTTCTTTTCTTATCGTCCTTATCTGGTCACCCTGTAGTTTTCGCCAGTATGGACTACCTCACAGCAAACTCTTCAACCACCTTTTTGCTTCAAGTGTAGCGCTTTCAAAACTGTTATACACAGAATAATGTTGTCATGAAATTGCGAAGAGCATTTTAGGGATTTGCATATTTTGAGATCATTCTAAGTCACATAAGCAAAAATTCAAAAGGCGAAGGCAGGTTTTTTGAGCGAAAACTAATTTTACTTATAAACACATCTCATTTACATTTGTGCTAAGTTGCACCCTGTAGAGGCTGACATACACACATATGATTTGTCGGGCAGAAATGTCAAACGTCAAAAATGTTGTGTATTTGCGTATAAACTCAAAATTGTGTCCTTTTGTACAAGAAATCAGCAGTCAACAACTTGATTTGTGTTAAATACGCTTTAAAATTTCTTTTAAACTGCCGGACGTGATTCGATATTGATTTCCAAAGAGCCTGCACTTGGGATGACGGACTAAATGCCATTAATGTAACCAAGAGTTTCCTGTTTCCCTAAATACCTTAGAGTTTCTGTTTCTGGTCGTCTTTCTGAAATGCATTTGAATTACAAAAATGACTGAAGAATTGGTCATAAATTTCGCTTTTCGAAAACCAACTTAATCACTGAGCTTGAGGACATTTTCTTCTTCAAAATCCAGTTCCTATCAAAACACAAACAACTCCCTTCATCACCACTCATCAAATGTCATTTCTAGAAATGGACAATGTCTCTGTAGGCGTAAGGAAAGAAATAAGTAAGAAATCCAACTTGAAGGGAAAATATCGAATCCTGTCAATGATCAGAGAGCACAAGACCATCCTGTTCGGTCCGATCTCAAGTAAGCAGAGCAAAGACGTGCGAAGTGAAAAATGGAAACAAATCGCCGCTTTTGCCGCAAGCCTCAACGTTGTGCCGGTGAACAAGGACTACATGTATGTCAGAGATGTCTTCTGGCAGAATTGCAAAAAATACGCCATCGTAATGCATTCACACAGCCCATCCAAGTCATTTACTAACAATGTCATTTTTCGCAGTCGAAATTGGAAAACTGTAAGGTTGGCAAGAACTTGTGCAAGCTGACGGCATGTGATAGAATCTCATTGGAAATTATTGGACGTGGCAGCGAGGCAGATGCATTTGAAATCGAATCTGACATAGGCTTCAAGCACGGTTGGTTTTTGAAATCCACAAAAGATAAGCCTCACTGATTTTGATTGTTTTATAGGCTTATTTACCTTTTCTGCAGATTCTGAAGCCAGCTGTTCAGTCACCAGCACAAACGTCATGAGGTCGCGGAGGATAAGCAAACTGAAGAAGGGTGCGACACTTAAAAAGGAGCCGTCGCTCACAGTGAAGAAGCAAAAGCTAGTGATAGAGCACCTGCAGCTGCTCAATCACAAGGCAAAGTTGGAGATTGCTCTGATGGAGAAGCAATTAGGACTGCAACCTTCAGTATTCACAAACTGTTTTCGGGGAACCTACGAAGCAAATGAGACTACCGCATCGGTTAATAGCAGTTTTAGCGAGAAGTGGGAGTGTGAAGATGAGCGAAATGAGGATGTGAATGTAACTGAAGCAGCCGAGATGGACGACGAAGTCGAAGAGGAAGAAAGCAAACCGCTGATTAATTTATTCTAACTTATTGTAATAAATAGTTTTAAGTTTTATATTTGAAATCTTTTCTTTCTGCTGGACGTTTAGGCCACTGTGGTGATATCTCATTTGTCTCGTTCGTGTCTACAGAAGAATGCAAGTTGAAAACTGACAATTTGTGAGATACTTTCTCCATACACCCCTCTAGAGCATTTTCTTGTGTGTATCGGGTTTTTCAATAAGGACTGGTGGCGTGAGAACGACGTTGGTCAGTCCATCACCGTCAACAGCGAGCGCTATAGGTCGATCATTACCAACTTCTTTTGGCCTGAATTGGATGATATGGACACCAACGACGTGTGTTTTCAACAGGACAACGCTCCGTGCCACACAGCTCACGCCACCTTGAAAATTCTGCACGAGCGATTCGAGGGCATGGTAATATCACAATGGAGGTGATGTGAACTGGCCATCGAGATCGTGCGATTTGACCACGTTAGACTTTTTCTTATGGGGTCACCTGAAGTTGCAGATCTATGCGAATAAGCCACAAACCACAGCGGCACTCAAAGCCAACATAACCCATGCCATCGGTCAAATTCAGCCCGATTTATGCGACAGAATCATGAAACATTTCAGACGCACCCCACCCAGAGAAGCCGCGGCGGACATTTGAACGATGTTACATTCCATACATGAAGTTTTTTCTCAAGAGTACCCAAAATATGCTCTGCTTTCCTACTTATCGTCAAATACTCGGCTCCATACAGTAGAACTGGCAGGATTAGCGTTTTGTAGAGCATTGTCTTTCGAGTTAGGAGTTTTGAACCCATTTGTTTCGCCAAACCGAAGTAGCAGCGGTTTCCTAGGGTAAGTCTTCGTCGAATCTCCACTAGGGTGTCATTCTTGGTGTTGGTATTTACTCCGAGGTATGCAAACTCCTTAGCCACCTCGAAGTTATTGCTGTTGACAGTGACGTTTTGTCCTAGGCGGTGAACCGATAATTCTTTGTTTGATGACAGCAAATACTTGGTCTTGTCCTCATTTACTTCAAGACCAACTCGTTTCGCTTCTTCTACAAAGGCCGTGAAAGCTTATATAACGCTGGGAGCGACCTATGATGTCAATGTCGTCTGCGTAGCCCAGCAACTGTACGGATTTGTTGAAGATAGTGCCTTCTGTGTTGACGCCTGCCTTGCGCACAATCTGTTCCAGTACAAGGTTGAAGAAGTCACACGACAGCGCATCTCCTTGCCGAAATCCGGTGCGTGTTTGGAATAGTTCGAAGGAACTGTTCCCAAATTGCACATTGCCCCGCGTGTTTTCCAGAGTGACACGACACAGTTGGATCAGTTTTATCGGGATCCCGAATTCAGCCACCGCCTTGTAGAACTCAAGACAATGGATGCTGTCGTATGCGGCTTTGAAGTCGATAAATAGGTGATGAGTCTCGACTTGAAACTCGTTGGTCTTTCCCAGGATTTGTGTCAGTGTGAAAATTTGGTCGATTGTCGATCTGCCGGGCAGGAACCCACACTGGTACGTGCCGATTAGTGTGTTGCAGAAAGGTTTTAGACGTTCACACAGTACATTGGATGGAATCTTGAATGCAACATTTATCAGGGCTATGCCTCGGTAGTTCTTGCAAGACATAGGATCGCCTTTCTTGAAGATTGGGCATAAAGAGCTGATAGTCCAGTCATGGGGCATGATTTCATCCACCCATACTTGGTTAATGATTTGGTGCATCCGCCCTACCAAAACATCACCACCATGTTTGAAAAGTTCCGCTGGGAGGCCATCAGAGCCAGCGGCTTTTTAAGATAAAGATAGGAAGGGTTAAATAAAGGACCATTTATGTTTTTCTAACGTGGAGGTTCGTCAATGCGTCCTCCCTCCAATTGCTGCCACCATGTATCCAGCGAATATTCAGACCAAAGGGAGACTTTCTTAAAGTTTTAGGTCACTGCAGGCATAAAGAAAACATCCTTCCATAATGCAAACCGCGAATGAATGATTATACTTCAAATAAGCAATTAAAACAAAAACCACAAACGCGTGCAGAGTTAGAGCGAAGAACCCGTGGCTCCGTTTTTCCTCTTCGGATTGATGAAGGCTTCGCTGTTGTGCTGCTCAATCACTACTTGCCAGAGCCTAATGTCCCCATCTACGTACACAGTGTCCACCAAGTTGTAGTCGGCAACGTGATGGAAATCGATGACAAACTTTCTATTGATGTACACTTCAAATGCATCCGCCACTGGGGCAATTACCAAACTGAATAGTCTCCCCGGGCAAAGATCCGATACCAAAGATATGCTTTCGTCGACAGCCCAAGCACCCTCATCCCAAACTTTTCGTAAAACCAAGCTCTTGTGCAGATTGTTAAGATGATTCAAAAAACGATACGAGAAATGAAACGGAACAGTTGGATGCGGCCAGACGTTTTGACCCTTCTGAAGTCTGATTGTAAAAGAAAGCGGCAACAGCTTGACTCTCCCTTCGAAGCGTAAGTGCTTTTTGTTCCATAGATACTTTTGCGGAACCAGTCCATAGAATGGTAGGGGTATTGCCGTTTCCGAGCATCTGTTGACTTTCTTCGTGCATTTTTCGCGTCTTCGTTCGCTGACAGAACTTTCGATGCACATTTTCGCCACGATCCTGAATTTTCTATCAAATCGTTTTTCGGGATAAGAGCTCACTTCCGCGGACGTTACGTGAACATTGCTCACGTCCCCGTACACCTTCAGGAAATCAACGGCAGTCGACGGGATTCGATGTTCGAATTCAGTAAAATGAACTCCATTCAGTGCTATGAGGTAATGCCGGTTGGTAGCGAGTATGTGAATTCGAAAAAACTTGCCACGGGACAGAACAAAAGGCGTCGGTGAGGCAGTTTCCGCCTGGCCCCACCTGGAAGAGATACGAGCATTGCGAACGATAAAGTTTTGCGGCAGCCGGGGATTAATACGAAGTGCAATGTCCTTATGAGGATTGTCAAGTGTAAGATGAATGGCAAACCTACGAAAAATGCAAAAATAAGAATTTGACCGTATTCAGAAACTGAACTAATCCACTTTTCACAATTTTCAGGCATAAAGCCGAAGACTTTTAAGCAGACACCTTCCCTCAGCTGGTCAACGGGTGTCGACAACACTGGGATATCGGTTTCGAAGTGATCATAGAACTTCACCTGGAACCACAACTGAACGGTGAAGATGCAGAGGAAAGAAAGGCTCACTTACCCTGCCCGACTTCTTTGGTTTGCAATACTTGCTAAGAAACATGTTTTGAAGGAATATTATGAGCTTGAGCTCTAAACAACTGTCAAAATTGTTCCTGTCCCCTCAGTTCGAAGAAAGCTAACGATTGATGACTGCGATTACAAAATCGTTACGAAGGTAGGTTGGTGGGCAGACGGGACAGAATCCACGTTCCACCTAAAGGGGCAACTGTAATAGCCTCTCGAAAATTTAAGCTTATGTCAAAAGCAACCAGAAGCACCTTCAAATTTCAGGGTGTCCGTAATTGCTTATAGAAACTTAAGGAGAATTCAGCTGGCAACAGACATTTGGAAACATAGAAAGCGATACATTTCGCTCCCGCATAAGCTGATGAACGAACTTAACGAAACTGAGCGAAATAGTTACTGTGGTGGCATTACTGCTTCAGTTCTCTTAAGTTTCTGTACGACCATTAAGGGCAAACTTTAATAACAATAGCTGATACTTGCTCATGCCTATTATATTTGCTCCTTAAGTCCTTTTGGGCCTTCGTTTCTTAACGCCGCACCGCACATTGTTCTCTAGCCATCTTGCTATTCTTATATACCTGCAAAGGCTAGAGAAATTTTGTTTTATAATTTACGCGAGGAAAATAGGTTACGAATACTCTTAATTGTCCCGAATCAAGACACAGCACGTGCCGACGGTGTAGAGGGAGAAAGGAAGAGGTCTTGCGAGCTATAGTCTTGGAATCACCAAACCAGATATAAGCGTTATACTCAAGCTTGGGGCGGATGTAGGCCTTGTAAATTGAAGAGACGGAGTGAAGTATTGCTTGTATCGATTCAGGAAACCTAGACATTTTGCAGCGTTTTTCTTTTTCTTACTCTTCTTAGGGCGCTACAGTCCGAGGTGGACCTGGGCCTCACTCAACATGCCTCTCCAGCCAGCACGATCTTTCGCCAGCTGTCTCGAGTTTCGCACACCAAGCCGGCAGAGGTCCCCCTCGACTTGTGTGCGCCACCTTGTTCGTGGACATCCTCTGTTGCGTTGTCCCACAGGCTCAGAGTCGAAGACTCTTCGGGCCGGAGCTAAGTTGTCCATACGCTCTACATGGCCTAGCCATCTTAGGCGTTGGATCCGTAGACACCTGGCTAGACTCATGTCGCTGTACAGCCCATACAGTTCGTGATTGAATTTTCTCCTCCAAATGCCATCAACGCAAACAGGACCAAAGATCGCGCGCAGAACTTTTCTCTCGAAAAAACCAAGAGACTGTTCATCCGCTTGGGATATTGTCCATGCCTCTGCACCGTAAAGCAGGACTGGGATGATCAAGGTCTTATACAAAGTCAACTTGGTCTTCCGAGAGAGGGCTCTACTACTCAATTGCCTTTTGAACCCATAAAAACAGCGGTTGGCAAGAGTTATTCTGCGTTTGATCTCGGTACTGATGTTGTTTGTTCTGTTTACCGCGGAGCCAAGGTAGACGAAGTCCTTTACTATCTCAAAGCTGTGTCTGCCTATGGTGAAGTTCTGGCCAAGTCGTCGATGTTGTGCGTCCTTTCTCGATGGCAGCATATACTTGGTTTTGCCCTCGTTTACCGCCAGACCCATTTTAGCCGCTTCCGTTTCAATGCCAGCAAAAGCATCATTGACGGCTCGCTGTGTTCGCCCAATCACGTATATTGCCATCCGCGTAAGCTAGCAGTTGAACAGACTTTTGGAAGATCGTGCCTCTTGTGTTGGCCAGCGAGTTTTGCACGATCTTCTCAAGAAGCGTTTTTGGCGACCTCGAATATGTGATCATTCCAACTACGAGCTGTATTGATACACATACCGAGGATGGAAAATCTTTCGGTCTCATCGTCACAAGCGCCATTCACGGATAATGGCTGAATATTAAGGGTTCGCTTTAGTGACAGTAGACAGCACTGAGTTTTGTGTTGTGGCACAATTTACAGAAAAATTAAGTTTTTAGAGATATGACATATTTCTGTCTTTCAACTAGATCATTGAGTTTTGGAAGCATTCAATTTCACTCTATTCTTTATACCCCAGGGTCGGAATTTAATGTGCTTAACATACTCTGCCGCTCAAAATTCCACGGCCGAAGAGCAGAGACGTGAGGTTTGGGAAGCATATAAAAAGCTAAGGATACTGTCATCAACGAATTTGATTAGAAATAGCTCACAAGAGATCATTTATAAAAATGAGAAAGAGTGTCGGACACAATACTCAGCCCTGGGGGATACCAGCATCTGAGTATCAGACCTGAACTCATCCGTAGAAGAAGAGATTCATCGAAGCCATAAGCACGCATTTTCGACAAAAGAGCCTGATGCCGGACTCCGTTAAATGTCTTAGAAATCTCAAGCGCAACGTTTTCGCTTCCTCCTGCATTCTGTAAAGATTGGTTCCGCTGCTAGCTGAGATATGCCATAAAATCACCAGTCGACATGTTGCTGCGGAAGTCGTGCTGTCATTAAGAAGCTCCCGCGATTCAAGATATTTCATAAACTGACGGTTTATCAGCGTTTCCATGACCTTAGAAGGAAGGGACGTTAGTGATATGGTTTGGTAGGAGGAAGGTGACGAAGATTTACTGGACGAATGCTGTTTTCCATCCACTCGGAAATAGACGTGAAGTATACGACGGATAGGAAATCTTACACAGTGGTTTTGCCAGCGCTGATGAACACCACTTCAGAAGTATTGGGGGAATACCATCCGGAACAGCGGATTTATGCACGTTGAGTCCTCAAGTGTTGACCTTCTTAAGGTCTTAAGGTCTTAAGGTCAATGAGGATAAGACGAAGGATATGCTGTCGAGCAAGAAACGATCCGCCGCACACCACCTAGGACAAAACGTTACTATCGACAGCCACAATTTTGAGGTAGTGAAGGAGTTTGTCTACCTCGGGGCAAACGTGAACTCCACGAACGACATCATAGTGGAGATCCGACGTAGAATCGCCCTTGGCTACTTCGGTTTGTCAAAACAACTGGGCTCAAAACTCCTGACTCGAAGGACCAAAATCATGCTCAACAAAACTCTAATTCTGCCAGACCTGCTATATGGAGCTAAAAGCTGGACACTAAGCAGAACTGCGGAGGTGGTTCTTGATGCCTGCGAAAGAAAAATTCTACGTCAGATATATGGTCCCGTCTACGAGGAAGCCGAATGGAGGAGAAGACACAACCGCGAACTCTATGAGCTGTACCAGGATGTGGATGTAGTCCGGAAGGCAAAATCCGTCGACTGCACTGGCTCGGCCACCTCGAGCGCATGGACAACAATGCTCCAGCTAAGAGGGTCTTCGAATCCGAGCCTCCTGGTTCGAGAAGGAAAGGAAGACCGAACCTCCGGTACAAAGACCAAGTCATCGCGGACGTAAGACAGCTTGGTCTTGATGAGTGGAAGCAGCGTGCCCAGGACCGTCAACGATGGAAGGCAGCGATATATCAGGCTCAGACCCTACATGGGTCGTAGGCCTGCTAAGTAAGTAAGTATACTGAATTGTTACTCAAAAGATCAACATCTGATAGACAACTGCTGCCGCATGCCACCTCAGTAGGATAATCTGACCAAAACTGGATCAGCTTTGCTCCAAAACTTTGCTTCTTACTAGGAGATCAAAAATTGACCCAATGGTTGTTATCGGTATATGACACAGCCTCTTAGGAAGATTAAGCCAGAAGAAGGGGCCTTAAATGACTTCTCAAAGGTGACCAGATAGCAACGATATTTCTTTCAATTGTCATGCTTAAGCAGCTGTCAAACTTAATGACAGCCATTTGTCAAAATATTCGGTAAGGCTTGTCATTTCATCACGCATCGTTTCACGTTTGCCGAACGAGTGGAAATTAAAAAAAAGTAGTATCAAAACTCCGGCTAAGTTTTAAATACGCAGCGTGCATTTCGCGTGAGGTTGGTCGTCATCATGGCTTGAGTGTGCAGACAATTCGTACCAAAGAGAAAAAGTTTAATCGTGAGTACACTCTTTTGTATACGAATGCATGACGCAGTTGGTTATGTGCCTGCCCCAAATTAAAGGGGTCCCAGGTTCGAATCCCAGTGAAATCGAATCTGGTCCAATCACCATTTGCCGTTGGGTTCAAATTAACGGCACTGGGGTAGGTTGCTACGTGGCAGTACAATGGACCAGTTTTGAGTCTGAGTGTTCCAGTAGTGTTTCTAAAAATCCTCCAATTACTATATGATGTTTGGTCGCAATCAAGCTACTGAGTGGAGGAGACGCAACCAAGCTGTCGAATAGTAAAGTAATGGAGTTCATCGTTTTTTCCTTGTGTTAAATGTTTATTATGAAGTATATTTTAATTTTCATCAATATTAAATAATAAAATTGAATTCATTAAAATTCGTGATTTGATCTTTTTAATAATAAAACAAAATTCTTATATGTTTATATATCATAGATAAAACCAATTTTAATTTTCGGCGAACGAAAATTGTATGCGCTTAATTTTAAAGAGTGCCTACGTGTTTTTATTTTATTATTATTTTTTTTTATTTAAAAAAAATATTATAAATGTTGCAACGAGATCTCTTATATAACCTTCTCTCCGGCAATCGGTGGTTCATCGTCCTCGAAAATCACGTCCAAAAGTTGAATATCGCCTTTCACTTCTACAGTCTCTACTATTTCCGGATCGACTCGGAACTTAAATTTTGTGATTAGTCTTTTATTCACATACACATCGTATGAGTCCGGTGTAAAGAGGATTACCAAACTGAACATTTTGCCGGGAAAAAATTCCTCCGGAAATGCGATGCGTTGCTCCTCACCCCACTGACGGTAGTTGAAGGAGTTTTGGACGATTTTATGCACGTCTGGGTATGTGTAGCGTGGATTGAAATGAAATGCGACGATCCGTTGTGGTGATATTCTTTGTCCTTTTTGAAGATTAACGACAAAATAACTCGGATCCAGCTTCACGCGTCCCTCTATCCGTATGCTCCTTCCAACGGCAAGACTATGTGGTGGCAGCAAAGCGTTGTAGGGTAACTCGAGTTCGCTATACTGGTTGTGAGTCGTGGAACAGAAAGAGAAATAAAGAAAATATTTTGTTACTTTCATAAATTTTATAAAAATGGTCCTTAACCAAAATGAGATGGATGTACCCGAAGAGTTGAGAAAGGAATAGTAAAAATGTTCTTACAGGGAAGAGAATGGTATTGTTATTTTTTTTTTCTTTTTCGGATTATTTTTGAAACACTACTGGAGCATTCAGACTCAAAACTGATCCATTTTACTGCCAGGTAGCAACCTACTCCAGTGCCGTTAATTTGATGTCAACGGCAAATGGTGACTTCACCAGATTCGCATTCACTGGGATTCGAACCTGGGACCCCTCTAACTAACACTTAACCAACTGCGCCATCCAGTCTCACGAATGGTATTGTTACTTCAGACGTATTGAACTATTGAGAGACGACTTCAAGCAGTTAAACTTGTCACAGGGTTTCATTTGTCACGTCGTTGGTGTCCATATCATCCAATTCAGACCAAAAGAATTTGGTAATCATCGACCTATAGCGCTCTCCGTTAAAGGTGATGGCCTGGCCAACGTCGTTCTCAAAGAAATATGAACCGATGACGCCGCCAGCCCAAAATCCACACCAAACAGTGAATTTTTCGAGATGCATTGGACGCTCTTGGATCTCATGTGGATTGATATCGTCCCAAATTCGACAATTTTGTTTTTTTGACGTACCCATTCGTCCAAAAATGGGCCTCATCGCTGAAGTTGATTTTCTCATGAAAATTGGGGTCAGTTTCCAAATGCTCCAGAGCCCATTCAATGAACACACGTCATTGTTTATGGTCGTTTACCTTCGGCTCTTGGGTCTGTTGAATTTTGTACGAGTGGAGGCCCAAGTCACGACGCTAAGTTGTGGTCTGCGAAAGTCCGAGTTCTTGCGAGCGACGCGAAATCGACTGCCTCAGATTCTCCTACACATTCTCACGAACAGCGGGGTTTTTCGGGGATTTTCGGCAGATCTTGCATTTCGTCGACGCACGGGTGCTGGTGTATCGTTTACTGAACCAGTGGCCTCAAATTTATCCATCACACTGCGAATAGTCCTCTCGGTAGAAGGATTATGAGGACCGTAAAATGGGCGAAACGCTCGGAATGTTGCTCGAATAGAACACCCATTTTGATAAAAAAAAATTTCATCATTTGCACGTGTTGTTGAACGCTATGTCCGCCCACGGTAATTGGGCAAAACATACTGAAAAAATTACAGCTAATTTGACAGATGAACCCTTCTCGAAGAACCAAGCTGTCTCTGTATTCCTGGTTTACGGCGCAGAGGCATGGGCAATATCCCAAGCGGATGAAGAGATCAAGATACATCTCTTCGAGAGAAAAGTTCTGCGCGTGATCTTTGGTCCTGTTTGCGTTGATGACATTTGCAGGAAAAGGTTCAACTACGAACTGTATAGCAACATGAGTCTAGCCAGGCGTCTGCGAACCCAACGCCTAAGATGCCCATGCAGAGCGTATGGACAACACAACATCATACACACCGTCATACCCACTGTAGTATCAAAATGACCGCCACCTAACATTCACACAATCGTAAATGACTTTATTTAGAATGGGCCGTAATGAATCCGCACAACGCCTTGAAATAATGAAAATTTACTACAAAAACTACGAAAAAATCGGGAAAACGTTTCGAAAATCCCAAACTTTGTTCACGCACTAAAAGAAAACATCGAAGATGTTATTTGGGAAATTCAGTCAGGCGCAGCTGAAGCGAATATTTACCATTTACTCTTAAATGTCACACAAATGTCTTTGCAAGATTTTCAAAAATGAGTGGCAAAATACGGCTATTCACTCACCTGTACGCCTATTTCGCAACATTGGTAATTGGGAGCACATATATCAAAGCTACTGCGGGGTTCGAGCAACATTTCATCGCTCAAATTTGTCTGCTCCTCTCTGCATAGGAAATTCGGAATGCAGAATTTGCCATTTCCACAAGGAATGTGTGTTTCGTTCTTAACGTCGAAATTATCGTTTTCTAACAGTCCACAACAACATCCGACTAGGAGTGCACTTATGACCACCAACACTGTACGCATGATTAAAAATTACCCTTGGCAAGATACAATTGAGACTTTTACAAAAATATCTGCTGATTCAGGCAACTGACTCTAATGCGAACCTAACTTCGACTGATTTACTGGCAAGTCAATCCTCAGCACTGTACTTCGGTTTTGTCTTGTGATCGCTTGGGCTTACCTCAGTAGCTGGAAATTTAATCCGATAACCTTTACCACTCCGTTTGCAATTTGCTTTTCTGTTATCGAGAAGCATGGGGAATTCCATCGCGTATTGATGGACCATTTGGGGGTGGCTCCAGTACACGTGAAGTTGCCATTTATTTTGAAACATTGTCGCACACCCTCGAGTGATATATCAATCGACAGATCTTTTGAAATGAGGTAGAGGTATGCTTCAACACTTTTTGATCCAAAGCCCCCGCCATTTCTAAACCAGTGTTTAAAAATCTGAAAAAATCGCAAAAACTTGGCATCATTGAGTACTTTCATTTAAGATAATTTCAAGCACTCAGTTTTCGAGATATTGGCCAAAAACGGTCAAACATCGACATGCGAATTTGGAAGACTGAAAACGCAGTTTTGAAGACCTCAATGTAAGCATTAAGAAGTGATAAATTTCAAAATATCGATTTATGTGGAAATTTTGAGATATCTTAGAATTAAAATGATAACTATTTTCATTTTCACACATAAATTTCATGTTGTGTTCGACCACTCTATACGTTGATGAGTGTTATCTCTTAGATCGTTTTCAAACCCTAAATGCCTAACAGAAATGCACACACACGCCGCAGGCATGGGCCTTGATTGGTTCTGATGGAAGGGATTTTCTGTGATGGATAAACTTGGATAGAGGTATAGTTATATGTATGGATGGATGTTTGTTTGTTTGTATGAATGAATGTAGTAATGAATAGTTGATTTGGGTTGTAGTTAGAAGAAAATTCAACTGAAATAGTTTGGAAACATCGTGTGATATTTAGAAATCATCCATCAATACTATGCGATGTGCGAGTACAACTCGAACTTGCCCAAATTGGATTATAAAAATGTATCCTTGATAAGTTTGATTTGTTAGTGTAATTATAACAAGACTGCAAAGACAATGACCCGAAAACCATATCTCGGGCAGCGAGTGCCCAGAATCGAATTTGCATGACAATAATTGCTATCAATATGATATCGGCGATGACATAAAAAAAAGTATTTATGAGTAATTTTCGGTCGCGAGTGGGATAACCCGATCATTAGGTTAGTAATAAGAATATTGTAGATAAAAAGAAATACTGCTTGTCTAGCAGCTCCGCAGATGGAAGTTGATGAAAAGGATTAATTTCACATTAGAAGTTCGAGTACGTGTTTGCGAGAAATCTTTAATGGGTTTCATGGTCAAGCATCATGTTTTTGGGAAGACACGCTGTTGGATGTACTCAATCGAATCGAACCCGGGCTTATTTGAAGTCGTTACCAAAAATATGATTCACTGTCCATGTGGCTTACTGAACAATTCGCCATGCATGTTTGATGGGAAATGCTTAAAGTAGTACCCAAGAGACTGTTACTGGAAACGACGAATATCCACTTTATCGTCGACGATCAACTAAAGATGGTGGCAAATCCATCATTTCGAAAGTGAGAAACAATGATGTTGAAGTCGATAATCGTTAGGTTGTGCCGTATTCGCCGCTAATCTCAAAGACATTTCAAGGCACGTATCAATGTCGAGTATTGCAATTCTGTCAAATCAATCAAGTACATTTGCAAATACGTCAACAATGGACGATATGGTGGTTTTTGGAGTTGGAAACGCCACTGCTGCTATCGATGAAATCAATCAATATCAACTAGGACGCTACATTAGTAACAATGAAGCAGTTTGGCGCATTCCAATGCATGAACGACATCCAACAATTGTTCATTTGACAGTGCACCTTTAAAATGGACAGCGCGTCTATTTCACAATAGAAAATGTACAACCAAGGGCATTGTCACCGCCGTCAACAACTTTAACTGCGTTTTATGCAGGGAAGATACATTTGCGAGAACGTAACTTTACTCCGAAGTACCGATATATTTAAACAAAATAAAAAATAAAAGTGTTCTTACTTCTTATTTTTTTTAATTTGATTTTTTTAATATGCGTGGCAACGCGCGCCGGGTACAGCTAGTTCTTTCATAAATAAGGCAAATCTCACGAACACAGTCCACAGATTATTGCAAAAGTGCACAGATTAAGAGGATGACACTATCGTGGGTAAACATTCCTCAATGATCCGTCGTTATCGTGGTGGATTGAAGTTAAGTTTCCCTGTATGATTAGTTTCTGATGATGAGACTCCACTTAGGAAAGCGTGCCTGAAAATGGTACGGTGAGGTAATTTTGCGATGGACGAGGGTATTTTCCTCTGCAAAGTTGAATGTCCCGTTGAATATGATTTTTGATTCAAGTAACCGTTCGGAGAGTTTTGACGCTGCGATGCGGTTGAAACCGATGTTGTCGACATCTCCCGTCACCTCAATAGAGACAATAGACGTGTAAGGCAGACGATGGTTAAAGTCGGTTAAATGATGTCCATTTACGGATATCACAAAGCAGTTATCTGTGACCAAGATTTGAATGCCAAACTTTGAGCCACGAAGCAGACTGAATGGCAGCTCAGAAAAGACTTCCTCGTTGCCCCAAACATTCTTCACGCGAGAATTGCACGTGATGTCGTTCTGTGACATGTGCAGGCTGAAATGGAGAGCTATGTCACGTGTAGGCGTTCCCAGAATTAGATTGATCGAGAATCTGTAAGAAGAGGTCAATTTGTGACGAGTGATCTTGGAAAACTTTAGGGCAAATATATGTACCTTTCGCAGTTCGGCAAAATGTGGCCGATAATTCTGAAACTCAAGCCCTCCTCTATAACCCCTAGATCGTTGTTCGAGTAGACCGGTACTGTATCGATGAATTCGTCGTATGATAACTGACAAAAGAACGAAAAATATTGTTATTTTCTGGAACTGGAAAGGCGGTCTTAATCATTTTGAAAAATTCAGATTCAAATATGCGATGATAAGACTTAACTCCGAGATCAATCAAGTGGTACGTGCTTTCATTCCGTCCCACTTTCAGTTACTAGCTTATAATCTTTATTATTATTATGGTTGAGGGTATATTGCACCGCGACCTTTAAGATCTATTGTGCCCCCTTTCAATACCTTAGCACAATTGCGAGTTCCCCTCAAATACAGTTCTTTTCAGAGTTGTATTGAGCGTAATGGACTCCTATTGCGCATAGGTGAAGAAATCTGATCTAGAGTATTCTCTCTAAGCCAGTTTCCTTCAGGGATCTGAGAATGAGAGATGGTTCTAGTGAATGCATTTCTTTTTCTGATAGTAGGTACTTGCCCAGACTTCTTTTTCTTTTGTGGGCTAGTGCCTCACAAAATCCCAGTATATGTTCTAGAATTTCATTAAATTCTCCACAAAATCTGCAGAGACCTTCTTCCGATACCCCTAGTATCCTTAGATGCGCCCTGAGTCTACAGTGCCCCGTTAGGAAGCCTGTTAGGATACGGAGGTTATTCTTGCTCATTTTGATGCTTGCCTTGAATCTGTTTCGGTTATATTGCCCTAGAAGTTTCTTGGCCTGCTTCATTCCACGAGCGTTATTCCAGATTTCTATCCGATTCCTTCTTTCCAGTTCCCTGAATTGTTCTCTGAGGAGATGGTCTCCTACAGCGCAGAAGTTCTGATGCTCCTTTCCTTGCCAGGGAGTCGGCCATTTCATTGCCTTCTATCCCCATATGGCCAGGGGTCCATCAGAGTTTTACTCGGTTTCTCCTACTCAACTCCTTGAGCTTTGCAAGCATTCCCATACAAGTTGGGATTTGGTGATGTAGGAGTCCAGTGCCGGAGTGCCATAATAGCGCCTCGACTGTCCGATCCGACATTATTGCTATGTCGCAGTTGGTACAATTTCTTTCAAGATTGATCGGAACGCATCTGTTTATGGCATAAATTTCCGCTTGAAAGATGCTGGTACATTTGCCCATGGATTCGATGTATTTTGTCCAGGGTCCAAAAACTTCTGCTCCAGTTCTTTCATCAGTTCTTGATCCGTCTGTATACCATTTTACCGTGTTGTTGCTCAGTCTGTGGACCATGGATTCATTGCTCCAGTCCCTTTTGGTGCTGAGCTTGCTGGTAAGAATGGAACTTAAAATGTAATCAATCGGGCTAAAAGAGCTCTTAAATAACCTTTTGTTCGCCAATTGCTGGTGCATTGTTCCCGAGTACCACGTGCCAGAGTTGAATATCGCCCTGCACATATATGGTGTCTGCTATTTCCGGTTGGACTTGAAATCGAAACTCTGTGATGAGCCTTCTGTTCACAAACACATTGTATGAAGTCATTCCACACGCGATGACCAAACTGAAGTTTTTGCCGGGAAAAAAGTCTGCAGGCAATCTTCTTCTTTTCTCTGTAGCCCAGGTCCCGCTGTACCAGGCATTTAGGTGGATAGTGCCACGGCTCTCATTTGTGTAGCGGGGATTGAAATGGAACGCGACAGTCGGATATGGCCAGATGTTGTGTCCCCTCAGAAGATTAACGACGAAATAACTCGGATCCAACTTCACACGTCCCTCAATCCGTATGATCTTTCCAACACTGAAACCCTTTTGTGGCAGCAAACCATAGTAGGGTAGTTCAAGTCCGCTATTCTGTTCGCCAATCGTTGGTTCATCGTTCTCGAACACCACGTCCCGCAGTTGGATATCGCCATTCACTTCTACGGTCTCCACTATTTCCGGGTCGACTTTGAATTTAAATTTTGTGATTAGCTTTTTATTCACATACACATCGTATGAGTCCAGAGTGAAGAGAATTACCAAACTGAAATTTTTGCCGGGAAAAAATTCTTCCGGAAATTCGCTGCGCTGTTCATCAGCCCACTGTCCGTTGTAGAAAGCGCTTTCGACGATAGTGTAGACGTCTGGGTATGTGTAGCGTGGGTTTAAATGAAATGCTATGATCCGTTGTGGCGATACTTTTTTTCCTTTTTGAAGTTTAACGACAAAATAACTCGGATCCAGCTTCACGCGTCCCTCTATCCGTATGCTCCTTCCAACGGCGAAGCTATTTGGTGGCAGCAAACCACGGTAGGGTAACTCGAGTTTAGTCTTCTGGTTTGAGAATGATAGCTGCAAAAAGCGAAATAATAAAATCTCTTGTTATTTTGAAAACATTTCACCTTTTGTACGCCAAGTGTTGATGCATGGTTCTCGAACACCACATCCCACAGTTCGAGATCGCCTTGCACGTATACTGTATCCACTATTTCCGGATCGATTTTGTATTTGAACTCTGTGATGAGCCTTTTATTCGCATACACGTGGTATGACTCCAGTCCACACACGATGACCAAACTGAAGTTTTTGCCGGCGAAAAAGTCTGCATCTAATTCTTTTGTTTGCTCTATAGCCCAGTTCCCGCTAAACCAGGCGTTTAGGAAAATAGTGCCATTGCTCTGATTTGTGTAACGCGGATTGAAATGGAAAGCGATGACCGAATGTGGCCAGATGTTGTGACCCCTCAAAAGATTGACGACGAAATAACTCGGGTCCAGCTTCACACGTCCCTCAATCCGTATGCTCTTTCCAATACTAAAACTCTTCGGTGGCAGCAAACCATAGTAGGGTAGTTCAAGTCCGCCATCCCCCTGGAATGATGACTGGAAAAAGCAAAAAAAAATGTACAGTGCCTCACAAAAATATTCGGAATTATGTTTTTTCCTGGATCCTAATTTGTTGCATTTTGTTGTTGTTGCAAAAAGAAAACATGCATTATTTTTTCTGATTTTTTTTAACAGAGAATAAATGTTGAATTGTAACTGCTTTTTTTATTATAATTATAATAACTATTTGTTGCTTGACAATATTAAAATCCAGGAAAGAAACATGATTCCGAATACTTTTGTGCGGCATTGTATTTATTTAAATTTTTCAAGATTTTTGAGTAAATTTTTGGAGAATGCGAGGTATCACGTTCATTCTACTGCCTGTATTGATTTTTGTCATATTTTGACTGCAAATATTTATACTATTCGTGCCTTTCAGTGAATTGCGGACGACTCACATCAAAATATTAACGATTTTGTGAGGAAGTGTGCAATTAGTCGCACCGTGTAAAAGTTGGAGCGTGAGTGCACACTGTTTCGACCTTGAGCCACCAATCAGCCGAGTTTGGTACGAAATGAAAAAAAACATAGCCGCCGTAGCGGACAGTATCGAAGAAGATCCAGAAATGTCAATTCGGCAGAGATCAGCTGAATTGGACATCGCCAGGGAGTCAACCCCGGCATATTTTGCTGTTGGATTCATATATTCGTACACAATCTGTGCTGTCGCAAGAATTAAAACCGCACGACGATAGATCACGACTTGAGTTCGCTAATTGGGCGGTGGAAATGTTGGTCGGAGATCCGAATTTTGATAAAAAAATCATCTCCACCGAGGTCCAATTTTGGCTCATCAGCTATGTCAACAAGCCAAATTGTCGTTATACAATCCACAAAACATCAAAGCATCCACAATTGACCCTTTGGTGCGGTTTACGGTATGACGGCATCATCGGACCTTATTTCTTTCGAAATGAGGAAGGTTACAGCGTCACCGTCTGGTATAGAGCGATGTTAACCGACTTTCTATTGCCGGAGTTCGACAGCATCGGCATATCCGACCTTTTTCTTCTTAGAGCGCTACAGTCCGAGGTGCACCTGGGCCTCACTCAACATGCCCCTCCAGCCAGCACGATCTTTCGCCAGCTGTCTCCAGTTTCGCACACCAAGCCGGCCGAGGTCCCCGTCGACTTGTGCGCGCCACCTTGTACGTGTTCGTCCTCTGTTGCGTAGTCCCACAGGCTTAGAGTCGAAGATCCTTCGGGCCGGAGCTAAGTTGTCACTACGCTCTACATGCCCTAGTCATCTTAGACGTTGGATCCGTAGACGCCTGACCAGACTCATGTCGCTGTACAGCCCATACAGTTCGTGATTGAACCTTCTCCTCCAAATGCCATCAACGCAAACACGACCAAAGATCGCGCGCAGAACTTTTCTCTCTAAAAGACCAAGACACTGTTCATCCGCTTGGGATATTGTCCATGCCTCTGCACCGTAAAGCAGGACTGGGATGATCAAGGTCATATACAAAGTCAAATTGGTCTTCCGAGAGAGGGCTCTACTACTCAATTCCCTTTTGAGCCCAAAAAAACAGCGGTTGACAAGAGTTATTCTGCGTTTGATCTCGGTACTGCTGTTGTTTGTTCTGTTTACCGCGGAGCCAAGGTAGACGAAGTCCTCAAGGTTATAGCTGCCTATGATGACGTTCTGGCCAAGTCGTCGATGTGCGTCCTTTCTCGATGACATCATATACTTGGTTTTTCCCTCGTTTACCGCCAGACCCATTTTAGCCGCTTCCGTTTCAATGCCAGCAAACGCATCATTGACGGCTCGCTGTGTTCGCCCAATCACGTCAATGGCATCCGCGTAAGCTAGCAGTTGAACGGACTTTTGGAAGATCGTGCCTCTCGTGTTGGCCAGTGAGTTTTGCGCGATCTTCTCAAGAACGATGTTAAAGAAATCACATGACAGCGCGTCGCCTTGTCTAAAACCTTTTTTGACATTGAAGGTCTCGGAGAGTTCGCTACCGACCTTGATGGAGCAGCGAGAGTTCTCCATCGTCATCCTGCTCAGTCTGACGAGTTTGGCAGGAATGTCAAAACTAGACATGGCGCTGTATAGCTCGTCTCTGTGCAGGCTGTCATATGCGGCCTTGAAATCGATGAAAAGGTGGCGTGTGTCGATTTGCATTTCTTGGGTCTTCTCCAGGACTGCCGCAGTGTGAAGATTTGATCTGATGATTTGATGGTGGACTTCCCGGGCCTGAAACCACACTGATAGGGACCTATCAGTTTGGTGACGAAAGGTTCATTCACACAGAATGGCGGAAAAGATTTAATATGCGATGTTAAGGAGACTTACCCCTCGATAGTTGACGCAGTCAAAGGGGTCTCTTTTCTTGTTGATCGGGCAAGCGATACTGAGATTCCACTAATGGGGCATGCTTGCCTCCGACCATATCTTATAGATGAGCCGGTGCATGCGGCCAACCAACCACATATCCAACCTACACGGCCTAAAACTCAAATTCAATCTTATCAAACGTTTGAAGATACGATTTTAACCCCAGATCAATGAAAAGGTTCCGCGATTGCATTCTCTCCCCATTATTGTGAGTTTCAAAACGGAGCGTAGTACAAATTAGGCCATTACAGCTCATAAATAACCTTCTGTCCGCCAAATGTTGGTGAATAGTTCTCGAGGACCACGTCCCACAGTTCGAGATCGCCTTCCATGTAAACGGTGTCCGCTATTTCCGGATCGATTTGGAATTGAAACTCTGTGATGAGCCTTTTATTCACATACACGTGGTATGACTCCAGTCCACACACGATCACCAAACTAAAGTTTTTGCCAGGGAAAAAGTCTGCATCCAATTCCCTGCTTCGCTCACTAGCCCAGTCGCCGTTGTACCAGGCGTTTAGATGGATTCTGCCACCGCCCTCTTCTTCGTACCGCGGATTGAAGTGAAATGTCATGGTCGGATATGGCGATAATTTCTGTCCTCTCTGAAGATTAACGAAGAAATAGCGCCCCTGCAGCTTCACACGTCCCTCAATCCGTATGCTCTTTCCAACACTGAAACTCTTATACGGCAGCAAGCGAATGTAGGGTAATTCGAGTCCGAATTTCTGATTCGAGTTTTCATCGTGGAATGATGACTGGAAAATGGAAAAGAAACAGTGTTTTTATTTTCAAAGATTAAAATGCTTGAGTTTGTGTACGTTGTTTACAATTTCAAATGACACATCTTGTTGAATGATGTCATAGTTGTTATAGTAGTAATTTTAGAAGAGATTTTGGGCTTCAAAAATGGCTTCAACCGTTCCGCAATGTACTCACCTGGTTAGCTATGTGGCAACATTGGCTAAAAGGACCGCATATATCGAGTTCGATACTAGGAATGGTCAATCTATCGCCGTACACATCCATTTCCCGGTCTCTGCATGAATAAATCGGAACGCAAATTTTGTCATTACCACAGAGAATTTGTGTTTCGCTCCCGTTAAAAATAGCGTTTTCTAACTGTCCACAACAACACCCCATTAGTAGCGCACTGATAATCACAAACACTGCACGCATAATTAATTCTTTGTCTCAACAAGATGCAGTTGAACCGCGTGTGGAAATGTTCTAATATAAGCATCCGACTCGGATGCGAACCCAGCTTCTACTGATTTATTGGCAAATCTTCTACACGTTATCTCGGATTTGTATCGGACATGTCTCGATAACCTATGACACTTAAGTTTACCGAATTTATAAAAATTCTTGAGACATGGCGTCTCGCATATGATTTCATTCTACACGCTTTTCTGAAAGACAAGCCATTCAGTTGATCTGTACTAGAATCGGCTGTTATCGAAAAGAGTGGGAAAGGGCAAGGAGCAAACGAGGGATATAATGACAAAAATAAATAGGAAACATACAAAATTCTTTAAATAGTTCTTAGAAAATTCTGATAATAATTATTCATGATGACGATTTAACGATTAAAAAATTGAGGATGAACTGATTTCCTTGTCAAAAAGGAAGGTCCACCATAGATCAAATCTTCACACTGCGGCAGATCCTTGAGAAAACACAGGAAATGCAGATCGAAACACACCACTTGTTTGTCGATGTTAAGACCGCATATGACAGCGTGTATAGAGACGAGCTAGACAGCCCCATGTCTAGTTTTGACATTCCTGCCAAACTCGTCAAACTGAGCAGGATGACGATGGAGAACTCTCGCTGCTCCATCAAGGTCGGTAACGAACTCACCGAGACCTTCAATGTCAAAAAAGATTTTAGACAAGGCGACGCTCTGTCATGTGATTTCTTTAACATCGTTCTTGAGAAGATCGCGCAAAACTCACTGGCCAACACGAGAGGCACGATCTTCCAAAAGTCCTCTCAACTGCTAGCTTACGCGGATGACATTAACGTGATTGAGCGAACACAGCGAGCCGTCAATGAGGCGTTTGCTGGCATTGAAACGGAAGCGGCTAAAATGGGTCTGGCGGTAAACGAGGGCAAAACCAAGTATATGCTGTCATAGCGAAAGGACGCACAACATCGACGACTTGACTTGGTGGAACGACATGGGATGGAAACGTACCTTTTTCAAAGTGGATTTTCGACCATATATTTCAAAAGGACTGTTTTCGGTGCATTGAACCCAAATATATTCTCCCTACTATACTCCTGCTTTCTTCTGCCTTTGTAAACACCGATGATAGCCTGGAACAGATGTGCAGCAATACTGCATCCATTGATGCTTGTATAAATGCACAACGAAACAGATGTGCAAAAAATGTTGACGATTGGATGGCGCAGTGAGAGTTTCATCTGAAACAAAATTAATGTGATAAGTTTTGACTCATCGGTAGACTTCAAAAAGAAGTCTTCACAGCTTCAACTGTTCAACTGAGTAACTATTGAGTACGGCTGGATGGCACAGTTGGTTAAATGCCTGCTCCAGTTAGAGGGGTCCCAGGTTCGAATCCCAGTGAAATCGAATCGGATTCAGTCACCATTTCGCATTGGGATCAAATTAACGGCACTGGAGTAGGTTGCTACCTGGCAGTACAATGGATCAGTTTTGAGTCTGAGTGCTTCAGTAGCGCTTCAAAAATCCTCCGAAAAAAAATGTTGACATCACGTCATGACATCGTCTGCTGTCATTGTGAAAACTGACATGATTTCGGAAAACAGGTTATTTTTGCCTAGAATAATAACGGCGGCGCTAAAGTCCGAGGTGGACCTGGGCCTAGCTTCTCAGCAACCACTCGTGTGAAAATGTTATTTGAAATCTCTAAATACTGTGTCAAATGCCAATGAACTACATTGTACTAACTTGCTGATCTACTACATGTGGATATCATCAAAATTAGTAATAGAGACACCTTGCATCGATGCCGTGCAGCAAACACATGTGGCCACTTACGTGTAAAGGGGGGTTCTTTCATTTTACTGCATGCATTTTGCTGCATAGTTGTTCATAAGTGTGCCGTTTGCACCACTCTGGTACAGAACTCTAAAAAATAAGATTCGCTAAAGCTCTAAGAGCAAATGTGCTTTTGGGAACATTTTTCTCAAAAGTAAAAAATGTGCAAACATTTTTAAAATATTTTCTTAAACAGCGTGCATTACCTTAATTTTTTGCTTTTTAGTTGCGTCCAAGGATGTGGCCTAGATAAGATGCTATTAGACCGGGCCATTAAACAGACAGCGTGCTCGGCGTCTTCTTCCAAATTTGGACGTTCCGAACAGGAGGACGAACTATCGTGTCCACATTTGTGTAGGTATCTCCGTGTCCAGACAGGAGCTGCGTAAGGTGGTAGTTACTGTTTCCTATTGGTCTCGATGTCCACCTCTCGATAACGGGAGAGATGTCCCACTTTTTTTCTGTGCTCACTCTAGCTGCCTTAAGGTGTAGAAAATTTAAAATTAATTTGTCTTCAGATTTGTGCTCAGAGTGTCAAAATGTATCTAAGCTTTTTGGGATTCCAGTCCAGATTGTGAGACGTATGAGTGTAACGGTCTCATGGACCATAAAATACCGTGCTCATTTAAAAATAACCCACCTGTAGACGGCATAACGGTTAGACGTGGATTCCATAACCACTTGAAAGTGAAGACTGTTTCCAGGAAAGTAGAAGTTCAAAACATTACCGAAAATAGTTCCGTTACTCGAACCCTAAAGTTTCAAGCAGTGGCTTGGTGTTGTGTGCTAAACTCTGCTTCGGAAAACATCACATTTTCAAGAAAATGTAGATGTAGATGTCCTTTTTAACGTCATCAGCTCTCACCTCATCAGCACCGAATAACTGCCATCTGATTCAAGCAACGGCAGGACAGCAGCAGAGGAAGTGTTTTGCAGTGTCGTCGTCTTCCCCGTAGGTGTCGCAGAGGGTTTCATCACTTATGCCAAGCACATTTAGGTGTAGTGCGAAGGTGTAGTGGCCCGTTAGTATGCCGGTAAGTTGTCTGCAGTTTTTTTGTCAAGAGGTAATAGGAATGCCGCTGATTTCTTACAGACATTAGGGAGCATGTGCTTGGTCTGTCTGCCCGCTCTTCTTTTTTTATTTGATTGGTGTGCTGCCGATCCAAAGTGAGCCTACGGTGCACTCCACTCAGTGCGTCTGCCAGGATGTCGACGGGCAACTTTCCTGCTAAAACTAACGCTGTATCGTCCGAGATGGTCCTAAAACCGCCTTCATTGCACATAGTCTGTAGAACAATGTCAGCATCAGTTTCGATTACCTTACTGCTGGTGATCCTGACCAAATAGGAGCAGCGTATAAGAGGACCGATCTGACTACTCGTGAGAGAAGGATTCTGTGTTCGTGACGGGAGAGTGTCCCATGCGCACGTGATACCTTCGCGCTGGCACACCTTGGTATTGTGTGATCGTGCACAATGGTTCCAAAATTTAAACACTTTCAATGGTAACAATATTAAATCAGTATATTTTATCGTTTCAAAGGCGACATCAGTTAATTACAGTATATAATTAAAGTTCCTTTTGTGAAGAATACCCACATACAAATATAAATACGTAAATGTATACAGAGCTTTCAAAAGAAATGCGAAAAAACACTTTCACTTAACAACGAACAAATTGTTTGCGAACGCTTGGAGCGTCTCTCACGTTTTTCAAAATTCAACATTATTGTCTTCAAACCTTTCTTGATGAGCAATACAGGATTAGATACAGAGTATAGATACGTGTTAGCATTCGATAGGAAATGCAAAATTAATCGAGAAGAAATACAGGGTACAAGAGTGCACGTGTGTGGTCTGCGAGTCCTTACGTCTAAGCTAACCTCAGTGGGAACTAGGCGCGTTAATACATAACATAATATATCGTCTATAAATTCAGCTAGTTGGAGTTAATTGGAGTCTTCTTGGTACGCAGGATTCTGGTAGATCTTTTTCTGTGCGCCATTTGTGGATGAGTAGTTCTCGAGCACCACGTCCCAGAGCCGAACGTCGCCTTGCACGTATACGGTGTCCACTATTTCCGGGTCGACTTGGAATCGAAACTCTGTGATGAGCTTTTTGTTCACATACACCTCGTATGAGGCCATTCCGCAGACGATGACCAAACTGAAGCTCTTGCCGGGGCAGAAGTCTGTATCCAATTCGGTGCGTTGCTCTTTAGCCCAGGTGCCGTTGTACCATGCGTTTCGACAGACGACATGCTTTCCAATGCCACCGCCGTGCTTTGCGAAGCGCGGATTGAAGTGGAATGCGATAATCGGATGTGGCCAAATGTTCTGCCCTCCCTGAAGGTTGACGTAGAATGAATGCGGCAGCAGCTTCACGCGTCCCTCTATACGCAGGCACTTTCCAGCACCGAAACTCTTTGGCGGCAGCAAGCCATAGTAGGGTAACTCAAGTCCGAAATTCGGCTTCGAGTGAAGCGTAATGAGCTTCCATTCTGGCGGGGTTGACGTGTCCTCCTCCGAGTCAAGATCCACCCGGATTTCTTTGGCTTTCGATTCAGGCAAGCGTTCGGGGTACTGTGACGCTTCGATGCGGTTAAAACCGATGTTGTCGACATCTCCTTTCACCTCAATAGAGGCTATAGACTTGTAAGGCAAACGATGGTTATACTCGGCAAAATGATGTCCATTCACGGATATCATAAAGCAGCTATCTGTGACCAAAATTTGAATGGCAAACTTTGAGCCACGGTGCAGACTGAAGGGCAGCGCCGAGGATACTTCCTCGTTGCCCCACACATTCTTCACGCGAGAATTGCGAACGATGTAGTTCTGTGGCAGGCGTGGATTGACATGGAGTGCGATGTCCTGTGTTGGCGTTCCGAGAACCAAGTTGATCGAGAATCTGTAAGATGGAGTTTATTTGTGACGAGAGTTTTTGAAAAGTTTCAAGTAAAGCTCACCTTTCGCAGTTCGGTAAAATGTAGCCGGTGACTGTGAAGCTCAAGCCCTCCCTTATAACCCCTAGATCGTTATTCGAGTAGACTGGTACTGTTTCGACGTAGTCGTGGAATGATGACTGCAAAAAGAAACAAGAAGAAACATTTGTTGTTATTTTAGAAAATAAAGTAATTAAGCTTAAGGTGGGGAGTTCTATGCTAGACTTGGTGTGACTCTGCTCGAGTACATGGAAAGGTTAAGGTCGTTTAAATGTGCACCAGGATTGGGAAAGGAATCCTTTGTTTAGAGAAATCAAAGATATCTTTACTCGGAACTATTGAGTGATGACCAGCCCCGGTCCTAGCTAGATGAGCGCCCTGTGCAAGGCCTATGTTTAGCGCCCCTACTCAAATGAACCCATAGGAACTGAGGATTGAGGGCTTTTGACGCCCTGTGCATTTGCACATCCTGCACATATGGTAGGACCGGCCCTGGTGATGACACCAAGGATTTGGACAATGGGAGTGACCAAGTATCAGTGTAGAGCAGGAACCAAGTTTAACAAAGCAACAGGAACTTTTAGTTCAGAAAAGCATCACAAGCTTTAAGGTTATGGCTTTCTTTTGCACTCATCCCCACACCCTGAGCTTTGAATGTTTCATGAATATCCTTCTTTTCCATTTTTGTCGATGCATGATAACCATGAGAGAAAAGACTGACATATAAGCCAAATAGGGGTCCAAAATACCTTTTATCGGGTCGTCCCCCTCAATGGTTTCACTTATGTGCATGAATAGGAAGACAGAAACAACTAGACAACTACTGCAACCTGTCCGGAAACAGACAGGAAGGTTTAAAGAGTCATTCAAGAGACATGCAACTTAAAGAGCCAAGGACGCTCTAAATATCAGCAGTGTTCTAAAGTTCACGACTGGATGTCGCAGTTGGTTAAGTGCCTGCCCCAAGTTCGAGGGGTCCCAGGTTTGATTTCACTGGGATTCGAACCTGGGACCCCTCTGGGGGCAGGCACTTAACCAACTGCGCCATCCAGTCGTCGCTAATTATCCAGAGTTCGCTAATTAGATGTTAGAAAATTTGCCCGGAGATCTGGGTTTAACCAAAAACTCATCTTCTCAGGCGAAACCCATTTTTGGCTCAGCGACAATGCCAACAAGCAAAATTACCGTTATTGGAGGAAACACAATCCACAAGTGTTCGATCAAACGTCAATGCATCCGCAACGTTTGACTGTTTGGTGTGATTTATGGCATGGCGGCACCATCGGACCTTATTTCTTTCAAAATGACGAAGGAGACACCGTTACCGTCAATCGTCTCAGATATAGAGCGATGTGACTTTTTGTGGCCAGACCTCGAACAGACCAACGTTGATATTTCCAAGCTGTGCTTTCAACAAGACGGCGCGGCGATACGTGCCATACAAGCGACACAACGTTGGAAGTTGTGAAAGAAAAATTTAGAGACAGGCTCTCACGGCGAGCATTCAACAATTGGTCGCCGCGATCATGCCACTTGACACAACTCGATTTTTTCTCAGGGGTTACGTCAAGTCCGTATTCTGCGTTAACAAGCCAACCACTTTGGACGAGTTCGATAATAGAATTCGAGAAACTATTGCCGGAATAACCGAAAATGCCACGTAAATTAAAAATTTCACCGACCCCATGGAGCACTGCCAGCATACCTGGGGCGGTCATTTGAATAATGTGATATTCCATAATTCATATTGTCATGAAAGTAGCTTCAAAATCAAGCCAGAATCAGTTTCATCTCTCACGCCATTGTTGTTTTATTCAAATTTATTTTCCTATCGTTCTTACCTGGTCACCCTGTATAAGAACCAGGGTCGCCAGGATCATTGGTGACATCTAACAAAAATAGGGATGTTCGTAAGATTATTTCAATACACAGAACACACATTCTTTTACTAAACTCACAAAAATATGCCCAAAGTCTGAAAAATGGTTAATTTTCTCTTTTGCTCCTGCCACCCATGTCCGAAGGGTGTTTTTTTAGAGGTTTAGTTTTAAAACTGGCAACACTGTGTCTACAGATTGTCAATTTGACAGTTGAAAGTTGATTTGTGGTATCCGTCTGGGGTCAGTAAGTTAGATTTAAGAATAATAGTTCAGTTAGTTAAGCTAGTGTTAAGTATTTTTGTCTAGAATATAAGAACCAAGAATTTTTGAAAAAAAATGCACAAAAAAAAAGTTGATTTGTGGTTAATACATTTTGCCACTTTGAGATGAATAGAATGAACTTCTTCTCCTTCTTCTTAGGGCGCTACAGTCCGAGGTGGACCTGGGCCTCACTCAACATGCCCCTTCAGCCACCACGATCTCTCGCCAGCTGTCTCCAGTTTCGCACACCAAGCCGGCCGAGATCCCCCTCGAGTTGTGTGCGCCACCTTGTACGTGGACGTCTTCTGTTGCGTTGTCCCACAGGCTCAGAGTCGAAGAGTCTTCGGGCCGGAGCTAAGTTGTCACTACGCTGTACATGGCCTAGCCATCCTAGGTGTTGGACCCGTAGACGTCTGACTAGACAGATGTCGCTGTACAGTCCATGCAGTTTGTGGTTGAGTCTTCTTCTCCAACTGTGAGATTCTACTCAAAACAAAAATGAAATCGCGTACCTATAATTTCGAAAGAAAAATTCCTCTCTCAGCATGACCATGACTAAATTCTTAGAACAGCCGCGTCTAATGTTTGCCTTCTAACTTTTGACTCGACTCATGTTTTCGTAGCGATAAGCGCTTTATGACACTCGGCGAGAGGCAACCGGCTTGTTTGACACGCTTATCTTCACCCGCTTCCAAGTTACGACAAAATTTCGTAGGTAAACACCATTCCAGCTTTTGTTTTGTGGACCCCAAAATCAAAGTTAATAAACAAAACCTACCCTGATCCATTACGACTAATTGGGGCACCGTGTTGTTGACTGCGTGAACACTCACCATCACTGCGATTATTGGGTTTATTGCATGCGACGACGTATCGCTTCACCTCGTAGCATCCAATTAACATGCAGGTCTCAACTCCTTGAGTGGACGCTTCACTGACATCGAAACAATTGACACATTCCCAAACCGAAAATGGATGAGCTTTTCAGGTTGCGCGATATTAATCATTGAGAAGCTGTACACACTGGTTCGGTTTCAATTAGCTATTCCATCCGATTATGGAGACGACAAGTATGTGGGTATGTACCCACTCCGATGAAGTCAGCAAGCGAACTAAGACTAGCGCACTTGAGATTGATGGAGCTACCTCAGATTTTTGTTGAATAAACAGTTTGCTGTTGGGTTTTCGGGGAATCCAAGGTGATTCAAGGTCAATTACAAAGCTCAAGACTCCATATGAAATCTTCAAGACTCGCTCTTGAACTTTAGACAACATACTCGCAGCTGTGTACACACTTTTGAGGAGGAGATGATATCATTTAGCTGATTGGTTCCAACGACTGGAATGTCTCGAAAGATTACTCACGAATGAGTTTCTCAACAGCACCGACTAGTGAGGGCGTGCCGCGAAAGCATTGATTGCTTGAGAGATGTGCTCAGACAGTTTAATCGCTAACTAGGCATTGAGCTGCCTGTGAACCTCTACGTGACAACCTTGACCGGAAAGATAAAAACAATTCGAACTACTTCACAGGTTTGTGTTGAAGTTTTTACAGAAATAAATATGCGGCTTGTGCCAATAACGGAGTTAGCAAATCCAATGATTTTTTCCTTCTTTGATTGCAAAGGCGTTGATTGTCGTTTTCTTTTTCTCAGATTTTCCAGAATGGCTGCGTAGAATTAATTGAAATAATCTAATATCCGTGGTCTGGCGTGTGGGATCGTGCGTCGATCCATGCGTATTAGACTTTTACAGTCTAGGTTCGAATCCAAGTTCAGACAAATCCAACTCTTTCGAGTCGCTGACAATCCTCAAAGAGTATAACTGTCTAGAAAAAGCTTCTCAATTTCGCCGTTCGGAATCGGCATTAAACTGTAGGTCCCCTCCACTCGTGAAAAGAGGGGTTGCTAAGAAGTTTGGCCCAGGTCCACTTCGGACTGTAGCGCCGCCATTATTATTATTATTATTATTATTAAATGACTGAATGTTCACTCACTTTTGACGCTGACTGTACATACATCAACACTCTGTGAAAGTACACTTTCAGCCCGCGTTTAAAATCAACCGAACCATTCACGGACTAAATGCCAGCACAAACCGCAATGTTACCCTTAAGACGAACGTCAAAAACGACAATTAAATACGTACGAAGATACTTCAATTCACAGTTCAGAAATCTCATTCATGAATAAATTGTTAATGCCTTCTTAATTCATTCAAATCACTTCTTTTATCTCTAGGTGGCAGCACGGTTTTATTTGAAATTTATTCATCAAGGGCAAACACTCACGCATATTGCCAAAGCATGTGTTTGCAAATTTTCCTTCCGTGGCTATGAATCTATTACAAGAGCCCTAAACTGTGGATGCTGGATGTAAAGGAAGCTCCATATACGCCATCAAGCTTCGTATTCCTCTAAAAACCCAATAAACCCCTTAGTTGAAAATATTATAGTTGACTTGCGTCATTTAAATTTTTAATGAACTCTTGTGAGTACTTTTGTGGTAGCCAAAGGACTCACAGCACACAACTACGTATTCGATGGGTTCACTCACCTTGAAGCATGCATCAACAACAAAGTACAATACATTCACATCGTCCTTGGGGAGGGGATGAAAGAAAAATTCGAGTTCGAATTTCTTGTTACTTCAGCTTTGGCAAGGATTTTCTTACTAAGAACTTTGAAAACTCGAAAAGGAATGGGTCATCGATCGATAATCTTGTCACTTAGAGTTGGCAAGGAACCATGAGATGGGGCGATATATGAAAACTGGAGCCATGAACTCATTTATTTTTCGTAGTTTTGTTAAGGAAAGTAGTTTGCTGGGTATTTCAAGGAGACTGTGTGACTGGAACTGTGCCACGTGTTAGCAGTTTTCCAGGAACACGAAAATATGATGAGTGCATTAAATTAATCAAATTCCAAGCAGGAGAGTGGATGTTTAAGGATGGGTATCATAAAGCAGTTCAAATGACCTCCTCTTTAGGTCGTATGTCATTTTGTTTCCATTACACGCGATGATTTATGTAGACTTTGGGTGATGGTGCCATTTGCATGTGACGTCTACACACGACTTTGTTTTAAAAAGTAGGTTTATTCATTGGGATAGGTTTTTTATGGGAACGTCGGTAACTGAGCTTAAATAATTATGGCCATTTATTCATGATATTAAAATTTATCTGATTATTTTGATGGAGCATACGCTGTCGAATAATTGGATCACTTCTTAGAGCAGTTGGTGCAATACCAGTGGAAGTCGGCGGTATCGGTAACACTCATTTATATGTAATTTTATATGTTCCAGCATCTAGTAGCTAATTTGTTGTCAGTAGCGCAAATACACGACTGGATGGCGCAGCTAGTTAAGTGACTGCCCCAAGTTAGAGGGGTCCCAGGTTCGAATCCCAGTGAAATCGAATCTGGTCCAGTCACCATTTGCCGTTTGGATCAAATTAACGGCACTGGAGTAGGTTGCTACCTAGCAGTGCAAAGGACCAGTTTTGAGTCAGAGTGCCCCAGTAGTGTTTCAAAAATACTCCGAAAAAAAAAACAGTAGCGCAAATAGCAAAGAAACGACAATAAGACATAATTTCAAGGCAGCAGCTGTAAATTTTGTACTCTCAGATTTGGATCCAAAAGCGATGACATGGCATCCCACATGATTAGGCTGACCAGACGTCCTCTTTTAAGAGTACATATCCTCTATTTGTCTCATAATAAAATGTCCGGTATCTTTTTGGAAAAACATGCAATTTGTCCTCTTTTTTGGTTTTTTCAGTTAACTACATTTTTCGACATCACAGAACTACAACAAAACTTTTTTTTTCAACACTAATTTAGAAATTGTCTGCATCTTTCTGGTGTGAACACGACCTAAAATATATTTGTGCCTAAACTCATTCACTTCTGAACACAACGCCATTGTTTGTTTTTTTTTTAACAGTCGTCTGAACACACCCACTCATTTGACAGCTCAATTCATACCTATTTTTTTTTTTTTTGTTTAAAAGTAAATACACCGTTTGTTTACTGTATTCCTTTTCTAATGTAAAAATTAGAAGCCAAAAAAAAATTTGTTTGTGACTGTTCAAGGTGTCCTCTTTTTCATGCCCATTGATCTGGTTACACTCACGTGTAAGTAAAATGTGAGATGGCGTTGTAACTGGCATCCAATTTGCAAATGCTCGTTTAATTGGTGGTGCTAGATGGTGTTTAACTTACTATGAGCTGTGAAAAAGTGTACACCTATGTGGTAACATATTAGAAGGGTTACCGGCCTCCGATTTTGGAAATATTTTTTTTTGTTTTAAAAAGTTGTTTAAAGTTGTTTTAAAAAAGTTTTTTTATTTTCTAATAAAATTCAATAAAAATTCAAATAAAATCATAAAAAATACTTTTTTTTTGCATAAAGAATGTGTACACTAAACAAACAAAATTAACAACTCAAAATGAGTACTAAGTCTGTTTTCTTTTCCACTTTAAAACAGCTTCTAGTCGTTTTGGCATTGACGCAAACACCTTTTTAGAAAATTTTAAAGGAAGAAAGGCAAAATATTTCTTTCCAATTGAATTTGGTTCTTATTCATCACCAGATTAATGTAATCTTAATCTTACATATAAACAGGATAAATAAAGTGCATTGCCTCAAAAATAAGATTATAATTCATTTGCATCATGAACTATGTTCAAAAGGACAACAAAATCCTCACAGGAAACGCCACATTTCCCATAAATTGTTTAAACCATTTACAGTACGAAATTTATCAATCGTAATATCGATATTATTGATGATTGATAAAATGCATCAATGATGGAACATGTATCTCAAATGGAAAGAAAATTAATAATTCTTCGTCCAGACAACGACACGGAATACAATGGCAATGATATTCAAAAACTGCAAGAAAACTGGAGTACATCACTAGACAAGAAAAGTGTATACATCAAAGCAAAGGAGAGTGTCAAATGTTGTGTTTTTTTCTGTTCCGGACTTGAATACAAAAAAAGTTTTGCTAATATAATAAACCTACCAATAAAGTGCCATACAAGGAAGTTTTTGGCAGCTTGTTATATCTAGCGCAAGGAACACGAATGATGTCGTGAACTAAGTTCGCTAAATGCCACTGGACTGCTGTAGAAAGGTTATTCAGATACTTAAACGCAACGATTAACTTCAGAGTTGAATATTGTAGGTAGATGTATTTCATGTACTGGTCATATTTTTAAGCATTGTGGAGTAGCCATCTCTTGGAATAGCAAAAGACAACAAACAGTAGCTTTATCCAGCACCGAGGCTGAGTACATGGCTCATTCAACAGCAGCACAGGAAGTGATCTGAGACAAGCGAGACTATGATTTGAGTAGTAGTAGCATCAGTATTCGCTGTCATGTGATTTCTTTAACATCGTTCTTTAGAAGATCGTGCAAAACTCAGTAGCAAACACAAGAGGCACGATCTTCCAAAAGTCTGTTCAACTGCTAGCTTACGCAGATGATATTGACGTAATTGGGCGAACACAGCGAGCCATCAACGATGCGTTTCCTGGCATTAAAACAGAAGCGGCTAAAATGGGTCTGGCGGTAAACGAGGGCAAAACAAAGTATATGCTGTCATTGAGAAAGGACGCACATCGACGACTTGGTCAGAACGTCATCATAGACAGCTATAACTTTGAGGTAGTTAAGGACTTCGTCTACCTTGGCTCCGCGGAAGTGCTCGGGGGTTTCTGGATCGATTTCCACCCTGAAGCTGCGGCAGTGCGAGTTGAATGGTATGCCTAATCTTTCAGCATGCCTGTCAACAGCCCAGTGTCCTATACAAATCGCTATATTTCTGTATATGTTTCTTCTACTGTTCTTGAGCAGGTCTTTTGTTATCTTTTGGTTGTAGTTGGATTATAAGCTTCAGGATAGGACACATGTTTCCAGCTTGGTCCATCTTTCGTTGGCGATTTTGATTGGAGGTGATTGTAGACATTATTTTTTACGAAGCCTAGTGGAGCCCTGGACTTGTTCCACAACGAGACTATCGAGTTTGGATCCTTGTCTGGCTAGCTCGTCTGCTACTTCGTTTTCTCTTATACCCGTGTGCCCGGGAACCGAGAACAAAGAGATCGGTCTCCGCTCACCTATAATGGATATTTCCTTGCAGCAGCAATCCACTAGTTTTGACGTTGTAATTATGGATGTTAGAGCCTTGATAGCAGTTTGACTGTCTGAAAAAATTGCTATCCGCTGTGCTGGTTCTGTTCTGTTCTTAATTTCAAGACACGCATCATATATTGCTAGCAATTTTGCCTGGAAAATGCTTGCAAAGCTTGGTAGCTTGAATGACTTTGATATCTTGAGGGCTTCGGAGAAGATCCAGCGCCCAATTGTACTAAAAGAAGCCTAAGATAATCTTTCATTATTTCACTTCTAAAGTCAATCTAGAGAGCCAGCCATAATTGACTTAAGCCAACTTAATCTTATGTCAGAATAAAATTAAGTCGCCGGTAGCGTCATTAAAATTTACTTCTTTCTTTAATTACTTCTAGGTACAGAATGCAGCTGTCAAAATGGCTAAAATTTTTCCTCCATGTAAAGACAATCCTGCAGCCGATATCCATCCCACCATCCCGCTAGATAACCTTCAAGTCAGTCCAATAAGTCGACTCGTGTTAACACGTCTATTACGGCAGAATTTATCGATTCACTCTTTGTATACATAGAACAAGCCAGCAGAGGCAATAAAAGTTATTCTCGTCAAACCGGAAATAAAGCGATCTTCCACTAGGAAGATAAAATCATCGATCGAAGAATCGGAATGTTTGCTGTTTCGGCTGGCCAAAAGAATGGAAAACAAGGAACAGAAACGAATTGAAAGCTTTCAACAAAAAAAACTATAAAGATCGAGACAAGTGATGACTCCTCAAAACAGCGACAAAGCCTAGAACAAGTTTAACATTTAACATCAAAATCTATAAGTAAACGGCTATGATTGAGCTGCGGTTATTCTTAGTTCTCGTGTACATTTCAAAATTGATTACCTCGCGTCTAGTAAAATCATTTACTCACACCAAGCCTCAGTTAATGAGTGGAAATGTGCGCACACAGCTGCTTGCCGCCCTTCGTGAGCACCGTACCCCACCGCCCCGATGGCCAATTACCTTACCTCATTGACCTATTCGCAATCGGATCCACGAAACCCCCCCTGGATTAACCTACACACGTTTAATTAGAAATTGTTTTTGAATGGAAGCCACGCAATCACTACCCTTGCGCGAGGTGAAAGATCAAAGGTGCTTCAATTAGGAAAGCACAGAATCGAAAATCAGAAGAAAATTAAATTTCTATAGAAGTCACGGCGTTATCAACGTCTCGGAGGAAGCCGTCTCCCTGACCTTTAATCTCGAGAGATAGATAAGGGGAAATAAAAAGTAATCTGTGCCTTTATCAACCGACTCGTTGACCTTAATTGGTTTTATGCCCCGAATGAAAAGGCAAGTTGAGTGATGAATCATCTCGAAAACAAGGAGGATTCCTTGGAAATCGCCCTCTCAAGGATAGAGCTCGGCAAAAACATTCCAATCCCCCGCAGAGAATCGAACGCACGGGTAAATCCGTAAACACACTTGCGAATCGCCTCGCTCGCAACTAGCACACATTCTTTCCCACCTAATTAGCATAGGGGTCACACCGGGGGGCATCGGCACTCATTGCTTCAATTTGTTCTACTTGGTCGGCAAGTGGAGCAGTAAATTTCTGTGTTGACAATTCCGTCATCATGCCCACAAGCGTGCGGACTCAGTCAAAGGACGCACGTATCCTTGAGCCACCCGCACCCGGCTTACCTCATTTAATCCAATCTCCTTGGACGAAGAACAGCATAAGAGATACTTCAATGCCCTCCTGAAGCACATAATAACTCTTCAATATTTGTATCCTTGCCTAGTCGTCCCCGAAGTTCACTTTATGCTCATGCTGTGTGACCGGCTTTCTCGCTCCCCGAGTCTCTCTGTCGGCCGCAGACCACCGTTGATGAGACGAGTGAAGTGAACAAATGACAGGGTTGTTCTTTTCTTGCTGCAAACGAATGCGTCATTTGACACCACCACTGCAATGCAACTGCATTCTATTTTTCTATTTTCAGTTTCTGTTTACTGTGAAGGAAATCTCCTTCCCACAAGGACAGGGCACACTTCGGGCACGGTTCGTATAAAATGTTGGTCTAAAATTGAATCACTTTGTGGACTGTGCTCCCACGAACGATGTCGTTCGCTTGTAAATATCTCAAAAACATTAAACACTAGGAAACAGATTATTCGCTTGGCGCAACACACCCCGGATGTAGAGTCACGATATTTGAGCAGAGACTCGATTAGATTGTTTATCTTTTCACTGTTTAGAAACGAAACACAGATGAAATACACAATTTTGACACAGTGCCCGCGGAGGTGGGGTGGGGCGACATCGGCGATGAGGAGAAATATCCACTGGCACTACTGTTGCGCGATTGATTTTTGGTCAGTCTTCACGTTTCCCAGGTTCGACAGAAGTATCTCTGTTGGATTGGTCAGTTGCGGTCTGTAGAAACAATTTTTTATCTCGATGTAAATAGTCGATGACACGTTTACTGGTCTCAAAAACCAAAAAAAAAAGACTAGCTACTGCTCGTTCTCGTCGAAAACGGGGAGGGGAGGAATAAGTTAACTCGCGGGGCTGTTGTATGTGGCAGGGGGAGGCTGTATTTTCTCTCGCTCTCTGCACCTATCAACCGGGACGTACAATTCGAGACCTGCGTACCGAAGTGCTTTTTCAATTGTACTGCTTTGGGAGGTTTCAGCGACGACTGGCATTGGCGGTATTAGCTAACGCTTTTGCCTCTCATATCAATCGAATCCAACAAAATCCATACGCTGCCGCTGGCTGGCACAGATGATGCGAGAGGGAAGCAACAAAAGCTACAAAAGAAGCTTATTGCTTCTTCTTATCGGGTGGGAAAGAAAAACAACATCTCGACGTACTTGTTGTCAGTCAACAGCTGATTTGTGGTGAATTTGGTGAGTCGTTGGGGAAAAGCTTCTTTTGTTTACATTTAAGCTTGGACTTGATGCGATGACATATTTGACTACCAAATTGCGCTTTGAAACGTAATTAAGTGGAATTTTTTTCTTATTTTTCACTTTTGTCAAACCGGTTTAAACAGTGTCGACCTTAGAAGGTGACTTTTCTGAAGAAGCAAACTGTCTCGATTGACTTGCGCTAAATTCCTCAAGCTTCAGGGAAACCTTGTGGGAAATTGGGTTCAAAGGAGTTTATTTTAGGGGGAATTTCATTGGTCATTCCCTTGTAGAGTTGCCGTATGAATGACCTGAAAACAAGGTAACCATAGGTCAAATTTTTTGGGATTTGAAGGATCCTTAGCTCTTTTGGAATCCACGAAAATCATTTTTGAGTTTTTTTTCGAGTGTCGAAGACATTCCTGACTGTTACCGTGCTGGATAGAGCAGGTGATTGCCCAGTTGCTCAAATATTGGTATCCAAATTAGTAAACCTTTACGGAGAACAGTCACGATGAAATGTATTTCTGCTTCCCATTCGTCTTGCAATTCAGCCTTTTGCTTCCCTAAGGATTCTCATGTCCTGTCACCCGTATCAGTTCTACCCCGTTTTTCCTTGAGTAATTGCGACGTTCCTAGAGATTTAAGGGTAAAGCTATTAAGAGCTTTAAGTGGAGAATACCGAAATAATTTCAAACTGTAAACTTAAATTGGCTGAAAATGATTATTTTGCAAGCATCGATTATTTGTCTAAGTTCTTCAGTATTCTCCTTAAATTATTTGAATAATTTAATCTACTTCTTTGGGAAACCGCCTGATGAAACGTAGGACAGTAATTCACGGAGAGTGTGAGCACGTGATGTCGGATTCTGGCAGCCTCGCACACATTGCTTTCAGTTATTGAGACCAATTTGTAGAGGAAATTCAGACATTCTCTCCTGCTCAAACCAAAATGCTTTGGTGTAAAGGCTTTAGTTGGAAAATTGCTGCTTATTTGTTCGACATGGTCGACGTTGTGTCACCAACCGTTTTTTTCCTGCGGACTATGGCCATATCGTTTTACAATTTATAAAGTGCTGTTATGTGTTCTTCTCAAATAAACTTCTTCGCAGAATAGTTTCCCGCTCGAAATCTTGACAGAAAGTCAGTATCATCCCCGGAACGAAATGAGTCGCTTTACGCTTGAACAACGTTGGGAAATATTGAAAACTTATTCCCAAAGTGAGTGCTGTGTAGCCCGTACGGTGCGCACAGAAGAGAATGTGGTTGCTGTGGCCGAGAGTGTGAGACTCAATTCACGAACATCAACTCCTAAGGAGAAGTCAATTAAATTGATCACAAATGATTAAGTAACATATGTATTAGTTGTGATTTCTATAACAGGATTTTGTGTTATCTGTCCCAAACTTGAGTATAACGCTCATATCTGGTCTGGTGCTCCCAAGACCTCTCTGGACCAGTTAGATAGAATACAACAGCGAGCAATAAAACGTATAGGAGATAGTAATATCTTGAAGTCGATAGACTCGCTCGAACATCGCCATAATGTCTCATCCTTATCACTGTTTTATCGCTATTTTAACAAACGATGCTCAAGTGAGGTAGCCAATTGCATTCCTCCCCTCCATGAATTCACCCGCAATACTCGTCTCGCCAGGAATGTTCATCAGTTCACCCTTAAGCCTGTTTTCGGGCGCACAGTTAAGTTTAGAGAGTCGTTTTTTAGCCGCACCACACGAATATATAATGCTCTTCCCAGTCCAATATTTCGCACTCACTACAATGCGCAGGCATTTAAATACCAAAGTGCATAAGTACCTCCTCTCCATTTCTCCCTCTATACCTTCGGCCCGTGCTGTGTCTTGATTCCGCACACTTAAGGGTAGTTTTAACCCCTTTTGCGCGCGCAAATTATAAAAAAAAATGTACAGCGATGGTATCAATGGTAACACCGGCACAATTAATGGTCTCAATTTGGTGTGTGTCTTCCTTCAGCATTATTTCTGGAGTTCGCAAACAAAATTTTGGTTACAACATAAAAATACAGATTAGGGCGAGAAATCGATCATTTCTTTAATTATTACATACTTTTTTCACGGCTTTTATTTAAGGCAGTCCGAAAAGTCGTCCACTTTGAAGAACTCTCATCGGAAAAACAAACCATGACCGAATTACTCAGTTCAGAGAGATTCTAAGAACACCGTCAATCAGTCGACGTTCCAAAATCATTCGCCTATCGATTAACTAACCGACAAACTTTAAAACTTAAATTTATTGGATTGCGACTGTAATCTTTTGATGGTTGAAATCTTGTTGTTCACCCAATGAATTTATTGTGTGATTAGGACTAGGCTCCACAGTTTATGCGTGCAATCAATGCGTGCCACTGTTTTCCTGTTCTAACGTACCGTCCGTGGTGAGTTGGTTAGCTTGGCATTACAAAAATGTCATTATTTATTCAGATTAAAATATGGACATTTGTAACTGACAGTTTGTGTAAACACAGGTGTTCATTTCATTTAAATTTCCAAATTATGCATCATAACAATGAAAGTAGTTTATTTGACGTATGGTGCTTCAAAGGTTAACGTTCTTTGTGACTCATTCCTGATGGACGCAACGATATTAATACATGTTTTAATCAACAAAAAAGGGCCGTGGCGTAGTGGGTAGGTGCGTCGACTCCTACGCTCGAGGTCGTCAGTTCGAATCTCGAAAAAAACATCAAACATTTTTTCACGGCTCCACCTCTTTCGAGTCACTGACAATGCTCAAAGAGTATAACTGTCTAGAAAAAAGCTTCTCAATCTCGCCGTTCAGAGTCGGCATTAAACTGTAGGTCCCCTCCGCTCGTGAGAGAACAATAGCACGCACAACACGAGTGGTTGGTGAGAAGCTAGGCCTAGGTCCACCTCGGACTGTAGCGCCGCCATTATTATTATTATATTAATCAACAAAAAAGTATTTTTGTATATCAGCAACTTATTTGTGGCTCAATGGGTAAAGTGCTTAAGTGTTGATCGATAGCCCAGAGGCGCGTCATTTGAGTGCAAATTCAAAAATTATGTGTATGACTAAAGTGTTTTTACCTGAATTCGTGTAGCAAACAAGTTCGATTTAAAATTGCATTGACGCATTCCTTTTAACAATCCATGCGATTGTTTTATTTTCTTATTTATTGATCTCTAAACTTTTCTGCACTTCATCAGAAAGCTATTCATCTTAAATGTGCTGCATTTTGGGATTTCTGTGTGTTTGTGTCAGTTTGCTTCGGAACGCACTAGCTCATGCTTAACGAAACATTTGCTTGTGTGCCATCGATTAAATTCGCAAATGCTTAACGAAATGTTTCGAGTCTTTCGTGACTTCCGTTATAGTAACTCTTAGGGGATGCGTGTATTCACTCCATTTGCGTTTGACACTAGCTGATGCTCGCTCATGCCTATTTTAGTTGGGTTTTACGCTTACTATACGCATTGGACCACTTTGACTGCGCCAACTATTGAGGGATAAGTCTCCTTAACATCGCCTATAAGATCTTTTCTGCCCTTCTGTCTGAACGCCTAAAAATTTTCGTCACCAAACTGATAGGTCCCTATCAGCGTGGTTTATGGACGGGGAAGTCCACCATCGATCAAATCTTTACACTGCGGCAGATCTCGGAAAGGACCCAAGAAATGCAAATCGACACACACCACCTATTTGTCGATTTCAAGGCCGCATATGACAGAATGCATAGAGACGAGCTGTACAGCGCCATGTCTAGTTTTGACATTCCTGCCAAACTCGTCAGACTGAGCAGGATGACGATGGAGAACTGTCGCTGCTCATTCAAGGTCGGTAACGAACTCACCGAGACCTTCAAACAAGAGGCACGATCTTCCAAAAGTCTTCTCAACTGCTACCTGACGCGGATGACATTGACGTGATGGGGCGAACACAGCGAGCAGTCAATGATGCATTTGCTGGCATTGAAACGGAAGCGGCTAAAATGGGTCTGGCGGTAAACGAGGGTAAAACCAAGTATATGATGTCATCGAGAAAGGACGCACAACACCGACGACTTGGCCAGAACGTTAGCATAGGCAGCTACATATAATTTTAAGGTAGTTAAGGACTTCGTCTACCTTGGCTCCGCTGTAAACAGTACAAACAACATCAGTACCGAGATCAAACGCAGAATAACTCTTCCCAAACGCTGATTTTTGGGCTGATTTTGGCAATTGAGTAGTAGAGCCCTCTCTCGGAAGACCAAGTTGACTCTATACAAGACCTTGATCATCCCAGTCCAGCTGTACGGTGCAGAGGCATGGACAATATCCCAAGCGGATGAACAGTGTCTTGGTCTTTTCGAGAGAAAATTTCTGCGCCCAATCGTTGGTCCTGTTTGCGTTGATGGCATTTGGAGGAGAAGGTTCAACCACGAATTATATGGGCTGTACAGCGACATGAGTCTAGCCAGGCGTCTACGGATCCAACTGGAGACAGCTGGCGAAAGATCTTGCTGGCTGGAGAGGCATTTTGAGTGAGGACCAGGTCCACCTCGGACTGTAGCGACCTAAGAAGAAGAAGATCGCCATTTGCAACTACGAAAGAAGTTAATATAATAATAATGGCGGCGCTACAGTCCGAGGTGGACCTGGGCCTAGCTTCTCACCAACCACTCGTGTTGTGCGTGCTATTGTTCTCTCACGAGTCGAGGGGGCCTACAGTTTAATGCCGACTCCGAACGGCGGTTTGAGAAGCTTTTCCTAGACAGTTATACTCTTTGAGCATTATCAGTAACTCGAAAGAGGTGGAGCCGTGGAAAAAAAGAGAAAGAAGTTGTCAGGGCGATAAAAAATAGAATACGTTCGCCACCTTCTCTGCGGTTGCACAGGAACTATAATGACCGTATGCAAACTTAAGAGAACTGTGACGATAGTTGAAGCAACTGCCATGGTCATGTAAAGTCCGCCTTTGCACCGCATCAAGGCTAAAATCGGTGGACGGCAATAAAAAAGTGAACGCGAACACCGTATTACATTTTTAAAAGATTTAATTTATGACACAAACTTTGAAGTGTGAATTTGATTGAAAATGAGAGAAAAGAGTAAAGGAATAAACATACATGGGTTAAAAACCTTAGATAAGAAAAGGAAAATACATTTTCTGTAAATATTAAGATAATTGAACGTCATATGTTTTCCTCCGCGCTGATGTTGACTCATCGAAATCACAAACAAAAGTGAAAAAACGCTCTGAAGTTATATTAGTGTTCACACACAACGAAAAGTACTCCGACCAAGGGAAAAAGTTGCAAAGTCGTACTACCATATGACCGATCTCAACAACTTGTCATAAGAGTCGTTCACATTGTACGAGAGACATAGAACAAACTTGGTTTATTAAGCAAAGTCGTACGACTTTTAGTACTGTGTGAACGCTGCTATTGAGGCACTGTAAGTTGAACATCTTTATCTGCCTGATTTGTGGATACGATTCATCGGGCTGCTGTTGTGATATGTAATTTTCCATCTCTTTTTGCACTAATGTGAGTTGTGATCGTCACTCATGAGTCATCGTGTGAAAACCTGACCTAGCTATTTGGCGATACAGACTTGGCACCACTTACATTTGAATTACTTTTGAGCTGTCAAATTTCAAACATTTTGCTTCGGTATTTAATTTAATGTGGCGCCGTGGCGTAGTGGGTAGGTGTGTCGACTCCTACGGTCGAGGTCGTCAGTTCGAATCTCGAAAAAAACATCAAACATTTTTTCACGGCTCCACCTCTTTCGAGTCACTGACAATGCTCAAAGAGTATAACTGTCTAGAAAAAAGCTTCTCAATCTCGCCGTTCGGAGTCGGCATTAAACTGTAGGTCCCCTCCGCTCGTGAGAGAACAATAGCACGCACAACACGAGTGGTTGGTGAGAAGCTAGGCCCAGGTCCACCTCGGACTGTAGCGCCGCCATTATTATTATTATTATTATTATTATTTAATTTAATGACTAATGTCAGTCTTCTGTCAAATCCTTATACTTTTGTCCCTATTTAATGAATAATTATGGATAACTCATGAGAACGAAGAAACATGAGTCTGGTAGCACTAACTCTGTCGTCGTTTAGATCTGACGGCATATATCTTTTTAAAGCAGATATAAGCTGTCGTGTTGTTGTTAGCATAAGTTAGCTCATGCGAAAAAAAAAACACAACTTCTGGTGAAATTGAATGATATGACTTTGTTGCCAAATCTCCTGACCAAAAGTTTTGAGAACGACTGTATGGAGTACTGAACTCTCAATCGATTAAACCCACTTCCTAACAGAGTGCTCCTAACTGATTAAATTAAAGATTGAAAAGCCGGCAATTTACTGCGCATAAACACATGCGTTCATACGACTTCACTTCAAAATGTCAAATTATGGAAGAACAAACACTCAGCCCACCTGATGTTTTGTTGTTTTATCGCCTTCACTGTAAACCAGCTGGTTTGTGTCACCGTGTACACTTCCCCTCCCCCAGACAGTATGACAACAACAGTTCCCTCCTCGCAGCGCCATTCCCACACACTCAATAACAACAAACAGACTCCAATTTAAGTGATTGCGTACAGATAAGAAAAATGATTTATCATTATCACTCGTTACTCGTTGCGAATTGATGGTGGAAAACGATGATGATTTGCTTGATAAATTTAACAATTCGATTACGTACCCCATCGGTCACTTCTTCGCCTTCCAGCACTTCGATGTCATCGTAGTCAACTCTGTAAGTGTCTCCGCCACCGTCACCCCAGAGCCCCTCGGAGGCGTATTCGGTCGCGGTAAAATCAATCTTTGCACTCATGTCACTTGGATCAAATGTATCTCTGCCAATAGTCTTGACAATTCGTCGATTTTGTTGTATTACACCACTGTCACTTGACCGTCCGGTTTCGCTTAATGATTCTGAACTCCTGCTGCACTGGTTATTCCATAGCTCGTCGCGATACTTCTGGAAGAGGTAACGATCTCTTTTCACCCTCAAATACTGTGCACTTTGTCTCAGCGAGAAACCCGAAGTGACGAAGAAATGAGAAAGCCCGTAGATCTGGCGAATGGCATTGCAAGCGAAAAACGTCAGAGCCGCCATGTGTGTGGAGGGATGGCGAACTACTTTCAGTGGCAAATGCTGAGTGTGTGTTCGCCCTTTCTCTCTCCCCCTTTTCTGTGTCTCTCTCTTTCGCTCTGTAGCTACTTTGTGCTGAATTACGTTGCGTTGATTAGAATCAGTTGTGTGTAGGCCAGGCGTACTTGTGACTGGACGGTGAATGGCTGAATAGCTCGTTTTTGACATCAAAACAAACGCGACAGTGTTTGTGAGCTGCTGAGTTATTCACTTCTTGAATTTATGTTCTATTAGCTGCTGCATTGTGAGAGGTGTAGGCTTTTTTTTCCTTCTTCACAGAACCTATTTTTGGATGAGAGCTTCTTTTAATGTGGCATTCGGATGGAGTGAGAGGGGTGTATGTAAATGTGAAGAGAGCAGGAGGCAAACAGTGTTAGTACGGATTTGGGTAGTTGGCGAATTCGAGTGTGAATAGACGGACACAAGACGAAGAACTGTTTGTTAGAAGAATTACATTTCCTACCTCATACGCTTATCTCTTTAGAGATCCAAGAAAAGGGAAGGAAGCTTCCCGTGGACAAAAGCAAGGGTGTTTGCTTTTGAACTATCGAACCTTATTCTGATGGTAAATAGTTATGGAAATATGGCTGGTTAGCTTAGGCTTAGGAGGAAGATGAAATTAGCGCTGGTGCGCGGTTGTCAAACTCGGGAGGCTGAGTGGAAAGTTGCTCCTGCTCTAGAGCGGAGGCATGCACTATATCAAAAGTGGAGGAAGAAAGTCTTGTTCTTTTTAAGAGAAAAATTCTGCTTGCGATCTTTGATCTAATTTCCATTGATGGCGATTGAGGAGGAAGATTCAGTCATGAACTATAAGAGTGCACTCACGCGTCTGAGGAACCAACGCCTAAAATGGCATGAGGTTATGCACAACTCAGCTCCGGCCCGGCCTGAAAGCTGGTTCTGTGCATCAGCCGATTTTTACGACGACCGAAAAATTCAAATTTGGATATACATACAATTTTGCATGCGCATTGGTATTCATCTAACACAAGAAGTTTAAAACATTTGCCTTTAAAGGATACAAAGCAATTTAAAAAAAAAACAACAGACTTATTTCTTAACTTCCCGATTCATATTTTTGACGCTGTTTACATGATCTAAAGAAGCCAAAAGTGTCGGAAAGAGAGCGTATGATATTCCCAACAGATAGAAAGAGATGTATTTCTGGCGCATCTAAATCATCTCTCTCCAACTTTTTGGAAAATCATACGATCCTCCTTCGATAGTAATAATAATAATAATAATGGCGGCCCTACAGTCCGAGGTGGACCTGGGCCTAACTTCTCAGCAACCACTCGGGTTGTGCTTGCTATTGTTCTCTCATGAGTGGAGGGGACCTACAGTTTAATGCCGACTCCGAACGGCGAGATTGAGAAGCTTTTTCAAGACAGTTATAATCTTTGAGCATTGTCAGTGACTCGAAAAAGGTGGAAAAATGTTAATGTTTTTTTTTTTCTTGAATCGAACCGAAAACATCTAGCGTATGAGTCGGCGCACCTACCCACTACGCCACGGCGCCCACCTTCGATACCTGTCCCTTCTTCCACTCATGTAAACACCGTCTTAGAAAATGTGGACGAAACTGAAATGAAGATGAGAAAACAGATGAAAAATATTTCGATGAAGTAGAATCTTGGCCAGATTCGGCTGAGTGATTTTAAACGATTACTTATTTTACCAAATGTAATAAAAACACACTCGGTTTTACTTGAGTTCGGGGTTAATTTTGTTGCTTTAAAAAAACTTTAAAACAAAACAATTGTTTAATTGTCATTTCATCAAAACAAAAAAAATGTGTTTGTGGACGTTTTGCGTCGACGCTGCAGACGTGCTTAATTATCATAATAAAAATAAAAGCTGTTCATTAAACAACAAGTTCAGTAAAATTGCTTGTAGAATGTCTCACTGAATGCATTTGTTTCTTATTCATCGATTTTAGAAGTCAAGAAATTAGTTTGCTGTCTGAGACCCGTAGAAATAATTGAAAAATTTGCAAAATTAAAGATTGTTGGAGTTGAGTTTTATTGTTTAAACAATGTTTTGTTGTTTTAAGAAATCTCTAGAGACAGGTTAGGTTAGGTATAGGTGGGCGACTGTAGGATAGCCAGTCTCTAGAGTCGTAGTCTCTAGAGGCAATTGTCGAAAGCTTAAGTTTGTTTAAATAAATGAGGTGAATCGAAATAGAAAAATGTTTGCACTATTCCATCGTACGAAAATTATGAACAGAACCGGTTGCAATCCGATATGATTTTTATTCTAAAGTCCATCGCACATGTGTAGATGCAAGTTCAACAAACTGCGAAACTACGAGTTGCACTCGTGAGAGGAAGGTTCCAACGCATAAATAATTTTTGATAGAATCATTTCTGAATATCAAACGACGAATTCGAACTATTTCAGTTCAATTTTATTCTTCAAATTCATTCAAAATCAACTACAGTCGTCTCCCTCTAAGTCGAACTCCCTCTGATTCGAATTTTTTCGCCATATTTATTTTGGCACTCACCTCATTTTCCATACAAAAACCATCCTTTAAGTAGAACTCCCTCTAACATGAACAAATTTTGATATCCCGTGAAATTCGACTTAGAGGGAGTCGACTACATTTATTACAACATAAGTAAACACAAACAAACATCTAATCATACGTACATATACATACATATGTATATCTCTATCGAAGTAAATCTAAAACAAGAAAAATAAATTCCTTGCATCATATCCAATGCCTGTTGTGTGTATATTGTTGTTGGGCATTTAAGGGTTGAAATGAATGTGCGAGATCCACTGAGAATCGTGATGGTTTGTCGATCGCAGAGAAATGGGAAATTTTAAATCTTTGATAAGTCGCTTACGTTGAGGTCTAAAGAATTGCGTTTTCGGATCTTTAAAATTCACATACCGATGTTTTACCACATTTGAGCTATGATTTCGGAACGAATGTTTGCCTTGAGGTCGTCAATGGTCTTAGGCTTCCTTGGGTACGCAATGATTTTTAAATAACCCCACAAAAAAAGTCCGAATGGATTAAAGCTGCAGATCTTGATCTTGGCCAGTCAATGTCGCCATTTTTTGACAGCACACGTCCAGGGAATTTTCGCGGAAACTTGTCATGACATGGTGCACCGCCTTGTTGAAACCATTAGGTTAGGTTAGGTTGAAGTGGCTGACATGTAGATAGCAGTCACACTTAGGCCAATTTAGGCCCATTGTGATACCACGCGGATCTGATGTTACCTATCCAAAAAAAAACATTTGGTGCTTTCAACGAAGCTCTTTAGTTGACGAATGCCGACCTTGTGCAATTCGCTCAAGTTGTTGAAGAAGTAGGCTCCAAGGTGTTTCTTCCTGCGAGAGGAGAGAGCGCTACAAGTGCAGAGGAAATGCGTTATGCTTTCCTCTTCTTCTTCGTCTGTGCAGCTTCTGCAGAAATCATTATTAGGGAGTCCCATTCTTGAGGCTTGAGTACCAATGGCACAGTGTCTTGTAATAAATCAGTAATAAACCAGTAACAGTCTAGAAATTTTTCACACATATGTGGGACGAAATAACATGCTGTTTCACCTTCTCAGAGAAAAATGGCCCAAGGATGGTTTTGGCGCAAACGTCGGTTCAAACAGTCATTTTTTTTTACCATGCAACGGTGTTTCATGGATATCGTGTGGATTCTGCGTTCCCCAAATGCGGCAATTTTCCTTGTAAACGACGCCAGTGTGCGCAGTTGGAGACAGCTAGCAAAAGATCGTGCCGGCTGAAATGGATTGTTGGCTGAGACCCAGGTCCAGCTCAGACTATAGCACTACAAGAAGACAATAATTTCGTCTAAAAGTTCTATGAATTCCTTGGAAACAATTTGCAGAGTTCATGCAGAGTTGAATGCACAACACCAAGCCAGTGCTTAAAACTTTAGGGTTCGAAAAAATGGAACTATTTTCGGTAAAGTTTTGAACTTCTACTTTCCTGGAAACAGTCTTGACTTTCAAGTGGTTATGGAATCCACGTCTAACCGTTATGACCGTCTACGGGCGGGTTATTTTAAAATGAACACGGATTTTATGGTCCATGAGACCGTTACATTCATACGTTTCTCAATCTGGAATGGAATCCCAAAAAGCTTACATACATTTTGGCATTCTCAACACAAATCTGAAGACAAATTAATTTTAAATCCTCTACACCTTTAGGCAGCTAGAGTGAAAAACGGTTAAGCACAGAAAGTTCCTCTAACAAGCTTTTTTACAGAGTCGAAAAACCCGTTTCCTTGAAATCGGAGCCAAAAGAATTCGTTGATTTGATAATCCATACGAACGCCGATGATTTTAATTTCGATTCTCGGAAAGACCTCACCCATGGAGACATAGACGATGATTTCCTCTTTTGACCCCCAAACAAATGAGTTCGTATTCAGACACCAGACACAAACACGGACCACAGCGAGCGAGCATAAGAATTAAAATTCTCAAAACCAAAAAAAAATACAGATAAATTATTTCTTTTGGGACAGATGGCCAAACACACGAACTAGACAAAGCCCAAAACTCAGTGTCATAATTTAAAAATAAGCAGGCAACAATTTCGTACAGTACACTCACATGATGCTTTTCATTCTCTGTGGAATCGGAATCCGCGCAATGTTTCTTACTCTTCGAGAAACAGGGCATGATGCGAGAATAATTCACTTAATTTCATTCGATTCGACTGACTAGCACTTCACCTGCACAAGACCTTCACACGCGGCGTTTGTTTACTGTTTGTTTGGACACTTTACGAGTCTATTCAAAACGAGAATAGGTAGATAAAGACACACTCAAATGAATCGCGTAATTAAACGATGATGTATCCAGAATAATTATGAGGAATTCCCATCAGTACATACGCGCACTCACGAACAATTGATTAGATACAACGGCAGCAGGTACGAATCGATGTCGCATGCAGCAACCTTATCTCTGCGACTGCTGATGAGATACTTTCACCTCCGACAGACAGATTTGCCATATAAATTTGGAGACTACGCGCACAGGTTGTTGTTGTTGGAAACTCTGTTTGTTTTCAAAGGAAAATCGAACAAAAACAGATTTGATTTATACCGCTCGGAGGTATTTTAATTCACCGAGAGTCTATGTTTCGCAGACCAGCAACACTGGCACAGCCGGAGAGGCAAACTGGCTGAATTTGAACAGTCGTGAGCATAGAATTAAAATAAATTTTCTTTTCGGTGGGGAATCTTTTTTGGCGGCAAACATTTTGTCGTTTCGTGGATCGGTACTCGTAGGCAGTGAAATGAGATACAAAACAAGTTGATCGCTTTCGTAGATTTCTGGTAGCTCATGCAGAACGTTTAATGAATTCCCTTGATGAAGTGTTCCACGGTGTGGTTCAGTTTTACCGCGATGATGTAAAAATAGCGGTAATCTGCGTGTTTAATGTTAAAAAAATACCACAAATAGGCGAATTATCAACTGTTTGAAATGGTTGTTTATAGATGGAGGGATGGGAAGCCATAAATTATGTTTTGTTTATTTTTCGGAGCCATTAGTTCGTTGGAGTGTTTAAAAATGTAAGTCAAATTCTGAACTGTGTGGAAAGCATCAGTAAATATGGATGAGAATGAACGCCTTTGACCAGGCTAATATTTGGTTTTGCATAGTTATTGTTAGAATAGTCGGTAGGTAAAGAAGTTTAAAATACAGGAGCTAAATTTTTTTTAAAAACAATATCAAAGGCCGTTATGCCTTTATTCTCAATTTACGAGGGCTGACTTTTGAATAAACAATATTTTAAAGGAAAATAAGCGTTTTATTTCTCAACCATCTGAACAATCTCTATTTAGACCGGCGTTTTTTAAGGCCCTCAAAATAGGGGTTTGTTTATGTGATAACCTCTTCATCCGACCCAAATCTCCTACCGCCCAACCACTTCTATAAGGTGCCAGATTAATCTCCAGATTTAGCCCCAACTATTTCATGTTTTAGTGGGCGTCGTGGCGTTGTGGGTAGGTGCGTCGACTCCTACGCTCGAGGTCGTCGGTTCGAGTCTCGAAGAAAACATCAAACATTTTTTCACGGCTCCACCTCTTTCGAGTCACTGACAATGCTAAAAGAGTATAACTGTCTAGAAATAGCTTCTCAATCTCGCCGTTCGGAGTCGGCATTAAACTGTAGGTCCCCTCCGCTCGTGACATACGAGTGGTTGCTGAGAAGATAGGCCGAGGTCCACCTCGGACTGTAAAGCCGCCATTATTATTATTATTTTATGTTTTAAAGGTGCCGTGAACGAGGACCATATGAATTAACGCCATAATGGCGTTAACTCGTATTTAAAAGTGAATTTACGCCATAATCCACTTATGGCTATATAATTTCAATTTGAAAGTGAATTTAAGCCATAAGTGGATTATAGCGTTAATTCGCATTTGAAAGTGAATTAAAGCATAGGGTAGAATTCCGTAGTCCAATTTATGGATTTTTGCCATTGTGACTAAGCAAGTGTGGCCGCCGGGCGTAATGAGTAAGTGCGTCGATGTCCGGGCTGGACTTGGGCCTAGCTGCTACAGCACCACACGTATTGCGCGTGCCTCTGTTCTCTCACGAGTGTAGGGAACTCTCAGTCTGGTACCGACTCCACCAGCCATATTTTGCTTGGGTAATGGACAGGACAATCTACAACAAGGCACAGGTCGATTTTTCTCTTCTTGGGATCTGTACTACCCTGAGCTTAAAGACTTCGTCTAAGATGCTCTCAAATAATTGATTGGTGACAAGTCGCATGATCGCGATGGTCAATTGATGAACAATCGCCGTAAGATGACCCAGCCGTCAAATTTCTCCTTCCCAACTTCGAGCGTTGCGTCGCCTGTGTGGCATGTAGCGCCGTCTTATTGGAACCACAACTCGGATATATCGAAGTTGTCGAGCTCTGGCCGCAAAAAAAAAAAACAGTTAATATCACTTTATAACTGAAGCAATTGACGATAACGGTGTCTCCTTCCTCATTTCGAAAGAAATAAGGGACGATGATGCCGCGATGCCATACCGCATCAAAAGTGAATCTTTGTGTAGGCATTGATGCTTAGTTGAGAACTTGTGGACTGTGTTCGCTCCAATAACGGCAAATTTTGTTTGTTGACATAGCTGCGGAGTAAAAAATTGTTCTCGTCCCGCCAAAATTCGGACCTCCGGCCATCACTTCCAGCGTTCAATTAAATAATACACGGGGTTGTCTATCATCGTATCGGCTTCAATTATTTCGTCAACACGATTGTAGGCTCAAATAATAATAATAATTGCGGTACTACAGTCCGAGGTGGACCTGAGCCTAGCTTCTCAGCAACCACTCGTGGTGTGCGTGCTATTGTTCTCTCTCGAGTGGAGGTTTAATGTCGACTCCGAACGGCGAGATTGAGAAGCTTTTTCTATATATATATACTTATACTCTTGGAGCATTTTCAGTGACTCGAAAGCGATGGAGCAGAGAGCAATTTTTTTGAAAAATTGTTTGTTTGAACTTGTATTTGAACCTAAACTTGAAAGTCTAGTGCGTTTGGGTCGGCGCACAAACCCAAACACAAACAGTTGGGTCCATTGTGCCCCAAAGATCCCATCGATCTCTACTGACTTCTCCTGAAGTTATTCGAGAATTGTTTGCTGCTCAATCTTCGATATGAACGGGGAATGAACCCTTTCATCGACATTGACATTATCTGCCGTATTATCATCGTTGAACACGACAAAGCCGGTGTTCTTGGATCGCCAATGTTGCGTATCATTTCGAAGCTGACTGATTTTCATTAAAATGTGATTCTCCATGACGTGGTTCGGCCGAACACAATCATTCACTTTATATACTTCCTGGAATGTCGGGCCCACTTTTTCCTGTAGACTTCGGTCACAAAGGTCTCATCGAGGACTGCGCTGCCCGGATTTATACCTGCTGCAAGCATCAGAATCAACTGATCAATTCTACTTCAAATCTAGGAAGAACATTCAGTTCAATTTGTGACGCATGGAACCAGCTTTAAGAATTGAATTGAATGAGTAAGGAAGGAACGGAGAGGCGACTTTCCTTTTCTCGATTGAAATGGTACAACTCCAGCCACATGTCGGTGCTCAAAAGCATCTGAAAGACACAGAAACAACTGAAACACCCGCCCGCGTATAATTTAACTGAATTCAATTTAATTGCAATTCAAACACTAGATATATCATACATATTCATTTAGTTTAAAATACAACAACACTTGTACTAAAAGCCTAAGACTACATTGCCATTATGTCTACCTAAGAATAGTGAGTTTACTTTCCGCATACCCTCAGCATAACACCTTCAGGTTAACTAACTGATATGAGGATTTTTGATTTTTAAGTTGTTCAACATTTTATACAAGTGATTCCCCTCTGATTCGACTCAGGGCGTTCGATGTTTTGCAGTTCATGACCTGGAATCAAAGAGTGTCGTGTAGGGAAATTCTAAGAAATCATTTCGTTGTACAAACCTGGATCTCATGGATCGGCCAGCCGTTTCGGATGTTGCTGGTGGTCCTTTGTAGTATTTTGAGAGAGTTTTGCTCCTCCGTGCCGGCCGGAAGGTTGTTCTTAAAAATGAAAAATGTAAGCTAAAGAAATGCGGGTCTGAGTGGAATGTGCATTCAACTTACGTGGCAGTTTGTTGTTGAGGTTTCTTGGACTGCTTCTTTTGGTTAAGTTGGGACCTTGTGTATCTAGGTGTCTCCGTCCTAGCGCTGGCTTTACTCCCGTCACCTTCCTGTGTCTCGATATCTTCCTTTTTCTCGTCACATTCCAACGCTTTGTCTTCCTTCAATGGCCTGGAAGTAAGGTTATGCTTGAGAAGATTTTTGTGACCCTTTGGGGAGTTTTTGAAAACTTACATTTTGACGTCCTTAATTTCTGTAGCCTCTGGTTCCTCTTCTTTGATTTCTATAGAAGGCATCTCGGAATCCTCAGATTTCTTTGCGGGCTCCTCTGGCGGCTTTTCTTTCTCCTTGGGCTTGACAGCGATCTCTTTCTCTGGAATTTGCGGAGCAGTTACGACTTTCTCAACCTTCTCAGTACTCTTCTCCAGCTTCTCTGCTGGAGCCTCCTCCTTAGGCCTTCCTTCGTTCTCAGCTTCATATTCAACAATGATGACCACCTCGCCGTCGTCACTTGGATCGTCTTTCTTGGTCTTGCTCCCGACTTGAGCAGAAGGAGGCTTGTGGACCTGCTTTCCAATCCGAACTTTTGTGATCTGCTCCTCAATGTCTGCCGATGGCTTCTGTTCTTTCGGCAGTTTAGACTCTTTTATGACTATTTTCGTCGTTGAATCAGCGTCGGCCAGGGTTGTGCTCTTCAGACTCTGCAGCGACGTTGTCGGCTGAGCCTGCGACACGGTAATGCGTTGGATGTCCTTCTTGAGGGGAAGCTTTGTCAACGCTGGCATCTCGGTTTGGGACACCTTTTGTATACTCGGTGGAGCAGGGGCCAGTTTTTTAAGAGGGACTGGTGCAGTCGTCGCTTTGATCACCATTGGCTGGGGAACTTGTGCTGAGATCTTCTTAGCTGGTTGCACTACTTGCGTTGAGCTGGCCATGGGCTTCATCGACGACGTGGATGCAATCGGCATCATGACCGGTGGAGATCTTCGGCGTTTCTTGACCAACACCACGTCTGGATACGGTTCCTTCAGGTGGACGCCCTCGTCGACGATCATGATGTCGTCCACCATTTCAACATTAGCTCCAATTAGGCTTTGTTTTCGCTTGCTGCGGTGAAGTCGCATCAGAGCCTCCCGCTGCCGGTTGAGAGTGGCTAACATCACTTCGTTGCTGTTGGAGTTCTCTCCGACGTCTTGATACATCGCTGGATCCAGTTGGACCTCGAAGCGCTGGATGTCGTCGGTTGCACTGATATTCACCAAAGACTCGTCCTCACTCTCGTCAGAGACCACAATCACGCCCGTGTTCACTAGCTTCTGTACAGGTCGACGCTTTTTTGTTTGTATGGTGGTGCGCACATTGGCGGTGGAAGGTTTTGGCGGCGCCTTTGGAGGTGGAGTCTTCTCTTCCGGAGGAACTGTTATGATCTGAACAGACGTCTCGGCCGGGAGCTTGTAGGATATGGTGGCGGGCGGCAGTGTTACGTGTTCCGGAGGAATGGCAATATACGTCTGTTGCTGAGAAGTTGTGGGCAGCGCTGTAATCGAGGGGTGTATCAGCGGACCAAGGATCTGTATCAGATCCGCATCTTGCAGGAGATTCGGGTCAACAATGATGTCACTGAAGTTCGTGTTTTTGAGCCTTTGTATTTGGATGTCAATGGTCTGGTTGTTGAAGGGCCACTTCAGCGCCTTCAGAATCAACCGCAGTAGATCCTCGTCCTTGATTATGCTGCCCAATGTGATCCCGTGACCAAAAGCGCCCGTGTGCTCCGAGATCACCGGATGAATTTCAACTTTCTGCGGGATTGCCGGTGCTTCGGATATGTGCCTCAGTGGTGGCGGAGGCGGGGCTGTTGACATCTTTGTCCGCGCCGGAATCTTTATGGCCGTAGTCAGAGTAACTGATGGAGGAGGCTCCAAGGTAACCGTTGTAGCATTTGTCAGAGCCATCTGCAGGTTCTTCCTCTTCTCGAGAAGATTTGTCGCCGATGGAACTTTCTTCCTTGGCATCTGATGGACTATTGTGAGAGGAGCTACATTCGGACTACTGGTCACTGCATTTGTTCCAATCTGTGATGGCGAGAAGGCTTTGTCGAGGGAATCTTTCCTCCGCTGAGCTACCAGCAGTTTCTTATTGATGTCCTTCGTCAAGGGATCAGACAGAGACACGTTTACCACGACCTCTTCAGGTTTAGATGATGGTTGACGCGTTGACATTGCAAATGAGTTGTATTCATTCTGAAATTGATTCTGAGCATTTATCTGGAATAAATTGCGTCAAATAAACGATGTTGTTGAAGGCGGCGACGTAATAGCTTACCTGAGTACTTTGATTCGTCAGGAAATCCCTTAGAAGAGTTTCAGTGCGACGGGCCATCACTCTCAGGAATTCAACCGCTTCGATTTTGTCAAAGCACGTCTTGCAAATTACCTTGGGAAGTGGATCATTTTCGGAAATCTAAACAGAAATCAAACAGAAGTTAGTTATGCTTTGAAGGGGATTTTGAAAAAAAAAACAAAGGCTGCTTGAAATTTAAAGAAGGTGAGGATGAGGCAGAGGCGGAGGCAGAGGCAGAGGCAGAGTCAGAGGCAGAGGCAGAGGCAGAGGCAGAGGCAGAGGCAGAGGCAGAGGCAGAGGCAGAGGCAGAGGCAGAGGCAGAGGCAGAGGCATAGTCAGAGAGAGAGACAGAGGCACAGGTAGAGGCAGAACCAGATCCAGAGCCAGAACCAGAGCCAGAGCCAAAGCCAGAGGGTGATGCAGAGGTAAGCTTATCGCCCGTCAGAAAACTTTTGACTTTAAAGGAACTGTTAATTTCGTATGGTATTGATTGCAAGCCAAAGTGTTCTTGTCAGTATAACAACTAGTCTTTGAAAGTTGGCTTATGACAGAATTGCCATCTTTTGCGTGCTCTAGAGTGGTATCCGTTGGAGGCCAAATTGGTTACATGTTCCTTGAATTTCTGTACGCGCCTTTGGTGACGATCCTTTTCTGAGGTGTACTCAATTGAAGTCGAAAGATTTTTTAATCGAAACCGTGGTATTTATTTGAAAAGAGAATCCGCCAATACGTTGTGCATAATTAGAATTCGAATAAAATTCAAAAAGTTATACTAATCTGCTTGTTTTAATGCAGCAAACAACTGTGAATCAAAAAAGGACTCACAGCATCGACGATTTGGCCAGAACATCAAATTGGGCAGCTATAACTTCGATCTAGTCTAGGACTTCGTCCATCTTGGCCCCCGCGGATAACATTACGAACACGTCAGTTTTTGGTCTCAAAAGTCAATTGAGTAATTGTCATCTTTCGAAAGACAAACCTGACTTTGATCATCCCCATGCCTTCTCTACAGCGTAGAGGCATAGTCAATATCCAAAGTGAATGAAGATGCTCTTGGTTTTTTATCCAGCGTCCAAGATGGCTAGACCATGTGGAGATTATGCACAATTCAAGTCCGGCCCAAAGAATCTTCGACTCCGTGCCTGTCAAACAACGTAACAGAGAACATCCGCGTCTAAGTGGAGAGCGATTCCAGCCAAATTAGCATGCGGAATTGGATACAGCTAGCAATAGATCGTGCTAACTCGAAAGTCTTGCTGGATAAGGCCTAGGCCCCCCCGGATTGTAGTGCCATAGGAAGAATTTTAAATTGGTAGAAAGTTGTTTATTTCACGAGTTGCAGCAACCAATACTTAATGTGGCGGTACAGTCCGGGGTGGACCTGGGCCTTGCAGCAACTGCTTGCCTTAATATCCCATAAGTCGATTAATTAAAAGACAAATCAAGTTTTTTTCGGAGATTTTAAAACACTACACTGGAGCAGTCAGACTCAAAACCGGTCCATTCTACTGTCAGGTAATAACCTACTCCAGCGCCGTTAATTTGATCCCAACGGCAAATGGTGACTAGACCAGATTCGATTTCCCTGGGATTCGAACCTGGGACCCCTCTAACTTGGGGCGCCCACTTAACCAACTGTGCCATCCAGCCGTACTCAACAGTTACTCAGTTGAACAGTTGAAGCTGTGAAGACTTCTTTTTGAAGTCTACCGATGAGTCGAAACTTATCACATTAATTTTGTTTCAGATGAAAGTCGGAAACTCGCACAGGAAGTGACTCACAAACTTATCCTCTTCCAAACGTACAAACTATCTGCCTCCTATTAGTTTTATGGTCCTCGTTTGATAAGGGGATCAGCAGACACATGTCTGTGTGCAAACTCAATCTCGATATTTTACTTTTGTGCTGCAACTGCTTCTATCAATGTGGGAAAAAGTGCGTGTCAATTTTAAAACTGAAAACGAGCAAAACCGCTTCAGGTCACATTTTTTTTAAATAAAATATTGACCTGAGAAAGAAAAAGAAAAACAGTCCAGAAAATGCTGAGAAGCTAGGCCCAGGTCCACCTCGGACTAGAGTGCCGCCATTATTATTATTATTAATTGGACAGTCCAACAAATTTGTTCAAAAGAAAGACAATATACAAAAGAAAAAAGAAAAAAGAAGTTGTAATGCAAGCGACAGCTGTCACTGATATATACAGTCAGGAACATTCAGTTTCATACGATTGCAATTTTGAATAATAAACTTGATTTAAATGAAAGCCTTGGAAGTCAAACAAATTTGAATATTTTTTAATTACTTCTTGAAATATTTAGATACTAAATAAAGAAAAAAAATGCGTGATTACAATAAAATAAAAAAAATAAGATAGAAAGAACAAAAATATAGGAACATTCAATTTCATATGACACAATTGGCTTTTGGTCTGTGTTTGGTTATTCGAACTAATTTGTTTGTCCAGATACTCCCATGTTCGATCGGGTTAATATCTGGACTGTGAGGTTTTTCCATCACTTTGGAACAGTTGCATAATAACCACGTTCGCACTAGGAAACACTTATGCATGGGGTGAATGTCCTAGTAAAAATGGAAAGTGTTTTCTGACCACAATTTTTGAGCACTATGAATTAATTTTTTTTTTAAATTGCCAAATACATTTCTTTGTTTATATTTCCATCAATAAATGGAACCACATACCATTTGACTGACCACCATGCTTAGTACCCGTATGAAACTGAATGTTCCTGAGTGTACATATTTTTACGATAAGATTGGTGATAACATACTACATTGACCAATTTTGTACAAAGAAAAAAAACATCAAAATCAAAATGTTACCAATTCTGTAGAACCAAACATCTCAAATGCAGAATTTAAAAACAATGCTGTTAGTACATATATACTGATGAACAAAAGTATACGGCATATGGTTGTTGTTGGCTTAAAATCCTAATTAAATCCAAACTTCGCAACCGAATTATTTAATTTTTTTGTTAAGGTGTCTTTTTTCTAAGATCTCTTTACAGGTTCATAAGGAAATCGGGATGGCTTCGGCACAACGAGGGACCATGAGTACGGCAAGGGTTATAAGGGGACACCAATCCAGAAATTGGGCATCACAATGGGTCCTCAAGGACCTAAGTGAGGCGTGGCTTACGCTCGCCTACCCACGCAATTACCTACTTACTTACCTTTTTCTTAAAAATAAACTCAATTCGTCTACCTCGTAAAAAATATATTGATAAACATAAAAATAACAAAAAATTAACAAAAACAGAACTAATGGATAAGATTATTCAGCATACACTAAAAAAAAACTTCTTCATCTTATGAAAAAACAAAATTCGTAGTTGGTTTGTTTTTCTTTTTGTTTGAAAACATCTCGCCTAGTTTGGATCTTATTAAAGTTTGAAGTCAACAACATCCATATGCCGAATACTTTTTTCCATCAGTGTATGCTTTTTACTGGACTTCTTTGCAGTATTGCCAAAACGACAAAAAAGGAAATGTTGCCCCGTTCACATTGTATTCTTGTCCTTTTTTATATGAAAACTGGCAAATTAGAGGCAAAACTAGGGCAACATTTTCCAGTTGCCTTTTGTCAGCCTAAACAAATGGTTGTCAAAATGGAAAACGACATAAGTCTGTTGAAAAAACATTGTTTAAGACTATAATATCCTAAAATCAACTCAAAAACGCTAAGGGGACTTGGTGATGCTATGTTCACACCAAACGAAATGGAAGCGTTTTATCAATTTTCTCAAAACTTCTGAGATTTAGCCACTCATTTTCTGGGTTTTGAAACCTCATTATTTCGGAAAAATCTAGTTGAAATCCCTTTAGTTCATCCTTCCGTGAAAAATAGTCTAACCGAATAAGCTTTCTTTGAAAGATGAAGGCCTGAACTGTCCAGTTCAACAAACATTTTTGAAAAAAATTGATTTACAATTGTGTTCACATACATAGAGAGCACACCCCAAGCCAACTGTCTCCTTCTTTGCAAAACAGATTGTGCTTGCGGAATGGTCTTATGAAAAGTCGGAATATACAGTGCCTCACAAAAGTATTTGGAATTATGTTTTTTTCCTGGATTTTAGTATCGTTAAACAACAAATAGTTATTATAATTATAAAAATCAATTTCAATTCAAAATGTATTCTCGGTTAACAAAAAATCAGAAAAAATAATACATGTTTTCTGTCTATAACAACAACAAAGAAAAACAAAGCAAACTAAGATTCAGGAAAAAACATAATTCCGAATAGTTTCGTGAGGCACTGTAGCAGAACTGTTCTATAATATGAACAGTTCGGAAAGATGAACGATTTTCTTCGGGGCGACTGTCTACTACAAAGCAGGTTTTTTAGGGAAAACGTCTAAATACAGTCGACTCCCTCTAAGTCGCCATATTTATTTTGGCATTCCTCTAATTTTTTATACAAAAACCGTCCTCTATCCGCTATCCCGTGAAAATCGATTTAGAGGGAGTCGACTGTAATTGCGTTTTCTTACCGATATTATTTTAAAAGTTTGATTCTTGTTTTTTTGTTTAATAAAATGAAATGAAGAATGTTCTTCCCGGACTTAATTTCGATGCTGGAAGAGATGAACTCGAAAAACGAGGCCTGTTTTATATCTGTTCATCTTTTCGAGATTCTACTGTATTTGTTTTTAAAGTAAATTGTATAAATATTGCTGATTTTAATAAAGTGTTACTTAATAAATTGGAAGCAAGAGAAATCCTTTCCTTAAATTGCACATAAAAAATGTACATACGTATATACGCAGTTCTTAGTGAGCCTCTTTTGTGGCCACCACTGCAAAAATGTCTCTTCAAGCGCTGCAATTTTGGAAAAAAACCTAATCCAACTGGAAAATGAGAAAGACTGCGACCAATTTTGCAATTTGAATGACAGCTGGTAGGACAGAACCTTACCTAAAGCCTCGTAAATATTCCAAAATACAATGATTTCAAGTCCATCGCGAAGAAATCGCACACACTAAATTTCAATTTCAATCTTAATTCATTGAGCTAACTCCCCACCGCGATTAATTCCTGCTCCTGCACATCCATTTGATACGCAGTTGTTCCCTAAATTGAATTTCAACTGTGCGCCTATCTGCAATCTGCAAAAGAGACAATTTCGCACTAAGTGCCTACACAATAGTTCCTCGCGTTTTCCAACTCCGCGCAGCAAATACGCCGAACAAGCGACACAAAACAAAAAAAAAATTCCATCAGTGGCCCGAAGCAATAACTTTATTTTTAAACGTAAAATACGAGTTATTCCTTCGTCTCTGCAACACACACAATTAATCGCGTCTTCCCGGCCAAAACACACACAGACTCACCCGCCAGAAGAGCTCCACTAAATCTGCGCACCTACCAAAACAGGCTTTGCAACATTCATCTGTGCAACACACGACAAAACAAACAAGCAAAAAAAAAAAAACGCTATACTCCACAACCCCGGCTCACACACTCAACGTGCAACAACCGGGCTTCACTATCAGCGCGCAATTTAAAGCACCGAAGCACTGTGCACTCTCAGTGCGAACACAGTTAGTCACCCGGTGGAGCGTTCGAGTCCAGTTTGGGCTTCAAAACACCAGCAGCAACTTTTCGGCTTTTGGCATTGAACTTTCACACGGACGCGCCGTTTCTGTGGAGCAGATCACCGATGCTACTCTCGGCCGGGCAGGCAAACCTCCAACACACTCAGATGAGATGCATTTTTCGCACTCCCCCTCCCGGTGGCCCCAACGTCGCATCTACCAAAGCGATGCACTGCTGCTTGTGTTCACACAACACCACCGAGAGTAACCCACCAAAACGCATCCAAGTATCTCTTCTCGGCCGCATACACACTCTCTCGCGCGCACACACGCACACACACTTGAGACACGAACACCCAGAGCCACATACATAAGAGAGTATATTTTTGGATTCATGGCACCTATCCACCTTCTCACACCCCCTACCCCAAGGCAACGCGAAGGAAGAGGAAAACAAATTTAGGGAAGAACAGTTCAGAAAAAAAAAAAAAAAAAACAACCTTAACTGGGTTAAACATCCGCCTCGCGCGCCTATGACTGGCCCGGTCCCGCTCCCGCTCTCGCGCGGAAAAGAGCCACCACCGTAACAAGTGCCATCCCTCCACAGCACAGCACAGTACACACTTCCGTGATGAGTGCTTCGCCCGAAAATCCTGCGAAAATGAAAAGCTACTCACATGCAGTTGTAGATACCGCTCCAGAATCGATTTCAAGCCCTCCTTCCTGAATATCCCGATGCCATCGCCTGGCTTGGATTTCTTGCTTCTTGTGTTTGTTGTGCACACACGACAGTAGTACTTGACGCTGTGTTGAATGTTTTGAGTCTTATTTTCTCCCATTGTGACCGCTGTTTGCTGCGTTTGTTGCTCGCTTCGTTCGCGCTGGCTATGCCTAGCCTTTCGTATCCACCAAACCCCAAAGCCCAACCGTTACACGAGTGAATTTGTTGAAAAAAACCGATTTTTTGGTGAATTTTTTGTCACTTTTTCGAGGAAATTTTCGTTTTTCCTACTCCATGCCAGTGCTCAACTTCGTTCTCGCAGAGATCACACGAATAACTAACACGAACCCGACGACCAGTCTCGCACACATAGCGACCGAGAGGCAGAGAAATTATCTATACACGCACACACAAACACGCACACAGACAACAGAGGACGCACACCAAGAGGCGAGCGCGCACTCACACAGGCACACCCCCTCGGAGATTGTCACAGAAAAAAGAATTAGGAATTTTTTGTTCGAGTCTTCTCCACTGACTAGGGCCGAGACGAGCCGATGTGCACATGTGTGCGTGTGTGTATGTCGTAACGTTTGCTCTCCTGTCAGCTGTTGGCTGTGGTGGTGTGCAGACTGAAAGCAGCGTAAAATGAAATAAGAAAATCGAAAACAACAAGAAAAAACCCGAGAGTTGTTTTTGGGTTTCGGTTTTCTCTTTTTTCCGTCATTCGTATCTCCACGACGACATGCAAGCGGAGTGTGCTGTGTACCGTTTGGGGGGAGGGGGTGATGGTTTATGAGCGTGTGGCAAGCATAGTGTAACGTGGGTACAATGGCTTGTCAGCGGTTTGCAGGCACATTCAGCGGCCAGCGAATGGCCGGCGAGAGCGATGAGATATTGCAAAAATGAGACGCGCATATCGACGACGGCCGTTCGGGAGTGTGTGAATGTTTGCGCATGAAGTTCAGATTTAAGGTGAATTTCAAGCATTTGCTTGTGTGTGTTTGCATAGGTGTGTGTGTGTGTCGGAGTGATGATATGCATTTGAAAGTTTAAACCTTGACGTACAGAAAGGAGCGTAAGTGTCACACCACTATGCGAAGCGGTGTGGTGAAATGCGGTGACGAATGTAATTAAGGGCGACCTTAAAAAGCTGAACTCCTTCTCCTTGACTGCCAATTTCGACTGACCATCGACTTGCAGACAACCGACTGGGATGCATGCATGCTGCTGATCTTATCTGAAGACTTGCAGCCAAAAAGTCTCCAATTTGCTGCCTCAGACTGAAAATGGGATTCAACTTAAACAGGATATTCTTGAGTCCTTGAACCTTCTTGATTTTAAATCACCTACGTGGAGCCCGATTGGGCTCCGTGGCGTAGTGGGTAGGTGCGTCGACTCCTACGCTCGAGGTCGTCGGTTCGAATCTCGAAAAAAACATCAAACATTTTTTCACCGCTCCACCTCATTCGTGTCACTGAAAAAGCTCAAAGAGTATAACTGTCCAGAAAAAGCTTCTCAATCTCGCCGTTCGGAGTCGGCATTAAAACTGTAGGTCCCCTTCGCTCGTGACAGGACAATAGCACGCACAACACGAGTGGTTGCTGAGAAGCTAAGCCCAGGTCCCCCACGGACTATAGAGCCGCCATTATTATTATTATTACGTGGAGCCCGATTATTCCAATGTTTCTACAAAGTCTACAAAGGCCTCTTCAAACGAGAAAAGTATAAACCGAGCTTCAACAACTCGCTTCTGGTCAACTTAGATCAGATAACTGATCATTGGTAAAGAAACTCTTTTTCTTACCCTTTTTCATGAATTTAGACTGAGAAAGGTCTTAAACAGGAGCCCTTGAACAGGTTTCAGATTTGAGAGAAAAACTATCAATTTCTGCGGTCAAACTTGATATTAAATGCTTGCCCTGCCGCGTGAAATTGAAAGTCCCAGGCCTTGTGTCCGTCTTTTTCTAAACTGGTGCTTAGGTTCAGGATAAATCTCGGCTTAAAAAAAAGCCTCACCAGCTTGCATGATCTCTTACTCGCTTTTTTTCAGCTTTGCTGGTCAAGTTAACTGAGAACTCCTTCAAATTACGTACAATGTCCTTTTCGAGATAGTCTTTTATTGAGATCTCTCACAGGCTCGAAAGAATAAGAGTCTAAAAACCGATGTGTCTAGTATGCACTCTGCATGCTCTAGCAATTTCAGACACTGGACTTGTTAACGCCTTTTTGGACCCACCACGGAGTGTAGCGCCCTAAGAAGAAGAAGAAGATTGGACCCACATTGCTCTTAAGATAGTATAGTTCGTTGTTTGTTGCTCCCTCTCGAATGTAAGGTTTCCTTAACACGCTGAGTGCCACATGAGACCACTTTGGTCTCACACAAATTTAAACTTGCTGTGCCGCGTGAGACCGGAGTGTATTCGAAGTGTCATTAAAAAAAATCCGTGGCCTGTAGGGACAGTTTTTCGGATTGTATGGTGGCACTCAACGTGTTAACTCGACTAGCCCTTGCGGAACTCAAAGCCTTGATCCTTGGATTGTTTTAAGGCTAGATGGAGATTTTTGCTCCCGTTCGCGTTAATGTCGGTTAAGGTAGCCCTAAACGACGAACATGCTCGCCGAACTTGCTCGTTTGCGTTATCCCCTACACGGCGAACACATTTGGCGAACATTCATTTCGTGTTGTTTCTTCAAACCTTCAACATGTGTGATAGGGAAGCGCAAGTGACATTGTGCTTAATCCGCGACATGCACTCGGCGACCTTCACAGCAAAAATAAGGGTTTGCTCACGAACATGGCCCAACACGGCGAACATCAAAGCCAACGAACACGACAAAATCGAAATCTTTCGCCAACAGCGAGCGGCTCGCGAACCAGCCCATAATAATAATAATGGCGGCACTACAGTCCGGGGTGGACCTGGGCCTAGCTTCTCAGCAACCACTCGTGTTGTGCGTGCTATTGTTCTCTCACAAGCGGAGGGGACCTACAGTTTAATGCCGACTCCGAACGGCGAGATTGAGAAGCTTTTTTCTAGACAGTTATACTCTTTGAGCATTGTCAGTGACTCGAAAGAGGTGGAGCCGTGAAAAAATGTTTGATGTTTTTTTCGAGATTCGAACTGACGACCTCGAGCGTAGGAGTCGACGCACCTATCCATTACGCCACGGCGCCCACGAACCAGCCCATACACGACGAAAATGCGGCGAGCACGAACAAGTTCGGCGAGCATGTTCGCCGTTTAGGGCTACCTTTAAGAACGAAGCCAAAACGACGAGCTTGAAGGGTTTTGCTCCAATCATTCCATTGAATATTCAACTAACACAACTTAGTTCGTGTGACAAAGCTTTGTAACTAGTAACTAGGCTTTGTAAAGTGTATTGACATGATCTAAAAAATTCTGGCAACAGAGCAAAAGAGCGAATAAGGACCAATGGGTGCTTGCTATTTCAACTTCTCTGTTCACAAAAGTATGTAAGTGTTAAAGATGGGTCCTTATAGAAAATAATGTAAAAAATTGTATTGTATCCACTGTTTCACCCTCTATTTTACTCCACTTAAAATCCTTAGTTATAAGAAGAAAAAAGGCAAGCGCAGGCTAAATAAGACACACAATTATCGTTAGAAGGCGCAGACATGCCTTGTTCTTTTTTTCGGAGGATTTTTGAAACACTACTGGAGCACTCAGTCTCAAAACTGGTCCACTGTACTGCCAGGTAGCAACCTACACCAGTGCCGTTAATTTGATCCCAACCGCAAATGGTGACTGTACCAGATTCGATTTCACTGGGATTCGAACCTGGGACCCCTCAAACTTTGGGGCAGGCACTTAACCAACTGCGTCATACAGTCGTGTGACATGCCCTGTTACTGACAGAGAATACGTCTGGAAATAAACCCAACAGAAAATTAAAAGAAAACAAGTTTATCCCCCACTTGCGCAAACTCATTTCGTAAAAGGGTTACAGCAGCCTAAAAAGTCTAAAGTTTGTTCTTTAACCCCCCAGTGGACGCGCTATGTTTTGTAACATGAGAATGTGCGCAGTCTACGACATTATAGCAGCCGAGTTTCTGATCTTATAACACCGATGTGTGCCTTCACCAGTTTGAACACTAATCAGTTAAAACTGTTAATTTCTGGAAGCTATTGAAAAGGCCGAGCCAAAAAAGGTTGGTAATGAAGTAATTTTAAAATGGATGATCTTAAATCGCGCGACCATTAGGAGGCTAAAATTCGAATAATTAACCTTAATCTTCTTTTCCCGGAGTTCGTGTTCTGTTTTCAACAGGAGTATATAAATATTATGTTTCTTATGTAACGGTAACACCGTCTAAGAGTTGTCACTATGCTTCTAACTGGCATAGGAAGCTTTCGCAGATCGCCGTTCCTTTATATGAGAATAGAATATTCACAAGAAGAGAGAAATGTAGAAGCATCTGAATTAATGCAGGAAGAAGTGATGCTTTCCATGAAACAACAAATGACGGTGCTTGCTATGAAAAGTATATTTCAGAATAAATTCAGTAACTCAGAAAAAGCAGTCTTGCTGGTGTTTATCCAATCAGGAATCAAGCAAGGAACGTTGAGTGAAGAAGCCAACGATGCATTAAGGACATAAACAGCTTTTATTTTTGTGATTACGTTCTAACAAGAAATCGTTCAGCGACGGAGTTAAAAGTATGTTTAAGATGATTTTGGGTTAAGTTGCGCCACCAAGGAAGCAGAGAAAACATATTGGGGTGTAAAGACTTTTAAAAATAGACGGTACAATCAATATTAGGCAAGATACAGCTTCTCTTTTTTTTCGGAGTATTTTTGAAACACTACTGAGTGCTGCTCAGACTCAAAACTGGTCCATTGTACTGCCAGGTAGCACCCTACTCGAGGGCCGTTAATTTGATCCCAACGGCAAATGGTGACTGGACCAGATTCAATTTCACTAGGATTCGAATCTGGAACCCCTCGAACTTGGGGCAGGTATTTAACCAACTGCGCCACCCAGCCGTATCCAGTAAGATACAGCTTTATGTCGACTCCAAAACGCGAAGTTTGAATAACTCTTTTCTTGACAGTTATATTCCCTCAGCATTCCCAGTGACCCGAAAGAGGTTCTGCAGTAAAATATGAAAATAGTTGTGTCGGAAAGTGAACCTCGGCATTTAAAATTGTCTCAACGAATTTATCCACTATGAATACGAAAAGAGCTAGATTGAAAACTCTTGTTGACATATTGGTACTTCTGATCTACAAATCCTGCTCCGTTTTAGCCAGGCTTTCATATATATACATATACCGTACAGTCGCAAGTGGAAGGCAGGTTCCAAGGAAGAATGGTGATCTCCTCTTTTACCACATCTCAGCAGTGCTTCAGAGATAATTAGGGGTACCCTCTCGCTCCTTTGACATGATTGCCTCAAAGACAGTGTCCTGTGGCGGCTAATTTCTCCTCTTCCAATGATCTTCTGGTCTTTTGCGCGTCTAGTGTAGGTCACATCAGGCTAGTTGTTTTGTTTTATTCAAAATGTGACGCAATGGTTTTCACAAATAGTTGGGACCTTGAAAAGGGATTCATTGATTGGAAATTAGTCCCAGTTCTGTTTTGGATTCAGCCAATTTGTCTGATCTGTTGTTGTCTGAAATAACTTTATGTTAAAAATCTAATCAAGCCTCTTTAACACGTTGAGTGCCACCATACAATCCGAAAATCTGGCCACTAGAGGCTTTTCTGAACCCTTAGCTGTGCTCAAAAAAAAGGTTTTACAAGGAATTCCTTGACCCACATGCAAGGAAGAGTAAAAGACTAACTATAATGGCCGTACGGAGATTTAAGAGATCTGAACCAACTGAGCAATCGAACTTTGACTATAGTAACTGCTTCGCTCCAAGCCAAGCTGTGCTTAAGGCCTTGTTGAACCCTTTAACCACTTCCAGGATAGTTTTGAATTTGATCAGTAGTTTAAATTAGCTAAAACTTGTCTGGGCCCCGCGGCACCACGGGATCACAGGAAATAAGATTGCCGATGAACTTGCTAGGCGAAGATCAGATGAGGCATTCTCAGGACGTGAACCTATGCTGCGACTGCCTGTGTCCTTGGTTAGGGCATCCATCAATGTTTTGACTTCTCGAGAGCACAATCGGAGGTGGCATGACTCTCCAGGATATAGACAGACCAAGCGCATGCTTCCCAACAACAACAAGAAATCCGCGGCTTCTTGTTATCTCTTAACGAAAAAGATTGCAGACAACTTACTGGTGTATTAACGAGGCACCACCAAACACCTAAGTGTGCTTAGCCTAAGGGATGAAATACTGGAGAAGACGATGACTCTGCAGAGCACTTCCTCTGCCATTGTCCCGCCTTTGCTCGGATCAGGTGGCAGTTATTCGGTGCTGAAGAGGTGACAGCTGATGATGTAGGCTCCTCATCACAGAAGCGCCTTCTTATCTTCCTTCGGAAGACCATGAAATTCCATTAAAAGTAGGCTGCTGCCTGGCAGTACAATGGACCAGTTTTTGAGTCTGAGTGGTCCAGTTTAGTGTTACAAAAACCTCCCACAAAAAAGAAAAACTGCTTCGCTCATACGACTGGATGGCGCAGTTGGTTAAGTGCCTGCCACAAGTTCGAGGGGTCCCAGTTTCAAATCCCAGTGAAATCGAATCTGGTCTAGTCACCATTTGCCGTTGGCACAAGTCCACCTCGAACTCTAGCTACAGTGATCTCGAGCCCCACTTCATGCAATCGCAGATGGGAATGCATTTACCAAATTTTACCAAAGAAATCTCACCACTTAATTCGACAGATGTTTTCCACCAGTGGTTACTATGCCAGAAGCACAATTGTATGCAAGAAAGATATGTCTCTAAAGAATTGGTGTTATGCTTAGGCTAGAGCATAATCCGAGTCATGTTTGGGTTGACGGACCTTTTGACAACCTGAGACTGGTGCCATTAGCCAAAGATCAATATTTAAACTCAACTTGTACTCTACTTACATGGATACTAACCAAGGCGGAGAAGATTTGTGGGCGCTTCGCGAGAGGTCCTTCGGATTATCTTTAGTCTCGTATGCACTGATTGTGTTTTGAGAAGCAGAATGAATGAAGAACTGCGGGCTATACAGTGACATCGATCTGGTCAGACGAGTACCAGTCTACTGTCTCAGATGGCTAAGTCACGTAGAAGCGAAAAGACACCATGCCCCAGCTCGGAGAGTTTCGGTTCCAAACCCGAGGGACAACAATCAGGAAAGGACCTCAATCAGCTGAATGTGCGTCACTAGAAAAGAGCACAAGGCTGTGCTGACTGAGCCCCCATTCAAGCCCAGACTGTGGCGCCTGCTGAAGAAGAAAAATAAGGCGGTTTTTATACGAGGATTTCAGTTGTTTCAACTCGCGGTCATTCTCTTTTCCGGTTCTCTCCATTTTTCCAATTTTTTCTATTTCGATCTCACTCTCCGACATGATTAGAAGAGACTTACTTACTTAAGTTGGCGCTACCGTCCAGGGTGGACCTGGGCCTCAAGCAACAAGCGTCTCCGCCAGCTCGATCTTTAGCTAGCTGCCTCCAGTTTCGCACGCACAGTTGGTTGAGGTCCCTTTCCAATTGCGTGCGCCATCTGAGTCGCGGTCTTTCTCTACCGCACCGTCCCTCGAGGGTGGATTCGAAGACATTCCGTGGCGGAGCATTCCATTCCAATCGCTCTACATGACCTAGCCATCTCAATCGTTGGATCTTCACCCTTCTGGCTAAGTCGATGTCGCTGAACAGCTCGTACAGTGCGTTGTTATATCTTCTCCTCTACTCTATTCAGACGGGACCGAAAATCATCCGAAGAATTTTCCTCTCAAAGCAGCCAAGAGCAATCTCATCCGCTTTTGACAAAGTCCATGCTTCTGTGCCATATAGCACGACTGGGACGATTAAGGTCTTGTACAGGGGTACCTTGGTTGTTCGAGAGAGGGCTTTGTTTATCACTTGCTTTCTTAGCCAAAAGAAGCAGTGATTAGCAAGAGTTACCTATTCTTCGTTTGATTTCAGCGCTGATGTCATTGTCTGAATTAAAAGCGGTAAATAGGTAGACAAAGTCCTTGACTACCTCAAAGTTATATCTGTCTGCTGTGACGCTCTGTCCGAGACGTCGGTATTGGGTATCCTTTCTGGTTGACAGCATATACTTGGTCTTGCCCTCATTTACCGTTTAACCCATATTCGCGGCCTCCGTCGCAATACTCACAAAAGATTAGAAGAGAGCAAATGCAAATAAGCCGATCAACCAAATGGCTAGTGTAAAACTCGCCTAACTTAACTCAAGAGAAAAAGAGAAGATGGTGTTGCTCTTAAAATGTAATGTTAAGGTAGCCCTAAACGACCCTAAAAACCAACAGTTGGGTCCGTTGTGCCTTATATGTGGGGCACCCCTTGAGACCTACACTTTTGCTGCTTATTAGAACCACCCAGATTGTTGTATATATCTCAGGAGGTGCCTCAGCTCTATTTTTTCCAGATCCTCCAGCTTGTTGAAGAAGTTACTGCCTAGTGTTAGCAGTCTCCTTCCCCGTAGGGCTGGACAATCGCATAGCAGGTGGCGGACGGACTCTATTTCCTCCTCGTCCCTGCAACTTCCGTCCCTGCATTTCACATAAGCCCGTTCCCTTAAATCCTTGTGTTTCGTGTGTTTTTGCTGTTGTCCTAGGACAGAGTCTACTCAACGATATCTTCGGTTCCCCTCTTTTAATTTTCTCTGTAAATTCACATCTCACGGTATTTTTTTCCTTGATTATGTTTTCTTTCTCAGAACTACAATTGTGGCTATCCTGTCTTAATTGTTGAAAACCCTTGCTTTGTTCCTTTGAACTTTTATTTGTTCTCTTAAAAAATGTTCTATGAAATATTCTCCCAAATAGATTTCCCAAACCTTTCCCATAACCCTACCAATTCATTTCAGATGCTGTGTATACAGTAAACATTTTATTGCTTGTGTACATCCTCACGAGACTTTGCCTTGAGGTGTGTAACCATGTACTCGTACTGTGCTATCAGCAAGGATAACGCTGCATTTTTAAAATCAGACCATTCAGTTGTAAGCACTAAGGATATTGAGAAACAACCATTTACAACGTGCCTCTGCCGTTTTTCAGGGCTGTTGAGCAGATAATCTTACGATTCATAGCCACTTAACGGTGTAAAATTGAAACAGTACCTTGCCCTAGGCTGAAAAGGAATGCAAAAAAAAGTATCTGCCCTCCAGAATGTCGATATTTCTCTCTCAATTCTATGACAAGGCATTCAACTTTGAAAAATATGATAACAGCGTTAAATCATAGATTTTAAAGCAGCAACCACACCGGCACTGGCGTAATTTAAAGGGGAACCCCAAAATCCAGAAGAAAACACCTTGTCAACACCTCCCCAATGAAACTTTCTCAAACGTAAGAATGTTTTCCAACACACACACGCGTACATATTTAGTTAAGTACTCAAGTAAGAAATGTGCTCAAGTTTATGGCCTTCACTGTACGTCAATCCAAACACACACACACACACGTTCGCGCACGGCTAAATACCTCCACAAGCCTTCTAGTAGGCTGATGTTTGCATTAATGCTCTGCGTAGATAACTACGTAGACAATTTTCAAAAATTCTCCACAATTGAGTAACCCCATGCGACGACCATTTGCAAAAAAAAAAAAAAAGAACAAAATAACTTGAAGTGTATCTACTAATCTTTTCCAATAGATGCACGAAATCTTTTGTTTGTATTAAATTAAAATTGAATGTTCGTCTGTATGTTTGTACGTCACATCTCACTCACACAATCCCCCGCGGGTGTGTATGGGTGTATGTTTGTATCTATGTATCTTATTTTGTATTTTATGCGCGAGCTTAATAGAGGCGATTTTATTGCAGAAAAAATCCCAGCAGATTGTATCTACATACGTACATTTCAACGTTCAAATGTATGTACGCGCGTGTGGATGTACATTCAGTACAGATACACATCGCGAGGTGAAGTTTCTCTTCGTGTAGATACAAAAATATATTTTTTTTTCGCGAATGCGCACTTCTTACTTGTGTTCGTGGAAAAAAAAAACGAAGAAGATTCATAGAGGACGACGAGTGTAGCTTTGAAAATGTTTACTGCATACACACGCACATAAATACGTGCAGATACATATGTATCTTGTATCTATAGGCAGAGAGATGCTAAGTAATAAGACGTTAGGTGGCCATTAGAAGGGATACAAACGACTGCGTGTGTGTGTGTGTTTTGGGGTGCCTATTGCGTAAGATGCGCACGATACAGAGCGAGATACACACTTATGGATGTTCCGTGCACGCGCGTTTGTGTGCGTGGGGAAAGTGTATGGATTTAGAGCGCAGAGAAAACCAGAAAAAAAAAATAAATAGAAATGAAAACGGAGGGAAACTGATTTATGCGCCTGCATTTCGTGGTGGAGAGGAGTCAATTGGTTCTGATTTTAAGGGAGATGACGCAAGGACGATCATGGATAGTGTGCACAGGACTTCAGAGGCAAATTGAGAAAATTCGGAATGAAAGACAGGCACACACATGTATGAAAAGGCAATTCAGTTTCAACATTCTGCAATAAATTGGAGTTTAGGGAGCAAATAGGGTATCTTCCTTAAAAGCACTCCTCCGTTGCATTCGGCAGAGGGTCCTGCTTGCAAGACAGCTCTGTGCAACAAAAGTGGCGCCCGATTGTTATTGATTCTGATTCTGTTCTTTTCCCATTTTCCAATCCTAAAATAGGATCCAGACACAGACACAAAGTCATGAACTCGATGTACTCATATGGACATCTACATACACACACGGTTTGTATTCTGTACTTACAGTGGCGTGCAAAATACAACCGACGGTAATTTTTCAAACAATTTCAAAATTCTGGGTTTTTATAATTGATGTATACTTTGTTTGTCAACAGTAAATTTAATGCAACGGTTAATGTTAATTATTGCCTTGTCAATCAATGTGCTGCAAAAGTTCTCACAGCTGTACTGAATGTGCTGCAAAGAGGTAACAATTTAACGGAAAAAAAAAATCTGTTTTCACTTGAGTTTTAAATTAGAATTTTAATTTTGTTTTGTTGAATTTGAATTTGTATAGGTATTACTAATCGTTTCATAAGGATAAGTGGTAAGTGTAATGAACCCATGGTGGGCGCCGTGGCGTAGTGGGTAGGTGCGTCGACTCCTACGCTCGAGGTCGTCGGTTCGAATCTCGAAAAAGTCATCAAACATTTTTTCACGGCTCCACCTCTTTCGAGTCACTGACAATGCTCAAAGAGTATAACTGTCCAGAAAAAGCTTCTCAATTTCGCCGTTCGGACTCGGCATTAAACTGTAGGTCCCCTCCACTCGGGAGAGAAGAATAGCACGCACAACACGAATGATTGCTGAGAAGCTAGGTCTAGGTCCACCTCGGGCTGTAGCGCCGCCATAATTATATTATTATTATACGTTAGTATTCATGTTGTAAGGGTAGTTTAGCCATAATGTAATGTATTGGTGTAAGCGGTGCGCCCTCTTCAGTTGGGAATTGGAAAACACAAAGCGGAGCCATCTTCATAAGGAAGGGGCCCTCGTGGCAAAAAGACAATAATGGCGGATTAGATTCCTGATTGCCGGCAAACATGGTTGTAATAAAAAAGAGGAACAACGACTGGATGGCGCAGTTGGTTGAGTGCCTTCCCCAAGTTAGAGGGGTCCCAGGTTCGACTCACAGTTATATCGAATCTGGTCCAGTCAGCAATTGCCGTTGGGATCAAATTAACGGCACTGGAGTAGGTAACAATGGACCAGTTTTGAGTCTCAGTGCTCCAGTAGCGTCTTTAAAATCCTTCTTCGAAAAAAAAGAAAGAAAAACGGGAATAAAATAAAGTTTTTGTATCTGAAATTTCTGGACCATCCATAATTAATTTTAAAGAGGATATAGTAATATCGGAATTATTTGATGCAATGACCGAATTCGGAATCTTAGGAAAATTGGTCGGATTATGTCACGCTAAAAACTACGCGATGCAGCATGCCGGATTTCTGGGATTCTAAAAAACTGTTTGAAACTCGCACCGAATTTTAGTTAGGATATCCGTTGTAAAGTCTATCTGATTCTGGTGAAAATAGAGCGGCAGCAGGCGTCATCAAGCTGTGATCTATAATTCCAGTTGCTACGTAAATTATGTTGAAATGGTCGACTGTTTCTGGCCTGCCGTAGTAGATCTTGCGGCAATTGAAAAACAGGCGAAACTAGTTGGTCTTAAGGTAAATGAGGGAAGCAATAATCGATTAGTCGCCCACAACCTGCGTTAAAACATCCCAATGGACAGCTACAGCTTTGAAGTAGTAAAGCACTTTTGTCCACCTCGGAGCAAACGTGAATTCTAAAAACAACAGCAAAGTGAAGATACGACGGCTTTGGCGAACGCTGCTGTATCAGATCGCTCAAACAAATTGGGAGTAAACTCCTGACTTGATGGATCAAAATCTGAGTCTATAAAACCCTTTCAGTCTTGTCAGTCTTGCTATATAGAATCGAAAGCTGAATGATAAGCAAAACTGTAAGCTCAATCATCAGCTTTGCCTTTCTACGTTTCATTCAGCTTAAAGTCGTTCGAAAAAAACGCTGCTTTGTTTATTTAGTCCTTTTTTGTAAGAAATGCAAATGGAGGAGAAGACGTAATCTGGGACCTAAACAAATAAGTGAATGTAGTCCGGAAGGCAAGGACCTGTCGACTAAACTGGCTCGATCAAATAAAATGGAAAAACACCTAGCTCCGAGCTTAGCCTTGTGCTCTTCTGCCTCTTTTCTCTCTTCCTCAGGGCCTTTTTCTTTTCTAGGTAGCGAAGACATCACCTGCTGTCAGCATCACTGTGCCCTTTTCGGAGTGTATCAGCCATTCCACCGGGTTATCCCGAAGGGGGCATCTGTGGGCAATTGAGCCTTTTCCTCGTCGCCTTGGTCGTAGAGAATTGAAGGGTCACGGAGTTCTGAACTTGGTTCAACTCCACTTCTTTAGAGGTCCGGAAGCTAGAGCTTGGCTCCCGCTTAGTCTTTGGACAATTTGCGTGCACCCGCCTATTGGTTGCGTTGGAGTTTTCGCAGCTTTCCGGCTGGTACTGGGTTGCACGGGCCTTCCGCTACCCTTGCATCTTGCTCAGGCTTAGCTCGCTTTTTCTTTGAACTCATGCTCAACACGTCTCACCGCAGTCTGTTCAGATCGCCTTTCATAGTTTTACCTTTTTTTAAAATCAGTGTTGTTCCCACGTGTTCCTACGTTTTCGGACAAAACTTCCTTTGCAAAATGCAGACGTATTTCCGTTCATGAAATTGTTGAGAAGATCCAAATTGATCGTCGTTCACAACGGCTTGGTTTCTGACAGTCCACTTTATAAAGAAAATTTTCGCAAAAATCTAGGCTTTGAAGATTTACGCGGTTCAGAAAATAACGGGAATTCTTAAATTTCGCGGGTTTGGAGAGTCCGATTGTGAAAAATGTATTATGTTGGTATACATGCCCCTGAAGTATGATACAATTTTCAGCTGTATTCATTATTTACTTCGTCTGTGGCAGTCACTAAGGTTAGACGTGTTTTGATGAGCTCGGCGATTTTCGTGACTTAAAAAAAATGGATCGAAGAATTTGTATCAAATTTTGCGTAGAAAAGAAGTAAAAAGTGTAACAAGAGTGTAACAAAGTGTGTGAAATGTTAACAAAAGCCGATGGTGAGTCTGCAATGAGTGAGTAAAACAAGAGCTTACGAGTGGTATAAGCGTTTCCAGGATGACCGTGAAGACGTTGAAGATGACGAACACCCCGGACGCTCCAGCACATCAACAACCGAGGAAAACGTGGAAAAAGTGAAAGAAGCGGTTATGTACGATCGCCGAATCACAATCAAAGATGTCCCTGATGATGTTAGCATATCGATTGGCTCAGGCCATGACATTTTTTTGAATGTTTCGGGTATGAAACGCGTGGCAACAAAATTTGTTCCAATATTTTTGAATTTTGAACAAAAACACCGCCGAATGGAAGTAGCTTGTTCATGAATTTTTGTCCAAAAACAATACTCTAACGATGTCCCAGCCTCCATATTCATCGGACATGGCTCCGTGTGACTTTTTCCTATTTCCAAAAGTAAGTAAACTTTAAAGGGCCGTCAGTTTTCAAGCATAGAGGACATTAAAGCGCATCGCTGAAAGAGCTGAAGGCTATCTCAAAGATTTACTTTGAGAAGTGTTGCGAGGATTGCAAGAAGCGCTGGCACAATTGAATTGTATCTAATGTGGACTATTTTAAAGGCGACAACCTTAATGTGGAAGAAATAAATATTTTTTAAAAAAATTTAAGTTCCCGTTATTTTTTGAACACACCTCGTACAAGGTCCAGCTCGTGCAAGAATTTAAGACGTAAATAAATTCTTCCAAGCTGATCAAAGCAAAAATTACATGCTAGACAATAAACAGAATACATTTTTAAGTTGCCCTGGATTTAAGAGATTCACCTTTCTTCCAACCGCAAGGTTCAATATATCGGATGAATTCTTTAAGGGCATTTTTTTTCGAAGGTTTTTAAAGTTCTGCACTGGAGCAGTCAGACTCAAAAACTGGTCCATTGTACTATCAGGCAGCAATGTAGTTTTAATGGAATTTCATGGTCTTCCGAAGGAGGATCAGCTGGCGCTTCTGTGATGAGAGGCCTACATCATCAGCTCTCTCCTCCACCGAATAACTGCCACCTGATACGAGCAAAAGCGGGACAGTGGCAGAGGAAGTGCTCTGCAAGGTCATCGTCTTCCCCGCAGGCGTCGGAGAGGGTTCCGTCGCTTAGGCCAAGCACATTTAGGTGTGTGGCGAAAGTGTAGTGGCCCGTTAGTACGCCGGTAAGTTGTCTGCAGTCTTTTCTGATAAGAGATAACAAGAAAGCCGCGGATTTCTTACAGACGTTGGAGAGCATGCGCTTGGTCTGTCTACATCCTGGAGAGTCATGCCACCTCCGGTTGTGCTCTCGAGAAGTCCAACCATCGATGGAAGCCTTAACCAAGGACACAGACAGTCCTAGTGCAGTTTCAGGTCCTGAAAATACCTCCTCTGATCCTCGCCTAGCAAGTTCAATGTCGATCTCATTTCTTGTGATCCCGCGGTGACCCGGGACTCAGACAAGTTTTATTACGAATTAAGATCATGGCAGTAAATTAAAAAAAAATAGACTTAATCGAAAAAGGAATTTCGGAAACACCAACTTGGTCAAAACGTCACAACACTTACTTACTTACTTACTTATCAGATCAACTACTCGTGGAGGGTCTAAGCTGTAGAAATTTGCTACCTTTTATCGCTGCCAGTCCCAGGCTTCCAGGTATCACGCCTAAGTTGTCTGGCCTCAGTGATCACTTCGTCACGGTCTTCAAAATATAAATAACAATAAAGGACTTTTTTAGACTCACAGACCCACTGTTGCTGATCGTTGTTTCTCGTGTTGTTTCGTGGAGCTCAAGCAATGGTTAATTTACCCGCACGCCCTCAAATATCCGTTTATCAAAGTTCAAAAAACTAATATTTTCAAAAGCAGGCTACGAGTTGATTGCTGGGAGTAAAGTTGTCGTCGGACACCTCCATCAATAAGTCAACAGTTTCACAAGCAGAATGGCATCTTTAAACCAAACATCGCTGCAGACCATAGACAAGCATACTTACTTATTTTACTTAAGACGCCTACGACCCATGGAGGGTCTGAGCCTGAGCTATCGCTGCTTTCCATCGGTGAAGGTCCTGGGCACCGTGCTTCCAGTCATCAAGACCAAGCTATCTTACGTCCGCGACGACTTGATCTTTGTGCCGGAGGTTTGGTCTTCCTCTACTTCTCGAACCAGAAGGCTTGAATTCGAAGACCCTCTTAGCTGGAGCGTTATTTTCCATGCGCTCGATGTGGCCGAGCCAGTGCAGTCGACGGATGTTTGTAATCCGGACTACATCCACATTCTGGTACAGCTCATAGAGTTCGCGGCTGTGTCTTTGGCTTCCTCGCAGACGGGACCATATATGCGACGTAGAATTTTTCTTTCGAAGGCACCAAGAATCAGCTTTGTAGTTCTGCTTACTGTCCAGCTTTCTGCTCCATATAGCAGGACTGGCAGAATAAGCGTTTTGTAGAGCATGTTTTTGGTCCTTCGAGTCAGGAGGTTTGAGCCCAGTTCTTTTGACAAACCGAAGTAGCATCGGTTGCCAAGGGCGGTTCTACGTCGTGATGTCGTGATGTCTCCACTGTGATGTCGTGGACATTCATAAAGACAAGCATAAAGTCAATAAATTGTTGATTATGACTCCGCACCGGGCGCCATTAGCGATGAATTTTGTATTTCTTTTGGAGAAACTATGACGCGATGATGCCTATAAATCGTTCCAAACAATGTACTTTCTGGTCCTATTGATAGCCGATTGATCTGTGGGTTTTTCTGATTCTTAATGCAAGGGTGTACGGTCCTTTCCTGAAGATAAACACCGAGAGTGAGTTAACATTTTCCAATAGAGTTTGGGATGTATCTACCCCTCATCCAACAATCATCTCCAGCACGACCTTTTGCTAGCTATGTATCCCCATTCGAGCACATTTAGATTGTTGATGTCCTTCTTTTCTTGGGTGCGCCACCTCAATTGTGGACAATCGTCTCACAGTCTCGAAATCGAAGGTTCTTAGAGCCAAAACTTAGTTGTCCCTGCGCTCTACGTGACCTAGCCCAGCGTTGTATCCGTAGTCGACAGCCTATTCTTCTGTCCCTATATAGCACGTACAGTTTGCAAAATATGTCTAAAGATTGTACAAAAAACGATGCTCTGGAAACAACCAAGCACATACTAATCTACTTTCGCTTGTCCATGCCTCTGCCCCATCAAGCAGAACTGGGGTGGTCAAGTTCTTGTGTAAAGCCAGCTTCATCTTTTAAGAAAGGGCTTTGTTAACTAATATTGGCGCCGTGGAGTAGTGGATAAGTGGGTCGACTCCTATGCTCGATGTTCTCAGTTCAATTCCAGAAAAAACACCTAACATTTTTTTCACGGCTCCACTTCTTTCGATCCACTGACAGTGCTCAAAGAGTATAACTGTCTAGAAAAAGCTTCTCAATCTCGCCGTTCGGAGTCGGCATTAAACTGTAGGAACAATAGCACACACAACACGAGTGGTTGGCTGAGAAGCTAGGCCCCATTATTATTATTATTTGTTAACTAATTGCCTTTTGGGCACAAGAAAACAGCGATTGGCAACAGTTATTCTGTGTTCGAACCTCATATTGAAGCTAAAGTTCTCCATCTTTAATTTTAGGTGGAAGTTTCCTTATCTGGTTTGATACATGCTCTTAATTTTTGTTGTCAAGACTTGCTTTGGAACAAGTCTCGCACCCTACTTTGGCGTAGGTGTCCTTCTCTGCTGGTTTTATAAGGATCAGTTCTGGGCGGGACTTCAGCTTTCCCCTGAAAGTTAAAAACGGTCGGGTTTCTTGCTCCGTTTTTCTAACCTGATCGAATTCCCGCAATTGACTAATCCTTCATGAGAGGTTTTGATGTACTTGTACCCTTCGGCGTATCCAGGAGTCTGTCGCTCCGTCTTCTCGCCCTCCTTGCTTAGAAGAATTGTTGATGATCTCTTCTTTGCTTGGGGATTTGCTGAAGATGTTATGGTTTTGAGTTGAGATTGTACGCCCTGCTTGGTGCGGTCACGATTCTTATTGCTAGTTCGCCTTCGGTTTGCATTCGTCTACATCGAGGTCACTAAAAGTTGGATCGATGTACATCTATCCAAACGATGAATCACGGAACTCAAGGCAAGGAAATATAGATCCCAGACATTTAAGTGGATTTGTCCCAAATGGATAAGCACATCCATCTTCACCGCCCAAAATTTTAATTCTCTATCGATGTTGTCGAATTTGCAACTGAGTTAATAATAATAATAATAATGGCGGCGCTACAGTCCGAGGTGGACCTGGGCCTAGCTTCTCAGCCAACCACTCGTGTTGTGTGTGCTATTGTTCCTATAGTTTAATGCCGACTCCGAACGGCGAGATTGAGAAGCTTTTTCTAGACAGTTATACTCTTTGAGCATTGTCAGTGACTGAAAAGAGGTGGGGCCGTGAAAAAATGTTTGCTGTTTTTTTTCGAGATTCGAACCGACTACCTCGAGCGTAGGAGTCGACGCACCTACCCACTACGCCACCGGCGCCCACGCAACTGAGTTGGTTTCCTTAAAAGCGTTTAGTTGCTTGCTCTTACGCACGTCTGACAGTTCAGTAAAAATTGAGGGACATTTTGAAGTTCTGACCCTATTTTTGACAATCTTTTGGAACTGGAAATCAAAACTTGTGATTATCTCGCACGATTCATCTTCTTCTTCTTCAGTGACTTGGGAGAGGTGGTGCGGTGAAGAATGAAAGTTGATGAGTCTAGGATCGATCCATGGACCTGCAGAGTAGAAGCCGACGTACCTACCAATGCAAAGACAGCCATCGCGCAATTGTCAAGGGATTAAAGCCAATGCCCTCAGTAACACATCACAAATCGCCTGCTTTTAGAACTCTAGCCTAAGTCTGCCTTTAACGGACTGGATGGCGCAGTTGGTTAAATACCTGCCCCAAGTTAGGGGGGTCCCAGGTTCGAATCCCAGTGAAATCGAATTTGGTCCAGTTATCATTTGCCGTTTGGATAAAATTAACGGCACTGGAGTAGGTTGCTACCTGACAGTACAATGGACCAGTTTTGAGTCTGAGTGTTCCAGTAGCGTTTGAAAAAAACTTCCTAAGAAAAAAAATAAAGTCTGCCTGAATTTGGCTCAAATAGCTAAAGAAAGGGCTTTTGAAGCATCGCCTACATCTTCCGGTTTTTTGTTATTCACCTACTGTAAGACATAAGCAATCATACACATATGTACATATTTCCAGATCAGATTAAGTTAAGCAGTAAGCAGTTATTCGTTTTCCAACTCCATTTATTTCGTTGCCTTTATTTTGACTAATACTTCGTTCTGAATCATAACATCTTAGGATTAGAGTCCGACCGAAGGCCAGTTTTCCGGCCGAAGCCGAAGCCGAATGTTCAGTCGGACTCTATTTGGAACATATTTTGCAAGTTGCTTTCGCATCATTTTTACGAAATAACCCAAAATTTGATTTTTAGCTGCCATTTTTGATGTTCCTTCTACCTGAAAGCAGTACAAATAATTTGCATGCTTTTATACAGACCACTTAATAGTTTACCAACTTGCAAATGCAAAATCTTTTGATTTTAAAGCTGTAAACAAGCGCACTTTCAAAATACAAAATACCCGACAATAACAAAACAAAAAAACACCGTTCTTTGCAACTTCTATTTTTACAGAAAACAGAAATATCAACATTCGGCTTCGGCAAAATCTTCGGCCTGATTTGGCCGAAGCCGAATGTTCTGCCGAAGGTGATATTTATAGCCGAAGGTGGCCGAAGCCGAAGCCGAATGTTCGGTCGGACTCTACTTAGGATCTTACTTCAAACAACACGAATTGAAGCCTAATTTTGCTCCAAATACGTTTTGAAATGCGTTCTTCATCTGCTTTACATTGTTTCGCCGCCACAACTCGTTCTGTTTTCCACACGATCGTGCTTTTCATATGAAACCCTTTACCTTGTGGCCTTATCAGTCGACCAGCTATCTATCGAAAAATAAGTGTAAATTTTCCCGGAAAAATTCAACGCTATCAGTGACAAAAAACTGGCACACCTACACGTCGCAATGATGTGAATGTAAACCTTGACTCATACGCCCTCATGTCAGAAATGTTGTGACAGAATCTGTCAAGTTTCCTTTGATCTTCTCTTCCTTTCAAAAGGAGCTGCTTAGTGTCTTAGGTTGCCACGTGCATGCCCCGTGAGTAACGAATTTCACAAACGGTATATCGTCAAACATCAGATCGGTTCAAATACTTGTATTTTGACACACTCACACACCCTTGACTGCATTCGAAAATTTCTGCTGCTGAAAAACAGAAAAAACAAATTCATTTTGATCCACGAACACACGCACATCTCCAACTCACATTGTGACTTGAACAAAATATCGACAAACAAGTTTCCACTGCACACACCCTGACGTGTGTAGTCACTCATTTTGTTGTGTTGAGTTTCAGTGCGAAATGCGACGAACTCACCACGAATGCGGATGTGTGTTGGGCAGCGCTTGATGGGCTGTGTTGGTGAGCTTTTCATATTCAGCTGTGTTGGGGGTGGTTGTGTGTGGGTTTGCTGAATGTACACTCTTTCGGTTTGAGAGTAAAGTTTGCGCTCTCTCCTCGTTGCAGATTGACTGGATTCTAAAAATAAATGCCAATTCAGGGCTGGTAAGTAGGTACTTTTTTCTGCTACTGAATACCATTCATTGACGTCTTGACGTTTGATAGTGTGAACTGCTACCCTTTTAGGTGAATATCGAATGGAACAGTGGAGTTTAAGAGTTTTTTTTTTGTAGAGGTGGCGAGTTAGATTAAAAAAACAATAAATGGGTGTCTGAAGAAGACGATGTTTACTATAGCTTTTTAAAAGTTTTGTACATAAAAAAATTAGTATTTCCTGACATGCGCTAGTAGTAATTTTAAAACAATTTTCCCTTTTATTAGGCCTGTCCGTTGAGGGTATATTGCACCGCGACCTTCAAGATCTATTGTGGCTCCTTTCAATACCTTAGCACAATTACGAGTTCGCCTTAAATACAGTTATTTTCAGAATTGTATTAAGAGTAATGGACTCCTATTGCGCATAAGTGAAGAAATGTGTTCTAGAGTATTCTATCTAAGCCAGTTTCCTTCAGGAATTTGAGAATTTGCATTTCTTCTTCAGATAGTAGGTACTTGCCCAGATATATTTTTCGTTTAGGGTATCTCACAAAATCCCAGTATACATATGTTCTGGAATTTCATTAAATTCTCCACAAAATCTGCAGAGACCTTCCTCTGATACCCCTAGTTTCCTTAGATGCTCCCTGAGTCTACAGTGCTCAGTTAGAAAGCCTGTTAGGATACGGAGGTGATTCTTGCTAATTTTGATGCATGCCTTGAACCTCTTTCGTTTATATTGCCCTAGGAGTTTTTTTTGGCCAGCTTCATTCCACGGGCGTTATTCCAGGTTTATATCCTAACATATTTAAGAGGACTGTCCTAACTTGTTTATTAAAACGAAATCTATTGTGGTAATGTATGTTTAAATGGTTTAGTTTGATCCGCAAAAGAAAATTTGTACCCAAAAGTTGTAATGAGAAGGGTTTGCTTTCCTTTTCTACGTAGGTTGCAAATTAAACAAAAATATACAATTAAATCGAAGGCTTTTTCCAGATCAATGTCTAAAAAAAGTATATTTCTTGTTCCTTAAATTTTTATTTATTTTAAAAAATTAAGTAACTCGTGTTCGGACAAGTTACCTTTCTAATACTAATTTAATTCCACCGAACCGAAATCACGTGGTTTGGACGAACATTTACTGAAACCTCAATAGGCCGTTCCCATCGAGTTGAAGCGTTTTCAAATGTCATTAGCTATAAATTTTGAAGTGCCCGGCAAAACAAACAATAGTGTTGAGAAGAAAAAATTATAAATGAGTTCTGCAGACATTAAAAAGAAAGTTATCGTAGCGGTAGTGAATCGTAGTGATTTCGCAGTACAAAGAAATACATTTATAACAACACATGTGTTTGCAAAATATTTAGAAATATTTCTATTGCCCGATTGCCACAATTGATTTGACATCTAAAAATTAACACCAAAATAAAGTGAAGTTCACTCTGTAGGTTTGTTCGGTTTGACAACCTCTCACGGACGGATGAACTCAAGGGGATTTCAACTAGATTCCGCCTGGTTTGGAGAAATTTGAGGAAACCTCACGATCTCGTTTGATGGGAACATAGCATAAAGCCAAATTTACTGTTTGAAATGAATGACCTCTCAGTTGAAATATGGCACTTGGTACTAATGTGTACATCATATTTGCTTTGTTCTGCAATGTCAAAGAAATGATTTTAAATCTATGATACATCTTGGTGGACTGCGATGGATAGGAATTGAATGATCCTTGTCTTGATCATTTTGGCCCAATGGCCCAATCGTCGGTCGGGGTCGGCATTGAACTGTAGGTCCCCTCCACTCATGAGAGAACAATAGCACGCACAACACGAGTGGGAAATGAGAAGCTGGGCCTAGGTTCACTTCGAACTGTAGCGCCGTCATTATTATTATTATTTTTTATTAAATAAACAGATTGTGTGCGAATGAACAAATAAATTATATATTTGCTGCGATGATTGACGCAGAAAGCATTTTGCTTGAATTTTTGTCCTTCTCTGTATGAAAAAAATAAAACTGGACACATAAGTGATTTGAATTTAATATAGGTTAGGTCATAGTAACTAGAGGTGTGACGGATATCCGGCAAGTAATCGGTATCCGGCCTATCCGGGTTCTTTTATAATATTCGGCCGGAGCCGAATAGTCTTTTGATATCCGACCGAATACTAGATCGTCGTTTTTTCAGTAAAAAACAACAAAATAAAAAAAACAATTTAATATTGGAAGTTTACTAAAGCCAAATTATGATGAATGAAAATTAGTTTTTCTGCATTCAAAGGTATTTTATTTTTATTACGTGCTTTCGTATACGATACATGCTTCAGAAAAGACTCTCTCACTGTATATACTGCTACATGGAGATGAAAAATAAGTTTTGGCAAATTTGAGCAAAATTGGGTACTGTCTTCCATTTACTGACCACCAGGCCCAAGGATCACTATTCCGTTCAAAATAAATTGTTTTGAGATTTAAATCACGCTCGTTGGCGGTATTTTTTTGGCAGAAAACTCAATCTGACTTCCGCAACCTCTTCAAAAATGTCACAAAAACTTTGCTATGTAGAAAGTAAGAATATCTTGTGGAGGAGAAGGAAAAAAACATGTTTAAGTTGGTTTTACTTGTACCGGTCTGATTTGAGTACCAGACCACCAAACTATTATACTTTTAGTTTGGGCAGATATCCGGCCGCCGAACATGCGGTTATCCGGCCTAGCTGCAGGCCGAATATTAGTAACTGTTATATTTGAATTAGCCATGACCCATTTAGATCATGATTCAGTTTAATATACATTTCTTAAATCCTGGGTTTAACTCGTAAAACGTTTGTCTTTGTTGTTGACGATCTTAGGTCATGCCAACAAAATGCTTCAAATATGAATTTACTTTGATCATTACGATTCATCCCAAGAGTATGCTTCTCTATATAATCGTTGACTCTGAAATGGCAAAGTACGGGATCGTTGAATTGCATATTCTTAGGATACTCTAAATAAGATCAAATTTTGTAGCGAGTGCAAGGAAGTGTAAAGGGTGAAACTACCGTTTGTAATTTTAATTTGTTGATTTGTTTCTTTATATTCAGACGCAGGATATCTACTAGGCCAACGTTTCATTGCGATTGATTTTTAAACATATGCTTCATTTCTCCCACTGTTCTGCGCGATGTTTTTTTTGGAACAGATTTTGGGATATCCTGTGTTAAAAGGTTCCACTGCATAGCATATATACTCGTATATAGCTGTCGCTTTAAGTTTTTAAGTTTTAAAGCATTTTTTGAAATCATTCATTCTTGAAAAAATAATTAAACTAGATATACAATAATGGGATTCTGATACTATCTGACTGGCCCTATGGGGGCACTCTAATGGCTGAAACACAACAGTGCGTTGCGGCAGCCGACTTCATGTTTCGGAGGGAGTGCGTTGATGCACTGCGTTAGTCAGCTGTTCCCTCTCTCTCTCAAATACCAAATGAAAAATATTCCGTCAGCTGTTTTCATTTCTGAAGTGTCAAATCAAAAAATATTCTGGTCAAACAATAGTACGTTAAAGAAATTAATTGCGGAAAATAAATGCTAAGAAAGTTACAAAAATTAAAAAAAGTGCTTCTTGTTGCAAATTTGGCACATTCATGCTTCCAAGCATACACGGATTGAGTTTTGTCGTTAAGATAATTTCAGTCAGCTGTTTTCATGTCTCAAATGTCAGTTGCCACAAAATGTTCTCAATTTGGGAAAAAACTCTCAATTTGGGAAGCATTTCTCAATTTCGCTCTCACAGCGCATCCCTCGGTCAAAAAAATATCCAACATGTTGAATAATGACGTGCGTTTGGATTACGTTTTACGTTTTATTACGATCCTCTCATCTCTCTCATTTTTCACTTACGTAGGTCGACGCAGTATTTTGTGTATGTCCATTGAATTGTGTGCGTTGAAGGACAACGCTGACGCTGACGCACTGTTGTGTTTCAGCCAAAAGTCAATCTACGAATTTGGAAATGTAGTTGTCGCTCTTTGGAAATGTGTGATAAGTGACCACTGCCACTTATGTCGTTGATCTGTTGACTGACTTCTTGCAAAGGGGCACATTTGGTTGCAATCTTTGCTGATGCATCTGCTTCTTCGTTACTCTGGATGCTGCTACGTCCTGGTATCTACAAAAACGTATCGCCCCGTCTCCTGATAAGGGTGTCTCGGGTGATGATTTGTATTATTATTTAGTTATCGAGTGATAAGCTATCTGTGCAGACAAGTGTTTTATCTGATGACGTTTCTAGGGGTGATACGATTTCTGATTGTTGACAGAAAACCAGGTTCCATTTCGATTGTTTAAATTTGTCCCCAATTTTGCGGAAATTCTGCTGGTTTTTTTCGGAGTTTTTGTGGGAGCAGCCAGTGTGGAAATTTTTCAGTTTGTGAAACTTGAGTAGACTGTGGAATGTCTTCACTTTTTGTCGAATAGTTACATCGAATACAATGGATTTCGGGTGAACTTTGGGATACATTGTCATACCCAATTGTGTTTTCTGCTGAATTTGGGGCACGGTATTGCACGGTAACGAGATGTGACTTCTTGCAGAACTGCTGCACCTTTAAGATGAGGCGAACAGTATCAAAGTTCCATCAAAGCGCATAAGAGCAAGTGAAATGAGCGAACGATTCCTTTCAAGTCCAGTCCAGCCGTCCCGACACCACTAAGCCTGGTTTTAAGACTTTTTTTTTTCGGAGTATTTTTGAAACACTACTGGAAGCACTCAGACTCAAAACTGGTCCATTGTACTGCCAGATAGCAACCTACTCCAGTGCCGTTAATTTTATCCCAACGGCAAATGGTGACTGGACCAGATTCGATTTCACTGGGATTCGAACCTGGGACCCTCGAACTTGGGGCAAGCACTTAACCAACTGCGCCATCCAGTCGTTCGTTTAAACACATGGCGGCAACATGAAATCAACATAAATGGACGCTCGCGATGTCACTGCACCCAATTCCATCATTGATCAAGTCAACAAACTGACAAACAATTTCAAAACGTGATTGCCTCATCAGGCCTTGTGTAAGTTTTCAATCAATTTCCGTCACTCCTCTTGAACCCGTAACCGATATCGATACCAACTGCATTCCAAGGCAGTCCGAGTGAACTGCAGCACACCCTCCGCTGCAATATGGCCCCCATTGCATAACCTCACATAACAATTACATGCGGATATGCTGGAGCAAAAGTAGCCACCCAAAACCAGCACAGAATGCCCTGCATAGCCACACCATTGGCCGCATGAATCACATCACAGAAAATGTTTGATAAAATATCACAGTCACGTTTGCACGAATTTGGATCAGCCTACGGACCGTATTACGTTCTCCAGCTGCTGCCCCCAGAGATCCAAGCAATCGGAGCCCTCCCAGACACACTATTTAATTTTCGGTTTATTACCACAGACGAGGTGGAGGTCCACCACTAGGACACTCGTTCAGCGTTTATCCATTTGAACCGACAGTCCCCCGGTGTATCTGCGCCGATTGGACATTCACATCGGAGGAGAGCTCGTAACTCCTAACTGCCTCGCCCAAATATGACAAAAAAGTCGGCACGGCCGAGAAGCAGTCAAAACACTTCTAAGCCACAAGGCGGTCGGTCTCGTTGCATACATTAGAAGTTGCATTCGAGGACAGCGGCTGGAATGGGAGTCGCAGTCGCTGGTGGTTGTGCTGGATTCGACTGTGGCGCTCCACAGGCAGGGGGACAACTTGAACAATGACTCGCCATGCATTAGTAACAATGTCCGGGGGAAGCACTGAGTTGAAGCTGGTACCGACGGGCGACGAGGACATTAGGACCGCGATTGGCTGGAGAAGTTTACGGTCTTTGAAATGCGAGACGTCGCACGCTGGGGTGGTGTGGTATTTTCTGGGAAATCGCTGGAATCGTGCGAGTAACTCAATACACTCGTGGACGGCGGACGGATGAAGGAAGTGCATGCATGTGTCGAGAAAAATGCCGACTGAGAGGGAGCTACATTCATCAGGTGACGTGTATTGAGGGTGAATAGAAGTGGATAATATGTCAGTAGAGCACAGGGAATGAGGTTTTGTGTGTAAGCCTTGGTGCCCGGCAGGTAGTCCTTGCGATAGGAAACACCGTTGGCCCAAGGAGTGTTTCCTTGCGGGGGAAAAGGCTTTAGTGCTCGCTCACCCAAGAAATGTTGGCCATGCCGATGAGTCGAACTCTTGATCTTTGATCTGTGTATTCAGGTTGGGTGCTCAAGTTCAAGATGCATAAGCCACCCATGGACTTGACGTGAAACGGACTGAGCATTTATGCTCTTTATCGTCTGTCAGGAAAAGGGAGGGTACAGCGACAATTCACGTTTCCGCCGTAATAAGTCAACAAGCTTGCAATAAGAAGTAATAAATCATCATTTCCTTTATCGCAAGCTCTGGCCTTTGACCAGGGTGAAGAGGTACCGATCTTTAAATTCAGACTTTCTCTTGGAATCGAATGAAACCAGACTTATCGTCGCACTGTTAGAAAAGTTCCTCTTTATAATGTAGACGACATTCTTTATGTTTCAACAGTACCCTTCTTCTTCTTCTTCTTTTTCTTAGGCCGCTACAGTCCGAGGTGGACCTGGGCCTCACTCAACATGCCTCTCCAGCCAGCACGATCTCTCGCCAGCTGTCTCCAGTTTCGCACACCAAGCCGGCAGAGGTCCCCCTCGACTTGTGTGCGCCACCTTGTACGTGGACGTCCTCTGTTGCGTTGTCCCACAGGCTCAGAGTCGAAGACTCTTCGGGCCGGAGCTAAGTTGTCCATATGCTCTACATGACCTAGCCATCTTAGACGATGGTTCCGTAGTCGCCTGGCTAGACTCATGTCGCTGTACAGCCCGTACAGTTCGTGGTTGAACCTTCTCCTCCAAATGCCATCAACGCAAACAGGACCAAAGACCGCGCGCAGAACTTTTCTCTCGAAAAGGCCAAGAGACTGTTTATCCGCTTGGGATATTGTCCATGCCTCTGCGCCGTAAAGCAGGACTGGGATGATCAAGGTCTTATACAAAGTCAACTTGGTCTTCCGAGAGAGGGCTCTACTACTCAATTGCCTTTTGAGCCCATAAAAACAGCGGTTGGCAAGAGTTATTCTGCGTTTGATCTCGGTACTGATGTTGTATGTACTGTTTACCGCGGAGCCAAGGTGGACGAAGTCCTTAACTACCTCAAAGTTATGGCTGCCTATGCTGACGTTCTGGCCGAGTCGTCGATGTTGTGCGTCCTTTCTCGATGACAGCATATACTTGGTTTTGCCCTCGTTCACCGCCAGACCCATTTTAGCCGCTTTCGTTTCAATGCCAGCAAACGCATCATTGACGGCTCACTGTGTTTGCCCAATCTCGTCAATGTCTTTCGCGTAAGCTGGCAGTTGAACGGAAAAGAAGATCGTGCCTCTTGTGTTGGCCAGTGAGTTTTGCACGATCTTCTCAAGAATGATGTTAAAGAAATCACATGACAGCGCGTTGCCTTGTCTAAAATCTTTTTTGACATTGAAGGTCTCGGTGAGTTCGATACCCACCTTGATGGAACAGCTTGAGTTCTCCATCGTCATCCTGCTCAGTCTGACGAGTTTGGCAGGAATGTCAAAACTAGAATTGGCGCTGAATAGCTCGTCTCTATGCACGCTGTCATATGCGGCCTTGAAATCGACAAATAGGTGATGTGTGTCGATCTGCATTTCTTGGGTCTTCTCCAGGATCTGCCGCAGTGTGGAGATTTGATCGATGGTGGACTTCCCGGGCCTGAAACCACACTGGTAAGGACCTATCAGTTTGTTCACAAATGGTTTCAGGCGTTCACACAAAACGGCAGAGAAGATTTTGTAGGCGATGTTAAGGAGACTTATCCCTCGATAGTTGGCGCAGTCAAAGGGGTCTCCTTTCTTGTGGATCGGGCAAACGATACTGAGATTCCACTCATCGGGCATGCTTTCCTCCGACCATATCTTACAGATAAGCTGGTCCATGCGCCCTACCAGTTCACCTCCAGCTGCTTAAAACATTTCAGTGGGCAGACTAACTGCACCGGCAGCTTTATTAGACTACAGTCTCGATATCGCTATCTTGACTTCGTCTAGATCGGGGGGACGGTATTCTCTTCTATCATCGTCCGTTGCGTTGAGTGGAACATTTTGCCTGACAGCGGTATTTGTGTCCTCATCGCTGTTCAACAGTCTGCAGAAATGACTTTCTCAGTATCGACTGCGAATCTACTACTAGTTGTCCATTCTCGTCCCGGCAGGCTTCCGTCCGAACTTTATACCCGTTCGATAAAAGTTTTACCCTTTGGTAAAACTTTCGGACATCATTCCTGCCATAACACCTCTCCATTTCCTCGATCGCGCGCTTCTCCTGCTCTTTCTTTTTCTTCCTGAGAAGCCGGTTCTCTTCCCTTCTTCTCTGTTCGTAGAGCTCACGAACAGCTCTCGTAGTTCGATGCAGCGTTGCCTGGTATGCTTCTTGCTTTGCTGCATGTGCCTGCCTCCACTCGTTGTCAAACCAGGGGTTTTTCCCAGGTGGTGTTTTAAAACCCAGCACATCAGTAGCGCCTTCTCTGATTGCTTTTTGACAACGTTTCCATTCTTCGTCTATTGTTAGTGCAGGCGACGACGAACTTACTGCTAAAACATAGTTATTAAAAAATGCATCAGTCTTATCTGGTCGCCCTTTATATATGATGGACGATTAGGGGAGAATATTTCACCGAAGACCTGCTGCAAGGTGACACAAGTCGAAAACTTAACTTTCTTTCGATTCGAAAATCTAGTCATTAACTGGTCCTAAGTTTGAAAAGTGATGCTTCAAATGTTAGCTTTTTAGTACAGCAAAGACACACAGATCTATTTCCCCGAGGCTGCTCTTCTAGTGGCTCTAAACTATCAGCAGTCAGTCATTCCGAGGTAGTATTCTCCCTTTTCGTACCAAAAGGCCAAAAAGACTCTTTGAGAGAACCTCCTCTGGGCCACAATCGTCCCATGATTTACGGGCTCAGGAATCGTGATTTTTTTCCAGTTGTGATCTTGAAAAACACTCTTGCCGAACCATTTCCAATCCAGATTTCACTTGATGACGTTTCCTAAACAATTAGCAGCCTCTTGTTAAACTCAAATTTTGTTCCCATTTTTTGCCCATTTCGCGAGCGTACTTAACTGGTTTATACGACACCTCAAATCTAGCGCCTCACGGTCGCTTTCTAATGTGCAATAAAATTGTTGACTGCTTCCACTGTTTGGTTATGATTTAGACTCTGTCATATTTACAAGCACACAATTAACAAAGACCGTCATAAAAAAAGAAATCCTAACAAAAACTCCCCACAAAACAATACAAAATCCATTCAAAAAGATCTTTAAGTGCGCACAATGGCTGGGCGAAATCCAAACTCCAACTAGCTTCCGCTACACGCCGCTTCGTGCCTTTGAGCGCTACCGCACCAGACTTCAGCGGCAAATCACTGACCACTTATTTTGGCCCCAAATTGGGTTGAATACCCAATCATTTCGCAGCCGCATTTCGCAATCGCCATCATTACGACTTCACGACGTGTACTTTTGAGGAAAACTGCAATAAAAGCATCCGCCCCGGTGCCGCCACCTCCGCCACGCTGCAGCGTGAACTAAAACGAAAATAACACATCCTCCAGATACAACGGTTGTTAATCTTATCCACTGTGTAATCTGAAAATGAAATACTCCCCAAATGGACTGCGTTCAGCTGCGGGTCTTGTGACTCGGTTTCGGTTCAAGCCGCACAGCCTCGTAAGGTCATTCCGCGTGGAAGGAGCCAACGACAGCAGACCACTTCGTGCCAGATAATGTCGGACGGCCGCGCTCGCCCAGTGCAGTGGTGACACAAGGCTGCATAGCCCAGTTCTCAGTCATTTTTCATTTGAATTTGAACGAATGACCAGTGCGGCGAGTGCATTACCGTGCGCCGTGATACACTTTGAGAAGGACACAGGCAACGACCGCGCACCGACGATCGGCGACCGACGACGACGACGACGCCTTGCGCCCGCATGAGGCTGGCGTGCAGGCAATCAATAACATTTGTGACCTAATGCCTCCGAACGGAGAACGTTTTAATTCCGATCGTAGGCGATAAAATTCTAAAACGGGACGTTGTCGAGTCTGTGATCAATTAAAACTATTTTCGATTCGACTTGTGAGTGCAAGGAGTGCTGGTGGACGAGAGGCACTCTAGGTTGGTCTGGAATTTCGTGTCAAAGTTTGCAGTTGCCATGTGTGTCAAAACGGTCTGTGTAGTGAAAGGCGCCGAGTGGGCTGCTACAGAGGAGTGGTGACGGGAATGTCGAGGAGGTGGCAGGACGACTAAAACTAAGAAATGTTTATGAAGACTCGATAGAGTGATGATGCTCAGAGTGGTTGTGGTCAATTTATTCAGATCCAGATCCAGGTCAAGTGAGAAGCGAACTCACTTCCAAGACTGACATGAGGCGACTGAAGTGAGTACTAAATGAAAAGTGAGATTTTTGAAGGCGAAAAGAGAAAAAGCGAAAAGTCTGTCAGTAGGCTTTAAGAACGGCAACCACATTCTTCTAAACTGTGAGGGTAATCTTGTTACTAACCCGCATGGGATTTTTTTTTTAATTTTTTTTTCGGAGGGTTTTTGAAACACTACAGGAGCACTCAGACTCAAAACTGGTCCATTGTACTGTCAGGTAGCAACCTACTCCAGTGCCGTTAATTTGATCCCAACGGCAAATGGTGACTGGACCAGATTCGATTTCACTGGGATTCGAACCTGCGACCCCTCGAACTTGGGGCAGACACCTAACCAACTGCGCCATCCAGTCGTCTAACCCGCATGGGATAGTGGATGCAAAGGGTGGGCCATCTAGTGGTTTCTTTTTAAATCATGGGTTATTTTGACACTGACAGCTGTTGCCCGCTCGAAACCTTGACAGAAAGTCAGTATCATACCTCCGCGGAGCGAAATTAGTGGCTTTGCGCTTGAACAATGTTGGGAAATATTGAAAATATATTTCCAAAGTGAGTGCTGTGTAGCCCAAACAGTGCGTTTTTTGAAAAGAAGTTTTGCTCGAAATGAAGCACCCACCGCAACTGCTGTACGCAAGTTTGTGCAAAAAGTTGGTGAGACTAACCGACACTCATGGTTCCCGTTGTCGTACGGTACGCACAGATGAGAATGTGGCTGCTGTGGCCCACCGTGTGAGACTCAATTCACGAACCGAACATCAACTCGCCATCGATCTTAACAGCTCAACATTCCACGCACTAGCCTGAAGAGAATTCTGCACAAAGATCTCGGATTCTTTGCTTACAAGGTCCAATTAACTCATCATTTGAAGGCGCGTTATTGTCGAGAAGCCAATGCATCCACAGAGAGTGACAGTTTGGTGCGGATTGTGGAGTGGTGTCATCATTGAATTTTTCCTCGAAAATGTGGTTGGGAACAACGTTTCGGTCAACGGTGGGCGTTACAGAGCCATGTTAACCGACTTTTTACTGAAATTGAAGGCATGAATTTGGACGACCTCTGGTTCATGGAGGATGTCGCGCCATGCCACACAGCCCATAGGTTAAGTTAGGCTGATGGGTGCCCGTGCTGACATGAAGAACATGTCAGCGGCTCACTTAGACCACTAGTGAGTCCATTGTGCCCAAAAAAGTTTAAATCCGTTTAGCTCCGGCCCGAAGAGTCTTCGACTCTGAGCCTGTGCGACAACGCAACAGAGGACGTCCACGAACAAGGTGGCGCACACAAGACGAGGCGAACCTCGGTCGGCTTGGTGTGCGAAACTGGAGACAGCTGGCGAAAGATCGTGCTGGCTGGAGAGGCATGTTGAGTGAGGCCCAGGTCCACCTCGGACTGTAGCGTCCTAAGAAGAAGAAGAAGATGTTTTAGCAGCTGTCAAAGTTACCAATGACATCCAGCTGTCAAAATAAGGTAAGGTTTGCCATTTCATCATGCATCGTTTCATAGAGAGCCGAACTTACAAAAATTTCGGGTCAGTTGTAAGTACGCAGCGTGAATTTCGTCGTGAGTTCGGCCGTCATCTTGGCTTTAGGGTGCAGACAATTCGTCGCATCGTTGAAAAGCTTGAGCCTGAGTTCACTCTTTTGGAGCTTATGCCACCGACCAGACGGTGATTGGTGCGAAATAAAGAAAACATTGCCGCCTCGCCGTAGAAACCAGTTTCGAAGAAGAGGAAAACCCAAAAATGTCTATTCGGCGTCTATCAGCTAAATTGCGTATAACAAGAGAGTCAAAGCAATTTCGACCTACATCTGAATGCGATTCCATCAGGTAGGCGACCGCTTGGCAGACCTAGGATGAGATGGTTGGACCAAGTCCAAACACTCGCCTGGTTGCGCTTGGGCATAGCTCCTGATGAGTTAGAGTCGATGGCGGAGGATCGAGTGGCCTGGAGATCTCTCGTGCATGCATTGCCCCCACGACCCCTTTAGTGGAAAATGCGGGTCATTGAAAATGAGATGAGATGAGATGAGATCTGTATACGGCTATGCTGCCGAAGGAATTGAAGCCGAAGGACCATAAACAACGGCGTGAGTTCGTCTATTAGCCGCCGGTTATCCGGATTTCGGTCAAAAAATCATCATTTCGGATGAGGTCCATTTTTGTCGTTATGGGAGTGAACTTAATCCACAAGTTTTCGACTAAGCATCAATGAATCCACAAAGATCGACGTTTTGGTGCGGTTTATGGCATGGCGATGCCGCCATTATTTCTTTCGAAGTAAGGAAGCAGCCACCGTTATCGTCAATGGTCTCAGCTATAGAGCGACGTTACCCGACTTTCTGTGACCAGAGCTTGACAACATCGATATATCCGAGCTGTGGTTCCAACAAGACGGTGCTACATAGAATACGGTTGTGAAGGAAAAGCAGAAGAAGAAGAAGAAGCAAATTTCTTCTTCTTCGACTGGGTCATTGCACGGCGAGCGTTCATCAATTGGCCGCAGCGATCATTTGACTTGACACTGCTCGATTATTTTCTCTGCAGCTACGTCAAGTCCTCAGTCTACGCTAACAAGTCAACCACTTTGGACGAACTCGAGGCTAATATTCGAGACGCTATTGCTGGAATAACTCCGCACATACTGAACCGAATCATCAAAAATTGAAACGACCGCTGGAAGTACTGCCAGCGAAGCACTGTTGAGGCTGCTATTTGAATGATGTGCTAATTCATATATAATGGCATGATTGTAGCTTCATAATAAACTAAGAATCAATTCTATATCTCACACCGTTGTTGTTTTATTGAAATTTCCTTTCCTATCACTCTTATTTGGTCACAAATCGAAAAGAACTTCCTAAGCCGGTTTGCAAAGACCACTGCCTCTGCTCCGTACAGCACTTCTGTGATGATGAGGATCTTATTCAAAGCCAAATTTTGCACGAGAGCGCTCTATTGTTCAATTGCCTCTTGAGCCCAAGGAAACACCGTTGGGGGAGAGTGACTCTGCGTTTGATCTCCACGCTGATGTTGTTTGTTGGGCTCGTTGCGAACCTGAAGTGGAAATGCGCCACAACAACTCACCATTCCTTAAAATTCGTTAACAATAACTGGAAACCAATTATCTGCCATTGTCCCCAACGACACTCCGAGCGACCACACAGCGACTAAGCCCCTTAACGCGATGCGATAAGGCCGCCGAGCACACCCTCCAGTTGCCGCAATCACACTCCCATTCAAAGGCCAATCCGAATATCTCAATATCTGTTAAATATCAGCATATTTGCGAGCAGATGATGTTCATTTCTCATCCGGCACCTAATTGGCCTGAGGGCAGACCCCCATCCACTGGCACCGGAGCCTGATTGACGCATTCGTCTTGCACAATCGTGCACCTCCACCGCTGTGCCGCCCTGTCAGCAGTGACAGCTTTATCGGCGATGACGCATTGAATTCCGACCGCATGGGCCGCCAGTATGTCAAAAGATACGAAATGTCAAATATTTGCATTGTTAGCTGCTCCGCCTCTCGAGCGGCCTCGATTGTCTCGAGATTGTCGTCCCAGCGAGTCGGGAAAGGTCGGTGGGTGACATAACACAGCACTGGTCCAAAATTGCCAGCAGCCACAGCCTGGTGCAAGAACAAGCAATTAAGTATCTGGAGCAGCGGCTAACTGGGTCACTTTCGTTACTTTTACTAGCGACGGTGTTTCTTTGGGCCCTCGTGTGCGCCAGCGGCCTACGTTTCGAACAGGCGACACCGCCGGCGTTGTGGCATTCATCTGTTCTCCGAACGAATTGCGAGTGGGACTGCGGAACGACGCCTTGCGCACGGTGGTCAGATGATCGCTGGGCGCACGTTGCAGCCCACTTATGGACAATTAGTCGATTCGTACCGGTTCTTGTCCCAGCCTCGGTCGCAGCATGCCTCCTTTAATCAGCGAGGGCAAGCGGACGGGCGGTTTTGTTCCGCTGACCACAAGGCGGTTATTAGTTTTTGGGGTTTTGTAACCGCTCTCGGCGGTGTCGGCTGTCGCAGGGGGCCTAATGAAATTGTCACAACGAGATGGAAAGTGGTTTCGGCTTTAATTTCAATTTGAGTTCGTTAGCGCGGAGGTATGCCTCTTTCCTGGTTCTGTAATGGACTGGTTGGAGGTGCTTTGCGTGGCATGTACACGGCCTGTCCGAATGAATGGACGTAAGTGGAACTAAGTGACATGTGAGGTCTTATTTAATGAGACTAGTCGGGGTTTTTAATGGAAGCTATTATGAAGCTTTAATGTGTAACCAGCTTGTCTTGCGGTGGACGACGTCTGGAAGAGAATTTTAATTCAAGCCATTTAACACTTCTGATTACGAACCAGTCTCGGACATTGTATGTTCATTACGGAGACTCAGTGAAGATTTCCCTTGTCAAAGGTCATTCTTTTTTGTGATGGGTCATTCTTTTTTGTGATGGGTCATCGACATGAGGATGAGGATGAGGATGAGGATGAGGATGAGGATGAGGATGAGGATGAGGATGAGGATGAGGATGAGGATGAGGATGAGGATGAGGATGAGGATGAGGATGAGGATGAGGATGAGGATGAGGATGAGGATGAGGATGAGGATGAGGATGAGGATGAGGATGAGGATGAGGATGAGGATGAGGATGAGGATGAGGATGAGGATGAGGATGAGGATGAGGATGAGGATGAGGATGAGGATGAGGATGAGGATGAGGATGAGGATGAGGATGAGGATGAGGATGAGGATGAGGATGAGGATGAGGATGAGGATGAGGATGAGGATGAGGATGAGGATGAGGATGAGGATGAGGATGAGGATGAGGATGAGGATGAGGATGAGGATGAGGATGAGGATGAGGATGAGGATGAGGATGAGGATGAGGATGAGGATGAGGATGAGGATGAGGATGAGGATGAGGATGAGGATGAGGATGAGGATGAGGATGAGGATGAGGATGAGGATGAGGATGAGGATGAGGATGAGGATGAGGATGAGGATGAGGATGAGGATGAGGATGAGGATGAGGATGAGGATGAGGATGAGGATGAGGATGAGGATGAGGATGAGGATGAGGATGAGGATGAGGATGAGGATGAGGATGAGGATGAGGATGAGGATGAGGCTTCTGTAGTTTCTTGTGCTACTAGGTTATTGCGTTCGTTGTGACTTTCTAACAAGAGTCGTATTTGCTGCTTTCGTTTCATTGTCACAGTGCACACCTCGTGACCGATTCAATGAGGTTGTCCTATATCAGGAGCTATAAATATTTTTTTAACCGTTCTTCACTATCGTTTTCATCGCTGACTTAAGTGCAAGCTTGCATTTCAAAGTTCAGCAACCTTCCGGCAACAATTCAGATCTGCCAAACTGAACTGCTCCCTGTCAACCTTAACCATCTCACAGAGGCTCAACTTTCGCGTGAAGAGACCCTTAAGCTCAGGGCTACAATAACAACTTTTGCGCATTTGATGCGTGGGTGCCCGCTCTGCACTCATTCATGATCAAATCAATTCAAATGGAAATCACTCCACAAGTTCGTTATCCACTTCATCGGACTGAAGCTCATTTCACATCCAATTCATCACGCTTCTCGTTTCCCACTTTGCCACAAATTAAATCGCAATTTCGATCCGAATTCCAAGAAATTGGTTCAGCTCTTTCGTAACCATGAAGCCCATTCAGTGCGCCTGTGGCCCCTTCAGGCGCCCAGAATAGCAGATCGACCCTCAACGTGATTTATCTTCGCCCCGAAGTGGACCAGAGCAGAGCGATCTCTTTGCCGCATCTGGCCAAGCCTTCGGGAGCACAATTGCACGCCTTAAGATCTCCACGGCACCGAGAGTACTTTTACTTTCGTCCGGGCTTCCTCTGTTCGCGTGCGATATCGTTGCCCGACTTCGATACAAATTCGATTTCGGTCTACGCCCGCTAATGGCCAAGACGAAAGCGAGAGATTCTTGTGTTCCCGTATTGCGCAACCAGCCCGCCCTGGCTTTCGTGGTAAGAGCCAGTGTTTCCGGCACAACAATAGAATTCAATGGGAGTCGCGAAATCGCTGATCGCCTCCGATAAACCGATCAAATGTCGGTCGTTGTGCGCCGTTGAATGGGCTGTCGGTGCCCGAGAGTTGAAGGTGGGAAGAGACCTTGACAGGCGCTTCAAGTGCTGCTTTCCACATCCACCCAATTTTCCATGCCACTCAAACGCGAAGTACGAGTATCTCGTGGTTTGCGGGTATCTGGAGCAGCGTGGCAAAGGCAGGTGGAAATATGTCAACTTATGTAATTGGCCGCTTAATTACGAGCGCGGGGGCGTCAAGGGGGATACGGGTGATCGCCCGAGTGGCGCGGTGGCCTTTCAAGTGAACGAAGTTGTTAATAGCGATTTTAATTGATTTATAAATAACAGATAAGTCATCTAGCGCAACTCTTCTGCGCGGCTGTCGATGGCTGCTCCAGCGACGGTGGCAGTGGCGGCTCTTGTTGGCATTAATTGTACTTGAGCTTGAAGTGTAAGACAACAAAACCTTGTTCATAACTCCATTATGGTCCACTTATCGGTTGTGTCATTCGCATTGTTGCGACTTGAGGTTGAGGGTGTAAGAGACCAACTCGCCGCAATGTGAACCTTGAACAGTTCTCAAATGAAAAAGTGTCTCAATTAGCCCGGCAAGATTGTCACCGATACGGATGGTGAACGTCTTAACTGAAAGGCTCGAAATGTTTCACTTTTGTAACTCAAATCGGGTCATAATTGGCAAAAGTGATTGTCTGGAAATTTGCAAAGTTACATTTTTGTGGTGGAAAAAGGATTTCGTATGGACTTTATCTATTTTCCAGGGAAACTCTGCAAGCAAGTACAATCCTTGCTGTTTCTGAGTTCGTACTCTCATCTGGTCGAGATTCATGGGTTACCACCAGCTTGGTTACTTTGGACAGGAAATTGGGCCCTTGAATCTTTTTGCAATTAATTGCTTCCAAACTTGTATTCAGTAGGTCTGAGAGGTTCTTCCTTTTAAGGACTGCTGTGGTTCTTCCCGTATTTTTTTAAGCCTTGAGAGGATCTATACGGTTACTCGTTCCCATGCCGGGTTTATGAACCAAAGAGTATTGAATACGATTCCATCAGGTAGGCGACCGCTTGGCAGATCCGGGACGAAATGGTTGGACCAATTCTAAACAATCGCCTGGTTGCGCTTGGGCAGAGCCCCTGATGAGTTAGAGTCGCTGGCGGAGGATCGTGGCCTAATGATCTCTCGTGCATGCATTTTAGTGGAGTCACTGAAGATGAGATGAGATGAGGTGAGAGTATTCAATACGTTTTCAATTCTAACGCTTCATGGACAATGGATCGGTGATGGAATTTGAAATTGCAAAGAATACATTGGTCTAAAGCCTGGCAAACGGATGTGGTGTTGGGTGGAAGAAAAATGATATTTCTAAGATATATGTTGTTCGGATAGAGTGACTTTCTTTTTTTCTTTTTCTTTAAGTCCCATCATCAGACATCCCGATTCTTTTATTATGTCTCCACACTTTTGGAAATTGGTCACCCTTTAAGTTACCATAGACTTTAAGTTACCAAGGTATTTATACATATTTATACACATATTTATATATACTATATATATATAGACTTCATGGTTTTTTTAGCAGGCGTCTTTTAGGCAGATTGCTTCGTGTCTCCACCAACGGTGACTATACCAAATATACTATGGATTGTAAGTGCTTTATTCCAACTTCATTTCTACACATATCGTGCGAAACACATCGATATTCAAACAATTCTCACTGCTTATGCACTTCCGTCTGTCTGTCACAGATATCGATATATCATTTTTCATGCACACAAATTTAAAAAGTGGATCCAATTGGGGTTGGCTCCCGCGTAGATGAAGTTTCCATGGATTTTAAAACATTGACGCACTAACTTACTCAACGTGCGCCTCCAGCCAGCACGATCTTTCGCCAGCTGTCTCCAGTTTCGCACACTAAGCCGGCCGAGGTGCCCCTCGACTTGTGTGCGCCACCTTGTTCGTGGACGTCCTCTGTTGCGTTGTCATACAGGCTCAGAGTCGAAGACTCTTCGGGCCGGAGCTAAGTTGTCCATACGCTCTACATGACCTAGCCATCTTAGGCGTTGGATCCGTAGACGCCTGGCTAGACTCATGTCGCTGTACAGCCCATACAGTTCGTAGTTGAACCTTCTCCTCCGAATGCCATCAATGTGAAAAGGACCAAAGATCGCGCGCAGAACTTTTCTCTCGAAAAGACCAAGACACTGTTCATCCGCTTGAGATATTGTCCATGTCTCTGCGCCGTAAAGCAGGACTGGGATGATTAAAGTCTTGTATAGAGTCAGCTTGGTCTTCCGAGAGAGGGCTCTACTACTCAATTGCCTTTTGAGCCAAAAAAACAGCGATTGGCAAGAGTTACTCTGCGTTTGATCTCGGTACTGATGTTGTTTGTACTGTTTACCGCGGAGCCAAGGTAGACGAAGTCCTTAACTACCTCAAAGTTATAGCTGCCTATGCTGACGTTCTGGCCAAGTCGTCGATGTTGTGCGTCCTTTCTCTATGACAGCATATACTTGGTTTTGCCCTCGTTTACCGCCAGACCCATTTTAGCCGCTTCCGTTTCAATGCCAGCAAACGCATCATTGACGGCTGGCTGTGTTCGCCCAATCACGTCAATGTCATCCGCGTAAGCTAGCAGTTGAACAGACTTTTGGAAGATCGTACCTCTTGTGTTGGCCAGTGAGTTTTGCACGATCTTCTCAAGAACGATGTTAAAGAAATCGCACGACAGCGCGTCGCCTTGTCTAAAACCTTTTTTGACATTGAAGGTCTCGGTGAATTCGCTACCGATCTTGATGGAGCAGCGAGAGTACTCCATCGTCATCCTGCTCAGTCTGACGAGTTTAGCAGGAATGTCAAAATTAGACATCGCGCTGTATACAAAGCTCGTCTCTATACACGCTGTCATATGCGGTCTTGAAATCGACAAATAGATGGTGTGTGTTGATCTGCATTTCTTGGGTCTTCTTCAGGATCTGCCGCAGGGTGAAGATTTGGTCTATGGTGGACTTCCCGGGCCTGAAACCACACTGATAAAGCGAGTGATACACACCTGATCAAAAAAAGAGATACACCTCCAAATACCTTACATTTTTCGTCTTTATAGTATAACTGTTTAGAAATAGCTTCTCAATTTCGCCGTTCGGAGTCGGCATTAAACTGTAAGTTCCCACCAATCGTGGGAGAACAATAGCACGCACAACACGAGTGGTTGCTGAGAATCTAGGCCCAGGTCCACCTCGGACTGTAGCGCCGCCATTATTATTTTATTATAAGTTTTTAATAAGTATATAGAATACAAATTTATTAGCCTTTTTGCGAACTTTAACCATTTCTTTTATAGTGCAACACTAAAGATGAAAATGTAAAGTGAATGAGGGTGTATCAATTTTTGTGATCACTTGTGTATATTAATCGGATCTTTTGAAATGAGGTTTGTCTCAACACTTTTTGAAACAACAACACATTTGAAAAATATGGAGCCCCCGTGCCATTTCTAAACCAAGCAGTTTAAAAATCTAAAAAAAATCACAAAAACTTGGCTTCAATGAGTACTTCTTTAGTAAATAAAATAATGTCAAGCATTCTGGTTCTAATAGTTTTCGAGAGATTTGCCAAAAACGGTCTATCATCGAATATTGAGGGTCTGAAAACGCAGTTTTGTGAACCTCAGCGTAAGAAATGATAAATATCAAAATAACGATTTTCGGAAGGGGATGCCTAAAGAAATAGCTGGTACCTAGTAGCTTACGGGTACCTAGGTAATACTCGATGCGGATACTTGGGTACTCGGAAAATTAGCCCAGTATTTAAGTAAATTCTTCGTCTTACGATGGCGCTACATTTCGGGATGGATGTGGGCCTAACCCAACAAGCCTCTCCGACTTTGCTAGCGGCCTCCAATTATGCACGCCAAGTTGGCTGAGGTCCTTCCCCACTTGTTTGTGCCGTCGTTTATTCCGTTGTTCCACTGGAACGGAGTCGCAGACTCTTAGGGGTGGAACAGTGCTGTCCATATGGTCTACATGGCCCAGCTATCCTAAGCGTCGAATCCATAGACGCTTAAATAGACTCAAGTCAGCCCATACAGTTTGTAGTTGAATTTTGTTCTCCAAATGCCCCCAACTCAAACAAGGTCAAGGATTGAACGCAGAACTTTTCCCTCGAAAAGACCAAGGTCATCTTCATCTGCTCTTGAGATTGTCCATATCTTCGCGACATAGTGCACGATCAAGTTGTCATAAAAAGTCAGTTTGGTCCTTCTAGAGATATCCGGTTATCCAGGTATCAAGAGCTCCGATACAGGTCTCCTCAATGAAACTTGATTCCTTCCAGAACACTGAGCAACTTCTGCGACAACCGCATAAGTCGTGCTCTACCATCGCGCTCCGATGGATTGAACTGAATTATTTTCAGTTTTTCAAATTAAACCGCGAAAGTAGCTCAACAGCTTTTTCGCGCGCACACACCTCACCGTGCGCCCGCTAATGCTGACCTTCCCGTTTGCCAACTAATGACGCACGACGTAAGCAAAACCCAGCACTGCCCCACTGCAACAACACCGGGGTTGGAAATACTACATTTGTTTTTATTTTCGTCCGAACGCCTAGAACCGAACCGGATTCTGTCGTAATTCTTCCACTGCAGCCCCAAGGCCTTTCTCACTCATTTCTGAGCCATGCAGCCCGCGCATGAGCTGTCCGCTGTGCGGCTGAAAGCAAAAATCGCGCATTCTTGACTTGAGGTCTCGCATGTGATATTGGTAAATGGTTTCGCTACTGCTTAAGTATAGCAGCCTCCACCCAGTCGCCGTTGCCTTGGCGTGAACCCATGCGCCAGATACACCCGTCGACCACCATCGACACCGGGGCAGTGTCAAAGAGGGCGGATTGTTAATAAATTTTCAGCCGTATCCGGAAATTAAACGCTCAACTCGAATTGGATTGTTCGAGGCGTGCGTATACCACAATTCCGCAGTCCGTGGTGGCTCCACTTACCCATGTCCGTTCACTTTGACTTGACGGCGACTTGGTGGTTAAGCGAACTTTATCGAAACGTTAATCGCCGCAATTAGTTTTGGCTCAGCTCCGTCTTATGCACGCTGACCGGACGACCTGGCTGCGGTGGACTCCTGCATCCTGTTCGGCTGGTTTGGCTGGCTTCGAGTCATGTAACTGTAAGGCGACCGCATTAATCATTGGTCCTTCTCAAGGCGGTTTAATTAAGTAATTTACGTGGACAACGGGCTGGGAAGAATGAGATTCCGTTGCCGAGACGCTTGAGGAGATGACCTCTAGATAAGCCGAAGGTTGGCATGGGACATGAACACCACCCGATCTTGCTGGACGAGGTGGCTTACTGGTTTTGTGTAAATATTTTGGTTGACAGCTTTTCATTGAAGGAATTCACAAGTGAGCAGAAACGGGCTAATTAGGCGAGTGATTGATCGCTGACAGCTTGGCTTTGTTCAGGAAATCGGCTTCTGTGAGGGATTTGCAATCGTTAATGGCGTTGGTTAGCGGCTTTGAATTGAGAGTGTTTGTTTTATTTTTTCGCTTAAGTTGACAAATGACTGAAGCCCAGCCTGGGGTGTCGCTTGTGGTGTATGGATGCTTTGTGTTGCGGAGTAGCTGTGGATTCTTTTGGCATTAGTTGTGTCTGCAAGGTTACATGTGTGGTCTTTGTTGTCATGGTTTCTGGCGCCTAAATAAATGCAATGCTTTTCGCTGTCACATGCCGCTTATTCAGCCACCACTGACTGGAAGAGTCTTCGACTCTGAGCCTGTGAGACAACGCAACAGAGGACGTCCACGAACAAGGTGGCGCACACAAGTCGAGGGGGACCTCGGCCGGCTTGGTGTGCGAAACTGGAGACAGCTGGCGAAAGATCGTGCTGGCTGGAGAGGCGTGTTGAGTGAGGCCCAGGTCCACCGCAGACTGTAGCGCCCTAAGAAGAAGAAGAAGACTGGAAGAGGTCAGGCACAAAGATGCTACCACTAAATCGGTAACCATCGCTTTTTTGTCGATCATAAAACCACGGACGGCAGCATCCATCGATTGGACGCCTTGAATACATGAATGCCAACGATCTGAACGAGAATGTCTTCATGTCGGAACCTTCATGTTTGAGAGCGCGGAAAGACTGAACCAAGTCGTCATAAACCCACAAAAACTTGATCTTAATAAAAGCAGCGTGTCTAGGACCATTAGCACTTCAAATAGGTCAGGACTTATCGAAGAGGTAAAGCCATTTCTTATAAACATAAAAACTGGACGAGCCGACGATTGGGAGTTCTCTTGTGAGTTTTCAAGTAGTTCCGCTGAATTAAAAATGGTGCCGTGAAATAACGCCGACTTTTGGAATTCGGCGTTTTTTCACTCGGCGTTATTTCATGGTACCACTAGAAATCACTACGAGAACTCAGTGAATTTTTTTTTTAACAGAGGAAAATGTGGAGACTTTTTCAAGTGAATTGATCGCGTTCTTTTTGATTTAGGAGTCAATTGAACATCGGTCAGTTTAGACTGACCGAAAGATACATATGTTACCATTTCTAATTTGAAACAGCTTCAAACTGGGAGAATCACAAGGGCGTCTTCAAAAGTCTTAAGAACAAAAAGTCGACGGGAATAGATGGCATACCGAATATTATGCTGCGTCATCTAGCCGATGAGGCGGTAGAGATATACACAATCCTATTCAATAATGCGCTGAGTAATGCATATTATCCAGCGCAGTGGAAGACGGTGGTAGTGAAACCCCTCCCCAAAAGGGACAAACATTCCTCTCTTCCGAAAAATCTTCGGTCGATTAGTCTCCTTCCATGCATAAGCAATAAGTTTTCGAGAAAATTGTCAATAGAGTTCTGATACAGTGGGCTGAGGACAGAAAAATAATACCGAACAACCAATTTGGATTTACGGCTGGGCATGATACTGTACATGCCGCGTCAAAATTGGTGTCGGACATTCAATGGAACAAAGCAAAAACCCAGTGCACCGGGGCCTGCCTCGTTGACTTGGAAAAGGCATTCGACACGGTATGGTTAGAAGGTCTCTTCCTTACGTTGACGAAGATGGGTATAAGCAAGTCGCTGCTTTACACGATTTATGACATGGTCACAGGTAGAAGTTTTGTTGTTAAAAGTGGCAACATGACTTCCACCAATGTTTTCCAAATAAAAAATGGTCTCCAGCAGGGTGCAGTTAACTCACCAATCCTCTTCACTATTTTCACCAGTTAACTGATTGACTCCATGCAGCACTTGATTGCATACGCCGATGACTTGGTGGCGTACAGGACAGCGCAGAAGGTTGAGATTATCAACATCCTCCTGCAACGTGATTTCGACAAAATTCTGCGATTTTGCGACGAAAAATCATCTAAAATTTTTCACGACTCCACCTCTTTCGGGTCACTGACAATGCTCAATGAGTATACCTGTCTAGAAAAAGCTTCTTAATCTCGCCGTTCGGAGTCTGCATTAAACTGTAGGTCCCCTCCACTCGTGAGAGAACAATAGCACGCACAACACGAGTGGTTGCTGAGAAGCTAGGCCCAGGTCCACCTCGGACTGTAGCGCCGCCATTATTATTACGACGACTGGAAGTTGAAAATCAACTACTGGAAGTTGAAAATCAACTACCAGAAGTGTGAAACCATCCTTTTCCGAACTCCGTTATACAAGGCCTCAAGGTATACGAAAAAAAAACTGGCGCAAGCACAGCATAGTTGACCCGCAGGGGGAGCTGTTAGCAGTGAAAAGTGTAGTCAGGTATCTAGGCATTTGGCTGGATGAGTATCTATATTTCGATGAACATATAGCTACTGCTACATGGCCCTCATCCGGCCAGTCATGGCGTATGGTTGTCCGGTGTGGTTCAACGTGACTCCTTACCAGATGGAAAAGAAAAGGCTGTTCGAGAGGCAGTGTCTCCGAGCTTGTCTCAAGAAGTACAGAACCCCAGAATCTGAGTACAAGAAATTCTATTCCAACGAGTTCCTGTATAACGAAGCAAATGTGAACAGAGTGGATAATTTTATTATTAAGCTGATTCGAAGATACATACGTTGCACGAGCTATGACCTCGGAAAATGAGCTGATATTTGGAGCCTACTACCCCAATGAAGCATATCATGAGAACGCTCGCCGAAGTGGGTTCATTCCACCGGAGCCGTTCTTGTTTCTTGACCGGATTGGCAGAATGCAGATCGCTCTACGAGAGCGATGTCGCAAGCGTTAGTCCGGATGATCTCCGGTTCAGTAGATCTATCTCTGGTTCCTGGTTTCTACTGGTGGTTGCAGCCCCATCAAACGTCCCAGCTGTCGTCAACTTGATCGAATAACTGTTGGTCTCTTACGGCCACTTGCATTTAGGTTAGGACATTAGACTAGGGTAAATTTAGGAAAAAAAAAATCAAAAATCCAAGAAAAAATACAAAAAATCGAAAAAACAAAAAAAATAATAAAATACAAAAATCAAAAAAATGTTAGATAGTTTAGTTTAAGTTACTTAGGTAGGCTTATTATAAGTTAGGTTAAGATATAAATTTAAAAAAAGTTAGTTTTTATTTAAGATTTTCTTAGTATAAGTATTTTTTTTAGTATTATAAAAAATATATCAAAATACACAAAAGAAGCCAAAAGGTAAAATTAATTAAAATTTCCTTGATTAACTTAGAGTGCCCGCATAGGGCCAGTAAGATAATATAAGAAACCATTTATTGTATATCTAGTTTAAGTATTTTTCCTAGAACATACGATTTTTAAAGACAAACATAAAAAATGCTTTAAAAAAACAGCTTCAAACTGGCGCTTAAATTCATAACAAATAGCGCCCACTGGCGCATGAAAGTTTACTCGCTCAGCCTGATGCTCAGCTTGTGCGACCACTTGCCTCAACAAGGCAGATCTTGTTTGTGGAACGAATATCCTTGAATGGAATGCCGAATATCCTTGAATTAAAATATTCCAAGCATTTAAATGTCATCCTTCCTGCAATTAATTGTCTCCTCTGCAAGCCAATCAGGACCGCATTTCAAGAACACCCCAAAACATAGATACAGAACGGAGATAAATTCACTTTGTCTTTCTTTTCCATCAATTAACCAGCCACCGAGACAGTATTTATCACAAGTTAATGTTCCCCCCTAATGATCAACTGATTTAGCGTTGACCAAACCTCTTCCGCATTTCGACAGAATACCCCCTTCTCTAGATCGAGCAGCAAATATTCTGGCAAAGCGCGATCGCTAGAACCACCTAGACGTCTGAAACCGGCTTGCACCTGCGAAGAGATCTCCAAAACCCGCCGCTAATGGAATCTCACCGATCATGCAGAACGATCGGGTAAATAATGTATTTGCAGTGAAACGCGATTAACATGACAAACTGCACGGGAGATTAGGACCGCGAAATGGCAAGTATCTGGTGACTTTTTCTCTCTATCTTTTCACTTTTTGGCCGCGTATACATGCTTGACATTTGGGGATTTATTTGAATTATTCAGCAAGAGGCTGTGGTAGAGGGTGCGTCTTGCTACCTGCAAACCGGCAATCCCACCGTGTTCGGATATTAGAACATTTATAAGGTGTAGCTGACAACTTGTTTGTGATAGTGACATGGGACACGTTCTGCCGCGGAGAAAAAGTTGATTTTGATAGTCTCACCAACAACTATTGGGGTTCAGTGCACGAAAACTATGCACTGATAGGCCTTGACGTGTCAGTGACATGAAACTGGAGCATGTTTGTTGTGAGAATTTTTTCGTGAGCGAATGTTGTGCTGTTTAACGAATTCTTTGGGAGTTTCCCATCATTTATCTGCATCACTCAAGTAAAACAACACGTTCAATGTCCAAGTGGAGACGATGAGGGAGACGAAGTGCAACCTTGTGGCACTCAAGAAATTCTATATGTGCTGGTCGATTTTTTTTAAAAAACAGGAACGATTTGAAGTGGACACTTATTTCTGCAACAAATGATTTTGAGAATCATACGCTGGTAAGAGGTATTAGTCGCAAAAAGACATGTTTTGCTTTCTTCATCTTTGTCCTGAGTCATTTATACACAAGGGTGCTAATGATTGGAAGTCGGGCATACGCTCAGCGAACTCCAATTTTCCTTTGAAATTTTCAAATCAAAGTTTGTTCAAGTATAATACTATTTAAAAACTTATTGAATATAAATTAACGATTTACTTAAACAAAGAACAGAATTGCCCCGCGACCCCTTTAGTGGAACATGCGGGTCATTGAAAATGAGATGAGATGAGATGAGAACAGAATTGATTAAAACAATTGAATACACTTTAACTTAGTTAAACAAAAAACAACACATTTTAGACTGCGAAATTCAATTAAAGTCAAGGTAAAAATGGAATTTTTGTACAAAAATTAACTTAAAAATATGAATTAATAGTGAGTCCAACCTCCAGGCTTGGTTATAATTCGAAAATCCGACTTGGCATCGAATCAACCACATTTTGGAACTCCTGGGCTGGAATTAGAGTCCATTCCGTTGTAACGCCCTTTTGTCCTCCACCGAAGCAAATTTGCGCCCGCCGGCATAAACACGACGAGAAAGATTTTTCAACATGTTTTCAATCGGGGTTAAGTCCGGCGAACGTGCTGGCCACTCTAAAAGCTGAACACGCACGATTGGCCCGCGACACATGAATTGCAGAATTATCTTGCTGAAAAATTGCATTGGAATCCGGTTGAGGTTCCAAAAAATCTACCAAAACTTCTTCCAACAGAGTAACATTATCTTCTGAATTCATTCGGCCAGAAATTTTGAATATTGGAGTCCTGCAAGGATAGCTAAAAGCAGCCCAGACCATCAAAGATCCACCTCCAAAGTTTCGCTTAGTGGAGAAGCTCTGAGGACTTTTTACATCTTGTCAATATCAATTGGAACCGTCTGGCCCATCAAGGCTGAGCTTTTTCTCGTTCGAACAGATCACGTTTCTCCACTGTTCAGACCATGTAATGTGTTCTTTGTTCCAACAAAAATTTGTTGTACACGTCGTTTAGATATCGGCAACTTTAAATCGGAGATAGTTTTAGAAGCAGTTGTGTTCTTTTGCAACCCAGCTCGGATAATGGACGATTTCTGCCTTCGAGAAGTTTTTTGATTGCTTTTATTTCCTCGGTTCGCATTATAATTAGTTCCCAAATTAACAACATTATGAGTGGGCGCCGTGGCGTAGTGGGTAGGTGCGTCGACTCCTACGCTCGAGGTCGTCGGTTCGAATCTCGAAAAAAACATCAAACATTTTTTCACCGCTCCACCTCATTCGAGTCACTGGAAAAGCTCAAAGAGTATAACTGTCCAGAAAAAGCTTCTCAATCTCGCCGTTCGGAGTCGGCATTAAAACTGTAGGTCCCCTTCGCTCGTGACAGGACAATAGCACGCACAACACGAGTGGTTGCTGAGAAGCTAAGCCCAGGTCCACCTCGGACTGTAGCGCTGCCATTATTATTATTATTACGTGGAGCCCGATTATTCCAATATTTCTACAAAGTCTACAAAGGCCTCTTCAAACGAGAAAAGTATAAACCGAGCTTCAACAACTCGCTTCTGGCCAACTTAGATCAGATAACTGATCATTGGTAAAGAAACTCTTTTTCTTACCCTTTTTCATGAATTTAGACTGAGAAAGGTCTTAAACAGGAGCCCTTGAACAGGTTTCAGATTTGAGAGAAAAACTATCAATTTCTGCGGTCAAACTTGATATTAAATGCTTGCCCTGCCGCGTGAAATTGAAAGTCCCAGGCCTTGTGTCCGTCTTTTTCTAAAGTGGTGCTTAGGTTCAGGATAAATCTCGGCTTAAAAAAAAAGTCTCACCAGCTTGCATGATCTCTTACTCGCTTTTTTTCAGCTTTGCTGGTCAAGTTAACTGAGAACTCCTTCAAATTACGTACAATGTCCTTTTCGAGATAGTCTTTTATTGAGATCTCTCACAGGCTCGAAAGAATAAGAGTTTAAAAACCGATGTGTCTAGTATGCACTCTGCATGCTCTAGCAATTTCAGACACTGGACTTGATAACGCCTTTTTGGACCCACCACGGAGTGTTGCGCCCTAAGAAGAAAAAGAAGATAGGACCCACATTGCTGTTAAGATCGTATAGTTCGTTGTTTGTTGCTCCCTCTCGAATGTAAGGTTTCCTTAACACGCTGAGTGCCACATGAGACCGCTTTGGTCTCACACGAATTTAAACTTGCTGTGCCGCGTGAGACCGGAGTGTATTCGAAGTGTCATTAAAAAAAATCCGTGGCCTGTAGGGACAGTTTTTCGGATTGTATGGTGGCACTCAACGTGTTAACCCGAGTAGCCCTTGCGGAACTCAAAGCCTTGATCCTTGGATTGTTTTAAGGCTAGATGGAGATTTTTGCTCCCGTTCGCGTTAATGTCGGTTAAGGTAGCCCTAAACGACGAACATGCTCGCCGAACTTGCTCGTTTGCGTTATCTTCTACACGGCGAACATTAATTTCGTGTTGTTTCTTCAAACCTTCAACATGTGTGATAGGGAAGCGCAAGTGACATTGTGCTTAATCCGCGACATGCACTCGGCGACATTCACAGCAAAAATAAGGTTTGCTCGCGAACATGGTCCTACACGGCGAACATCAAAGTCAACGAACACGACAAAATCGAAATTTTTCGCCAACAGCGGGCGACTCGCGAACCAGCCCATACACGACGAAAATGCAACGAGCACGAGCAAGTTCTGCGAGCATGTTCTTCGTTTAGGGCTACCTTTAAGGACGAAACCAAACCGACGAGCTTGAAGGGTTTTACAGCAATAATTTACAGCAATACATAGGTCCCCTCCAGTCCTCAATAGGCTGACCAGACGTCCTCTTTTAAGAGGATATATCCTCTTTTTGTCTCATAAAAAAATGTCCGGTATCATTTTGAAAAAACATGCAATTTGTCCTCTTTTTTGGTTTTCTCAGTTAACAACATTTTTCGACCTCACAAAACTACAACAAAACTTTTTTTTTTCAACACTAATTTAGAAATTTTGTGCATTTTTTTGGATGCGAACACGACCTAAAATATATTTATACCTAAACTTCAGATCACAACGCCATCTTTTGCGTTTTTTTAAACAATCGTCTGTTTATAAGTAAATACACCGTGTTCGGGTATTGAACAACGGGGTAATTGTTAAAATAAGTGAAAAAAACTGTAAGATTGAAAATTATACTTTTATTTATTACTGTATTCAGTTCAGAAATAAAACCACTTTGTTTAAACGTTGTAATTCAAATCATTTTTATTTCTTAAGAGATTCTATTATACATTGACTTGTTTATTTTTTTTGTTTATGATCAAATGTTTTTTTGACGTTTTGAGATGATGGGGAATAGGTCTGCTCCACCAAATGCCTTAAGGGATCGCAGATGTCATTGCGATCGCAATACACCGTTTGTTTACCGTATTTCTGTGTGCTTTTCTAATGTAAAAGGAAGTGAGTCTTCAATTTTTATTTGAGACTGTTCAAGGTGTCCTCTTTTTCGTGCCCATGGATTTGGTCGCTCTACTCCTGAGAGAATAATAATAATAATGGCAGCACTACAGTCCGAGGTGGACCTCGGCCCAGCTTCTCAGCAACTACTCGTGTTGTGCGGGCTATTGTTCTCTACCGAGTGGAGGGGACCTATAGCTTAATGCCGACTCCGAACGGCAAGATTGAGAAGTTTTTTTTTAGACAGCCAGCTCTAATGGGAAGGAGACTGCAGCTACATATCCCGCGGCTGGTTTATTTATCTGAAATCCACATTTATACGTTTTCAGTGCTAGAGTGCCATTCTCAGCCTTAGCCTGGAAATTGTAGCTCCAGAAATAGCTTTCCATGAAGGGACCTACAATCACTCCGAAATGGTATGAAATGCTCACTCCGAAATGGTACCTCGTTTTCGCCACTCGTTTAAACTGAGAGCGACTAAGATAAAAACACGGGCCTGCCTTTGTCAACATCAATGGTTTCACCATTCAGATTAAGCTCAAAATGCACAATTCATTTTGAATATTTGAGCGCAGTGTTCAAGTGCATTGCGTTAAGAACAACGCAAGAAAACAATCTTACTTAGCACTCAAGACAACCTTGTGTTTTCACCCTCAGACTCTATTGCAATCAAGTGCATCCTGCATCGGCATGGCTTCAATTAATTGCCTCAACGACAGCGACCGGCAAACGATCGTTTGTCATCGATGAGCCAACGCTTGTGTCACCCAGGCGGCCTTGAGCGACACAAAAGCCAATGACTTTCCACTTGGATCCAATTTAAATCCGATTTCAGAGTCTCTCCCACAAGAAAGAAGCACTGATGCACCACGTCGAATCGATAAAATGGAACTCACTTTCAGCTGCCCATTGAGCTGTCACTCGGATGACCTTGAGAGCGCTGCATACAAATGACTCGCCTCCCAGACAATTGAAACGGCCTCCTTGTTGCGCCTGCCGCGTCACACCTGTTAAAGCACGCAACGCTGTTCACTTGACGCCGGGTTAATTCATTTCAATTTGTCTCGAGATTATTGTTCATCCACGGGACAGGACTTGCCGGATGATTGATTGGTTAACCAACTCGCTCGGGTGCACTCTGTTCGTTTTGTCGTCGTTTTGAAGGACGCTGCAAAGTCGGGCGTAAGCCTCTTTTCGTCTGCGGGGCAGAATGAAGCCATCAAATCCCCGGGAGGGGTGAGAGGTGAGACATTTCTTCATGGACACGCGAGCGCGACTAATTAATCAACGCATCCAACGAGATGCCACCCGAAGTCACAACAAGCCGCAGTCCTAGCCGGAACCCTGTCACGGCAAGCTCCGAGCAGAGCCACTAAGCCCCGAGATGAATTCGATTAGTTACCTCACCGGGGACCGACTAATTCGATTGTGCCCCGTCGCGGAGTCTCGACCATTGTCTGTCGGTGAGACGTCGTGGTTTATTGAATCGAAACTGGAGCACGAATGCGGAATGTTTTCCCCGCCCCAGGCGCCCTCCGCCCGCCGCGCCGCGCCGCTTGACGTTGCATCATGCCGTCCAATAAATCACTCTAATTGAAGACACTTAGCTTATTGATGGGCTTCCGCCCTTGCCGCCGCTTGCCGAATTCGGCACATTCACTGATGCCACTGTGGCGATCGGTAGCTGTAGCTTCCTCAACGCGCCACTGCCGCTGAGTTCAGTAGCGTATTGCAACAGAAACACCGTTTGCCTGTACGAGTACCTGCGTCGCATGTGCTTTACGCCTGTGCGCCGCCGCTGTTCCATTACCACCGCCGCCGTCGCTTGTTGTTGCGCGCGCTCACGAGCCAACCTCGCCTAGCCGTGGGCAGGTACGGCTGATTTCGGTTTTTGGCGCAATTACCATCGAATCACAGCAACAACAAGTCGGACGGTAATAACAAATTGTAACACCGAGTGATATAAGACCTGGGTTATGCTTCGCTTCAGACCCACACACACTCTCGGTTCGGTTTTCGATGTCGTTCCACACGGCACAGCTGTCAAGCTTCCCCCAGCCGCTCGGGTTGGGCGGCGGACGGCGGAGGGCGGGCGGCGGGCGATGGTCGGTTGGAAGTTGCCTAGTTACAGCGACTAGCTGGGCATGGTCTGGTATTAATACTTTTTTCAAGAAAGTTGCATTTGGTCACAGCTCCGAGCGCTGTTGGCCGAGTGAAAACACTGATTGATACTGGTTCGCCTTGTTTAATTACCCAGGCACAGCCAGTGGTTCTGAGGAGGTGGTTGACATCGCCTGTCGGCTGTGCTGTTGGATGCAGTTGAAGCAGACAGTGGCGGTGACGGTTGAGAAACTAGAATCGCAGTTCTGTCCGAAGCTTCGGCTACTTGTGTTCGACAACGGTTTTGATTTATTGCAGACGCTTTGGCTGGGGCAGGGGTAGGGCCATACGCGTTGGCGTTCAACTGTGGCGCACTCGGATTCGGATTGAAATGATATCGATCGAGTGAGTTATTGCGGCACCGGTTGGGTGAGCGTGTGGTATAAATTTGCTGGTGGATACGTGTGAATTTTCCCAGGCCATTTGGAGTCTTTTCTGACATTCCTTCGGCTGGAGGACTGACTTCATTCCAAACCTACGCGGTTGGCTGTCGACTGCGAAGGGCACGGAAGTCTTGCGGAGCGACTGTGGGCAGGAACTGACGGATTGATTGGTACATTCACAAGAAATGATAGTGAAACGAGAGATGTGATTCATTTGTTTTTCAGCCGCAATTTCTAGACACGGCACTTCTGAGAGGAAAGATGTTCTAGCGTTTTCACAAAAAGTATAGGCCCAATCATCGCATAAGCATGCGGCTCCTTGGTCTTGCCAATTTCTGTGAAGCGTCTCCTAACCTCTTATATGGACAACCTTGAATTGCAGCCCACGTCAAGTCAGTTTTGCAAAAAAAAACGGCAACCTTCTGTCAAAATTAGGGCCCTATTACGGCAATTGAATCAAAATGTTCAATTAAATTTTATGAGCCCATATCTTATCGCAAAATATTTCACACAGTCTATCGCCAAAGCACTCGTTTCTTGTCCACGCTATGGGGCCGATCAATTTTGGGTCGACAGCGACACCTCTTTTTTTTTTGTAAAGTGGTGATATTTTATTCAAAGCGCACAATTCTCGCCGTGGGAGTTGGCTGGATGTCCAATGAATGGGCTGCGTGTCTTATGAATGGCACGTTGAATTACGTGTTCAATTGCCCTGTTGAAGTACACCATAAAACGGAAGAGGCGCGATGTAACACCGAAATGTGCTCTGGTTTTGGATGTAAGTTTTAATGGCTTAAAAATGTTGTTAACGTGGGTATCTATTGATAATCGGCAGCTATGGTCTCCTAAGGCGGTTATCTAAACCGGATCTTACGAAACTTACATGAACGGTAGGCCAACGACGGTAAATCGACGTTGCTCATATCGCGTTTTGGAAATGTCTTGGACTACGTTTTTGGAGTGGACGCTGTTAACTGAATCATTTTGATAGTCTTTGTTCCAAAAGGGAGCAAATAGCGGGCTTTTTTTTCGGAGTATTTTTGAAACACTACTGGTGGGCGCCTTGGCGTAGTGGGTAGGTGCGTCGACTCCTACGCTCGAGGTCTTCGGTTCGAATCTCGAAAAAAAATCAAACATTTTTTCACGGCTCCACCTCTTTCGAGTCACTGACAATGCTCAAAGAGTATAACTGTCTAGAAAAAGCTTCTCAATCTCGCCGTTCGGAGTCAGCATTAAACTGTAGGTCCCCTCCACTCGTGAGAGAACAATAGCATGCACAACACGAGTGGTTGCTGAGAAGCTAGGCCCAGGTCCACCTCGGACTGTAGCGCCGCCATTATTATTATTATTACTGGAGCTGACGAACAGCTCTCGTGGTTCGATGCAGCGTTGCCCGGTAGGCTTCTTGCTGCATGTGCCTGTCTGCACTCGTTGTAAAACCAGGGGTCTTTCCCAGGTGGTGTTTTAAAACCCAGCACATCAGTAGCGTCTTCTCTGATGGCTCTTTGACAACGTTTCCATTCTTCGTCTATTGTTAGTGAAGGCGACGTCGAACTATCGGAGAGTTTCAGGGAGACTCGGTCGCCAAAGTTCCTGGCAGTCTGTTGCGATCGTAGCTTTTTGACGTCAAACCTTGGTTGTCTTCCTCGACGCCGTTGTTCTGTCGATATCCGTGTCCTTACCTTGGCTACAACAAGGAAATGGTCCGAGTCGATGTTGGCGCCTCGGAACGTTCGGACATCAAGAATACTGGAGGAGTGTCTGACGTCGTCGCAACGTGATCAATTTGGTTGACAGTTGAATGATCAGGGGACCGCCAGGTCCCTTTATGGATGTTGAGTTGTGGGAACTGCGTTCTAGCTACAGAGAGGTTTCGCCCCGTAACAAAGTCCACGTCCGTTTTCGGACGTGGTGTCGTGCAGGCTGTATTTACCGATGACTCTAGCAAAGATGTCTTCTTTACCCAGCTTAGCGTTGAAATCTCCTAGAACGATCTTGGTGTCGTAGCTGAGGCATTGATCGTACGTTCTTTCTAGGAGATCATAGAAGTCATCCTTGCTATCGTCATCTTTGTCCTCCGTTGGGGCGTGGGAGCAGATTAGGCTGATGTTGCCGAATTTAGCCTTGATGCGGATTGTTATGAGGCGCTCGCTTACGTACTTAAAGCTTAAAACTTTTTGCCTAAGTCTGCCTCGAACAACAAATCCACATACAAATAATCGCTGCCTTCGCTCTCTGTAACAGTCGCCGTAGTAGATATCGCAGTTTTTCATCCTCTTTTTGCCCGGCCCATCCCATCGCACTTCCTGAATTGCGGTAACGTCTGCTTTATAGCAGTCTAGGGCCTCCGCGAGTTCATCGGCTGCACGTGGTCTGTTCAGGGACCTCACATTCCACGTGCAGAATCGGAAGTCATTGTCCTTATTCCGTTTGCTGGGGTCGTCAACAGTAAATCCGTCCATATCCGAGGCAGTTTGTGCTTTCTGAACTCGTTCATTTTTACGTGGTGAGGAAGTTAACCCCACGCACAACCTCCAACTGAGAGGACAGGTCCATTTGTTTAGCCCCCGGACAAAGGGGTCCGGAAGGATCCGGTGTCGGTAACCTCTCAGGTCGTGAACGCCGCCGTTGGCCATACGAGAAGGGCTCCTCCGCCGCCATCTCTATTCCAGGGTCCCGACCTTACCATGGCAACCAGATAGCTCCTACTGACTGGAGTTGTGGATGCCGCCGTTGGCCAATCATTTGACCACCTCCTCCGCCGCCATCCTAAAAAGTGTCATGAGCCCTGGTAGACACACACTCCCCCCTCTCTCGTTTGCAGCCGCCCAGACGTCCCACGAGGGTTGGTTACCCCATCTTCTGTCGAGGGTACTCGGCTCCCGGATTTCACCACGCGGAGGTGAGAGTAGGAGTTCGTTAATAGAGGCTAGGTGCAGATGCTTGTGCCTGCATGGTTCGCGTATTAACGCTTCGAAATCCACACGTTTAACTCACTTCTCATTTATTTGCCATTAGTCACACCGGAAGAGTTTGCTCGGGTGTCCTGGACTATAAAAGTAGTCCGGCGTTTCTGCCTTTCCGATCCTGTGCCGGTACGAGCGAATCCTTTCGTCAGCACAACTTTATACGGAAGTAGACCGAAATTGGATTGACTCTCTGGTGATGCCCAATTCAACTGATCGGCATCGAATCGACATTTCTGGGTCTTCTTCGATATTGGCTGCTGTGGCAGTTATGTTGTCTTTATGTCGCACCGATCTCTGTCTGGTTAGTGGCTAAAGGTCCAAAAGAGTGTACTCAGTCTCAAAACTTTCTCACGGTGAGACGAATTGCCTGCGTACTGAAGCCATGATGACGATCGATCTTACGACGAAGATCACGTTGCGTATTTGTAACCTGAGCCTGAATTCCGTTAATATTTTATAAATAATTACCGTAAGTTCGGCAAGCATAAAATGATGCATGATAAAACGGCAAGCCTTACTTAATATTTTGATAGCCGGATGTCATAGGTAGCTTTGACAGCTGCTAAAACATAACAATTGCTATCTGGTCACTTTTTATGCTCTAAAGAAAAGCCACATCGAGCGCGTGGACAACAACGATCCAGCTAAAAAGGTCTTCGAATCCGAGCCTTCTTGTTCAAGAAGGAGAGGAAGACCAAACCTCCGGTACAAAGACCAAGTCATCGCGGACGTAATACAGCTTGGTCTTGATGACTGGAAGCAGCATGTCCAGGACCGTCAACGATTGAAGGCAGTGATAGCTCAGGCTCAGACCCTACATGCGTCGTAGGCCTGCTAAGTAAGTAAGAAAGAAAAGCGTTGTCTACAGTTTTGCGGTGACAAAGAATACATTTGGGTCCTACAGACCTCTTTAAAGTGAGCATACCGCAATTGCAGTATTTTTGAAACCGAGGATAGACCAATGTAAGGTAGTTGGATGCGACTGGATGGCGCAGTTGGTTAGGTGCCAAGTTGGAGAGGTCCCAGGTTCGAATCACAGTGAAATCGAATCGGGTACAGTCACCATTTAACGGCACTGGAGTAGGTTGCTACGTGGCAATACAATGGACCAGTTTTGAGTCTGAGTGCTCCAGTTTAAAGTTTAAAAAAAAAACCGAAAAAAAACATCGTGCTGCAATTACTCACAATGTTGCTTTATATTCAAATACATAAAAGAGATTAATACTCTTAGTACCTTAGCTTAGTGGGCGCCGTGGCGTAGTGGGTAGGTGCATCGACTTCTGCGCTCTATGTCTAAGGTTTGAATCTCAAGAAAACATTTTTCACGGCTCCACCTCCTTCGAGTCACTGACAATGCTCAAAGAATATAACTGTCTAGCAAAAGCTTCTCAATCTCGCCGTTCGGAGTCGGCATTAAACTGTAGGTCCCCTCCACTCGTGCGAGAACAATAGCACGCACAACACGAGTGGTTGCTGAGAAGCTAGGCCCAGGTCCACCTCGGACTGTAGCGCCGCCATTATTATTATTATTATTATATATTACCTTAGCTTAGTTCTTTCATTTGCCATTTAACCACGTGTCGTGACTGCATGTTATTCAGTCTGCCTATCAAGCGAAGCTCCTAAGAAGTTCTCGATTCAGTAGTTAAAGGGCGACTTTCAAACACCACACTTAACTTCTCGAAACATGATCAGCATAAAACGCTTCAGAACCTGGCACAGAACTCATTACTTGAGTACTCCACTCACGCACTCCTCTTATTTCAAACAAATTTAAATGAAAAACTCTTCCGCAAAATTTGAAAACTCGCAGCCTAATTATTTGCCTGTCAACTGGGTCTACCGAATCTGTCTCATTTGCCACGCAAATAGGTTCAAATCGTCTTAATAAAACGCGACCACACATAATTCATTTGATGGTCGCAATTCTTTGGTTTTTTTGCTGGATTTACGATCCCAAGCTCAACGGCGTAACCATCCACAGGCAAGACGAGCTTATCGCTCATCCACGGCACGCACCACTGATGAATGCAATTCAGCCCGTCCGAATTCCGACATAACAAGGCGGGCATTCGCCGTCGATTGGTATCGAATCTGTGGCCACTTCAAGGACCGATTGTCAAAGAATGCTCAAAGACGTGAATGAAGCATGTTTATTCATTGATGATCATCTCGAAATTGCAGCACGCAATGTTACACATTTCGGACGTGTGTCGTCACAGACGTCGGACGACCCACGGCGGACGTAGCCAACAAGTCTAATGAGTCTTTAATGAGATCAAGTCCAAGACAAACTTGACTTGAGGTCTTTGCGATTCGAAATGTCATTGGCATTGGTCTTTAAAAATAGAAGTGAACTGATTCTCCGGCCGTGAGGGAAGTCCACGTTTGGTTGGCTGGAAATGTCAAAGCTGAAAAGTGAAAGTCTGAAGGAAATCTCGAGGCGGATTGAAATGTCGCCGTTCATTCACGGAACTCTGGGAATGTTGTTTTTCAACAGCAACACTGACTCGATTTTGCATGGGGTAATGACCGTTGAAAATGCCTTAAGCCAGTACATCCTGTTTTGAGTTCTAGGTGGATGACTGGTGAGGCTCGACGCTCCCTAGGGGAGATTTAGACGCGTCGTCTGATACAAGAAATGACAGTACGTGCTGATGAGAGATAGAATACTTGGCGTTCTTTTGTTTGCTTGCTTGGTTATAAATAAAAATAAATAAATAAATAAGTAAATAGAATAATTTAAAAAGGAGGTAAAGATCTCTTTACTTGACTTCTGAAATTGAGAAATGTGACGGCGAAAAGATATCCTGACGAAGAAGGAGAAAAGAGGGACATTCGAAGTCTAGAAGTCGAGGAAGACGGACGTACAAGTTGAACATCGTCAACGAGTCGAGCGAGTCTATCGACCTCGCGATACTACTGTCTCCTATAAGTTTTATCGCTCGCTGTTGTATTCTATCAAGTAGGTGCAGAGAGGTCTTAGGAGCACCAGACCAGATATGAGCGTTATACTCAAGCTTGGGGCGAATGAAGGATAAGAAGTAGAAGACAGGAGATCATTTATAAAAATGAGGAAAAGAGTCGGAGACAAAACAGAGCCTTAAGGAACGCCAGCATTAATTTGGCGAATATCAGACTTGAACCCATCCCAAACAACTTGAATTGAAGGGTTCGAAAGGTAATTTCTAATCCATAGAAGAAGAGACTCATCGATGCCATAAGCACGCATTTTCGACAAAAAGGCTTGATGCCCAAACTCTGTCAAATACCTCTGAAATATCAACCGCAACAATCTTGCTTTCTCCTGCATTGTACAAGGATTGGTTCCACTTCGGTGAAATATGATATGTTGGTGAGGAAACCATACTGCCGGTCATTAAGAAGCTTTCGCGATTCAAGATATTTCATAAGCTGACGGTTTATCAGCGTTTCCATGACCTTGGAAAGAAGGGACGTTAGTGCTATGGGTGGGTCGGTAGGAGGAGGGTGACGAAGATTTGCCCTTTTTAGGGACAGGCTGGACAAATGCTTTTTTCCATCCACTCGAAAAGAGACCAGAAGAGTAGGACAGATGAAAAAGCTTACGAAGTGGTTTTGCCAGCGCAGAAGAACACCTCTTCAGAAGTATCGGGGGTATACCATCCGGGCCAGCGGATTTATGCACGTCGAGATCTTTAAGTACTCCTGCAACTGTACGAGTGCGAAAATGGATTTATCCCATGGTACAATTGATGCTCTCAAGTACAGGCGGAGACGAGGTCGACTGAGTTTCGCGGAGGATCGTTGTTATTGAGGACTTGTAAATAAACGAGCAACCAACTGCAAGGCTTTTGGCCCGGTATTGTGTAGTCCATACATTTTTGTGGTCTAACTGTCCTCAGCGCTGTGTCTTTAAACGTCGAGCTGGGGTCATGTGGCATTCATTTAAACTCCTCCTTCCCCATCAATGCAAACAAATGCAGACAAAGGTTTTCTTATCAGATGACGAACACAATCCACAAGTGGTCAACTAAGACAAGATTTTCTGTGAGAAGTGTTCAGCAACAACGATGTATCCTAGCTGTGGTTCCAACAAGACGGCGCTACATGCCATACAAGCGACGCAACTCTCGAAGTTGGGAAGGAGAAGGAACAATTTGGCGGCTGGGTCATCTCAGGGAGCGTTCATCAATTGGAATCCTAAACCCGTGATTATGCGAATGGACACCATTGGATTATTCTCTCTGGGGGTACCTAATTCTCCAGTCTACGCTAACAAGCCAACCACTTTGGATGAGCTCGAGGCCAACGTTTGAGACTCTACTGCCGGAATAACATCGCACATATTCGACAGAATCATCAAAAATTGCACCGACGACTTAAAGCACATACCGAGAAGCTGAGCAGGCCATTTGAATGATGTGCTATATTTTGCATAATGGCATGATTGTAGCTTCAAAAAGAGCCAGAATCAATTTTATATCTCGCACCTTTGTTTGTTTTATTTAAATTTATTTTCCTATCACTCTTATCTGGTTATCCTGTATTTCGCAAAGAATGGCTTTGAGCATAAGTTCCGCCGCAGAATGTTTGGTGAGCTGGTGTTACGTTGTCGCTCAAAATTTCTGAAATCGCGCATTAGTGATACTTCTGTATCTTCAACTCTAAACCATTTGCAAGTGGATGTCCACTTCTGAGGACCCAAGAGGAGAGCGACCTCAACCAACTTGGCGTGCGTATTTGACGACAGCTAGTCAAAGATCGTGCTAACTAGAGAGCTTTGTTGGTTGAAGCCAAGGTTCACCTCGGACTTTAATGCCACAAAAAAAAGAGGAAGTATCACTTATAGCAGCCCAGTTGTATCGCATACTCGTGTATTGAAATATTTTGTCTGGTATTGTCGTTTAAGGAAGTAATTCTCTTTCGCTCTCGCTGAGCGGGCATTCAAAGAAAGCGAGCTCAACATTCTACACCACGTTAACGCTACGCGAATGACGACTTTGCTTGAATATGTATTCTCGGAAGCAGCGGTGTCCAGTCAAGAACTGTGTGAGGTAAAAATATACAGTCAGCGTCAAAAGTGAGTGAACAGCCAGAGTTTATCCACTAAATTAAAATCCATCGGAATGAGCTAGGACGAACATGGATACATCAAATTAAAGCTGCAAGGTCATACCATGCTCGGAGACTCCGCCTCTCGAACAGCCTCATGTTTTCCATCTAGGAAGGACTCACGTTGAACCACACTGGACAGCCGTACGTCATGACTGGCCGGATGAGGACCACGTAGCAGATTACCTTCACCCTGGTATCAAGTTGGCTGCTATAAAACAACCCTCTTGCCACAGCAAAGGCCTTCCTAGCTATCGTCAGAGCAGTAGCTATATGTCTGTCGAAATATAAATACCTACTGATCCAACCAAATGCCTAGATACCACGTTTCACTGCTAACGGCTCCCCCTGCGGGTCAACTATGCCGAACTTGCGCCAGGTTTTTTTTCGTGGCCCTTGAGTCCTTGTATAACGGAGTTCGAAAAGGATGGTTTCACACTTCTGGTAGTTGATTTTCAACTTCAAGTCGTCGCAAAATCGCTGAATTTTGTCAAAGTCACGTTGCAGGAGGATGTTGATATCCTCAACCTTCGGCGCTGTCCTGTACGCTACCAAGTCGTCGGTGTATGCGATCAAGTGCTGCATGGAGCCCATCAGTTCACTGGTGAAAATACTGAAGAGGATTGGTGAGTGAACTGCACCCTGCTGGAGACCATTTTTTATGTGGAAAGCGTTGGTAGAAGTCATGTTGCCACTTTTAACAACAAAATGTCTACCTGTTACCATCGTGTAAAGCAGCGACTTGATTTTTAGTAAAGTACAGCGTTTTTTGAAGTATGATTTCGAAGCTTTTATTTGATGTATCACGTTCTGGCGTAGATCATTCCGGTCAATTTTAATTTAAAAGACAAACTTTCAGCTAATGACTGTTCACTCATTTTTGACGCTGACTGTACGTCGCCGTGTTTTCGATTTTTCCGTTGGATCAGTTGGTACATATGTCCATCTGTCTTTTGGGGCTCATTCCATGTTTTTTTTTTCAATCTTCTAGCCATCTAAAGATGGCATGTTTTGCACACAATTGTGCGGGATGCAAAATCCGCCTGTGGGATGTTTTATGATATTTACAGCGGCGGACCATATTTGTGCCACGTACAGTTTGAAGGAGAGCAAAAATCTCGCGACCATTACTCTTTTACTTTGTCTTGTGTCCCCCAATATTGGGCATACATACAGTGACTCACAAAAGTATTCGGAATTATGTTTTTTCCTATATTTTAGTATTGTTAAACAACAAATAATTATTATAAATATAATAAAAAAAAACAGTTTCAATTCAACATTTATTCTCTGTTAACAAAAAATCAGGAAAAAATAATGCATGTTTTCTGTCTGCAATAACAACAAAATGCAACATAATTCCGAATATTTTTGTGAGGCACTGTACGGGTATGTCTTGAAAGAGCACTTATGACTCACAAGCATCTGCCAGTATTTATGCATCCTAGTCAAACGAATCGGTCTGTTTCTGCTTAGTTCATTTAAGCTTCGTAAGTATTTTCGGTTCAAAAATACTAGGTCCGCCTTTCAGGATTACTGCGCAAATTGTTCTACAAAGAAATTTGTTGAATAAAATCTGAAATAATTCAAACACCAGCTGTGATATTTTTAGCCACTTCACCGGAACCAGAACCAGAACAACGCTTTGTGCGGCAATGCATGGTGCGCGACTCCCATAGGTATTCAAAGTCCCATGGAGACCAATGAAAACTGGTAGAAGAACGCCGAGGGCATCCCAAGCAAATTGATAATCAAAGCCTCAATTAAAGGCCAATAAAAAACAATTAGCAGCTACAGTCTTTGTAGTGCCTGCAGAGCCATTAAATTGTTGTCCTGAATTTTCAGACATGTTTGCAGAAGCTGTTTGCTGTTTTCGATTTGATTTTATGTCTTGTTTGACTTTTTGTTATTTGCTTTTGGTGACTAGATTTGTTTTGTGGCGGAGGTTTTATAAATTTTAACATGTTTTGTTGGTTATACTTCTCAAACTCGTTTTGATCGGGTTGACGTAAGTTTTCAATACGCTAGTTTTGAAAACAGTGACCGCATGGGAGTAAATGTTGGATAGAAATGTGGGCAATACAGATCTTAATAAAATTATCTTCCGATGAGATCAAGTTCATATCAAGAGGTAATTTTGATTCGAAAAGTGATAAAAGGAAGGAATTATTCTTCTTGTTTGGTTGGCGCAGCATATCGGGAAGGCCAAGTCCAAGGAAAGCCCGTCTTCTTTAGCAGCCACTAATTTTGTGCATGCTCCTGTTCTCTAACGAGTAGAGTGGATCTGGAATTTTATGCGAACTCCGAACTGCTAACTTTGGATAGCTTATTCTTGACAGTTATACACTTCTAACATAATCAGTGTCTGGGAACAGTTGAACACTTAAAATATGAAATGTGGTTGTCTCTGGAATCTAATCTAGACTTTCAGAGTTGACGCACTTACCCACTACGCCACGGTGGCAAAATATTGGACAGCATATTGAGTGGGCGCCGTGGCTGTGTGGGTTTGTGTGTCGACCAATACGCACTAGATTTTCGAGTCTAGGTTCAAACCACGGAACAAACAACTATTTAAAAAAAAAAAATGGTTAATGACTCCACCTCCACCTTTTTACTTTTTTTTCCGGAGAATTTTTAAGACACTACTGGAGGACTCAAGCTGGTCCTTTGTACTGCCAGGTAGCAACCTACTCCAGTGCCGTTAATTTGATCCCAACGGCAAATGGTGACTGGACTAGATTCGATTTCACTGGGATTCGAACCTGGGACCCCTCAAACTTGGGGCAGGCACTCAACCAACTGCGCCATCCAGTTGCATAACTACAGCCAATGTTCAGAGAGTCAACAGTCGTGTAAAATTTTTCAAATTTAGCTGTCCGAAACGGCATAAAACTGTTGGTGTGTGAGAGAACAATGGCACGCCCGACAACAGAAGCTGGCTCCAAGTCTACCTGGGACTGTAGCGCCACTCAAAGAAGAACAAGCTAAGCCTGTTACCTTCATTCCCAATTCCTCATCACTACGTTGTTCAATCACGCTCACTTTTGAGGAAGACCTTGTGTTGTTGAAGCATCTAAAGAATTTCGTTGCCATTACGCACATCCGATTGGAGCAGTATAATTATTAAATCTTATTTCCATCCGCCTTTGGCATTTGTAACCATTCGTAAAGGTCTGGAGGTTTACTTTGCATGCTCCATTGAATTGGAACTAAGAGCCGATCGCTTGGCAAACATTGATTTTGATGGTAGCCCTTTTCAAATGAGGTACGTAGTTCCGAGCAAAAGAATTTTTGACTCTGATGATGACAGACGCAAAAGTAGACTTTCACGATTAAAGTGTCGCACATAAGAGGAGAAGGGCCTCAACAAACTTGATGTGCGAAACTGACGGTAGCTGATAAGCTGCTAGCTGGACTTGTTAGTTTAGGCCCAGGTCCATCTCAGACTGCCGCGCCGAAAGAAGAAGTCGTATATTTTCCTTATATTTAAACATCTTCATGTCCTTGATCTTTAGAAACCGAAAAAGGCCCCTACCTTTGTCTTAAGCCTTGTTTCACCTAACATCTTCTGATCACATGGCCAAATAAATGGTCAATTATTCATTGGCTTAAATAAGACTAAAATATTGTGTATAAAAAAAGGTTCTTAAAAAAAGAAAAAGAAAATTAAACATTCCTCATGTTTGGTCAACAGAGCCTCGTCAGTGCAAAGAAGGACAACCTTCATTTGATTGCTCTGAACCCAGAATAAATCTCCTTTTATTCACCTACTCGTGAGGCCTTCTAATTTGTTTTTTTATATGAATTAATAGCCAAAGCTTGTTTATAATTGGTCAAGACTACAGCAAAACTCTTTTAATTGGTGCTCAAATCTCTCATAATTGCCATCGTAAACACCACCAAAATCAGGAAGAAACAATCCACTAAAAGAAAACCCAAAAACAGCCCTCACGCAATCATCTCCTCGAGAATCAAAAAAATAGTTACCATCAGCCTTGCCATGCCCAAGGCGTGACGTCTAAATTTTTCCGCTCAAACAGTTTTGCCGAGATTGCCCAATCACTTCCGTTAAGTACGCTGGACTTAAAAAAAAAAGACTTAAGTCAAATAAATTGCCAATTAATACACACGCAGTGAATCGGCATGACGATCGATTGAATGAATCGAATTACTGAGTGATTTACCGTCCGACAGAAGACTGCCGCGGAGTCTCTGCTGCTTTGTGCCTCGACACCTTGATGTTATTGCCCGAAATCCGGCTTAATTCGTGTTATTTCAGTTAATCCCGTGGATGTAATTACTTGGCCATTGTCATTGTGTACTGTTGACAACGGGTTCTTATCCGAGGGGCGATCGTGAAGGGAGACTCATGTTCATTGTCCTTTCATGCGAATTTGTTTCGCTTAGAAGAACCAATTGAATAAGAGGATTTGAAGGCTTTCGAGATAAGTCTCTGAATGAGCTTTTGAGATTTGTGGATGACGACCAGTAGGAGATTATGTGGCTTGTTGTCAGGCACGCTTTGATGCGAGTTTGACGAGAATCGGACTTTTTTTTTAATTTTTGGCGTTTGGTGTTTGACACTGCATCGAATTATTTCGTATGTTTGGCATGAGCAGGAAAGGGAAAAGAGGACCTTGAACTTTGTGTAAGTAAATCTTTACACAGCGTACAGAGCTACGAAGCTCCAAGACGAGAAACTATAGCGTTCCTAAAGATATTTAGAAACTATCCCATTATATTGTTCTTCTCCTGCTGGCGCTACAGTCCGTGGCGGACTTTGGCCTGCTGTAAAGAGTATTTGATTAAACGCTTTCTATGTGATGCGCCGTGGCGTAGTGGGTAGGTGCGCCGACTCCTAAGCTCGAGGTCGTCAGTTCGAATCTCGGAAAAAAACATCAAACATTTTTTCACGGCTCCACCTCTTTCGAGTCACTGACAATGCTCAAAGAGTATAACTGTCTAGAAAAAGCTTCTCAATCTCGCCGTTCGGAGTCGACATTAAACTGTAGGTCCTATCCACTCGTGGGAGAACAATAGCACGCACAACACGAGTGGTTGCTGAGAAGCTAGGCCCAGGTCCACCTCGGACTGTAGCGCCGCCATTATTATTATTATTATGTGATGCCGCAAAAATGAAAGGTGGTGTGTGAATTTGGACTCAAACCATGAATTTTCAGTGTAGGATTCAAGGCATTGTGTCGCGGCGGATTGTGGTTGCAGCTCACTTCAAAGAAACTCTTCTTTTGCTTGTCGGAGGTTTTTTTAACACTATACTGGAGCACTCAGAGTCAAAACTGGTCCATTGTACTACCAGGCAGCAACCTACTTTTGCTGAAATTTCATTGTCTTCCCAAAGTAAACCAGCAGGCGCTGTGATGAGGAGCCTACATCATCAGCTCTCACCTCATCAGCACCGAATAACTGCCACCTGATCCGAGCAAAGGTGGGACAATGACAGAGGAAGTGCTCTGCAGTGTCATCGTCTTCTCCACAGGCATCGCAGAGGGTTTCATCGCTTAGGCCAAGCACACTTAGGAGTTTGGCGAATGTGTAGTGGCCCGCTAGTACGCCGATAAGTTGTCTGCAGTCTTTTCTGTTAAGAGAGAACAAGAAAGCCGCGGATTTCTTACAGACGTTGGGGATCATGCGCTTGGTCTGTCTCTATCCTGGAGAGTCATGCCATCTGCGGCTGTGGTCTCGAAAAGTCCAACCATCGATGGAAGGCATAACCAAGGACGCAGGCAGTCCCAGCGTAGGTTTAGGTCCTGAGAATGACTCATCTGATTCTCGCCTAGCAAGTTCATCGGCGATCTCATTTCCTGTGATCCCGTGGTGGCCCTGGACCTAGAGAAATCCTAATTTAAACTGCCGATCAAATTCAGAGAAGACTTGCATTCCTGAACTATCCTGGAAGTGGTTAAAGGGTTGAGCAAGACCTTAAGAAGACCTTGGTTGTCGCTACAGACGCAAATACTGTGCTCCTACCACCTAGTCTTCACAATATAGTTCGTGGCCATTAGGGTCGCATAGGTTTCCGCTTGGAAAACCGACACAAATTTACCTAACGAGGTGTGCAGTCTAAAGTTGTCGCTCTCCACGAAAGCACCACCACCAGATGCTTCATTGGTCTTGGAGCTGTCCGTGAACTTTCGACTACATTCCTTTCCTGGCTCAGATTCTGGCCAGAGCCAGTCCTGAGTACAGGGAAAGTCGACTTTGTATGTTCGTCGCAGCTGGAGTACAGGTGTCCGTGCGTCAGACGGCATATCCATAAGACTTTATGGTCTTAGACTGGGGTCTCTTAGACTGGGAAACTCTTAGTTCAGTTTAAGTTAACTTATTCCATTGCCTCTTGTCATTCTGGTATAAATTACCCCGTATTTCTCTCGTGGGGCTATATCAGGAACTTATCGAAAAGTACTGCATTTTTGCAAAAGTCTGTCTGGTTACTACTGTGGTTAATGTAAAATCGGACGACGTGGAAAGTCATGGGCAGATTCGTTACGTTCTTAATCCGCTTGTGTGGCCTAGGCTCCGAACTTAGACTACGCACCATCGCGTTCGATTCCTGCAATGGCGCTTAATTCTTCTCAAACTATCGCGAAATGTCTTTTTTTTGGAATTGCAGGTCTATACCATCGTATGTCACAGGATTTCATTGCACAGCCGGGTCAGCTACGCACCTACTACTCTTTCGTTATGTGCGACCAATGCACTGCCATTTCCGTTGTAATATGATGATCCCTATTGATTCCTGGCCAATAAACCAGGAGCTATTAATGCACCCTTGAAATTTTCTCTGGGTGATTACTTTCTTTCGGTTATATTCGCACTACAGCGCAACATTGGTGCTGAACAGTTTCACCTTCGCGTTCAGGCTGATTGCATTACACATTGTGGCGCTACAGTCGGTGTGGAAATTTCCATGTCGGTGGAAGTGGTACAAATGTAGATCGAGAGCACCCACGATTTCAGCTCATTCAACGAACATCAAGTGACGAAAGATCTTGACATTACAGTCATAGACCCTGAAGGGATGACTGCTGTGCATCCTAAGGGTGGTCCATGAAATTGTGTTGAAATTGTTAAGCATGTATAAAGAAAAGAAGGTTCTCCTCTAAAGTGTGTTCAAACACCTATCCATCGATCCATTCTCTACACTGACCGAACATCAGCACAGATTCCCTCTGATTGACATCGATCACCTACCACCTGCTCGGTGATCACTCACATTCCCTTGTTTGGATATGCCGCGTTCTGTTCAGAACGGCCTTCCTTTCCGTGGGAGAAGCTTAAACAAAGTTCACTAGAGCGCCTTCAATCTGCATTCAATTCCCCTTCAAATAATCTTGTTTCATAGCCGCCACCATATGCGAGCATTGGTGGCACCCAACCAATAACGATCCCATTCATCTATCGCTCCATATTTTCTGCCAAGCATACCGCGTGTATCTGTCCCAACTGAGCATGCAAATCTTGCGGATATTTGCAATTTGTAAACACGTTTCTTGGGGCAACTTCCACTCGAATTCGAACCATTTCCCTTCGCTCCACACGGACAAAAAGGAAAAACCTCTCTCGCGCCATAAAAAGTTGTCAATGAGAAAATTATACCATTACCTGGAGCCACCATATTCCAATTAAGCCAACACACACACTCACGGATGATTAATCAAATCAGTCTGAAAGTGCTTTGTCATAGGACGCCTCTGAGATCTACGCGGGGACCATCATACCTGAGCCGGGCCATGTCCGACTGTGATTCTGACCACAAAAAGCGGGCGCGTTCTACTGCGGGTCGGAAATTGCATTTCCATCTCGTCGACCACAGCAAATCCCATTCTCGGTACACAAACATGGAGTGGATGGCTATAATTCAGCGCGCTGGTTGACCTTGTCGACTGAAAGGAGTGCACTGCACAGCTCTTTATCATAACACCGAGTCGAGAGGCGAGCGCTCTTGCCGCAGCCACAGTCTTTTGTTCGGGAACTTGACGCCCAGCTTCGTTTAGAACGGCGGTGGTGGCGGCGGCGGCGTGATGCTGGTTAAGTGCCGAGGTGTTGCAAGCGGCGAAGAGAACGGCTCCACCTTAATTCTTCTCCTAGCCTGTGCATCGCAGATACACTCGAGCGCTGCAATTACGGGTAATCCGTGATTAAATGAATTTTGAATTGGATTGACTAAGTGGACTGGATCGGTGAACAGTTATGTATAGTCGCAGTGGGAAAAAAGAGCCGATCGAGAGTGACTAATGCCAGGATTTGCAACCGAATGGTTTCACGTGGGCCTCGGCCATAATTGCTGCAAGTGACATTGGCACTCGGTTGGGCGGATGGTCAGAGGGGAGCGCCGCTCTTGTCCGTCAAGCACGGTGGCCGAGATTCGAGATCGAGAGGAAAAAGTGTTTCTATTAATTGAATTCGCCCGAACAAAGAGGCGAATGGGAGCCGAGGTGCAGCTCTGATTTACGACATCAGCTCGAAGAAACACGTGCGAGGTGATGTGGCCGATGGGACTTGGCCCTTCGCTTCGAGTGGACAAAGAAAACGGATGATCGAATGGTGTGGGGGGGGGGATTCTGTAGCAGAGTCTTTGCGGGTAATTAATGGGATCATGATGCAACCTTGTTGCATTCAGACAAACAGACAAAGACTGGCCAAAGGTCTTGTTAAATCCGTCCTCTCGTTGGAGGATTTCCTTTCCAGCACGTGTACGCTTAATTGGACATCTTAATTGGAATCACTTGGAAAACACTCAACAGAGACACCAAGAGATTCGCTGCTGCTTTGTTGTTTATCTCATCGCAGCTTCGTGAGTTTAAGGAGTTCATGATGAAGGAGGACGCGTGATGAAAAGAGTTCAGTTTTGGGAGGACGAACCACTTTACCAACAGTCTGAGTGTAAATGTTCGATGTAGTTCTTAACTGGGGACATTAACTTGGCAAGGCACTGTCTGGGATGTTTGTGCACTTAACTGAAACCATTCAAGGGTCTTAGTTCGTAAAATTCTTGGGAGCTTATGTGTGTTAACATGACCACCTCCAGGGTGGTTTGCTGGTGAAAGAAGCAGTCCATTTTGCCAGTCTGTGCCTCGTCCGATGTATGTCAAAAGAATTAGATTCCTTCGTCCAGTTTACGCCAAGATTGGGAAAACGTGTTTGCTCCCAGTCGGAGCCCATACATACGGAGATAGCTAGGTACTAATTTAGTCTTTAAATTCTAAGGACAAATGTATCCTTAAAAAATGCTAAAAAGGATGCCGACTGGGTGCGGTCTGAACGTGAATGATGTTGGCGTTACTGTCCAAAATGAGCTTGCTAGTTAGCTTTGACAGCAACCACTTGTGTGTATAAGTAGAGGGTACCTACAGTTGAAAAGTCTTTTCTTAACAGTGAGACTCTTTGAGCACTGTCAGTGACTCGAAAGTGGTGGAGAAATTACATTTTTTCTGTAGACTGAAGGACTACCAAGACTAAATATTCGATCTAAATACCCCGCCGCACAGTGGGGCAAAACGGCCTCAAAACTGGAAACAATTCAAAAAATGAAATGAGAAAAATGATAATGTTTTGCTTGTTTTCCGTTAGATAACATGTCAGTGCATCGAATGATCACTCATTTAAGTCATTTGCCTGAGTTACATGCCGCAACTCGCAACATGTCCTAGTTGCATCCATGTACTTGTCTTTTTCTATTTCTTATATTCCATATTTGTTTACGTGTAATGATCTATACTGTCCTCTTCGATTCCCTCTTGTTGTCCTATTTGTTTACGTACTAGCGTCTTATTCTAATTCCTTGTCTCTACATATTTGTTTACGTCTTGTTCAAATGGTATGTGGATGCTAAGCATAGTGAGTTGAGGATAAACCACCGAAGTATACACTTCTTCTTTTTTTTGTGTAATAAATTAAATAATTAATGTACAAATATGTGTTTGACTTTTCCTTTGTCTCGGAACGTAACTCCTGCTCTCCCTCTTTTTTGTAAGCATTTGAAGTCACAGTTTTATTACGAAAGTGATGTGCAAAACTGAAAAAAGGTGTTGGTTTCAAAATAATGTAGTTTTGTTAAAAATTAAGATAGAACATTGCCAAGACATGGAATCGAAAGATTTAGGTGTGTAGTCTAATATTCTAATCAGCCGTAAGCCATGTATGTGCCTGTTTTTAGTTGTTTTTATTAAAAATGGAAGTGTGTTCCAGAAACTAATATTTTGTATATCTTTTCTAAAACCTTAAGCTTAAAGTAGGTTTTCAAATCGTTCCACATCGAGATATTTGCATTTCAATATTTATAGTTGAACTTGTTGGCTAATAGCTTCAAAGAGATTGGCTGCACATACTTGCGCCTATTTATAAATTAATTTTTAAAAATGTTGATCAACCAAAACCATATTATGCACTATATATGTTCTTTATTACGTCTTTATATATGTATATAAGTTCGAGAAAAATGTAAGACAATTGTAAATAAAATTGTTTGATTTATGTGTTCTTAAATAAATACTTTAATTCTTAATTAAAACGAAAAAAATAAAAAAAATTTAAAGTGAAAATGAGTTTATTTACCACTAACAGGTGTTATCTAACGATTACAAAAAGCTTTACTTGTCTAAATCTAGCACAGGAATTGTTTTCAGTTTTGATGCCGTTTTGCCCCAATGTGCGTCGTGGCAGTGTGGGTTCGTGCGTCGACCCATGCCATGCGCATTAGACTTTCACAGTGTAGGTCCGAATCCAAGTTTTAAAAAAAAAAAAAAATATTCGCGGCTGCACCTCTTTCGAGTCACGGTCAATGCTCAAAGAGTATAACTGCTTCTCAATCTCGCCGTTCGGAGTCGGCATTAAACTGTAGTTCCTCTCCGCTCGTGAGAGAATAGCATGCACAACGCGAGTGGTTGCTGAGAAGCTAGGCCCAGATCCACCTTGGACTATTATTATTAAATACCCCCTAAATACTGTCACCTATGATATTAATTTCGTTGATAAACGATATGTCTCGAGGAGCCCTGTCGACGAGAAATAAAGGAAAACAAAGGGACTGTTACAGAATAACTGAAGCATTTGTATTAAGATGTGGCGCTAAAGGTCGGGGTGGACTTTTGTCTAATTCAACAAGCCTTTCAAGCACGATCTCTCACTAGCTGTCTCCACTTGCAGAAACAAAGTTGGTTGACAAGTCCACTTGTGTGCGACACCTTAATCGCGGACGTCTTCTGTTCCATTGTGACGCAATGGCTCAGGGACGAAGATTTTTCTTGCAGGAGATAAGTTGCCCATGCGCTATACTTGGCCCAGCCATCCCAGATGCTGGATCCGCAAACGCCTAGCTAAAGACATATCTCTACACAGCCCATACAGTTCATGGCTGAATCTTCTTTCAATTGCCGTCAACGCAAATATGACAAAAGGTAGGTCTTAAAACGTTTCTCTCAAAAAATCCAAGAGCTCATTCATCCGGCGGATGAGTGCGCCTTTGATATTGTCCATCCCTCTGCACCGGAAAGTAGGACTGGGATGATCAGTGACTTATACAAAGTCAGCGTGATCCTTCGAAAGAGGGCTCTATTGCTTAATTGCCTTTTAAAGAAACAGCGATTGGCAAGAGATGTTCTGCGTCTGATCTCAGTGCTTATGTTATTTGAACTATTTACAGCGGAGCCGAGGTAGACGATGTCCTTCACCAGCTCGACATTATTGTTGCCCTACGTGACATTAGAAGAGTTTTCCACTCCGCACCCATGGAATAACTCCATAGAGGACGGTACACATAAATGGGGAATCACTTCAGCTAATTTGGCGTGTGTAATTGAAGGCGCCGTGGCCGTATGGGTTTCTGCGTCGACCCGTACGCACTTGACTTTCAAAGTCTAGGTTTAAATCCCAGCACAAGCAACAATTTTTCAAAAACAAAGCTGTTTGCGACTCCACCTCTTACGAGTCACTGTAAATGCTCAAAGAGTATAACTGTCTAGAAAAAGATTTTTAATCCCACCGCTCGGACTCGGCATTAAACTTTAGGTCTTCTCCACTCGTGAGAGAGGATTAGCACGCACAGCACGAGTGGTTGCCGAGAAGCTAGGCCCAGTTCCACCTCGGACTGCAGCGCCGCCGTTATATATACAGTATTGGACAAAACATTTGCAACTAAAAGTGAAATCAAGCAATTTCTTCAAATTCATAAATTTTTTTTTGGAAAAGCATAGCAACCTTTATATATTCTAAAAGGTCTATATTGTATATCCTCCTTGACTTGTTCTGAAGACCGGTAGTAGCCAGCACAGTGGTTAGACTCAAAATACTCCATCTGTGGCATGAATGAAACACCGGACACCGGACCACTATTCTCGACAAATCCGAATTCCTTCCAACGATACTTACCTTCTACTGCCCCACTCCTTCTTTAAGAAGAACTCCTCTACCAGCATCCGCTCCAGATCTAGCTGTCTGTCAGACAATCAGACGCTGGGTGGTCCTCTGTGTATTACCACAGATGAAACAAGACATATGAGGAAGTAGAGTTCGGGGTCTACTCTAAGGATCTCAACAACAGCGTATCCCTCCATTTTCCGGAATATTGCAGCCTGTCCCAGACTTAAACAGTGGCAATGAAAGAGGCTTTGTCCTGTCTTAAGAACAATGCAATATCCAGAAAGGACATCACCATATGTCCCGACAACCAAGAAGCGATTAAATCCCTGGGTGCAATGGATCCAATTCATTGGTCTAGGTGAACCGCGACTGAAAGTAGCTATAGCAACCGTACATACCTACCTACCTGGTGTATTCAATCGCATCTTAAGTGTGTGTAGAGAAATGAAAGGCTATTTCACAGTCTTGACATCCAATGGACACAAATCACAAAGTCGACCTGTCGACATCCCACGGAGAATGTTTGCGGTTTCGTCTAATTGACTGCTTGATGTTGACAGAAAGCTCACGAACAAGCTACCCATTTGAAGGTGTGACTTCAAAACCAGCAATTTCCGTTAAATTTCCAAGAAAATAGATCCATAAAAATAGAACCTGCTCCTTTTAGCACTCAGATTCAGTCCAGAATTGCGTAAACTAAACAACACTGTCGAACGCAACTGCTTGACGGTGGTCTAGCTCAAAAGTCCATTCGTCGTGTGAAATTGACTGCGTTAAGCAAAGCCACTTCCATTTGTGCTTGAGAAAGTGGCCAAAGCTGTGAGAGTCATATTGCACGTCTATTCGCTGCCAAGGTCACGCCAATCAGAGGCTGCCTCAGTTACACATTCGAATCCCTTCTCTTCCTTCTCCAGAGCAACTCGACTGTCCCCTGCTTCCCTCCCCGTCGCATTTATTAGAGGGGAATTGTATTTTTTTTTTCTCAACAAAATTTCATTATCGTTTAATTATTCCGCCAACACAATGGAAGCCAACCGCAGTCACCAGCGCTCCCTCCCGCATCGCCACCGGCCACCGCATTCCACCCGCAATTGACCGGGACAAGAGGCGAATAGGTGCGAGCCGAAGCAATCACTCTCGAGCGTAATTGTTACCCGCAGAAATGTTGCAAGGTTAAGTTTAACGGTTTTTGTGTTTAATTTTTTGTCGGCTTTCCCCCTCCCTCTAAAGCCCGACCACAGACCTTTGGTCTTCATCGAGCTGAAGAAAGAAAATCGTATTGGCCCCAGGTGAAGTTGAATACCGCACAAAAAGTAACGCTCAAGCAAACAGCGAACAGTGGGTGCCGCCCAAATCTGTATCAAGTTCAAACGTCAGATCGCGTTGGCTCCCAATTGTTGTATCCATTGAGACGGATAAACGAAAACTTGTTCCGTGCGGCAGCAAACGGGCATCCGCGTCAACTCGCGCGCACAAACACTTGTTAATTGGAATTGAAATCCGCTCCAGTAATCGTAATCGCTCGACTACACACACCCCGCCGCCAAGGTCGTGACAGTTTATCTGGTTGGCAGTGCTGAAGGACATCGCACGCCTTGGACAAGTTAATAGGTTCACTAATTACTTTGAAAGCGTTCAGCACAAGCGCCCTTGACTGCACACATATTTTTCCCGTTTTATCGTTTTCTTTTTGGTTTTTTTTCGCGGACTTGTATCTAAGCCGAAAATGTCGAAATCCGTCGATGACTGGCCGAGTTGCTGTGGCCTTCCGGGGGAGGGGAGCGATTTGTGCAAATATTGAGAAACGAAATTGATTTTCCGGTTTGGGCTTGAGTCCGCCCGAGAGACCCCACCTCGGTGGTTGGCTTTGTTCTCGTGTTAATCGCGCGGATTGATCAATTCATCAAGAGTTATGGATGGTTTTCGTGAATTTTTTTGACGGAATGGCGCGTATTGTGCGCAGACGGTGGGGGTTCTGCTAACAAATTGAGTGGAAGACGAAGACCGTCATGGGTTTGCGTTTGAAGGCAGGTATCAGTAAGAGCAAGTTGATGGATTGACGGAGTTATTTAATTGACGTACGTCCACAAAATTGGTGCACTTTAAGGGTTGATCATCTATAATAATAACAATGGCGGCGCTAAAGTCCGAGGTGGACCTGGTCCTAGCTTCTCAGCTACAACTCGTGTTTTGCGTACTGTTGTTCTTTCACGAGTGGAGGGGACCTGCAGTTTATTGCCGACTCCGAACGGCGATTTTGGGTTGACCATCTGTTGCGTGATAGTGAAGTGGATTGAGTCTTGGAATGCAGCTGAAACTGGACTGCTTTTTCTTCGAGTCAAAGGGCTTTCTGGTTTAGGACCTTTTATTCGCTCTATGTACTCATGCTTCAAAACACGTTATTGCACGTCCTCTTCTTCCCCTTGTGGCGCTAAAGTCTGAAGTGAGCCTCGGCTTCAACCAACAAACATCCTCAGCCAGTACGATACTTTGCTAGCTATCGTCAATTGCGCACCCTAAGTTGGTTAAGGTACCTCTCCACTTCGATGCGCCACTTTAGACGTGGACGTCCTCTGTTGCGTTGTCCCACTGGTTCAGAGTCGAAGATTCTCTGGTCCTGAGCCAAGTTACTGCGCGCCACTAATCAAACTTAAGGAGAAATGCTTGTAGCAGAACAAGATGAGATTCCCCTAAAGTTTGGTTAGGTAGTGGATGAACGGCAAGAGCCAGGTCTCACTTAGGTCCTAGTGGGCCCAATGTGATGGCCAAGGGGAAAAGTCATCCTCTTTGCCAGTATTGTACGGCCAGTTGTAAACCTGCAAAGATTATTTATTTGCTATATCCCGAAGGTCAAAGAAGAAGTGATCTCTCAGTGTTCTGAAGGATAATTCATTAAGCACTTCCTATCTTCAAAATTCAAATGAAATAAGGTCTGCATGAGGTATCATATAAATTTGATCGATGATAAAAAGCTCTATCAATGCCATTATGTATGGAGTATAATGTCGTTCAACGACTGGATGTCGCAGTTGGTTGAGTGCCTGCCCCAAGTTCAAGGGATCGCAGGTGCGAATCGCAATGAAGTCGAATCTGGTCCAGTCACCATTTGCCGTTGGGATAAAATTAACGGCACTGGAGTAGGTTGCTACCTGGCAGTACAATGGACCAGTTTTGAGTCTGAGCGCTCCAGTAGTGTTTCAAAAATCCTCCAAAAAAAAAATAAAAAAAATAATGTCGTTCAAATGTCCGCCGCGGGTGATGTTCTCTGGGTGATGCGCATCCCAAATTTCCAATTTTCCATGACTCTGCCGCATAAATCAGCCTGAATTCGACCGATGCTATGGGTTAAGTTAACTTTGAAGGTCGCTGTGGTTTGTAGCTTATTCCCATGGTCCTGCGACTTCAGAAAACCCCACAAGAAAAAGTCTAATCGGGTCAAATCGCACGATCTCGGTGGCCAGTTCGCATCACCTCCACGGAAGATGACCATGTCCTCGAATCGCTCGTGCAGAATTTCCAATGTGCCGTGAGCTGTGTGGTACGTAGCGCTGCACCGTCCTGTTGAAACCGCATGTCTGGGTGTTCATAACATTCAATTCAGGACAAAAGGAGTTGCTAATCATCGACCAAAAGCGCTCTCCGTCGACTCGCCGGTGGAAGAAATAGGGACCGATGACAACGTCAGTCCAAAATCCACACCAAACAGTGATTTCTTCGGGATGAATTGGACGCTCTTGGAACTCATGTGGATTGGTATCGTCCAAAATTCGACAATTTTGTTTGTTGACGTACCAGAAATGGGCCTCATCGCTGAAGATGATTTTTCGATGAAAATTATAGTCAGTTTCCAACTGCTCCAGGGCTCATTCAACGAAACAAGTCTCTATGATCGTTTACCTTCAGCTCCTGGGTTATTTGAATTTTGTACGGGTGCAGACACAAGCCACGTCGCAAAATCCGCCAAGTTGTGGTCTGAGAAAGACCGTGTTCTTGTGAGCGAAACGAAATCGAGAGCCTCTGATTCTCCTGCACACTCTCACGGTCAGCGGCGATGTTTTCGGTTTTTTGCAGATCTTGCGTTTCGTCGACGTGCGGGTGTTGGTTTAACGTTTACTGAACCAGTGGACCCAAATTTATCCACCACACTGCGAATAGTCCTCTCGGTAGGACAATTATGGCGACCGTAAAATAGGCGAAGATCGCTGGACGTTGTCCGAACAGAGCACTCAATTTAATGCAATAATTTTATCATTTGCACGTATTGTTGAACGCTATGTCCATCCATGGTGATTTGGCAAGACAGACTGAATAAATGACAGCCAATTTGACGGATGTAGCTTCAGCACTATGGCCGCTATCAACTGCCAAAGATTGGAATCCCCTATTGGAATACCGTTTAGATGAAGAATGTGATATTCTTCCAAAGTTATATCGAAAGCAAGACCTACGTCTCACTTAGGGCCTAGTGGACCCATTGCGATGACCAAGGGAAGGAATAATGCCTACATTGATTCAATGGTCTGATCAACTACCCTTTCCTCAAGAGAATTCGCCAAGCCACTCATGGGTGTGTTCCCCCAAACAAGCGTGATATCATGCATAGGCCATCTGACATCTCTCGCGCGGAAAGAGCGAGGGGTGACACATCTCAGAATTTTGAATTTATATATGCATCGTTTAAATTGATTTGGAAAGTTCTTACGCAGTTTGTCATGTCAAACAAAACACACACTCCTAGGCCTTGGCATTTTAAAAACCAATTTACCGCTTGAAGGCCAAACCAGGAAACGCAATTCCGGTGGATTGGTGGGTTATTTTTAAATGTCAATGCATAACAACACGGCCCTCGTCGTGGTGCTGTTGTCACTTAGAGTTTTATGCAAATGGGATTGTTGATTCAAGTTTCACATAAGTTATCATTTGTTGATGCCTTGGCTGAAAATTGGCTTAAATTTGCAGTCAAATGTCATAATTTTCAGATGACGGACGTTGATTTCTTTGATTGTGCGTCAGTGTGTCAAAAAGGCAATGAATGCGATTTTGGAAATGTAGGCCGCTGGGTTTTGGGGGTTCGTTCGCACTAACATTCAACTTGCGTTCGCAGTCCATTATGTTTTTTTTTTGTCGGAGGTTTGTGTCACTACACTAGAGAACTCAGACTCAAAAACTGGTCCATTGTACTACTACTAATAGACAGTGTATCAATAGAGAACTCGAACACTTACCTTGATACAGAGCCACCACCATGTTATACCGTGGCTTCTAATTGATTTCGCCACTCTACCGAAACGCACTTTAAATTATTTTCAAATTCAAGCTCGTTACCGAGGCCATGAACTTCCGAATTCCATGCGAAAGCAAGACCAAAAGAAAAGACATAAAGACGGCGAACCGGATGTCAAATATGTGCACTGAATGTGTCTTCACATCACTGTAAGCACACATTGCAATTAAACTCAAACGATGCTTGCCTTGTTATCTGATGCGTCGTTAACAGCTTTGCTAATGAGGCTGTTTCGTAATAATATATCAATTCTAGCGGTCATCGATATGGAGATCAGTGCTAGTCCTCTAAGTTCCAAATGTTCAGTGTCGTCCTTAACTTTACCAGACCATTCCAACGTCAAGGCTCGAATTTTTGAATAAATTATTTATTCTTTTACCCTGGTGGCGTGGTGCATTTAGAGATAATTTGGCAGTAGTATCATTGACCTTAAATCAGGCTCAGATAACAAAGTACAAGAGCATGCATTGAGAATCGGTCGTTTCATTGTTCGAATGACATCGATGATCAAATCCAACTGTCGTTAAGTTAACTTGCTCTTCTTCTTCTTCTTCTCCTTAGGGCGTTACAGTCCGAGGTGGACCTGGGCCTCACTCAACATGCCTCTCCAGCCAGCACGATCTTTCGCCAGCTGTCTCCAATTTCGCACACCAAGCCGGCCGAGGTGCCCCTCGACTTGTGAGCGACACCTTGTACGTGGACGTCCTCTGTTGCATTGTCCCACAGGCTCAGAGTCGAAGACTCTTCGGGCCGGAGCTAAGTTGTCCATACGCTGTACATGGCCTAGCCATCTTAGGCGTTGGATCCATAGACGCCTGGCTAGACTCATGTCGCTGTACAGCCCATTCAGTTCGTGGTTGAACCATCTCCTCCAAATGCCATCAACTCAAGCAGGACCAAAGATCGCGCGCAGAACTTTTCTCTCGAAAAGGCCAAGAGACTGTTCATCCGCTTGGGATATTGTCCATGCCTCTGCGCCGTACAGCAGGACTGGGATGATCTAGGTCTTATACAAAGTCAACTTGGTCTTCCGAGAGAGGGCTCTACTACTCAATTGCCATTTGATCCCAAAAAAACAGCGGTTGGCAAGAGTTATTCTGCGCTTGATCTCGGACTGATGTTGTTTGTACTGTTTACCGCGGAGCCAAGGTAGACGAAGTCCTTAACTACCTCAAAGTTATAGCTGCCTATGGTGACGCTCTGACCAAGTCGTCGATGTTGTGCGTCGTTTTTCGATGACCCCATATATTTGGTTTTGCCCTGGTCTACCGCCAGACCCATTTTAGCCGCTTTCGTTTCAATGCCAGCAAACGCATCATTGACGGCTCACTGTGTTTGCCCAATCACGTCAATGTCATTCGCGTAAGCTAGCAGTTGAACGGACTTTTGGAAGATCGTGCCTCTTGTGTTGGCCAGTGAGTTTTGCACGATCTTCTCAAGAACGATGTTAAAGAAATCGCACGACAGCGCGTCGCCTTGTCTAAAACCTTTTTTGACATTAAAGGTCTCGGTGAGTTCGTTACCCACCTAGATGAAGCAGCGAAAGTTCTCCATCGTCATCCTGCTCAGTCTAACGAGTTTGGCAGGAATGTCAAAACTAGACATGGCGCTGTACAGCTCGTCTCTATGCACTCTGTCATATGCGGCCTTGAAATCGACAAATAGATGGTGTGTGTCGATTTGCATTTTTTGGGTCTTCTCTAGGATCTGCCGCAGTGTGAAGATTTGATCGATCGTGGACTTCTTCTCAGCCTGAAACCACACTGAGTTAGGTGACGAAAGGTTGCAGGCGTTCACACAGAACAGCAGCAAAGATCTTGTACACGATGTTAAGGAGACTTATCCCTCGATAGTTGGCGCAGTTAAAGGCGTCTCTTTTTCTGTGGATCTTGTGGATAGAGTTAACTTGCTCACCACGTAAGAAATCCTTAGTCTTACAGTCTTGGATAGGATAGACCTACTGTTGACGACCCATTTTAACGAATAAAGGATAACGATTTTCGGTACTGCACGTGGAACATGAGGCCTCATTACAGACCACCTGCAGACGTTAACGCAATCCAGGAAGTGAGGTGAGATAGGCCGGGAAAGAAGGCGATGAAAAACAGAAACCGACGGCAAGGCTTTTTCGTTTCAGGCAGACTTAGGCAGAAAGTCTTAGTCTTCAAGTCAAATCGCGGCTAAATTCGGGAACATCCGAGTACATGTGGAATATGTCCGATATAACTTGAAGATTTGTGGATTGTTGGCCCCCTCCAGACTCGATTCCTGCAAAAATGCTTGCGGCGGTCATATCAACGAGACCATACTTAAGTCTAAGTTATGAACTATGCCAGGAACAAAAGTCAAACAAATACAGTCGACTCCCTCTAAGTCGAATTTTGACGGGATATCAAAATTAGTTGGAGTTAGAGGGAGTTCGACTTAGAGGATGGTTTTTGTATGGAAAATGAGGGGAATGCCAAAATAAATATGACGAAAAAATTCGAGTTAGAGGGAAAGTCGACCTAGAGGGTGTTCGACTTAGAAGGAGTCGACTGTATCTCAATTATTCCATGTTCGAGTGAAACTCTTAATCTCTACCAATCGACGCTAAAGGAGACAAAGTTATGATCACTACGAGCCCTCCTGCCTCAGTCTCTCATGACATTTTACAGTCATTCGCTGACTTGCACAGCACACACAAACATTTGCTAAGCCTATTAACATATCAAACTTAAAATGACCGCCTTTCGTTGTCACTCTAAATGGCTGTTGTTGACTTCTCACATTAACCATGCAATCAACTGAGACTCCATCCCACTCCACCAGCGCCAGCCACAAATAATAATGCAATTATCAGAAATAAATCCCCCAGACTCCCTTCGAGAACACAATGCCCACCATAAAGACACAAAAAAATCGATCAATCTCATTTCCAAAATCTGGGTCGACAGTAATTTTCCTGCGATGGAAAAACTTCAACCTCACCCACAACAACAGCAAGACCTGCTTGCCCAGATTGCATAATACAATATACAATAACAGTTCACAACTAAACACCCATAGGCGTTCAATTATCCATTAACCTCCCCACCGCCGTCCAGCTCCACGAGCACAAAGCAACTGAGGCAAATTATAATTCGTCCTTGCGAACTGGATCACGACTTCGATTCCAATTTCCGCCCTCGCCACAATAGGCACTCGGTCCCGGTTTCCAACTTCCACGCCAACGGAAAACCGAAGGAAACCCGATTGGATGCGAAAAAGTGAACGTTTTGTAATAGCCCACATAAAAGAATCGATTATTTCCCTCTTCCTTAATTATGTGCCGCGAAAAAAGATACAATTAAATGAGCCTCAACCGCCGAGTCGTATAATTTTGAGGCGACCCGCCGACGTGAAGTTGCACCATCCAAAGCATTAGAACCAAAACAACGAGAACGACGTGAACATGAAGTTGGAGTGCCGTCTGTTTGTTCATGCCCCACCAACAGTTCTCTTTCTCTGTAAACGACACAACAGAAGCATAAAGAAACACACGCCAGCTCTTGCCCGAGTTCTTCAACGCAGCCAACAACCACAGCAACAAAAGCAAAATCCCACACACCAGGCACTCCACCGTGATGGTTTGTGGCAGTAGAGCATGACAGGCAGCAGCCAATGTACCGTTCAAAGCTTCTCTCGCTCTCCCACATCAACCCCACCTGTTGCTCCACTTTGTCGGGAAAGAGCTCAAAACACTTCTACTTTCAGCTCAGCTGCCCCTCCATCTCTGACGACATCGGTGACGCCGACTGCGATCCCACTTTCATTCATAAGGCCAAGACGGCAGCGGGCCAATCTCTTAAACGGCAAAGAGCGCTCTCTTAAGACCGAAGCTTTGAATGGAGACAAAGAGCACAAAGCTCAGCGAACGGCCTTAACATCGGTGACATCAAGCCGCACTGCAGACACCATAGTCTAGCTGCTAGACTGCACTCACGTCCAATCTTGTAGTATCCGCCGTGGTCGTCCTATGCATTTGGCAAGACAAGACACAGCTCTCAGACATACACGAACAGCACACGCATACCCTCTCGACGCTGGCGCTGATCGCCGTACGGAAAAAAGAAACTTAAGTTCCACTTTGATCGGTTTTGCAGCCAAGTCGCAGTTTAAGAAAAGTGCTCGTCCGAACAGCACTTTAATCGGAGAGTGGCGCGGACATACACGTTTTGTAAATTACTACCATTTATTGATCTTTTTGTTTTCTGCTTGAATTTCTTCCATCATTTATCCACTCTATCCATCCATCTGTGTTTGATCGTCGTTTTCTCCCGTTATCTCTTGGATTTGTGTGTTTTTTTTTTGGTTTTGTGGAAAAGAAATTCACACCGAGGAAATATCATCTCAAATTCGAATGCGATCGAGTCGTGGATTTAAGTGCCAAATGAAGTGTGAAAGAGTTTGAAGATCCTTCCGTTGGTTTTTTGTCTTTTTTTTTCCTTGAAGATATATAATTTGTTGTTTGAAGGAGGGAAAGAATTCAAATAACAGATCAGAGAGAGGAAGTTTGTGAAAGAAGAAGTGACATACATTCGAAGTTGAGAACGGATTTCCGACCTCCAAATAAGAAAGGACTTCAAAATGGCTCTGCTTCATGGAATACCCTGGGTGTTTGGAATAATATTAATCATAAATTCAGGTAAGTGATGATTCTGTTTGTGCGATTTTTTGAAATTTTTGCTCGTTTTTTTGGGACACCAAACAAAAGAGTTGGTGTGCGAACTTGATCGATGGCGATGGGGTTTCGTGGGAACACTGACACTTGATCGTTTATCATTTTTCGACGGAATTGGGGTTTTTTATGGGCATTATTTGATGAATTTGCAATGATCGTTGAACAAAATGTATGTTTGATCGGACTCTGGTGGAATGAAGGACTGGGACGTATTTGGCACATGCTGACCTGCTACCTTATTTAAATCTCGCCCAGACAGACTAATCCACTTAATAACTGGCTTCATTGGTAATTCAGACTGCTTCTCAGATTATCCTCATAAAAAACGAGGATGTTACAGCAAATTAAAACTGTAATTAAACCGGATAAGTACGATGATCTCATCAAAATTAAGTGAATCTCTTAGAAAGACCAACAAAAACTTGAAGAAATCACCGCTTTTATTGACTTGATTTGAAGCGATGTTCCATGTTACGCATAAGTTCAAAAACCGACTCTGCTGTTTTCGAAGTGAGACATCATTTTGTTTATTTTTGTTCTCGAACGAGCGATCAGTCCTTTGTTCGGTAGATTCTTGTTTGTTTAGAGCACGAATTTGATGTGTGATGTTTGAACTTTGGAAGTAGTCACATGTATAGCATTTGGGGATTAAGTACTCGATTTGGTTTGGGGTGTACTTTTAAGGCGAGCTGAATAATTTACAGCTGATCCCGTGATTTGAGACCCGTTTGAAGAGGCAAACCTTTGACCCTATCAAAATGTTTGAGTTTGCAGGCCCCGAATGTTCTTGTTTTTATCAAGAAATTTGTCAGAAAATTGTCAAAAAATGTTATACAATACATGGGGCCGAACAAAAGATTAACTCTGGTTTAAGTGCAGTCTGGATGGCGCAGTTGGTTAAGCGCCTGCACCAAGTTCCAGGGGCTCCAGGTTCGAATCCCAGTGAAATCGAATCTGGTCCAGTTACCATTTGCTGTTGGGATCAAATTAACGACACTGGAGTAGGTTGCTACCAGGCAGTACAATAGACCAGTTTTGAGTCTGAGTGTTCCAGTAGTGTTTCAAAAATCCTCCGAAGAGAAAAAAAAGGGTCCTGTCTTTCAGCCACTTTCAACCTATCTACCTATTAAGGATATTGGGACTAATATTTTTTAAATTTGGGTTACAGACTCTTACACTCAATTAGTTAATTCCTAAGAAATGGATATGTTATCCTTCGAATTCCATTCACGCTTTGGTCACCGAAATCTACACCACTTTATGTTTATAATAATAATAATAATGGCGGCGCTACAGTCCGAGGTGGACCTGGGCCTAGCTTCTCAGCAACCACTCGTGTTGTACATGCTATTGTTCTCTCACGAGTGGAAAGGGACCTACAGTTTAATCCCGACTCCGAACGGCGAGATTGAGAAGCTATTTCTAGACAGTTATACTCTTTAAGCATTGTCAGTGACTCGAAAGAGGTGGAGCCGTGAAAAAATGTTTTGATGTTTTTTTTTCGGGATTCGAACCGGCGACCTCGAACGTAGGAGTCGACGCACCTACCCACTACGCCAAGGCGCCCACGACTTCTAAAGGTTCGTCAAAAATTGTCAAAATCTAAAATTTATAGACTTTTTGTTTGACTTAACTACCCTCTGGAAATTGAGACCTTGGATCTGAATCATCTCAATCATTGACTTTTAGGTTTTCGAAGAATACACTTGGCATGTCGCTTGAAACCCTCAGGAAAGTGAAACGTTCTGACAGAAGTCTTGAATCAGAAAGATTTTCAAGACAAGACAATTTCTGGGACTAAAAAATGGTCAGTCTTCGAATAAGACCATTCTGATTCGAAAGAGAAGATAGAACCTCTGATATAAAAAGAAAGTGATCGCGGATGTAAGGCAACTTGGACTTGATGTCTGAAGGCAGCGTATTCGAGACCACCGAGGATGGAAGGCGGCAATTGCTCGGCCTAAAAAGTAAGAAAATAAGTAAAAAAAAGAAGTGTTCTTCTTTTTCCTCTTCTTCTTTAAGTCGCTATAGTCCGGGCTAGACTTGGGCTTCAAATAATTCAAACAAAAATTAGACGCTTAATTTTTGTTTTTTTGTGTAATTTTGGTCAGAGCCGTTTAGGAAATAAGGGTGTCCGACTCTCCGTCGAATATCTAATCGCGCAAAGAAGCTCAGACTTGTCCTCCATAAAAATTATTGTAGGAAACTGCTTTTAAATTTTTCTCGGTTTTGAAAGTTGTCCCAAAATTTATGGAAACTGTTGCACTTTTAATTTATGGCCAGAAGTACAATTTGAAGATTGTAGTCTAGAGAGTTTTTGAAAAATGTTTGGAATCAATGGATGCCTTGACTTGGAATTTTATTTAAAAAACAATTGGCATTAGATTCGCTGTTTTATTGGAAAATTATGTTCAGCGATGAGACTTATTTTTGACTTAATGGGTATGTCCAAAGGCAAAACTTGTCACACAAATTATAGCAAAGCTAAAAAATCCACATGAGATTATAGAGAAAAATGCGCAGATTGGTGCTGCTTGTGGGTTGATAGAATCATCAGACCACTATTTTTAGAAACTGGGGATATTCAGCGTGTTACGGTTAACGGTATTCGCTATAAAGCCATGATTTATGACTTTTTCGTTCCCCGATTGAACGGCAGGAAAGTTAAAGTGTTATTTCAAAAACAACGCAATTTTGTAAATTTTTGACCGGCCCTGACTAAGTGAAGACGATTTACCCCCCCAAACAATTCCACGACAATTACACAACAATACTAAAGAAGTGATATAATCCCGAAGGCAAACCACGGCAAACCACTGGCCGTAGCTTTAATTTGTGAATCACTTTGAAACCGCATAATAAACACAAGGTGAAACAAAAATTGTGACTATTTAACAAATTACTGCAGAAAATGGCGCTTGGCACCGTTTAGCAGCCACTTCCACTTGACTACGTTTAATGTTAGGTGGAAGTTTTTTCGCAGACAATCTTGTTAAGTTGAATTTCTTTTGGGTACCAGGGAAACAGTTGACAAGCACCAGAGGCAGACAACAAATGAGCGGACCCTCGCGTATGGTTGACAGGCAATAAGTCTTTTGGTTCAAAATGGTATTCGGTTTTCTACCTTGAATTGAATTAAACAAAAAAAAAAAGTGTTTACAATTCATTTTGAAAGAAGCAGTCGAGGGGGTACACGTGTTTGGAAGGCTGTCCTTCGAATGGTTTTTGGAATGAATTTCCTTATTTTGAGGAACAAAAATATGCCACCAACGAAAAAATGGGTTCAATCAAGGATAACAAACGCATCAAAACTTTTCTATGGTCTTCTGCAATTTTTCCGTCCTCTTCTTCTTATGGCGCGACAGTTCGGGGTGGACCTGGGCCTCAAAAAATAAGCCTTTCCAGCTCCCATGATCTATCGCTAGCTGCCTCCAAGGCAGCACAGCAAGTTTGTTCCTCTCCACTTGTGTGCGCCACCTTAATCGAGGGCATCCTCTGTGTCGTTACACAGGCTCAGAGTCGAAGAAAGAACAATAGCACGCACAACACGAGTGGTTGGTGAGAAGTTAGGCCCAGGTCCATCTCGGACTTTAGCGCCGCCATTGTTATTATTATTGTTACTTTAGAAGTTGGAACTTTTTTCTTGTGGGTCTTGCGCTGAGGATCAGCCCAACAGAAGAAGCAATTTGTTTTTTTGGAGTACCCGCTACACGATATTGTTGAGTACCCGATATAAGACATTGTTGGGTACCGGTCAACTTCGTTATTACCCGCATAAGGCGGGTATCCGGATATTCGAATATATATTGATGAGATGGGTGCTCCTCGGGTAAGATCATGAGGCCTAGTGTTTATTCTAAATCGAATTCCATCCTAAGCATATGAAACAGTATAGAGCCCAAAAGAACTTCGTGAAAAGGGGGATTCAAAGTCTTTCTCTTTCTCTGAGAGGTCTGTGGCCACCCCAGTGCTGAATTCTTCAGGTTGTGTGTGGACTCTGTTCTTTGAAAGACGTATGGCTCTTTTAGCGGGTAACACATAGGTTAGCTTAGGTTTAAGTGGGTCATTAGTGGAGTTGGCCCAAGTCCACCTTGAATTTCCCCACTTGTTGGAAAACATTTGGAGCTTTCAGTGTTGCGTAGTGGATTTCTGATAGGTACCTCACAGAGGTAACAGATTTTCTTGAAAAAGTAGACCTCAAGATGAAGGCGTTTAAGAGACACCAGGGCCTCGTTGAAGTCTCCAATGTTCTCAAAGAAGGAGGACCTTAAATGAAGGCGTTAAAAGGATGCCAGAGTCTCGTTGAGCTCTCAAAGAAGTAGACCCCAGATAAAGGCGTCTAAGGCACGACAGGGTCGGAGAGGTACAGCGAGTATGTCTTCTCCTCCTCGTCGTTTAGACAGCTTCTGCAAAAGTCGTTTATTATAACACCGAGTCTTTTGGCATGAGACAGTTTCCTGTAATGGCACACATAATTTTTTTGATCAGTCATGAGGGGCACATATTTTGAATCGTTTGGGATGCAGCGCTACAGTTCGAGGTGGACTTAGGCCATGTTTCTCGACTTACAGTTTAATGCTGACTCAGAATAGCGAAGTTGGAGAGGACTTATCTTGATTGTAATTTTTTTTTCGGAGGATTTTTGAAACACTACTGGAACACACAGGCTCAAAACTGGTCTATTGTACTGCCAGGTAGCAACCTACTCCAGTGTCGTTAATTTGATCCCAACGGCAAGTGGTGACTGGACCAGATTCGATTTCACTGGGATTCGAACCTGGGACCCCTCGAACTAGGAGCAGGCACTTAACCAACTGCGCCATCCGGTCGTTTTATCTCGATTGTGATACTCCTTGAGCATTGTTAGTGACTTTAAAGTGCTGGAGCCATGAATACAAGTATGTTTATTTTTTTTAAATTGTAATCTGGAAATTGAACCTAGACTGAAAGTTTATTGCGTAGAAGTTGACGCATTTGCGCACTACGTCGCCGAAGCCACATCATCTCGAAGTTCTGTTTCTCCCCTTCTATTATTTTCCATTTGAAGTGTATCTTCTCTTAACAGAAGCTTACTCGTAGCTAGAGGATTGCTGTCGATGATTTGATTCTAGCGCTTGATTCTCTAGATTATGTGATCTTTGTTAACAATTTCTCAAGATTATTCAAAAAACTCGATGAATTTCTGCGCCGTTTCGTTTTCGACAGAATGGCGCCCAACTATGGATTCTAGTACATTCGACTCCCTCTTATTCGAACTCCCTTTAACTTGAACTAATTTTGATATCCTGTGAAAATTCGACCAAGAGGGAGTCGACTGTTTTTTAAAAAATTTTTTAATACTTCCATGAAGTTGACGTCCATTCGAAGATTCCTGCGTTCAACAAAATCGCGGAATAAGGCGCGGAGGAGTGAGAAAAAAAAATCGCCTATCCCAAAAAACTGTTCGAATTTATTTCGCTTTCTTTCGCAGGCATTCGCCGCAACAAATCCAAATTCCAACTTTCATTGATCGCTAATGACAACTTCCGATTTGTGATCAATCCAAATCAAGCACTGATCCGGCCACAAAGCGATCCCTTCACCACAGATTTTGACCAAATCTTATTTGTTATCGCGATCACTTCAAGATCCGCCTGTGGTGTTACAAATCAGCCTCATTGTCATTTTCGAACCGAAACATCGCTTATTGACTCAACACACGGCACACGGCCGAATGGAGAACAAGAGAAATGTGTCTACCAGAAAAGCACTTGATAACCCATTTCGGTGTGATAAAGATTAATCAGCCGCACAGACCCACCGGCATTCGAATGTTTACACAATCATCATCGTTCATTATTTTCCTACATCTGTATACCGCACCGTATCGTCGTTATAACACTCTCGCGAAGTTATCAAATTCGAGTTGCATAATCCACTGAAAGCAATTCATCTCTCGAGTTCGCCAAATTTTCTACGAAGCCAACAAGGTAAACAAACGCAAAGCAAACGACTGAGAGGGGCCCATCTTCGGCGCGGTATCTGAGTGAGTTTTCTATGGCTTCTTACGGATTTGAATAAATTAGTCGTGGTATCTCCATTAGTCATCGTGTTGTGCTGGAGATGAGCGCGGCGATGGTCGAGATGTATGCTGGACTTCCTCTTGATTGAGATTCGTTTTCACACATTTTTGGGCAGAGGTCCGGGCGTTTATTGGCATTTTGCCTAAAATGTAGGCCTTGTCTTTCGATGTGGTATGGTTTAGCAAGTGGAACTGGTTTGCGGTGACGTTTGTGGGTAAGAGTCGAATTTGTCATGGAGGTTTGTTTGCAGTTTTTGTTTTTAGTTTGGCTGCTGGACAGGGTGGTCTCAAGGTTCAAGAAATGGGATTTGCATAAGAGGTCATTGGATGAAGGGGGCAAAGTGAGTCAGTGATGCGGTGAAATGATGAGCACTGCCGCGGGGTGGATGTTACGAACGTCCAGGGTGCTCTTGATTGGGCTACTGTCTGGGAACGAAACCTAGGCCTGGAGGAAAACATGTCAGCGTGAGAGTTTTGAATTGAGCACTCGGAGTTGGGTGAGGATCGCTTTCACTCAGCTTCCTTTGCTTCGGTCTTCTGAAGTAGTTTCAATGACTTAAGTTTGAACATGAGGGTATGGTCTGTCCTCTTGGAAGCCACGAGTGCTGGTCAGCAGGTTGGCTGTAGTGAGGAGGGCCAACGCGGGTTGCCCAAGGGCGCGGACTGTCTAGTTGTTAACAAAGGCGGATACCATTAGTAAGGACCCTTCTAGCAGCGTTGGAGGCCGACATCAGGAGGCACTCTTGACCCCACTTGATAAGCGCACGGAAATGGGATAATTAAATAAAATGTGTCAAGAAATTTTAAGAGAAATTGCAATTTACGACCGCTAGCAGCATTCTTCGTAAAATTCCACCTCATTTCTGATTCAAATTTCGGTTTTATTATTCCGCCAACGCAGTCAAGGTGCGCTGACTCCTCAGAATGCATCACATCTGTTGTGTGGGTCATTGTCATTCGCCTGCATATTTTTTTCATTCTCACACGAGAATAAGTGGGTGGCCTAGAACTCGATCTTTCAACAAGTTTCACTCTCAAACCGAAGAAGTAATTTATTCGCAAACGATTCATTTTTGAGCAGTTGACAGAGAGAATTCATAAATCTTTCGGAACTACCTAACAGAAGTACATTTCATGCGAAGTAATCCAATTGTTTGGTCCTTGAATGCAGGTCTCAACAGAGTGTAGTCCGGGTACTGGTTTTTCAATGGAGTCTGAGGGCGGTATTCCTTCAACTTTCAACTGTTAACCCAATTTTACTGATTCTTTAACCACTCGACATAGCCTTGAGTTTTGACTCACATAAGGCGGTAAAGCGACCTTGTTCGATGTTCTTTTGAAAGTAATATCGTAAAGTAGTCTCAAACGGTGGTGCCGACCGTTCTCCTTTGATCAACTTAAGCGATTAGGTGGACCTAAACTGTTTACCTTAACGCAAGATCTGCCGAAAACATCGCCGCTATCCGCGAGAGTGTGCAGGAGAATCTGAGGCAGTCGATTTCGCGTCGCTCATAAGAGCTCGAACTCGGTCTTTCGCAGACTACGACTTACGTCGTGACTTGGACCTGTCTTCACCCAGGAGCTTAAGTTAAACAACCATAGGCAACAACGTGTGTTCGCTGAATGGGCTCTGGAGCAGTTGGAAACTGATCCTAATTTTGCGATGGGACCCATTTCTTGATGAATTAAGGACGATACTAGTCCACATAAGATCCAAGAGCGTCCAATACATTCACAAACAATCATTGTTTTGGTGTGGATTTTGGACTGGCAGCGACGTTGGTCCATATTTCTTTAAGAACGACGTTGGCCAGGTCATTACCGTCAACGGCGTGCGCTATAGGTCGATGGTTACCAACTTTTTTAGCCTGAAATTAGTGATATGGACACCAAGACATGTGGTTTCAACAGGACGACGCTAGGTGCCACACAGCTCATGCCACATTGGAAATTTTGCACGAGCGATTCGAGGGCATGGTCATCTCACGTGGATGTGATGTGAACTGACCACCGAGATCGTGCGATTTGACCCCGTTAGACTTTTTCCTGTGAGGTTTTCTGAAATCGCAAACCAATCACAAACCACAGCGGCCGTCAAAGCCAACATAACCCTTGCGACAAAGTCATGGAGAATTGGGCATTTCGGATACGTGTAACCCAGACAAGCAGTGTTGGATATTTGAACGATTTTACAGTCTGTGCATAATGGCATCAATTGACCTTTCGAACGAATACAAAATGTTGGTGATATCTCACACACACTTTATTTTACTTAAATTTAAAGATAGGAAGCGCTTGATGGAAGACCCTTTACCATAAAAGACTTTACAATTAACTCATGAAAAAATTGAATTCTAAAGATCGATGTGAAGGAGGTCTTTTGATTTCTTTGAAAAATTCTAATACTTTCCACCAATAAACTTCAGTGTCACCTCCAGACGCTTACAGGCCTAGTTTTCTCCAACACAAACTAAAACATTTGTAACCTGCTGCCACCAGATTTGCAAATTTCGCCCAAGGCATTGAGTACATTTAAATATACGTACAAGTTTCGCAAGTCAAACAAGTTTTCACTTGTTCTTTATCATGTAGCACATGGCCATCAGGAAAGCTTAAACGTCGGCCTGAAAAACAAACACCTTGTCGGCCATTGCATGATGAAATGTCCAAAGCATGGCCACCCATATGCCCACAAACGGTCATTCATCAGACAACCAGATCACGCCTCACTGCGAAACAGAGCAAAATCGAATTCGGAAATGTCAACTTCGATCGAAGTTTGACGAAAAAATGTCCAACCACATCCTTATAATTCACGAGACTCATCAATCCAAAAGACCTCCATTAAAATAACAAAAGAGTTGGTGTGCGAACTCTGACAAAACATCAAGTCACTCTATCCGCATCACGATGCCACTGTGTTCGATCATTCAGTTGTTCACTTCCCCCCCAATACACTGCCCTCATTTTGGCAAAATCCTCATCGACTGTGTCAATGCAAAATATGCGAATTATGTAAATCCTCTTAACGACTAATTCGCAGCGAATGACTTCCCTTCCTTCCTTCCTTCCCCCACACGGTGATACAATGCAAAATTAGCGTGCAACAAAATCAGTTGAGCATACACACCAGCAACAACACAACACACCGTCACATTTCAGCGGTAGGAGACAAATATGGTCAATCGCTTATAAAATCAAAAGCCGTGCTCTTGTGAAAAGAAAAATAAAAATTATTGCGAAACAATTTGTAGGAAGTACTTTCTCGTTGACAAAATTGAAAACCCAAAACAAAAAAAGGTAGCAAAGCGAAGAAAAAAAAAACAACTTTCGTAATACTTAACATTTAATTTTATTTTTTTTTTATTTCATTTGCGTCTTCTTTCCTTCACCTTAACACTGATTTTGTGTTTCGACATAGAGAAAGAGACTGACTGCACTACGGCTGGTGGGTAGTCTCTGCGTACGTACGGAATATTTGAAAGTAGTTCAATTGGTACGTGACGTTTAATTAAAAATAAAAGTGTCACACAGTGGCAGTTGTGTGTGGCTGCGATGCGTATTGAATTAACAAACGTGTATTTCAAGACACTGCGGCAATTGGTTGTCAGCTAATTAGTGAGATTTTGTGTGTTTCAGCGCGGCAGCGTAGAAAGGGAAACTGATTTCATTGGAAATGTGCATGAGGTGGTGTTGTTCGGGAAATCGGTAATTGCCGATGACACACTGTCTTGGTTTAGTCTCTTGTGCTTGGCTTTTGCTGGGATGTTGCTTGAGTGGTTGCTCGAAGAGGAGTCCACTACAATCGATGTCATTGGGAACATGTCTCGACCGGATGAGGACAACAAGTTCGGTAGTCAGTTGCAGCTGTGATTAAAATTGTTCTTCAATTAATTAATCACGCTGGAGGGCTTGATTGCAGTCTACTTGAATGGACCTTTTTACATCTGCTGATGTTGTAATCTCTCAATGTCCTAATGAAATACATAACGTCCGAGTAGCTTTTGTTTTGATAGGAATTGTGCCTGTCAGAGAGCTCATTGCAATGGGATCGAGTCAAATTGTGTTGTTGTTGGGAGAAATAAATCAGTCCACCAATTTACTAATTGTCTGAACCGAGTGGAGGTGAGTCAACCTGAATATTAACTACGTTTGGAAAACCTCGTCCTTAAATGACGATGTGATAGAATGCAAGGAGTTTCTTAAAGAAAATTTTCTAAATCAGGAGAAAGGCTTCAGAACTAAGCTCAAAATCGATCGAATCCCAGTAAAATCGAATCTGGTCCAGTCACCATTTGCCGTTGGGATCAAATTAACGGCACTTGGGCAGGTTGCTACCTGTACCAGTTTTGAGTCTGAGTGCACCAGTAGTGTTTCAAAAATTCTCCGAAAAAAAACGAAGCTCAAAAAGAGTCAAATCAGTGGACTTCACGCCGTTCGCAGGATCTCATGCTCATCGTTGGCTCTATATTGTAGTCAATGTTGTTCGATGTGTCATGTTGAAAGGCTATTTTTGGCCGGAACGGCATGGTCTTAACATCAGTGATATGTGAGTCCAACAAGATGGTACCAAATTCAACACAGCTGGTTAATCAATCGAGCTTCTAAATTATGTGATTTAACTATGTGCCGTTGGATTTTTTCTAGAGCTACGTTAAATCTTTGTTTTATACCAACAAGCGAATATTTGCTTACTTACTTAGGGTGGGTCTAAGGAGGACCTGGGTCTCAACCAACAAGCGTCTCCAACCAGCTCGATTTTTAGCTAGCTGCCTCCAGTTTCGCACGCACAGTTGGTTGAGGTCCCTTTCCACTTGCGTGCGCCACCTGAGTCGCTGTCTTCCTCTACTGCGCCGTCCTTCGGGGGTGGATTCGAAGACTTTCCGGGCTGGAGCATTGGTTTCCATTCGCTCTACATGACCTAGCCATCTTAATCGTTGGATCTTCACCCTTCTGGCTAAGTCGATGTCGCTCAACAGCTCGTACAGTTCGTTGTTACTCGTATATCTTCCCCTCCACTCAACCTCTAGAGACGAGACCGAAAATCACCGAAGAATTTTCAAAGAATTTTCAGAGAATTTTCTCAAAGCAGCCAAGAGCAACCTCATCCGCTTTTGACAAACACCATGCTTCTGCGCCATATAGCAAGACTGGGGCGATTAAGGTCTTGTACAGTGTTACCTTGGTTGTTCGAGAGAGAGCTTTGTTTATCAATTGCTTTCTTAGCCCAAAGAAGCAGCGACAAGCGACAACCAACAAGCGAATATTGAATGGGAAATTGCAAACTTTGCGTACAATATACGTGGGAGAGTGGTGGAGAATTGGCTCCGAAGAATCGATCAACGCAATGTTTGCAGTCGCTTGCACTAGTCAAACGTCTTTATTCAAAAACTCTGCAGAATGGTCAGCTTTTCTTTTGGAAAAATAGACACGAGAACAGTCAAACTAGACTTATTCATGTAGGATCCAAAAAAGAAAGCACCCATTCCACAGAATTGATTAAAGCTAAAATTGTTAGAACTTGTTGTGATGGTTAAACTTAAGGGTTAGACTTATGGTCTAACTATGCTGCATGCTGCTTTGGGAATGGTAATTTGCTGTGAGTTGGAGCAGATATTTGTAAGAATCAGTGTGTTGTGGTCGGCGTCAAACAGTCAAGATAGAGTGGACTGTTTACAAACATATTTGTCATAATTTTAGCTCACAGTTATTGTAGCTCTTAATAGAAACCGCTGAGCAATAATGATGAAATTGACTTGGCTAAGAAGGGCAAAAACATTTGCATTTTGAGAGAGACCGGAGTGTAAGAAACCCGTGGGACTCAAGGCCCAACAGAGAAACGGGACAAAAAGGGCAGGGAATGCAATGAAAATTTGAGAGGAATCCGCAAACTTTCAAGCACTACTGGAGCACTCAGACTCGAAACTGGTCGATTGTACTCCCAGATAGCAACCTACTCCAGTGCCGTTAATTTTATCCCAAAGGCAAATGGTGACTGGACCAGATTCGATTTCACTGGCATTCGAACCTGGGACCCCTCGTTCTTGGGGCAGGCACTTGACCAACTGCGCCATCCAGTCGTGTACATCATTATGACAGATGATAGTTGTTGGCAGTAGTACTAATTAGGCCTTAGAAAAATATAGGATTTCAAGCTAGATAACGGCTGCCTTTCGATCTTCCAGTTTTCTGAGTCATTTTGCATACGGCTGATTCATTTGACTTCATCAACGAGTCTTAAATTGAATACATTTTCAGGAATTTACATTTATAATTACATCAAGATTAAATTACTAGACGGTTATAAATGAGTACAGAAGCAGAAGGGATAGCAATTCTATTTTGTTTCCAAACACTGGGTGTGGTGTTATGAACGTATCTTTCGAACTATCCAAAGATAAAATTCGACTTTTAAATTTTAGCTGATCATCTTCTTGAGAAATGAATTGTGTTTAAAATTTTTCTTAGGAAAAAAGGGATCTTTCACTACGATCCGGACAGTAATCGAGACAAGATCTCTTGCCTTTCGGCACAAGATGCAGTTAAGTGATAGAGCCTATTTTTATAAGATTAAGGTGGCTGTGTATGACGCTCATGGCCCCAATCTTGCCCTATACTGACGGGGCATTGACGTAGTCAGAATTATAGGAAAGAGCCCGTTATTGATCTGCTAAATGGCAGAAAATCAGGAAATCTTCTTGAAATCTTGATATTTTGACACGCCTCACTTAACTTGGCGTAGGACTCTACAAATGGCTTTATCCACAACTTCCTTTATGAGGAGAAAGCACTTAGACCAGCATAGGTAAAGTAAATAAAAGCGAAACTGTGGAAATTCGGGCAGCCAACCACAGCTCGACTCTGAGCCTGAGCCTGAGCCTGACAACGCAACAGAGGACGTCCACGTACAAGGTGGCGCACACAAGTCGAGGGGCGACTTGGTGGTGTGCGGCCGGCTTGGTGTGCGAAACTAGAGACAGCTGGCTGGGGACGCTTGTTGGTTGAGGCCCTGGCCCACCCCGGACTATAGCGCAACCTTAAGTAAGTAAGTGAGTTATTTCACGGCACCAATTTGAGTACAGACTCCATCCCAAAATAACCGAACTTACGACTCCAAACGAGTGGAATTACACAAAAGAGGACGTCCACAACTGAGATGGGCAGAAGTTTAAGGCGAAACCAGTTTGACACTGAAAGTGACTTCTTGGTTGAGATCCCAGTCCATCCAAGAGAATCGCACGAATGTCCAGATTTGAGAGCCAGATGAACTCCGAGGACTAGGGCACCAATATTTGGAGCTCGGAAAAGCCTTCTTGAGATTGAAATTAAACTGAAAACATACTGTCTTTAGGCAATTGTTAGGTCTTGCTTCGGAGTTTTTATTTAAGCCCACTTAATCAGTCACACCAAGCAGTCTCTCAAACTCTGTATCGAATCAAATTATATCACAGAGACAACCTCTGTCTAGTCACCTTAGCGCAGACGTCAGCTTGATCGCTAATAAATTGAAAACGAAGTGGATTGCGCGTTTCTTTGCATTCATAAATCAGAACAACAGCAAGGCTGTCGGTCTATAGTTATCCACACGCCCCTCAGGCAGAACCGACTTCCAGTCCACTTCTTCCTTCGCAAGAATAAGCAGCTGCAACGATTATGGTCACCATTTGAATAGCCTGTCACTACCAGTTTCACTTGCGCCATCTTCAGCAGATTCTCACTGCACCCGGCTCACTTCGCACTAATTTCCACTCGGGGGCATAAAACTCCGGCCAAGATACTGCATCTCATTATCACAGGCCGCCCTCATCTCCGAGTACAGTGCACGCCGTGCCATTGAACCCATTAATTAATCAATCTCAGGCCTCATCTAAGTCCACACATCTTCTTTCCCATCTGCCCGTGGTGAGTGCGCTCTTTTTTCTGCTGTTTGTTGCTTATCTCGTCCCACAAGCACACACACACCAAGAGAAATCGCCAGCCTCTGCCTTAACGCCTCAATGAAAACGAAATCACAGAGGCCTCCACTTGCATGTTGGAAGAGTGGAAAAGAACTGAAAAAAAATGGGAGTAGTGTTCCCCAGAAGCATAAACAACAAATGAAAAGAAAATTAACAACAATTTCTTTGGTGTCACCGCACCACCACAACCCGCCCTCGTCCGACTGGTTGTCGTCGAAAGTGAGAGTGGAAGACGCGAGACGCGGGAGAAACGGTGGATGATACAACAAAACACTCGTTTGAATATTAATGAGAGAAAAACAATCGTTAAAATATTTTATAATCCCCGGGCGAGTATAATCACAAGTTCAACCCCGCCTCGGCTCGTCTGTGGCGCTAGATACCATCCGTTTGCGCAAAGGAATCTCCTCGGCGCACGGTTGTTACACTTGTCCATCCATCAGCCCGAACATCGCGGAAAATGGAGGAGGGAAACGAGGCATTTTCTCTTCCTCCCATGGGTCGGAGGAAGCGCAGCACCCAACCGGAGTGTGGGTGGCAGGGGCGACGTCGGAATTCATTGAGTGGAAACCCGCGTGTTATGATGGATATTTCGACTATGGAAACGTGATGGGTCACAAACCACCGTTGCCCGTGGCGCCGTGAGACACATACAGCCCGTTGGACAAATTCGTGGATGCAAAGACGTTTTTATCGAATTAATTCATATGCCGAAGACAACAGGGGCGATGACAACAGCCGACAGCAGCCAGCTGCCGTCGAACAAGAAGAAAGTGCCCGTGACGGGTAACCCCCCGTGTGTGTACATCAGTCAGCGTGGTTTTCTTTTTCCATTATTCATATTTTTGGTTTTGTTTTCTCTCGGTTTTTCGGTCTGCGGCTTGGCTGGGAACGCAGCGAGGGGTGGATGGGTGGCATGATGAAAGAGCATGCAAGCCAAGGTCAATTGAGTCGAGATCTTATCGGACTGCGCTTTGGCGTTTTGTTTTCGGCCACTAACTATGTTTTGACTAAACGCTGGCATCAGGCATGTGGCGTGTGAGCGTTGTGGTGTTGGGTTGATGGAATATTTCGAAAGTGGAGAAGGAAATGATGGAATGCATCATCACGGAGGCAGAATGACCATGACTAATGGGCAGAACATAATTCTTGCGAAGACGACGATGGGAGAGGTTTTTGAATGAATTCGTTGAGATTAAACAAGATTCTTGGGAGGAACGGGAAGACTGAAAAGGCAAACTAAAAGACTCCCTCTCGAGGAAAAGCAGAAATTGCTGAAGCTGAACATGAGATTGTTGCGAAAATTAATGGCAAGTGAACTTTTTGGCACATTTCGGATCACATTTTCTCACCCCAGGCCAATGTCTGACCTTAGTGGAGGTTGAATAAGTGTGTGAACGCCTTTAGCTGGCAGACAACTATCTCGTTAAGGAGATGGACAGGAGATGGATATCCCGTTATAACGGGATACGAATTGTTTTGGCAGCTCTAGACAGTTCTGATAGATGACAGAGACAGTTCTGACGTAGGCTAACCCGGCAAAGTTCTGCCCCCATACGAAGCAACAAATTTAACGGTTAAGATTATCGTTCTTTAGGACAAAGCAACTAGAATCTCTTGGGGGTATGAGACAAGAACTTGAGAGAACAATCTCGGAGGTATGGTCTTCTGCTCGATAGCTCCTAAGTGCTTGTTGCCAGACTTCAGAAATCACATCGCAAATATCACAAAATATTAGCACCAAAAATGTCACTGTCTTCCATTATTGGCCGGGATGAAGTTATTTGGTGTCTCAAGACTTTTGATAGCCAACTTTTGATGGTCGATAGCAATTTGCGCAAATTTTCAAATCGTTTTTCACGACAAATGTCGATCACAAGCAGCAGTTAGACCTAGGCTTGGGTGGTTCAAGATCGAACTAGTTCAAAAAATAACTCTAACAAGTGAACTAACAAATGAACTAGCTCACAAAGTCACTTAATTTTATTTCATTTAGTTCAGTAATTCAACAAACTCAGATATACCTTTCTCTGCATACATGTAATTCAGTAAGAAAATCGCACAAGACTCAATTTCCTGAGCAGTGAACTAAATGAACTAGAAGAACGAACTAGTGAACTAAACAGATTTGAACTAAACTGTGCACTCTCTGGACTGAACTAAAATGCACAAGCCTAGTTAGGTCAATGAACCTTTCGTCAATCGACAGCACCGCTGCTTCAACCGTTTCTAGAAATTTTTGCATTGGACACTGAGCCTTGGAGTAGTTATCCTTTCAGCGTGTTATGCATCTACTTTGTTCAAACTTGTATATCCATTTTTAAAGCATTCGATCTAGATCACTTTCGTACATAAAGTTGAAATCACATTGAGCTTAAGTGCGACTCCTTGATCATAGTCCACCTCCCTTGCTTTGTTCCATTGGTTTGCTTGAACTGCGTTTTCTATAAACTTTTCGTAGCTTAACCTACGAGACAGATCCGTAGATGCTTGACTAGACCCATGTTAAGTGACTGTCACCAATGAATCAGCTGTGATCCATTTAGATCCAGAATGGATCAATTGTGCCGTCTCTGTGCGGTATATGTTCCACCGGTTCCTCGCTAGTAAAACGACTACCGAACACCTAAAGTTACCTACTGGTGGCCAAGTGGTCTATCCTGTGGTGATCCACTCTGACGGATAACACACATTTTTTTCATCATGATCCTTATCAAATCTTGAATTTTGATGTTTGACATCTCTGCGTAGAAGGCAGGTAAACGAATAGCGTTCTTTATCTTGCTCTTTTAAGGGTTGGACAGGTGCCGAGATAGTGTAGTGTTTTTTCTACTTCTTTCTTGTCTCTACAGCTTCTACAGAAGTCATTGACGGGGGTATTATCCTTCTTGTGCGTACGCCCATCAGGCAGTGAATCCCGACTACACTGCTTATTTTCTTCCAGTTTGTTTTAAGGAGTAAACTTGTTCCTCTTGGATTAACTAGACTCATACGGGCCGTAGTTGAATTTATTCCTCTAATCGCTCTAAGGGCTTCTTAGATTTCGCTGTTTAGAGTTGGCATAAACGTATAGGTCCCTCCACTCGTGACAGAACAATAGCACGCACAACATGAATGGTTGCTAGGTCCAGGCCCATCCCGGATTGAAGAGACACAATGTCATTACATATAATTATTTTCTTGTGATTTCTGACCGTTTCGGGACTTAAAAGAGTTTTTCACGGGATCAACACTTCAGTCCAGCTTTCAGGCGAATCTGTTTGAGTACTGCTTCCAACCGTGATGAGACAATTGAGAGAAGTGAATGGACGTGATTGGACGATTGGTCGAAAACAAAGGCTTTTGCCGGCATTGAAACGGAAGCGGCAAAAATGGGTCTGGTGGTAAACGAGAGAAAAACGAACCAGCAAGTCAGTAGGTTGCAAGTAGGTTGCTACCTGGCAGTTCAATGGACGAGTTTTGAGTCTGAGTGCTCCAAAAGTTTCAAAAAAAATCCTCCGAAAATTGTTGATTGTAATTGGAGAAGAAGTTCATACCTCGAACTGTATTGGCATGTGCTTAGCCAGTCATCTACGCATCAGGTAGTAGGCTAGGCCTGAAGAGTCTTCGACTTTGAGCCACAGTCAGACCATGTGTCAGACCATGTGCCAACGAACTGAACAAGCAATAATCGAATGGCGCAATATCTGGAGAAAATTGCGGGTAGGCCAGGACTTAGGCGTTTCCATGTAGGTTTTAACGGCCAACGTGAGGCCGAGTGTTGTCATGCTGTAGAATAACTTTTTCGTGCCTCTGATCGTATCGTGCCGGGCAGTGCTCGACCCAATCCCATCAGTTAAAGTCGATATCGTTCCCCAGAGACGGTTTCGCTGCGTTTCATCGAGCAATGCCTCCAATTCAGTGTTTTCGAAGGAACACGACCATCTGCGCGAAGGAAGGCAACTTCACGCGGATGGTCGTCAACATCGAAATCACCGTCTTTGAAGCGACGGAAACAATCACGGCACGTTGTTTCACTTACAGCAGCAACTCCGCAAACTTTTTGGAGTTCTCGATGCGCTTCAGCTGCCGTTTTCTTCGAATGAAAGAAGAAAATCAACATTTCCCGCAAATGACGATTATTTGGCACAAAAACAGACATTTTCACAAAACCAAAAGCATATGACGCCAAGACGAAATCACGAATGTGTCAAAATAGTTTGCTTACCGTATGTCTAAGCTCGGTTCAGGACGTTTTGGAAATGTAAAAATCGACCAGCACTTACTGTTCAACGAAGACTGGAAAAAGTAAGTCAAGAGTTGGCACGGATGGTGACTAGAAGGGTTTAGTAAAACCATATGATTGAGGTTTGAAAATATTTAGTTTTTTTTTTCGGAGGATTTTTGAAACGCTACTGGAGCACTCAGACTCAAAACTGGTCCATTGTACTGCCAGGTAGCAACCTACTCCAGTGCCGTTAATTTGATCCCAACGGCAAAATGGTGACTGGACCAGATTCGATTTCACTGGGATTCGAACCTGGAACCCCTTGAACTAGGAGCAGGCACTTAACCAACTTCGCCATCCAGTTGTTTTAAAATATGTAGTTATTCTAAGTATAAAATGTTAGTCTCGACGTTGCGCCAAAGATTCATGTTCTCTTCCTCGGCAAAGTTTGAAAAGTAAGCAAACTTTAAATTCCTTGGATGAGGGAAATGAAAGTCTTTGATTAAGCTCCAGGATGGCGAAAAAGAATTGGACTGCATTCACCTCATTTCAGCAATCAATACTAAACAAAGATCTTCAATGACAACGATTTTTATTTCTTTCAAACAAGACTTCATCCACAAGGGCCTCCTCTCACAAAGTGCCTCTTAGACCTCTTACCGGATGTCCAAACATTCAGCTTCTCCTTCATTCACTTATCTTTGTGCTTGCTTATCAGTTTGATTGGCATCTGATGGTTTCGACTGGCTACCATTGCCCAAGCTCGGCAAAGTGCGGAGGCAAGGCACAAACAGGTATGGCAGACAATTATCTCACTTCATCGTGTTATGTTGGTGTTTAGTGTTTTTTTTTTCTTCTGTTTTCTTGGTTTCACCTGTCTCGCGCTGATCCTCAAGGCAATTCATCAACCTTTGACTGATGGCGAGATTATCAAATCTTTCTCATTTCGTCATGATCTCTTCATTAGTCGTTGGCAACTAGCAACTGGTGGTTTGGCAACATGCAACACACTCTCTTTCATTGACGGCTGTGCGGCAAATGTGTCATTCGTCTGGGTGCGTTGGACATAAGGAGAGTGAAGTTTTTGAATGAGAGGTGGTCAGCGATAAGTGATGGATTGTCAACAAGAGAGAGGCTTGGAGACATTTTTTAACATCGAGCTCTCGGGTTTGAGACTGATAGGAGAGTTATGTTTGCAATCTGATGTGTCTTAAGAAGTTCCTGAGCTGCCAGCTAACTGGTGCGTTCAAGAATTACAGGCGTTGCGGAGGTGTAGGTCTCGCAGTGGTCGTGGATTCCGTTCCCAGGATACAATGGACCCAAAATGTGGGTTTACGTTTACGGGTTTGAATGAGAGGTGGTCAGCGATGAGTGATGGATTGTCAACAAGAGAGGGGCTTGGGAGATGGAAGGAAAAGTGGGTTTTCGTGAGCCGCGACTGTAAGTTCCACTAACTTACTTTTAAAGACGCTACATTGACAAAAATACGTCAAAGTTTTGCTTGCAAACGGGTTGTTGTCGCAACTCAGTTGGCCGAATTTTTGAAAACACCCAAAGTTCCAGTAAAATTTCGCCACTGTTTGAAAATAAGAAAAAAATGAAACACAAACTTTCGTTTTCTGGCGTCAAATGGGCTGCACTGCTAAACACCACGTACATGGCAAAATCACCATCCTCAGAGCGACAAGGGTAATCAAGCGCAGTCAGTTGAAATCATTGGAAATGGCTTCAAAAAAAGCGACAAAAAGTGGTTTCAACTCAACAAATTATTGCCTTAGCTTCCGTTGATTTCTCTAACGACCTCCTGTCAAACTTGTACAGAACAAGACGGCAAACATCACTCAGCGGAATCAATCAGAGTTCCCAACGAAACTAGAAGACCCCGATTTAATTGCTGTTCGTTAGTTAAGACTCGTTACGAAGTCATTAAAAACCCCTAACTGCGCATATGACAACCAGCTGGCTTTAGCTTACGCTCAGATCTCAAAGTTTGTTACGCACCAGCACGCTTTCCATCGCAAAACCCAAGCCACTCAAGTCCGTCCTCATCGTTTACGACATCGTTCCTCGACTTTCTTCCGTGTTCCCCAAAAGTCGTGCGCGCATAACGATCGAAAATTAATTAGCCAAAGACAACCGAGGGCCGTGTGACACATCGCAAGTGTGTCACATCTGACATTCACTCCGCGCGGGTCAACTCTGCGGCGAGAAAGAAACTGCTCCCAAGCAAAGCTGGTCTCCGATTCAAAGGTCATTAAGTGGATTCCAATGTTCGGCTTATATGATCTCTCTCAGTGATCTCAAATGGCCGCACAGTAGAACACGAAATTGTAATCCAATCCGTGGGCAATTCACTCTCAAAACGATGTCATAGGTGCATCTGGCATCTGTTCCACTTTTCTGCGGGCCCCTGTCGTACACAACTGTGACCACACACACCTCAGAGCGGTTTTCGGTTTCACTCTTCTTTTTCCATTTCTCATCTAACCCAAACAAGTTGAAGGCTATCGATCGCTAAGTAGAACATTTCGACACCCGACCCACCCATTCGAGGTGACGACGATCGCCGTGATACTCGCCGATCTGTCCCAGTTCGCTCTCGCGCCTGCTTGTGCATTGCTCGCTCGTAAATAGTTTAATTACATAAAAAAACGTCTATTTGCCTCTGGGGTACACTTGCTGAATTCCGAAAACAAGCGAAACATCAACAAACGCAAAACCAACTGATCGTTGCGTAAATGAATCCAATTCGAATTCACGATATGACGTATCCCGTCCCGAGAAGCACTCTGAATGCTAACGGCCGCGGAGACACAGTCGCGGCGATCTTTATCGCTCGCTGCACGCCGCTGGTGCCTTATCGCCATGAGGAAGACTGGTAATTGCCAAATAGATCCCATCAACTGTTTAAGCAATTATCTTGGTGAAGGCCGAATCGCTAGCCAAGGCGTAACACGCCGACAGAACCGAACGAGGATATCAGAGAGTCGGCGTTTGCACTGCATTTCGGATTGGATTTCGGTTGTCTTCTCCGCCGTGGAATGCTAATTGGGAGTGTGTGCCAACCAAATTTTGTGCAACAATTCCACGGGCTCAGCATTCACATTCGTCATGTGGCGGCATGCAGTGATAATTCTGATAAAATTACCGCTACTCGTGCGGTCATTAGTATGGGCGGGAGGACCTTGTGTTATGTTGCGGGTTGATTAGGAACTATCACGTGCTGACGTAACGCCAAAGACGGGTTTCGCGGCTCGGATGAATCGATGGGATGTTGAATGGACAAAATCTCTCGGGTTTTGACATTCAAAGTCGATTTCAATGGGAGTCGTATTTGGGGATCCGATTTTGAGGGGAGTCTTTGCGGTGAATATTGGAACTGTCATTGATCAGTCTCGCGAAAGACGATGAATGGGAAATAGTTGTTTTTTCTGGACGCTTACCGCATGAAGATGATTTTTACGAAGTTTTTGAATATTGATTCGAATTTGCTTTACGGAGAACATTTTTCTTTTTGGCGACGGGGTTTGGTGTTTGTCGATCTTGTAGAAAAAAAACTCAGCCAATCCTAAAGCCCATCTCGCGGCAAAAAGTTAACAAAAAGTCCGGAAAATGTAGAGAATTTCCATGACGATTCTTGGACTATTTACTGCCTGAAGGTAGATAGGTATGTCCTCAGCGGCTTACAATTGCGGTGTACTAAGAACAACATTTTGAAACTACTGTCCCCTGGGGACTTGTTGGAAGTAGACTGCCACATTGAGGCCTATTTATTTCACTGGTGACTAGAATTACCAAGATTTTGTGTCTGAACACGAGGAGGCTTTTCAGCTCAACCTTATTCAGATATTTCAGCTTGTTAAAGATGTTTCTGCCCAATAGCTGAAATCTAATTCCCATTAGGGAGCAGCTAATAATGGCGGTGCTATAGTTCGAAGTGGACCTGGGCCAAACTTCTCAGCAACCACTCGTCTTGTTCGTGCTATTGTTCTCTCACGAGTGGAGGGGACCTACAGTTTAATGCCGACTCCGAACGGCGAGATTGAGAAGCTTTTTCTAGACAACTATACTCTTTGACTCTTTGTCAGTGAATCGAAAGAGGTGGAGCCGTGAAAAAATGTTAGGTGTTTTTTCGGGAATCGAACCGAGCGTAGGAGTCGATGCACCTACTCAATACGCCACGGCGCCCACAGCCACAGGGAGAACAGCTAGCAGATCAGATTATATTTCTTCCTCTTTCTTCAGCCTCGTCAGTATTCGCTGTGGGGAATGAAAGATACATTGCATGAGTCCTTATTGCACGGCGGAGTCCCGAAAGGACTTCCATCCTGCGACTGAGGCTAATCTCTGGGCCGCAGGGCTCGCGTTGATGCTTAAACTCGGCTTTCACCAAGACTACATCCTTGAACTTCTTCCTCAAAAAACTTGGCGTTCTCGAAAAAAGTCATTAATGGTGGTTCTACAGCGAATACCGTTGGCCATAACATGCCTACTAGCCCCATTCTTGAAATGATATGGTCCGATAAATCCACTAGCTCACAGACCGCTCCAAAATGTGAACTTTTCAGGATACAACGACGTTTCCAATAAAAGGTCATTCATAAAGCGCTTCCTGTCTTTAAATTTAAATAAAACAAAGTGCATGTAATATATCATCGACATTTTTTATTTGTTTGAAAGGCCTAACGATGCCATTATGTACGGAGTATAAAATATTTCAAATGTCCGCCATGCCTTCCCTGGGCAGCGCGTATCCGAAATGCCGTGGCCGTGTTCGTGCGTCGACCCATGCGCATTAGACTTTCTAGGTTCGAATCCAAGTCAAGACAAACAATTTTTCAAAAAAAAAAAAAAATTGTTCGCGGCTCCACCTCTTTCGAGTCATTGACAAAGCTCAAAGAGTATGACTGTCTAGAAAAAGCTTCTCAATCTCTCAGTTCGGAGTCGGCGTTAAACTGTAGGTCCCCTCCACTCGTGAAATAACAATAGCACGCACAACACGAGTGGTTGCTGAGAAGCTAGGCCCAGGTCCACCCCGGACTGTAGCGTCGCCATTATTATTATTATTATGGTGCATGAATCAAGCTGAGTTTGACCGATGACATGGATTATGTTGGTTTTGTGGCTTATTCGCAAGGACCTGAGACTTTAGTAAGCCCCACAAGAAAAAGTCTAACAGTGCAAAATCAAACGATCTCGGTGGCAAGCTCACATCACCTACACGTGTCCATGGATGACCATGTCCTCGAATCGCTCGTGCAGAATTTCCAAAGTGACGTGAGCTGTGTGACACGTAGCGCCGTCCTGTTGAAACCACATGGCGTTGGTGTCCATATTATCCAATTCAGGCCAAATAACGTTGGTAATCATCCACCTATAGTGCTCGCCGTTGACGGTGATGGCCTGGCCAATGTCGTTCTCAAAGAAATATGGACCGATTACGCAGCCGGACCAAAATCCACACCAAACACCGATTTTTTTCGGAATGAATTGGACGCTCTTGGATCTCATGTGGATTGGTATCGTCCAAAATTCGACAATTTTGTTTTTTGACGTACCTTACCCATCCAGAATGGGGCTCATCACTAAAAATGATTTTTCGATGAAATGTTTTTCGAAATTAGGATCAGTTTCCAACTGCTCCCGTTCAGTCATTTCAGCGAAAACATGTCTTTGTCTATGGTCGTCGTTGTCTTCAGCTCCTGTGTCAGTTGAATTTTTTCCGGGTGCAGGCCCATCTCATGGCGCAAAATTCGCCAAATTGTGATCTGCGAAAGGCCGAGTTCTTATGGGCGACGCGTAATCGACTGTATCGGATTCTCCTGCACACTCTCACGGACAGTGGCGATGTTTTCTGTTTTCGGCAGATCTTGTGTTTAGTCAACGTACGTATGTTGAGTGGACCAGTGGACTCAAATTTATCCACCACATAGTCATCTCGATGGGACGATTATGACGACCGTAAAATACGCGATGAGCGCGGAACTTTGTCTGAACAGAACACTCGTTTTGATTAAAACAGTTTCATCATTTGGACGTGCTGTTGAACGCTGCGTCCCTCCATTGAGATTTGGCAAAACAGACTGAATAAATGACAGCCAATTGGACTCATAAAGCTTCACCAATATGGTAGCTATCAACTGTCAAAGTTCGGAAGTCCCTATTAAGACCCTTTAAAGCAAATTTTTGAGAGCTAAACATCTCACAATTGGCGGAATGCTGTGCATTAATATTCTCAATAGAAATTATATTTTGTTAAAGAATTGGTGTGGGTTCCTAGAAAGACTTGAAATGGGGAGTTGAAACCAGATTCCTTCGAGCCAGTTTGCAAGAAGATATTTTCAGAAAATCTTCCAATATCCGATCAACAACTGGAATTTCATGAAACGAACATAAAGTCGGCGCTATCGCCAGAATTCTTGCACCACCGTGCAGTTCCTCGCGGGACCCAACTCGCCTTTGTTATCTTAATGAGTAGATAAATCAGGAGCCGACACTTTTATTTCGCAGACTTCTTGATTCGTTTTTTAGAGCTTGTATTTTATGCACCCACAAAGCGATTTGAGATAACAAAAACTGGAAAATTGGCATTTCGACTTGGCTCTCGATAAATCTGATAATTATGCAGCAAATATTTACGGTTTAATTATTAATAATTCTAAAGTGCAAAACCTGATATCCTAATTGTGGAATCCGTGAGGTCCGCTTTGCATAGAAATGCTTTCTGCATCGAGAATCGATATAAATTAAGTGTCGTGGTGGAACATTGAATTTGCATTTAAAACTGATCAACAGCTTGTAAGACACGGCGTCCATTTATTTCCCAACTGAACCTTTGTATTTGCACCTCCATTCAATGCCAGCGGTGAATGAATTCAAAAGAGACAAGCTCGAAGACGTGCTCTTGTGTTACGCACCATCATCAGATCAAATCAGCCAATTCAGCTTTGATTGAATTGCTGATTCATTTCAAACAGACAAATGGCCACAAATCACTTGTCAAGTGAAAGAAAATTGAAAGTATCGCCGCACACAATGGAGCGCATGAGATTTGTAACACGATATTGTAAGACGAAAGAGTTGACTAGCGAACTTCAATGTGGCTTACCAAATGTCGCAACCATTTGTCATCTTCTCTGATTTTGTTTGTTTTGAAAGTGAAATTGAACATTGTTGCTGGGCATATCGTCTCGTTTTCGATAGTTAATTAGTCTGGAGGAGAAAATGAAACTACTCACCCACTTATGGGGAGACACACTTCCCAGCGAGCTGGACGATTGCCTCAAGAGAACTGAACTAATTTCCCAACCTAAGCACATCGAGCGGTGAATTACCGGGGAACTAATCGCGTTTTCCCTCTAAATCACTGTCAGTTTAAATGCAATCAGTTCCAGGTATCCCACCACTGGCCGCACAAAAACGACATAAATTGGTCAAAATCACTTCGGAACATGAAATTTAATGCCTCGAGAATTATGTTCGCCACACGGTGTGGCGGCTGTTTCTCAATTTGAAAATGCGTTTTCCGAGCGCCGCGCCATGCCACCCAATTTTGATTCACACAAATCATGTGAAATCAAGCGCGGGGAATGAGAGAACGGAAAAAACAAGCTCAGCTCTCAAGACACAGCAGACCCCACAGTGGTAATGGATTTTTTGTCTTGCTCCCATTCCAATGGAATTGCTTAATAGAAAAATCAGCAGTCATTTCACGCAACATTAGAGCGGCTTAAGAGACTCTTAAGACTCTGGGGCAAACGTCTACGGCTGTGCTGTGCTGTGCTTTTGTTTTTGTGTGTTTTCGTTCGATTTTCCTGTGAGAAAAGCCGTGTCAGTGCATGTTCTCGGTTCATGTCAAATTTCCCTCCCGGTTGGGTGGTGATGATGCATCGGATGGATGATTGTTTCGTTCTCCAATTATTTCGATGCGATGTGGGGGAAAATTCAATCGGAATTAATTACCATTGTTGTGTCTCTGTCTAGACAGTCACAGTTGTTGGTTGAAAGTAAAAGTAGAATCGAGTCATGAAGGCGGACGGCTGGTGGGGCAATTAAAACGGCAGGTAATTGGGCTTAATCACATAAAGAGCAGCGATTTAATTTGTCGGTACAGACACTTACCTCTGGTAATGGGACATTTCGATCCGGTTGTCGTTCTTTAATTAATAATCCTTGAGTGTCGGCGATTAATTAAACGTAAGACTTATGCCTCTTGCTCGTGAGAAGACATTTCAATTTGCAATTGGCTTTTGGATTGGTTGGGACATTTCGCTTGTCTTGTAAAAAGATCGATTAGGTCACTTAACAGAGCTCGGTGATTGCTCAATTAAGAGAGTTTTAAGGTGGCCTATTGCGAGCTCTAATTAGTGAAGCTGAGGAACTTTTGAACCTGTTGATCCTCGGGCTTCTATTGGCTAAGAAGCCCTGTTGCACAAAGATGTCAGACCAAAGGTGATCAGTGATTCAAAATTGACAGTAGGTCCACGTTAGAAAACCAGTTGGCTGGCTCGAGATAAGAGTGTCACTTTGGGGTTCCACGAGGTTCTGGTGTCTTCTACCCAAGCGAGTGAGTCGAGTATAAATAGTTCAAGTTGTCTGATTCTGATGCTAATCAGTTCAGTCAAATTGTCGAAAAAGTAAGCCCCTAGATGCACTTTCCTGCAGATAAGAAGGCCACTACATTTGCGGAGGAGGTTGGTTATAATCTTCTTCTTCCTTCCTTCTTTATCTCTGAAAGATCGACAGGAATCGTTGCATTGGAGTTTCTTCCTACTTTTCGTCTCTGCTACTTCTTGAGAAGTCGTTGCATTGGAGTCCCATCCTAAAGACATGTGTGCCAATGATGGAGTGTCATCTAATAACGCCGATGAAACCCATGAGTTTTGGTCTGTTGTTCCGATTAAGCAGAGTACCCGCTTAAAGTTAAGTTTGGACAATAGTGCAAAAAGGTATGGAAAGCGATTTTTGTCATGTCTAATAGTAAAGGGTCTTCCAACAGGGACTTCCGAACTTTGACAGATGATAGATACCACATTGTTGAAGTTAACAGAGGCTAAGTACAGACGCTTATGTCTGCATGATTCGACTGTCAACGCTTTAAAATCGACTCACCGCCATTCACCATTTACCGTGGCTGAGGTTAAGCATGTCTTTACCAGAGTCTTTAAACTAGCAACACGGCAAGTTAAGAGCTTCTAGAACCTAGTTCCTAACCCATCTGCAATTGGCTGCTTTGTGGGAGAGTTGTGGTCTAGAATTTTTGAAAACAAGGAAGAGTCTGATTGCATATTTGTGAGAGACAAGCCAGCGCATAGCAACTAGATCACCAAGGGAAAAGGAGTGTACCCCAAAGCATGAAATTGGTACTTGGGTAACAAAATGTGCTAGCCGGCATTCCGCGGCTAAGCGGCTGCCTTTTAAGGTGTTGGCGACGATGCAAGAATACTAACACTTAAGATGTTCACACATTTGGTCGTGTGCTTTCAAAAATACCAACATCTTCGGTCTAGTTTAGGCTAGGTTAGGTTAGGGGGCTGCTAGTGAATTCACCAGCACACTTAGACCAGACCATGTTGGTCCATTGTGATACCCACAGTGAGACTACTACCACTGATCGACTGAGTGATAGTGCCATTAATTTGATCAGCACCAATGGCAGATTTGAACAAAACCGGATGAAAGCGTATTAACTTTGCCTTCACTGGGATTCGAACCTGGGACCCCTCTAACTTAGGGCAGGCACTTAACCAACTGCGCCACCCAGTCGTTTATCGTCGGTCTATCAAAGAACCTGGCTTGTCTTCAAATCATCGATTGCCTTTTTCGAACTTCTTTACAATTCACATTCACTGCTCATAGCCATCATTGAACGGACAAAAGATGTGAATTTAGTAAACGTGAGAAAAATGAGTTTGATATTCCTACATTGGGCGCCATTCACAAAAATGCCCCCAGCATGACACCTTTCGACTATCAAAACTCAAATTTGCCCGAGATCTGCATTAATTTCTGTTGGCCGAGTCTCAACTGACGCCGATCATCACTCGATGTTGATCATCTCCCGTGTGAATCGTTTTATATCCGTCTTCATCAAACAGCCACATTTTGCATAACCAATCAAGCACACCGCGTGAAAAGCAGCTTAGCCGAATAACATTCGATGACTCTTTCATGAGATCATTGCGGATCAATATGAAGTCATGGAATTTTGTGATCTGTGCGTCTGATTTCCACTTCGCCATTCACCACTCACCGTTAACAGCGATTGAATCTTGACACAAGCTTCCTGTCACTTTCAATGCCATCGGCTGACACTGCAACTCTCTCTGATTTACGCGACAGCTGACACCTCGGAATCCTTTTCAAATTCACCGATTGACACTTTGCGACAATCCTCTCACCCAAATTGAATACCAAATGTCGCCGAGCTTGCCAGCGACTCCCTCTGCCAAACAATTTAATTCAGTCCACCACCTCGGGCACTTAAAGGCCGACCATTTTTGACGGGCCTAGGGCCTGTCGGCTACTCAATTCCTTGTCGCTTCATCAGACAGACACTAAAGATGCGAGATATCGCACTTTAAAGTATCTTCTCTCCGTCCCTGCCACCCGGATGCGATAGGGATGGGGATGAAGAGGCCGATGCCTTGCCAAAAGTGCATCGTATCCGCGGCCAATTCGCCATTCATTGGCACCAGCCCGGGGGGACTCCTCCTCCCATCAAGATGCGACAAATGGAGAAATGAAATATCCAAACCACGTCCAATTTTCACCTGTAATAACGGCACGAGTAACGAACCCAAACACCGTGTGTGTGCGTCTGATATATCTCGAGGCGGCGTGCCGATCTATCGACAGGTTTTGGTCGACAACAAGATTTTCTATCTCATTTGGCCATCATCGGCGAATCCGACAACTTGTGGGAATCTGCTCGCCGCTGGACGTGGGCAAAATTACCAAGAAATAGCCGTCATTAACGACCAACGGTGATGCACTCACAAATGGCGATCGCGGCGGCATTTCGCGGAATATTTGTTTTCAGATTTCCTCTGTCGCTGAACACCGAGGAATGACGACTGACATTGAAATACACTTGGCTCGAGACACTTGTTCGTCTGCGGAGAGGAGATCTGCGTCATTCCCGAGATAGCTGTGATGGACTGCCTTCAAAGTCGCAGCGGGTAATGACGGCTTTGGGATGACATGCATGGCTCCTGGGCATCGGCGATCTCCGCTGAATGTCAATGGGCAAGAGCCATCGGATTTCCATGATTTTCACGAACGTCTGTGGTGAGAAGATCCGCTTAGGTCGGTTTATGGGAGCAACTTTGTAAGTTTCGGCGCCACGAAAGCCGATTGCATCTGCAGACGAACCTGCGCAGGAAATGCCAGGCCGGGATTGACACTGCAGGGCGTGTGCTGCGTCCGTTGCCAGATGAAAGTGTTTTTCGAAAGCAAATATTTACGATACTGCCGGTCATGGTCAATTGAAGCGCTGATTTATTTGGCGGAGATAAGCTGGAGCGTGTTCACAATTACCCATGCTGATCAGACACAGAGCGCTGTGTGAAATTCAAGATTTAACCGCCCATTGATGCGGTTGATGGGATTCGATTTGATCTGACACTTGGCGGAGGCCTTCATTGAGGAGGGCGTTTAAATGCGGCGGGCTCTTTTCCTGAACCAGGTGCGGCTCGAGCTTTAACGGGTGACATCAGCATAAATTATTCATCTCGCGGCAGAAATAGATCAAAATTTGTTTTATCTGTGGCTTTGGCTTGAAATCGAGATGAGGGCGGAGAAAATACAGCAAAATTCGGCAGTCCATTCGTGTCTGTGGTGGGTGTTTACTGTCGCTATGATTTACGATTATGTTCTTTGGATTGCCACCTTGGAGTGTGGTGGGTTGTCCATCGTCAAGGGCTTATTCCACGTGCTCTCTTCGTGCCACTAAGAGGGTCTTTACGCTGAGACTTCTAATCACGTACGGTTTTGATTTATTCAAAAACTCTTTTTGTAAGGCAATAAGCAACTTCCCTGCAGAGGACACATTAAAGTTGCTTAGTTCATATTCGTCTTGCCAAATAGCTGTTTCTGTAGAGACCTCATACTTTTGATCGTTTATCCTCTACTTACGGTCTAGCGCGATCACAAGATGTATTTATCAAGGAATCAGAAACGTCTCTAACCATTTGAGGGAACAAGGGAACAATAAGCATAGTCAAAGGGCCAAAGAAACCATGTTAGTCATCAGTTCGAAGTGAATCTGCGCTTCAACCCACAAGCCTCCTCACATGACACTTTCTCTTGCAAGCTGTCTATAGAGACGCCTGCCAGATGAGTCGAGTTTCATCCCCACTTAGGTGCGGAACAACAGTCGTGGACATATTTTGTAACATTGTTTCACAAGTTCGAAGATCCTTCTCGATGAAACTAAGCTGTCTACGCTTCCCCATCCGATGTCTTATTTTGACATTGTCCCTGGCTCTTTGCCGTAGAGCAGGACTGGAATTCATTGGAATTCAAATCTCGTTGAAAAACCTCAAGTCACTCTCGGACCAGTAGCTTGCCCGGCGTTTGATAAGCTTATCTTGACAATTATAAAGGGTCTTCCAATAGGGACTTCTAAACTTTGACGGTTAATAGCGGTCATATTGTTGAAGCTAAATCTGCCAAATTGGCTGTCATTTATTCAGTCTGTCTTGCCAAAGCATGAACATGAACGGACATTCAACAACACGTACAAATGATAAAAATGTTTTACTAAAATCGGTGTTCTGTTCGAATAACGTTCTGCGCGCTTCCCCCATTTTACGATCGCCATAATTGTCCTACCGAGAGATTGGTCTTGTGTATTATTTTGAGCCCACTGGTTCAGTAAACGATAAATCAACCTCCGTACGTCAACGAAACCCGAGGTTTTTCGACAAAAAAATCCGAGTCAGTCGATTTCGCGTCGCTCACAAGAACTCGGCCTTTCGCAGACCACAACTCGGCGAATTTTGCGTGGTGACTTGAGCCAGCACTCATACAAAATTCGGTCCATATTTCTTTGAGAACTACGTTGGGCAGAATGACGTGGTTTCAACAGAATGGCGCTACGTGCCACACAGGAAATTCTGCATGAGCGATTCGAGAGCATGGTCGTCTCACGTGGAGATGATGTGAACTTGCCACAGAGATCGTGCGATTTGACCCCGTCAGACCTTTTCTTGTGGGGTTTTCTAAAGTTGCAGGTTAATGCAATAAGCCACAAAATACGGCGGCCCTCAAAGCCAACATAACCATAACCCCAGTCTGGCGTATGCGTCAGAGTCATGGAGAATTGGACATTTCGGATGCGCGTTTCCTAGAGAAGTTATGGGAGACATTTGAACAATGTTATATTCAGCACATAATGGCATCAATAGGCCTTTCAAATGGATGGAACGTTTTGATGATACATCACCCACACTTTGTTTTATTTGAATGTAAAGATAGGAAGCGCTTAATTAAATTCACTTTTTAGGCACTGCCGATGACTCGAGAGAGGTAGTGCCGTCAAAATGAAGGTTGGTACTTCCAGGATCGAACCATGAAATTCCGGTGAAGGAGTCGGCGCACTTACCCACTACTCCAGATTGCCGCACTGGTCGTCTGGTGCAAACTGAAAGTCTCTACGGATTAGATTAGGTTAGGTTAGGAGGGCTTAATGCTGTTGCCAGAAATTGCACCCAGAGGCCGTGGAGGTCCATTGTGTATGCCCTGTAAGGATTGCATGTTTTCCGAGAATTAACGCAGGGTCAACATGCAATTAACAAAACTTAGTTAAAAATTTCCTTAGGTCAGGGATCTGAGCTTGTGAAAAAGCTCGTGCTTTCAAGAGTGAGCCGTCGTTCTTGTACAGCAGGGCAATGGCAAAGGAGATGCTTCACTGATTCAATTTCTTCTTCATCCCTACAGCTCCTACAGAAATCGCTCTCCGGAAGGTTTAGTCTCTTAGCCATTGCACCTATTGTGCAGTGGCCAGTGAGAACTCCTATTAAGATGCGTATGATATTCTAATTGTTGGATATGAGGGATTTGGTCTTGTTGATATCGTATTTTGGCCATAAGCAGTGGAATATGACGCAGCCTGTGTGGCTTTGCCACTGTTCGTTTGCTAATGACACATATACTTGGCTGAGCTAAAAGAAGGGTGGATAGTATTGTCAGCCGATGATATGAATGATACCTGCACAGCCACTTTGCCTATTTTCTGGTTACGGTACCAAACTATGGATGACTTAAACTTTTCCGATAATATCGCTCATTCCCTCATTCCTGAATTAGTTTAGAGGCTGTGCAACCGAGGCGATAGATTTAAGCCTCATGGCTGTCTACAAAAATTGCTATGCTCTGCTTTGGTTCTATATCCAGGTCGGCAGGGTTGACTTATAGAGAGGACTCCCGCTTGGAAAACTCTAGCGAGATTTGAGAGTCTTTTAAGCAGCTAAGTAGCCTTGTTCGGATTTTTTTGTAGTATTCCCTAAAGGGGCCCGGACATAACGCCAAGCGACATAAAGCCAAATTCTAGCATTTGGCCTTATATCGTTTTTTAAAGGGACTGTAGCTGTGAAAGTGGCATAAGGCCACTGGTCTTATGACACTTTGATAAGGCGACATAACGCCAAGCGACATAAGGCCAAATTTTAAAACTTGGTCTAGTAATCTTTAAAATTTGGCCTTATGTCGCCTTATCAAAGTGACATAAGACCAAATTTTTGCTTTGTCCTACAAATTTTTTAAATTTGGCCTTATGTCACTTGGCGTTATGTCACGGCACCTTCTCTAAAGCAGACTTTTTTTCCGAAGTTGTTTTATCCAGAAATTGTTCCTTTTGACCACTTTAACCAGAAGTTCTCGACCCATCGCAAATTTCGGCACAAATCTTAAAGTTGTCTCAGCAAGGTGAAGGTTGGGAAGCAATAGGCTCACAAGCCAAAGCTCTAATTTTGTGTATATAAGTAAATTCAAATAAATTTTTAAAAATCGCCAGTATCCATTACCGCATTTTATCCAGACTTAATTTAGTTCTCGATTGATGGTTATTTTAAAAATTATTTTTCTTCTCTTTACAGGTAAGCCCCCGAATTTTGGCTTCATTTTGTTGCGTAAGTACCTCAACTCCTCGCCAATTAGCAAATCAGACTTAAATGCGGATACTTTCTTTCGCCACAAAACCGGCTTTTAATGACTACCCGATAAAAGTCTCTCGATTTGGTATGAGTCACCATCCAAAGGAATGTTAAGCCGTTCTCCCAGAGAAGCAGGAAATCCTCGAGCAGCGTCGATGAGTAAATCACAAAAAGTCAATTCCCAGTGAAAACAGTTAACCCCACCGAGTGAGACTTCCGATGGCCTTTCGTCTTCTCTTACAATTTTATTTCACCAAGCCCCCAGAGGCAGCAGCTACAGCAGCCTTAAGTAGATCATTGATTACGCAGTGTTGCTGTTTTATTACTCAATTTTACTCAATTGTACACATCTTGGCACCTGGCGGAGGTACCGCGCCGCCGCATAAAATCCGTTCCACTCTCTTCCCACGAAAAGTGCCAAAAAGCGCATCGTTCCATCGCGCCTTGCGTCGTCGGGGCGTCGGGGAATCCCATTTAAATCTTGAATGGATTGGGCGATTACGTAACCCCGGTGGTGGATGAAATTAAATTAATTTTGCTTCACTTCTGAGCGAGCACACGAAGACGCTGTGTGTGCGAGTGGGGACGACCGAAATGTGTCATAAACACGAAGAGCCGCAGCACCTGTAGAGAGCAGCAACGGATCGGGGCTGCCGCCGGAGAGGGTGAATTGTGTGAAGATGCACTGAGCCAGAGATGGATGGGAGGAAATTTAATTGAAAATTAGGCAGGCAACAACAAAGGAGCCGGATTTGGTGTACAAGAGATCCGCTTAGCGTTCGAATGGTGTGCAGTGCAGCAAGCGGCAGAATTGATGCTGCAATGCGTTGAGCTTGAGATGCACAACTAATTTTGGTTCTGTTGTTTTTCGTTGCGACAGATACGTGTATTCGCTTGAGAGATTAGCGCAATGAACGCGGATCTTGTGGGAGATACAAATGCTTTGCTCATGGGAAGGAGGGTCGAATAGTGATTCATGGCGCCTAGAATTCCACGAAGACGCGCGGCATGTGAGGAGGTTGGGGAAAAAAACATTAAATCACTTTTTATTGCCTGAAAAGAGCAAACTTTGAAATAATCAATCAAAACGGGGAGCGGGGTGATTGCATGTGTGCTGAAACGAACGATGTTTGAGCTTTATGGTGCACAACTTGTTACCAGTTTCTTGAGCATGGATTTTGCTTAATATCCCAATTCTTTATCTTCTTCTTCGTCTTCGTCTTCATCGTTTCCTTTTTCTTTTTCCTCCCCTTCTTTTTCGTCTTTTTCTCTTCCTCTTCTTCTTCTCCTTCTCATTGCTCTTCTTCGTTTCTTCTTCTTCTGCTGCTGTTTCTTTTTCTTGGGTGGCAATACACTCTAGCGAGAACTTGGGGCCAAACTAGTCTTCCTGCATAGCCTTTGGCAGTTTCGCAAATTTCTCAAGGTTGCTTCGAAACTAGAACCTTTTCAGATTTAAAATAATTAAGAAATCCATCGTCTTCGTTGGAAAGTGAGTAGGTGCGTCGACTCCTACGTATAAGGTTCATGGTTCGATTCCGTGGCACATTTCATTTTCACAGCACCACTTGAGGGAAAAGTCATTTCCCATGATACGAGAGTTAAATTGTAACGTATAGCTTGTCAAACTTCGCCTTTCAGAATCGACATGATGCTGCGTTCGGTGTAGTTTAGCCAGATGAGCTCATTCACCGTCATTGTTTTAGTGGAATGATTCCTTTTAACTTGGGCTTGGATTATGTCAGAGAAGCTATGAAAGTGAAGGATTTTGTAGGTAGATCATGTTGGCTTAAGCTGTAAAGGCGGCCGTTAACAAATCGAACGACATTTAGTTTTGAAATACTGTTTCAGAGTTCCACTCTCTTTCGCTTGGAGCCACCAACTCTATTCCACGGGGACTATTAACCTCTTCTATCGAAGGTAGCCGGTTAGTGGAAGTGGAGGATAGTGTAGAAGTCCAAAAAACGCTGGATTTCTGACTGATTTTATCGACGATTCTCATTTTCTACTCTTTAAAAGCTTGGTGTGACCAGTTTTTTGAAAAATTAGCTACAAAATCGTTAGGAACGACTCAATGTTCCATAAATTCAGATTTGAACTATTGACAAAAATCGTCTAATCGGATGAATGCTGAAGGGCATCTTGGTTTCGTACGACTTTAGGCCCTATGATGTAGATGTATTTGAAGCTTGAAAGTCAGAAGTTAGGAGAAGATTGTTCAAACGATGGAATTGTTGTTAGGTAAGTAGAGAGAAGTGGCCGTATATCTTAAGGCAAGGGACCCAAATTTTGGTCGAAATGAGCCGCGGTAGTAAGATGCAAGGCGCCCATTTCTGTAAGGCACCTATTTCTATTCGTTAAAGCATTTACCGTTGGGATCAAATTAACGGCACTGGAGTAGGTTGCTACCTGGCAGTGGACCAGTTTTGAGTTTGAGTGTATTTAGTTTTGATAGTAGTAGTGTTTCAAAAATCCTCCGAAAAAAAAAAACTTATCCATTTTTTCCCGTCCCTGGTAACCCTTCGACTTCAACTTTTGGGGGCCTACTTCTAAGATAGCATTTGCGAACTCAGCGAAGTTCCGATGAGCAATCTACTGCGCTACATCAATAGCTCCAAATAGTTTTCCATTTGGGCTCTTTTGGGCAATTGGGTCGATCCCAGTCAGTCTGTGTGGCGGCACAATGGATCAACCCTGATCTAAGTGCAATTCTCAGCCATTTTTACCTACCTATCCATTTTTTAGAAGCGAGATAGGAAGTGAATTCTAATAAGTACTTCAGTGAGGTAGCAGAAATTGTCGAAAAAGTTGACTTTCAAGTGCAGTCATCTCCGTTACACAAGACCCCGGGAGAACAGTCTCTTCTTATTTTTCATCCACTCAACTTCTGCAGAAGTTATGGGATGAGAGTTGAGATGTGAGAGTGAAGTGTTATGTAATCCAATTTTCTATCATTTGAGAGAAAGCCAACTCTTCGAGTGTGTTCAGTGCTGATATACATAGATTTGAACAGACTTTGCTGGAGATGTGAGACGTGGTGCCAATCGGTTATCTGCACTACGTCAAAAAATTGCACGAACTGAAGTTTGCATGAAGTGGGGAATCTAGTTTTTGCTAAGACAACAATGGACAAGCTCAAAAATCTTCAAATTCTGAAAGATAACCTAAAGGCTAGTGCTTCCAAAACTGGCTTACAGGACGACTTTATGTTGGTACAGGATAATGGCTCTAAGCATTATGGAAGATTTGTACTTGTCTATAATATTAAATCGGAGTTGCCCTCAATCCCCAGACCTTTTTTTTCGGAATATTTTTGAAACACTTCTAGAGCACTCAGACTGAAAACTGGTCCACTGTACTGTCAGATAGCAACCTACTCCAGTGCCGTTATTTTGATCCCAACGGCAAATGGTGACTGGACCAGATTCGATTTCATTGGGATTCGAACCTGGGACCCTTGAACTTGTGGCAGGCACTTAATCAAATGCGCGATCCAATCGTCTCTCTCTCTCCCCAGACCTCAATGAAATCGAACAAAAAATGGTTCGAGAATTTGAACTAACGATCAAGAAACACCTCAAGACCATGTTCTTAAAAGAATGGAACAAAATTTCCCCCGAAGTCACGTCAAAATTATTCCTTTCTATGGAGAATCGTCTAGAGGATGTTATAAAAGCGAAAGGGTATCACACTCGGTACTAGATAGGTAGGTAGGTAAGATGGCTTCCTCACAAATGAAGGATTCACTTAGACCCAGAGGATCCATTGTGATGCCACTGAACCGGCTTCCCACCGCTACTCTTGAATTCATTTTGTTTTCTGGGTTAACATCCAGATTTTTCTTGACATCTATTTCTGATATGTCCGTTAAATTATTTATATAAAATGCTACTAGAGTTTCTTTCCTTGTGGAGGCAAGTGGTGCAACTGCAGAGAAGGTGCGGGGGTGGTTCATCTTCTTCTTCATCCATACATCTGCTGCAGCAGTCGTTGTACGGCAGGCTTAGTCTTGCGGAGTGTCTTCCTAATGCGCAATCTCTTGTAGGGACTCCTTTAATAATAATGGCGGCGCTACAGTCCGAGGTGGACCTGGGCCAAACTTCTCAGCAACCACTCGTGTTGTGCGTGCTATTGTTCTCTCACGAGTGGAGGGGGCCTATAGTTTAATGCCGACTCCGAACGGCGAGATTGAGAAGCTTTTTCTAGACAGTTATGCTCTTTGGGCATTGTCAGTGACTCAAAAGAGGTGAAGCCGTGAAAAAATGTTTAATTTTTTTTAGAGATTCGAACCGAAGACCTCGAGCGTAGGAGTCGACGCACCTATCCACTACCCCACGGCGCCCACTCCATAAACACACGAATTAAGGTATAATAAACTGAAATTTTAAGTTGCAAATTAAAGAAACAACAATTTTCAAGCATCAAGGGCACAGTAAGCTGAATGAAATTCTACTTTATGACCTCATGGTGCACCCAGTCCAAGCTAAAATCAGGAATTTCCAAGACAGAAATTTCGAACAATGGCTTACGTAAATGTGGGAGTCGTGTTTTGTTTCTGTCTGAAATGAAGTAGATCCACCCTTGGCCTTTATCGTCGGCGGCCAAAAGTCGATTTTAGACACCGCCATTCATCATTCATAATTGTCTCGTATTCTTTTGTTTTAGAACCAGTTTAACAGTGAAATTAAAAATCTGTTTTAATATTTTTTTCCTTTGATTAAATTCTCCACAAATCGTTTAGGAGCTGTGGGGAGTCAATGCAGTTTTTGGGCATCCGCCGGCCGACGATGTCTTCTGAATGATTTAGTGTTTTTGACAACCTGGCGGAAAAATTCCGTTAGACAGTTTTTTGGAAACGTGAAGATTATTGTATTTCATGAGATGAGTAGAAAGAATAAGCATGTCGTGCTTGTGGGAAGTTCAGTTCAGTTGCGTGATCTTCCATCAGCCAGTGGCTGGTAGAAATTGCGATGACCCTGTGGGAATCTATTCGAGCTCATCTCTGAAGCAGCCAGGCTGCTGACAGCGATTGCAGATTCATTGTGTCCAGGATTCTGAGCAGAGTCTTTTTGAACTGAATACCCTCCAAAAATCTCATCTCATCTCATCTCATTTTCAGTGACCCGCATGTTCCACTAAAAGGGTCGCGGGGGCAAGGCATGCACGAGAGATCTCCAGGCCACTCGATCCTCCGCCATCGACTCTAACTCATCAGGAGCTATGCCCAAGCGCAACCAGGCGAGTGTTTGGACTTGGTCCAACCATCTCGTCCTGGGTCTGCCAAGCGGTCGCCTACCTGATGGAATCGCATTCCAGGCACGCCTAGGAAGTCCTGATGATGGGGACATTCATGCTACATGACCAAACCAATGAAGTACAGCCCCTTCCGTTCGAAGAAGCAGCTGCCCAACATTTAGTTTCTCGCGCACTGCCGTGTTTCTCACCCTATTCCGTCAAGTAATTCCCTTGTATTCGCGATCTTATTCTTTCGGTCATTACATCCTCCAAAAATTCCGAAACAAATTTGACCCACGGATGGGACCAAATAGTTTTAACAAAGGCTGTGTGACCGGACATTGTTTCGCTGCCTTGCCTGCCCTAAAAACTTTCTGCGTCATCGTCACGCAACATATCCGAGTCTCTAATCTCAGCTTATTTCTTGATCAGCCGTATCTTGGGCTAGATGTGGGCAAAACGGCGAAAGTTGTGGACCCTGAGAGAGACTCAAAGACCCTTCCCCGCTCTAAGCCAACTTGTCACCACGCCATCCTACACAATAACCTTCACAAGCCCAATGGAACACCTTTCACCCAGAACCCAACAATCTCCTGTCCACAAGTGCCTACGACATGTCTTTGCTCCGCTTGCAGATTAAAAGATAATTACCGTCATTCCTGAAGGCGGGCGTGGTGTTGGTGTAAAAATTCAAATTCAATTCAAACTGCACCAGGAAACCAACGCTGTCCCCACACTAAATCACTTCCTTCACCTCGTGTGACAGCAGTCGGCGCACTGTCATTGACCAGATCGATTACCACACCACAATAGCGGACATCATTAGGGTATTAGTCCCACTTTAACTGTGGAACGGTACCCCGGCATACGATCACACGACATTCTGCGGTCAAGCTACGCGTACGACGCGAAACAATTCGCGGAAGTAAATGTATCAGCGAGCCTGCCAATCGGCTTGGTTTCGTTTTACGCGCGCGCATAATCACGTCGAAAATGAAAGTGTCTCAAGGTGTTGTGGCACAATGCAGGCCGAGAGGCCGAGAGGCCCTTAGTCAGAGAATCACGCCCCGCTCCCGCGATGATTGACACAATAAAACCGTGCTCGATGGCAAATTGCTCGAGTTGATAATCCAAACTCACCGGGGGTACGTTCAAAGAGACCGAAACCGATTTCTTGCCTCACTGCGAGGACGTGGATGGTAAAAGTTATGTCCCCGGGGGTCACAAGGCAGCGATCCTAATGAAAGTCTCATTGCATTCGAGTGGTGTCGCAATGTGGCAGTTGCCACCAATCTGCGACAATAGCTGCAGATACTCGTAGTTTCTGGATGGGATCTGTGCTGCGACAGATGTGCCGGTTCGTATGCCTCGTTTTGTTTTTTGTGGGAGCACACCGATGGCGTTACGACCGTCGAGTGCATTGTTGTGCGCGCTGATCGAGCGCGCTGGTGGTGTGGAGAGTGTGTGGAAATTCTTCGCTTGCTGATTTTTAGCGGTAATTTATGACGTCGCTGTGATCAAGATGTTTCAGTGGCTGTGTTCGATAAGAGGGAATGGAGTCATTAAGACGTGCAGCATGATGGGAGTGGGGGGGGGACAGTCTTCATCTTGGATGGAGTCGAGAAATGCAATCTTCTGCGAGATTGAATTTATGGACTTGGACCGTTGACAGCGATCTTAAGAAGTGAGGCTGTGTCCGTGAACTCGGCTGTGGAGCTGGTCGACAAGAACTATGCGTATGGGTACGGGGACCAGAAAGATGCTCAAATTCTTTGAAAAATTCAGCGGGAGACTGGGAAAATGAGGTTAATTGTGCTCCAGACTGGACAGCGCTGGTCTTAGACAAGTCTTAGGCAGCGTCTTAGACTAGTGCTGAGTTTGTTGCGCCAATTTTTGCGAGACCCAAGATTAACTGCAGAGGCGAACATAAGCCTAGGACCAAGTTTGTTGCCAGACTTGCCCCACCGTCTCAATTTTACACAAAAGAACAAGTTTTCCCCAGTTCCAGACACACTCACCTATCTCCGGACGCTGCCAATCAACCAAACCCATCGCCAGCCCATCGACCATCGCACAAAATGCCTCGTCGAGATGACATAATCAAAAAAAGTGGATATCCTCGCCGACATTCCATTCTCCGACTCGAATCCACTTCCATCACGTGAACAAGGTCACCCTCCCTAGGGCAGGCATTCCAAGTCTCGTTCATAATTAACCATCTGCACGGAGCGCCCATCGACAACGCACGCGGCTGCGTTGCCATGTGCTCGCCAAACGTCCGCCCTTTCCACTCGCATCCGTCCTTACGAAACAATCGGTCTCGGGCAATTTGTTTATGACAAGAGTGCCGATTGTTTATGTCCGTGGCACAGATGCGCGCTTCAGAACGCAGAAAGTAAAAGTTGATTGCGGTCGAGAAGGATGTCCACACAGGCAACCGAACAGAGGGCATCATCTTCCCTCTCACCAGTAGACCTCGAAAGTGATTGCAACCGCCTTGCAGCGTCGCATCAAGGAAACCCCCAAGATCGAGATCGGCTGCGAGAGACAAAGGCCCGAACATCTGCCGACCGGAGTAAGGTCAACGCGCGGGCCACCACACAATGCGTATGCGGCAAGATCACCATCGAGATCATCAGCGCCATCTGAGGCTGTTCGGTAAACAATTAAGTCGAGGCTTGTTTCTCCTTTTGACTTTCAGCTGCGAGCCTTTCTAAATGCGTCAGGGTGACAATTTTCTCGCTCCCCTCGCGCCAGCAGCAATCGGCGCATCTGTGCGCTGACCAAACGCGTTCCGCCGTAAATTTTAGATACATCTCAACATCTGTGGCAATTGTTGTCACACACACCGACGGTGAGAGCGTCACAATTGGACGATACCGGTCCGCGCGGTGCACATTCACTTCCTAATTAAGCGCTCGCGAGAGGACCGAAATTATGGCCGCGGATGCGTGTCGGATGATTTGCGATTCCAATTAGGCATGCCATTCATCCACTTTTGGATTCTTGGTCAGTGCTGAGATGGTTTCGAGCTTTTTTCTGCAAAGCGACACCGACCGGCGGCGGTAGTTGAACCGTAATTGATGGCTGACTGCACTTCCTTCCTGGTCGCCTTGGGGTGCGAGCGCAAACAAGATTTTTACGAGTTTCGGAGCCCGTGTGTGCATCAAGTTGATTTCCAGTGAACTGCGCGAGATTCGATTGGCCTTTATTGCCGTACTCGCTCAGGAGTGGGTTGACAAGGTCACTAGAGTGGACTTGGTGTTGATGGAAAATTCCACCATGGTGACGAGACACACTGGTTGTATGCGATGGAGACTGTCTGCCGTTGCAGGAAGGTCATGGGGGACAGGAACATGGTTCTAGATTGTCAAGCAACTCGCATTAATATCGCAGTCGCTGTCCAAACAGAGGATTGTTGTGCGCCATTTAAGGGCAGTGATGATGGAGACACTGTCGAGATCACAATCTGACACAAAGAAGGCGGCCGACGGTTTCTCGGAAGGAGGAGAATGACATCATCTGACATTTAAACAGTGTCATGGTCACTCGGACTGATCAAAATTGAGATTCGTTTTATCAGATCGGGAGGAATGCTTCGTGAGAGTGTGGTTTTGTATTTTGTAGTTGGGGATGATAGGCTTTCCTTTTCTGTACCCACTTGCTGCTTCAGTACATGCCTAAGCCCAAGAAGGTCTGAGCATAATACTTTCTAAGACTGGGAGAAATTATCAAGGTGACCTCTCTTTTGGAAGAATGTGCGACAGCAGCAAATGATTGTGACAGTCCTCTACAAAGTTTATCCTAAATTTTCAGTGATGTCATGAGAGATCTCATGAGATTAGAAGATTTCATGAGAGATCTCATGAGACGAGAAGATTTCATGAAATAATATGAGAACATTTTCCAAAATTCCCCCATTTTGAGAACATTTCATGGGAGATCTCATGTCATCTCATCTCATCTCAAGAGATCTCCCATTTCCCTCTCTACTTCGCACGATGATAGATGGTCTGGATGCGTGAGTGCGCTACTTTAGAATATTTTCCTGAATTTCCTCATTTTCGAGAAGATTTCATGGGAGATCTCATGAGATGAGATGAAATGTCATGAGATCTCCCATGGGGAAATTTAGGAAAACATTCTAAAGTCACGCACTCTGTGCATCCAGACCCTCCATCATCGTGTGAAATAGAAGATAGAAAAGAATTCAGAGTAAATTGAGGTTGGGAACGGAATGTACGAAATCAATAGTCCCTTTGTCAATTGTACACTCGTTTGGGATCTATTGGGGAACCGGGAGATGCAAATTGAATTAAGTCTTCACTCAGGCTTACTAAATCTACAACTGACTACTAACTTAGGCAGTCATTTAAGGCTTTGATTCACTGTCTTCCAATTAAGTCGAATTTCTGAACGACAAGCGTTGAATCGAAAAAGGATGGATGTTCGTAGCATCTTGTGGCCGCCATAGAGTTTTTATTAATTGCGTTGACTCGATTGTCATCGCCTTAAGGTAGAGCTACAGTCCAGGTCGTTGACAGCGATCTTTAGGCTGTGTCCGTGAACTTAACTTATCGACTCAAACTATGCGTATGGGTATGGAGACCAGAAAAATGTTCAAATTCTTTGACAAACCAGCCGGAGACTGGGAAAACGAGATCAACTGCGATACAGAGTGGACAGCATTAGTTTTAGACAAGTTTTAGACAATGTCTTGGACTAGCGTAAGCTTGTTGCAGCAACTTTTGTAGAGCCCAAAATTAACTTCAGAGACCGGCCACATTGACCGCTTAAAGGCGGACATAAGCCTAAGGCCAAGCTTATGTCCAGATTTGATTCACTGTCTCAATCTTAGTCAAAACAAGGCCCAGGTAGACTGAGGCATCAACCAACGTGCCTCTCCGGTCAGCGTATATCCAGAACAGCACTCCAAGTTAGTTGACTTTTGATTTATTTTCTTTTGATGACTGACGATCATGGAGAATGAACTTAGTTGACAATGGAATTAATTTCAGCCCCAAATTGCCTCCGGTGATCGCAATGGAACTTACTTATCAGTCCCGCAATTCTTGAAGGTTCTGAGCCTGAGCTATAGCTGCCTTTCATCCTTGATGGTCCCGAGAACGCTGCTTCCAGTCGTCAAGACCTATTTGTCTTTCGTCCACGATCACTTGAACTCTATACCGGAGGTTCGGTCTTCCTCTCCTTCCCGAATCTGGAGAATGGGATTCGAAGACCTATTTAGCTGGAGCATTGTTGTCCAAGACGACTGGATGGCGCAGTTGGTTAAGTGCCTGCCCCAAGTTCGAGGGGTCCCAGGTTCGAATCCCAGTGAAATCGAATCTGGTCCAGTCACCATTTGCCGTTGGGATCAAATTAACGGCACTGGAGTAGGTTGCTCTCTGTCTAAGCACAAAATGTTGATTTTTTGGAAGAGATGCCAACGCTGAAGATGATGCTGAAGCAAATCATATCCGTAGAAATATGACCAGAAGGATACGGTTCGTGCTAAAAGTCGTTACTACACATGCCTGAGCCAACGTCAGGGCTGTGGTAAGATTTAAAAAGATGAATTCATTGATACGAAAAAGAAAGATCTCTAATCTCTACTCCTGATTGCTCAGGTTTCGCTAGAGTTCTGTGAGAATTTGGATCCAATTTAACATGCTTCTACGATCACTTTACAGCTGTTTCAACAAACCGAAGTAGCATAGCAGCGCTTGCTGAGGACTATTCTTCGACGGATCTCCACTAGAATGTCATTTGTAATGTTCAAGTTCTCAGGAAACTTGAAAAACTTCGTAACTATCTTAAAATTTCAGCAGCCAATTGTGACGTTTTGTCCCATTTGGTGATCGAGTTTTGATTAACAGCATTTACTTGGGAATACTTGTGTTGCTTCGCAGTTTATAACGGTTTCAGTCGTTCATTTTTTATCTCGGGTAAAAAAGTTAAATCGGGCATCCCACAAGGTAGTCAACTTGGCCCGTTGCTATTTATTCTAACCTAAATTCAATGTCTGTGAAGTTTTAACATTCGCGGATGACTTTAAAGAGCAAATGGACAATACAGCAATGCTCCAGAGAGTCTTCGAATCCGAGCTTCCTGGTTCGAGAAGGGGAGAAGGACTGGGGATCCGGTATAAAAGTGATCGGGGATACAAGGCAAATTGGCAACTGAAAGCTAATGCCACAAAGTTATAATTCATGCTTGATTTATGACATTTGCATTGCGATCACTGGAGGCAATTTTAGGAAGAAATTAAAACAATTAATTTCAGCTTTCAGCACTGACCTGAAAGGGACCTCAACTAACTTGAAGTGCGTTGTGGAGCTGACTGGCAAAATATGACCGAAGGGGCATCTGGTTAAAGGTAGCATTAAACGACGAACATGCTCGCCGAACTTGCTCGTGCTCGCCGCATTTTGTTTATGGGCTGGTTCCCGAGCCGCTCGCTGTTGGCGAAAAATTTCGATTTTGTCGTGTTCGTTGGCTTTGATGTTCGCCGTATAGGGCCATGTTCGCGAGCAAACTTAATTTTTGCTGTGAACGTCGCCGAGTGCATATCGCGGATTAAGCACAATGTCAACAGTCAGCCACGATTCAATCGAAGAGTTCACCACTTGCGCTACCCTATGTCACATGTTGTTTGAAGAAACAACACGAAATGAATGTACGCCAAATGTGTTCGCTGTGTAAGGGATAACGCAAACAAGCAAGTTCGGCGAGCTTGTTCGTCCTTTAGGGCTACCTTTAGCCCCGGGGCCAACTTTAGACGATCTTCACAACTGTTTCTGTTGGCTTGTGATGTCTTGGACCTAAATTTGATTCTAAAGGCTTGATCCGACATACTGGTTGAGGCCCATGGTTTTAGCGAAATCCAAAGAAGAAGATCGATAAATCGTCTACTCATTGCTTTTGCGGACTTGCATCATAAATTTATCCCGAAGTCTTGTTTATACTGACCAGCATAAGGAGTTATAGCCCATTTGACGAATTATTCTAATCACCCCTTTTCACGGGACCCGTACTTCTTAATAAATGATGTGACTGATCATCGACGAGTTTTCCTAAACCACATCAGAAACTGAATGAGAATTCAGTTCTCAAGTGACGCTTCTTTACGAAGAGAGCGGTTCATTTCACTCCCCCGTAAGTGGGCAAAACTGAACGAACTTATCGAAACTAAACGAAGCAATCAATAGAGTCAGAGTGTATCATTTCTGTGTATTCGCCAACTATTTCCGCTTGCATAACAACAACCCCAGCAACAACTCGTCCACCCATGCACCAGGATGTGAACAATGTTCTATTTTAAAAGCCAGACTTAATCAATTGCTGACCACAAACAACTGATAACTTATTTCCTAATTAGTCGTGCAGGAACAACAAACAAACTTGCACCGTAGCTACCACACCCTTTTCTAACCAGTCTCTTGTACGAGCAGGTAATTGCTTCTGCGACCGTTAAGAAAGCCAACTCAACAAGATCTCATAGAGAGCCTTAGCGCACAACTGGTTCTAATTATTTATGACTTCCTAAAAGTCGGTTTCGCACAAAACTCCACCACAGAAACCATTTAAAGGCCATTCAGTTCATAAATTAACACGTTTTGTGGCAACGGTCGAAAGGTGTTAACAAATATGAACCATTGGACAAGTGCGGATGACCGCTGAGCTGTCGATCACTTACTTCCGAACCATCCGAATGAGGCCAACGCTATGTTCGAGTTGGAGCCATCTGATCTGGAGCACGGCGAAACAAGGTCAGCCTTTAGGGACCTAGTGGTGAACTGAAGAGGTTATGAATCGATCATAGATTGCTCGCGTTTCGCTAATTAATGTCATTTATCACCCAGCGAGCGGGCCAAGTGATTTAGTTTGGACATGGCCGATGGTGCACTAGAGCATTAATCAAAGCCTTTGTCGGCATTGAGATCTTCTAATCGCGCTCGCTAAACAGTAAATGACTCGAAAGTACGAGTATTTTTGGAGATTGATGACTGGGCAGACGTCAGTCATTTGTGTGGCTTCAAACTTGTTTCAATTAATTCATATCGTTCGACGGTAGGTGTTCGGCAGTAAAAAGTATTGACGATACAACTTAATTAACGGGTTAAGGAACGTTTTGGTGTCGTTTGGTTGATTGCGGCCGGTTGATGAATTCGAAAGCAATGCACTTGAAGGCAGACCATGTGATCATTTCATAAAGGTCGTGGATTGCTGGCTGACAACAGATGATTGTTTGAATTGTATGATGAAAGTTTTAATTTCGATCGAATATTTTGACATCTTTTGGGAATCAGAGGCCAACTATAAAGGCAACGAGAAATGCAAAAGTTACGAGACCCACGATGGTGTTGAAAACACGACTGGTTGGTTAAGTGCCTGCCCAAAGTTCGTGGGGTCCAAGGTTCGAATCCCAGTGAAATCGAATCTGGTACAGTCACCATTTGTCGTTAGGATCAAATTAAGGGCACTGGAGTAGGTTGCTACCTGGCAGTAAATTGGACAAGTTTTGAATCTGAGTGCTCCAGTAGAGTTTCAAAAATCCTCCGGAAAAAAGAAAAAAAAAAATAATGGCAACGAGAAATGTAAAAATTACGGGACGGTGTTAAAATTCTCATCTACATCCTCAGTCAAGGGACTAAAGGGCCAACTACAATGGCTGAACGACCACTCAAACTTTTGTCAAAAACCGAACGAAATCATAAATCATCGTTAAGTTTCAAAGTGCTTGAAGAAATTTAAGGAGAATTTAGCTTTTTTTGTGTGGCACTACCGTCCGGGGTGGACCTGGGTCTTAAGCAAGGAGAATTTAGCTGAATTTCTACTTAGAGGATGATTCATCTGGCTCCCGTGTAAGTTACCAAAACTTAACGAACTTAACGAAACTGAGCGAAGCAGTTAACAAAGTCACTGTGTAAAATGTTTGAGTACTCGTTCGGTTGCTTCAGTTTTTTTAAGTTCCCGTACGGCCATTATAAGCCCCTTTAGTCAGGATGTAGTTGTGCCTTAGGGTCAAAACTCGAAGGACAAAAATCGTGCTCTACGAAAGCCTTATTCTGTTAGTTCTGCTTTACGGAGCTGGGCGATAAGCAGAACGCCAGAGCTGATTCTTGGTTCCTTTGAAAGAAAAATTCTGCGTCGGATGTATGGTCCTATCTGCGAGGCAGTTGAATGGGGGGAGAAGGCATAACCACGAACTCTTTAGGCTCAAAAGTTGTGGACGTAATCCGGAAGGCGAAAATCCGTCGACTACTTTGGCTCGGCCACATCGACCGTATGGACATCAATGCTGCAGAGACATCAGCCGAGAGGGTATTCGAAACCCCAGCCTCCTGGTTCGAGTAGCAGAGGTAGACCGAACCTCCGGCTTAAAGACCAGATTATCGCGGACACAAGGTGGGCGCCGTGGCCATGTGTGGGTTCGTGCGTCGACCCATGCGCATTAGACTTTCACAGTCTAGGTTCGAATCCAAGTTCAGACAAACAATTTTTCAAAAAAAAAGTTTTGTCACGGCTCCACCTCTTTCGAGTCATTGACAATGCTCAAAGAGTATAACAGTCTAGAAAAAAGACTGAGAAGCGTCTCGCCGTTCAGAGTCGGCATTAAACTGTAGGTCCCCTCCGCTCGTGAGAGAACAATAGCACGCACAACACGAGTGGTTGCTGAGAAGCTAGGCCCAGGTCCACCTCGGACTTTAGCGCCGCAATTATTATTATTATTATCGCGGACACAACACAGCTTGGTCTAGACGATTTGAAGCAGCGTGCACGGTGCCGCACCGTCTAAAATATTCTTTTCTTCTAAAAGCCTACTCTAATTTCTTTTCGCAAAAAGAACTTTGCCTGGCTAATCCTAAATAAACTAATTTTTGTTATCTTCCCGCCCGGAAATAGTTTCATTTGTTCCATTTCCATTTGACTTCCTACCAAACAAACCAACAGTTCATTCGCTGAGTGGCTCTCCGACACCTGAGTGCCCGACACCTGTCAACAAAGAAGTGATTAATTCGACAATTTACCACGATTATTTGTGAATAACTTCACACGTCTAGGCTAAGCGATCAAATCGAAATCAAATCAAGTGCAAGACAAACAGAGACCGACCGACGGAGCTAGTTTGAATTGCAAAACCAACTCTGAACTTCATCAGCGTTTTAGAGGTCGACTCGATACATCAACAATCAAGAATATGGGAAAAATTAATAAATGAGCTCTTTAATTTGGTGACTTGATATGAATATTAGGCATGAGGTCCTAATGATGCTCGCCGGCTGCGGCTGCGACCGACAAAGAAAATTTCAAATTCGCAAGCTTCACTCTGAGATAATGGGACGGTGTTTGAATTGATTTAAGACGAAGCATCGTTTGAATTAATTTTCGGCTTGCGTTTGCGACTGTGTCCGTTGTATTTATTCGATAAAGTGCAAGGTTATCAGAAATGAAGTGAACATTAGGTGGTTTTCGGGAGTGACGCACTTCTCGCGAGAGAGATGCTAATTCTTAATGCTTCGCCGGTGGAGATGTCCTTGGGAGATTATGTCAGTTATTGGCTCTCAAATCGAATGCGTCTGCGCCTGCGAAGATGGTTATCTTTAAGGAATGAGTAGGTGCTCAGACAACGTAACGCCATTTCGTGGTTAACGAGGGAGTTTTATCGTTCAGCAAACGAACGTGTGCTTGCACCTCAAGCAACAGATCGTAATCCTCAAATATTTGGCAAATGGCGTCACACTTTAAACAACAGGGGACTGATTATAAAACGATACACAACCTTGGTAGCTAAAACTGCTCGAGCGAGGTACAGCTCTTCGTTATCGTTTTGGGGCTAAATTTCTTTGATTTGTCTTGAAAGGAAGTGGAATTTAAAGCGGGAGAGAAGTTTCTTTTATTGAGTTTCGTTTTGTTTGACTTGTTCCTTGTCTATATTCAAACTTCTAGGCCTCCTAGTCTCTGAGTTAATAATAATAATGGCGGCGCTACAGTTCGAGGTGGACCTGGGCCTAGCTTCTCAGCAACCACTCGTGCTATTGTTCTCTCACGAGTGGAGGGGACCTACTGTTTAATGCCGACTCTGAACGGCGGGATTAAGAAGCTTTTTCTCGACAGTTATACTCTTTGAGCCATTGTCAGTGACTCGAAAGAGGTGGAGTTGTGAAAAATGTTAGGTCAACATCAAGCGCAGGAGCCGAGGCACCTACCCACTACGCCACGGCGCCAGTCTCCAAATTAAACTAATAAAATACCTCCAGTTTCGTCATAAACGACATTATAATGAAACCCATGCTGCGAACTTAACGAAAGTTTAATGTTTTCAGAACGAAGTCACAGCAAACTGCCAGAAAGACGTAGCTGCCTTAGATTTTTTGAGATCTTAAATCGTCTTCTTTTTCCATTTTGTAGCAAAATATTTAGAAATTCATTCAAAATAACTTTGAATTGGTCCTATTTTTTTCGGAATATTTTTGAAACTCTACTGGAGCACTCACTCTCAAAACTGGTCCATTGTACTGCCAGGTAGCAACTTACTCCAGTGCCGTTAATTTGATCCCAACGGCAAACGGTAACTGAACCAGATTCGATTTCACTGGAATTCGAACCTGGGACCCCTTGAACTTGGGGCAGACACTTAACCAACTGCGCCATCCAGTCGTTTATTGTAAATCCAAATTTGTATCAGTTACTATAAAAGCACTCTAAACTCCTTAAATCAACTATAATAACCGCACGAAAACTTAAGTTTATGTCAGAAACGAACGAAAGGTAACCAGAAGCATCGTCAAATTTCAAAGTGCTCACAATTGCTTCAGGGAACTCTAGTAAAATTCAGATGTCATTCGTGTTATCTGCCACAGAATAGTGAAGACAAAGGCAGCTGCTAAACATAAAATAATTCATGATATTACTAAATCATTGAAAGCTTAAAAAAACTGATCAAAATTTGAACGAAAAAAAAAAATTCCATTTCAATTCAACGCCAACTGTCATTTACGAATGCAGAAAAAGATTGGTTTCACTTCCACTTAACTAAGCAAAAGTGAACGAACTTAACGAAACTGAGCAATATGATTATTATCTTCACAATGTACACTTTCTGGGTATTCGTTCATTTTTCGAGTCACTGGGTACGTTCAGAGAGTATCACTGTCAATAATAGCTTCTCAAACATTGACGTTCAAAATGAAAATTAATGAAGTAAAACCGGATACTGCTAGATAGGTTTGTGGCCGAGCTGATGTGGGATGAAGGCTAAAGTGGACAAATCCGAGGTTATAGTTATTTCTAGAACCCCTGTTCAATGCGCTCTACATGTTAGTGGAGTCCCATTGAAACAGGTGGAGAAGTTCAAGTGTATCGGGGTCTTCTTCACGAGTGATGGGAGGAATAATGCTGAGCATTCCTGTAGGATTGGTTGAGCTGGGTCAATTTTGAAACAGCTTGGTCGATCTGTAATCAGGAAGGCCGTGCTTGGTGTCAAAGCGAAGTTAGCGGTTTTTAAGGCAGTATTTGTTCCAACTCTCACCTATGGTCATGAAAATTGGGTAATGACTGAAAGAATAAGATCGCGAATACAAGCTGCCGAGATGAGACTTCTTCGTGCTACAGTGGGAATTACTCGCCGGGATAGAGTGAGAAACACGGTAGTGCGCGAGGAACTCAACTGCTTCTTCGTACAGAAAGGGCTCTACTTCGATGGCTTGGACACGAATGTCCCCATCATCACGACTTCCAAGGCGTGCCTTGAATGCAATTCTATCTGGTAGGCGACCGCTTGGCAGACCCAGGACGAGATGGTTGGACCAAGTCCAAGCACTAGGCTGGTTGCGCTTGGGCATGGGCCTGGAGATCTCTAGTGCATGCATTGCCCCCGCGACCCCTTTTGTGGAACATGCGAGTCACTGAAAATGAGATGATATGAGAAAAGCGGATACTGCTGTATAAAGACAGATGATCGCAAATTCAGGACAGCTAGGTCTAAATAAATAAAAGCAGTGCATCAAGACTCCACAAGACTATGTACCTCATTCTGGGAATATCCACGACTCAACTAAGGAAAGAGAAAGACTGTTTCAAAGAACAAATAAAATTGGCAATTATACCAATTCCCGCGAAAATTCCGACTCTGTTATGTACATCTGCATATTTATTGTTATTCATTTATTTACTCAAAATTCTTACAAATTAAGATTAACAATCCTTTTGGTTTTTTGCAAGACTTAATTCCTTTTGAAGTTCCTTTTGCTTAATTACAAAATTTCAAGAACTGACTTCAGCTTAGACATTCATCCCTCGAAAAGTAATTAAATTGACTTGAAAAATTCTCAAAATTGAATTGCCCCAAAAGGACCTTCTGGGTAATAAATAAGAATTCAGGTAGCTTAGCAATTAGTAGCAAAATCATTTTACAACCATTCCAGGATGTGAATCCCTACTAATGACCAAAACTGTGATTAAAATTTTGGAATAAAAGCCGATCATTTTCGGAGGATTCTTCAGTTCAGTATCAGTGGTACAAGAAGTCAGTTCTCTTCCGATATCCTTGAGAGAGGAACAGTGAGCAATCCTAAATAAATCACAAAGACGTCGTTTGGACCCATTAAATAACAACCGAGGAGATCAACACACAAAATGAATCCAGCACAAGCAGAGATTAAACTGGATGACTTAATCCAAATGCCGGGAAGATCTGATGAAGAAGCAAGACCTTCCGGAGCCCCATCATTACCACCGCCGGCACTATCGAAGGATTCCCTTGAATACCAACTTAGGTACAACCGTGCACCGGCCGTTACAACGGCCCCAGTTCAGTTCAGTCCAATGCCACTCAATTCACAGAGCTATGTAGACGAGTCGGCTGTTGTACACAATCCGAATGCGGACTTTACTCCATTGGATGAATATCTAGGAGATTACCTGAAAGGATCACGGATCACAGATATATAGTAATATAATTTGAAGAGAAAATAAAATAAATGTATTTATAAATGAATAATTGGGTCTTTTCCCTTGTTTTCTATTGACTGGATGTTGCAGTTGGTTAAGTGCCTGTCCCAAGTTAGAGGTGTCCTAGGTTCGAATCTCAGTGAAATCGAATCTAGTCCAGTCACCAGGGATAAAATTAACGGCACTGGAGTAGGTCGCCACCTGGCAGTGCAATGGACCAGTTTTGAGTCTGAGTGCTCCAGTGCAGAGTTTCAAAAAAAAAGGAATGAATTAATTGGTGGTAGACATGCTGAGGATGGCATGTCTGAGAAGTTCATCTGCTTTACAGTTTTCTGGAACAGTTTTGTGCCAGCACCCAGCAAAGGTATTGTACGTGAACTGTCCCCTTGTCAAGAGAAGAGGATTTATAGCTTAGAATTTATAGAGATCTAGGATCTTGTGACTGCCAGGCTGTGGGTAAACGCGCCAATTCCTATGCTCGAGGTTCGATTACTGAAAAGAGAAACTTTTATATCGCGGCTTCACCTCCTGCGCCGTCTTAAAAAGCATGCTTTCTATAATAATAATGGCAGCGCTGCAGTCCGAGCTGGGCCTAGTCTCTCAGCAACCACTTATGTTGTGAGTGCTATTGTTCTCTCACGAGTGGAGGGGACCTACAGTTTAATACCGACTCCGAACGGTGATATTGAGAAGCTTTTTCTAGACAGTTATACTCTTTTAGCATTGCCAGTGCCTCGAAAGAGGTGGAGTCGTGAACAATTTGTTTGGAAAATTGTTTGTCTGACCTGGGATATGAACCTAGATTTGAAAGTCTAGTGCGTTGGGGTCGAAGCACAAACCCACAAGGCCACGGCGCACGGCTTTAACACGTTTTTACAAAAGTACGTGGGTAAACTCGCAGAAGGTTCTATTCCGGAAATAATAAGTTTCATTTACCATCAGTCTAGCCCCACAATAGCAGCGCGACTGTCTGACATTATTGCTATGAGGCAGTTCGTATAGTTCACATCAAGATTGATTTGAATACATATGCCTATGGTATAGATCTCTGCTTGAAAGATACTGGTGCGTTTGCCCATGGGTTCGAACTACTTTGTCCCGGGTCAAAATACCCCTGCCCCAGTTCCTTCATCAGTTCTTGATCCGTCTGTGTAACATTTTACCGTATTGCTGTTCGGTCGGCGGACTGTGGATTCATTGATCCAGTCCTTTTTCGTTCTGAGCTTACTTGTGAATTTCTTTTGGAAATCAAATTTCCTAATCGAAATTGCCAAGAGTGGTAGCTTTTTTGGCTAATGCTTCGAATTGCCTCGATTTAATGCACTCGGCTTTACCTATCCTTTCTTTTGCCATTCTCATGATTTTTTTGTTTCAAATTCTGAAACCACCAGATGCAAGGGAGTAATTTCCAATAGAAACTCCATGGTCGCAGTTGGGAAAGTTCTCATGGTCCCAGTAATACAGAGGCATGCCAACCTTTGGGCTTTTTTGAGAATCTCCCTCGTGTTGGTCAGATTGGTTCTGTTAGTCCATGCTATTGCACCGTACGTAATTTTGGATCTAACCATAGCTATATACATCCATCTTAGCATGCTTGGACTGGATCCTCAGGATTTGCCCGCCAAGCTTTGACAAATCATTAGAGCACGCGTCGCTTTCCTGGTAATCTCCTTTGTTTGTTTTTTTCCAGATGAGTTTGCAGTCTAGGATTACTCCCAGATATTTAACTTCTTTCAGTGGAGACAGTACCCGACAGACTTATTGATTTTACCTCGATCCCTTACAACAAATCTATCCGAAGCAACATCTGTCACAAGACGACTGTTGCTTGAGTGCTTGCCCTAAGTTAGAGCGGTCCCAGGTTCGAATCCCAGTGAAAGCAAAGTTAATACGCTTTTATCCGGTTTTCCAAAATCTGGCCATTGGGATCAAATTAACGGCTCCGTCACTGGAGCAGTCGATCAATGGTAGTAGTCTGACTGCGGGTATCACTATGGACCAACACGGTCTAAGTGTGCTGGTGAATTTACGAGCAACCCCCTAATCTAACCTAACCTAACATCTGTCACTCCCTTTGACAGTTGACACTCATTCGCATAAAACCAAAATTTTTGTCGCTATAAATCAACTTCTCTTCAATTTTTTTAGTGATACTGTGACGTCTGAACACCACTGTGCATTATTTTGTTATTTGACATATTTTTCGACTCTACCTTACCGACACTTTGAATCAGTCATACATATTTTTTAACTGAATATAGCCCAAGTTATATCACTTTAGCATTCAGCTGAGTGTATACACTTTACCCTCGTCCGCTATTCGAGAAGGATGGTAGTCTTCATGCAGTTAGTTGTCACCATGACGTCTTGCTTGTAAATTTTGCGATTGCGATCAACTTGTTGCCTTACCTGCCTTACCCGCCATTAGAAGCAGTCATAAATAATTTTTAACAGAATATAGCTTCAGTTACTTTGACATTCACCCGAGTGTGTGAACTTTTCCTTGTTTCCTATTCAAGAAGAATCATAGTCTTCATTCTCTTAACTGTCACTCTGACGTTTCGCTTGTCACTCTGACACTTCCGACCAGCTTGTTGCTTTACACACAAAATATTGACATGAATGTAACCTTTTTCAGCAGACAAAACTCTGCCACCTTTGTACGTGACACATTTTGTTCGGAATTTACGATGAGTTTCATCCTCATTAAGCTGTATTTGACATTTGGCCGCCGTTTTGACATTTACTCGTTCTATTGACAACTCCCCAAGTGTCTAAACGTCTTAGTCTTAGTGATAGATTTCACCACATTCGCCCTCTAATCTTGCTGACTGCTGTCAGATGTGGACCTTAATTTTTCTGCCACACTGGAGAGGAAAGATGATGTGGTCAATTGGACAACCGTTGCTTAGGTTCATTGAAAGCAAATAAAAGACACAACGAGTGGTTTTGTTCTCCCGATTCAATGTCAATTCAGTACGAGTACGCTATTCGGTGGGGAAATAAAAGTGAAAAACCTTTCCCTTTCTGTGAAGAACGAGCACACATAAAAAGACGCTGTAGAAGCAACACGCCACACTAGCATTGTACCCCAAATTATGCTCCCGCCAAGTAGACAAGCTCCTCTTGTCGCATATGATCTCATTCTTGGACATCTACTCGACCTTTTCACGTTTCGAAAAGGTATCACTTTTCAATTTGTTTTCATTCACTTCAGCCGCGGCTAACCTTCTGACACAAGTGTCGAGAGCGGCTTTATGTCCAGCACTTGTCCAAATTACTTGCAATCACACTTCAGTCGGGGTTTGTTTTTTTTTATTGCTCGAAAGTACCGCTTGTCGCTTTGTCAAACACGGCCAAATGTCAAATAGACCAACAATCTTGAAGATTGAAGACACTTTCAATTCGTTGGTCCCCCCGTTGCCACTGCCAAAGCAATCTCACAACACCATCGGTAAATGGACTTTTTATGGACTTGCATCTTTTATTTTCATAATAAAACTGTTTACAGTGCAGTACAGTGGGGAACCAGAAACACGTTCAGAGACGGGGTTTTCGGTGTTCTTCCGAACAATGGGCATGTGCCCGAAAGGCAAGACTTCTCGAAAGCGAACCTTACGATTGCAATAAATTTCAATCGCTGGCAATGACGTCCAAGTCGTCAACTGAAACTAATGGCTCTTCCAAGGTGCGATCCACACGAAACCAGAAACGAATTAGGCCCACTTTTGTGATTTATTACCGAAATTCCAAGCATATGTACCTTTCGGTCATATTCACGGGGACGGACGGCAGGTTTCGTTTTAACTACCGTCGTTTTATGCCTCGCTGACGATGACGTTGGTCACTGAGGCGACTTTGACATTCGGTTCACATTGGAATTTGTGAGATTGTTTTGTTTGATTCTTTAAGTATGCCAAGCGTGGTATCGTGGCAGATTCCAATGATTGGTTATGTCACTTGCCGATTTATGGGGTGATTCAAAGTCCTGTTGACATGGTTTCGATTGCGGCGTCAGGTGGTGTCCGGCAGCTCGCGCATTTGAATGTCAAGACCGTTCTTTTGCCCATCAAATCATTTTATTGGGCAGTGGGACCTTGGTGAAATTTCGTTTTGTCTGTTGGGTTGTCGAAAACGGGATTTTGAATTGAAAAATGAAAACGAAAGGCGAGTGTGATAGATTAGATTACGTGTATGAAGCTTTTAAGATTCTTCCTCAGTTCTTACGAGCATCTTTCGAGGGTTGAGTGGCTGAAGTTGTCCTCGCTATGAAATATAATAATAATAATGGCGGCGCTACAGTCCGAGGTGGACCTGGGCCTAGCTTCTCAGCAACCACCACGTGCTATTGTTTTCTCACGAGTGGAGGGGACCTTCAGTTCAATGCCGCCTCCGAACGGCGAGATTGAGAAGCTTTTTCTGGACAGTTATATTCTTTGAGCATTGTCAGTGACTCGAAAGAGGTGGAGCTGTGAAAAAATGTTTAGGTAATTTTTCTGGAATCGAACCGACAACATCGAGCTATGAAAGGTGACCTTTAATTTCTGGAAGGAACTACGGCTAATATTTGCAATCGTTATGCCACAAAAACCATTTCTGTCCACTTTACCATTGGTTTACTCATTCGATCGCTGTCAATTCATCGTTTTAGCTGAGGAAAGACTTGAAATCGAGATCAAAATTTGTATGGTCCTTCAACCAAAATTCAACCAGTATCAAAATGCGTCCGAAAGGGCAATAGCCCTTAAATATTCCTGTTTACTTCTAAAAAACAGATGCATAAAAGATGACATGCGAAGATTCGTGTTCCGAGATGCATTAAAAAAAGGTTGTTAGGACTGTACCCACTGCCCTGAGAACCACAATTTGAATCTCATTCCGGAAGAGAAGGGTCTTTTTGAGTGGATTGCGACCTACATAAAGACATTCATGTTATGTTTAAATGCAATGTCCACATTCAGCTGGAGAGTTTTCATTTCAGATGGAACCTGAAGAAAATACACCGTGTTTCTCAGTCTGTTTTAGGCTATTTCTAACGACCTAATAGTTCTGGCTATTGCTTTAATAGCTTTTATTTGTCTTGAGGGACGTTCGTCGAAGAAATGAATTAGTGTCGGGCGCCATTTGTGATCGAAAAGAGATTTCAGAAAGTTATTAACCAACTCGCATGCATCAGCTTCCGGTCTATAGAAGAAGAAACTTGACCTAAAATCTTCTGAGGACCTTGACGGTGGTCGGAAGTGCAATGACTGACTTAATGGTCATTATCTTCGAAAGTCATCCGATTACCTAGCATCAAATATCTGTCAGTGATGGGCTACAATTCTGTCTCAGAAGCTTATGGAGTGAGGAAAATTAAATAATTATTCTTTTGTCTTCACAGAAATATTGCGGTTGGTGCAGCATTTTTAAAAATAGAGATCACTTGAAGGCGCTATAAATGGCGCCCGGTATAAAACCGTGATCCACTGTTTAATGTTGCTTCCAATAAATAGGAGTATACCTATGTATGTCTTGCAGGTTATTTTGTCTTAAGCATGACGTTGCCGTATGCAACAAAATGTCAAAACCACCAAGTGGAGGAAATTTTCGATGATAGCGGCATTTCCATTAATTGTTGGGCTTTCGGCTTTTTTCTAAGATTGTCTGATTCGACGCCACACCACAAGGCCTCCAAACCGTTTGCCTAAAAATTTGCCTACCATCTCGGAGATTCAATATTTCGTGCTGCAAAAAATGATGGAAAATTGTACTCCAATTTGGTACAAGTTAGAATTATGAAAGGAAGAATAAGTCTTGACAGGTGGCCTGTCCTCCAAGAACATTTGGTTCTCCAACACTGTCCTACTTTCGCTTGGGGACATCTGAAATTGTTTCTCCATACGGAAAAGTCAACAACTACTTCAAACATCCCATTCGTTAGATTCGGTCGTAGAAGGTCGAATAAGTGTCCGAAAAACTGTTCAACAACAGTGCCTCGTTTGCAGTCGGTGATTGAAATGGACTGCTGTGTTTAAAGTCAATGATGGAAGTACTTTGCTTCAAGCAATGAGAAGAAGTGATCTGCTATACTTCAAGTCTATTATAGAAGTGATCTGCTTGAGATCTGTGATTCAAGTGATAATAGTGAACAGCAGATTGATCCTAAACACAGGATCAAATGCGTGGTTATTCTTATGTGCGCTTATATCCTTGCACAGGCTCTCAATATACGGAATATTGAACACTTAGTACAAAATAAAATTTTGAGCAGAAGATTGGATCAAAGAAACGTCCACGTCCACGTCCACAACGCCCTGCCACAATAAAGTGAATTCATGCGCAGACGAAACTTTTGGTTCTGGAATATTTCTTAACGAAAAAGGAAAATTTTCTTAAAGAAAGTGTGAACATTTCTTAACCAAAAAGTGAACAATTTGTCCCAATGAATCGAACCGTAATAGTAGTGAGAATTCAAAGACACGTCCTTGGTGAGCAGCATGGTTCCTGAGATTTGAAAGATCTCTAACCTACGTACAAACATTAAGTCGAAGATGTCTTTCCCCAAATTTAGTTTGTCTAAGAGAAAAATGTACGGATTTGTTCGAAAGAATGTCTAAAAGAACGTTCTCTTTACATTTTTGAATTATTTTTAGTGCAGAAGCTTGTCCTTGACGATTGCAAGAGTTACATTTTTTTTTTGATTTTATCAATATTATCGATGTCTGCCATATGGCTGCCTTTCGTTCTAACTCGTTTCCAAGAAGCGGACCAACGATCAGTAAGTTTCGTCAAATTTCATCGAATTTCGTCAAGTTTCGTCAAATTTCATCAAAGTTCGTCAAATGTCAATACATTTCGTCAAATTTCTGACCGGAAAATACGCTTTCAAATCACCAGGTCACGCTCGTTTGGAATTTGACAAGCCCCAGACTGATTATCTCGATGAAAAAAAAAGAGACGTGGTCAGACCCTTACGTTTTTAGCTTGTCACGTCAACTAAATCGACTCACGTCTGTAAAGTCAAAGATCGTCCATCAACCTTCAACAACACCACTGATCCCGTTCCATCAAAACAAGTTCTTCATAAATTTCTGCCTCACGTCAGCCACGACAGCGACAACTTGTCACTCAGTACGCATTTGAATGATAACGGTGCAAAAAAATGATCGCAGTCAGTTGAGAAGTTGCATGGGAAACGAGTTCGAGATAAAGCCCAAAAGTAATTGGCATGCAAATGCGCCTAAGAACGTGTCTCAGGCGTGTGTTGCTTAATGAATTCACAATGCACTCGATAAATACGGACTGCAATCAACCGCCTCCGTGGGGTGAATCCTTGTATTTCTTCGGTCTCGTTTTTGTTTTCCACGGCATTCAGACTCCTTTCACTTGTCCATTATATCATCTCGGGCTGGTCGTGTGTGGGGCATCGTTAAATCTGCATAAAGTGACCCTGATCTGCGTGACCCTCCGCCTCCCCGGCAGCGCTTTCAACTTGACTTCATTTAAATCACTTAGTTCTGCAATTTTTCACTTAATTTGTCCGCGTTTTTTCCCCGCTGCAGACTTGCACGGTAAACGTGTTTTTTTTTTTTACTTTTTGCCGTCTCGACGCGTACTCTGAACGGAATTGCGTCATTTGTGGGGTGAATTGTGGTTAATTTTAAATTACGAGCTAAACTGATTTTTTGTGCAACGGAAAGCGACAGAAACAAGAGCAAAAAATGGGGACAACAAATGCAGGCGATACTCTGTATCCGTTGAGTGTGACGGCTAGTGTAACATTGAGAACGGTTCGGAGGGAATTGCGCAATGGGCTTTGCTGAAATTGGCAACTTGACATGGCTGCGAACAAATCGCCTTTTTCATTCTCCGTTTGTGCTCACCAAAGAGCTGACAGGAGGTTGCGCAATTGGGTGAACATTTTGACAGGGGAGTACGAAATGAGTTGACGCTAAAGACGTTCGAGTGCCGTTTGGGGGTAAGGAACTCGTGTATTTGTTAGACGGTGTGAAATGGACCACACGGGCAGTTTAACACGATGGAAGTTCTCATAATGTCACAGCTGAGATATCGATTCGCGAGATTACTTCCTTTGGTCATGACTGGGTCTTTTTACACGAGGAATATCGACTTTGAAATGGAGTGCCCAAAAACATCTTCAAGCCGAAGGCTCTATAAATCGTTTTGAGGTGACGCGAGTTTTCGTCGGGCGCCAATTATCAATCTTGCAACACTTATAGAGGCTGAATAAATCATAGAGGCACTTTTTGAGCACTGTAGAGGTGCATGTTTATACCTTTCTGGTGGCACAAGGAAGATATTTTAATCATAGTCATAAGCATGATGGACTGTGTGACTTCCGGTCTTCTTCCTGATTTTGGTAGGCTTCGTCAGCTAATGTGAACCTCGTTAGCTAATGAACATTTCACAAAAAGGTAAGCGATCATGCGAAATCCGAAATAGGCGGAGCGGTAACCTTCAGGTACGCAAATGGATACCAAGTAGTAAAGTCACAGGCGATGCTGAGGAACTGGGAAAACCACTTTGCAGATGGCTTAACGGCAAGGATGACCAAGATTGTGTTGCCCGGGATCTCGCCCTACTCCATTCAGACGAATATGGTGAAGAATTTCCTTGTCCCGGCCTGTATGAGGTCAAGATAGCAACACGGACGCTGAAATTCAGTAAAGACGTTGACACGGGAGGGCTGTTTGTGAAACTCAAAGGAGTTTGGTTAGACGCACGTCCGACCCTGTGTGCCAGAGATGGTCCAAAAATAGCGTGCATGACGGGGGGAAGGATCATTTGAACAACCTACAAAAAAGGGAGACGTTGCAACACCAATTTCAGTCCATACCATTGCGAGCAGTACTTTTTCCACCATTTTGTATGAAAGCCATAAATTGGTCAAACATTTTAAACAGGGTGAAACAATAAGAAAATAAAGTTGACTAAAACAACAACGGGCGCCGCCGTGGCGTAGTGGATGGGTGAGTCGACTCCTACGCTCGATGTTCTCGGTTCGATTCCCGAAAAAAACACCCAACATTTTTCACGGCTCCACCTCTTTCGAGTCACTGACAATGCTCAAAGAATATAACTGTCTAGAAAAAAGCTTCTCAATCTCGCCGTTCGGAGTCGGCATGAAACTACAGATCCCCTTCGCTCGTGGGAAAACAATAGCACGCACAACACGAGTGGTTGCTGAGAAGCTAGGCCCAGGTCCACCTCGAACTGTAGCGCCGCCATTATTATTATTATTACTATTAAAACCATGAAAGGCGAGCTGCGGTGAGCCGTGTTGACATGAATTCAACGAGAAAGGAAAAAGTGCTACGCCCCTGTGGCAAGACGCGGGGATAGCGGAAGGCCGATGCAACCCAGCACCAGCCGGAAAGTTGCGAGAACTCCAAGGCAACCGATAGGCAGGTGTACGCAAACTGCCGAAAGACTAAGCGGGGGCCAAAAAAGGTTCGCGTGGTATCACAATGAGCCTCATTTGGCCTAAGTGTGACTGTTTTCCACAGTCAGCCACTTCAACCAATCAACCTAAGCGGGGGCCAAGCTCTAGCTTCCAGACCTCTAAAGAATTGGAGGTGAACCAAGTTCAGAACTCCGTAATCCCGCAATCCTCTACGACCAAGGCGACGAGGAGAAGACTCAATTGTCCACAGATGCCCCCTTCGGGATAGCCCGGTGGAATGGGTTGTGGCAAATAAAATCGATATTCTGGCTTAATTTTGAAGTTGCATTCATGCCATTATGCAGCACATCACTCAAATGACAGCCTCGGCTTCGCTGGCAGCGCTTCAGCGGTCAGTTCAGTTTTTGATAGCTCGGTTCAATATGTCGTCGTTATTTCGGCAATTGCGTCTCGAATGTTAGCCTCGAGCTTGTCCCAAGTGGTTGTCTTATTAGCGTAGACTGAGGACTTGACGTAGGCCCAGAAAAAATAATCGAGTGGTGTCAAGACGCATGATCGTGATGGCCAATTTATGATCACTTGCCGTGAGATGACCCAGGCACTAAATTTCTTCTTCACAACTTCTAACGTTGCATCGCTTGTGTAGGGCCGTCTTGGTGGAACCACAGCGTGGATATATCAATTTTGTCGAGTTCTGATCACAGAAAGTCGATTAAATCCTCTATACCTGAGACCATTGACGGTAACGGTATTTCCCTCCTCATTTTAAAAGAAATAAGGTCCGATGACGCCGTCATGCCATAAGCCGCTTCAACAATCAACCTTTGTGGATGCATTGATGGTTGGTCGAACACTTGTGGATTGTGTTCGTTCCAATAACGGAAAGTTTGGTTGTTGACAAAGCCGCTGTGGCGAAATTGGGACTTGTCCCAGAAGAATCTATTTTTGGCTTAAATTCAGATTTCCGGCCGCTGTATCAAAAATGGGACTCGTTCGAGAAGATGATTTTTTTGGGAAAAATACGGATTTCCAGCCAACGATTCCTCACGGCATTGTCTATGGTCGTCCGGCTTCAATTCATGCGTTAACAGAAACTTATATGAATGTAGGTCCAAATCCAACCGCAAAATATTCCGGGTTAACTCTCTGGCGATGCCCAATTTACCTGATTGAAACTTTTGGGACTTTTTTTTATACTGGCTACTATGGCGCGGCGGCTATGTTTTCTTTATTTCGCACCAATACTTCCAAGGCCATATTCCGTTCAAAAAGAAGTGGTCTTGGATACAACTCACACTGGAGTTTCGATGAGCTTGCGCACCGCATTTCCTTTGACATCAGTCTTATGGATGCCGCACGGACTGCCTCTACTCCAGCTGCGACGAACATACAAAGTCGACTTTCCCTGTTCTCAGGATTGGCTCTGGTCGGAATCTGAGCCAGGAAAGGAATGTAGTCGAATCTTCAGAGACGGCTCCAAGATCAATGAAGGATCTGGTGCTGGTGCCTTCGTGGAGAGCGACAACTGTTCGATAGCCCAGAGAGTAACGAAAAATAAAAATCAAAAGAACTTTGAACACAAAAATATTTTTTTTGCACCAAGAAAAAATACGTCAGCTCATCTCCGTGGACTGTAATTAAGTGGAAATAAAAGAATTTATTTTTTGTCATTGTACCAGCACACCGCTACCCAGCGCACTATGAAATGGGGTGTGGCATGCGAGCGTGCTCTCCTCTGTTTTTCACCGTGTCTTGTATTTTGGTCCTTCAGGGAATTGCTTTTCGCGCTGGCTGCTGTGCACATCGTCTGGCTATCGCCGCATGGTTTTTTGCTCGTATCATGACGGTCATGTTTGTTCATGATTGCGATTCTTAACAACAACATTAAGGCCTTGTTCAACCCTTTAGCCACTTACAGGATAGCTCAGGAATGCAAGTATTCTCTGAATTTGATCGGCAGTTTAAAATCGCTAAGACTTGTCTGGGTCCAACACCGATAAATTTGCTAGCCAATGATCAGAGGAGGTATTCTCAGGACCTGAACCTCAGTCTGAACCTAAACCGTCCTTGGTTAGGGTTTCCATCGATGGACCTCTCGAGAGCACAACTGGAGGTGGCATGACTCTCGAGGATGTAGCAAGATCAAGCGCATGATCCCCAACATCTATAAGAAATCCGCGGCATTCTTGTTATTTCTTAACAGAAAAGACTGCAGATAACTTACCGGCGTATTAACAGGCCACTACAACTTCATGTGATGAAACCCTCTGCGACGCCTGCGGAGAAGATGATGACGCTGCAGATAACTTCCTCAGCCGCTGTCCCATCTTTGCTTGCATCAGGTGGTGGTTCTTCTGTGCCAATGAGGTGACAGCTGATGATGTAGACCCCTCATCACAGAAGCGCCTGCTGCTCTTCTAGAGAAACTCTAGCAAAAGTAGGTTGCCTCCTGGTAGTACAATAGACTAGCTTTTAGTCTGAGTGCTCCAGTGCATTAATTGAAAACCTCCGACAAAAAAAAAACAATCAATATAACTGTATAGTCTAAAAGCCTGTTCCACTCAACACAACGGACGATGATAGAAGAGAATACCGTCCCCCCGACCTAGACGAAGTCAAGAAAGCGATATCGAGACTGAAGTCTAATAAAGCTGCTGGTGCAGATAGTCTGCCCGCCGAACTGTTTAAAGCAGCTGGAGGTGATCTGGTAGGGCGCATGCACCAGCTCATCTGTAAGATATGGTCGGAGGAAAGCATGCCCGATGAGTGGAATCTCAGTATCGCTTGCCCGATCCACAAGAAAGGAGACCCCTTTGACTGCGCCAACTATCGGGGGATAAGTCTCCTTAACATCGCCTACAAAATCTTCTCTGCCGTTTTGTGTGAACGCCTGAAACCATTTGTGAACAAACTGATAGGTCCCTATCAGTGTGGTTTCAGGCCCGGGAAGTCCACCATCGATCAAATTTTCACACTGCGGCAGATCTTGGAGAAGACCCAGGAAATGCAGATCGACACACATCACCTATTTGTCGATTTCAAGGCCGCATATGACAGCGTGCATAGAGACGAGCTATTCAGCGCCAATTCTAGTTTTGACATTCCTGCCAAACTCGTCAGACTGAGCAGGATGACGATGGAGAACTCTCGCTGCTCCATCAAGGTCGGTAACGAACTCACCGAGACCTTTAATGTCAAAAAAGGTTTTAGACAAGGCGACGCGCTGTCATGTGATTTCTTTAACATCGTTCTTGAGAAGATCGTGCAAAACTCACTGGCCAACACAAGAGGCACGATCTTCCAAAAGTCCGTTCAACTGCTAGCTTACGCGGATGACATTGACGTGATTGGGAGAACACAGCGAGCGGTCAATGATGCGTTTGCTGACATTGAAACGGAAGCGGCTAAAATGGGTCTGGCGGTAAGCGAGGGAAAAACCAAGTATATGCTGTCATCGAGAAAGGACGCACAACATCGACGACTTGGCCAGAACGTCACCATAGGCAGCTATAACTTTGAGGTAGTTAAGGACTTTGTCTACCTTGGCTCCGCGGTAAACAGTACAAACAACATCAGTACCGAGATCAAACGCAGAATAACTCTTGCCAACCGCTGTTTTTATGGGCTCAAAAGGCAATTGAGTAGTAGAGCCCTCTCTCGGAAGACCAAGTTGACTTTGTATAAGACCTTGATCATCCCAGTCCTGCTGTACGGCGCAGAGGCATGGACAATATCCCAAGTGGATGAACAGTCTCTTGGTCTTTTCGAGAGAAAAGTTCTGCGCGCGATCTTTGGTCCTGTTTGCGTTGATGGCATTTGGAGGAGAAGATTCAACCACGAACTGTACGGGCTGTACAGCGACATGAGTCTAGCCAGGCGTCTACGGATCCAACGCCTAAGATGGCTGGGCCATGTAGAGCGTATGGACAACTTAGCTCCGGCCCGAAGAGTCTTCGACTCTGAGCCTGTGGGACAACGCAACAGAGGACGTCCACGTACAAGGTGGCGCACACAAGTCGAGGGGGACCTCGGCTGGCTTGGTGTGCGAAACTGGAGACAGCTGGCGAAAGATCGTGCTGGCTGGAGAGGCATGTTAAGTGAGGCCCAGGTCCACCTCGGACTGTAGCGCCCTAAGAAGAAGAAGAAGAAGTCTAAAAGCCTGATGTCCCATCAGCCCACATTTTGAAAAGTTAGTCCCAAGCAAAAAGAACGAAACAAAGTGAACCATGTTTTAAAGCCGTGATAGTATTTTCCTTCAATTTCACCTTCTGACGCTGGTTTAGAAACACCATTTTAGTTCAAGACCAGAACAAGAAGATATACGCAAGAGCAGCCAAATCAGGTTAAAGCATCGAAAAAATGTCACCCAAAGTTATTTTCTGCCTAATCAGCGACCTGATTAGTCCGTTGGCAACTCCGCTCATTCCTTGACACCAAATTGATGCCTTTTCGATCCCAGACAAGCAATTTCACCCTTGTACCAAAAAATCAAAGGCAAAAACCTGTCGGCAGACTCCCCACAGCGCACTTGTGGTGACATAAATCTCCGTAAGGTTCTCGCCTCGGTGACAGGTCGAGTTGTATGGTAACTTTGTCGTTAAATGCTTGACGAATTAGCAACCCAGTCAAGCGCCCAAAGAACAGACGATAATCGCTGAACTGACGGATTTGCTTAACCAGAAACCATTCGCTTGGGAGGTCGTAAATGATTGTCACCCGTTCGCTCATGGCCTCGGGCTGAATTCGAATCAGTTGAGGAGATAAAGGCTCGAGAGCGAACATCTGTATTCAACTTCGATTTGCTTTCACTTCGATTCCGTATGAGACACCTTGCTGCCATCACCTCCTTTCGAAAGCGTCACCCACACTTGGACTCGGTGTCTCCCTCCGTCATTGTGTTACCATGTCATGCGCCATCCTTCGTTGACATCGCACACCATCTGGCATATTCAAGTTCAACTCACACGCTTTCCTTCCGCCCGCCGCCGCCAGAATCCAATCAACCGCCGAGCACACTGCAGCCATTCACAAAGGCCACAAGGCGAAAGAAGATTTCCCCCATTTCGCTCGAAATCCTCTTCACTTGCTTGCACTTTCATCCGGCCACAGCAGCGGCGCATTTCTCCTCGATCGCTCGCTTGCGCTGGCCCCAACGGAACAGATTACATTTTCACTTTTAGCCGAGTCCCGTGCGGGCTACGACATCATTAGTGTATGTAAAGCGAAATTAACCGAAAAGAAAGCAACTCCATGCGACGAGCAGAGAGTGCTGAGTCCGCACAAACCAGTCCGGCGAAGAAACTGGCTTGCACCAACTTTGGCCATCCCAACAGCTCGGCGACGGCAGCATCCAGCGCGTCGCTGGGACGTCTCCATCCGCACATGGGTGTAAGCGACAAGAGGATGACTTCCATGACGACACTCCGGCGGCGCTGTGTACGGGCCTGCATTTGCATAGAAAAGTTTGCCATTGACCCAGTTGCGGAACTGGAAAACGCTCGCCTTGCCGGCTTCGCGCGCTCCTCGGGTACGTGCACGAATGTGAATGTCAGGTCAAGACAGTCAGCGCCAGCTCCGTCTGACATTTGGTTCTTGTTTCGCAGATGAATTCCTTTCAAATTGAGTAACGCATCCTGTTTTTGCCGCTCGCCGAGACCAGCTTGTGACGTTATTTATGCGCCTCCCCCTCGGCGTGCTCTTGAACATAAGCGGGGCGAATTAATTTTTAATAAAAATTAAGCTTTAAGTCGTTAATTGTGTATTCATGGACATGTTTTTTTCTCTCTACTTTCAGGTAAGACGGTGACTCTGATTGTCTCGGGGGAGGCTGCTGGGGCGGACGACTGGGGAATCGATTTCATTAACACGCCTGACATTCAGTCGTGTCTTTTTGAATTTCTTGTGAGTTTCACTTTGAGGATACATATGCATGAACTGGTTGAATGGTGAGTTCCGGGTCGGCTTTCGTAGAGGATATCTGGAAATTTCAGTGCAGTCAGGGCCTTTGCGAGATATCTCTAACAAAGTTTTGTTGATACAAAATGGATTCGTACAGGTTTCACAGTGGTAGTGAAACGCTTTTCACGACATTGACGTTCTCGCGGTTTTATCAAGGACTCGTGGCGGGATAGGTAAGTTCTTCCTCTTTTCCTCGATTCGAACCCGAGACTTGAAGATCAGCAGTTGATCCAACTTTAAAAACTTATTTTGTGCAGATTCCTATTGGAAAACGATCCAACTGGATGTCAGATGCGTTGACATGTGGACAAAAAACTAAAATTTCTACATATGTTGCTGGTAAAGTTTCCAACACAAGACCGAACTGGGAATTGATGTAACTCATAAAGAGCATGGGACCCTAAACAGATCCCTTAGGCACAACAATACTATGAATTCTAATTATACTTCTAGGTGCGTTGACTAATACGCTCGAGGTCTAAGGTTCGAATCTCGAAAAAACATCTAACATTTTTCAATCTCGCCGTTCAGAGTCGGCATTAAACTGTAGGTCCCCTTCACTCGTGAGAGAACAATAGCGCTCACAACACGAGTGGTTGCTGAGAAGCAGGGCCCAGGTCCACCTCGGACTGTAGAGCCGCCATTATTGTTATTATTATTATATCAATCCTTGCGACTTTTTTAAGGCAAGATTATAGCCATATACTATCTTGTTCCAGTGAGTTTCGCTTAGCTTAGGTAGGTGGGTATCTCGAGGAACACAGGCTGGAACAGAGGCAGGGGTAATCTGGTGTGTCCTCCAGTTCCGCTTCCCAGCTATCATGCTTAGCAGTCTTTTGTTGTGTTGAACAAGCTTTACAGTTTTCGCCCTATCGTGCTTAGGCCATAACGTCCAGGTGATTACATAGGTGTCCAAAGATTGCTTTCGTAACTTGATTTTTTTTGGTGTGGCCGGGCAGTTACCCCGACGGCACAACACCCAACATGGAGGACCAGTTCCTTTTTTTGTAACCCCTAGGACAAGAGGTCGCACTTATAAGTTTAGCAGGTTGAGTTCGGGTGAACTACAACCAGTACCCGATGGCTAACACTTGGAGGTAAAATAACAACAATTGATGTATAGGAAAAGTTACAACATTGGGCATCGCCAGGTTGACGCCAATCAGTGCCTACCCGATTCCTACAACATCCAGCCATCAGTCCAAAGATTGCCACCTGAAAGCAGAAAGTATAGTGTCCCTATGCCCTGCATTCGTGGCGATCATTTTGGCCGCTTCTTTGACTGCAAGGACTTCCGCTTGGAAAACCTTGCTAGAATCATGTAGTCTGATCGAGAAGCGCAAGTTTAGTGCATCGGAGAGTATGCGCACGCCTGTTTCTTTTTCCATTTTTGACCCAAAGATTTTATGGTTTATACCTCAGGTTTTTAATGGGGTCATTTGACTCACAGTTGTCTCTAGTGGAGAATTGACAACGGAAGAGGTTTTCAAAGTCAGGCAAAGAAGTTACATAATCACTCATGCTTTCCTTTGGTGTTATTGAATTCAAAATGATAGCATGACCAGTGGGGCTTGAGTACCAATTACTGGATTGGCTTAGTATTATCACATTCTTTAAAACGACTGGATGGCGTAGTTGGTTAAGTGCCATCCCCAAGTTCGGGGGGTCCCAGGTTCGATTCCGAAATCGGTCCAGTCACCATTTGCCGTTGGGATGAAATTAACTGCACTGGAGTAGGTTGCTACCTGTCAGTACAATGGACCAGTTTTGAGTCCGGGTGCTCCAGTAGTGTTTCTAAAAAAAAAAAATCACATTCTTTGCGGCCGATGCTCGCATATGTAAGTTTAATGGAAGGAAATGGAGTATTTCTTGAGTTTACTTTCCAACAGTTCAGTCCAGTTCAGCTCGCCTCTTAATTTTTAAAGACCTTATGTGATACTTGGGACATGTAGTGCTAGTCCTTCGTCAAAAGGCCGTCTTAATTGGGCCAAATCTACGGTATCTTGTTGTCAACCTTCATTCTTGTTTAAATGCCCGTCTAAGATAGCCTACTTGTTATGAAAGCTTTGTCTCCTTGGTTTCTGGTTCAGACCTATCATTGTTTGAACTACTTGTTGGTTTCATCTACAAAAATGGAACCTATCTGATTTCGGTGTGTCCGTCCGTCCGTTCGTCCGTCTGTCGGTGTGTGTCACATTTTTTATCTCCTACATTTATGAAGATAACGACATGATATTTCGGAATCATTTTCCTCCACGCAAATTTTGAAAAGTTGGGCCCGTACAGGTGAAGTTGCCATTGGTTTTTAAACAGTGACGCAACAGTGATATATCAATCGACAGATCTTTTGAAATGAGGTAGATGCTAGTACGAAAGAGCAAAGTACCATTTGAAAAAAAAAATTTATAGCTCCAAAATCGAAGCTCCCCCATCCCATTCCTAAACCAAAGTGTTAAAAAATCTGCAAAAATCTCAAGAACTTGGTTTCAATGAGTACTTTCATTTAAAGCTATTTCGAGCATTCTGACGTGCGAATTTTTAAGATCTGAAAACGCAGTTTTCTAAACCTCAGCGTAAGCACTGTGATTATAAATATCAAAATATCGATTTATGTGCAATATGAATATCTCTGATTCAGAGATATCAAAGATTGAAAATTTCATTGATTATCACTAGCACACATGAATTACATGTTGGTTTGTTCGGGATCGGTTGCCTGGCATAGTAGATAAAATGTCATCTCCTACCCTCGAAGCCGCAAAAAATGCATTCATGTTTTCACAAGTCATTTACAATGTTCAAAGAATATAATAATGTAGAAAAAGTTTATCAAGCTCTCCACAAATTCTCTCTCTCCAACAAACACCGAAGAGGCAACACAAAATTTCGAACTTTCTGAACTTTAAACAGGTTCTCTCAGACCCCACGCCTTAGCTTTAAGGAAGTTTTTCAATTTAATGTCTCGGCAATATTCCCTTGACTAATCAATTGTTGGCCAAAAATTTCACTCAAAATGTATTCAAAACCGGACTCAGACCTGCCCTTATTTTTTAACTTACTTCTGGGTTTTATGGACCATAGAAAAATACCAGTTTCCTGGTGACATTTTTTTTTGTGATGGTATCGGCCACGTTGGTGACGTTTTCGAGGTCATCACGTATTGGCCTCACATAATCAAATAATTTTGAAGCTCCACACCATCGGGCCAACGTCTCTCTGCACTAAAACAAGACAGAAGCTAATAAAAATACTCGTATCTACTAATTCGAACTTTTATAGTCCACGGTGGTTTCTTATCTTTATCGCAAGCGACTAATTAACGATCCGGATACCACGTCACCGCGGTGCTAAATTCGCTCTCGATAGAGCTGTCAATCAAACGCATCCCCCGTCCACCCCCTCAGATGCTCTTCGATATGCGATGTCAATGCCTTCAGCTGGACAAACTGACAGTCCCCCTGAGGTCTAAGCAATTAGAAGAATCAATCGCCTGCAAGATTCAATTTCGCCTGCGACCGGTTTTCGGTTAACACCTCCACCGTCGCTCTTACATAAGCCGAATCGAATTTTGACGAATTTCCGAGAATAAAAAAAGCAATCACCCGTGTTTCCATTGAGTTTGGACGTTTCATTAGAGCCACTAACCAGCCCCGGGCGACAGCGCTTGAGGGCGGCTGCTGACGGTTGTTGTCTCCGAGCGACATTCTGCTGGAACGGGTTCTAGACCCCACTTTTTTTCTCGTTAATTGGCAACCGATTGCATTTTAATTTGTTGTCACGTTTGACAATAAAAATTGCTCGAGTATCGGTCGTCTGAAATGGCAGAGGTGTGGGCCGCACTGTGGCAGTGGGCGACACGGCGGAGGGCGAAGTTTATGGCCTCGATAAGTAGTCGTAAATTCGTTGGACCTATTTTGATTAGCGTCTGAATGGGAGACGCTGTGCGCCTGTGTGCAGTGATGCCAATGGATATCTAGTGTAGGGCAAGGGTGTGAGGATTTATTGCAGAGTGGTTTTCCATGTCGGGACGTGGTTCGATTGGGCGGTCTGGGTGTCCTAGGCCACCGGACCAACAGCGAAGACGGCTCAACTGGGATGCACTTATTTGAAATTTATTGGAAATCGGTGTTGGGGTCATGCTGCACTTAGGGTTAGGGCATGAATTTATTGAGACTTTTTCACGAGCACTTTGGTCGGGGAGATTTTATGGGGAGTATGTGCTTTGCGACTGGTCTGGAAGACGTGCGGATTATTAGACATGTTCCAGGACTCCTCTAATTCGTGATCATTGCAAATGAATGGAACTTCATTTGAAGCAATGAAAAACAATTTCAGCTCAAGAAATGAACTCCATTCGTTGACTTGGAGTAAGGTTACAAAACGAAAGAGAGGATTCCTGAGGACACATGCGTTAATGCTGGATGACGAGCGAATAAGTTTACAGGCGGCAATGAATAAATGTTGTCGTAGTTGCTATTGCTTGCGAAGAAACAAGGTAACATTGCGTTCACTTATTCTTTTCAATTGATTGGGTACTAATGCATGCAGGAGCCCTAGCGCCATGCAGCCGCTGCTGACGTAGACCCACCGTCAAGTCCTGACCAATTAGATTGTGCCAAAGTGATTGGACTTCGGTCTAATGTAGCTCAAGTTTAATATTTTTGTCAATTCGCTTCACCTTGCTGTTCCGACATTGCTGCTGTGACTACTTTAACAAGCTGTGCAATCGTGCGTCTTCCTTAAGAAATAATTGGACAGTAAAAGCCTATTGTTATTTCAAACGTAGATTATCTCTCGGACTCCCCCTCAGTGGTGGAAGCTTACAGCAGCAGCAAGGCACTACACAACTGCAACTCCGTCTTCCCAGAGGTAGATGGTTTCTGCTTTATCATTTCGTCCTCTTGCAGCCATAACCAAGTGTCTCAGGTTCACATTTCTAACAAGCAAACAAAACTGTAGTCTCTGTGAGGCAATGATCCGGAGCAGAGGTTTTTTCAGTGCTTTGAAATGAGGAGTGTGTGAATACACATGCATTGCGACCATATTAAGTCTGTTGTGTAGCATTAATTGATCAGGGAGTTCAGTGCTGCCATTAGAACTTAGATAAGCTTCCTACGTGGGATCTGTTGATAGAGCTTTTATGCTCAAGTGGTTTTTTTTTAGCTTGAATCAAGAATTGGAGTAGGTGCTCCATTGTTTGTCGAGCCTGTTACTGCAGTTTTCTGTGTTCTGTTCTGTTCTGTTGTTGATGGATGAATTTAATTGAAACTGAAAAGATGTTGCTGCAAAGGAAACTAGCCAACTGTCAGTCACTCATTACAAGAAGGTTGGGGACCATCACCCTACGCATCCTCCATTTGTGATTATCACCTGCTTCGCTGTCCCTCAGGGTTCAATTCGAAAACTTACCGAGCAGGAGGTAAGGTGTCCATTCAGTTTTTATGACTTAGCCAACATAGGCGACTGGATGGCGCAGTTGGTTAAGTGCCAGGTTCGAATCCCAGTGAAAGCAAAGTTAATAAGCTTTTACCCGATTTTTCAAATCTGGTCCAGTCACCATTTGCCGTTGGAATCAAATTAGCGGCACTATCAATGGAGTTGTCGATCAGTGGTAGTAGTTTGATTGTGGGTATCACAATGGACCAACATGGTCTATGTGTGATGGTGAATTCACTAGCAGTCCTCCAAACCTAGGCGTTGCATTCGTAGACCAAAGCTGCAGCTCACTGTGCTTTACTCTATAACTGACCAAGGCCTTAATTGTGCTTTCCCTTTTTTTTTTGAGCGAGCGGAGTTGGAAACCTTGTATAAGCATCAATGGTCTGGCGTCCTTTGGTAGTGCCGGGTTCTTACCAGCTAAAACCACTCCCCAATCAATTTTCCCGTTTGTTTACTCCCTCGCGGAATTACCGCTAGGTATTACTTCGCGAGGGACGTGTTCGAGCTATTTGCTTTGTCACTAGATGTTTAGCGAATTCGCGTTCCACTGTCGTTCTACGTTCCTAAGATCGCACATTATTCATACTGCTGCATCGTTTATTGCAGCCCAATAATCTTCGCATTTTAACATATACTCAACAATGTTATCTGGTGTCGGCTGTTTACCATTTTTTTTCTGCAAAAATAGAAAACGTGCTCCACATTTTCTTCCGGCTGTAGGCATCGAGGACAGAACGGACTTGAATCACGGTTCCGCTTGAATAGGTATTCACGGAAGCCAGCGTGACAAATCAAGAACTATGTAAGATAATAATTAACCTCGCCGTGCTTCCGATTTACCCAATTTTCTATCCTTGGGAATAGTCGGTACGTCCATCTGCCTTTTTGGGACACGTTCCATCGTTGTTGCCACATTTCTATACTGCGACTTCTTTCTATTTTCTTCGCGTGGATCATAGTCATTTACGATTGTCGTAAAGTCTCCCTAGGATATCGATGGCTACCATGGAGGATAGTACCAATATCGCGTTGTGGTATACCGTTCGATTGTGCTTACCTATATTAATAAATAAAATTAATAAAATAAAATCGTAGTTGTCTGTCTGTCTGTTTGGGCTTATCTCAAAAACGTCTGGATCGATTACAGTAAATCTTTGCAGACATGATGAGGAGGCTCTGCAACTTAGGCTACTTTTTTCATACTATTTTGTTTATAAGAATTCGAATCAACTTTAAATTTAAATTATTATTTTGACATTGACATCTGTCTTCAAAAATGTATAAAAAAAAGCAACCAAACTCATTATTCAGAGTTTCCTATTATTCGTCGTTCCTAAGCGAATGTCAAAACTTTCTCGAAAATCGAAAGGGACAAAGGAAGGCACATTATCTCAAGCGATGGAATCAGATACTTCAAGTCAGCAGCTTTTAAAGAGACGTTAAGAGCCAAAAGATTCAATAAAGCTCATGAATCAGATGAGTCTAGGAAGCTACAATTAGAAGACGATCGTTTACGATAAACAGTCGCCTGGAGTCACGAATGTGCAAATTCTATGAGACGACGTGAGCCAACCATAAATTTGAGTTATAATTTTAACATTTGTGTCTGTATTTATAAAACTGTATGTTCGCTTGTATGCATGGGCTAAACTTCTGAACTATTGGATCGTTTCTTATGAAATGTTAACACTTAGTTGGGATCGATTAGGAATTGATCTTGACTACCCCTAAGTTGTAGCTGCATATTGTGTACACATTGTATTCTGGCCTAGTCGTTGATAGTCTGCTCGTTGTGTTGATGTCAGCATAGACTTCGTTTCACCTCTATTTTCCGCCGGATCAAGTCTGAATGACTGACCGATGTATTCATCCAACTACATCAATGTCATCAAAATGTGCAAGCAATTGGCTCCATAGATTGTGCCTCTATGTACATAAATTAAACTTTACAAAAATACCGCATTTTTGGTCCGACGCGATGACAGCGTTCAGCAAAAAAAACACTTCAAAAGATGAAGTGGAACGATTTTAAGCTGACATTTTATAGACTGGTCTTCAAGCCACCTAAACTTTATTCGATACAATCACTGCTTGATGCTTACTAACAAGGGTGGAGTCAAAATCAATATGAATACGCTCATATACACGAGTGGTGGCATCTTGTAAAACTGTCCGGAATGTTAATAGAGTCAATCAATCAGTAATACGACTGAACGGGTAACTATGCAAACAGATCTTCATGACAGATAGTCTACCTGAGATAGACACTCTGACATTCATACAAGAATGGAGGTTGCCCTAAGAGACTGCATATTTTACCCAATTTTGGTGCACTTGTTGTGTGGCCTTGTCTCTTATTTACGTATCAACTTGAAGTCTGTAAACTTCTCTGACTCCTTGCTTGTCCCGCAAACGAATCCCTTTTCCTTTTCATTCTGAACACAGCGCATAACCGATAAAGGAAAGAAGATGAATGAACAAAGACATGTCACATGAGAGATGAGATGTTATCTGAGGCTATCACTTAGATTGGGGCACGCACTTTGCCCAGGAAATGTGCATTGTGCAGTAGAAACCCGAATGGAAACGTTTATTTTAAACTTAGTTTCCTGCATTCACTCGTGTCTGAATGAAGTATTTGCAAATTCAGTCTTTTGTTGAATTGTTGACAGTGTTCAAGATTTTCAAGTCAAACAACCCCCAGGCAACCGACACAAGACATTTGCAACACACAAGGCCAACACAAGCACTTATCCGACACATGTCCGCATTCTTGTGGACAATACTGTTCTCCTCGAAAGACTCACTCAACCGCCGAGGCTTAGGTCACACACATACAGCACATTGGATGCCTACATTTGAAATAATTATCACCTCCGGCATTCGCGCGACCTTCCTGCATTGTCACCACCGCCAGCCAACAGCACTCCGGCCGCCTTCGAGAGTGCGCACGAGAGATGTGTACAGCTTTGCTCGGGCCACACAAACACGGCAAGAGGTGTGAGCCTGATAAAGGTGGCATTATAATCAACCACACGGAGTAAAAGGCGCGCAATCCTACGCACTCGAGTGGCTCGTTCTGCCTCAATAGACCGCCCTCTGTTCGGGAATTTATTGCCAGCCGAGCAATTGAATCGAATGCAATTGTCTGCGCTGCACTCGGAGTGAGTGTGCTTTCTGCCACCACGGGCGATGCCATACGTTTCCCAGATACATCCAATCATGGCTCCACGCGCGGGTATCTAAGAGTTCTTAACGAAATGGATCGAAACAGATTCGTTGTGGTCGTTGTCACCTTCGTCGCCCTTGTCGATGTTGACACCTATGGGGGCTCGCACAATCCCCCAGCATTCCACGGCGTCGTGGTCGTCGTCTCCTCATCACGGGCATCATATCGGCCAAGCACTCTCGAGTGCAGTACTCATACACACATTCGAGGGCCATAAATTTGCCTGGACCCTATGATTGTTATCCGACTGCCGGGGAAACATCCTCCTCGCGGCGGGCATGGGACTCCAATTGACATCATCTGCACTCAGGTATCCCTTCGGGTGTGCCCCGTAGGTGACAATGGATTGCGTCGCAAGCGCACTTGAAGCGTCTCTCTCTCATTAAAACGTCTTGTTCGGCTCGGATGCCTTTAACCCCTCAGACAGAGTGAGCATTCGCGTTGGCTCCGGCCGGCTATTTATGGACGGCGTTAAGCCGAGTAAATAGGGGCGACAAATCAGCAGAGGTCGTACGCAGAGGCGTTTATTATGAGCCGTGGCGAATTTACGGTGACTAATTTTATTGCCGCCTAACTTGTGCGCCGGACTTTGTGCCTGCGGAGGCAGGGAACTCGGGTAGCCATCGGGGCTTGAGAAATGATAATGGCAGCCCTGGAAGATGACGTACGAGAGTGCTGCAATATATCTGATTGTTTGTTCACGGGTAATTTAGTTGTATTCAGCGGAGAGACCAGGTTGAGTTTTATGGTGGTTTATAGAGCTTTGAATGGCATGCTGATTGGACGCTGGACGTTGGAATGTCTCGACGGAGTATTTGTTGCTCTTGATCTTGATTTTGAGGATTTCTTGGAAAACGTACCTGCTGGAGATAGTTTTTAGGGAAAATTAACTTCTTGAAGATTGATGGAGCGTGACTGGGTAGATAACTGCAAATTCAAAAATTCACTTGGATTGCGATTTTGGGTGGAGTTACGTTAATGAAACGTATGTCTGGATAAAAAGGGGTGAAACGAAGAGGATACTAAGGGACGGCTCAATTGAATCCTTTCATGCCAGCATTTATTTAAAAATGGAATTTGATGTAAAATGAGGGGCAAACGTGGCATGGAACTTGAAGAAGCAGTAACCCGCTGGGCCTGTAGTCCAAAATAATTAAATCAGATTTTTGCGTTTTGTGAAAAATGTAAATTTTTGGTCACAATATGGTTCAAAGTTTTTAAATTTTAAAGAAAAGGACTTCAAATGAACGTGAAATGTTGCTTCTTCTCAAGTAATGACATTTTTGTTGGCATTTTTCTGAGCAGAAACAGACATACAATTTTGAGAACTCTTTCGGACGCCAAAAATGCGTTTATAAAGGGTGATCCAACCATAATGTACTTAACGTCAAGTTCTTTTGCCCAACTTAATTTGACAGTCTTCGATTCAGCCTGTGGGATAACGCAACAGAGGACGTTCACGTACAAGCTGACGCACACAAGTCGAGGGGGACCTCGGCCGGCTTGGTGTGCAAAACTGGAGACAGCTGGCGAAAGATCGTGCTGGCTGGAGAGACATGTTGAGTGAGGCCCAGGTCCACCTCGGACTGTAGCGCCCTAAGAAGAAGAAGAATTTGACATTTCTTTGTTTCAGTGCTTGGCAAATGGACACACTAAGGGTTTCATTCACATTCCCAGCTACGGTGGCGATATATAAAGCTAATATTGCCAGATGAACAAGAGTTGGGATCTTTGGATAACTAATCGGTCTGAGACGGTGAAAATGCATGTCTATTATGTAGACAGTTACACAATGGGGTGACATTTAAAATGGCACCTCTTGTTGGATAACGCTATAGATGCACGGCACCCTCGTCTAATTGACAAACCTTGACCGCCAAACGACATTGTAAGAGCCTTGTTTAATGTTACCGCTAAGCTAGGTAACTATAGCGCACCGTCAATGTGGCGTATCCTGGCATTGAAATTGAGGCGGCTAAAAAAAGAATAGTATTCAACCACGAACTATGCGGGTTTTACAGTGACATCAGTCTAGGCAGGTGTGTCCCGGTCCGACTTCTAAGGGGGCTAGTCCATGTAGAGTGCATGGGCAGCTTAGCTCCGGACCAAATTTATCTTCAATTCTGGGCCTGTAGAGCAAAGAAACAGAAGACGTCGACATTTAAGGTGCTTCATATAAGTGGAAGAAGACCTCATCCAACTTGGTATGAGAAACTGGAGACAGTTAGCAGCAGGATAGTGCTGGCTGGAGAGGCTTAATGGGCTTAGATCCATGTCCATCCCGGACTGAAGTGCCACAAGAAGATTTTAGGCTTAGTTTTAAATAAGGACACTTAGCGACCACCCTTCCGGTCTCTTTTCGAGGTAAATGCGTTGATCACCTTTTTTTCATCTTCTGGAATTGGATTGTTAGTTTAGTTTAGTTTTAATGCATTTTTTTATTTTTGTCTTTTAAAAAAATCTTACATTCTAGAAAAAATACTTAAACTAGATATACAAAACGGGATTCTTATACTATCTTACTGGCCCTATGCGTTCACTCTAAGTTTATCTATGAATTTACAATTTACTTTGCCTTTCGGCTTCTTTTTGTTTATTTTAGATATATTTTTAAATAATACTAAAAAAAATACTTATGCTAAGAAAAATTAATTAAAAACTTAGTGGCATTGGATTGTGTTCAAATCCAAATTAAAAGATTGCAGCCAAGGATAAAAGGCCTTCTGGTTGTGAAAGTGACAAGGCACAAATCAGAAATTAAGTGTATTTTCTACCGATCTCAAACAATAACTAAAATGCTCCTCGGCTGTGAGTAAACAACAGCTTGCGTTTCTCTTTTGTGTTCCATCAATTCCATTTCATTCCATTCCATTTCATTCCATTCCATTTCATTCCATTCCATTTCATTCCATTCCATTTCATTTCATTCCATTTCATTCCATTCCATTTCATTCCATTCCATTACATTTCATTCCATTCCATTCAACAATGATCAATTGGTTTAAACGCCTGGCTTAATCTGTTATTTTTTGTCTTTTTTAAAAGAAAATGTTTTATTTTTAAGGCTTCGTCTACAAAAACGGAACCTTTATAATTTCGGTGTGTCCATCCGTCCGACCGTCCGTCCGTCCGTCGTGTCTGTCACACTTTTTTATCTCCGAAGTTTATAAAGATATCGGCATGAAATTTTAGAATTAGGTACTTCAGGCATAGATGTCATTGCCTATGCAACCAAAAATTTAATTTGGGGCCATTTGGGGGTGGCTCCAGTATAGGTGAAGTTGCCATTAATTTTGAAACATTATCGCACCCCATCGGCATATATATTAATCGACAGATCTTTTGAAATGAGGTAGAGGTTTGCTTCAACAGTTTTTGATCCAAAGTACCGTTTGGAAAATATGGAGCTCCAAAATTTTTTTTTTATGCATCCCCCCCTGCCATTTCTAAACCAAAGAGTTTAAAGATCTGAAAAAATCAAAAAAACTTCGCTTCATTGAGTACTTTCATTTAAAATAATTTCGAGCATTCTGGCCTTAATAGTTTTCGAGCCAAAAACGGTCAATAATCGACATGCGAATTGTGAAGATCTGAAAACGCAGTTTTGAAGACTTCAGCGTAAGCATTAAGAAATCATAAATTTCAAAATATCAATTCATGTTGAAATTTTGAGATATCAAAGATTTAAAATTTTTCATTTTCACACATAAATTTCATGCTGTGTTCAACCACTCTATTCGTTGATGAGTGTTATCTTTTGGATCTAACCCCTAAATGCCGAACAGAAATGAACACACACACCGCAGGCATGAGCAGTGATTAGATTAGAAGGGATTTTCTGTGTTGGATAAACTTGGATAGAGGTATAGATATGTGTATGGATGAATGATTGTTTGATTGGATCTATGAATGTATGAATGAAGGGTTGATTTGGGTTGAAGTTAGAGGAAAATTCAACTGAAATAGTTTGGAAACGTCGTTTGACATTCAGAAATCATCCATCAATATTATGCGGCGGAACCTTCCCCGTGCGAGTACAACTCGCACTTGCCCAGTTTATTTTATCTATTTTTGTGCTTCTTTGACTTTGGCTTGTTTCCTTGCCAACGACTTACGAGGATTATGTGGTTAAAAGAGCATTGCTTTTTAGCCAACATTTTGTAGTAGAGATCTCGTCAAAATTGTCAACTGCTTGAATAATTTTCTTTTAGAGCAAAGTAGACTGTTTGACTGTAGATTTCAGTGAGCTCCTTTACAGTGACTGCTTGAAGCAGGTTTTTAATTTCAAAAAATCCATGTCTTCAAGAACGAACGTTTCATAGGAAAAATGCTCCATGACATGACATGACAATAAAAAAGTCTTTGTAAGCAATTTGCAGTGACTGCCATAATTCCATGGATTTCATTCGATTGCTCATAATTTGCTGTTCTTCCACCAGCCAACGACTTCCGTTTTCTTATATGCTCCCACCGCCAACAACGTCTACATTCGCACGTAGCAACCTTGCAGTTCGTGATTATTGCACAGCCCCTTTCTACCCATGATCGACCTCTTTGCCTACTCAAGGCACCGCGCATTACATCGAACAGTTTTCAAAGCGTGACCAATTCATTTGAGCACCTGAGAGCAGCGCTGCCTTCTGCACATCACCGAAGGTCTATCGTTTGCATAACTCCTTCACTTATCGACGGCAATAAACGGAAGTCAAGGTATGCGATGGTTATCGACTGAAGACTGCAAGTACACCACCAGCGCGTCGATCAATGAAAGTTCGAAAGTAGAAAGCGTACCGCCGCCAGCTTACATCACCGCTCCTAATTCAACCATAAACCACAAGCCCAGCACCCTGTAATAGCTTCGAACCGAAATTTTATCCAACCCACTTTCATTGTTCGGCAATTAACTCACATCCAATCAAACGGCCACCGCCTGTCATGGGATCAAAACAAAAGAGTTGACTGACGAACTCTTTGCCACACGACGGCAGTTTCCTGCATGGTAACTGTCAACTGCGGAGCATATTCCCACAGTCCAGTCCCAGGGGCATTTCACAAGTCACAAGGGGGTCGCTTAGCACTAAACTACTCGACTTATCGGTCGCAATTGTGTCCAATCTGAGAACGAGTGCACACAGCCCCACGGGCACCGTGGCCGCGCGGGGTGATTGCATGTCCTTCGGGGCGTCGTTTCGATTCGAAGGTGTTTCGCGCGAACATTCTAAAACAGTTTTCCGCCAGCATAAATCGCCGACTCGCTGAATCGCTAAACCGCCGTGAACATTGTTTGAAACTAATTTAAATGATTTTTTGTTTTTGGCTCGGTTTTGGTCTGAAATGTGAACGGCGTGGCTAATGGGAGTGGCACTCTGGCAGACACCGTGTGGACATTCTCTCTGCGCGCCGCAGATACAGATACAGTAAAACAAACTCAATTGGCAACATAAATTAAACGGGCTGCAATGACGGTAAGCGGTGCAATTGAACGACGGGGCAGTTAAGTTATAACATTCCCCACCCTGTTCGTCGAGAGCGAGTCTTTGAAGTTGGAGCCGTATGCAGGCGCTGAGCTGTGTGAATATGGGTCTCCATGAGATACAGGCTGCAGATAGCTTTGTACGAGCGTTGCACGCGTGAATGGTGAAGGCTGCGCTGCGACTTTGCATAGATTCAGATTGTAAGCTCTAGACCTGCGAATCAGAGTGAGTTTAACCCGCGGTTGTATGCGATTGAATCGTGGGGCACGCAGGGGGACGTGGAAGCAGAGGTGGGATCATAAATATGCGGAAATTGTGGGTAATGAGACTTCAAGGCGAGTCGTAAATCTTTGTCTGCCAGAATTTCGCGAAACCCTGTCTAAGCAACGTCCCAATTATTCTTAACAACAAGCTTTTTGTTTGATCGCTGAGAGTGGTTTATTGCCGATCTGCAAGTTGGGGTCCAGCAGGAAGTCGTTACGGTAGCCGCAGAGGGACCATTGATCGGGTAATTTAAAGCAAACTGCACCAGCCAACTAATTGGTCGTGAAAATGGGCAGACTGCTGAGAACTGAAGCGAAGAACAATTTGGGAGACGCAACTACTCATGTAGGGGATTTTGTTCTCATGCCAGCCTCAAGGAAATATTGGCTAGAAAATCTAGAAAGACTAGATCTAGAAGTTATGGCAGTCAACAACATGTCCTAGGTCTACTCTCAAGTTTTGTCGACGCTGAAGTGTCGGTTTCGGTGAGTTGGACGACGGCAGACAGTTTATCCTCTTGAAGCTCATTTGTTTCATCAGCTTTTTAAAGTCTGAAGTCAAAATGTTCCCTGATGCTTCAGACCTTTCAAAGCGTGCTTGTGATGAAACAAATGAGATTCAAAAAGCCAAAATGTTCCCTGATGCTCGCTTCACTTAAATGTTCAATGGAAGGACAACGTAAAGAATTGCGACTGCGATCGTGCGATCGATCGCTGAGATCGTGTGTAAGATCGGCACTGAAAGGGAAGCCACACAAGCCTGTCGCAATAAATTCAGACCCTCACTCACAAGCCCCTCTCTTTGTTGCACTGTTCGAACGCCATTCAATGAATCAGTCGACAAAGGAGCTACCCATCGCACCTTCTCCCTCTCTCATCCAAAAGACATTCTCGGCCCATCGAACTCACTGAAGCAGCAGGTCCCAAGGACACAGCCAAAGACTTTAATTAGTTTCGCGTTATTAATTAACAATGAGCCCATCAGCAGTCGATTCCATTAATTGGGAGAACACGAATCCATCGGCACCACGCTTCAACACGACTGCACACACAAGGTCACCGCGCAAAACCCCCAAGCCACTCCATCGATAGAATCCACTCGTCGATCAATAAAACGAAGATCAGCAGCAGGTGGGTAGACCCTCCACAGAAAGCCTACGACTTGGTTCTCGAATGCAGAAGAGACGCGGGAGGCCACAAGTTACGTACGCGCCGAGGCCTGCACCGAAAGTGTCGGTACGAGTGCTTGTTTGGATACTTTTCCCTAAAGGAGAGTCACGTGTCGTCTGGTTGTTTGGGGGCTTGCCATGGGAACACACTCGGGTGGAGCACAATAGATTCACCTTTGCGCATATCAATTGCGTCGCTTTTACTTTTCTCACGTCGTCGTTGACGTCGTCGCCGCCGCAGACGACCTGCGCCTGTGTGGCTATTTGTAGAAATAACAACAATATCGACGACGGGGGCGAGATGAATTTGAAATTTATTCAAATGACCGTTTGATCGCTGATCACTCGACACTTGCGGATGGACGAGTGGCTGATGAATGAAGTGCCCGGGAGGATGGTGTGTGTGTGCTGTGGCTTCGCATTCCTTGGGTACTGTTGACGTCGAGGAAGTTGATTTACATATGCAAACTCATTTGAGACTCTTCGTGTGTAAACAGAGGATAGTCCGTGGCGGGGTGACTGGACGGTGGTTTATTGTGTAAGAATAACACAAAAATAGAAGGAAATTCCAAGAGAAATGCTTCTTGGACCGTGATTGAGGCTGAAGACGGTTTTCTGGAAACGACTTAAAGTAGACTCTGGGGCTCTGACCGATGGTTGCAATCTGGAAATGCGCCAAATTGAGTATCACGAAATGCTGGTCAGGCTTTAATGTTGGTCTTGAAATGGTTTTTTGAACGTAGACTTCAGTTGAATATCCTGTTGGACTCAACCATACAGAGGATAGAAGAGGTTCGGAAACTAAGAATCTTTAGAATGAAACATAAAAAACTAAATTCGTTTGTATTTTAATTCAGAACTACTCGCGCAGAGAGGATTTTTTCCCAGGCGCATGGTCCCAAATGTCAGCTTTGACATTTGACAATATAGAGGCTTAATTTTGATCCCCTTCTACAACAAAATGGAACTATGCCAAGGCCACAGAGCTATGACACGGTTTGACGTCGAAACATAAAAACCACATAAGACCGCTAGGAACTTAGAGGATCAAGAAACTCTCGGGAAGCTCAACATCGCATCACGAAAAATTCAAAAAAAAATGTTGGCAAGGTTGTCAAGAAGTCATCAGAGAAATCGCTGCTGATGTAGAGGGTTTTACGACACCACCTCGAAAGAACCCCTGATTTTTCAACGAGGGCAGGTAGGCAGGTTAGGTTAGGTTAGATAAGGGAGCTGCTAGTGAATTCACGAACACACTTAGATCATGTTGGTCCATTCTCATACTCACAGTCAGACTACCACTGATCGACAGCTCCAGTGCCGTTAATGTAATCTCATCGGCAAATGGTGACTGGACCAGATCTGAAAAACCGGATAAAAGCGTATTAACTTAGCTTTCACTGGGGTTCGAACCTGGGACGCTTCTAAGTTATGGCAGAAACTTAACCAACTGCGCCATCCAGTCGTTAACGTGGGTAGGGAGGCAGACATGCGACAAACCTAGAAGTCTACGACTCAACGCTGCATCGAACTACGAGAGCTGTTGGTGAACCCTATGAACAGGAAAGATGTAAAAAGATCCGACTTGTCTGGAAAAAAAAGTGATCGCGGAGATGGACAGGCGCAATGTCAAGAACGATGTCCGGAATTTTACCAGAGGATGAAGCGATTTTCAACTGGATACAAAACTCGGGCAGAAGACCCCCGAGGCAAGGGTGGACAACCTGCAGTAGAATCGCTCTCGGGAGTGATGATTTGGTAAAAATCGTTTCTAATAATATCAATAATGGAGAATTGGTAGAAAAGGTAGAATTGGGCATAGCTTCAACAGCAAGAATCATTTCTGCAGATTTTTTAACGGCCATGAGGACATAAATACCGCTGTCAAGCAGAACGTTGGATGGCGCAGTTGGTTAAGTTAATTTGGCAACAACCCATGGAGGCTGAGCATGATCAATTGCCCCTTCCATCGCTGACCATCCCGGGTAGGCCGCTTATAATCTTCAGCATCAAGTTGTTTTGCATCCGCGATCACTTGGTCTTTATACCGAAGGTTCGGTCTTGAAACAAGAGGCTCGGATTCGAGGACGCTCTTGGCAGGAGCATTGGTTTCGATTCGCTTGATGTGACCAAACTAGACTAACCGACAGATCTTTACCTTCCGGACTACATCCAGATCTTAGGACAACTCGTAAAGTTCGCGTTTGTGTCTTCTCCTCCACTTGCCTTCCTCCCATACGGGATCAAATATCCGACGAAGAATTGAAGAATTTCTCTTTCGAAGGAAGAATCAGCTCTGCAGTCCTGCTTATCGCCCAATTTTCGGCTCCATATAACAAGACTGGCAAGACTTAGACCCCTCGATTTACGAGTCTTGATGCAACTTGTTTCGACAAACCGAAGTTTCCAGTTGAGCTTTTTATTTGGGATAATCCGTAGGTATTTAGGGGTATTCAAGAAGACACGGTCGGTATCTGGGATGTTTGGGGGTTCAAGGTGAGGGATCCTGTATTTCCCAGTGAAGAGGGTGATTTCAGTCTTTTGAGCGATAACGTTAGGCCATAAAGTTTTGTCCATTTAAAAAGTATGGAGAGAGGGTTTTGCATGAAATCCCTTAGTATTGGTGGACTTTTGCACAAGACTTGGACCATTATCAATCCTCCTTGGTACCCTAAAGTGTTAACTCCTTAAAAGCATACGTACTAAACCCGTAAACTATCGAAAAAATGCCAAAATGGTAAGCCCTCTGCTGCAGTCTTTTGCCTAAGTTTCAGACAACAATATTCACCGCTTGTCTGAAACCAAAGGAACGACAACTGTTATCCGTAACCTCAAAATTGCAACGCAAAAGAATTCCACTACATTGCCTCGCCAGAACGATGCGTATCCATAATTTCTAACTCACTCATTCGCCTCACTTCTACTCGTCACAAGCTCCCAGTCACACCAAAATCGGTCCGTTACACGAAACAGTTTCATTCGAACAAAAGGCAAACTCACTGCAGTCGAAAATCAGGTCTTGCCCTCTTTCCGTAGCCCTAATCCAGCCGAAAATATGGTTCGATGTCATCAAACAAAGCCAATCCAGTCAACCCCTTGCCCCCGTCTCAAAATCCCCCGCCTGATCGATGCTGCGCAACAAATCACAAATATGTCGAAGCACGTGAGTGGAAAAAAACCACGAAAGAAGAACCTGTTACCATTGTCTTAAGAACAATCCCCTTTCGGTGGCTTTCTCATCGGAAACCGTCGTCACAGACACAACTTCTGTCACCGCGTAAAGGTCGCCTCGCTCGTAAGCTCCAAATTCACTCCAAATGCGAAAGGTCGGCCAGCCAGAGAACGGCGGCGGTCTGCGAGCCAGTTTTGCCCTGATTCCCCACAGAAGCCCATGCAAATGGCACACACTCGTGAACAGAGTCTCGAGTGGCAGATAGAACTGCATCTGATTGTGGGTCATGATGTATGCCTCGGCCGTGGGTTTCGATTAATCTCACACGCCCTCGGATGTGGGGAGCGTTCTGAATCACGGCGAGCCGGGCTGTAACCACTCGTACGTTTTCAAATTCGCAATCGCAAGTGAAGCGCTCGCCAACGAGATCGAGTGCAATCCATCACAGCGTCTTTGGCACACAGCGGACCTTGGGAAGTCTCAAGTGCGCCCACGAGGAGCCATCCATAATCCATACAGTACCGCCGAATCATAGCGAAAGTTGTGTAATCGCGGCTCAGGCAAATGACACCACAAATGGTCAGTGGTACACGATCTTCGAGTGCCTATCGATGTTTACGAGGGGCTTTGCATAAACACTAGGCCGGTGGTTTATGGGTAAGCCTCTGTTGATACACATAACGAAGTGACATCTCGTGGGTACCCGACAGCCACTCGGTGAGCGATCGTTTCACAACGTCTTCCCGGCGAGTGGTGCTGTTGCGCCGTGCGGCGGTGCTTGGCGCTTTCGAGTGTTTGTCACTTCGTCCGTGAGACATGTGAATTTCGATTTCGATGAAAGACAGATATTCGAAATTTGGGTTAGACGGCAAATTGGGTCAATCGAGGGGGCTCGACGGTCTTGAGGATTCTTTTGTGGTTTCAATGACAAGTTCAAATGGTTTGTTGGACGAGGAGTGGAGACCTTGACGGGGTTCTTCGGAATGTTTGGCATGATTAAGTGAAATGAAGTATTTGTGACGCGATACTTTAACGATTTTGGATGTAATCCTTGGTGAAGGTTTGCTAAGGCTCTGGCCCTCATCGGGCGTCATCAAAAGACGGTTGAGTCATTTGTTGATGTGGAAGTTTCGAATTGGAAAGGATTCTTGTGGTGGTTGTGCGCCCTATCAACGTCGAGTGTGATTGTCATAGAGAGCCATGTCTTATCTCTGACAGCCTTCGGACTTTATGGGTTTGAACACGCGATTTCGGTGAAAGTGAAGAACCATCAACGAAGCACGTCTCAAAAGAATGCGAAGAGGAAGAAACTTTAGTGAAGTAGACCTTTGTTGCCTTTTTGATTTGAAGTTTTTCTCTCAGTTTCAACACGAGGTGATTGACTGGGAGGTGGCAGCTAAGCTTGGTATCGCCGGTGGCAAAGGATACCCAAAGATTCACGCAAGGAGTTGAAAGGAACCACACGTCTTTCATTTAGATTTTTAGATCTTCTAATGAATCATAAAATAGGTTTACAGAGTAGGGTTATGCTTAGAAAAACACGTAGGGTAAATGGACTTCACGGCTTTGCTGGAACATAAGGAATCTTTTACCAACATTTTCCATAACTGTTCTGCATAAATTGATGGCATTTAGAGAAGAAGATTCTACTACGAACTGCATGGGCTGTACAGCGCCATAAGTCTAACTAGGCATCAACAGATTCAACGCCTAAGATGGATAGGCCACGTAGAGCGCATGGACAACTTGGATCTGGCCCGGAGAATCTTGGACTCTGAACCGGTGGGACAACGCAAGCGAGGACGTCCAGGTCTAGGGTACGCAAAAGGAATCGGCGACAGCTAGCATAAGATCATGATAGCAGCTACAACCTACTTTTTGCTGGAATTTCTTGGACTTCCGGAGGAAGACCAGCAGGCGCTTTTGTGATGAGGATCCTACATCATCAGCTCTCACCTCATCAGCACCGAATAACTGTCAACTGATACGAGCAAAGGCGGGTCTGTGGCAGAGGTAATGCTCTGCAGTGTCATCGTCTTCTGCACAGACGTCGCAAAGGGTTTCATCGCTTAGGCCAAGCACATTTAGATGTTTGGCGAGGGTGTAGTGGCCCGTCGACCTCTTTTATTGTGTTGTCCCACAGTCTTTAAGTGAAAGACTCTTCAAGCTAGTTGTCGATGCGGTTTACATGACCTAGCTATCTTAGGAGTTGCATCTGTGCACGTCTGTCTAGACTCAGTTCGTGGTTGAATCTTCTCCTCCAATCGCCATCAAAGCAAACAGGACCAACCTTACCTCAACCGCCTTGGCTATAGTCTATGCCTCTCTGCTATAAAGGAGGACTCAGATGATTAAGGTCGTGTATAAAGTCACTGAATGGCGACTGGATGGCGCAGTTGGTTAAGTGCCTGACCCAAGTTCCAGTGAAATCGAATCTGGTCCAGTCACCATTTGCCGTTGGGATCAAATTAACGGCACTGGAGTAAGTTGCTACCTGGCAGTACAATGGACCAGTTTTGAGTCTGAGTGCTCC